>CM067562.1:24080000-26580000 GCA_034509755.1 Anisodus tanguticus | reverse complement strand
CGATCGTGATGGAACAAAGGTGTCACGTCGGAGTAATGCACTGTAGATGGGGAGACTGCGGAATTATCTAGAAACGTATAGTCCGTGTTTCGACATTTTTGGATATTTGCAAACGGAAAGATTGCTTCATTAAATGTGACATGACATGACACAATGATTTTACGGGAAGACACGTTATAGCATAAAAGGGTACAATTATTGGTACGTAGTACTTATATAGTTATATGTAACCGTAGAAGTGAATGTTGTGTCACCATTCTTGCCTAACCTTTTGTTGCGAAAATAGTACAGTATTAAATGAAATAATATAGATAAATATTGGTATAATTCAACTGCAAAAGCTAATTCTTGAGGTGGTAATTGTCAAAAACCATACAACCAGACCAAATATCCGTGTTCCACCCCATTTGTGGGAACTCAACACCTTGCCACGCCAGAAATAGATCTAAGATTTGAATTTCTTGGGTCTTTATAATTCTATCACTTTCATCAAATTTACTGGTTTCAGAATCTGTTATTTATGCATATTTAGTAAATTTTTTGATACATATATATATAGCTTAAGTCAAAACCTATGAGTTCAGATGAACCTATAGCTTGTTCGATACACCCTTGCTGTTGGTGCGCCCATTCAAGATTAGGCATTTGAAGTATGGAAATATAAGATAGGGCCTTGGAATGTGCTTGAATCAAATAATGAACTTTGAATCTTACTCAATACAAAAGTTAGTTCATTCCGGGAGAATCGTCCAAAAACCAATACTCCTTCCGCTTCATAATAAGTGTTCATTTAGCCTTTTTATTTTGATTCAGAATAAGTGTCCACTTACATAATTAAGAAGAGATTAATTACTTTCTTCCAAATTTTCTTCTATTTAGATAAGTGAAATTTTATATAATCAAGAAATTATATTAATTAGGTCATTTTTAATTAAGAATAGTTTAGTCAAAATATTAATTTTTTCTAGGAATTCGTATTTTTTTAAGAAGTGTGCTAAAGCCTAAGTGAACACTTATTTTGAAAGAGGAAATAGTAACAAATATCCACATCTTACCAGATGCCTGAACTCAACACCTATCTCCCGGACTCCCACCAAACGAACAACCATTTAAGATCTTTGCACAATTTTTTTTTTACATTTGTGTCTCTTGATCACTAAATTGTGATTCGTAATCACATTAAGCAGGTCTTGTTTCAATTTACCAAAACCAAGAAGGACTATAAATTAATCTCACATAAAGCACATTAGTAATTGATGTCCTGTGAAGCAACTTCATTACGACAAATTGTCAGAGCACACGAACAACAATAGACAGTTGTGTTCTGCATAAAATTCGGCAACTTGTCTTGTCACCACCATGCACTGATCTGCAAATTACTTCAATGTCAATTGTCATCCCACACATTTTATCTTCATTCGATCGAATATTTGAATATCTTGATATTCCAACACACGATCGCCTTCAACTTATTGACAATTAACAACATTATAATAGCCAGTTTAGATTTTGGATCCTACTTCTCACTAATTGTATCCTATTACATATGTCCAAGATAATATTATTAACTATTAAATGCCTGTAGCAATGTTTCATTATGATACTCCTAAAGCTAGGTTCTTCGAAGGTAACTTCTTTATTATAAGATTAATTTACTAATTACTATGATTAGTAGTAGTAATGTTTAGCGAAAAACAAGTTTCATTTCAAGACAAATTAACAACTTGTATATTGCTGGACAAAAGTGTGACATATATAGCCAAATGCTAGTAGTAATATAGTACAATTATGAACTTTCAACATTAATATTAATTCTGCAGGAACTCATCGAATATTGTTTTCTAGTTGGTTAGTGAAAATTTGCACTTATGTAAATCATGAATAAGACAAACAAACAGTAAAACAAATAGGGCAAGTACAATCACAAGGAAGAAGTTGCGATGTTTTTATGCAGACAAGTTAATTAGGAAATACTTTTGTTAGAAATATTTTGGCATGTAATAATAACTAGTATAGTACCCGCGTGATGCGCGGAACAGTAATAGAAAGCAACATCTTTTAAGTTATATGCAAATTGCAGTAAGAACCTAAAAACACTTCCTCTTAAACAATACTTGGATACATTAAAATTCGTTGAAACACTAATGTGATTTGAGAACTTTTTTAACCGTAATAGTTCTAACATATGAAAGTACTTAATGTATAGCAGAATAAATTCAACTCAAAACTTACAACATAGAGCAAATGACCAAAAAAATACATTGTTAACATGTTTCCCTTTTTCCTTTTGTGTAAATGCTAACAGCCTAGAAAAATCTTATATTCTATGTTGATGAGTAAAGCAAAAAGTTGAAGGTCTTATGAATTGTACTTGTTGTAACCATCACAGTTGTTTTAGCCACAAACGGTCAGCGTAATTCTTCTCCCTGTACGCTAATGAACGTATATAATTCAGAAAGACGAAAAAAAAAATTGCCTAAACTTTTAGAAAAGGAGCAGAGGCAGCTGAAAGATTACAATGGTGCCAAAAATATAGACCAAGCCAATACCTATTGAAATTGATTGCAGATAAAAAAGTTTAGCTGATGCAAAGAAAGTGAGGCCTACGTAGAAACTGCTTATTCATTCTCAAAATAGCATAATAAATTTGGATCTCCCAAACATTTTTCTTTATCACTGAATGAAAATCCTATCGAAACTTTCAATTTTGTCAGTAAAGAGAGTTTACACTATCCACTCTATGTTTCTTTATCACTGATTATAAAATCCTATCGAAACATTCAAATTTCTTGGTGCAGAGAGTGTAAGATAAGAAATCATGTTAGATAATTTGAGACCGAGGGAATAATTATGATAAACTAAACTGTCGCTAATTATGCAATGAGAGAGGGTACTCATAACTAGTTCAACTTAACTGGGAGTTCTTTGATTAATGTGTTATATATGACTTTATGAGGTTTATTATTCCACTGATTTAGGGAAGTTTTTATGTCCACAAGAATGAGACAAGCAGACACATTGATGTCATATTGTCATTAAACTCGTATAATTTGCCAGTTTGTCTCCCCTCTTCCATGCAATTTCAATCTATATATCAGCTGACATTAATTAGCACCATAAAGTAGTAAAGTGATTCTTAATACTTATCGTGTAATATTAAAGTGAAGAAGACGAGAAAGGTACATTTTAATTTGATTATCTGCTAAAGGCCGTAATATCCTTAGCAACTCTCATGTACCACAAGAAGTTCCAATTATTTAATCCCTGAATTATGAAATAGATTCATTAGAGAATGATATGTATTCTACTTTTTTTCCAATGTTTTTTATTGAGTATAGTGTAGGTAGACCAACCTTTTGGTTTCAATGCTTTTGGCGAAGAATTTAGCTATCTATCAATAGAACTCTTCATGTGATCTTTAAGCTTTTTTGCTTCCGAATTATTCATTGTACGCGAATATTTTTACTTATTGTATTCGCTTGTATGATTAATTGTTAAACTTTTGTTTCACTTCTGTACAACTAAAGAACACTAGAAATGTGTATGAATTTCATAGGTTTTGTTAAATGACTTGGTTTTTTCTCCTAAATCATAGGCAAATAAAAGGCTCTTTACACATTAATATGCGTATACGTGACCAGCTGAAGTCCACTCGTTTTCTTTTTTCTCAGCTAATAACAACCGAAAATTCGAAGGTGGTCATAGAAGGAGATTCTTCGGTATAGTATTTCGGTTGGGGTCATGTTATGAAGAATACTAGTGGGTAAAATATTAATGACATATCTTACCATTTTGATTGCATAGACCCAAAACGTGGGAGGTAAGGAAGCATGAAATAGAAAAGTGCGAACCATATTATTTACAGTGTGGATGATTCGTTCGCCTTTGCCATTTGGGGGGGGGGGGTGTGGGGACACGAAAAACTAAACACCATGCCATTATTTTTACAAAATTTGTGAAACGTGAAATTATTAAATTCACGACCATTATCACATTGAAAAGATTTAATGGCTTATTCAAATAGTGTGCGGATGAAAATGCGAAACTCAAGAAATTTGGCAAAGACTTCGGATTTATATATAAGAGGATAAATCCAGATAAAGTGAGAATAATCATTTAATAAGACGAGATAATATTTATGACCAAGAAAGCTAGTAATAGGTGATGTCCATAAATCAGCATGAATAATATCAAATAGAGCAAACGTAACAGTAAGAGATAACTTAAATGGAAGACGAACATGTTTGCCAAACTGACAAGCAACACAATTTTGGGCAAGTTCCCCATTACAACGAATAAAATTATTGCTTCTAAAAAAATTAAAAACAGGAGCTCCTGGGTGGCCGAGTCTATTATGCCAAGTTGACGGATAGACAACATCAAGAGAAATAGGAGAGTATGAGCGGGGAGCGGAGGTGGATGGAAACAGATAAAGATCCCCTGTGCTATTGCATCTCGTGAGAGGTGTCCCCGTATGAAGATTCTTCACAATAAAACCAAAAGGGTCAAAGTCAACAGAGACAGAATTGTTACGAGTAAATTTTTGGACATATATTAGATTTTTAATAATGTTGGAAGCATATAGGACGTTATTTAGGGAGAAGGGTGGGTGAGGTGGTTGGGTGTAGGTGGTACCATATCCCTGAATTGGAATGCGATGGCCACTACCTACAGTAATATATTGAGGATATTTTAACTGAAACAATTTGGGAAAATTACCTGCGGTCCGGGTGAGGTGAGAAGTAGCCCCCGTGTTCATGTACCAATTATTATCGGGCTGGTGCATGGTAATGCTGCTGAAGGCCTGACCCAACTCAGAGGGGCCAAGCTACTAACTGCAGAAGTTGGTTGGGCTTGGACAAAGTGGGCCTAGCCTAGTTGCTGGGTCTGTCGTTGCACGGAAGCTGGGCCGAGGAGGCTTGGTTGCTGAAACTGATTGGGCTGGAGGCCCATCTGTTGCTGATAGAATGGAGGCTGGTACGTGGCCCAGGGTCCCCACCGCCTGGGGCGGCCCACCATCCGAAGACGAAGGCCGGGCCTTGCTGCCATGTCCTCGACCCCACCCCCTTTGCCACTGCCCCACCCCTTTCCGCCTTTGCCACCACCAAGGCCACCCCGCTGCTGGTGGTTGTCCGACGGTGGCTGGCCGGAGGGAGTGGCATCGGTATTGGCGGGGATGTCAACCGTCAATGCTTTTTGGTTATGTTCATCTTGTTTAGCACATCATGTTTCTTCCAACAATAATTGTGATCGAGCCTTGTTGAAACTGGGAAGATGATCGGCCTGTTGAATCATTATTGCTATGGGTGTCATATTCACCTTTTGGTAATCCTGCAACAAGTTGGAGAACCATTTTTGTCTTAGAAACTGGTGTCCCCGCGTTGGACAATTGGTCTACAATAATTTTTAATTATTTGCAATATTCGAACATGTTGGTAAAGTTTTCTAGACGGGTGTTGTTGAACTGCTCTTCTAGATAGACGTCACGTGTATGCTTGTTATCTTGAAAGATCTCCTCCAAATGGATCCAAAGTTCACGTGTCGTGGCATCGAACTTCATAATCGTATGAAGAAGATCTTTTGAGATGGTGCCATAAATCCATTGTTTGACAATAGCGTCAAGACGACACCATGTTGTGTCGGGGATGTCAAGAGGGCGAGGAACGGACTCATCAATGTGGTCAAGCACGTTGTACGCGCAGGCATGAATATAAAACAGTTCAACCTATGAAGAAAATTGGCCCTCCTCTTGGTCAAGAATTATAGGGACGAAGTTCTTGATATGTGTGACGGTAAACGCCGGATGGAATGAGGGATTTGAGGAGGGAGGATGGGCGTCACAGACGACAATAGAGGATGCAGAAGCTTTAGGAGAGGTTGGAGCAGACATGGTAGCCACAGGCAAGAGAGAAATTCATGAAAAGAAACAGGGGGGGGGGGGGGAGGCCTGTAGCTCTGACAGGCAGAGGAAAGAGAGCACATGTCAGTGTTCTCGGGGAGACCGCCGGAAAAAGAAAAGAAAATTTTAGGTTTTCGGGTTTAGACTTCTGATAACATGTAGAATTGTATTGATCTCCTTCGGGAGCTTTCTTATTAATACAATCTATATATAGGTGTACAATATGAAATTCTTATACAATAGAGATTCCAGTTCTACCATAATTAGATAAGACTAAATGTGATAAATTACAAAATAATGTACACGTCTAATAGTATTCGCTTGTATGATTAATTGTTAAACTTTTGTTTTACTCCTGTACAACTAAAGAACACTAGAAATGTGTATGAATTTCATAGGTTTTGTTAAATGAATTGGTTTCCTAAATCATAGGCAAATAAGAGGCTCTTTACACATTAGTATGCGTATACGTGCAACCAGCTGAAGTCCACTAATTTTCTTTTTTTCTCAGCTAATAATAAACAGCAACAGAAGACGTTTACTTCTTTTTTTTACAATGAAGTTTTTTGTTCACTATTCCTTAGCTATTTTTACTTGTCTATTATATTAAAAATAAATGTCTACTTTTATCTTGATAAAAAATGTTTTCATTCATCAAATAATTAAAAATGCTCTTCAAATCGTAAAATCAAACTGCTTAATCGCTTGCTCCATACTTTGAGATGATCCAAGAGCAACGTCACTCGTGATTAAAAACTGGATAAATTAAATAATAAGCATTTTTTGATTTTATAATTGAAATGTACACTCACATATCAAAAGTCATCGAACAATAGCTTGGGAATTCAAACCTAAAAAGTGAAACTCCATTACATTATCCCCAAGAACAATCATGGAGTTTACTTTTTTTAAGTTCGAAATACATGACAATGTCATGGACTTTAAAAGTCATGACAATATCCTAAAATTTCAATTGTTTAAGTTAGAAATTTATGACACTATTATGGTGTCCCTGTATTAAAAGTGGCTACGTTTCTAATTGTAGTTATTTTTCAATAACCAGTCCAGATGAAATCTTGATAGTGCCCAAAGAGCCCATTATTGACAATTGCTATGGACCCGATAGCCCATTGTTCCCTTTGCCCGTTGCATTTCCACTAACTCAGCCACAGCACAAGAGTACTTTACATCCAGTTCCGCTCTCCACGGCAGTTTCCACCACCGCTCGTGGCGGCCATTCTTGATTTAACGTTCTCAAATTCGGATATCCGACGCGGTATTTGGATCCCACCCGGATGATTATACCCATAAACCATCTCTGCCTCCTTCAACAAATCAGCGAACAACGGGTGATTAAAGTATATCACAGGCACCACAACTCTACACGTGTCATCTTCCTTCTCTCCAACATACACAGCCAAATATCCCTTCGGTACACTCACTTTCTTCTTCGGTTCTTGCCCGACCCGGGAGTAACCCGAATTGGGTTTCCCGCAACACAGTCGTTTTGCTCCCTGTTTCAGGAATTGTAGACATTTGCACACCTTCGAAACTGCCCTCGTGGCACACCCCTCTGTTCTCACCAGTCTCCTTCCAAGTTTGAAACCTCTCACTTTCTTCATAGCTCAAAAAAAAATTCTCACAACACAAATACTCCTATTACTAGTTTTTTTTTTTTTTTGTTAAAATAATAATGGGTTAATTTGTCACATTGAAGTAGAGAATGTCATTAACTTTGAAGGGGATAAAGGAACAATTAAGAGAAGTTTTTGGAATTGGAAGAAAGAGGTGAGTATATAGAATATGGTACGTGGAGTAATATATTCGGAGAATGAGGGAAATAGTCGGCACATACGATAGAAGTGATCAGACTTTGTTTGAGAAATAGTAAGTATTTTAGGGACAAGAAAGCAGGGAGATCAGCTGAATGGTTGTAGGAAGTTTCAGGGGTCACTAATTTAGATATTAGGTTGTGCATGCATGGTAGGTAAAAGTGTAGAATTAACCTGATGAGATTCTTAATGGCAGATAAAAGAGCCCATCAAAATTTCATTAATTACAGCTAGCTAGGCTTTTATATAAACACACTTTTAGGATTATTTCATACTCCTAACATTTATTGTGTGTGATGAGTATCTCATTCATGCTATAAAAGTTAATAGAGAGGAAGACCTATGTCTTAGCTATCATATTTGATCTTACACCTCTTATTCATAGAACTTTGTGATAAAGGGAGGAATAGGAATACACCAAAATAACACACGTGGAATGCTGGAGTTTGGACCATAAAAGATTTGTATATCCGTACAAAATATCGGGGTACTTCCAAGTTCCAATTAGACAAAGACATATGGCCACCAATCCAAAACAACATTAGATAAATGTTTATCTCGTTTTGGCATTTTTGCTTTATGCAATCCCCAACTTTGTCGTTCTATGTGATATTATGATGTTTACCCTCAAAAAACTCTTTGCCTCATATTCCTTCTCTTTTATGGAATAACGAAACAAATTAAATTAGCTTTATTTCACTATCGACATGAAATCAACATTTTTGAACACAAACATATATATATATATATATATAACAATATTATTTGTCTCGATATTTTTTTTTTACCTCTACAACAAAATGCTATTAAAGAGAATATATAATATAACAAAACATGAATGATAGATTTCACATAAAACATGACTGTTGTACTGAAATATTATTAATATAGAAGATGATTGATAGAAAAATCTAATCGTAAAAGAAAGTGGAGATGATATAGAAGCAGTAGTTGTGTCTAACGTAAAGAAACCAAAAGGTACAAATATTTTTGGTATTAAGTATAATTATTTTTGGTAGTACATACACGTATATTTTGGTAGTGAATATTTTCTTTTCTTCCTTGAACATTTGTTACTCTGAAAGTTCATAGGTACGACTAATTTGAATTTATTCTTAAAACATTCATTATGATATATTAAGAGTTTCTTATTTAAAGAAATTTCAGTCTCAGAATCAGAACTCGAAATCTTTAATTAAAAATAAAGAATTTTTATTCTCCCAAATCATTTGAAAGTCAATATATAGATAGTAATGCTTTTCTTAACGGTTGTAATTTCATTCCCACTTGTTTTTTTTCCTCCCTATATTAATTACGTAAAAAAAAACTTGAGCAACCTTTTTTGGGGTTATTTTTTTTAGACATTCATATTTGTAAGTCCGTCTATGTGAAATTACGTAAAGTATAATTGTTCCAAATCTGAATAAAGGATAAGGGGCGCGTATTGTATTTTGTCCACTAGCTTAATTATCAGTAATCAAAATAAGTTGGCCAGGGCCGTTTCTATACTTGTAAGGGCCCGGTGCGAGAAATAAAAAAATAACCTTTTTTATTCATATGAAAAATTAAAATTAACTAATTAATCAATATTAAAAAAAAATTATTGATCAAAACATCAAATAAATATATAGTAAACACTATATTCGATTCAATGTTTTCAATTTCAGTACAATAATGCTAGTCATCAAGCAAAAAGTGAGGGGGCGAGGGTTTGGGACTTGGGCCGACTGTTTGGGACTTGGGGCCAAATCTGATTTTGTGTTGTAAAAAAAAACTTTCATTGTTCATTGGATTCGAACACATAGACTTGTCACTAGGTAAAGACTTTTGAAGGGAGTCCTCAACTGATAAGCTACAACTCTCACTAATAAAATTAGAGGCATTTATAATACATATCTTAATATTTGAAATCAATAAAAAAAAAAAAATCTGAGGCGAAGACCCCATCGGCGGGGCCCTGTGCGGCGCCGCCTCCACCGACCAGAGGCGGCTCTGAAGCTGGTTTTCCTTGTATCTATTTGCCAAAACTTAGATGGATTATGAATCTTAATTATTAAATTTTTTAAAAACATGATTGATGTCCATTATATGAAGCAACTTCGTTACGACAAATTACCAGTGCGCACACGAGCTAAAACATACACTTAGAATACGCCAACTTGTCTTGCCACCACCATGCAGCCATCTGCAATCTTCACTGTCATTCCAAAATCCAAATGAAGTTTAAGTTGTATATATTGTTGGTATAAGAAATTTTACTAGGAATACATGGATAACTTTTTAAATTTGTAAGTAAATTTTATTTAGATATTCAAATTATGATATATTATTTTGAGCATCTGAACACATAATAAAGTATTTTTATTAGATACTTTCGGCTCAAATTTTGAAAAAGTTTTTGTGCGTTTCTCAAGCGTCTATTATGTAGATATGTTAACCACATAAAGTATGTCATCTCCTTTAATTATACACATTCGTCTCAATTGGAACAAGATTGAGGTTACAACTTATTGAGGCGAATTCATTTAACTAAAGGATGTGACATATTTTAAGGTGTTAACTTATATACATAATGGCCACCTGAGAAGAGTGGAAAAACATTTTCAAAATTCGAGCCAAAAGTATTTAATAGGAACACTTTATCATGTTTCTTGGTGCTTAATCAGAATAGACTGTAATTCAAAAGTCTAAATACAATTTACAGACAAGTTTAAAGGATTGTCAATTGAAAGACCATGATATACACGGCACATTGACCGTGTATATCACATTGTCTATTTTGTAAATATATTATCATAATTAGTAGAGTTCTTATACATGCATAATTATGGTAGTAGTCTTATATTAGGAAAATCGATTAGACTTATATTAGGAAAAGGTAGATTTAATTTTCTTAATTATATTTTGTATCATGTATATATATACATTTTTATTAATGAAAATAATCAAGAGATTATTCTTTTCGTATTCAATCAAAATTTTATATCATCATGTTACTTTAACTAATTATGGTAGGTAACTTATTTTATTTTTAAGATTACAATCACCTTTTTAAGAATACTTACTTATAGATGGATGACATGACCGTGCAAAGAAAAAAAATTAAATTCATATATAATTTAAACTCTTCCAAATAATATTATCTTCATTCAGGAATTGAGGAACATCTGAATATTTTTATGTTCCAACACACGGGGGTACGGTCTCTTAGTTTCCAATAAACAACATTATATAAGCCAGTTCAAATTTTGGATTCAAGTTATGTTCACTAACTTAAGCTAATACGTGTACAATTAACAATTAAAACGAACTAACGTTGCTCTTAGCTGGGTTCCACACAGGCAACTTGATTATAATAAGATTAATTAAGTTTAATGTTTAGTGAAAGGCGACAGCCCCTTTGACATTAGGCGACAAAAAACAACTCGTATATAGCAGGACAAATCTTATTGTCTATATATTTAGTACGCATTATGTACTATCAGCTTTATATTATATGGTGCATTAGCATATTAAAACAACATTGTTAAAATTTTGTTTAGATAAATTGTCGTTATCTGGAGGAGTTAGTTTGACGATTAAATGTTTACTAACAAAAATGATTTTGATAACAAATTTCACTCCCGTTACTTGAGTCGGAGTCAAGATTTGATGTTTATGATTTCTTAACTTGTCATCGAATTCATAGTTCATTTTAATTCTGATTCATAATTAAATATTTGTACTTATAATTTTATGAATTTTCTAATATAAATGGAGGGTCTACTGGTCTAGCTACTTACCAGCTAAACAAAAGTTATTGAATTCATACGAATGTACTTAATATTGTAGCTCTCCTGTCGTTACGTATCCATTTTACTTTGTTTTTAACAAAAATGTAATTTCATATATCAAATAGGTCTAAAGCGTGATGTAGGAGATTATTTTTCTCAAATATGTTTTTGATAGAAAGTCTCAGGTAAACATACAATAAAAATATATATCTCAAATAATTGAGAATTACTTGATTAATGTGATTAGAGGGGTTCCACTAATTTAGGGTTGTGTCCACACAAGAATAAGATTAGACAAGCAGGCCAATTGATGTTATTTAATTCGGTCAATTTCCCAATTTGTCTTCCCACTTCCATGCAATTTCGTAGGCATCTTTTGATTCAATATTTATTTACTTCTTTACGTATTGACTAATATTAGTGTAGTGAAAGTGATTCTATCTGAGTACTTATCGTGTAATCATCAAGTGAAAATTGAAGAAGACGACAAAGATACATTTGGATCATCTGATATCTTTAACTCTCATGTACTAAAAAATCTTCTCAATTTTTAATTGAATTATGAGACATATTCATAAAACAACAATATATTTTTCTACGTTTGTCCTATATATTTTTTATTGGGTATAATATAGGTACTACAACTTTTCGTTTAATTTCAATATTTTTGGCGAAGGATTTAGCTATCAATAGGACATGTCATGTGATCCCTAAGTTTTGTGCTTCCGACTTATTCATTGTACCAGCAACTTTCTGGGGGTACACAAAATTATGGTCAAAAGTAGAGAAAATATAATTACTTATAGTTAAATCTCATCGGTCCCTTGTGGTTGTCAAGATCTTTCACCTAAACACTTCAACTTAACCTTGTTCCATTTGGATATCTGAGGTGGACCCCCACTATGTCATTTAACACTTTTCGTTGATTTGACAGGTTATGTGAATTTCACACTAAACAGGCATGTGGAAAGACCAAAAATCATTTTTTTTAAAAAAAATCCTTCTTCTTCATTCTTTTTCTACCATCACCAACATCATTGCCGCCGCTATCACTGCCGACTATTACATTTTTAATTCAACTCAATTTCTTGCTCTCTCTCTTAATAAAAGGAAAAAGAATCAAAGAAACTCATCGAAACACCATTAAAGGGTTCTTTAGAAAAATTAGTTTTAAATGAGTTACTTTATTTGATGAAAATTTTAAGAAATTAATGTTGGATTGTCTTCGGGTCTTCATGGGGAATCTTTAGCTGAAGTTATAACAAATTTGGAGTTTTTCTTAAAATTTTGGATTAAAATCATGGTTGAAACAAGAACACACATGAAACTGGTGAAGAACACCAAAAACATAATTTCAAAAATTTATTTTGTTAGTAAATGCATCTTTTTTTGTGTGTTAATAATGAGTAGGGTTTAGAAAATAGATTTTTCTTTTCTTTTTTAAAATATTAGTTTTGCTCAAAATTATTTTTTATATTAGTATGGGATCAAATGACACATCATATTTTAATTTATCATTTTTCCATGTCATCGGCGAGTGTGTTACACGTATTACATATTTGGCTGATTCAGCGAAAAGCGTCTAAATGACACAGTCGAACGCTACCTCATTTATCTAAATGCAACACGGTTTAATTAAGTTGTCTAAGTGAATGATCTTGAGGATCATAAGGGCCACCGATGAATTTGGCTTTACTTATAGTATGATAAGTACTTGATTTCTAATTGTTTTATTTTATTTAGGCTATTTCATAACCATTATAATATTGTTAGACGTAGTTTTTCCAACTTTGACTATTTTGATTGGGGCAGGTACCAGTCAATCATCAATCTTCCACTAGTCCGGAATTAAGTTTGCATAATTGCATCGATTGATTACTATAATAAAGTGTTAAGCTATTGACTTTAAAAGATAATCAAGATAATGGTTTGAATTTCTAATGATTGATCAAAATGAATTTAACAATTTATTACTCAATAATCAAGTTCATTTAGGCTGAATTGTTAGACTAAACTTGTTCATCTGTTTTTGTTTAATGAAAAATGTGCTGAATGATGTTGTCAAGAAACCATAGTCTTCAACGACTTTGGACTTGCAATTCTTTAAAATCTTGTTTTTCATTCCTTCTTGTTGTAGTTTAATGGGCCTTGGGCTTGAGAATCCAACTTCAGTACCTAAACAATGGGCCTATTTTGCAACCCAACTTCAACACTAACAAGGGTTAGTATGGGATTGCATCCATTGGGATGACTATGGGCCTTGATGGTGAATAACTATTAAATCCTAAATTGCCAAGAGAATTTCATTTTTATTTTTATTTAAAAAAAAATTGGTTTTGAGTGTTGGGACTAGTAAATATATTAAAGTATAAAATAAATAAATAAATAAAATGATGAAGGGTGCTATTCAGAACAGTTGACTCCTGCATTTTGAAAATGATCCTACCAAATTCCACTTCCACACCTCATAATCACTTTATTCATCAATCGTTATCGGATTTTACTTGCAATTTATTTCTAATTATGTCAAATAATGATCCATTTTCTAGTATGACAACGATAAAAAAGTTTAGCTACGACGTTGTATATTTACTAATAATAATTAAATTGAATAAGCTGCAATCGCTACCAAACAAATTCTTAAAATTTGACTTAATGCTTCTGCTATTTTTATTGGTGCAATATGACGGACATCAACATCATATGCCACTATAAGTTTATTTTTCTGATCTTTTTAAGGTAATGCTATATAAACCTGATAAAGAAAAAGTCAACAAATACTATTTCATTTTCCAAATATCCCCCTTGATAACCAATTGAGCTTCCCAAGCGGACTACAAATACTATTTCATGTTATAATGTACCATGTATGCTGCATTATTTGAACATGCAATTTTAATTACGTACGTTCTTGATTTTTAGCAGTTTCATGTTTAATTACTTTGGCTATTATTAGTTTGTTACCCTCGAATGATATCCTTTAGCATTTATGATCATGCAAAACATTCTTTAAGAGAGAATTCCTAATAATGAATACATCATTTTGTTCCAATAACTTAAACTCACAAGCACTTTAACCAATAGCACATTAACTACCCTTTCCAACAAGCCAACACCCATTTATTAGTTTTTCAGAAACATCGATTTTTTTGTTTTGTTCTTTTTCTTCTGTTTTAGAAAAATGTCAGTTTTTTTAAAAAAAAAATCTAACATCAATTGTGCTTTTTTTTCATTCAAGAAAACAGAAGAATTAACTCCATGCAAGACAGACAATTAGATAATATTTGAATATAGCGATACATGTTTTTCGTCAATATCGTTTTTTTCATGTGACAATTCCTAAAAACGTACTCCATTTCAATTTATTATTTGACGTAATTTGATTGAGCATGAAGTTTAGTAATACTTTTTTAGGAATTTGTGATCTAAATGTGCTATAAGAATTATGTGGCTTTAAATATGTCATTAACGTTAAAATAAAAAAATTAAATTAAAAATATTTTTAAATATAAAGTGACATTACTTTTAAATATAAAAAGTGACATATTTTTTAACTAATTGGAAGTTATTTCTCTCGTCCCTTCAATTTTGACACCTTAGCCTATTATTGGTTGATTCAGCCTCACTAGATATAGACTCTTATTTCAAATTATTGATATAATATAATGTGTTTGCGCGGATCTAGAAAATGATTCCAGATTTGGAGTTGGAATTGGGTGAAGAAAAGTTTTTTCTTCTTGAAAAATAGTAGGGGTTCTAGACTCTTTTACTGTTCTAAATATATATTTGTTGAAAATTTACTAATGTGAAATTAAGTTTATTCCATTATTTATGACTCGAACAATTGGGGCCCCGCACATCGGAAATGTCGTTTCCATACACGTGCAATCTTAGTGCCAATTATCGTAAATTTCGTTAATGAAATAGATATTGGTACGTAAGTGAAATGTTTGAGACATAGAATGATGGACGGTTATTGGCTAAATAACAAGTGTTCCACGTTGGTAAACGAAGGAAGGATTGTGCGAAGTGTAAAATGGTACGGGTCGGAAAAGGGTCGCGGAGCCGAGAAGGGCCGTGGCGCCTCCTGGACTGGGCCGCGGTGCCGGAGCGCCGCGACGCTTCATTGGCAGTGACTGCTCGACGAAATCCCAAATGTTTGGTTGTTGAGGTGGTTTCAATGACATTGAATCGACCCAATAATGGTCATTACTTGGACCATTATGTTGCTGCATTACTTGGGGGTTAAATGTCATCCATTACTTGACAATTGAATGTCATTATGGGGCATTTGAAAGGCCATCTTGCACACCTATAAATTGAGGCCTTTGGCTCAATTCTGTAGATGAACATATGAACAAGTGAACATACTTACAAGTTAACAACACCACAAAGAGATCAGTTTTTCTGATAAGCAATCATTCTCTTAGCAATCTTCTTTATTAGTGTTCTTCGCTGGGATCATTTGTGTAGGCTTTGCACATTTGATGGTTTGCTGTTTTATCTTGGGAGACTATTGCTCACACTTCCGTAAAAGCATAAATATACGAGGGCAATCTTGTCTTAAAGACAGAGAGCCATCTCTCGATTCAGCCGGTGGTGTTGTGATTATCTAATTGACTGCTAAGTGTTTCAGGTGTGAAATTGAATCTCAAAGGACTCTAACCGTTCGGATTCTCAGCGGTTCGACAAGCCACAGGTGAAACAACTCATGTTCTTGTATTTTTGAATACAAGATCCAGATTTGAAGCTCTAGTTCAAATATTAAAAGATTGACAACTTATTATTATAATTTTTGTTGTTTATCCTTTCGATCACTGTAATAATTATTTACTATTAGCGTACGTGCTTTACATATCCAATAATATTTTATATGTAACAAATGTAGCCACGTTGTTGGGATAGAATGGAATGTGGTGGTAATGATACCAAGTTCCACTCATCTAACTCTTTATTTGTTCTCATTTCATAATCTTATTATTATTACCATAATTTGCATTATTATATCGACGGGGACATATAGCCAAAACCAGTATGTCATCATACCATGTGTATTTGAGAATTTGTTTAGCAAGTTACTTTAACCTTCCTGGTAAATAGATGTCTAAAATTAGTTCATAAAAATATAATTTATCCAATTCATTTCAACGTGGATGGAGCCACTAATCTATTCATTTATTTACTTAATCCATTTTGATTCGTTCATTTCAATTCATCTAAAAGTTAAGCTAATTTTAGTTAATGTCCAAATTGATCCATGAAAAATCTTGTCAAATAAGATTTTCTAAATTTTTTTAACATGTTATATATAGCATCCAAAACAAAATTTTCCATTAATTGTTTACTAATTAAAGAAATTACAAGAAAACAATAAAAAAATTATTAGGAAGATCTATGATCATTATTTAGCCCGTTTTAATTCACTCAAATTAAGCCCAAACCACCTAATTGTCACCACTATTTTACAGAAAAAAATATTAGAGTTAGTTATAAATTATGAACTAGCTCTTGTATTGGTTATTGGAACACTAACACTTACTAAAAAGAGTTTTCCTTGATCTATGAACGAGAAGGATGAAAGCGAGTCAGTATGCTAATTTCTCATCCGCAAATCAGCCCTTCCCGTAGGTTCTTTTCTCAAAGTATAAAGAATTGGAGGAGGGAAATTAACAAAATCTCGACTTAAGATTATAATATTTTTTATACGAAATAATATGAATAAAAGAACGTAGAAAATATAATAAGAACTTCCGTTCAATCACAAAACTTTGGAAACAAGAAAATACCTCCAAAAAATCTGGTGATAAATGCATATTATCAGTTGCCTGTTTGTTTGTGCTTCATTACAGTTGCCCTTCCATTTGATTTCGGCGAATATTCTTTCTATATTCCAACTTGTGTGCCAAATATCACAAGAAAACGATCTGGTATTAAATTTGAAGGAAGAATGCCTAAATTTGCCCTTGTATTTAAAAGGTGTTGGAAATTAGCCTTTGGCGGGAGTTGCGACCGACCAACTTTAACGGCTTAAACACTAGTGTTACGTATGTTGGAGAATCCGGTTCTTCACACATGCATGATTTACTAAGTACGTAGATAACCGTAGGGCCAAGAATCGTCAAATTTCATTGAGAAATGAAAGAGATATTGGTCCACGAAGTAAGGTGTTTGAAGCATGGAAAGTGTGGTATTGTGTTCAATTCTCCCTCATCGGTAGAGGAAGAAAGAATTGTTGTGTATATAAGACTCGAAATTGGTTTGGGGTTTGGGATCCCAAGGGGTATCCCATGTGTTTAAAGGAGGGAGGACCTAGATGTGCTTCGGTTCAAGGAAAGACCACACGCGCGCCGCCGCGGCCCGCCCGTCCCGTCCGGATCGAGTTCCGGGCTGCGGGCTGCGGGCCTTCTGATATTATATTTTTGGACCAGAGAACTTTGCCAGAAGTACAGTTTGGACCAGAATTCTTTCAGATGTACAGTTTGGTCCCTGAGGTAGTATGTTGGTGACTTTACTACTCCATAATGACCATTATTTGGCTATTATGGAGGCAGTTTTTCAGTCCCCTCCCTCACCTATATAAACACCCCCTTACACCATTGTTGAGCAACATATATGATACTACGAATAACAGTTCATACAACACACGAAAATACACAACCAAAACAGTTTTCTTCCTACAACTTCCAAGCATCATTTCGTTACTCAATATTCTTCACGGTAGCATTTGAGTTTCCTTTGCTCAAGTGTTCCATTGCTGTTTTATCTTGGGAGACAAATTGTCCAGGACGTATGAAGGATACATACGTGGCAATATTGTCTTAAGGACAGAGTGCCACACTCGACTCAGCAAAAACAGTTTCCATTTTTCCGTCTTCAACAAAATTGTAATTTCAGTTTTGTGGTTCTATTGTAATTTTCAGATTTCTAGCTGAATTATTGAATCTTTGTTTATCCTTTCGAATACTTGTAATAGTTATATACTTCTCGTATTGCTTTATAAAGTACCATAGAGCAAAAATCTCCCAACAACTTAATACAATATTGTATAGTATTACTATTAGTGTTCGAAAGATGTCGGTCAAAAGTTGTGTGACCAAATCTGGATATGGAAATGGTTTTCTGGTAGAAGAGAGTGATGATGATGAACGTGTTCATGGTGTCACCGCTACCAAGACTGGTGGGAACAAGCACTCTCGAGAGCCTAAGGATGTCAACTGGGACAAGAGGAGAAGACTGAAGATGTTATTCTATCTTTCAGCAGAAGGCCTATATCTGTCCCAGACAAAAGATCTGAATAATGGTGAGAAGGAAATGGACACTCAGTCTGATGAAGTGACTGAAGTGAGCCAGAATCCGAAATTGGGATAAGTAGTTTTTCTTACTTGTCAAGAATAAAGATTAAACGATGTCTGATTAAAAATTGATTAAAGTAAGGAGGAATATGAAAATAATTTATATTCCTTATGCTTTAAAAAAAAAAACCCAGAAGTTTAATCTCATCTTCTTTCCCGTTTAAAGATTGGATTTTGTAAACGACTTAAGAAGATCCGTTCTTTTAAGTGTAATTATTAAAGTGTGTAAAGTATGTTCGCACATACGAGGGAGAAAGATCCACTGACTGTGCGAAAACTGTTACCACACTTAAGTAAGCGCCAAGAATTATCTGGGCACCAATCATAACGGAAGAAGTCTAAAAGTTAATGACGTTGAGCCTGTCATATTATTTGGCAGAAGATCCTTCATAGGATGATATTGGACACTCGGTCATACAAAGCCTCCGGCGGCGGAGGTGGGCCAAAATTCCTTTGATAGGATGATATTGGACACTCGGTCATACAAAGCCTCCGGCGACCGGAGTGGGCCAAAATTCCTTTGATATGATGATATTGGACACTCGGTCATATAAAGCCTCCGGCGACCGGAGAGTGGGGCCAAAATTCATTTCATTGGAAAAGTAATGGACACCTAGTAAGGTGGGCCGAGTTTCCGTGTCCTAAATGATCCGAAGGCCTAAAGAAAGGCGAGAAAGAAATTGGACACTCGGTGCGCAAAGCAACCGGAGTGGGCCCGAGTATCGAGATCACGATGATCCGGTTACGCCCTAACCACGGGCAAGAGGTTGTTCATGTGAAGCAACGCCACCTCTAAAATCAAAGGGGCTGGAGAGGTTGTCCTCAATAGGACTTCAAGGAATGAGATCACTCTAAAAAGAGGTGTTACATGTTCCTAACTTGGTTTAAGGGACGCTGTTGGTCAAGCTGGTTTGAGACTACTCCAACAGGTCTGTAATAACTAAGAATGGTACAGTATGGTCTGTAGCCGAATGAATGATATATTTGTAATCCGTGCATCTATGCCATCATAGATTAAGACACGTTAAATAGCAAGTCATTCAAAAGCTAGCGAAGTTGAGATTGTTGCCTTCTTTCGACATAAACCCTCAAAATGAATGTGAGGTAGGCGAAGAGGCAAAATCACCTTTCCAAATTCCGTTAAGGGAATAGCGAAAGAAGCACCGCTCCTCTAGAACTTAGTCATACCTATTTGGGTGATTTGAAGTTTATACAGAATAGAGGGGGGAGACAAGTACGTTGTGATCTTCATTGATGATGGTACAACGTATGAAATCCTTTGTTTGTTGACCCGCAAAGATGAAGTTGTTGAAGCGGACAAGCGTTACAAAGCAGAAGTTGGAAATCAACTAAGCCTATGGATTGCGAAATTCATAGTGATAGAGGGTGAGAATGTGAAGCATCGTTCATTAAACGACTACTCATTACTCACCTCAGTCTAACGGTATTAGCCAAGCGCAAACCCGTACGCCCAAATTATGTGGGGCAAGGCAATCCTTACCGCTAATGCGATACTCAACAGAACTCCGCATAAGGATACGGATAACTCTCCGTGTGAGACATGGAAAGGATCTCACATACAAAAGTTGTGATGTGGGGTGGCTTGGTAGAAGTTGGACTACCGAAACATGTCAAGTTCGACCTAAGACTGTAGATTGCATATCCACTGGATCTGTAAATAACAGTAGTACTTATCGCCTCTTGGCGTTAAAGAATGCTGAATTCTTATAAGATAACTTTCCTTGAAAATGAAAAAGGAGTAATTGCTCAAGGTTAACAAGAACCCGCGAGGGCCTGACTATCCGGAACTAGACGTTCCGTATCTTCAGGACTCGAAAGTTGCTGGCTATCCGGAACATAATATTCCAGATCTGCAGAACTCAGGGATTCTAGATGTTGAACCAAGACGGAGCAAAGAGGGGACAAAGACTTGTTTCAGTCCTTCTAGCTTGTATGGTTGAGAACGAACCATGGACAATTAACAAATAATTATTATCTCCAAAAGCGCTGCTTTGGAAAGAAGCTAAAGAGAGAAATAGATTCCATATATAGAACCATACTTGTGTAATGGTTAATCTTCCTCCGGGAAAAGAACCTTTGGGTTGTAAAATGTGCTCCCCTGTGAGTAGCTTAACATCTAGGGCCATTGCAGTTTTGCGTGGCATGGATGTTGAAACAGCCTTCCCAACCGGAGAGTTGGAAGAAGAGAATCAGAGTTGATTTGCTGAACTGTTGGGCTTCTTCCTGAACTTTCATTTTGGTCCCTGAAATGTTTACATTTTTGGTCCCGAAAGTTTCGGATAAAACGAGAAAATAATGAATCGACCACGAAACATTGGCTCTGAAGTTAGAAAGCCAACAGTTGGAAAACCAACGGTCTGAGAGTGAAAATCATATTGAAACAAAGTCTCGATATGAAAGATATGGGTATCACAGATGACATCTTAGAAATTGGATTTCTAAGACATCTAACGGATCGGTCGATAGTTGACAAACGTTGAAGCCACCAATGGATATGAATCATAGAACGATTGGAATCATGGTGCACCCATAGACAAGGAGCGATATGCACAGGTCACGTGTAGTTCAATGTATTGTACACACTACAATCGACCTGGTATCGTCCTACAAACATATTAGTTGAACTAAGGTTCACTGATGATTTCAATACATGATTAATAGAAAGGCGTTAAGTCGGATATGACGATATCCGAATTATTTGCTTATCTACATATTATAGTATTCTGATGTCCAAATGTTCGAGAGAACACCGTGATGCAACCGGACATCGGATCCGAAGAACACCAAAGCCACAAGTAAATGTGTATGGTGGTTCTTATAGAATCCTCTAATCAAACTTGCATCGGCCGATTCATGATGGAATCGGAGTTTATCGCTTTATACAAAGCATGAAAGAAGTTGAGTAACTTCACGGCTCCTTAGAGGACGTCCCTTATTGGGAGAAACCCGTGCCTTCACCGTTATACACGTGTGGCTAGCCGGTCGGCTTCGGGAAGGACACGGATGACGGTGTCGGACATATCCGTCGGATCCGTCGGAGACATAAGACCGTATGGCGCTTGATCATCACGGGTGTCACTTCCTTGTTTACAATCTAAGGGACTACCTAGAGATCAAGCGTTCGCTGTCTAGGGGAATGGGCTTAAAACCCAAAATATACGGACCAATACGGTGGAAACCCAACCTTACGAACCGGAGATCCCGGTAATTTTGTTCAATGGAAAAACTAAGTTGTAAAGGTTCGCTTGATCGCTTCAAAGGAAGCATGAGCACTTCGGATAGTGATTTTTGAAAAGAAACACCAAATCCAAAGCCGTTCCCGCGATAGACGTTAAGTGCTATCTGCAGTGTGGGTAAATGTTAAGTTTTCAAAACCTGTAATGCTCCTCAACAGTTGAGGTTAGGTCTTTGGGAAATTTTTAATGGTTCCTAACACTTGTGAAGTGGGGTATAGCAGGATACCTTGTAGGAGACCACCTATTTAAGTGCGAGGACGGGCCGCCTCAAATGAACGCACTTAAGAATCCAAGACGTTGTCCATGGCCAAAACGGACAAAACATTACGAAGAAGAGAGTAATGGAATTTGTTGTGTTGGTACTATTGACTTGGCTTACACTAAACACTGACGGTTCAAGACATCACGTTCACCGCGCAGTAAGTAAGTCCGATGGTATTCAACTATGGAAGGTTCAAAGTCGAGGCTACCTCTCCTTATGCAACATCGGTCCGCCGAAATATTGCTGGAAATGAAAAGACACCATGTGAGTGCGCCAAAATCTCTTTCAAGAGGGGATTGTTGGAAATTAGCCTTTGGCGGGAGTTGCGACCGACCAACTTTAACGGCTTAAACACTAGTGTTACGTATGTTGGAGAATCCGGTTCTTCACACATGCATGATCTACTAAGTACGTAGATAACCGTAGGGCCAAGAATCGTCAAATTTCATTGAGAAATGAAAGAGATATTGGTCCACGAAGTAAGGTGTTTGAAGCATGGAAAGTGTGGTATTGTGTTCAATTCTCCCTCATCGGTAGAGGAAGAAAGAATTGTTGTGTATATAAGACTCGAAATTGGTTTGGGGTTTGGGATCCCAAGGGGTATCCCATGTGTTTAAAGGAGTGAGGACCTAGATGTGCTTCGGTTCAAGGAAAGACCACACGCGCGCCGCCGCGGCCCGCCCGTGCCGTCCGGTTCTGAGTTCCGGGTCACGGGTCACGGGTCATGAGTCATGGGCTGTGGGCTGTGGGCCTTTTGATATTATCTTTTTGGACCAGAGAACTTTGCCAAAAGTACAGTTTGATCCCAGAAGTTTCAGAAGTACAGTTTGGACCGGAATTCTTTCAGATGTACAGTTTGGTCCCTGAAGTTTTTAGAAAATCAGAATTTCGACGTTCAGAATAGAAACGCCAAGCACTCAATTCAGCCATTTATTTTGGCTGAATTACTCCTCCTATAATGGCCAAATCCGTTGGTCTTTCACCATTTATGTTGGTGACTTTACTACCTCCATAATGGCCATTATTTGGCTATTATGGAGGCAGTTTTTCAGTCCCCTCCCTCACCTATATAAACACCCCCTTACACCATTGTTGAGCAACATATATGATACTACGAATAACTGTTCATACAACACACGAAAATACACAACCAAAACAATTTTCTTCCTACAACTTCCAAGCATCATTTCGTTACTCAATATTCTTCACGGTAGCCTTTGAGTTTCCTTTGCTCAAGTGTTCAATTGCTGTTTTATCTTGGGAGGCAAATTGTCCAGGACGTATAAAGAATACATACGGGGCAATATTGTCTTAAGGACAGAGTGCCACACCCGACTCAGCAAAAACAGTTTCCATTTTTCCGTCTTCAACAAAATTGTAATTTCGAGCTTTTGTGGTTCTATTGTAATTTTCAGATTTCTAGCTGAATTATTGAATCTTTGTTTATCCTTTCGAATACTTGTAATAGTTATATATACTTCCCGTACTGCTTTATAAAGTACCATAGAGCAAAAATCTCCCAACAAAAGGTTGGTTCCATTATGACTTCGTCGTAAATGAGTAATGCCAATTGTGAACAAAAATTATAACGCCGAAAATATGAATGAATCAAACTCTTAAATTTTAACTAAAAATAAAATTTGATAGTTTTGCAAATTACAAGAGCAAATCTTGAATTTCTCCTTTCTTGTGTTTGGGAGTTTGGAAGGGTGGGGGGGGGGGGGGGTGTTGTTAAACAGAATGTGTTAGACATTAAGACAAAAGGAGACTAAGTAGACGTTTGACTAAAGTAAATATTTTTCATTTGGAATTTTTAAAGTTGAAGTCACTACAAGAAGAAAGATATTTGCTAAAAATATTTTTTGTTGTAATATGTTGGATGTTATTGCTAAAAGTATTTTTTGTAACAAAAAAAATTATTGTATGTCTTTGCAATAACATCCGATGCAAAAAGTTTTTGCAACAACATTGTATTAAATTTGTTTCTATTTATGTTTTTAGCAACAATATATTAAATTTTTGTTACTATTTACGTTTTTTAACAATAATATATTTATTGTTGCTAAAGTTGCCACTTCTATACTTTCTTGTAGTGAGTTGAAGATTGAGTTTTGTTTGGTTATAGTTGATTGCAACGAATATTTGGTTGTTTGAATGTACTGAAAACGAAAACCATAATTTTAGGTGTTGTATTTGAATTTTTCATAATCAAATCCTGATTTTCAATAAAATGATTTTTTTTTAAATGTGAATAATTGTCATGACAAAATGGGTCCTAAATTGAAAGAACCAAACGAGTTCAAAACGCCAAGTCAGCCAAAAAAAAAGAAAGAAAGAAAAAGAAACAGACGAACACCTTTTGACACAAAGAAAACAAGGATTATCTCTTGGCGTGAGATGTTTGAGTTGTTTTTCTAGAATACCCAAAAAAAGAAATAGTTGTTGATGTTTGAATAGAAAAGGTGGGGTATTGTTGGAACTTGTATGGAATTAAGAAGAAATAAAATGATCAACGGACAAAAATTTCAATCAAAGGTTGCAACTTTTCACAAAGATTGCAACTTTTCAGAACAATTACAACCTTTGGTATGAATTGCTGTAACTGTTCATATGCTACTCTATATAAAAAATGTTGATCACTTGGTTGGAAGAATATACAACAAGACAGAACAAACTACAATCAATCAGTTTTTCACAATTAATGATTTAAGATTGTGGCTTCTACTTCTTCTTCTTCAAAACAAGTTTCTAAAGAACACATGTAGTAAATTGGCCAGAAGTGAAGTTCTTGTGCTAGAACTCTCACTTAGATAGTTGTATCCTCTAGACAGATGTCCCTAAAACTGCAACACAAGTGAGGGCGAATTTTTGTCTTAGGACACTGCATCAAGCAGGCCTCTATCGAGCCAAGTTAGTATGTGTTTTCAATTTGCTGAATTCATTGTTGTTGATTTCAAGTTATTTTGAGTTACCATTATATTATTGTGCTCAATTCATTTCATCATTGATGATACTAGATTGACACTAACAATCTAAGACAAAAATTATTCAAAAAAAAATCAGTTTTTTTTTCTTGATTTGTTGAGGTTGCAAAATTTTTCAGAGAATTCAATTTCATGATTTGCAAAAATGGATCAACCTGGATCGTCAATGGTGAAAAACCATGTTGAGAAACCTGAGAAATTCAAAGGTTCTGATTTCAAACGCTGGCAACGGAAGATGTTGTTCTACTTGACAACTCTTCACGTGACAAACGTATTGATTGTTGAGGCTCCTATGGCTTTGCCAGAAGGAGAAGGGGAGAATACTCCGACTGATGCGGAGAAGGCTGAAAGGCTAAAAGACATTCAAACTTGGGAAAGTCAGGAGTTTCTTTGCAGAAACTATATTCTCAATGCCTTGGATGATTCTCTCTACGACGTCTACTCCACGTTCAGAACGGCACGGGAGTTGTGGCAATCGTTGGAGAACAAGTACAAAACTGAGTTTGCTTGTTCCAAGAAGTTCGTCATCAGAAAGTTTTTGAACTTTAAGATGAGTGATTCCAAGACGGTTGTCAAGCAAGTGGAGGAACTCCAAATCATTGTTCATGAGTTAGAGGTTGAAGGTATGGGCCTTAACCCGAATTTCCTTGTTGGTGCTATTATTGAGAAATTACCTCCCTCATGGAAAGATTTTAAGGTTTATCTTAAGCATCTAACCGAGGAAATGAATTTTGAGCAATTGGTTCTGAAAATTCGAGTTGAAGAGGATAACCGAAAGAATGAAAAGGCAGATGTTGTTTCATTGGAGCCTAATGCCAACATGGTTGAAGGCAATGCTTCTAAGGCCATGTTTCAGAAATGCAAAGGCAAATTTAATGGTGCCAAGCCATCTTTTGCAACCGGGAGGAATGCATTCGCCCCACAAAGGACCAATGCATTCAAGAAACCACAACCAGGACTCTGTTGGGTATGTGGCAAACCTGGACATAGAGCAAAAGATTGTCGCCTTTGCAAGAATCAATGTGGTGGTGTTGGAGGTTCGAGTAATGACAACCAATCCATCCGGGCTGAAACTAAAAACCAATTCATTGGGGTCATGGCGACTCAAGCAAATCTGGTTACAAATTCAACCGATTGGTGGATGGACACGGGTGCTACAATGCACGTATGTTCTGAAAAGGATATGTTTTCTTCCTACCAGGCCATCAAGAATGGAGAACCATTGTTCGTAGGGAATGTTGCTTCTGTGAAAGTAGAAGGGAAAGGGAAGGTGACTTTACAACTCACTTCCGGGAATGATCTTGTGCTCACTAATGTGTTGCACGTGCCTGAATTTTGTAAGAATTTGATTTCTGGGCCTGTTCTTAGTAACAAGGGCTTAAAATTTGTATTTGAATCTGACAAATTTGTACTCACCAAGGGTGGGTTGTATGTAGGGAAGGGTTACCTCAGTGAGGGACTCTTCAAACTATCCGTTGTACCTACTAAGGCAATTGCCATTATTAATGAAAATGTAGGCACTAGCACTGCTTCTATGTATATGGTTGATTCCCCTTCTTTATGGCATTCACGATTAGTCCATGTTAATTATCGCTCTTTACAAAGAATGGTGAAGTTAGGCATATTACCAAATTGCTCTATGAACAAAATGACTAAGTGTGGAGTTTGCATAGAATCAAATTATGCAAGTCATCCTCATAAATCTGTAGTGAAATCAAATGAAGTGCTTGTTTAATTCATAGTGATTTATGTGATTACCAAGCAACCCTATCTCGTGGAGGAAAGAATTATTATATATCATTCATAGATGATTGCAGTAAATTTTGTTATGTATACTTAATACATACAAAAAATGAGGCTTTGAACATGTTTAAATATACAAAGCAGAAGTGGAAAACCAACTTGACAAAAGAATTAAGATTCTAAGGTCAGACAGAGATGGTGAATATCAATCAAATGAGTTCAAAGAATTCTGTTCTACTCATGGTATAGTTCATCAAACCACTACGCCATATACTCCAAAACAAAATGGAGTTGCCGAACGTAAAAATAGAACATTGAAGAATATGATGAATTCAATGTTGATTAGTTCGGGTGCACCCCTTAGTCTATGGGGTGAGGCGTTAATTACTGCAAATATGATATTGAACAAAATTTTCTCAAAAGAAAAATGACCAATCTCCCTATGAGTTATGGAGAGGAAGATCGCCTACTTTCAAACGGATGAAAGTGTGGGGTTGCCTAGCGAAAGTTCAAGTTCCCTTACCAAAGAGAACTAAACTTGGACCAAAAATGGTGGATTGCATATATATTGGTCATGCCACTAATAGTGCAGCATATAAGTTTTTGGTGTATCATTCCGATGTTGAAGGTATTCACAAAAACACGCTTATGGAATCTGCTGAAGCAAAATTTTTTGAGGATATTTTTCCTTACAAAGACAAGGATAAAAGTGTTCCTAATCATAAGAAAAGGACACTGCCTCAAGATGAGTCAAACCAAAACACTAATAATGATGAAAATCTTACTTAATCTGTTCAAGAAAAAATCTCTGAACCAAGGAGGAGTAAACGTGGGAAAATTTCTAAAGATTTTGGACCGGACTTCATGACCTTTTCCGTTGAAGGACAACCTCAAACATATAGGGCTGCTATGGAATCATCCGAAGCACCTTATTGGAAAGAGGTTATTCAAAGTGAGGTAGAATCCATTGTGCAAAATAATACATGGATATTGGTTGATCTCCCTCCGGGACAAAAACCACTAGGCCATAAATGGATTTTCAAACGGAAATTAAGGCCTGATGGTACTATAGAAAAATACAAAGCTCGTATAGTAGCCAAAGGGTTTCGACAAAAAAACGGTGTAGATTTCTTTGATACCTACTCACCAGTAACGAGAATTACGTCTATAAGAACGTTAATTGCTATAGCGGCGATTCACAATTTGGAAATACACCAAATGGATGTGAAGACAGCATTCTTGAATGGTGAATTAGATGAAGAAATTTACATGGAACAACCCAAAGGGTTTGTTGTTAAAGGTCAAGAACGAAAGGTTTGCAAATTGATTAAGTCTTTATACATACTTAAACAAGCTCCAAAGCAATGGCATGAAAAGTTTGATAATACGTTATTATCAAATGGTTTTCAAATAAATGAATGTGATAAATGTGTCTACATTAAACAATGTAAAGATGCATGTGTCATTATATGCTTATATATTGATGATATGCTAATTATGGGAACATATAAAGATGTAATTAACCAAACTAAGAAGATGTTGCATGCCGTTTTTGATATGAAAGATATGGGAATAGCGGATGTCATTCTTGGTATTAGAATTCAAAAGAATTCTGATGGTTACATCTTAACACAATCCCATTATGTTGAAAAGGTCCTCAGAAAATTTGGACACTATGATGATCGACCGGTTGTTACACCATTTGATCCCGCTAGTCACCTTAAGAAGAATGAAGGTGAAAGTGTGTCTCAATTGGAGTATACACAAGTTCTTGGAAGCTTCATATACATAATGAATTGTACGAGACCGGATTTAGCATATACAGTGAGTCGACTAAGTCTATACTCACATAATCCTGGAAAGGATAATTGGTTTGCACTAAGACGAGCACTTCGATATCTACAACATACAATGAACTATGGATTGCATTATACAAAATATCCTCTTGTGTTAGAAGGATATTGTGATGCTAATTGGATGTCCAACAGGTCAAAAAGTAAGTCCACAAGTGGTTATGTATTTACACTTGGTGGAGCGTCGGTATCTTGGAAATCATCAAAGCAAATGGTAAATACGTGATCAACTATGGAAGCAGAGTTTGTAGCCTTAGACAAAGCTGCCGAAGAGGCAAAATGGCTCAGAAACTTCCTAGAAGGTATTCCGTTGTGGACAAAGTCTCTTACAGCCATTTGCATACATTGTGATAGTATGGCTGCCCTGACAAGGGTAAATAATCAGATATACAATGGCAAGTCGAGACATATAAGGCGACATCATAATACAATCCGAAGCTTGCTGAATAATGGAATTATTTCCATTGATTATGTGAGATCAAAGGATAATATAGCGGATCCTTTGACAAAAGGCCTTAACATAGAGCAAGTCGTATTTACATCGAGGGGAATGGGCTTAAAGCCAACACAATGAGTCGTTAACTGGCAGAAACCTAACCTATCATAATTGGAGATCCCATGGTTTAGGTTCAATAGGAAAACTAGTTGGGGAAGACTCAAGGAGCATAAAACACACATATGCTCATTCCTATGGTGTACTAAGTGTGTTAATCCGTTGATATTTTAAAGGCTGAATCTTATTCTTAATAATGCTAAAAGCCTATGGTGAGATAGTACAGACTATTCTTGTTTGGTATTACCTATATGAGATTGATGTGGGGTCGCATCTGGGAGAACTGATATGGCTACGTTCTCTAGAAAATCTCACGAAGAAAGAGTTGTTCACGACCGAAATGAACACAACCGTAAGAATTGAAATATGTTGATATGATATGTGTGATACTTGTTGTCTTGATTTACTACAAAACGTGAATAGTTCAAGACATTTCGTCAACTATTTCACAAAGTAGATCCGATAGGTATTCACTACGAACGGTTCAAGTCCACAAGACACCTTTTCCGATGCATGTCATATCGCGTTGTTCAGAAATAACGAAAAGTTCCTTATTATCTTATTTTCTATCCAAATATGGGGTATTAGTGATGTTTGAATAGAAAATGTGGGGTATTGTTGGAACTTGTATGGAATTAAGAAGAAATAAAATGATCAACGGACAGAAAATTCGAATCAAAGGTTGCAACTTTTCACAAAGGTTGCAACTTTTTAGAACAATTACAACCTTTGGTATGAATGGCTGTAACTGTTCATATGCTACTCTATATAAAGAATGTTGATCACTTGGTTGGAAGAATATACAACAAGACAGAACAAACTACAATCAATCAATTTTTCACAATTAATGATTTAAGATTGTGGCTTCTACTTCTTCTTCAAAACAAGTTTCTGAAGAACACATATAGTAAATTGGTCAGAAGTGAAGTTCTTGTGCTAGAACTCTCATTTAGATAGTTGTATCCTCTAGACAGACGTCCGTAAAACTGCAGCACAAGTGAGAGTGAATTTTTGTCTTAGGACACTGCATCAAGCAGGCCTCTATCGACACCAAGTTAGTGTTTTCAATTTGCTGAATTCATTGTTGTTGATTTCAAGTTATTTTGAGTTACTCTTATATTATTGTGCTCAATTCATTTCATCATTGATCATACTAGATTGACACTAACAATAGTCACGTGACAAAATATATAATATTGGACAAGAGTTAAATGATGGTGTTTATGAGACAATGATATATAAATTAGGCAAATGTCTGATGAACACTTGTCCGTTCCACTGTATCCCGCATACTTAATTTTGTGCTGCAACATATGTATATCATTTCTTCTTCCACATTAACTGAATATATTACTTGATTTTGATTACTGTTAAGAGACAGGAGAGTTCAGAAAGTTTAGTTAATAAGTAATTACCTTGCATATGTTGCATCAATTTTCGTTTTCTTTTTCACAGTGAATTCGAGCTTAGTATAAATGTATATATGTCTTTTAAAAAGTTCTCAACTATGCATCTAATGTTTACTCGAAAACAGTAGGTGTACCTCGAACACACTGTTGTAAATGCATCCCCCTCGCTAAGCATATTCAAGTAGAATATACGGTTACAACTTACAAGTAGATGCTAAGTACAATTTCGACCTTAAAAAAGGCGTTGTTAGTCGTAGAAACAAAAGTCTCATATTCGCAGTTAGAAAGAAAAAAAAAACACGTTACAATGTATGAATACTTTTAGTGGCGTTTGGCCTTTTAGAAAAACTGTCCAAGTTTGGATAAAATTATTAGCAAAAGCGGCAAAGCTGAACGAATTATCCGTACCCTTTTCTTTCATGCCAGTCTTCCACCGTCATTCTGGGTCTACGCTGTTAAAATGATAGAATACCTCCTTAATATTTTACCAACCAATACTCTCCAAAACAATATCCAACTGAAATCTTATACCGTAGGTTCCCTTCCTATGACCAACTCCGCATCTTCGGTTGCCTATGCTACCCCAACCTAGCCTCCACTACATCTTACAAACTAGTCCCACGCACCACGCCATGTGTCTTCGTCGGTTTCTCACCCAACCATCGGGGTTTCCTGTGCTATGACATAGCCACTCGTAAAATCATTATCTCACATCACGTCACATTTGACGAGGCGACCTATCCATTTTCAAATCTACAAAAATTCCAAACCACGGATTACACATTTCTCGATGAGTCTCTTTTGTCTCCTCTAATCCAGTCAGTGTGTCACCGGCTGTTTCCTATTCCGACGAAGACTGCACCAGCAGCTCCGTCACCAACAATGTCTGGTGTTGTCGCCGACCAAACACCCCTATCTCTCGGTCGAACCCCACACTGCTCGACCCCCCCTGTATCACCTACCCTACCAACTGTTTCTCGACCAGCCATCGACTCGAGACCAGCCAACACTCTCCAGAACCAGCAAGTCAGTCGCAGCATATGCAGTGCAACCACTGCTGCCTCCAGAACCCGTAAACCAGTAGCCTCACACCCAGTCCAAACACGGTTGCCTACCCACCGCATGGAGACTCGTGCCCAACACGAGATTTTCAAACCCAAGTTTCACTTCAATCTCTCCACACATACCTTATCACCCATTCCAAAAAATCCAAAACTAGCCAAACTGAACTCTAATTGGAATGCGGCCATGTGCGAGGAATTTAATGTTTTAACCAAGCATAACACTTGGGAGTTGGTACCTAGATCGGACGGTATGAATGTTATCCGATGTATGTGGCTATATCGTCACAAGTTCAGAGACAGTTGTGACTTAGAGCGGTATAAGACAAGACTAGTTGCTAATGGCATTAATCAGCAGCAGGGTATTGATTGTGGTGAGACATTCAGTCCGGTTGTTAAACCGTCCACTATTCGGACTGTTCTCAGTATTGCTATGGACATGCAATGGTCAATTCATCAGCTTGATGTCAAGAATGCATTTCTTCATGGGGATTTGAAAGAAACTGTGTACATGCATTAGCCCCCTGGCTTTGTTCATCCGGCAGCCCCGCAGTATGTATGTCGTCTCAGAAAGTCATTATATGGCTTGAAACTGGCACCCCACGCTTGGTATGATCGCTTTGCCATGTATATTATGCAGATCGAATTTATTTATAGCAGGTGTGATAACTCTCTCTTCACTTTTCATCGAGGTAGCAACACTGCTTATTTGCTATATATGTGGATGACATTGTTCTTACTGCCTCCTCTGACGGTTTGAAGAATTAAATCATTGATCTACTCAAAACTGAATTTGCTATGACTGATTTGGACAAGCTGAGTTATTTCTTGGGTATATCCGTGGTCAGACCGGCCGCTACCATGTTTCTGTGTCAGCGCAAATATGCGGAAGAGATCGTGTACATGGCTAAAATAGCAAATTGTAAAAGTATGCCAACTCCGGTTGACTCAAAATCCAAGCTTAGTGCCAATGAGGGTGCGCCGATTTTTGATCCCACCCTATATCGGAGTCTTGCAGGTGCCCTTCGGTATCTCACATTCACTAGGCCTAATATTGTATATGCCGTTCAACATGTGTGTCTGTTTATGCATGCCCCTCGAGAGTCCCATTTTGCGGCCCTCAAACGTATTATCAGATACCTTAAGGGCACACTTGACTTTGGACTGCATCTATATCCCTCTGCCCTAACCAAATTACTCTCCTACATGGATGCAGATTGGGCAGGATGCCCAGATACACGTCGCTCCACCTCGGGCTACTGTGTATTTCTTGGGATAATCTTATTTCATGGTCCGCCAAGCGACAGGCCACGCTATCCCGTTCGAGTGCTGAAGCAAAGTATCGCGGAGTTGCTAATGTCGTTGATGAGATCTGTTGGCTCCGAAATCTTCTTTTGGAGCTCCAGTGTCCACTGCGAAAAGCGTCTATAGTCTCCTGTGACAACATATCTGCCATCTATATGTCTCATAATCCAGTCCAACATCAGCGGACCAAACATATCGAGATAGATATTCACTTTGTGCGTGAGAAGGTTGCCCTTGGCCAGGTCAAGATATTACACGTGCCTTCCTCCTATCAGTATGCAAATATTTTTACAAAGGGACTATCGAGACAGCTCTTCACCGACTTCCGGTCCAGCCTTAGCGTTCGGCCTCCTCCCGCTCCGATTGAGGGGGAGTATTAGCGAATATTCTCCGAATATTCACAATATATTTTGTAATTATGATAGATGTATATTTAAGATAACTTAGAATTCTTATTGTATTAGGAATCAACCATTTAAGGTAAGTTAGGATTCTTATTGTATTAGGAATCAACATCTGTACAACTATATATATTGTGATTAATGAAAGGAATCTCTAAGAGAAATTATTCCAATCTTACAAAAATAAACAATATCACATCGTCTTAAGAGCTAAAAAACACTTATTCGCCACTTTTCAATATTGTTAAAATAGCCATTTCCTTGAACATTATGATTTGGCCAGTAGATACGAGTAGTTGACTTGGTACTCACGGGTCAGATTAGTAATAGAATCATGAGTTAAAACACCTTGCATGATCGAGTACAAATACCAACCAAATGCTTAACGTTGAAATCTTGAACTATTTTAGTTTTTTAATTACCCTTTAAAAATTGCTAGTAACTTTACTTGAAGCATGAAATTGACCAGAGAAAAAAAGAAAGCAGAGATGTGTATCCTCGATATTCATGACAAATATATAGTCAATTTCATGATGTAGAACAAAATATATTGACTTGACAATATTTCTTGAATTTAGTATTGGTGGGCTTTCAATGTACCATTATGAATACTTACAAGTTTGAAATTCTCGTGTACAAAAAGAAAATTTATATACTTTGTTGTAGTAATTTAATAAACATAAAAGTACCATAACGAAGTACTTATTATTGATTTTTTTATATTTTATTTTCATGTATGGTTAGTGTAAACCAACGAAATATAAGAAGTTGGATTGCGAAGGTTATAAATGAAATAAACGGAATGACTAAGTCTTAGATTTTATTCTATTTATGTTCTATTATTTCTTGGACAATATATGGGACCAATAAAAGATACTCTTATATAAATGTATTTAATAGAATTTTTACCATGTACAGTAATACATGGCCATCAATTCTTATCAAGTTTTAATTAATTTATTTGTTTTCTTATAATTTGTTTACTTTAGCAAACAAAACTAATAAAATTTCTTTGTTATAGCTATATATATATAATAATAAACTAAAAAAAATTATTAAAATACTTTACAAATTTTTCTCATGGTGTTAATTTGTGTTACATATTTGGCGCAAATCAACTCAACTTGAAAAAGAATTGAATTTGGGTGGATCAAGATGAGTTAAGTCAATAAATATGCCGGTTAGTTTGGCCGAGTCAGATGAATAATAATCTTTTTATAGGTTAATTTTATCGCCTCTACCGTGAAGTGTCCTTTTAATGTTGTAACATGATATTAAAAAGATTTTGATAAAATACTTTTTTCCAACGGTAACGGTAAAGTTGTCTGCGTATGTCCTATAAGTCAAGGTTTGAGTTGTAGAAGTAGCCACTAATACTTGCATTAGATTAGGTTGTTTACATCACACTCCTTAGGGTGTGATCTTTTTTCGGACCCTACTAACGTGGATGCTTTATGTACCCGACTTTTTTGTTTTTTTGTTTTTTACACTTTTCCCCAATGTCCTAAGCTATAGAAAAGGGAAATGGGAGAAACCAAAGGAGACCTATTAATAGCCAAAAGCTGGTAGAGAGTCGTCTTTCTTGATGTATGTCATTGGCCCTAAAATAATTACAAGACGAGAAAATTCGTAGAATAAATAGTGTTTGGAAACGTATGGTCTACTTGTGTCTCCACATTGACTAAGCTTTACTCCATAGTATGTCCTTACTCTTTGCAGGTAACTAACCCACATTTCCAAAGGCCAACTCCTTTTTTCTACTTTTTGACTTCTCATTCTTCAATTATATTTCTCATCATGATTATATTAGATAGATATAATAATTATAGTTCAAGTTAAAAACTTTTAACCATGGGCGAGTCGTTTTAATTATTTACAATGACCTCAGTCAGATTTCTCTATAACAATCATATTTTATAACAATATTTTTATTATAATGGCCAAATTTTCTTTAGAAACATTTTTTCATATTAAGTTATATTATATGTTTTTTGTAACAACAACTCGCTATAGTAATCAAAAGATATCCAGACAAACGATGTTATCATAGAAATGTTTGACTGTAATTCTATTTGCCGATGTCATAATAAACTTTCGTTGATTTACACAAATATTTTTTCATCATTTGGATCTTGTCTCTATTTTTAAAATTTAGTATAATATAGCCAGTGTGATTACAAAACATTAGACTGACATTTAATGTTTTACAAAATTTAGATCATTGTATAATGTTTCTTCATATGATTTTCAATTTTTCTCAAAAGAAATCTTTAAACCTTAATTTAAAAGGAGATTATATATTTACTAAACAGCTATCCGAAAAAGAATAATCTTGCAAAAATTTATGTAAAGTTTCTTACGTCGAAAAGAGTAAGGGTGAAGCATACTTCGAAACTACAATGAACTTTTAAAATCTTTTCTTCTTTGCAATTTCTCTTTGGCGCATTTATACTTGTCCACCCTCTTCCTAGTTGAAACGTGGGGAGCCAAAACAATAATGTGTCTATTTCTGCAATCATTAAAGATGGCTCCACTATCTCAACCATTTTAGCCCATCCTTTTACTCTAATTAATTAAGATTTGTAGAAACTTAAGTAATTTCTAATCCAATTATGGGCATTACATCATTATTTTTACCAAGATATATAACCTTGATGATTGGAAATTAAGATGCGCAATAACAGTGTTTAGAAATGAAAAGTAATTATAAGTTCATTTGTTAAGAGTCCACAACGGAAATGAAATGGGAACATGAACTTCTTATATGGACTTGAACAATCTTCACCCTACAAGCTAGCTTTTGGGGTGAGGATTGTCCAAGTCCATATAAGGAGTCCATGTTCCCATTACATATCCGATGTGAGACTTTTAACACTCCCCCGCACGCTCAGGCCTCGTTAACTGGAGCGTGTGAGGATTGTCCAAGTCCATATAAGAAATTCATGTTTCCATTCCATATCCGATGTGGGACTCTTAACATCATTGTTTGAGATAAATTTGCACACGTAATACTCTTTTTTTCAATTAAATCATTCTCGTTAGTTAGTTAGTTTGAAGCATGCGTTAAAGTTTAAACCCTTTCCCTTTCCACATTGAGAAGCGTCGCTTAATTAGAGGCCAAAACATTGAAGAAAGAAAGCAAAAAAGAAGATTAAGTTCACAAGTCGGGAGGCAAATAACTTTTATTTTCATGATATACTTAGCAGGAGTGACAAAATTAGTCCACAAAAATATGATGTAGCCAATTTGTTCAAATTTAGGGGGTTAATCCAACCATCTAAATGTTAAGACTAATAAATTTGGGCTTAGTATATAGTCTGAATTGATCCATGAGAAATCTTGTTAAAATATTTAAATAATTTTATCTATTTGATATGTTATATATAGTTGTATTAAAGAAGAGATAAATGTTTTATTAGTTTTGTTTGGTAGTTAAATAAATTATAAGAAAACAAACAAAGAAATTAAAACTTCACTAGAGTTGAACGAGTTGAGGTGCTACTCATTATTTAGCACATCTTAGCCAGTCCAATATTTAACTAACTTTTGGACAAAGTCGGCCTATTTATTATTTCGATCCATTTTAACCGGCCTAAATTCAGCTCAACCGCTGCATTTATCATCTCTATTTATCATTCTGATGAACTATTGCCACTTAATAAACAAATGAGATTTGAATGGTTACATTTCAAGCCCATGATATCATTTGACTCTTCACTCTTTGTCTCTTTTACATCATAAACCTAGTTATTTTATGCTCCTCAAATGATGTGCTGCTGCATATATATATTATTAGCTTGTGTTGAAAAATAGAGTATAGCACCAAAGAACGAAAGAGCCAATATTTTCTTCTCACTTTTCAATGCGTTATGATATAATTTTTACATTATCAAATTCGTTTATCAATCTTCATGGTGCCAAAGTTACATGACTACGTATACATACAATGATAAAAATCAAGAATGATTAAAGTAAGACTAAATTAGCTCTTTTGTGAAATGCACTTATCATCTTTTTGCTGCATGAAGCACATAAACTTGCCAAAATGGTGTTACTGTAGAGCACCATGACACAAATACTATGATGTTCCATAATTTTACCACTGCATGTACGTGTGAATGTGTGATGTAGTCAAGCAAGAATCAACTAATTAAGACAATTACATAGTTAATAACAATTAGCACAATTTGTTGTACTTCAAGCTTGTTTAATTAAAAGGCTTAAAAAGTAAGACAAAAAGGGATTCTATAAATTATAGTGCAACTTGCTTAGAAAAGTAAAAAAGAAGAAATATATTAAAAGGCAGGATATATAAACCTGGTATACATAAAAGTAAAACTGATTGTTTCATTTCATGGCAAATGCTATCTATACACTGGTAGTTTTTTTCTTTTGGTCAAAAGAGTTTTTATTACATGGAAAGAAAGGGGACGGTAAAAATCAAAACTGACAAACTTATTACTACTGTGTAGAAAACTTTAATTGATATATACCGCTATACTATAAGTTTGGTGATTATTTGTAGGTTACTTGTCCAATTCAATTAGACTTAGTTAAAAGACCTTGATATGAGAAGCTATGGTTGACGCTTAAAATGCAACTATATTATCTCTATGGTTAGGATGTCAATATTAATCTGTGAAAATATCATTCGTTTAACCTGTTTAAATTTAAGCGAGTAGCCTATTTATTTATTAATTTAGTTTGTTTTGACTCATTAATTCGGTCAATTTAAAAGTTGAGCTGATTTGTGACCCATGAAAAATATTTTTTTGTTTGATATGTTGTATATAACCGTAATAAGAAAAAATATGTAAGAGATGCGCGGGTTGAGCAGTGATACATTATTTATCACATCTTGATTCAACTCATCTCAATTCAAGTAACTTTGGGACGGGTTAAAAACACGCTTATTTATTTAATTCAACTCATTTAACTAGTACAAATTCAATTCAATTCACCCATTTGATATTAAGAAATTGTACGAATTTCCCTTCAAATGGGCCAGTCTTTAATTTATACCCTTTAAATGAGTTGATCTTTATTTTTTGCCCTTTAGCGATCGAATCTATACCTATTGAGATATAAATTCTTAAGGAGAAAAGTCATGTGGAGCATAACTTATAATATATTATATATGAAAATATAAACTTATGTAGTGAAAATTTTATTTATTAGGAGAGGCAGCACAAAATAGGGGCAAAATTTCAAATGACCCATTTGATACTCGTATACGTGGCAAAAGAAAAAAGTAGAGAGAGAGAAGACATTAGAAGAGTAGAAGTTAAAGTGTTAAACCTGGGAATGGGCTGCCACATCAGCATGGTAGGTGGGCCTTGATGACCATTGTATAACTTTTGCTTTACTTCTATACAAGTATTTGATAAAAACCTTAGTTACGTTTAACTGAGATTCATGACAAAACAAACTGTAGAAAAAAGGTTCTTTCTTTAATTATATAAATGAAATGGCCTTTTCTCCTCAACCATAGGCGGAGAAGAGGCCCTTTCCTCAGCAAAAGTGAAGGGTTGGATTACCTAATCGGCACGCACAAGCACAACTATAACATTATATATAATGTACACTTGTCACAAAGTTAATAGGCAGATTGAGGCATTATAATTAATTACAGTAATCTATTTTTTAAAATTACATAAGGCTAGGGGAAAGAAATCGGGTGGTGGAGAAACGGATTCTCACCAACAAAGTGAAAATTCAGATAATCAACCAATTGAAAGCTATTAAGTACTAAGGTCTCCCTATAGCAATCTAAGTTATATATACTAATACTATTAAAAAAGTTACTGTTTCAATGCAACTCAGTATGTTATAGCAAGCCATTAATCTATTTTTCAAAATACCATAACAGACGAAGAATTATTCATTGTTGTAGATCAGTTTAAGCTGATAATATAAAAATGCTAATCCATATTATTGAGTTTATGGCTAGAAAAGAAAGCTTACTGCCTTCGAAAATAATTAGTTATATATATTGAGTCTCTCAACACAAACTCCAGACTTTTGCCCTAAGAAATTGCCGAACTCTAGCTCCACTCATAATATAATAAAAGTAATATATTAAAATTACATAAACATAAATTATTAATCAATTATTAAGTACTACTCCTATTATATATAACTAATGAAAGAAGCACAAACAAATTAATCACATTACTAGAAAATTATTACTTTTTTACAAATATATATTCCGGCAGAATTTAACTTGTCAGTAAGGTCTTTTCAACGAAAAAACCGTCTGAAACATTATGTACAAGCCATTTTTCATCGAAAATTTGCAATTTTTTAATAGCGCTACCATAAAATTCAAATTCGTAATACTACAATTTAATGGTTAGTGGTAGAATTGTTGTCACTATTGAAGTATTACAGTGAGAGTAGTTAAAGATTTCCTGTTAAGAAGATAAGGTTAGTGGGCCAGTGTTCGACATAAACAAAGCCAGGTTTATGAGCTTAATGATCAAGGATTAATCCACGCCGAACCATTAACAGCCACCACGTAAGTTTATAAGCACCCCAAAATAATACTCTCATACATCCATCATTCCGTTACAACGGGACCCACTCTCCACCGTAACGGCACGGACCCCTTTCCACGCATTGGCTAGGCCTAAAGCTGCTTCAGCCTAGCTGGATTTATATATTTTATTGATCATTTATTTATCTGAAAAAGAACAAAGTATTTTTTTTTAGGAGAAATTACGTGACGTGACAAATATTTTGACTATATTTACAATACATAGTTATAATTTCAAGAAATTACTAAACATAGCTATATTTTGGGTTAGGTAACAAATACACAATACACATGTGTATGCGCTGATACAACTATTTTATTCGATTTTAGCTGATACAATATACGCTGATACAACTGATATCCGTCTGATGCATCTGATATCCTATGATACCCGTCTGATACAGTTGATATAACTCTTCTGTCTAATAGAATGAGTGTAGCTTGTTTTGTAAATACGCAACTTATAGCTATATTTCATAATTACGCAACATGTAGCTATATTTCGTAATTACGCTCTTACAAAGTTTTCTTTTCTTTTTATATTATTTGGAGAAGAGTCATTTTCATAGTGTATTGGGTCGGTCTGTAGGGTATGGCCCTTTGTGTAAAAAAAATATTATTAAATTGTAGACCCACCCAACCAGAGGCCGCGTGAAGTTGCTGCTGACTGGTGAGTATTTCACGTTTTCATATTTTATAATGTCAAATTCGTTTTCATAGTAACTTTTTGCATTCCTTTTATTCATTTATACACATTATTTTTAAGTTTTGACATATGCTGTTTGATTTATTGTGGCACTGAAAAAGTAAGTATTGTAATTAATTCAGAAAGGTGTTTTTTTTGTTAATCACATTTTGGTTATGTTTGGCATAGATGAACAGTCCAGAGCCCGTAATGGGAGACAATTACAAATGCTAACTTTCAGTTGTGTGCACTAATTTAGGAATTTATTTTTAAATTAAATGCTTTTCAAGGTTATTAATTAATGTTTGCATAGAGAACTATCGGTGAACAAACGAACCTTAATTAGGACCTTCTTCAACAATTCAACCCCATGATATGATGAGTAGACATTGAGGTGCCAAACAACTCCGTAGATAAGAGCTTTTGGAAGTCATCAACCTATTATTCCCGGCATACCTTTGATCTATTGAGCGATAGTACTATGACCAATTTTCGTCTCTTTTAAATTATCTAATGATGTAAATCTTTCACACTACCGATAAATAGAATTTATACTTAAAAATTAAAGCTTAAGCAACTGTTTTATTCAAGGAGGAAATCACTTAAAAAGAAAATAAAAGAAAAGTATCATTTCCAGTAGGTAACACAGTACCAAGTGAAATTTATATAGAAGAAGACAAGAAATGTTCTAGTCCTTTCAAATGATCACAATTGTAAAAAAAGGAAAATAGAAACTCCAATGTCATTACCAAAGTTGTCACATACGCACAGGTAGAGTTGCTGCATTGTACCATATATTTTCACACAAAAACATTAAAAAATTTAAAGGGTGCCGTATACTTTATTTTAAATGATAATAATAATAATAATTCATGTAATATAGTCTAGGCTTCTGAGAGTACTAATAGACTTGCAGTAGTTCTTTGATTAGAGATTTTGAAATTAAACATGATTTATATATCCCTGGAAAATTAATTAACTATTCTCAGCAAAGTGAATTTGAAACTGTAAGATAGCTAGAGAAACCGTGGTCACAAATTAAAGGACAATTATTTATTATTTTCTAAAGAACATAACATACTTGAATGTAATTATGAGTAGAGACCCTAAGTGGTCAAACTATTCTATTCCTACTTTAATACAGAAAAAAGTAGAGGAAATAATCAGCAAAATGTTACTCCAGTAATTTCAGTTGGCATTATCAATATTGGGAAGTCAAAAAAAAATTACCATAATTTTTATACTCTCACGTCACTTAGAAAATATCCACAAATAAGCTTCATTAAAATCAAAAGTGGAGCCATAATTTAAATTTTATGGGTTCTAAATTCTAGAATAGTATCATCAGGTGTTGGTAACTAGGTTTTGAATATAAATTTTATATAAGCTTTTAGTGAAGATTTTAGTACAAAATACAAAATTTGAATTAAAGCTAATGGGTTCGGCAGCTTCTTGCTTCACCCCTCATCTAAAATATGAATTATAATTTTTAAAATAAAATAAGTACCTGCTACAACTGATAAAATGAGCGGACAATATAGAAATTATTTACACACTAACTAATTATATAACTTGAGAGTCTTGAAAATGATTATGTCACCAACATAATAATTTTATAAGCTAACAAATAAGTTAAACAAATACAATCTCTCTTTGGTCGTGTGTGTTGTCTTATGGTGTATGGATGATGCTACCCTTTAAGAAGGCCTATCAAATATATGCCCTCAGTTATCTGACCTTCATTCTCTCTCACACAATCTCTTTGATCCAAGAAAACATACAAAAAGAGTGAAACAACATTTTTTTATATTAAATTTAGTCTCCATCAAAAATTGGTGGAGTGGTGGTGGTGGAGAACCTGTGTGCTTCACCCTCAGCCACCACTTTTTCCGCCTCCCAAATATTTTAGAATGATCTTTATCTTCTTCCTCAAGTGATAGAAAATATATACTACTCATATAGTTGTTTTTATTTTTAAAAAAAAGAATGTTTTGTCATATATAGGTACTTGGATAGAGGGAGTGCATTCTCGTTTGCATATTTTTTTGAAACCCTATTCTCTCTAGCTCCTCCTTTTTTTTCATCTTTGGGAAGAAAAACTGATTTTAATTTCCTTTCATCTTCTTTACTTTTCATATATACTTGGGATCTGATCATTTTATTTTTGAGAGGACCATGAGACATGTTTTGTGAAAGTCAATAGTTCGATTCCCGAGGCATTTTGGTTCTCTTTTTGTCTGCTTTATAAAGTTGAATGAGAGTGAGAGACAGAAACAACTTTATTATTCTATCTTTTACAGAGATATTGATTTGATTTGAAGATATAGAAGCATTGAAAGAAGCAAATCCGTGGAACAACATTTCTAGTGGATCATTATCAAAGGTTGTCTAGCTATGATCTTCTTCCCCTTAATTCTCTTCTTCTTCTTTGATCACTTTTTCATTTTTAGTTAATTGAATGAAGATCAAGTGTAGTATCGGTTCTTGTTATTACATGATTCATTCGCTCACACGATAATAATTCATATGTTTTAGGGGAAGGTCCATAAAAATAGCTTGCTATCTAGGATTTTATGTGTCACCTTTGCGTTGACACGAAGAAAAGAGAAAAATAGTTAATTGGATGAAGAATTAAAGTTTTTTCATGATCTTGTAAATGTTTCTCAAAAATATTTAAAATATGTTTGTTTTCATCAAATATTTATTCACTAACTAGATCTTATTTTCTTAAAGGATAAGTATATAAGTACTATGTAACCCCCCTCCTCCTCCTTTTTTTCAGCAATATCAAATTAAATTCATTAGATGTGTGAAACAAATTTAATATGGACAAATTCTTAATTAACAATGTACAATATGCATTTGTGCTGGGATATTAATTTAGGTGCATGATTCTGAATAAGCACTATTTAGATGCTAATAAGCCTATATTATTTTTTAACTTGTTTGAGAATGTGTGGATTTTATGTTCGGTATAGTTAAACAAAGTAAAGGTATTTAATTTTGATTACACATTATATTACTTTACTTTATGAGTGGAGGAAACATTATACTTATTGTACTAGTTTGATTCAGGTTTCATGCCTAAGGCTAAAGCAAACTTGAGTAGTTTTTTTTAGCCACATCTTCAAGTGATTAGGGCTCTCATGCTTTTATCCCCACAAAGTTGAGAAAACAAAATTCGACACACATCATTTACTTTTAGTGTTTGTTTCAACATATATACGTATTTTAATTTGGATAATTTTTCTGAATCATAAATTCATGCTTATGACTTAAACGTATTGATGAATTTTCTCTTCTTTTTTATTTATTAGGACTTGAATTGTGGTGTTAAATAGACTATAGGAAATAGTGTGTATTCATGTTAAATTTTGTCTAGGTTTTCTGATATTTTATCACCATTGATTGCTTTTCTTCTTCACATGTTACTAAGTTGAGGCAAGAAAATGCATGTCCAGTATATGGTACTAATTTTTAATTTAAAACATTATATTTTTTCCATTTGGATTACAATATAAACCATATGCTAGCAACAAAAGCACTTGATTTTCTTTTGATTTTGTAGTTTCGTCTGAAATGTGTGAAAAAAAAGATATTGTACATATAGTATATCCACTTCATCCGATCATATAATTTTTTCTCAGTATTTGGTTTTCCCAATTCTCCCTTCTCTTCCCTAACCTTTTTCTTCTCTCATTTGGAGTATAACTATGCATGTAAAGAATTTCATTTTGAATTGTCAAAATTAGCTCCTCCCTTAATTCTCTATGATATTTACAAACCAACTCTCATGATTGACTTGTACTGATTTTATTATGTGAAAATTCCTACTAGGAAAATCCTTAAATATGAGCAGTTCTTGTAGAATCCTACGCATGAAATTGTCTAATTTTAATTTAATTAACAATTTTCAGTTGGAAACTAAGACAAGGAGAAAAAAATAAATTATCCAAAAAAGGTACTAACTGGTGAAGCATTTATGACATAAGTTTTCTGAGAAGAAAACCATATGATCTCCAGCCATGCGATTTCCGTAAGGTCCATTTAATTTTAAAGAACAATGAAGTGAAATGATGTTTGACATTTAAAAGAAAAAGTCCTAGATGTTTGTTAAGGTTAATATTCTTTTATTCACTTGTTCTTTGATCACATGTACGGATTAAAAGTATGATCACATGTATCAGTTTTTCTTTTTTATTAAAGAAAATTGGTGAATTCAAATTTTCGTTATATTTGAATATTCTTGAAAATTATAGTATGTGACATACTTATAATAATAGAAGCTAATAATGCTTTGATCATTGGAATGCAGGTCTTAATTTTGTCGATCGACAAAAAACATGAATGTTTTTACACACGTTCCTCCCGGTTTTAGATTCCACCCTACGGATGAAGAATTAGTAGATTATTACCTCAGGAAAAAGATTGCTTCAAAAAGAATTGACCTTGATGTCATTAAGGAAATTGACCTTTACAAAATCGAGCCATGGGATCTTCAAGGTATGTAGCTTTGATTTATAACATCACTAATTATCAATATATATAACCCCCGAAAAAAAAAGACGTCTTCCACAAATCTCTCTCTAGCGGCGTTATTTGTCATATATTTGACTGCTATAGCTAGCGAAATATTGTTATAACAAACATGTAATATAACATAAACATATAAAATTGGTTCCAAAGAAAAATTGATTGTTATAGTAATTAAAACGGTGTTGTAGAGGATCACTATTATAGAGAGATCTGACTGTACTGATTTTGATTGTTTATTTTTTTTCCAGAACTATGCAAGATAGGAAGTGAGGAGCAGAGTGAATGGTACTTTTTTAGTCATAAAGACAAGAAATATCCAACTGGAACTCGAACAAATAGAGCTACAAAAGCAGGATTTTGGAAAGCTACTGGAAGAGATAAGGCTATTTATCGTAAGCACTGTTTGATTGGAATGAGAAAGACTTTGGTATTTTATAAAGGTCGAGCACCAAATGGGCAAAAATCCGATTGGATAATGCATGAGTATAGACTTGAAACCAATGAGAATGGGAATACTCCTCAGGCAAGTCTACTAAACTAAACTACTTAAATTAACTTACTAAAAAATAAGATAGGTTACTTGTTATAATCGATTAAATTATACTGATGGTGTATAAATTCTTCGCACAGTTGGTATATATAATTATATCTCAAACTTGATCATCCAGACTATCAAAACTATCTCAAATTGAAGCATTCTTTGACGTGAAAATTTAAATCCTTCCTCTTGTTATATATTCCGGTCCTAGATTATTAATTACAGAAATGTGTTGCTACCAATGCTTATAGAAGACGAGGGAGTATTTTAGGTCTATCAAATTCACACTAAGTAAATGCAAGAAGAAGCTAAGGGATTCATTATTTATTTATATATATACATAAAAGATAATTTTGATCTTGTATGTACAATATATTATCCCAATGAAGGGAGTTCAGTGCCCTAACTCCGCCGGCTCTGTCCTAGAGTTTAAGTTATATACACTAACAATATAAATAATTTTACACTTCCACTTTAATTTGATGAGTTATTACTTTATTTTCACTAAAAGAAAGTATAGAATTGACAACAAACCTTTAGCAACAATAAATATATTATTGCTAAAAACGTAAACGGCAACAAAAGTTTAATATATTATTGCTAAAAAATGTAAATGGCAACAAAAGAACAGTTTGTTGTTGCGAAAACTTTTCGCATCGTAGGTTATTGCAACAGCATGCAACAATTTTTGTTGTTGCGAAAAGTACTTTTGACAACAATATCCAACATATGGCAACAAAAAGTGTTGTTGACAACTTTTTTCTTGTGGTGTTTCCAGGTTACCATATTCATATTTGATAAGAAAAATTACTTAAGTAATTGTTTTAGGTCAACTAAGCTAATAAACTCTATCGATGTCCAAACATTATTCAAATTGCAGGAAGAAGGATGGGCAGTGTGTAGAGTATTCAAGAAAAAATTAGCAACAACAATGAGGAGTGAAGGGCATCATCAACACGAGTCACTCTGTTGGTACAACGATGATCAATTAGTCTCCAATTTCATGCCAGATTTCGACTCTCCACGCAGTAATTTTCCAAATCCATATAATACTACACCTTCATACCACCATCAATTACCCTACAACAATATGCAGCCTCATAATGATGCAGCATTTCTCCAACTCCCTCAATTAGAGTCTCCGAAAATCCCTCAATCTTATGGAAGCAATATAATACTACAGCCCAATTCAATTTACAATATTAATAACAACTATGATCAAGCAGTGGATCAAGTGACCGATTGGCGAGTACTCGATAAATTCGTCGCATCTCAATTAAGTCATGAAGAGGGCACTGCTAATGCTGCTTGCTCAAGCTCTCCAGCTTCTGAACACATGAACCTGTTTCATCAAAATGATACTAATAAGGGGACAGAAATGGCTTCATCAGAAATTGGCTCATTATCTGCTTCGAGTTCACAAGTTGATCTATGGAAGTGATGCTATATATATACTAATCAATGAAAATATACGATGAATGGATTTAATATACTTTGGCTCAGTTTCTGTACATAATAAAACTCAAATGGTATGGTGATGTATTTAAAGGAATATGTTCGTGGATTATGAATGATTTACAATATATATAAGGTTACAAGAATATTTACTTTGATACAAACTAGGTAACTAATTAACCTAATTACAAAAGTATTATAATTCTACCTAAAATAGGAGATATACAATTAATACAATTCATGAAAAAATATTGGACAATATTCTATTACACCCCCACAGTCGAAGCGGGAGGTTCTCGAACACTGATACTGGCTCAAAAATCATCAAATAGTATGCGCGGAAGTCCTTTGGTGAAGATGTCGGCAATCTGATATCTGGAAGGAACATGAAGGACACGAACTTGACCACGATCCACTTTTTCGCGAACGAAATGAATATTCATTTCAATGTGTCTAGTGCGCTGATGTTGGACGAGATTGCCGGAAAGATATATCGCACTAATATTATCACAGTAGACCAGTGTTGCCTTTTGAATCGGGCACTGAAGCTCAAGTAGAAGGTTACGAATCCAACAAGACTCGGAGACGACATTGACAACACCTCTGTATTCTGCTTCTGTACTGGATCGGAATAGTGTAGGTTGTCTTTTGGAAGACCAAGACAATAGGTTATCTTCGAGGAAAATGCAATAACCAGACATGAAGCGTCGTGTGTCAGGACATCCACCCTAGTAAGCATCAAAATAAGCAGTGAGATCAGTGAGCGAAGACCTGTATAGATGTATCTGAAGTGAAGTGTACCTTAGACGTATCGTAAAATATATTTGAGGGCATGCATGTATGTGTGCTTCCGTCGGACTGTGCATGTGCGAGCAGATTTGTTGCAGGCATATGATATGTATGGTCTCGTGAATGTGAGGTACTGCATGGGCCCCAGTCAGGCTACGATAGTGAGTCAGGTCTGAATATGAAGGGTCGGATTCAACACTGAGCTTGAAATTGGTGTCTAGAGGCGTGTTGGATGGTTTGCAAGATGTCATGCCTGCATGGTCAAGGATCTCTTCGGCGTACTTCTTCTGACATAGAAATAGGCCGCCAGAATGTCGAGTGACAAACATACTTCTTCTGTACCCTTATTGTAGATGAACAGGGAATGATCGGATCTACTGTGTGAAAAACCGATAGATGAGACATAATCAGCGAATCGCTAGTACCTTGCTCGAGGAGCTTGTTTCAGTTCATAAAGCGATTTTCACAACAGACACACATAATCCGGATGAATAAGATCCATGAAACCCATAGACTGATGTATATATACCGTTTCATAAAGATCCCCATTTAAGAAGGCATTTTTGACATCAAGTTGATGAATGGGCCAAGACTTGGATATGGCAATGTTGATGATGGTCCAGATGGTTGCGGGCTTTACGACCAGGCTGAACGTTTCATCAAAGTCCACTCCCACCTGTTGAGACTTGTCATCACCTACAAGACGAGCCTTGTACCTCTCAAAAGAACCATCAGATTTCTTTTTATGTCTAAAAATCCACATAGGACGAATAATGTTAGCATCAGGTGGATGAGATACTAGGTCTCACGTCTTATTATTAATAAGAGCATTATATTCGTCAATCAGAAAGGTTACGATGGACATGGGAAGGGACAACTGCAACAGAAAGGTTAAATAGTCATTTAGGTTTATGAATTTCGTGTATGGCACGGGTTTCCATGGTTCTAGAGTGTGTCTCGGGATGTAGTACGGGAGGGGAGTTTGCTGCGGGACTGCCGGGAAGAGGAGGAAGGGCAGGGGTGACGGTACTGGCTGGCCGAACCTCAGTTTACCGAGAGATGGTTGCGGAGTCACCCTGATGCGGGTTGTTCCGGGTCACCGTCGGCAGAACTGAGTGTGCAGCTACTCCCGGACTGGCCGAGGTGGTGGCGGGTGGCGGGTGGCGGGGTCTGGGACGGTGGACTATGTAAATGGTGAATTAGAAGAGGGTTTAGGCTATCATCTAGGAAGTTATAGGAATGTCGAGGTGGCGAGTGTAGAGTGGCAAAGGGGAATTGAGACTCATCAAATAGGACATGACGTTAAATAACAATTTTACAGCTCGACAAGTTATATCACGATGATTGGCAGGGTAACCCAGAAACACACACGGGGAACATCGGGGTTGGCATTTGTAAGTGATCAGATGGAGAGGGTAATAAGGACATCAAAAATACACAAGTATTGGTAGGAGGGGTTCCTACGAAATAGAACTTGGGTGGGCGACCGTTGAACTAGAGACTTATTTGGGATTATGTTTTGGAGATAAGTGGTCATGGAGAATGAGTAATGCCAGAATTTATGAGGAATTGAGGCGTGAGCAAGTAGGGTACGAATGAGGTTGTTTATGGTTCGGATTTTTCATTCGGCTTTACCATTTTGGGAGGATGTGTGAGGGCAGGAAAAATGAAAGGTAAGACCGTTTTTGGAGCAAAATAGTTTGAATTGGTTATTATAGAATTCTCTGCCATTGTCACATTGAAAACATTTAATGCTCTTTTTAAATTGTGTTTTTACGAAAGCACTAAATGAAGAAAAAATGGGGTAGACCTGGAATTTATTTCCAATTGGAAAAGTCCATAGAAAGTTGGAATAATCGTCCAAAAATAACACATAATATCGATAGCCAGCCGTACTCAAAATAGGGGATGTCCACAAATCACTATGTATGATATCGAAAGGTATTAAAGTACAATTTGTGGATGTAGAAAATGGTAATTTGACATGTTTCCCAAAAATGCAAGATTCACATATAGGAGTCCTAGAAATACGGTTGCAATTAATAAAATTATTTTTCCTAAGTGAGCGTAAAACAAAGTCTCCCGGATGTCCTAATCTAGAATGTCATAAGGAAGACGAAAGAACAGCAAAGGTTGATGGAACTGAGGCTAGATTGTTGACGGCATTTGAAATAGGGTGATGTCACATCTCATTACTTGTCTCCCAGTTGTAAAATCCTTTACAGTAAAACCAAAAGGATCAAAGTCAAGAGAAACCCAATTGTCAGTTGTGAAACATCGCACGGAGATTAGATTCTTAATGAGTTTAGAGGCATGAAGAACATTTTTTAATATTAGTAGGGGATGTGGTGGAGATAGGGAAGAATGACCATAACCACGGATGGGAATGCTTTGTCCATTACCAACAATAATATTCTGATTTAAATTACTCAAGTTGGAATAAGACGAGAGAGTACCTTGTGATGTCGTCATGTGAGATGTGGCGCCTGTGTTCATATACCAATTTTTATCTGCAGTGTTGAGTGACATTGTGTTCAATGCTGCCTCAATGTCAGTCGGTGCATAAGTCGATGGCAAGGGAGCATGTGCTGTGTAGGCTTGTTGTGGACGTGGTCCAAGTATGTCAAGTTAGGCCTGTCAGTTCTGAGGTGGATTCCACGAGGATGTCGTATACAGGCAAGGAGGCGAAGCCCATAACGGTAGTTGTTGCAACTCTGGATGTCACCTTTGTTCTTTTACAAAGGAATCATTGTACTCCACCTCCATTCTTCGAGCATTTTCACTGTCTTAAAAATGACATTAAATAACTTAGTCAGTCACTCCGAACCTTCCCTGCCTGCGCTCTTCCCAAATTCAATTGGGATCTCATCATGCCTAGTCGCTCGTCCCTTGAGCATCCTGCGAACATCACCCTTAACCTACTCAACCTTAATGCTTCTACAATACCCAAAATCCCGGTACCTTCCAGATTGCTCCAGATCTCCCAGCACAATGTATGTATCTCATTTTTCGTTTAAGAGTTTATGTAAGTAAGACTGCCACCTCCGTCTAATATGCGCGTCGTCCACCAGTACTTTGTCATCCTCATCCTTGATGCGCCTCACGTGATCCAAGTCACGGTCCCTCCCCTCCATCGCCTTGGCTAATCTGTACAACTTCTTATCCCCACTTTTTCCTATAATTTCACATACATGTGTTCAAAAGTCGCCATTTTCGCCACCATAACCGCTAGCTTTGCCTCCTTCTTCGCTATCTTATACAATTTCATATTCGTCCACTTCTCCACCTCATCCTTGTTTTCTACCAATTTCGCATACGTTGCTTTCTTTGCTTCCACCTTCTCTTGAACTTTACCATTCCGCCACCAGTCCCCTCGATGCCCACCACGGCTACCCCGCGAGACTACTAGCACTTCCCTTGCTACCTCCCAAATTCAACTCGTCATCTCACATACCGGTCGCATCCCCACAACTCCCCCAAGCCCCATTGCCCATCAACCTCTCCACCATCTCTTTTGCACTAGCCATGGTCAAACTCCCCCATTTGATTCTTAACCTGTCATCCACAACCCTCCTCTTTTTCTCCATCTTGATCTCCAAATCCATCACCAAAATCTTATGTTGGGTTGTAAGATACTCACTCGGAATAACCGTGTAGTCTTTACAAAGACCGTTGTCAACCTTCTTAAGGAGCAAAAGGTCAATCTGAGTCTTAGCCACCGAGCTATGGAAAGTCACCAAGTGCTCCTCCTTCTTCATGAACCTCAAATTGGCTATCACCATCCCAAAAGCTTTAACGAACTCCAAGAGTGAGATATCTCCCATGTTCCTGTCTCCGAGGCCAAAGCCTTCATGCACGTCGTCATAACCCCCCGGAGGTGACTCGATATGTTCATTGAAATCCCCTCCTACAAATAACTTTTCAGTGGGTGGTATACCTCCCACCACATCGTTCAAATCCTCCCAAAAGTGTCTTTTGTCCTCCTCGTCCAAGCCCGCCTACGCCGCGTAAGCACTAATAATGTTCATAGTGGACCCTCAAACTACCAACTTAATCGCCATCATCTTGTCATTGACCCTCCTGACCTCTACCATCTATTCCCTTAGCTCGCTGTCTACCAAAATGTCTACCCAATTCCTATACCTCGACCTACCCGAGAACCATAACTTATACCTGTTCACATCATTAGCCTTAGGTCCTACCCATTTGGTCTCCTGGACACGGGCTATATTAATCATCCTCTTCTTAAGAATCTTAACTAGCTCTATGGACTTCCTCGTTAAAGTCCCAATGTTTTAAGACCGTATTCTTAACCTAGCATCTCCCTTACCCCACTTACCCTCTTAACCCTTGCCTCCGTCCCCAATCGAGAATATGACCCTAGTCTACCATCAGTCACCAAAGCCACTAAAGCGAATATAAACTAATAGGCTAATCAAAGGCTTACACCTAAAACAGGAACGCCAAGAATGCTATAACTAAAGGAAGGAAGAGTATATGTAAGAACTAATATACTAAGGGTAGGAATCAATATATTACGAAATAAATTCGATAGTCAAGCAAAGATAAATTAGCAACAAGAATGAGGACCAGAGAGATAGAACCCGGATGTTTGGCGGGAGACCGGAGAGATAGAGTCCAGATGCACGTTGTGACAAATCTGTTTTCGACGGTCGTGTTCCAGCAGTTGATGCTTTGGATATATATATATGCTGGTACCTGCAAAAGTAAAGCAAATGAAAACACAAAGGGAAAAGGGAAGAGGTATAGGGATAAAAAGTAGGAACAACAAGCAACACTAATAAATGAAGTAACAGTTCTAAAACTGCAAATACAAGGCAACGAAGACCAAGCCTAGATCAAAATACTACAGTAAACAGGGAATCACCAAGCCAAAAAAAAAGAAGCAAACTACCAAGAATGATAAAATACCAAATACAAATAGCTGAGTAAGAATGATAGAACCTGGTATTTTAGGTGATGATGTCCGAAAATATGTCGCTGGAATTCCGCCGAAAAAGCACCGAAAATCTGCCGGAACAGTTTGGTTCTACCGGAATCTGGAACTGAACGCAGACCACAGGCGGCGAACGGAAAACAAAAGAAAAGAAAGAGAGGAAAGAAGAAAGTAGAAGAAGAAGAAGAGGAGGAGAGGAGGAGGAGGTTGTCCCAAACCCTAGAGGGTTGCGATCTGGGAGAGGAAGAGAGGCGGACTAGGGCTAGGGCAGAGATCGGCGACTTACCTGGTGGGTCGCCTGTCGGAATTGGTTTGGGGGAAGGGGAAGAAGATGACCGTTGCTACAAAACCAGAGATAAGTGTAGTATTTATTGACTTTCATAATTTTTCTTTTTGAGTTTTGAGGCATAATTTTAAAAGTGTAATGCATTTAGTAATAAGAACCTGTCGAATTTAAATCCAAACTTGGAAAATCTAACAACGCAAAACTATCCCTTCGGGACATCCAATAAAATTGGAAGAATGCAAAAGTATTGTTAGTGTCGACTAAAGAGAAGCATTTTGACACCTTTAATTTATTCCTTTTTATTCATTTAGTAATTAATGGAATCATCCTTCGTGTAGAAGACAATAAAGTACGTGTATATATTTGTATGTGTCTCTGTTTGTGTGTGATACTAGCAGTTAAGCTAGATTATAGGAAGTCTATTACCTGAGTAGTAAATAGTAGAGCAGAAAACATTTTTTAAATTATGTATAAACTTTGTATATTATAGAAAATTGTATTTGAACGTTGGTGTGACAAGTTCCTAGTCACCTAACAAGTCCCGAAGCAAATTAATGTACCATTGTGCTGGTCATATATGATTTCCTTATGTTCCGATTCTAGTTTATGTGATATATTTTCTATTTTAATATACTTAAAAAATAATGACACATTTTTAAAGTTGAAAATAATTAACTTTACACTATCATTTTTATTCTTAAAAAAACATTTTTATAACCATACAAATATTATGACATATAAAGATTACAAGTGTCAAAAAATTTATAGTCACACATGCTATGCGATGTTCAAAACTACAAACTCCAAAAATCATTATTCTTTCTTATATGGTGTATCAATTCGGATTATGTCATATAAATTAGCTAGAGGGAGCAACATACTAAATAAATTATGAATGTACTGAGTTGAAGATGTGACGTCAATTATTCATAGAGTAGCTAGCCTTATAATGGAATGCTAAGAGTCACATATCGGATATAAAATGGGAACATGAATTCTTTATATGGATTTGGACAATCCTCACTCTACAAGTTAGCTTTTGGGGTTGAGTTAGGCCCAAGATCCATTCTTTACATGGTATCAGAGCCAAACTCATTCTAATTCTTTGTTCACCGATATTGGGTCCCCAAATTATATTATTCACGCTTCAGTTAACAGGGTTTGGGCGTGCGGGGGAGTGTTAAGAGTCCCACATCGGATATGAAATGATAACATGAACTCCTTATATAGACTTGGACAATCCTCACCCTACAAGCTAGCTTTTGGGGTTGAGTGTTAGGCTCAAGATCTATTCTTTACATGGTATCAGAGTCAGGCTCATTTCAATTATTTGTTCACCGAAGTTGGGCCCCTAAATTATATTATCCACGCTCCAATTAACAATCTCATTCCATATCCGATGTGTGACTCTTAACACTCCCCCGCACGCTCAGACCTTGTTAACTAGAGAGTGAATAATATAATTTGGGGGCCCAACATCGTTGAACAAAGAATTGGAATGTGTCTGGCTCTGATACCATGTAAAGAATGGATCTTGGACCTAAATTAGGCCCAAGATCCATTCCATATCCGATGTGGGACTCTTAACACTCCCCACATGCCCAGACCTTGTTAACTAGAGCGTGGATAATATAATTTGGCGGCCCAACATCGGTGGACAAAGAATTGGAATGAGCCTGACTCTGATATCATGTAGAAAATGGATCTTGGGCCTATCTCAACCCCAAAAGCTAGCTTGTAGGGTGAGTATTGTCCAAGTCCATATAAGGAGTCTATGTTCTTATTCCATATCCGATGATACTCTTAACATGGAAGTCTCTAAATTGCATGGTTAATTCCACTTTAATAAGAAGCAAAGCTTCTTAATTTACTTCCAAATTTCGATAAAGACAATTAAATAATTACAAATATGCTCTCTAATAATTTAATTTTTGCAAATAAGGTGATTGTACAATTTACTACTATACTATTAGAGCAGACAAAAAATTTAGATTCGGTTTCAGTGCTACCATTATTAGAAAAATAACTCCACACCAAGACAAAAATTACGCGACACATGAAGTTTAAACAAGGATAATTAAAACTAAGCAGATAAAACAAAACACACCACTTATTACTAAATATTAACTGTGTGATCAACTAGAAGATTACTCCAGTGCTTTCTTAATCATAAAAAAATCCACCCATCTTTGATGAATTAAACACTAGTGTTTCGCATGTTGGAGACCTTGTCTCTTCGCACATGCATGATCTACGAAGTGAGTAGATGACCGTAGGGCCAAGAATCGTCTAATTTCGTTGAGAAATGAAAGAGATATTGGTCCACGAAGTAAGGTGTTTGAGACATGGAAATGTGGTGTGGGACAAATCTACCACATCGGTGGGAATAGGAAGAATTGCTCTCTATATAAGTCTCTAATGTGGTAAAGGGTTTGGATCCCCAAGGGGTATCCCATGTGTTTAAAGGAGGGAAGACCTAGATGTGCTTGGGTTCAAGGCTAAGCCCACACGCGCGCGCCGCCGCCCGCCCGTCCGGTCCCGGTCTCGGGGCGTGGGGCATGTGGGCCTTTTCGATATTATCTTTTTGGACGAGAGAACTCGCCGGATGTACGCTTTGATCCCCGAAGTTTCATATGTACGAGTTTGATCCCCGCCTACCGTTGGGACTTTTTTTGAGGAATTAATCACCATTACTTGGCCGATTAACTCCTCCATTAACGACCCATTACTTGGGCAGCCTTTCAATGGCCATTAACAGCCATTACTTGGCTGTTTTAATGCCCTCCTAAATGGCCATTAACAGCCATGTTTTGGCGTTGGACAGCCCCTTCTCTATGCTATATATTGAGCTTCATTTGGCTCAATTCGGGGGCGAATATAGACGAAAAACGAGCCACAAAACGGACGAAAAAGACACCGAAAAATCAGCAAACCGGTGGCTGAAAAATCAGCAAAACAAAGTGGCTGAAAATCAGTCAAAAACAAGTGACCAAACCCTCACGTATACACAAGATATACACTACGAGACACACTATATACACGAGAGACAAAAGAGAAGAGTAAAGAGAAACTCTTCCTTCCTATTCCATATCTTCACAAGTCGAGTCATATTTGTTTTCTTCGACAGAGCTCAACCTATTGGCTTTGTAGTGTTGAGATTAAAGTGTTGTTTTATCTTGGGATATTGCCCGCTAACGTAAAAGCATATATACGGGGCAATCTTGTCTTAAGGATAGAGGGCTATCCTCGACTCAACACACAACGTTGTAACCTTCCGATTTAGTTGTTTCTTGATTTCGGGATATCAAGATTCAAGACACAACATACTTGCGGCGCTCTCAAAGTTCGCTTTGCAAGGTGATCAAGATTCAAGACACAACGCACTTGCGGCAGTTTTGAAGTTTGACCATTTATTTATCCTTTCGAACATTTGTAATAGTTATTTACATCCCGTACTGCTTTATAAAGTACGATAGAGTACCAACAAAAAATCCCTAACAAACCTTGGCTAGTCCTCTAAGTTAGCATTAATACTTGAGATAGTCTACTTCAGACACACTGAACCAAAACCACTCAAAACCTTCTTGTTTGCTCTACCTTGAAGTTCAAGAATACCTAATTAAATAATAAAAACTAAACAAAAAATAACAAAGCTAACAGAATTATATGTATTCAAAACTTAAATTCCCCGTAAGTCGTCGCTTCAAGATTCATAATTCAGCTCACCTTAATTTTTCTTCGATTATTGAAAGCCATTTTACTGCTACGACAAGCTCAATGCCTAGATGAAAATTCTATTCAAGAATCTCAAGATATATAGATGTAGAAGAGTTTTGTATACTATATTCTAGGCTATAAGGTGGAAGAAGATGGTAGTTATGTACGAGTTTTATATGTAGAGTTCAACTTTCAGTTGGTGTTAAATAATTAAAGAAAGAGGATAAGAGAGAAACAAAGAGCACAGAATTTCATAACATGATTATGCGTAAGAAGAAGAAACTAAAAGTGTTTTATTACTTTATGAGGCAGTTACTATAATCATGGTTTTTTACTTTGATGTGGTTGAAATTGAACTCAAACATGATAGTCCCTTTCAAGCAATGCTAATTTTACAGTAGACATCATTATTCAGCGTGCTTTCGTGGTCTCATAATTAACCATTCTAGTGCACTCACATAGAGAAGTAAGGTATTGGGATTGGAGGGAGTATATTAACCATAATAATTACCACTTTAATTTCTTTTGTTTTCATTTCCCTTAGGCCTTTTATTGCTTCCTGAAAAAGAAAAGGAATTTAACTTATATACGCTAGCATAGAAAATCATGTTATTGTAAGTAGATATTAGGGGAAATTATAGCCCGATGCATTTGGGTGATCTAGTTCACAAAAATGACCAAATGTATAAATTTTGTATATTAACACGCATAATATACATATAATATACATAATCAGTGTAAGGTTTGGTATATTTTGAACATATCAGTAAATAAGTTTAGCTGATAAGTTTCCCTAAAATTAATTTTTTTAATTAAATAGGTAATTTGTCTTATTTTCAGGCTAGTACTTAATATCACTTCTTATGTATGGTCAATTGTACCTACTATGTCATTTATACATGACATCGTATAATTTTTTACAATAATGCCATCTCTTTCTTTTTCCAGCATATGAAAATAAAATCCAAAATAATAACTTTCAAAAGACGATTTAGGAACGATGAGAAGGAGACTTTCTCAATATATAAAAGTTAAACTCAAAAGAATTAGAGTTGTGTTTTTGAATTTCTCAATCCTTTTTCTATATTTGGGTGGGCGTCGGGAGTGGGACATAAGAGGGTTGGGGATTCGAGGGTCTTGGGATACACTGTATTTTCTATGTTTGGAACGAAATTCCCACCCCTTTTGGCCATAAAAAATATTCATTTTTTTCAGAATAATTTTTTATTTTATTTGAAAATCTATGTTTAGCCATGAATATCTCAAATTCAATTTGAATTAAGTTGTATTTCAGATTTGAAAAATAACATATAGTCTATTTTTCAACTCTTTCCATCTTTGAAGTTGTATTTAAGTACATTCAAGTATGAATATTGTTTCAAATATTCTTTACATAAAGTATAATCAAACACAACCTCATTCACTTCAACTCCATGAATTTCAAATAAAGTGAAAAATATTTGAAATCTATGATCAAACACCTTCTTAGTTTTGTGTTTGGGAGATGAAAAATAGACTAAAACCTAATGGAAATTAGAAGGAATTAAGCAAGCCATGCGCATCATGCAGGCCTTCTTTTTTTGGCACTCTACTTGTGTTGTTTTGAGGACTAATGAATGTAATAAGATTAGCATTATATTGACCCAATTATTAAATCCATGTGATGGCGCATCATTGGTCTACATCTTTTCACACCCTAGATCCCAGACACATCACTGTCCCAAAAGAAGACAATTGACCCTCTCATTCTGTGTACTGTCTTAAGAACTGCAACATTTTGTGTTAATTATAATTAGATAGAATACAATTAGTGCTTATCCGCTGTTTAATTGATGCAGTAATAGGATCTTTGAACACTTTATTTGACTCCTCATTTCTTTTCTTTAATCCCATAAATTTAATCTTGTCCTATCCTAGAAAGAATAGAATTCTGACTAATATTTCCTATTTCTAGACATGTTTTACTCACTACCGTCACAAGGTAGAGGTAAAATCTGCGCACACATCACCATTCCCGGACCTCACTTATGAAAAAACACCGAATATATATTGTTGTTGTTATTTCTGGACATGTTTTGACTTATTGATTCAATTTTTTCCAATGTTTTTGAGAAAGAAAAAAAGGATTACAGTTAGCGAGATAGGAGTTTGTTCTCTTTATGAATTTTTACATGGCCGTGGTAAGCGTTGGGGTATGTTTAGCTCATCTTGACCTAGCTCATCTAAGCCCGAGTAAATTTCTGAACGGATTAGTGACTCACTAATTTATTAACTCAATCCATTTTGATTCGCCGAAATTGAGGTCAATTACCTATTTGACACTCCTGATCTGTATACAAAAGTCAACATGACCAAAGATTAGCCCATACAATTTTCTCGGGCTTATGAATTCACGGCGTGACATTGTAAAACAGCCTCATCTTGCCATGATTATTTATACAATAATGGTGCTTTACCAATATCAAACTTAATGACAGTCCATCCATCTTATACTATTCATAGGTATTTGTTGCCTTTGTTCTAAGCCTTTTGTAGTAATTCAACCTTGGTTGTACAGAAAGGACATTCATTTTGCCTCAGGAAGACGAGAAATAGAGGCAGTCAAAAATCAAAATGATGAGCAAGTGATGGCCAAAAAGGGAACATCAATTTTCTACTTTGTTTCACTTTAACATTCCTTTATTTCACAAAAGGCGTGCTAATTCACTAAGCAACAAAGAATTAAGTAAAGAACAAGCAATTCATTACATCTTTTTCAATCACTGAACAAGACTTGACCAACAACCTAATTAAGACCACCCTTTGTTTATCTTGCTCGGACTCTCCAAAAATATCGTCAATTTGTGTCGGATCCTCAAAAATGCACTACTTTTAAAAGATTGAACATGCATCCCTCGATATTTTTGAAGAGTCCAAAAAAATTGCCCTTTATGACAGGAATGACTATTGGTTAAGTGAATAGTTCATGAAATATTTCCTAGTGGAGAAAACAAGGAGGATAAGACTGAAAACACAAGAGTGCAAGATGAACAGTCATTACTTCCTGAATGATATCATATATGTCACATTCTTTTGTATCTTTTTGTAGGATTTCATGTTCATTTTTATCCAAACAATTGGGACCACATCTACTTAATCGAGGTAACATGTTTAATATTGTTCCAGTTCCTCTGCTTTAACACAGGATATCAATTAGGCAAACAATAACAAATTGAACATCCATCATTCTTCTGTATTGAAAAACTATGGTTATTCAGAACAATTATGTTATCAACCATTAGCGAATATTCTCCTCCGTATATTTTATAATTATGATAGATGTATATTTAAGGTAACTTAGGATTCTAATTGTATTAGGAATCAACATTTGTAAGGTAAGTTAGGATTCGTACCATATTAGGAATCAATCTTGTACAACTATATATATTGTGAATAATAAAAGAAATGCCCAAGAGAAATTATTCTATCTTTCATGGTATCAAGAGCCTAAAACCTAAATCCCTTCTCTTCCTCATTCTCGGCCAAAATCAGCATTTTTCTTCTGATTTCACAGAAAAAAAAATATTCTGGTTTCTTCCTCCCTTTCTCGGCCAAACCAAAAAATTCCCTTCCCTCGGCAGGCGGCAACCATGTCTTTCCCCACAAATTCCGGTTCATCCACTGGCACACTTGACAACCCCTCTCAACGTTCAGTATCTTCTTTTCATCCGGCATTCGCCGTTAACAACATCAAGAATTTTATCCCTATAATTCTTGACCAAGAAGACTATCAATATTCCATGTGGATGGAACTATTCTACATTTCATGCATGTGCATACAACGTGCTCGATCATATTCACGAATTTGTTCCTCGTCCCACCGATGTTACAGACTCGATCAAGGCGTCGTCTTGACGCCATCGTCAAACAATGGATCTACGGCACCATCTCCAAAGACCCGTTGTGCACTATCATGAAAATAGGTGCTACGACACGTGAACTTTGGGTTCAAATAGAAGAAATCTTCCGGGACAATAAAAATACTCGGCCGTATATTTGGAAGAGCAATTCAATAATACCCGCCTCGAGAATTTTAACAACATGTCCAAATATTGTAAGCAAGCGAAACTCATAACCTATCAACTATCCAACGTCGGGACTTCGTTTCGAAATCAAGATGGTGCTTCAACTTGTTGCGGGTTTACCAAAAGGTGAATATGACACACTCGCAACAATGATTCAATAAGCCGACCCTCTCCCAAGTTTCAACAAGGCACGCTCACAACTATTGTTGCAAGAAACTAAACGTGCTAAACAAGAGGAACACAATCAAAAGCCTTAGCCGTTGACGGATGACAACACTGCGGCGGCAAAGAATAACCAAGAACCGAAGCGAGGTCCAAGCGAAGAAGCAGCCGGTGGCGGAGGTCGTGGCGGCGAGAGGTCGCAACAACAAAAGCAAGGGCCGCGGAAAGGGCCAACGCAACCAAGCCGGCGGCGGCCGGTGCCGGCGGAACTAGAACCGGCGAAAGCCAGAAGCGGCGGCAGCGGAATAACAATCGCAGCAGCGGCACTAGAATGTAGGGGCCGGTTCCGGCGGCGTGGTCGATCGGGCCTCTTGGGCCCCGCCTCAACCACTAGGCGAGCCAACCGGCGAACCAAGCCAGCACAGCCCTGCCGGTCCGCCCAAGCCGAAGCGAGAATAAAGAATCGCAAAGCGAAGACATCGGCCGGCCCCGACCGCTTTGGGCCGTGCCTACACCATCGTGAACCTTCAATGGCACCCGACGACAATTGGTACATGGACACGGAGCCACATCTCACCTCACCCGGTCGTCGGGTAACCTATCTCAACTATGTCGGTTAAAGTGTCCTCAATTTATTACTGTCGGCAATGGTCATCGCATTCCAATTGAAGGTTACGGTAACACACACACCAAACATCCACACCCGCCTTTCTCCTTAAACCACGTCCTATACACACCTAACATCATTAAAAACTTAATCTCTGTCAGAAAATTCACTTAGCAATAATTCTGTCTCTGTCGAATTTGACCCTTTTGGTTTTTCTATGAAAGAACTCAATACGGGGAAAATTCTTACACGCTGCAATAGTGTGGGAGACCTCTACCCATTCACTCAATCTTCCGTTGTCAGACCGCAAGCACATCTATCCCTTGCGGCGATCTCTCCCTCAACTTGGCACAACAGACTCGGACACCCGAAGACTTAGTTTTTACTTTTCTTAGGACTTCTAAGCGTATTCAATGTAATAATGGAAAAATTGCTCAACACTATTTTTCTTGTCCACTAGGCAAACATACTCGTCTTCCCTTTATGTCATCAAACAAAGGTTACTTTTTCTCCATTTGATATTGTTCATGCTGATTTATGGACATCTCCGATTGCTAGCTCTTTGGGTCATAAATTCTATCTAGTATTCTTGGATGATTTTTCACATTTTGTCTAGATTTACCCTCTAAATTCAAATATGAAGTTTTTGCAAAATTCCTCGAGTTTCAAAATTTATTAAGACACAATTTGAAAAACCTATTAAATCATTCCAATATGATAATGGACATGAATTTAATAAATCGGCATTTCACAATTTTTGTTCTAAACAAGGCATGGTTTTCCGTTTTTCTTGTCCCTATACTTCTTCCCAAAACGGAAAGATTGAAAGAATTATACGTACCATCAATAACATGGTCCGCACACTTCTGTTTCATGCCTGCCTACCACCGCCTTTTTGGGTCTATGTTGTCAAAATGGTAGAATCCCTTCTAAATATTTTACCAACTAGCACACTCCAAAACAAAACCCCTACAGAAATCTTATACCGTAGGCAGCCATCATATGATCACCTACGTATTTTTGGATGTGTATGCTACCCCAACATAGCCTCCACTGCACCCCACAAACTTGCCCCTCGCACTCTTCCATGTGTCTTCCTTGGTCTATCTCCTAATCATCGGGGCTACTTGTGCTATGACATTTCTACTCGCAAAATCATCGTCTCCCGTCACGTCACCTTTGATGAGACAACCTTTCCTTTTTCAAATCTCCGGAAATTTTAGACCACCGATTACATCTTTCTCGATGAACTAAGTTTGTCCCCGGTCATCCAAAATCTATACCAACAAGAACAACCCCCACCTGTTCCGACGGTCTCGCCACCGTCCCGCACCACCCCACCAGCCTCCTGCTCACCCCTACATTTTCCCCGGTCGAGTCACCTGCACCACCAGCGACATTGCTGCCCACTGGTCCAGAACTAGTGGACCAGCAACCTCATAGCCCCGACCCACCACCACTACCCTCACATCGCATGGAGACTCGTGCACAACACGGGATCTTCAAACCCAAAGTTCAATTTAATCTTTCCACACAAACCTTATCACCCATTCCAAAAAATCCAAAACTAGCAAAACTGGACCCAAATTGGAATGCGGTCATGTGCGAGGAATTTAACGCTTTAACCAAGCAAAACACTTGGGATTTGGTACCTAGACCAGCTGGTGTGAATGTTATCCGGTGTATGTGGCTATTTCGTCACAAGTTCAGAGACAGTGGTGACTTAGAGAGGTATAAGGCAAGACTAGTTGACAATAGCACTAATAAGCAGGAGGGTATTGATTGTGGTGAGACATTCAGTCCGGTTGTTAAACCGGCCACTATTCGGACTGTTCTCAGTATTGCTATGGGCATGCATTGGCCGATTCATCAGCTTGATGTCAAGAATGCGTTTCTTCATGGGGATTTGAAAGAGACTGTGTACATGCATCAACCTCCTGGCTTTGTTCATCCGGCAGCTCCGCAGTTTGTGTGTCGTCTCAGGAAGTCATTGTATGGATTAAAACAGGCACCCCGCGCTTGGTATGATCAGTTCACCAAGTATCTTCTGCAGATTGGTTTTGTATGTAGCAGGTGTGATACATCTCTCTTCACTTTTCACCGAGGTAGCAACACTGCATATTTGATGTTATATGTCGATGACATTGTTCTTACTGCCTCATCTAACGGGTTGAAGAATGAAATCATTGCTCTACTCAAAACTAAATTTTCTATGACTGACTTGGGCAAGATAAGATATTTTTTGGGTATATTGGTGACAAGATCTGCAACCACTATGTTCCTGTGTCAGCGTAAGTATGCAAAAGAGATAGTGTACAGGGCCAAGATGGCAAATTGTAAAATTATGCCAACTCCGGTGGACTCAAAATCCAAGCTTAGTGCCAATGACGGTGCGCCAGTTTTTGATCCCACTCTATATCGGAGTCTAGCAGGTGCTCTTCAATATCTTACATTCACTAGGCCTGATATTGCATATGCCGTTCAGCAGGTGTGTCTTTTCATGCACGACCCCCGAGAGTCCCATTTTGCCGCCCTCAAACGTATTATCAGATATGTTAAGGGCACACTAGACTTTGGTTTACATCTATACACCTTTGCCCCGACCAAGTTGCTAGCCTACACAGATGCAAATTGGGCAGGATGCCCCGACACACGTCGCTCCACCTCAGGGTACTGTGTATTTCTTGGGGATAATCTTATCTCATGGTCCGCCAAGCGGCAGGCCACGCTATCCCGTTCGAGTGCTGAAGCAGAATATCGCGGAGTTGCTAATGTCATCGCTGAGATCTGTTGGCTCTGAAATCTTCTTTTGGAGCTCCAGTGTCCATTACGCAAGGCATCTATAGTCTATTGTGACAACATATCTGCTATCTATATGTCTCATAATCCACTCCAACATCAGCGGACTAAGCATATTGAGATGGATATCCACTTTGTGCGAGAGAAGGTTGCCGTGGTCAGGTCAAAATTTTACACGTGCCTTCCTCTTATCAGTATGCAGACATTTTCACAAAGGGACTACCGCGATAGCTCTTCACCGACTTCCGATCCAGCCTTAGCATTCGGCCTCCTCCCGCTCCGTCTGAGGGGGAGTATTAGCGAATATTCTCATAATATTCTCCGTATATTTTGTAATTATGATATATGTATATTTAAGGTAACTTAGGATTCTAATTGTATTAGGAATCAACATTTGTAAGGTAAGTTAGGATTCATACCATATTAGGAATCAATCTTGTACAACTATATATATTGTAAATAAAGAAATGAATCCCCAAAGGAAATTATTCTATCTTTCATCAACGATGTTGATGTTTTAAAGTATTTGTGTTCAGATTTTTGCATACATAAAAAGTAATTGAACCGATAATGCTCAAGATGTAGCCTATTTTTTTCTGCCCGAATCAAACTATGCTCACATAATGTGAAGGAGATGTAAACCTCCAGAGAACTCTTTTTTTTTTTCAGAAAATAATTATGTACATGTACTTTTTTTCAGCTTGCATCACAGAGACCAGTGGCTGGATCACAAAATCCATCTCGATCAAGCAACTTCTGAGGTGGAGCGCTAAGCAGAGGAGACGATGGACTTCCATATGCGTTTCGTCTGCTATTCCCACAGCCTAGACTTTTTCTAGTGCTAACCCCTGTCACAGGGTTAGTCCCACTAGCATACTTGCAAAGTGCCTGAAAATAAGCATGACATATTCAGAAGATGTTGGACAGAGACAAATGTAACTAACAGCGAGACACTATGGAGATAAATAACAGAACAAACTTGTGTTGAGAACAAGAAGACACAAGAGTTGGACAATAATGTGTAGCATATTAAAGAGAAATGATTTGCTTGAAATCATTTTTTCTTGCCCTGTTGACAACTTCCGTTTTTTGATACATTGATAGCAATAGGGAGAAAGATGTTCTGAAGTGTATTTTCTCTGGTTTATTTTCTTCGGCGAGATGCCAAGAAGACGGTTAGCTTTTACACAATTATACATACAGAGAGATACTCTTATAGACAAATGTGCTCCTTTAGTAGATTTGATTTAACTTACACTTCATAGCCACACCAAAAACATGATGGGGCAAATGTAATTCAGCCCCTAAGGCCCTTGCACATGGGCTAAGCCTAATCCATCTACTTATTTCACTTATGGAATTATTAGTAAATTGGAATGAATACATTTTCTGAAGCATCCATGTTAAAAATATTTAAGCATCTGAGAATGGCAGTACTTCGAAAATCATATCTAACAAGAACAGTGCAAATCCACTATCCTAGAAACTGCGTTCGTGGAACTAACTGTGAAAAATTAGCTCATTTCAGGATCCTAGATAATATTAGACAACCCTGCAACATGCTCGGTGTGCTTTTTCAAGAATTTAGCTCACAAAAAGCTGTTTTATTCTGTAGAAGAACTTGAAAAACTCTTAGATATTTGCCAATGCCCCAACAATCACACAAGCTATCAATGCACAACTTTTAATCAGGGATTTTTCTCGGTGTGAACTTTCAGCTAACTCTTATCTTTTCATTAGTGCTGTGTGGCTTAAAATTGAACTGAGGTTCTATGCTCGTTAAAGAAGGGAAAATAGGTGAGTCAGGGCGATGAACAGGCACTAAAAGGAATTTCTCGGAGACCAGTTACATCTGAAGCGGCGATAAGGAGTACCTGTTTCTGCAGGAGGTCTATAACTGCATCACTGAAATCAGCACCTTCAATGATGGCACCCCCAAGGTCACTCCGAGTCAGAACAGATCTAACGAGAACAGCATTAGTGAGATTAGCTTCATTAAGTACCTGCATTAAGGAAAGAAACAAGTTATCTTCACATTTTGTGAAAAGAATCTTTAGCCAGTGTAATTGTCATGACTTCAGGTTGACTTGGACTTGATTCATAGAGTAACAAAACAAAGAGGAATTAGCAAAAGTTGTAAATAGATTTGCATCAATTGAATCAAATTCAACATTCAATCATCAAGAGAGGTGTATATAATATATTAGAAAATCCATAAGATAACTTCGTCCAAAAATTACAAAGTTATAAGTCAAATAATTTCAAAATGGCATTAGTCAAAATTACAATCCAAACAAAAAGACCACTTCTTTTTCTCAAATTTTAAGAAGATGAGTACTTTAGAGATATTAAGAGCATCAAGAAGTGCAAGGATGTCATTGGTAAAATCAAGAAAGGTTGTTTTCTCGGGTTGGGGTGGTTGATCCGATAACCCGTACCCTCTGAAATCGGGTGCAGTAGCTCTGTAACCCGATTTGACCACATCTACCATCTGGTACCTCCATGAGTACCATAGTCCATGAGTGCAATATCTCATAATTGAATCTAATGAGCACGAGCTTGAACTTTATAGCCTCATCACTTCATAAATCACTCAAGTTTTTTGGATGATGCTCTATGAATGAAAGCTTAAGAAACAAGTCCATCTAGAATACATTAGGATGTGAACAAATACACCCATTAGTTTTTCAGAAATCATCGTTACGCTTATTCATTTTTTTGTTCTAAAAAGTGGTTTGTTTCTACGTTGCACGAACTCTTCACTTTCGATGCCGCACCCGTGTCGGATTCTCCAAAAATACATTACTTTTTGAGAATCCGACACGCATTCATTGACATTTTTGAAGAATCCGAGCAACATAGGTTTGTTTAGCACTGAAGGATGGAAAACTAGGAAAGAATTTGAAGCATTTGCTCGTCTCACTTAACCAGAAAATTAGAGGGAAAATAAATGTTACTCTTATTCAATTGTTTTGTAACGAAATATATTGGCAAAAAAGCAAGATTTTTTCCTCTTTATTTTTCCTTAATTTCTAAACTTAGTTTCATTATTAAGGGATAAAAATACTTATTTAAGATTTATCTTATACTTACTCCTTTCAAATTTTCCTAATATTATTTATAAGAAATTTCAAGTTCTTTTTTTTCGGATGTAGGGGTGAAAGTGGGGCCCTGCATCGCATTAAATAACTAAAAATTTTATGTACTTCACTTTGGGATTAAACTATTTTCAATTAGATTCTTTCACATCTAGTTTCTCAATTGTAATTTATGATCAAAATGTGAATATTACAAAAAAAACGTATACCCATAGTAGCTAAATTATGTGTAATTAAAGTATACAAAAAATCCTCACGCTATGATGCTACAAAATCCCAAATAATAATTTCCACAAAACCTTCTAACAACAGGTAACGCTCTTTCTTTAATCTCCTTTTTTTTTGGAATATTGTTCAATTAATTTGATTTGCTTTAAGTTTCAGAATGCAATTCCGATTTTGATTTGGACTAATTATTTTTTAGTAACTCTTTTATTTACTGCTTTGTTCCCCCCTTGTTAAATACTGTTCTCCTCCAGTCCACCTGGATTCATCCTGAAGATGGATAATTTGAAATCAGTAGTGGAGACACCGGCGAAGCCACTGTTAAAAGATGCTAAACTTTCCCGCAATTACTTAATGTGCAAGTTTAAACGACCCAATGGAACCGCAATACGCAGTTAGATAACACAGGAAGATATTGATGAACTAAAAATTGAATCTATAAAGACGGACGCTGAGGCTGGAGAAAAGTTAGTTTATGGTGAATATAATGTTATATCCTGTGGTGATTAAGCTATGGGGATTGAGCCAGTTGTCGTTTTTGAACGAAAAGCAGATTCAACATTATTTGAAGGATGGTGAACAAATTGCCCAAGTAGAAAATGTTGATGAGTGTGGAAGCACTGAGCATATAGACATGATGAAGGTTGTGGATATGCTTAAACGGAATGTTGACCAAGTCTACGAGTTAAATACGAGAGAATGTGATATGACTAAGCCAAAAAGGCATAAGGTTTCCTCACTTCGTGATTTTCCAAAGGATATGAAGTTGTAGACCAGAAATTCCGAGAAGATTGTGTGGGGGAATCTGGTGATGTCCCCGTTGATCATGGATCTAAAGAGGATCATGTTAAGGAAACAAAGGATGAATCTGACTAACTTTTGAAGGTTGATTTTATGTCTCAAGGAGATTTAGTGGATCCCGTGGTAGATGCATTCTCGTATGGAGAAGAATTTGAGAAACAAGAATCTGTATTACAATCTGATGTAGATTTGGAGTTGCATCGTGAGGCTCTCAGAGATGAAGAATCCTTTCGCGAGTTTGAATGTAAGGAGCATGATAATAACAGTTTTTCAATGGTTGAAAATGTTTCACTTGTAGAGACTGCATCAAAAGATACGGAAAAACCTCCTTTGCTGAACCAGCTATGTACTTCGGTGGTGTACCCTTGTCGGTTTCCAAAAAGATGTAAAGTGTCTGCGGTTCGTGATTTTCCAGATGCATTAAAGATATTGAAAGCACTTAATGAGGCATCAGAGAAAAACCTGAATCACAGAACAACTTGTGATTCCCAAAATGATGTAGAACGCCTTGAAACCAAGACCAAGTCTCAAGAAAATTCAGCTCCTACAGAGAAGGGCTTATCTCGCAACTTGAAGGCATTACTCACTCCTCCTAAGGAGGACCCCGTAAATTTTGATGAACAAGAACTGGCATCTTGTGGAGCTAATTCTACAGCATTATGCACACAGTACTTCAGAAGTTACTAACTCTAACAAGCAGATTGGAGGAAAGGAAAGAGTAAAATGCATAAACAAAACTATTGTCGAGGATTTAATGGCTAGATCAAGATGTCCCATGTCAAGCCAATGTTACCAATCAGACACTAAAACTAATCAAGACAAAGGCAAAGGCAAAGGCAAAGACGAAATTCTAAAGAGAAACCAGAATGAAGGATCGGCACTCCTACTAAATGTCCATGCTGACCTAAGGCAAACCAATTTCTACAGCAAAATAATGTGTAATCTTGACACAGTTTTCTGATGAACGGGAATCATTAGTATCTTCCTATGTTCTTTGACAAAGCATAATCTTTTTTTCCATCAACAGATAACACTTGCTTGTTTATCTATCTTGTATATTTTGTTGTTTTGGCTATGGAAAGAGTACCTGAGAAGTTCGCCTTATATGCAACTGCTTTCTCTAGATATGCACCATTGAATGTTGAACCACTGAAATCTGATTCCTATTGGCTCTTCTGTATCAGCAAGTCCAATGGAACATGAATACTAGTCTGCACTGAGAAAACTTCTTGTTCTACAGTTCTTGTTGAATGACTTTACAATTACATTTTCTGATTTCTAGATTTCAAGCTATAGTACTGGATATGGTAAATATTTCTCTTTCCCCTATCCACTCCAACAAAATATTCCTCATCAACTTATAGGTCAGTCTTTTCATTCTGAGACATTCTAAAATTTTTGACACAATTTCAACAGATAAAGTAATTGTGTATAACTTTCACCAAGACAAATTGAGGAATCCAAAATCATTAGTATTAAATTTTAAACTTTCTTTTTATGTTCTTTATCAGAATAATTCACCCCTTACTTTATTGTTTAAGTCATTACTCATTACTACTTATTCAGTCAACCTTTCTATAAATCCTCCGTAACAACATTTCACTAGAACAACCAAGTTTTCTTTAGAACCGACTTTCATGTGTTCTTCAAAACAACATTTCGCTATAGTCAAACGACGCCGCTATAACGAGGTTTGATTGTGTAATATACATAAGTCAAATAAACATCTTATCTACATAACAAAAAAGGTATCATCCTACAGCAGAGGAAAGGTTACCTGAAGTTCTCATTTGTATGAACTGTTTTCCTGCAAATTAAAAGAAAAAATTAAAACTTATTCAGACACAAAAGAACCCATAATAATTAAAGCTTACAAGAATGAAAGAAATGTTGAGGAAAACTAAGTTGAGATGAGCAGAACCAATACCAAATTCACCCCTTGTTTCAGCCTCAAACTTATTCAAGTCAGCCATTGCAGTCATATTTGTGCTAAATGTGATCACTGCAGCTGCTAATGCAGTTGAAACTATAGCTTTCCACTTCTTTATTTCTCTATTTGAATTTGACTTTTCCACTTGACAGACAATCTTGCAAGATTTTTTAGGAATAATAACAACTCCATAACAAGAAGTAGAGGAAGAGGAGATGTTGATGGATTTTATGTGAAGTAATGACATGGAATTAAGTGTGGGAAGTCACTGGATAGATTTTTTTTACTTGTTTCAACCACAACTCTTTGGACAAATTGGATAGGCATTGTGAAGTGTACACCTAAACTCTCTCCAATTTGTTTTTACATTTGTATTTTGTGAGAAATAGTTAGTTGCTGTGAGTCCAGTGACAGGTGGTAATTGTTAAACTTAGGCTTTAAATTTTGTAAGAGGTCGCATAGATTTATTTATTGCTCTGATATTTTTAAAATCATAAGATTTAAAAGATATTTTTAACATCTTTATATCTATCATTATCTTTTTTCTTCTTTTTTATCGGGGTCCATCAATCATCATTACCTTCAAAAGGTCTAAATACAAAAAAAAAAAAAAAAAAAAATGTTTTAAACCAATAACTAACACATTTCCAATATAAGTATTGTACGTTGGACTTTGGATCAATTTATTCACAATGCACATAGTATTTAGGAACCTATATTTAATTATTTGACAGCATCTTCATCCTAATATATCAAAAGTACCTTGCTATTTCACAAAGTTTTAAGAAAATACGTGAAATATCACGCTCAAATTGGTTAGTCTGATTCTAAATTTAATTTAAATACCCAAATTAAGAGGAGGATGTACTGTACATCTAGAATTAAACCTTTTCCTTTTTTTGAATAAACATAAATGGTTGCAGCCTTGCAAGAAAAGATTATATAAGCCCAGAGATATCACCCAAAAAAGATGGGCTTGCTCTTCACATTTTTCAGTTAAATCAGGCCAATGTTGGACAACATAATAGGTTCTAGATGCCAATTCTATTACAAGCAGGCCCATATATTATATGCTTGGGATGGTCTTTAATTTTTGTCCCTCAAATTGTTGTTCTTTAATTTTTTCCCTTAGCAAAAAAAAATGACCGAAAATATATCTGAGGTTCTAGGTTCGAACCCCAGCAAAGAAAAATATAAAAAAAAATCGCAAGGCCTTTTCGAGTAAACTATGCCTATTCGGTCAAATTTTGCCTCAACGCATAACTTAGAAATACAGAAGTCATAACTACTACACAAGTTATTCATTAAGACATTGCCTTGCGAAAAATATTTTTTTGTATTGAGTTGGGATTCGAACCCAAAACTGCAGAAGTTATGCATTAAGATATAACTTTTGCCTTAAGGAATAACTTAGCGAAACCTTTGGCTTGCGATTTTTTTATTGAGCTGGGGTTCGAATATGAATCTTTGACTTTGTAGATGCACGAATAAAATATTTTAGCCCATAAATTTTCATTAAATGAAAAGTAAAAGCAAAAATTAAAGACCACCGATTTGAGGGACAAAAATTAAAGACCAAAGGGAATTCCGCGCAAAAAATGATGGATATGTTGGACTTGCTTCGTAGACCTAAAAAGCCATTTTTGTTACTTCCTGGATCTAACCAGGTGTTCAACTGAAATCATTTTTTTTTAGCAGATTGTCCTTCTTATGGACTGGTCTTTAATTTTGCCCCTTAAATCACTATTTTTTTTATTTTTGCTACTATTTCTGATATAATGAAAATTTGTGAGTCAAAGTACCTTTTATTTGATGGTTTATTAAAACAAAGATTCTAGAATCGAATCCCAGTAGAATCAAAAAAAGAAAAAAAAATCTAATTCAAAATTTTCATAGAAACTATGTCTATTAGATCAAAGTTGCAAAAGAAATTATGCCTTAAGGGGCATATTTTCTACGTAACTAGCCGGACAAGGCATAATCTTAACTTTCAACGAAACTTTGCCTTTCGGCATAACTACATAGTTTTTATACAACTTTGGCCGACTATGAAATTTTGCCTTGCGATTTTTTTCTTTTTTCACTCTGCTGAGATTCGAACCCATAACATCAAGGGTATTTTCGATCTTTTTTAGATGAAGGACAAAAATTAAAGATTATCCATTTGAGGAGCAAAAATAAAGACTACCCAAATCATTTTACTGAACCAAATCAATAAATCAAGTCAAACTATAAGTTTTTTTATCTAGGTTTGATTTGGTTATAAATTTTAAATACCCGATATTATTTGATTTGGTATGACATTGAAAAAAAAACCACATCGACAAATACATACGTGCACATATGTATTTGTTAATTTTTTTTCTCTCTTCTTTATAACTGAGAATCATTCATGAATTTTTTCCATTAATTTAATTTTCTTTTTTGCATCAATCAATTAGAAAGTAGCTCCCAAAGGTTGCCTTAGTGACCATAATCGTGGTAAAAATTTCAATGGCCAGCCTATTTTAACATCGTTATTTAATCTGTACTTATCTTTTTTTTAAATTTGCACATATATCACTTCTGACATACAATGTCTGACAAAACCAAACTTCAAACAAATCTCTAAAATTATATATGCATGAAGTTCATGCGTATTTACTTGAAGTTCAAGCAAAAAATGATTGGACTTTAGTGTTTTTTCCTTAACTTAAATGACTGAATTTCAATCATTTGCTTTACTTCAGCGGCTTGTGCATGAACTTCAGAGAGAAATGAATGAAGTCAAGCAAGAATGGTTGAACATCTGAACTGAAGCCAATGCTTGAAGTTAAGACTTTTTAAAGATTAACTTCAAATATCGTATGTCTACAGTTATTCCGAGATGATATACATGTAAAAAAAAAAAAAATTAACAAGTGACACAAGTCTAATGACGACGTAAAAATCGGATATCCGTGCACTACGCCCATAATCGTGTGAGAGAGTGGGCCAAAGTCCAACAATACGCGTGATGGAATACGAGTACCCCTATTTACTACCATATAAAGTACTCTTGAAATAGTCTTTAGGAAGAAAAATACTCATCCTTGACTAATATCCCACAGTAACTTATATAAAGATTCTGAAACATAAAGAGAAGTGTTTTACTGTTTAAAGAGGACGAATCAATGAAAAGAGTAATGGAGTCTAGCTATTTTCAAGAAACTAGCTAGTACACCACCACCATACCTTAGTAGTCTGACCAACCTAACCTTTAATTTGTGTCCTTTGTCTCATTCATTGTTCAAATATCCAATTTGGAGGTCAATATATAGCTTATGATTTTAAAGCATAGCCCAACGAGTGCCATCTTTCTAAAAACTCCATACCTTTTGTGTGGCACTCCCATGTCTCTTTATATTTGTCCACACAAACACAACTCAATGGATGTCCTTGTGGTGTTTGCTCTTTTTACGTAGTAGTCGAGGGAAAAGACCATCGAACCGATCACTTGAAGTGGCCCAAAAGTGTCCGACACTCAGCGCATTCATAGTCCTCGCCCATATCGGCTACGAAAATTTATAACCCAACACATGTAGCAAATCAACAGCGCATTCATTTGAAAAAGTCTTTTGGCAAGCATATTGAGTTTGACTATTTAAAAAAAATAAAATAAAATTGAGTGTTAAATTACGAAGAAAAATAAGTATCAATGAACCTTTAGTATTAAGACTATTTTATAGAGAAAAATTACTTTAGATATCAATTATGAAATACTTCAATCAAATGTTTGTTTTTATTTAATCAGAACCAAAATACATATTAAAATTTTCAATCAATATAATACATAATAAATCAAAAAAAATATTAAATTGGTATGATATCAACATGATGAATTAAATTAAAAATTGAAGGTTAACTATATCACAAAATTAAACAACGGAAATTGCATTATATTGTGTAAGGAGGAAGAATAGAATCCTTAACTGGAAGTTAACAAATCTTACGAGATATGCTAATAAATGTCTCCATACGTTCAACTCACATTATAAAATATATATTTAAACATTAATTTCAAACTTTATAAATTATACATTTAAAAATTATATAAAATGTATTGTAGATCAAATATTTTATAGCTAAATATATCAAAAAGTTTTTGAAAAAAATTGTATGCCAAAGAAAAATATTGATTTAATCAAATAGTATTTTCATTCTTTTAAGTACAAAAAGAGTAATAAGGCTGTTTGGAGCAAAAGAAAAATAAACGTCTTTTTCTCTGACAAGAAATAAATTATATTTGCAGTATAAAATTCAACATATACAAAAATACAGTTGGAAATTAGCCTTTGGCGGGAGTTGCGACCGACCAACTTTAACGGCTTAAACACTAGTGTTACGTATGTTGGAGAATCCGGTTCTTCACACATGCATGATGTACTAAGTACGTAGATAACCGTAGGGCCAAGAATCGTCAAATTTCATTGAGAAATGAAAGAGATATTGGTTCACGAAGTAAGGTGTTTGAAGCATGGAAAAGTGTGGTGTGTGATCAATTCTCCCTCATCGGTAGAGGAAGAAAGAATTGTTGTGTATATAATACTCGAAATTGGTTTGGGGTTTGGGACCCCAAGGGGTATCCCATGTGTTTAAAGGAGGGAAGACCTAGATGTGCTTCGGTTCAAGGAAAGACCACGCGCGCCGCCGCCACCCGCCCGTCCGGTTCCGTGTTCCGGGTTCACGGGTCGCGGGCTGTGGGCTGTGGGCCTTCTGATATTATCTTTTTGGGCTAGAAAACTTTGCCGGAAGTACAGTTTGATCCCGTGTTTCGGATGTGCGGTCAACAAATACAACTTGATAATTGCTCAGGGGTCTTAATGACCCAAATAAGCAAAAGGAGGTGCAGCTCCTTTGAGTTTAGTGGAAACTAAAATAAAGGAAAATAGAATAGAAAAAGTAGCAGGAAGATTATTTGCAGGTTGACCATATGTTACAAATCTTGATCACCACCCTAATGGGAGGATTTGGGTGACATGAAAACTTGATTATTTTCAGTATTACTTACAATATGCACTTTTTTGCTGACAGTAATTTATACATATAACACCAAGAAAGAAAGGAGAAGTCTATGGAACTATTTGGAAACTGTTAGCAGGTCCTTGGATATTAATGGGAGATTTCAACTTTGTCCTCAATATGGAAGAAAAAATTGGAGGGAATCCAGTTTACAGTAGTTGAGGTCCTGGATTTTCAGGAGTGTGTAGAATCATGTTAACTATTAGAACTGCCTCCAAAAGGAAGCAAGTACACATTGAGTGATAAGAAAGGAAAAAATAGAATCTTTTCAAATGCCAGCATGTAGTGTGAACTTCTTACCTGAGGGGATAAGTGACCACTGTCCCATTAAGGTTGAGCAACTCAATGCAAGGAGGAACACTAGATAACCAAAGAAATTGATTCATCATCTGTAACATTTATTCATCCCGCAATTTCAATCAACCGATTCATTGAATAACTCTTGGATAAACTACTAAATATTGCAATGTATGATCAGAACATCCAAGTTTCCTAGATATTGTGAAGATAGTGGGGCACAGCCAAGTACATGGTTATGCTATGCTACAGGTGGTAAAAAAGTTGAAATTATTGAAAGGAAGAGTATCTTAAGGAGACTGATAGGAAATGTAGAGAGTATCTACGGAGGAAAACTGATGAGCACAGAAAGGTGTCTTTAGTGGCATGGAAAAGAGTATGTACTCCAAAGAAGTTTGGTGAATTGAATATTAAAGGGTGTAGAAGATAGTGTTGGATCATAAACTTGATCCATTATAGGAGCTCAAATTCAAACCCAATCAAATTGGAGTCCAAGTCCATAATCAAGGCCCAAAATTACAAGCCTTCTACCTAGAATCTTTTAGGGTATGGTAATTATACATGTGAATCATTTGGTAATTTAAAATATTGTTAGAAGGATGGAGAAGAATGAAGCGTATGGTTATTGTAATTTTTTATTAGTATATTTGTGTGGTGTATAATTGTTCTTAAGTAGTATAAATACCCCTCCCCATTTTAGTTTAGGTATCAAGAAAACTTAAGAGCTTCTAAGTGAGTGAAGAAGGAAAGTCTTATAAGAGTGAGTTGTAGTATCTTGTTGTTGAGTGAGAGTGCTCTTGTAATATTTGCTTGAGTTTGAATTAAAGTTATTTGTGAGAGTGTTTCATTTCCAACAAAGTGGTATCAGAACCAGTTGGAAAGTATACACTATTGCATATCAAATCGAAGGTCTCGACGATAGGAATCCGATGCCGTCAGAATCTCCCCGATCAGAGTTCAGACGCGCCACCGGAAGAGTGCTGCCAGAAAATAGAGTAGACTCACCGAATTGAGCCGAGTTGACCAAGCCGTAAGCATGTTGACCAAGCTGCTTGACCGAGTCGTCCAAGCCGAGTTGACTGAGCCATTAAAGTCGTTGACCGTTGACCAGGTTAGGGTTGACTTTGACCGTTGACCAAAAATTGAAAATTTGACCAGGTCCCTCCCAAGGTCTTTCGGCGTTCCGGATTCATCCGCGCAATCGAATTTTGCAAATTCTCATTAAATTGAGAGATATGGAAAATGGTATGGCACCATTCCAAGTCACGACACTCAATAACAACAACTACGACAATTTGAGTATCAAAATGAAGGCACTTCTTAGATCACAAGATGTGTGGAATATCATAAAGAAAGGCTATAACGAGCATGCAGATGATGTTGTTTTTGCTGCTCTTACACCAGATCAAAAGACAACTTTGAAGGATTCAAGAAAGAGAGACAACAAGGCTCTCTACCTCATCTACCAAGCATTAGATGATGATGACTTTGAAAAGATTTCGAGTGCAAGCTCTGCCAAGAAAGCGTGGGAGAAGCTACAAACCTCTTACAAAGGATCCGAGCAAGTGAAGAAGGTCCGTCTCCAAAGATTAAGAGGTGAATTCGAATCCTTACACATCAAAGTATCTGAGTCTATTTCGGATTATTTCTCAAGAGTAGTAGTTGTTTCTAATCAATTAAAAAGAAATGGTAAAAAGTTAGAAGATGTGAGGATAATAGAGAAGATATTTCGTTCATTAGATCCCAAATTTGAGCACATCGTTGTGACGATTGAAGAAACTAAAGACTTGGAAGAAATGACGATCGAGCAACTCCAAGGATCATTGCAAGCATACGAAGAGAAGCATAAGAAGAAGCAAGGGTTTACTGAGCAACTCCTCAAGCTGCAACTCAAGGATATGCAAAAAGCCAATGCAATGATAGAAACCAACGTGGCCGAGGCAGAGGTAGAGACCATGGACGAGGTGGACGAGGTTGGAATTACAACAACAACTATGAGAAAGGAGAAAGCTCAACACGAGGTCCTGGAAGAATCAATCTGAACTCAAGGTATGACAAATCTCAAGTTCGATGATATAATTGTCAGAAGTTTGGGCATTATTCTTCAGAATGTAGAGCTCCCAATAACAAAATTAAGGATAAGACCAACTACATGGAGGAGAAGACAAATAGCAAAGAAACTTTTCTTGTATTTTATATTATTATTGTTGGTTATCTGAAATTTACAATGGAAACAAATGTGTTTCTCGGATTCGGCACTGTTTTCCGGTTGGGTCACTGTTCCGGTCGGGTCGGGCCAGAATCCGGGTCGGGTAAAATTTGCAGAAATTGTCTTTGATATTTTGTTGTTGGTTATCTGACATTTGGAAAGAAGTCGATTCGGGCTGAGACCTTTGATTCGGGTCAGGGCACCTATCCGGGTCAGGTCGACCCGGTTCGAATAAATTTCCAGATTTTGTGTTTTATATTTTGTTATTGGTTATCTGAAAAATCCAAAAAATTGATTATGGGTCATCACTGTTTCGGGTTGCATTTCTCGGGTCGTGTCAACCCGAAATCCAAGTCATCTATTCGGGTCATTGTTCAAAATCCGGGTCGGGTTTTCATAAACATTCTGAATTCTGTTTCGATTCGAAAATTTCAGAATTCGGGTCGGATATTTTAATTGCTTACCGTTGGTTTACTTTGGCACTTGAACATCCGTTATGCGGCTATGTTGTTTATTTTACTGATTTGAACAAATACTACACTTAGGTCAATGAAATTGAATTTGAGGGCGTGTCCCTTCGGAATTTGTCTCTCGGTTTCGGCATGCTGTTTTGGTATAATTTTGCTGATTTGAACATTATACTATACTTTGGCCTATGAAAATATCCATCGATTTTGAGGTCTCCACGGTTGGAAAGACGGAAATAAAACTTCTGGGCAAGGATGAAAACTTAAATCTTTTTCATCCGAGAGATCAACATGTTTAGTAGGCGAGACAACTAAAATGACCAACGAGTTATATGTTCGCAGCCACGACGTGATTAGAATGATCTTTTCTTTTTTTTCATCCGAGAGATCAACATGTTTAGTTGGCGAGGCAACTAAAATGACAAACGAGTTAAATGTTCGCAGTCACGACGTCATTGGAATGATCTTTTCAAAATTTAAGTCTGAACCTCCGTAATCAAAATATTTACTGTTTTGGATATGGATCCGAAGTTATTTATATTCAACTGTTTCTAACCGTTTGTTCTTGACAGCTTGCAAGAAACAAAGTCAACGAAGGCAAATACTCCTCGGAGATTATTTCTTTTGTCGTTGTTTTTACTTTCTTTAATTCAGCTTTATCTCGTTCTGTATTGTAATATTATTTATTGTACATATGTAATCATTGAAATGCTTAGAATATGTAGACTTAGAATTAATTAATAGGTAGTTTAAAACTGGAAACCCGTCGCTAGCTTATTTACTTGTAGGCTCGGTTAGTTTCAAACTTATAAATCCTCCGCTAGTTATCTATTTTTAGGCTCGTCATGCATATTCAAAATTTTCAAAACAACTTTGGTCATCTTTTATTTGCTTTATTAATCTTACAAATAAGTTTGTCTTTTCCGATTTGCAACTCAAAATGATTTTTTTAAAAAAGAATTACTTTGGTATTATAAATAAATTGTTTTTCTATCAATTGTCAAAAATGCAAGATTTTATGCAAAATTACTTTACATGTTCTTTTATAAATAATGCCACAAATGCATGTCTTTTATCTCAAAAAAACAAATTTACATATAGTTGCATAAATGCCATGCATACTCTTTTCGGATTTTATGTCGGAATTTATTTCTCAAAACCGCAATCATCTTTGCGAGACCCTCAAATGAATAAATAGTAAAATCTTTACATTATCAAATGCATTCTTTTTATTTGCAAACATCTTTTTAACTTTATATACTTTTAAACATGCATTTTTCTTAGCAATAATTAATCTGAGTTTGACCGGATAACCGCAAGTTAGCGGATCTTAAAGGATGCTTAACCCCTTCCCTTTAGGATAATAAAGAACTCTTACTTAGAATCTCATTAGTTTCGCAGACCTTAAAATTGGAGTTACATTGCAGCATTTAGTCAACATTTAGGTGTCCTAATTCACCGTAGAATAATTAGGTGGCGACTCCTTAATCCAATACCCATGAATCACCAATATGTTGTACACTGCTTTGACTGCGGGTTAAAAATGGGATACGACAATTCCAATGGTAAAATATATATATACAAAGGTATAATGCTAGTCTTAAGGAAGATTTATCTAATTAGCCTAAAATATAAGATATTAATTTACAATCATTCTAAATTAAAGATATTACATATTCATCACATGCATGATTAATGGTGATTAGAGATAATTATGGGATTTCCCCATAATTATTCTAACATTAATTATTGTCTTTGTGATAGGGATCAAATGGAGAAACCAATCCATCTCTTTGTTGAATGTCCATGGGTAACAGAGGTGATACATGGGTTGTCAAGTTGGACAGGATTTCAGTTCAGACAAATGGATGTGCAGCAGGGCCTAATGTGGTTTAAAAGAAGGCACTGGAAGAAATTGAAGAAGGAGCTACTAGCTGCAGTTTTTGGGGCTATAGTTTACATTACATGGCAGGTTAGGAACTAAAAAAAGTTCAAAGGTATCAATGTAAATAGCAGTTTTGTTATTAGTCAGATCAAGAAAGAGATGAGAGATGTCCCCAGTGGCACAGTCGAGTTGGTAAGTGGCAAGGTGATTGGAATACAACCACTCCGACGTCACGGGTTCGAATTCGTGTGGTGAAAGTCTTTGCTGAAATATTGCAAGGGATGTTGCTGGGTTCGTGTCCCGTTGGTCCTCTCCCTTGCAGGGCTGCCACTCGCGCATATCCCTCGATTTACATCCCACCTGACCAAGGGGCCTCTGGTACAGGTGGGGGGTTTTGCCTTCGGGACTTTCCCCTTCACAAAGAAAGAGATGAGAGATAGAGTAGCTATACTACATAGATCAAGTAGAGCAGCGAGAAATCAATACTTGATACATAGATTTTGTAATTAGTGTTTAGGTTGTTGGTTCTTCTGTTTGGGCCTAGGAGACTACTGCACCCTTCCTGGAAGATGGTTGTAGGCCTAGGTGCTCTTTAGGTTGTAAATTTTCGTTTGTTAATGGTAATACTCAGTTTTTACCAAAAAACTTGTTAATTGCGACAAGAATCTATATCTATATATAATATAAAGCTAGGAATAGACAAATCATACGTTTGGCCAAGATTCTATTTATCTTTTTTTCCTTTTTTGACTTTTTCTCTATTATTTTATTGATCTTATTGTAAAATAAATGTCTCAATTATTGCTAATATTCATATTCCTTACGGTAGAAGAACTAAAGAGTCAATATTTGAATGCCTCAGTTACTACTACAACCTTTCATATTCTTTATTAGATCATTTTTATAGACTTTCTAAATGATGTCATGGCGTCTGTTTTAAACACATACTTCTAAGGACAAAGTATATTGAGGCATACTGCCACATATTTTATTAGCTTAATCCATTGTAATTAGACAATTTGTACTTTTAAATATAAGATAACGGAAGAATAAAAGTAAAATGAAAAAGAAGGATAAGAGTAGCAGATTTCTTTACCCAAAAATAAGTGTCATAACCTTTGTACAATATATAAAAGGATTAAGCTTTTAGCTCTTCATAATGTTTGCCTCGCCACACATTGGATTAAGCCAAGTAAAATTATTTGTGAAACAATTATTTATTTAGTATTTTATCATCAATTTATGTAATCCCTTAAATTCTCTTTTCATACTACTTGGCGTTTTACTTTTTAATGTTAAACTTATTTAATAAATTAACGGAGGTAATAACGATCAAATATATCCCCAGGCCTTAACTGGAACTTCATGTTTATCTTATATTACCTCCATTAATTTATCAAAGAACTTGCATAATTTATTACATATTGTCATATTATTTATTGTAACATAATATTTTTCTGTACAGAATATGTTAACTTCTCCTTCTAAATTGAGAGGACTGTTCCTCAAGAGCTATATATATATATATATAAATATATAAATATATATATATATATATATATATATATATATATATATATATATATATATTAAAACTAAAAAGAGGGAAATAATATTTATCTATTTGCATTTCTTTTCTGTTTAATTTTTTCCATATGTAGGTTTTCCTTATTAGTATGAAATTTTAATTTCGTCGTAGGATATATATATCGTTTGTTTTTCATTTTTGGGAGTTCAGATGTTATCTTTTCTATTAGCGAATATTCACAGTATATTTTGTAATTATGATAGATGTATAGTTAAGGTAACTTAAGATTCTTATTGTATTAGGAATCAACCATTTAAGATAAGTTGGATTCTTATTGTATTATGAATCAACCTCTGTACAACTATATATATTGTGATTAATGAAAGGAATTCCGAAGGGAAGTTATTCCAATCGTACATGGTATCAAATTCCGGTTCCTCCACTGGCACTTTTGACAATCCCTCTCAACGATCATCGTCTTCTTTTCACCCGGCTTTCGCCGTTACCAACATCAAGAACTCTATCCCTATAATTCTTGACTAAGAAGACTGTCAATATTCCATGTGGACAGAACTGTTCTATATTCATGCATATGCGTACAACGTGCTCGACCATATGATGACTATGTTCCTCGTCTCACCGATATTGCCGATTCGACATGGCGTCGCCTTGACGCCATCGTCAAACAGTGGATATACGGCACCATCTCAAAAGACTTGTTGTGTACTATCATGAAAACATGTGCTACGGCCCGTGACCTTTGAGTACGGTTGGAAGAAATCTTTCAGGATAATAAAAATACTCATGCCGTGTATTTGGAAGAACAATTCAACAATACGCGTCTCGAGAATTTAACAACATGTTCGAATATTGCAAACAATTGAAACTCATAGCCGACCAACTTTCCAACGTCGAGACATCTGTTTCTGAAACCAAGATGGTACTTCAATTAATTGCTGGTTTATCGAAAGGTGAATACGATACACTTGCAACGATGATTCAACAGGCCCACCCACTACCAAGTTTTACCAAGACACGTTCACAACTATTGTTGGAAGAAACCCGACGTGCTAAACAAGAAGAGCATAATCAAAAGGCGTTAGCGTTGACGGGATGGCACCACCGGCGGCCAACACCACTCCACCACCACCGCAAGACCACCAGCAGCAACAATCCCACGGCAAAGGGCGTGGAGGCAGAGGCCACGACAATAATAACAAAGGAAAAGGTCGCGGCAAGGGTCACCGAAACCAACAACCAGGCCCAAACCCTGCACCTTACTTCCAGTGGGCTGGACCCCAACCCTAGCCCAATACCGGAACTGGGCCTCGCCTGCACGCCCTTACCCAACAGCAGGGGCCCAGTTCCAGCAGCCTGCTTGGTCACCGGTCTTCTGGGCTCCGCCCCAGCCAATAGGCAGGCCCATCAGTAGCAACAGCATGCCCACATGGCCTCGGTCCAGCATCACCCGCAAGGCACCAGCTTGGCCCTCACTGATTTGGGTCAGGCCTTCAGCACCGTGAACCTTCAACAGCCTGACGATAATTGGTACATGGACACCGGAGCCACATCTCACCTCACCCGATCGTCAGGTAACTTATCTCACCTCACCCGATCGTCAGGTAACTTATCTAAACTACTTCGGTTAAAGTGTCCTCTAATTTATTACTGTCGACAATGGTCATCGCATTCTAATTGAAGGTTACGGTAACACACATACCACACATCCCCAACCGCCTTTCTCCCTAAATCACGTCCTCTACATCCCTAACGTCATTAAAAACTTAATCTATGTTAGAAAATTCACTCGCAATAATTATGTGTCTATCGAATTTGACCATTTTTTGGTTTTTCTATAAAGGATCTCAATACGAGGATAATTCTTACGCGCTGCAATAGTGTGGGCGACCTCTACCCCTTCACTCAATCTTCTGCAGTCAGACCGCAAGCATCTCTATCCCTTGCGGCTATCTCTTCCCCAACTTGGTACAACAGACTCGGACACCCGGAGACCCTGTTTTTACTTTTCTTACAACTACTAAGCGTATTCAATGTAATAATGGAAAACTTGCCCAACACTGTTTTTCTTGCCCACTCGACAAACATACTCGTCTTCCATTTATGTCATCCAACAGTGTTACTTTTTCTCCTTTTGATATTATTCATGCTGATTTGTGGACATCTCCGATTGTTAGCTCTTTGGTCATAAATTCTATCTAGTATTCTTGGATGATTTTTCACATTTTGTCTGTATTTACCCACTGAAATTCAAATCTGAAGTATTTGCAAAATTCCTCGAGTTTCAAAAATTCATTAAAACACAATTTGAAAAATCTATCAAATCATTCCAATGTGATAATGGACGTGAATTTAATAACTTGGCATTTCACAATTTCTGCTCTAAACAAGTCATGGTTTTCCATTTTTCTTGTCCCTATACTTCTTCCCAAAATGGAAAGGCTGAAAGAATTATACATACCATCAATAACATGGTTCGCACCCTTCTATTTCATGCTTGTCTTCTATTACCTTTTTGGGTCTATGTTGTTAAAATAGTAATATCCCTTCTTAATATTTTACCAACTAGCACTCTCCAAAACAAGACCCCTACCGAAATCTTATATCGTAGGTTCCCATCCTATGACCATCTCCGTATTTTCGGTTGCTTATGCTACCCCAACAAAGCCTCCACTGCACCTCACAAACTTGCCCCTCGCACCCTGTCATCTGTCTTCGTTGGTGTCTCTCCTACACATCGGGGCTACATGTGCTATGACATTGCCACTCATAAAATTATCGTCTCTCGTCACGTCACCTTTGACGAGACGACCTTTCCTTTTTCCAATCTCCAAAAATTTCAAACCACCGATTACACCTTTCTCGATGAACCGAATCAGTCCCCGGCTATCCAATCTTTGTACCACCGGCAGTTCACTATTCGGACAGAGCCTGCAGCTCCGGCACCATCCCCGACCATAAACCTCTCAGCTCTCGGTCGAACACCCCACCAGTAACCTTGTGTCATGACCCAAATCGGAGGGTCACGACGGGCACCCGAACCCCACTCGCCGGGTACCGCTAATCGTACATCCAACTTCTAATCACAATTAATTACGAACTAAACCGAAAAAGATTATAGAAAATCTTAACCAGAAATCCAATTTTCATATATACCCATACCAAGACTGACAAGGCCACACATGACAACTAACCACAAGACACATATCTACAAACCTCTAAAGAATACATGACATCACAAGGACGGTACATGACCCCGCCATACCCATATGCAGATGCAAAAATACTATACCACGACCAACTGCAACTCTGAAACAAATAGAGTGCGCCAACATCAGCTGAACTAGCAACCTACTACCATGTGAACCGTCACCTTCTTTAATTGAACCTGCGGGCATGAAACGCAACGTCCCCCGATGAAAGGGACGTCAGTACGACTGATGTCCTGAGTATGTCAGGCATGAACAATAGTATAACGGGGTATAACAATAAACTGAAACATAAACAACTGACCAATAGTACATATCTCTTAGGGTCCAAATACATATGCCTAAATGTCATGCACAATGTGATATACATATACATCGGCCCAATTGGGCATCTTCCTTACCATAACAACCTCTGTGGGCATCATTTCATGTCGGCCTCTATGGGCATAATATGTCTAAATGTCATGCATAATGCGGTAAATACATATATACTGGCCACACAAGGGCATCTTCCTCCCAATCATATATATATGCATTGGCCCTTAATCAGGAATCTTCCTTCATTAAGCCACACAGGCTTTATCATTTATCATATCTCATCTGATCAGGTGATCTGCGTTTCCCGTTTCCCGTCACCAATATACGGTCTTGGGTAAAATATGAATGCAATGCAATTGAAAATGCATGAATCACAATAAAATATCCAGAATGACATAATTTCCTTGTACCTTCGGTTAATGCCGTAAATATTAACATATTTTATGTATGCCTTAAAAAGGACTTAGGAACATATTAAGACATGCTATTAACATAGGAATCAATAACATGAATATTCTTAACTACTAGGAGTAGAATAAATTATGGAGCAATTTCTCAGTTATATTTCGTCACATGGAACATGCCAAAAGAATGAAATAATTTGTCTTAACATACCTTGATATAAGGAAGAGAAAGGGAACGTTTACTACAGGTTGTTGAAATTGGAGATGTAAAGGGATATTTGCTGCCCTTAATTTGAATCGAACAGGGCAAAAAAATATGTTTGTTATGCGTTGTCAAATTCTAAAAGAGAATGAAACGTTGGCTGCTATTTTTTTGGTCTCAAATTCCATCTGCTCCCAATTGAAAATGTTGCTGGAATATTTCTTTTGGTCTACAAAGCATTCTTTAAAGCAAAGATATACTCTCTCCCCCAAACTTAATTGTTGCTGACTCTAACGTGTAACCCCTACTAATCATACATGCCACCACTTAAATCAATTAATCCCATAATTAATCAATCACACACATAATTAATTTCGTGATCCAAATTCACTTAAATCTTAGTGATTTGTAAAATCTTCATATCATCAATGTTATAATTTCCTAATGTGCCACTAGTCCATAACCTCTTTGTCACCAAATTTATTTCCGCTTCCTGTCGTCATACTTCTTACGTCTAAAATTATTTCGGAATTTTATCCTTTTATATTCTAAACTTGTTATTAGCATACGTAAATATGATCCAAAATTTTCCCAATGCGCGGGTCTATTTACACACACCTAGCGATTTTCCATACGCCTAGCGATTTAAACCGTGACCCGAAAGTACGGGATGTTACACCTTTCCCTCCTTAGAAACATTCGTCCTCAAATGTTGGGGTGACATATCTAATCCTTGTCGCATAACCAACGAATACAACTACCTTTATACATCACTACATCAGACCTCTCATACTCCCTTCCTGAACACCCGAGAATCGCCACCTTTGACCGAAGAGTTCCTTCTATCCCTCCTCCACCATTGATCCTTACGTAGTTCTAGAATAATCATACCTTTGTGAGACCTGCATAACCGTAATGTCATTCACCTTTATCCTTCTTGTTGTAATTCTTCATTCTATTCGTCACTAAGCGGAAAATATTTATACCTTGATACTTAATCATATCATTCCATTAACTGTTTTCATATTCCCTACCACCATCATTTGATTGTGCAGTACTTCTCGTCCTCAATGGTTAGCATAACACTCGTATTTACACTCAATCCAACTCAATCTCCCTGCTAATCATAATCTTTCTTGAAGAAGGTACTTCTGTAATCGTAGATACGATAAGGTCTACAGAGAAAATCCTTATAATCTTCTGCGTTCCGATGCTTTTACCTTACTAAAAATTTTGCTTTCCAGGCTTGCATTATTTCTTCCATCTTCCGTATATGAGTGAGACAACTTCTCATAATCTCGAATTTTTAACAATAATACTGCCCCTTCTGACGTATCAATCGTCTTGATAGAAATCGCTCATTTACTGGCTACGAGTACAAACTAACCGAAGACTTTTTGGTAACCGGCATTACTGAAACGGTACAAGGTGCGAGTCAAATTCGAATTACTAAGACTCAGCTCTACTGCACGATTTATGAGATGAAAGAATAGAAAACATCCCTAAATGTCAGATAGCCTCCTGTTTATAAGTATAGTGCACAACATATCCATAAACAAGACTCTACTAGACACGACTTGTAGACTCCCTAGGACATCCATGATATGATACCAAGTTTGTCACGACTTAAACCGGAGGGCCGCGATGGACATCCGATCCCCACTCGCCGGGTACCGCTAATCGTACATCCAACTTCTAATCACAATTAATTACGGACTAAACTGAAAAAGATTATAGAAAATCTTAATCAGAAATCCAATTTTCATATATACATACCCATACCAAGGCTGACAAGGCCACACATGACAACTAACCACATGACACATATCTACAAGCCTCTAAAGAATACATGACATCACAAGGACGGGACATGACCCCGCCATACCCATATGCAGACGCAAAAATACTATACCACGACCAACTGCAACTCTGAAACAAATAGAGTGCGCCAACATCAGCTGAACTAGCAACCTACTACCATGAACCATCACCTTCTTTAATTGAACCTGCGGGCATGAAACGCAGCGTCCCCCGATGAAAGGGACGTCAGTACGACTGATGTACTGAGTATGTCAGGCATGAACAATAGTATAACAGGGGTATAACAATAAACTGAAACATAAACAACTGACCAATAGTACATATCTCTTAGAGGGTCCAAATACATATGCCTAAATGTCATGCACAATGCGATATACATATACATCGGCCCCATTGGGCATCTTCCTTACCATAACAGCCTCTGTGGGCATCATTTCATGTCGGCCTCTATGGGCATAATATGTCTAAATGTCATGCATAATGCGGTAAATACATATATACTGGTCACACAAGGGCATCTTCCTCCCAATCATATATATATGCATTGGCCCTTAATCAGGAATCTTCCTTCATTAAGCCACACAGGGCTTTATCATTTATCATATCTCATCGATCGGGTGATCTCGTTTCCCGTTTCCCGTCCCCAATATACGGTCTTGGGTAAAACATGAATGCAATGCAAATGAAAATGCATGAATCACAATAAAATATCCTGAATGACATAATTTCCTTGTACCTTCGGTTAACGCCGTAAATATTAACATATTTTCTGTATGCCTTAATAAGGACTTAGGAACATATTTAGACATGCTTTTAACATAGGAATCAATAATATGAATATTCTTAACTACTAGGAGTAGAATAAATTATGGAGCAATATCACAGTTATATTTCGTTACATGGAACATGCCAAAAGAATGAAATAATTTGTCTTAACATACCTTGATATAAGGAAGAGAAAGGGAACGTTTACTACAGGTTGTTGAAATTGGAGAAGTAAAGGAATATTTGCTGCCCTTAATTTGAATAGAACAGGGCAAAAAAATATGTTTGCTATGCGTTGTCAAATTCTAAAAGAGAATGAAACGTTGGCTGCTATTTTTTTGGTCTCAAATTCCATCTGCTCCCAATTGAAAATGTTGCTGGAATGTTTCTTTTGGTCTACAAAGCATTCTTTAAAGCAAAGATATACTCTCTCCCCCAAACTTAATTGTTGCTGACTCTAACGTGTAACCCCTACTAATCATACATGCCACCACTTAACTTTGCCTTAGTCACTTAGGCAACTCCTCCTAAGGCCACACGTAATTATCCCACTTTATCTTGTGCCCTCTACTTAAATCAATTAATCAATCACACACATAATTAATTTCGTGATCCGAATTCAATTAAATCTTGGTGATTTATAAAATCTTCATATCCTCAATGTCATAATTTTTACTAATATGCCACTAGTCCATAACCTCTTTGCACGTACCAAATTTATTTCTGCTTCCTGTCGTCACACTTCTTACGTCTAGAATTATTTCGGGATTTTATCCTTTTATATGCTAAACTCTTTATTAGCATACGTAAATATGATCCAAAATTTTCCCAATGCTCGGGTCTATTTACACGCACCTAGCGATTTTTCATACGTCTAGCGATTTAAACCGTGACCCGAAAGTACGGGATGTTACACCCTTCCCTCCTTAGAAACATTTGTCCTCGAATGTTGGGGTGACTTATCTAATCCTTTTCGCATAACCAACGAATACAACTACCTTTATACATCACTAGATCAGACCTCTCATACTCCTTTCCTGAACACCCGAGAATCGACACTTTTGACCGAAGAGTTCCTTCTATCCCTCCTCCACCATTGATCCTTACGTAGTTCTAGAATAATCATACCTTTGTGAGACCTGCATAACCGTAATGTCATTCACCTTTATCCTTCTTGTTGTAATTCTTCATTCTATTCATCACTAAGCGGAAAATATTTATACCTTGATACTTAATCATATCATTCCATTAACTATTTTCATATTCCCTACCACCATCATTTGATTGTGTCATACTTCTCATCCTCAATGGTTAGCATAACACTCGTAGTTACACTCAATCCAACTTCAATCTCCCTGCTAATCATAATCTTTCTGGAAGAAGGTACTGCTGTAATCGTAGATACGATAAGGTCTACAGAGAAAATACTTATAATCTTCTGCGTTCCGATGCTTTTACCTTACTAAAAATTTTGCTTTCCAGGCATGCATTATTTCTTCCATCTTCCGTATATGAGTGAGACAACTTCTCATAATCTCGAATTTTTAACAATAATACGGCCCCTTCTGACGTATCAATCGTCTTGATAGAAATCGCTCATTTATTGGTTACGAGTACAAACTAACAGAAGTCTTTTTGGTAACCGGCATTACTGAAATGGTACAAGGCGCGAGTCAAACTCGAATTACTAAGAGTCAGCTCTACTGCACGATTTATGAGATGAAAGAATAGAAAACATCACTAAATGTCATATAGCATCTTGTTTATAAGTATAGTGCACAACATATCCATAAACAAAACTCTACTAGACACGACTTGTAGACTCCCTAGGACAGACATGCTCTGATACCAAGTTTGTCACGACTTAAACCGGAGGGCCGCGACGGACATCCGAACCCCACCCGCCGGGTACCGCTAATCGTACAACCAACTTCTAATCACAATTAATTACGGACTAAGACGAAAAAGATTATAGAAAATCTTAACCAGAAATCCTATTTTCATATATACATACCCATATCAAGGCTGATAAGGCCACACATGACAACTAACCACATGACACATGTCTACAAGCCTCTAAAGAATACATGACATCACAAGGACGGGACATGACCCCGCCATACCCATATGCAGACGCAAAAATACTATACCACGACCAATTGCAACTCTGAAACAAATAGAGTGCGCCAACATCAGCTGAACTAGCAACCTACTACCATGAACCATCACCTTCTTTAATTGAACCTGCGGGCATGAAACGCAACGTTCCCCGATGAAAGGGACGTCAGTACGACTGATATACTGAGTATGTCAGGCATGAACAATAGTATAACAGGGGTATAACAATAAACTGAAACATAAACAACTGACCAATAGTACATATCTCTTAGGGTCCAAATACATATGCCTAAATGTCATGCACAATGCGATATACATATACATCGGCCCCATTGGGCATCTTCCTTACCATAACAACCTCTGTGGGCATCATTTCATGTCGGCCTCTATATGTCTAAATGTCATGCATAATGCGGTAAATACATATATACTTGCCACACAAGTCTTCCTCCCAATCATAGATATATACATTGGCCCTTAATCGAGTCTTCCTTCATTAAACCAATTTTATCATTTATCATATCCCATCGATCGTGGTCTTTTCCGTTTCCCGTCATATAATCTTGGGTAAAACATGAATGCAATGCAAATGAAAATGCATGAATCACAATAAAATATCCTGAATGACATAATTTCCGTGTACCTTCGGTTAACAACGTAAATATTAACATTGTTTCTGTATGCCTTAATAAGGACTTAATAACATATTTAGACATGATATTAACATAGAAATCAATAACATGAATATTCTTAACTACTAGGAGTAGAATAAATTATGGAGCAATATCACAGTTATATTTCGTTACATGGAATATGCCAAAAGAATGAAATAATTTGTCTTAATATACCTTGATATAAGGAAGAGAAAGGGAACGTTTACTACAGGTTGTTGAAATTGGAGATGTAAAGGGATATTTGCTGCCCTTAATTTGAATCGAACAGGGCAAAAAAATATGTTTGTTATGCGTTGTCAAATTCTAAAAGAGAATGAAACGTTGGCTGCTATTTTTTTGGTCTCAAATTCCATCTGCTTCCAATTGAAAATGTTGCTGGAATATTTCTTTTGGTCTACAAAGCATTCTTTAAAGCAAAGATATACTCTCTCCCCCAAACTTAATTGTTGCTGACTCTAACGTGTAACCCCTACTAATCATACATGCCGCCACTTAATTCCACTTTGCCTTAGTCACATGGGCAACTCCTCCTAAGGCCACACGTAATTATCCCACTTTATCTTGTGCCCTCCACTTAAATCAATTAATCCCATAATTAATCAATCACACACATAATTAATTTCGTGATCCGAATTCAATTAAATCTTGGTGATTTATAAAACCTTCATATCCTCAATGTCATAATTTTCTAATATGCCACTAGTCCATAACCTCTTTGCTCGCACCAAATTTATTTCCGCTTCCTGTCGTCACACTTCATACGTCTAAAATTATTTCGGGATTTTATCCTTTTATATGCTAAACTCTTTATTAGCATACGTAAATATGATCCAAAAATTTCCCAATGCTTGGGTCTATTTACACACACCTAGCGATTTTCCATACTCCTAGCGATTTAAACCGTGACCCGAAAGTACGGAATGTTACACCTTGCTTCCTCCAATCGCGTCTCCTGCCCCTCCAGAAATCCCACTACTTCCTACCCACCGAATGGAGACTCGTGCCCAACACGGGATCTTCAAACCCAAGGTTCACTTCAACCTCTCCACACAAACCTTATCACCCATTCCAAAAAATCCAAAACTATCCAAACTGGACCCTAATTGGAATGCGGCCATGTGCGATGAGTTTAACGCTTTAACCAAGCAGAACACTTGAGATTTGGTACCTAGACTAGACGGTGTGAATGTTATCCGGTGTATGTGGTTATTTCGTCACAAGTTCAGAGATAGTGGTGACTTGAACGGTATAAGGCAACACTGGTTGCCAATGGCACTAATCAGTAGAAGGGTATTGATTATGATGAGATATTCGGTCCGGTTGTTAAACCGACCACTAATCGGATTGTTCTCAGTATTTCTATGGGCATGCATTGCCCGATTCATCAGCTTGATGTCAAGAATGCATTTCTTCATGGGGATTTGAAAGAAACTGTGTACATGCACCAGCCCCTTAGCTTTGTTCATCCGACAGTTCTGCAGTTTGTATGTCGTCTCAGGAAGTCATTGTATGGCTTGAAACAGGCACCTCATACTTGGTATGATCGCTTTGTCAAGGTATCTTATGCAGATCGGTTTTATATGTAGCATTTGTGATAACTCTCTCTTCACTTTTCATCGAGGTAGCAACACTGCTTATTTGCTATTATATGTGGATGACATTGTTCTTACTGCCTCATCTGATGGTTTGAAGAATGAAATCATTGCTCTACTTAAAATTGAATTTGCTATGACTGACTTGGGCAAGCTGAATTATTTCTTGGGTATATCAGTGACCAGATCTGCAGCTACTATGTTTTTATGTCAGCGTAAATATGCAGAAGAGATAGTATATAGGGCTAAGATGGAAAATTGTAAAATTATGCCAACTCCGATTGACTCGAAATCCAAGCTCAGTGCCAAAGACGGTGCGCCAATTGCTGATCCCACTCTATATCGAAGTCTTGCAGGTGCCCTTCAATAACTTACATTCACTAGGCCTAATATTGCATATGTCGTTCAGCAGGTGTGTCTGTTTATGCACGACCCTCGAGAGTCCCATTTTGCCGCCCTCAAACGTATTATCAGATACGTTAAGGGCACATTGGACTTTGTACTACATCTATACCCCTCTACCCCAACCAAGTTACTCTCCTACACGGATGCAGATTGGGCAGCATGCCCCGACACACGTCGCTCCGTGTATTTCTTGGGGATAATCTTATTTCATGGTCCGCCAAGCGCAGGACACGCTATCCCATTCGAGTGCTGAAGCATAATATCGCGGAGTTGCTAATGTTGTTGCTGAGATCTGTTGGCTCCGAAATCTTCTTTTGGAGCTCTAGTGTCCACTTCAAAAGGCGTCTATAGTCTATTGTGACAACATATCTGCCATCTATGTGTCTCACAATCCGGTCCAACATCAGCGGACTAAGCATATTGAGATGGATATTCACTTTGTGCGAGAGAAGGTTGCCCTTGGTCAGGTCAAAATATTACACGTGCCTTCCTCCTATCAGTATGTAGATATTTTCACAAAGGGACTACCGAGACAGCTCTTCACCGACTTCCGATCCAGACTTAGTGTTCGGCCTCCTCCCGCTCCGACTGAGGGGGAGTATTAGCGAATATTCACAGTATGTTTTGTAATTATGATAGATGTATAGTTAAAGTAACTTAGGATTCTTATTGTATTAGGAATCAACCATTTAAGGTAAGTTAGGATGCTTATTGTATTATGAATCACCCTCTGTACAACTATATATATTGTGATTAATGAAAGAAATCCCGAAGAGAAATTATTCCAATCTTACATTTTCTGCAAGATCGTGTAACAAAATATTTTTCCCTATAGAAAAAATATGTTAACTTCTCCTTCTAAATTGAGAGGACTGTTCCTCAATATATATATATATATATATATATATATATATATATATATATATATATATATATATATTATATTTATGTATGTATATTATATTTATGTATGTATATTATATTTATGTATGTATATATATGTGTGTGTCATTGTAAACTAAAAATAGGCAAACAATATTTATTTATTTGCATTTCTTTTCTTTTTAAATTTTTTCATATGTAAGTTTTTCTTATTAGTATGAAATTTTATTTTCGTCTTAGGATATATAGTTGGTTTTTCATTTTTGGGCAGCTCAGATTCTATCTTTTCTTTATCAACTAAAATTCTGTGCATCTTCTTTTCTCATTTTTTTAACCCTTTTCCCTCATTGTTTGGTTTTCACCTTTTTTATAATTGATAATTATTTAATGTTGTAGTGAAGGAAGGAAATGAAGAGTTGGTTATGTAATATGTTGCACTTGGTAATTAATGAAATGGAATGCTTAGTTACCAAAAAGAAATAAAGAGTTGCAACATATGAGCATAATAAAGATTTACAGTATAAGAATTAATAACATTTGTTTTATGCTGTAATGAAGGAAGGAAATAAAGAGTTGTAACATATGAGCATAATAAAAATTTACAGTATAGGAATTAATGACATTTCCTGCCATTCCACTACTTAATTGATTGTATTTCTTTCATATCTTTGAACAAACGAGAAGCTCATGAAAAATGTGATTGGACTGCTTTAGGTGGTGAAAAGAAGTGAGTTGTATGTTACGACCTCTTCATAAATTTATGGGTTTAAAATTTCAATTTTGATGTTGTTATATATGTGATTTGTTCTTTATTTAATGTGGCTGTGAATATAGATTGTCCATTAATTTTTGGTTTCAAAATGAGAATGGTCAAGGTCTCTCTGTGTTTAACTTTTTTTGCTTTCCTCGATCAGTACTTGTATATTTATATTTTTGAAAGAAAATCCAAAATATTTTTTAGCTTTTCGAAAACCCTACCCCACTTTGTTATTTTATTACTCATTCAAGTAATAAAAATATTCTTTTTCAAATTTAAGAAGGTTTCACGACCGCGCAAAGATCGGGCAAAATTCACTAGTATGATGTAATAGTAGTTTTATTTTTATTATTAAATGTATGATTTGAGATCTTATTAAGAATCAAAATGAGTTTCTATACATAAATATGTATAATTAGAAATTAATGAATTAATGAGTGATATACTTGGTAAATATGTATTTATGATAGGGATATTTTGTCTTACAAAAAAATAAATTCTACCTCTACTTTTGCTTTTCTCAAGAAGCAAATATTTTTAGTTTCTCCTCAACCGTAGAGAAACTGCTTCTGCTTCCATTTAAAATACACTTTCGCTTATTGGCTAACACCTCAAATTTCCAAAATAAATTACTTTTTCCCCCTAAAAAATGCTTTTGACCTCAAAACCGCTTGACCAAACAAGCTCTTAGACAGATTAAAAAAATCACCTAATATACTTGCTTTTATTTTTCACTTAAACTCATCTAGCACTCCGAAAATATACTGAGAAGGGTCAAAAATACCCTTAACGTATTAGAAATGGTTCAAATATGCCCTCTTTCCACCTATTGGATCAAATGTACCCCTTCTTCCACCTATTGGGATAAAAATGGCCTTAACGTGTTAGAAATAGCTCAAAAATGCCCCATCCTCCCACCTATTGGGTTAAATTTGCCTTTAACATTATGCTCAAGCTTAAAAATTTCCCTCCATTAAGAGCACAATTATATGACATTTATTAAATTTTAATTAAGTATGTATAAAAGGAGTCTCAAATACCATATTGTTATTGTATTAAAATAGTTCAAGAAGAGATCTGGAATATAAGATTGATGAATTGTAATCCAAACTCGACTTCTCTTTTACTCTCCTTGTCATTACAAAAAGGAAATGTCAACTAGTACATGTTCAACATAATTATTTTCTTGATTTACTTATCATTTAAAGTACAGATAAGTTAATCAGGTTTATAAACGAAAAACTATATAATATATATGACCTTATTAATCAATTAATATATGATGATACTTAATTTATTATAAAAAAAATATAGTACATTAAATTTTGGTTAACTTGGTGAATTTTATGACTTTTGTGTGTATGATCCTACTTAAATAGTCTATTTCCTAATTATAAAAAATTGGTGTTCTCTTATTATTACTAATACATCTATTTAAATGACAAATTCTAAATAATTGAATTAATTCATGTTAAAATATTATCTTTAGGAATGTCTATTCCTGATTTAAATATTATAATGAATTCAATTAATTATAAGCAACTACTATTTATAATTCTTTATTTCACCAAGAGATTTCAATCGCATTTTCATCTCAATCACTGAGTGAAAGGGCTTAAAAAGAAGAATGTTGTTTGGTTTAGCAGCATTAATTTGACATAGATTTTGTGTTAGGTTGTGTCGTGAATTGTCGGTTCATTTTGGGTTGTGTTAGAATTTTATGTGGACCAAATAAAGGTCACATGTTTAATTAAAATTTAGTAAATGTTATATAATTGTGCTTTTAATGAATTTTAAGCTTGAAAATAATATTACGATCAAATTTAACTCAATAGGTGGAAGGAATGGCATTTTTTAACCATTTATAATACGTAAGGGCATTTTTTATCCCAATAGATGAAAGAATTGGCAAATTTAATTCAATAGACGGAAGAATAATATTTTTGAACAATTTCTAGTAAGTTAAGAGCATTTTTTACCATTTTCCAAAAAATATATAGTGACGCAAACTAACACAATCACAATGATTGAAGGAGCTTGAAAAACTTAAAATAACGGTGGTGGAAATTGATGGTCCTTAAATGGGAAAACAGCTACACAATCAATGAACAGGAGATAGCAACTATCTTTTCAAAGCAACGTTAGGGTTCTAATATGTCAAAACATAAAAAAATTTAACAAAAACAAATGTAAGAATTCTGTGTGGGAATTCGTGCAAAAGAAGTGAATGGGTCTAAGAAAGTTAGCCAAAAAAGAAAGTAAAAAAATGCAGGAAAAGACAAAATAGGACGGTAAAAGTATTTGCTGGATCTGTCTTGACACAACTGAGATGTTTTTTTTTCACTGACTTGAATTCATTTTTCTGCAAAGTGAGAAGAGAATGAGTGGTCAAATCATAAAAAGTAAGCTTTTAGATAGTCCTCATGTACTGTTACATATTATCACATAATCATGGCAAAATTATTATTTATATAATACTATCATTCAATTCATATTTTCAAGTGTGTGGAAGGAACCCTAGGGAGACGGAGACGGAGACGAGAGGGGCGGGGGCGGGGCGGGGGTGTAGGGTTGTATATATCTTGGATATATGTATGCTATTTGGAATTTGGAATTAATGTGAATGTGGCTTATTGTCCGGGGGTCACAAGAAAGTTCTTCAAAAGGCTTTTTCTAGGGTTTTGTGTTCTTCTATTTAAATCTTTTCAAAATTTACCTATATAAGAGTTGAATTTATATCACTACAAAAAAAAAAAAAACCAGTAACAGACAAATTTTATAACTAAACAACAAAAATCATCGCTAATTTTATTTAACAACAGATTATCAAAAATTATATTATCTATTCATGGTAAATAAATTTTATAACATCAATGTATTTTGATATGGAACAATTATTTTATGTATTAAATATTTAGGTAATTTCATATAGTGTAATCTTTTTTAATAGAATTTAAGTTCTTGTATTAAATTGAATAATCGTCTCATCTAAAATAATAGTTGTTAGATCGAGCATATTTTTATTTGTTTAATTATGTCTTTAACATGCCTCGATCAAGTGCGAGTTTGATTCTTTTTCTCATGTGATTTTTTTTTTTTGATAATAGGTAGTCGTGAGACTCGAACTTAGAATCTTTGTCTGCTTTAATACAATGCAAAAGTGTGTAACCATCTTATCTAATAGTTTAAGTTGTTAGAGATAGTATTGTAAAGTCTATACAAGGAGACCATCCATCTTATTAACCACCGGGATTTTTTTCACTACTCAACACCTCACTTCACGCCCATCGGATGAGATGAGTCATGTTCTGATACCATGTAAAGATATGACACTTGGGTCTAACTTAACCCCCAAAGCAAACTAATGGGAAGAGAATTTCTTAAGTCCATATAAAGCAAACCACCAATCCATTACCCAACCAATGTGGACTCTAACACACTCAAACAAGTACACTTGTTGAGCATAAAATTAAGTAAATAAAAGTATGTTCTCTCTAACAGTTTAAACTGTTAAACGAAACGGTGACATCAAAGTCATTTCTTATTATGGTATCAGAACCAGACAATCATGACCTGATATTAGGCTCCTATATTATGTTATTAGTTGTCAGACCTACGTGTGCAGGAATTGTGCAATATCGGTGGGATGAGGAATATTTGACATCTTTACATAGTCTTGGTTAATCCTCACAACATGAGCTAGCTAGCATTTGGCCACCCATTATCAAAAGGATACTCACGTGCTTGGTTCATGAAAAAGAATTAAATCTACACGTGATGGTCATGTTAAAAATATAATTAAGTAAATAAAAATGTGATATCTCTATTATTTTAAATGAAATAGTTACACACTTCAACACCACTTTTATATATTTATTTATGTTTTGAACGTTTAAAAAAAATAACCAATTGCAGTGAAAAAGTGAAACAATACAATCTAAAACTACGAACTATGAAAATAACAAGTGAATGAGTGATTTGGGAGCTTTATAACACACCATGCAAACGTCCTTTTCTAGTTCCTCTTCCCCACATCTGCCGGCCTTCTGCCTTTCATACACATACATTGGGAATGCCAACCACATATATGTTAGATCTTTTCTTTCTTAATCATAAAATGAAAAAAAGTAGATCAATTACTACTTCCATAAATATATATATATATATATATATATACATCATCATACATGCATGTGCATGGTCCACTATGCATACATAACATGCATTGGCATACTTATCTATCCATCCATGATCAAGCTATAAACAGGACCAAGAAATTTAGTAGTGTGTTCTAAGTGCAAGCTAGTGAGGGAGAAAATAAAAAAAATAAAAAAGGTTTTGCCCTCTCTCTTCTTGAAGCAAATTTTTGCACTTTGTTTTCTTATAACTCAAAATATCAAGAAGAAAAAAGGTAGATCCAAGGAAGGGTGTGGGTGAAAGTGTCAAACCATCAATCAATCAAATCAATCACAAAAGCAGTAACCAATCAGTTTGGGGAAAAATAGGAATTAGAGAGAGTAATATGTCCTCTTCAAATAGCTTGTCATTGAACCACCTCCCTCCTCCTTCCGAGCAGCTCTGCTATGTCCATTGCAACGTCTGTGACACTGTCCTCGCGGTATATTCTCAAAAATATTGTTCTCTCTTTTCTCCCTCTATACCTTGTGAATCAGGATTTACATATTACTATTATGTTTTCTTTTAGGGTTTCTTCAGGTTTCCAAATTTTTGGCCATTTAAGTCTTTGTTTTAGGTCGTTTGGTTCAAAACAAAATTAAAAAGCAAGGAAGGCCAGCTTCTACCTAAGCAGCTTGTAAACTCCGACCATCGTCTTCTCCCAGTATTATTGTCCTGATTTTTAGTCAGGATAGACAATCTCATCTTCTGTACTTATAAGATAAACAATTTCATCGCTTTGATATAAATTTATCACGGTTTTATTAGAAAATACCCACAATCAAATTTTGGACTAATTTAGTTCAAATATTAAAGTAGGATAACCACCTAATCCATGTAACCAAACGACCCCTTAATCTTAGAGATAGAGAGATATTTCTATAATTAGTTTGTTTCTCTTCTATTTTCTATTTCTTATCTATCTATTTTCTTCAGAAACAAGTTTTTTAATTTCCTAGAGTGTATTGACATTTACCCCTCTATCTATTCGTCAAACTCAAGTTGCGTTTTTGATAATTTGACTCTTGTTTTTTTTTTTTTTTGGATGATTGATTTTATTAGGTAAGTGTTCCGTGCACAAGTTTGTTCAAGACTGTGACGGTTCGATGTGGCCACTGCACTAATCTTTTGCCTGGAATGCTTTTGCCTTCCACAAATCATCATTTTGGTCACACTTACTTTTCTCCTTCCCACAATCTTCTGGTATGTACTATAATTTTACTGTTGATTAAGTCTAATAGTTTTTAAAAATTTATTGGCAAAATTTGATAAATGACATGACTTGCTTTGCAGGAAGAAATAACCAACGCAACCCCAAATTTCTTGATGAATCGGAGTAATTCAACTGATTTTGTTCTACCTGCTCGACCCGGATTTGATGATCTTCCTAGGCCACCCGTTATTAACAGACGTGAGAAATCTTAAGACATACACTCCTTATCTTATGCTAAAAGTTTAAGTTATACGGAATGACATGGTAAAATATTAAAATTTTACCCTAAAATTAGAGAAGGAATTGTTGGGATGCTTTCTTAATATACTAATCTTTTTTCTTTAATCTCTGATTTTTTTCCAAATTTCCCCGACTTTCCTTTGTGAAGATAGATCGAACTGAAATATGACAAGTATTTTAAACTGAGTTTAAATGTTATGCGCTGATGGTGTGTATAACTTAAACCTTTTTAATTTCTGGTAACACAACTCTGCAAAGGCTTGTTTTGCTTTCTGTGGTTGAAATATGTTCAAGAAAAATACATCTCATTTCACGCAGTAATAATCATAGGAAATTAGGCATACGTTTGATGGCTCTCTGTATGTACAGCTCCTGAGAAGAGACAGCGAGTCCCCTCTGCTTACAATCGATTCATCAAGTAAGAATCTCATAAGCTTCTGCCTATCTCATAATGCACACTCACATACTTTCTTTTTCTTCTTAAAATTAAATACACTTATAATTACCTTATAAAAGTAATTTATTAGGTATATTTATTGTGTGATGTGAAGCTAGATACTGGTGTTTTCAATTTGCTGCAGGGAAGAGATCCAACGCATAAAAGCAGGGAATCCTGACATTAGTCACAGAGAAGCCTTCAGCGCCGCTGCAAAAAATGTATTCATCCTTTTATCTACACTAGGGTTCCTCCTCTTCTTTATTATTTTAATTATACATAAAGTTAATTAGAAATGGTTCTTATCACTTTGATTTAAAGCATTTAGGGTTGAAATATATTATGTGTTCGATGACAAATCTTGTTGATAACTAAGAACTAGGGTTTCTACCTTATGTTATTATTTAATTTTATGCTAAGTTTTATACGTGATTCTATTTTTGTCGATGACGCAGTGGGCCCATTTTCCACACATTCAATTTGGTCGCATGCCTGAACAGACTGTTAAGAGGGCTAATGTGCGCCAACAGGTACGTTACCGAGTTTATGATTTCTGAATTTTAGAAAAGATCATCTATTGAACTTCGGATAAATAGTTTATATATATATATATATATATATATATTAAGTAAATTTTTAAATATAAATACAAAATTTGGGCAGACCTTTAGCTCCGCTCCTGCTCTTCATTCTATATCCAATAGGGGCGGAGCTAGCTAGGCTAATGGCCGAACTCAATAGCTTTTGACCACACTTTGTATTGGTTTTAAAAATCATTAAATATGTATAAATTATTATTTCAGTGACTCAAAAGGATTAAAATCTTAAACTCATAAATTTCAAATCCTGACTCCGCATATGATATACATCCAGAGTTCACATTTTTAGCTTCTTTTGTTGTTTACTTTTGGTTTTTGTTTTCTTCGTATATAGGATGGAGAAGATGTTCTTATGAAAGATGGTTTGTTTAGTACTTCATCCAACGTTAGTGTCTCTCCTTATTGATGGATCAGAATCAGAATGGAACAGGTTTTGAGAAGCAGAAGCTATAGTAGCTACCTAGCAGCCAAGTCTAACCAATTAATGTGACTCTCTTAGCGAGTGGAATGTGTAGTTTTTCTAGACTTTCTTTCTTTTATCCTTGTGTTGAAGTGTACTTATGGCTTCAATGTCTCAACTTTTGCTTGAATAGTACCCTTTTCCTTCTTAATAATCACTTTTTCTTTAGCACTATACTTTCACGGCCTAGAAATTATTCATTTCAGTAGTACTTTGGTTATAAATTTGTTAGGGAGTACTAGATATTATGTTGTCACTACAACAAGAAATACATTTGCCAACAACATTTTTTGTTGCCATATGTTAGATGTTATTTCCAAAAGTATTTTTCGCAACAATAAAAATTGTTACATGCCGTTGCAATAACCTACTATGCAAGAAATTTTTTGCAACAAGAAGTTATTCTTTTTGTTGTCATTTACGTGTTTTAGAAACAATATATTAAACATTTATTGACATTTATGCTTTTTAGCAACAATAAATATATTGTTGCTAAAGTTTTGTTGTCAATCCTATACTTTCTTGTAGTGTATTAAAATATAATCACAATTGAAACAAAAACAAATGAAGGGGGATGTGAACATGAGTTCTCATGTTAAAATCCCAGCGGAGGCAACCCCTTTCTGTCCAAGCTTTGATGACATAGTTATCCGGTAGCGTTAATGGGAGATAGCTTTGGTGATATAGTTATCCGGTAGCATTAATGGGAGATAGCAGGAATCCGATGAAATTAGTCGAGGTACTCGCAAACTGATTCGGATATCATGACTATAAAAAAAATAACATGACTCTAAAAGTATAATGTTCACCTCAATAGTTTATCATCAAAATGTTTATCATAGCTTAATTAATGGAAATACTTCTATTCATGACTTCGATGAAAATGTCGAAGGCGATCAGATGATTATGAATTATACTGATCAATACTTTTAATTAGATTTATTGGATGATAAAAGACCAAGGATGTTCTAATAGATGGTTAGTTGATCTGAATATAATTTATAATACAATGAATGCTTTTGATAGATTTCTCCTCCATGACATCTTAAGTTAGGATCACAATAATATTTTATATGTGGAAGTTGAAAGTTGCGGATATATATGATCAAATCTTGACACACGATAAATTGCATGTAAAAATATATTGGAAACCCTTGATTTGATTTATCATATAGAATGTGATATTTATTAGTACAAGACTTGTGATGATTTACAGGATAAGCTTAGTTACAATAGGATAGCTTCATATTAGAGATCCTAGAGAGTTGTAGATGTACATGAACTCAATTTGAACTCCCTGGAAATGATCCAACAGCTGAGATCCTTAGGAGTAGGAGAGTTATGCATTTTAACAAATTTAATTTCAAATAATACTTGCTTTCGGTTTCTCAGCTAATAAAAAGATTTGGACTAAGTATCTTATATTACGCTATGGTCTTCTTTCATATGATAAATCAAATTAAGGAATTCAGTATAATCCAAAACCATCTGATTTGCATCCATAAACCGATCAAATCGAACCCTATCGAATTGGTTATTAGTTTTTTTTTCTCAGTAAAACCATAGATTTCCAATAGATTTTTTAAATCATAGCTGAATTGTAGAATAAATTTCTGGAGTTTCACTTGTAAAAGTACAAATTTCATGATGAAGTTTCACTTATATAAAATCCAACTCAAAACATTATCCTGGAGTTTCACTTGTAAAAGTTTGAAACTCTAATATAGTTCACTTTTAGAAGTTCGAACTCAGTGTTCCACCTATACTAGTTCAAACTTCAAGACTCTAAATTTCCACGAGTAGAAGTTTAGAACTCCAACATGCTGCTCCAGTTACAGCAGTATCAAAACTCATTGAAAGACACGATAATATACACGGTTGGGACCGTGTATATTAATTAAGGATTTTGTATATAATTTATCATATTTGTAGAATTCTTGTACAAATGTAATTATGATAGTATTATTATATTAGGAAAATGTATTAGTCGTATTAGGAAAAAATAGATTTATTTTCCATAATTAAATATTGTATATCATGTATATATACATCTTCATTAATGAAAATAATCAGGGGATTATTCTATTTCATGGTATCAGCAGTCTAGGGCAAAATTTTCTTCTCCAAATCACAGCTTATGCCGCCCCCTCTTCTCGATTTCCAAGAACCGACCGACACCAAAACCTCTCCCAACCCAATTTCTTTACCACCCGTTCCTGCTGGTCCAATATTTTCACCCAGTCACGGTCCACTATCTCGGCCGTAGGCCCACTGCCTGCTGGCCTAATTCAAAATACTGTCGGTCCATTAAATCAGCCAACAGGCCCACTGCCTGTTGGCCCGTCCCGATAACCATCACAGCCTATTTCTATTCCAAGTCAAGGGCATGTTACTCGTAGCCAAATGGGTATTTTTAAACCAAAACGATATTTTAATCTTAATTTTAATGTCACTAAATCACCCCTACCACGTAACCCAGTGTCTGCCCTTCATGACCCGAATTGAAAAATGGACATCGATTATGAATATAATACTCTTATTGAAAATAAGATGTGGGAGTTGGTGCCCCGTCTCCCCAGTGTCAATGTTATTTGTTCTATGTGGATTTTTACTCAAAAATCTGACAGTTGTTTTTAGAGGCATAAGGCCCGTCTTGTAGGGGATGGCAAAATTCAGCAGGTTGGCGTGAATTGTGGAGAGACATTTAGTCTGGTAGTCAAACTGTCTACCATTCGCACTGTTCTCAGTCTAGCTCTCTCGAAAGCATGGCCCATTCATCAGCTGGATGTGAAAAATACTTTCTTACACAGTGATCTCAAGGAGACAGTATACATGCATCAACCCTTGGGTTTCAGGGAGCCCAATTATCCTAATCATGTATGTTTGCTCAAGAAGTCCTTACATAGGCTTAAGCAGGCCCCACGGGCTTGGTATAAGAGGTTTGCAGATTATGTGTCTACTATTAGGTTTTCTCACAGCAGGTCGGATCATTCTCTATTCATCTATCATCGTGGTACTTTTCTAGCATACATTCTGTTATATGTGGATAATATTATATTGACTGCCTCTTTTGATTATATGCGCAAGTCTATTATGTCACTTCTCAGTTCAGAATTTGCTATGAAAGACCTGGGGGCCTTGAGTTATTTTTTAGGTATAGCTGTCAGACGTCATGCAAGTGGTCTATTTTTATCACAGAGGAAGTATGCGGCTGAGATTATTGAGAGAGCTAGCATGTCATCTTGTAAGTCCTCTTCTACTTCGGTTGATACCAAATCGAAGCTGAGTGCTACTTCTAGCACACCTTACGAGAATCTCATCCACTATCACAGTCTTGCAGGGGCTCTTCAGTATCGTATGTTCATGAGGTCCGATATTACTTATGTGGTGCGGCAGGTCTGTTTATTTATGCATGATCCGATGGACGAGCACATGCATGTGCTTAAACGCATTATATGGTACATACAGGGCACACTTGATTATGGTTTGCATTTATATTCATCCTCCGTCTCTACTCTCGTGTCTTATACAGATGTTGATTGGGGTGGATGTCCAGATACCAAACGTTCAACATCTGGTTATTGTATATTTCTTGGTGATAACTTGGTCTCGTGGTCGGCAAAACGCCAGGCTACTTTATCGCGATCCAGTGCGGAGGCTGAGTATCGAGGGGTAGCCAATGTGGTGTCTGAGTCATGTTGGCTACGTAATCTTCTATTAGAGCTTCACTTTCCTATTCAGAAAGCTACCTTTGTCTACTGTGATAATGTTAGTGCAGTCTATCTCTCTGGAAATCCGATCCAACATCAGCGCACTAAACACATCGACATGGATATTCACTTTGTTCTAAAAAAGGTAGCTCATGGACAAGTTCGTGTCTTGCATGTCCCTTCACGGTACCAAATTACTGACATCTTTACTAAGGGTCTTCCCTTAGTTCTATTTGAATATTTTAGGGACAGTCTTAGCGTACAACAACCGTCCGCTATGACTGTGGGGGGTGTGAAAGACACGATAATATACATGGTTGGGACCGTGTATATCAATTAACGATTTTGTATATAATTTACATATTTGTAGAATTTTTGTACAAATGTAATTATGGTAGTATTATATTAGGAAAATGTATTATCTTGTATTAGGAAAAGTTAAATTTATTTTTCATAATTAGATATTGTATATCATATATATATATATTCTTCATTAATGAAAATAATCAGGGATTATTATCTTTCACTCGTCAATTTAAGTAAAAGGATATTCGAATTCAAACTTATGCAAGTGAAAGTCTTGGATTTAAGAAATTTGCAAGTGAAACTCTAAAAGTCCTAGAGTTCGAAACTTTTACAAGTGTCCTACATTTTGAACTTCTATAAGTAAATAGGGCAGTGTTCTGGAGTTTGAAATTGCTACAAGTAAAACTCCTGGATAATGTTTGAAGTTTTACCATTTGACAGAAGCAGAAACACCAAGGCAAAACTAAACATTGCATTTTGGCTGTGAAAGAGAATCATATAATAGCATTTAAAAACAAAATAAATTTCCGCTATACAATTAAATCCTGATACCAAAACGCAAATATATATTGTAATCCATATTTATGGAAGAATATGAAAACGTGACTTACTCAGGCCGTCAGACGTATTTCACAGCGTAAAAATTGGCACGAGGACTTCCCGCAATGACTGAAGTTTAGTTACAAAAATAATGCAGAAATTGAGAGAGCGGTTCGTGCAGTCATCCGAGTAGAAGAGGAAAGAGGAGATACAGTAATAACAAAGGGAAGAAAGGTCCTTTCATGCCTATATTAATGTGATGTGAAAGTGATTATATTTCAAGTAGTGGTTATAAATTAAATATCGGCCCAAAAACTGGCGAGCCCACGTCAATATAATCGACTACATTGTAGGACAATATCTATGGGTCCAAAAGTAGTGTAAACTAAAGAGAATAGGGAATTGAGAGTTTTTTTTTTTAGTGACTTACTGAAATACCCCCAAAAACAAACTAATTACCCGCCCCATACCCCTTTTAACTAACTACCCGTTGTACCCCTCGCTCAAAACTATTTACCAGATATACCTCCTCACCCAAATCCCTTCCTTTGTGATACCATCGCAGTATATTTATATACCAGGATGGTATCATGAAGGACCAAGAGAAGGACTGAAGTAGTCTTCCATGATACCATCTCAGTTTATTTATATACCACGATGGTATCATGGTCCTGAGGAGTGTCACATTGAAGGACTGAAGCAGCCCTCCATGATATCATCACAGTATATGTATATAAGACTATTGTATCATAGAGTTTTTTTCGAGAAAAGTGTATCTTTCTTGAATAAACTAACATGATCATCCATGATATACAATCTCAGTATATTTATATACCATGATGGTATCATGCAGGACTAAGAGAAGGACTGAAGCAGTCTTTCATGATACCATCTGAGTATATTTATATACCATGTTTGTATCATAACTGGAGGGAGTGCGGGGACATCTTGGGTAAATATTTTAATTTTTTAGGGGCCATGGAAAGTAATAGGGGTAGAGGCAGGTAAATAGTTTGGTTTCATGGGGTATAGGTGATCTTTCCCCTTCTTTTTGGTTTTTCACTTGGTGCTCGATATCCGCACTGGAGCTTTAATATATTTGGATTTGCACTGCGTAGGACCATTCCGGAGAAACGTTCCCTACAAAGAGTTTTTCCATACGCAAGGCTCAAACCTCAGACCCCTGGTCAAGGGAGGAGCAGCCCATACACTGTACCACATCCTTTTGGTGGTGGGAATTGAGAGATATCTGTTACACAGTATATTGGTACTCCATCTGTTTCAATTTATGTGGTATCTTTCGAATATCGAGAGTCAAACGAGATTTTCTTTGTCCTCGATTTAACATACACCTTTTCAATATTTTGAATTGTCAAATATTGTGACTTATAGTAATTTTTACATAGTTTCCAACTAATATGTAAATTTTATTTGAAAACGCTTAAAAATTGTATGTCCGGACTTTAATTAAAATTTAAAAAATTAACTCTTGAAATTTCAACAGTGTATTGAGATAGGGCAATAGTAATTATTAAATTTGGGGCGGGGTCTTCAATTTAAAATGCCATATGGTAGATATTAGACAGACCCCTTTCTTTATAAAGTCTAGGGGTATATTTGTGATAAGATTTTCATCTCCCAAAGGAAAAAAAAAGTAAAATAAAATTAGAATTACTTAAATGACCATATAATCTGATTATGTGAGCAAGTATTTAATGCCCCTTTTACATCTTCCTTTTATAGCTTCATAATGGCATTCGGAAAACATGAAGAAGAAAAGAAATGTGGACCGCTTATATGATTGTGTTACATTTCAACAACTAATATGATATGATGTTCAAAAGTAATGATTTATTATTAGTTCAAGTCACTATGTTTAGTGCTTACAAGTTAACTTACAACTGATCTTTTCATTGTGTCATTGAAGTGACTGGTTATGCTACACATGATTCTGTTGGTAGTTGCTTTACAAGATCCTAGAAATGAAAGGGAATTAAGGAGCTGATCTGACAGAAATACCACAGCAAAAGAACGTGCCATAAGAGAGAAAATCCTAACTTATTAGACGTGGTAAAAAGAATATGATTTGTAAATCAAATTTATCTTAATATTAAGGAGTGAAGTGAAGCTCTAATCATTGATGCATTATATTCAGTGAGGGAGTCACAATTTTTATTAAATAAAATCAATATATATATATATATATATATATATATAATTAAATACATGAAAAAGTCAAAAAATTCAATATACAATTAACATCACTTGAATAAGGGGCTCTGTACTCTGTAGTTTCTAATTTTAGTCCCTTTGACAAAGTGTATTTATTTTAAAATATTTGACGCTTTGAAAAAATAACACGATATTTGTTTTTTATTGTTTTCAAGTTAACCCTTGTTGCTCCAATAAGTTGGGTGTTAATTAAGGGATAAACCGTTTGAAAAATAAAAAAGGTAATTTATACAGATATTTTTAATTAAAATTATTAAATATAATTTTCATATTTTTTAATTGACTTTGAACACTTTCCGGTCATGATGGGGTTGTACCAGGGCCCTTAGTTTGTTCTTATTTGTTCTAATGATAGACGAATTGACACGACATATTTAAAGGGAGGTATCGTGGTGTATGTTATTCGCAGATGACATAATTTTGATCGATGAGACGCGCGGTGGAGTTAATAATAGGCCAAAATTTGGAGAAAGGCCTTAGACTCTAAAGGATTCAGGTTAAGCATGACTAAAACAGAGTATCTAGAGTGCAAGTTCATTGGCGTTGTGCATGAGACAGAGGTAACAGTGAAGATAGAGGAACAAGTCATACCCAAGAGAGGAACTTCAAGTATCATGGGTCTATAATTCAGGGAGACGGAGAGATTGTCGATGATGTCACTCATCGCATTGAGCGCGGTGGGTGAAATGGAGGCTTTCCTCCGGGGTACTGTGCAATAAAAATGTGTTGTCAAGGCTTAAAGGAAAGTTCTACAAAGTGGTGGTTAGACCAACATTATTGTGTGGTGCAGAATGTTGGCCAGTCAAGAATAACCACATTCAGAATATGAGAATGCTCAGATGGATGTGGGGTATATATGGAGAGATATGTTTAGGAACGAAGTTATACGGGACAATGTAAGAGTGACATCAGTAGCGGACAAGATGACGAAAGCAAGGTTGAGGTGGTTCGGGCATGTGAAGAGGAGGTGTTATGCGCTAGTAAGGAGGTGCGAGAGGTTGGCTGTAGATGGAGTTAGGAGAGGTAGATGTAGGCCAAAGAAGAACCGGGGGAGGTAATTAGACAAGACATGACACAACTTCAGCTGATTGAAGACATGACCTTAGAAAGATATGGAGGTCGAGGATTATGGCAGAAGGTTAGTAGTATGTGGCCAAATGTGGGGAGGGAAGGAGTAAGTTTTCCTCCTCTCCTCTTTTCCTTTTAGTAGTAGTTGTCAGATATCAAATTATTTTATTTCATTGATGGGTATTACTATATGTTGCCACATTTATTTTATATTTTTGCTATTTGCTGTCTCATTTCTTATATTTCTGTGACAAATACTTTTCTTTTGAATCGAGGATATATCAGAAGCATCCTTCCCCATACCATGTGGAACCACAGGTTTGTCGTTGTAAATATAATTCTTATTGGGAGTACAAAAACCTATATGAACCGAAGAAAGTAGTATAGTACTTACATTGTTCTTTTATGTTTTAACAAGTCCTTGTTGTGTTTCATTTATGAGTGATGACAATCTAGGCACCTCACGTGAATTCATGTAACGGTTTTGGCCCCAAGTTTGACTCCGATTAGACGAATAGCTTATTCTTTTTCTTTTTCTTTTTCTTTTTGGGATGAACTTGAATATATGAAGGCTGTGGGCTGTGGCTGGAGGAAACAAAGATTCAAAGGCTAAATGTGGATTTAAACCACAAGGGTAATTAACTCTTTAACCCAAAGCTATGTAATTGTAAGTAAAACTTACCTCTCACCCAAAAGTAATCAGAAGGGATAGGATCAGAGGTGGATCAGGATTTAAATTGTATTGGTTCAATTTTAAGACTTTTAGCTTAAATTCATTATATTTTTAAAGTTATGGTTCATATCTACTATTTATCACAATATTAGTAATTTTTATATATAAATTTATATTTTGCGTCGAAAATTTAGGATTCAATTGAACCCGGCCTACGACGTTATACGCCTGATAGGGTAAAAATAACAACTTAACAAGAAAGGAGATGCATTTTCTATTGCTTAATTATCCGTAAAGAATCAAGACAAATGGATTTCGATTCGTGACAATGCAAATAAATCCAGGCTGGTACTTTGCAATCAAATATTCTGAATATTGGACCACTTATGCTTCCTGAATTGGTCAGAGAAGCATATGTGCTATCCTTATATAATACATCCAAACTGTTAAATATACATAATATACACACGATAAACACGTGTGTATTATGTATATTTAGCATATATTGTTCTCGGTAGTGGCTGCCCATCCGTGTGCAGTATTGTTCTCGATAGTTGCTGCTCATCCGTGGGCAGTGTCCTTTTCCATGTACAATTGTATACTTAATGTTTTAATCTAATTAGTATTGTACACTTACCATACTTGTATAGTTAGTCTCCAAATAGAATAAGGTTTTAGGAGTAGAATAGAAATAGGATTCTCCTATTATGGAAATATGTAAAGTGTAAATATACTCTTTCAAGTAATGAAAATAATCAAGGGATTATTTCTTTCATGGTATTAGAAGTCTAGGTCAAACAACAATTTCTCTCCCAAAAATTCTTGTTCTTCGGCCAAGCATAAACCAAGCCTCCCTCCTCGGTTTTTGACATTTTTTTTTCTGCTCTCAAAATCTCTCTTCCAAATCCCTCTATCACCAATTGTTCTTTCGTTATGTCTACATCAAAGAACACGTTTCACCCTGCCCTTGTTGTTTCTAACATCAAGAATCATATCCCTCTAATTCTTGAAATAGAAAACGTCCAATACGCGACGTGGGCCGAGTTGTTCAAAATTCACGTTCGCTCGCATCAAGTCATCCATCACATAATCTCTGCGGCTCCTAGTGATACGGAGGTGCCTACTGTTGACACCCAATTTTGTCCCATCTTTTATGATTTTATTCGTAATTTCTAATATTTTTGACACTTTTAAAACAATTTTAAAATATAGGCATGTATGTGTATATATCTTATTATTATTATTATTCGCATTTTTTACTATCATTTGCATCTTTATCATAATCATAGTTTTATCCATAATATTCTATGTTATTTTATTTTTTCGCAAAATGGCATCGCATTTCCGTTTTTTATCAAGCATTGAACATTTCGCAAATATAATATTTTTTATTATCACTTCGTTATGTTATTTTAAATAATTCACATCTTTTACAAAATATATATATAATATTTTAATGTTAAACCCCTTTTATATTTAAAAAAAAAAAACCCAAAACAATTCAACTTCCCATTCTCTTATTTTTGGCCCACCCGAAAACCCCTAAACCTAGTCCAACTCCCACACCCTTTTTATTCTACCCCAACTCCCAAACCCCCCAAAACAAAACCCCATTTTTTGGGCCCAACCGAAACAACCCAACATTTTCAAAATTTCCCAAAATCCTTTACTTCCCCCAATTCCCACAACCCACACCCAAAACTCGCGGCCCAATTAAATACCCATTTCCCCTTTATATCCATTCCCTTACCCTTCCAAGCCCCAACCGGCCATATACCCCAACCCATCACCCATCGGCCCAAAACCCCAACCCAAAACCGAAGCCCACTCGTCCCTTTTATCCCCTTAACCCAGAAAACCCAAAACAAAATACCCCAAATCCCCCATTCCCTACCAAACGAAAACCCTAAACCCTTCTCTCTTTCAACCAAACCCGCACGCCACCCACACCCTGCCTCTCCAATCACCTCCCCACCAAACCCTGACACCACCACGCCCCTCCCATCACTTCACCATACCCTATCCCCCAAAATCCGCTTCCAAAATTCAGAAATCTTTGCCTTTAATTCGAATTTCAAACTCAACTTCGACGAGTTGAACGTTGGGGTTGATATCTATAAATACCCCCCTTTTGTTCTACGTTTGAGGGGGGATTCTTCAGAGATTTTCGAAGAGATTTTTGAGGAGGATTTTTCGGGATTGAAACATTTTTTTTTGAAGGATTTTTCGGAAGATTGTTCCATATATACATAAAATATTTGCTGTGTTCTTGATTTTAAAACATTCGCTTTCTTTGTTGTTCAAGATACAATCCGAAATCTGCTTAAGAGTTGTTTGTTCTTGCATGTGTTTTTCAACTTAAAATTTCCGAAATATAGGTTGAAATTATTGGTTTGTGGTGTTAAAAAATGGAATTTTTGTTCTTTCCAACTGTTTTCTTTTGATTCCGGGTCGGATCACATTCCGGGTCGGGTTAAATATCAGAAACAGAAAAATCAGAAAGTCAGCATTCCAAAATCGACAAAAGATCAAATTTCCAAACAATAACTTCTCTGAGCGGGTCGACGATTCGAAACGACGCATCGGTCGCCCCTCGAGAAGGTAAGGGTTTATCCCTCTCTCGTCCTTTTTTAATTTATGTTTGTGTGTTTGTTTTAGTATTTACTTAGTGAAATTATGATGTAGATTAGTTCGTGATTAGTATAGTGATACATGTGGCGCTCGTTTTACTTTAAAGGTCATGATCTGTGGTGATTAAGGTCTGAATATATGGTTATGCTTTGGTTTTCCTTTACATGTCCTGTCTCGAAATCAATGTTAAATAGGAATAAAGTTTGGTCTCTTTGAAGATTTAGATGTATGTCAACTTTTGCATATTTTATCAAATGAGTAAGTGTTTAGATAGGTCGGGTTTAAATTCCTACTTTCTTTATAAATCAGTGCCCGAGTTCGGGGTAGTAAAATGGGATAAAGAAGTATTGTGTGTATGTGTATGGTTTCTGGATTTTTGAGTTTCTTTAATTGATTCATTCCTAATAGATGATCATTGTTTATCGGTTGTGGTATATGAGTATTTGACTTGTAATATACTAGATAATCAATCCAAGTATTTATGCCATGAGAATCGCCTACTTATGCCCAACACTTCATATTTAATCTTAACTATGTATGTGTTGACTTAAACTATGAAAGGGTGACCTTTGGTGACTAGCCATGCCTACTTCATAAAGTGTGTTGTATGACCACCGCATTATCCCGATAAAATATTGTCTTGCTCATGTGTGTCCCCGCTTTATGTGGATTCTTATGTGTCCATCCTATCCATGATCAAGATGCATGCCCTCATTGTTATCCCCGAGTAAACATTTGGTCATCCCCGTGCTCGCTCCATATGTCCATTAGACTAGTATATGCTTATCATATCCGCCTAAGTAATACCATACTTAGTGTATAACATAACCGAGACCCCGTGTTCATGCTTTGGTTTAAAAAGGATCCCGTATGTTTGGAATATCATATGTGGCTAGTGGTATAACTCATTTCTATGTGCTTTAAAGGGTCACCGAATTGTATGCCACCGATTAAGCAAAGTGTTGTTCGCCTCGCATGTTACATTGACTAGTGTACAAGTATGAATATGTCCATATATGTGTAATTAGACCACCAAAAGTGGTTCCGTATAATCTAAGATATTATTGCCAAAGAGTCGCTAACTATTTCTCGCATGTTAGTGATGTGTGATGAACTCGAATATACCTTTGCCTTGCCTAGTAAGTCTAATAAGTATGATATATTATGAGTTATTCCTCTAAGTGTCAATATGTCCAATACATAACAGAAAAAAATGGTTGTGTGTGCTTAGTACAAATTTAAATGATTCTCGTGCTCTTTGAAATTTTGTCTTAAATGAATATTTGCCCATCTCCATGTCCTAAATGTCTTCTGAACTAATCATCTATATGTCTTTATCTATCTAAATGCTAGATTGCATCCATGACAACATATAATTCCTTCTGAGTCATTTGGTTTACCATATTAGTATGTTAACTGATCTGGGCACATGTGTGTATTTAGCCAGTCCCAAATTGATAGTTCCCTTGTTTGAAATTTTCTATTATATTGCTTAGCCTACTGAAAGTCGAGGCAAGCTTCGGGTTGGGTTTAGCCTTCTTCGATAGCTCCATGCCTAAGGTTCTAGAAACCTTTTGAATCTTGTTGCGGCATCGGAAATGAATGGTGGTAGCCCCCTTGATCTTCTTATCTTTCAAATTTGAAGTTTAGAGTGATTGGTCTTTAAGTTGACCTTCCCTTTGTCTTTCTTTGTGCTACCAATAGTTGTGGTATCCACCGCACCTTGAGATTCTGGATATATGTCATCTTTAAATAGTTCTCATGGGTTTTGTTGCATTTTGGTCATGATTTCGAGACCGCCAGCTTCTTTGCAATACTTGGGATTATCGCACTTTTGAGCCTTTATTCGATGCTGCGTTTGTTTGCGCATAACTCGCTGCAATCTTGACCATCTACACTTCTTTTCGGAAATATTTTACTGCTACATTTTGAGCATATTTGATGTCTTATCACCGCTGTATTTTAGCCCAAATTGTGCTGTTTTCTTGGCTAAAAGCTCGCTACTTTAGGTCATTTCGATGTACCCCACGCTTCTAACGCGTTTCCAACCCACTCATCTGCGTTATTTTAAAACCCATTTGCGTTGTTTCTTGGCTGAAAACAACGCTTTAACACTTTTTTTTTTTTCGCTTTCTTTCGCCGGCTTGATTACTATTTTACTGTTTTTACCGTTTTTATGTTTTAAAATAAACACCGCACCTTTCGAGACATTGCTTTCCGTTTCAAATCCATCGTTTCGCATTCAAATATCCGTTTTATCGTTTTTACCGTTTTAAACTAAACACCGCGTCTTTTTCGGAAATTATTTTCTCGCTTCTTGTTTTACCGTCTGTCGTCATTGCATCGTTTCATTTTAATTTTACTTGATTTGAACACGATACTACACCGCCAATGAAAAATATCCGTCGATTTTGAGGCCTCCACGCGCAAAAAAAGACGGAAATATAACTTCTGGGCAATGATGAAGACTTAAACCTTTTATTTCATCCGAGATCAACATGTTTAGTAGGCGAGGTGAATTATATATTCGCAGCCACGACGTGATTATAGTGATCCTTTCTATTTCACCCGAGAGACCAACACGTTTAGTAGGCGAGGCAATCAAAATAAACCACATTAGTCATATGTTTGCAGCCACGACGTGATTGGAATGTTCTTTTCAAAATTTAAGTTCGAGCTTCTCCGTGATCAAAACATTTCTATCGTTTTGAATACGGATATGAAGTTATTTGTATTTAACTGTTTCTAACCGTTTGTTCTTGACAAATTTTATAGGATTAAAGTAAATAAAGGCGATTATTCCTCGGTGTTTATTTATTTTATTTCTTTCTTTAATTCACTTTTATCCCGCTTTGTATTGTAATATTATTTATCGCACTTATGTAACTATTGAAATGCTTAGAATAGGCAAACTTAGGATTAATTCATAGGGTAGTTTAAGATTTGAAACCCGTCGCTAGTTTATTTATTTGTAGGCTCGGTTAAATTCAAACTTAGAAATCCTTCGCTAGTTTATTTATTTTAGGCTCGTCACGCGTATTCAAGATTTTCAAAACAACTTTTGTCATCTTTTTTATTTGCTTTATTAAATCATACCGAATAAGTTTATCTTTTGTCAATTTACAATTCATTGATTCCCCAAATTTTACTTCTTTGGCATTATAAATAATTTGTTTTACCATCAATTGTCAAATACATATTTTTTCAACTCTACATGTATTTCTCTTTAAATACCATACAAATGCATATTTAAAAAATCTCTACATGTATCTTTCTTTTTAAAATGCATCATTTACTAATTATTTGCAAACATCTTTAAATTTGTTATACTTGTAAAAACATATATTTTTCTAGTAATAATTAACCTGAGTTTGATCGGATAACCGCAAGTTAGCGGATCTTAAAGGATGCCTAACCCCTTCCCTTTAGGATAATAAAGAACCCTTACCTAGAATCTCGCTAGTTTCGCAGACCTTAAAATTGGAGTTACATTGCAGCATTTAGTTAATATTTAGGTGTCCTAATTCACCGTAAAAAATAATTAGGTGGCGACTCCTCAACCCTTTTACCCAGGAATCACCGGAATAAGTCCGTGCTCCGCTTTGACCCGAGCCAGGTCAAAATAGGGCGCGACACCTACACGCGAGGATGATCCTAAGTTATGGACAACACTTGATGCCACCGTCCTTCAGTGGATTTATTCTACTATCTCTACCGACCTATTGCAGACGATTATTGAGCCAGACGCTACGGTGATGGCTGCGTGACATATTCCAGGATAATCAAAATTCCAGAGTTGTTACCCTTGAACAGGATTTTTCCCATGTCAACATGAAAAATTTCTCGAACGTTTCAGCATATTACAAAAGGTTGAAAGAATTGGCGAACCAACTCCGCAACGTTGGTGCACCAGTTAGTGAAGACCGTCTTGTTTTACAGATGGTTGTTGGCATATCTGAGGCCTATAGTGGCGTTGGAACTCTCATTCGTCAAAGTAATCCTCTTCCGAGGTTCTATCAGGCCCGATCCATGCTTACCTTGGAAGAAGCCGGCTTGGCTAAAAGGCGGCTACTAATGCAAGTCCCGTGGTCATGATGACATCCTCAACGAATCCTCAAAATTTTGGTGACAATTCGAACCAAAACTTATCTCACGGGGGCGGCAAAAATAGCCGAAAAATAATGGAAAAAATTGCGGGGGCAAACGCGGCGGTTCCGGCGGCAGCCGCGGCGGGCAAAATAGTGGCGGTGGACCCCATCCCGATTACAGTGGGCCACCGACCCACTGGTTTCATCCTTGGGCCATGGGCTTGGACCAGTGGACAGTGGTCCTACGGCCCAACTCCGCAACATTTTCCAGCCACTGGCCAGTGGGCTTCCCAGCAGCCTCGACGGCCCAATACCCACTAGGCCAGTGGTTCCAGCAGTAGTCACGGGCCAGGGCAGCACGCAAGAGTTCTTGGTCCCCGGCCTCCGCAAGCCCACCATGCAGCAGGCCCCACTCAGACCGATATTGAGGCCGCGATGCACACACTTGGTTTGACTCCACCGGACCCGAATTGGTATATGGACACCGGTGCCACTACCCACATGACATCTGATTCAGGTACTCTCTCGTCTTATTCTAATTTGAGCGACCCTCGTGGCATAATCGTTAGTAATGGTAATTATGTTCCAAATCGTGGTTATGGTCATAAAACTGTATTCCCCCCATCCACCCCTTATCTTGAAAAATACCCTTCATGCCCCCAAATTGATTAAAAATTTAGTGTCCGTCCGTAAATTCACCACTGACAATTATGTTTCTATTGAATTTGATCCATTTGGTTTCTCGGTGAAGGATTTGAAGACGGGGAGTCCTCTCATGAGGTGTGATAGTAGGGGAGATCTTTATCCTATCACACCCAGTTATGGTCCATTGAGTCAAGCCTTGCCGTCGGCGTTTTGCAGCCTTTGCCCCTTGCCCCTTCCTTGTAGCATGCTCGTCTTGGTCATCCGGGGTCGTCTATATTGTCTTCCTTAGATAAAAATAATTTTATTTCATGTAAGGGTACGCGTAGTACTCCGACTTGTCATTCTTGTTCTGTAGGAAAAATTATTCGGTTGTCGTTTGTAGACTCTACTTCTCATACTTTAATGCCATTTGATATTCTTCATAGCGACTTATGGACATCTCATGTTCTTAGTTCTTTGGGTCATCGGTATTATCTTCTCTTTTTGGATGATTATTCTAAATTTTTATGGACTTTTCCGATAGCGAAAAAATCTCAAGTTTTTTCCATCTTAAAATTTAGAGCTTTCATTAGAACCCAATTCGAATGAAAATAAAAAATATACAATGTGATAATGACAAAGAATATGATAATGGGGGTTTCGGGAATTTTGTGCAAATAATGGGATCAATTTTCATTTTTCTTGCCCTCACACATCTTCACAAATGGGAAAGCTGAACAAAAAATTTGTACCATCAATAACATTGTTAGCACTTTATTGATTCATGCTTCCGTACCCCCCCCCCCCCTCTTTTTGGCATCATTCTCTACAAATGGCTACATATCTTCTTAACATTCTTCCTTCCAAAGGTTTGACGTATTCTTCCCCCCTACAAATTTTATGTAATAAAACACCTTCGTATTCCCATCTTAGGGTCTTTGGGTGCTTGTGTTATCCGTTATTTCTGTCCATCACAATTAACAAACTTCAGGCCCGGTCTACTCCGTGTGTGTTTTTGGGTTTTCCATCTAATCATCGTGGTTATAAATGTTTTGATTTAGCCTCTAATAAAATCATCATTAATCACCATGTCATTTTTTATGAATCCCAGTTTCCGTTTACTAAGGTTAGTAATCCCGGGCCTAGTTCGTATAATTTTTTGGATGATGGTATTTCCCCGAAACTTATTCACTATTTTTTGGACGTGTCCCATACCCCAACTCCGTCATCGGTCCCACTGCCCGCTGGCCCTCCCAAAACAGCATCATCTGCACATCTAGGTCTAGCAACTGGGCCATCAATTCTACCCAGTTCTAGCCTAATTTCGAATACTGTTTATGGGTCCAGTGTTGGCCCAGTTCCCGATTTAGGCCCACTGCTTGTTGGCCAGTCCGTCCCACATCCCGAAAATTTCCAAAATCCACCCGCCTCTGCCCTGAGTCATAGACCAGTCACTCGTAGTCAACGGGGATTTTTAAACCAAAAAGATATTTTAATTTACATTATAGTGTTCTTAAATCACCCTTACCCCGTAATCATGTTTCTGCATTAAATTACCCGAATTGAAAAATTGCTATGACCGATGAATATAATGCTCTTATTGATAATAAGACGTGGGAGTTGGTGCCCCGTCCATCTGGTATTAATATTATTAGGTCTATGGTGGATTTTTGCTCATAAGGAAAATTCATATGGTTCATTTGCCCGACATAAGGCACGACTTGTGGGTGATGGTAAGACTCAGCAGGTTGATGTGGATTGTGGTGATATGTTTAGTCCGGTGGTCAAGCCGGCTACCATTCGCATTGTGCTTAGCTTGGCTCTTTCGAAAGCATGGCCTATTCATCAGTTAGATGTAAAGAATGCTTTCCTACATGGTGATCTCAAGAAAACAGTCTATATGCATCAGCCTTTGGAATTTAGGGATCCCAAACATCCTCATCATGTCTGTTTGTTGAAGAAGTCCTTATATGGGCTTAATCAGTCTCCACGGGCCTTGTATACACGGTATGCCAACTATGTTTCGACTATTGGAATCACTCACAGCATGTCGAAATTATTTGTTCATCTATCGTCGTGGTTCGTCCTTGGCCTATATTCTGTTATATGTGGATATTATTCTGACTGCCTCTTCCGATGTCTTACGACAGTCTATCATGACACTGCTCAGCTCTGAGTTTACTATGAAAGACTTGGGGCCCTTGAGTTATTTTTTGGGGATTGTTGTCACTCGTCATGCAGGTGGGTTGTTCTTATCCCAGCGGAAGTATGCAGCTGAGATCATTGAGATGGCTGGGATGTCATCATGTAAGTCCACTTCCACTCCAATTGATACTAAGCCCAAGCGTAGTGTCGCGGCCGGCGTACCCTATGAGGATCCGACCCGCTATCGTAGTCTTGCAGGGGCCTTTCAGTATCTTACATTCACAAGACCAGATATTAAGTATGTTGTCCAGCATGTGTGTTTGTTTATGCATGATCCCAGAGTTGAGCACATGAATGCACTCAAACGCATCATTCGGTATATTCAGGGTACACTTGACTATGGTTTGTATTTATATTCTTCCTCGACGTCCACACTTGTCTCGTATACGGATGCTGATTAGGGTGGCTGTCCGGACACCAGACGGTCTACGTCTGGCTATTATATGTTTCTTGTGTTTAATAACTATGCATATTCAGTGTATAATCTATATATACTGGAAGAAACAAACTATGAATTCAGTTCCTATTTTTAGTCAGTATAATGTCGAAAGTGGGAGACTGAAAAAGGGGGAAAAGTGGAATGTACTAGTAATAAAATTAATGAATAGTAGCCATTACATATATTATAGGCAATTAAAAAGAATGTGTGGAATACCAATAAATAAAACAACCACCCGGGGGAGCAATTGACACAACCGGAAATAATAATGTAAATTACAAGTCAAAACAATTAATAATGGCCTTGTTGATATCAACATAACTACAACTAGACACCTAATTAGATCACAGCAAAGGCAAAGCCAGGCTCCCGCATTTTTAACACAAAACAAAGCATCACTGGAAAAAGTTTCCTACTGGAACACAGCAAATATTGCAGATACCAGCAGCAGCATCATGAAAGAGAAATTGTACGCGTCGCCTCTCATGGATTTTGCAGATGATATATCTTGAGGCCTGAGGATTAATGAAACCATATTAGAAAATTTAAAGATTTTATTGTGCTTAAGCATTTAGGGGAAGATAATTGTTGTTTACTTACTTCTGCAGTTTGTTAAGTTGGCCACAGAAGAGTGCATTGTCTGGCATTGGCAACTCTGTCTTGTTAGAGGGCTCGGAATTAACAACCCTGATGTATGTTTCTTGGCCTAGAAACCACGAATCGAGGTTTTCTGTCCTAAGGTTCCAAATTCCAACATTGTCAAGGGAGACCAAGATTGCTGTCCATGCCCCGGGGAAAACCTACGAGCAGCATAGTATAGATGACAGTATTGTCAAAAGATGGAGACTTTGAAGATATGAAATGAAATTTGGAACTATAGCCAAGCACAAAATTTCACAAACAACAGACAATGATAACAGATTCATTCCCTTAAGGTTATGCCTAAATTTTATTGCCTCCACCTAACATGGAGTAATACTAGTTGTGCCAGTTGATGCTTGTTAATGAAAGGCCAAAGACATGTTGTTACAGGCAACAGAACATGTTCCTCAATCATTGCAAAGAAAGCTGGTAAAAGGAAGTTTTTGACTGGCATATAACATGTTGCAGAAGCTTTAGTACATCCTGTAAGAATAATTATGGGACAATCCCATAATTATTCTCAATCACTACTAATTAAGATGTAATCTTGTAATTATCATTGTAAATCAATTATCATCAATTAGGTAGATTAGCATCTTATATTTTAGGTAAATTTATATTAGTACTACATTGTAATATTGTATATATTTGCTATCATTAGAATGAAATATTCAAGGGATTAATTCTCCTACATGGTATTAAGAGTCTAAAGATCATTTGCCCTAAACCATTTCTTTACTCTCTAGCCGAAATCTTGCCCTAAACCATTTCTTTACTCTCTAGCCGAAATCTTCCTCCCCGGCTAAGACACTGTTTTCTTTTTTGTCTTCCAAAGTTTAGGGTTCTTCCATCCTATTCCATTAAACTATTTTCTTTTTTGTCTTCCAAAGTTTAGGGTTCTTCCATCCTATTCCATCAAAACACCACCAACTTCTCCTCTTCTCTTATTTCTAAGTCGAAACTATGGCCGAAAAACATACATTTCATCCCGCTCTTGCCGTTAATAACGTCAAGAATTTTATCTCCATAACTTTTGAAATGGAGAAATGGCAGTTTACCTCATGGGAAGAACTATTCAAAATTCACTGTCGCGCTTATGAGGTGATTGACCATATCATCCCGTCCGAGTCACCGTCGGATACTACTACGGTGGACAAGAAATTATGGTCTCGCTTAGATGCTATAATATTCAATGGATTTATGGCATAATTTCGAATGATCTTCTCCATACCATCTTAGAATCAAATTCTACGACTCAACAAGCGTGGGAAAGGTTACAAAATATTTTTCAAGATAACAAAATTTTCAGGGCGACATCTTGAACACCAATTTACAAATATTAAATTGGATGACTTTTCCAACATCTCAGCCTATTGTCAGGAATTAAAGATGCTTGCGGACCAATTATCCAATGTTGGTTCGCCCGTGACAAATCAACGGTTGGTCCTTCGATTGATATTGCAGGATTGAATGAACAATATGATGGGGTTGCTACGTTCATTCAACAAAGTAATCTATTGCCTCATTTCTATGAGGCCCGTTCGAGGTTAATTCTCAAGGAAACACGGAAGGCAAAACATGCATCTTCTAGAGCATCCATCGCCGACACTACTATCGTCTCCACCAACTCATTTTCCGCAGATTCAGAGCCCCAAAATTCTGGTTCGGGGGCTAAAAATAATGGCCAAAAACGAGGTTCAAACCGTAACAATAACAAAGGGAAAAATAATGGTGGAAAGGGATGAAGTCGTGGCAGTGGTCAACCCGTCGGCGGCGGCAAGCAGTCCAGGCAGTGGCGTCAAGGCAGCGGCCGTAATCAGTTGGGGCAGTACCAACCGTGGGCCTGGGCCCCACCGTGGGCTACCCCGTCATCTCCATACCCTACTTCTTCGTGGGCCAGGCCTCCACCTTCAACTCGCCAACCCGAAATTCTAGGGTCTCGTCCCAACATGCATTTGCGGCTCAGGCACCATCTTCAGTGGGCTATGCGCCCACTAACATCGAACAAGCCATGAATATAAGTGTTTCGGACGAGTCATGGTACATGGATACAGGGTAGCGTCACACATGACGGCATCTCAAAGTAATCTCTCGTCTTATTTCAATATGAGTAATAATAAAAATATTATTGTCGGCAGTGGTCAGGAAATTCCAATTCGTGGTATTGGTCAGGTAACACTACCCTCCCCACACCCTCCATTATACTTGAAAAACGTCATTCATGCACCAAAATTAATTAAGAACTTGATATCCGTTAGACGTTTTACAATTGACAACAATGTTTCTATGAATTTTGATCCGTTTGGATTTTCTCCGAAGTATTTTCAGACGAGGATACCACTCATGAGATGTAATAGCACGGGGACATGTATCCCATCACCTCTGTTTCCAACAACCGCATAACCAAATCATCCACCTTTGTTGTCATTTCTCCTATTGTCTGGCACAATCGGTTGGATCACCCAGGAGCACCAGTTTTTAATTCTCTTAGGAAGAATAATTTGTTTGCTAGTAACCGAACTTTGGACTCTTCTGTTTGTCAATCTTGTGTGGTTGGTTAACATCCCATCACCTCCCTTTTGCATCCTCTACTTCTCATACTTATATGTCATTTGATATTTTGCATTGTGATTTATGGACATCACCTGTTTTGAGTTCTGCAGGTCATAAGTACTATCTGCTAATTCTAGATGATTATTCGAATTTTTTGTAGACTTTTCCCTTAGGACATAAATCACTAACCTATAGCATTTTTAAACAATTTAGTGTTTTTATCAAAACTTAATTTGGCAAAACCATTAAATATTTACAATGTGACAATGGGGGGGGGGGTTTCATAAATAACCAATTTAAAAATTTGCGTATTTCGTGTCCCCATCACCACAAAATGGGAAAGCCGAAAGAAAAATTCGAACAATTAATAATATGATTCGCACCATCCTTGTGCATTCCTCCACACCACCGAATGTTTGGCACCATGCACTTCAAATGGCAACATATCTTTTAAATATTCTTCCTAGTAAACCACTCTCTAATGTGTCCCCTACACAAATGTTGTATCATCGTCTTCCATCTTTTACACATTTGTGGGTGTTTGGGTGTTTGTGTTATTCTTTGTTTCCTTCTACTTCCATTCACAAGTTGCAAGCTAGGTCAACTCCATTTGCGGGTGTTTGGGTGTTTGTGTTATCCTTTGCTTCCTTCTACTTCCATTCACAAGTTGCAGGCTAGGTCAACTTCTTGCGTGTTTTTGGAATATCCATTAAATCATAAGGGATATAATAAATGTTATGATATGACGACGGGGAAAGTTATTATCTCTCGTCACGTAGTTTTTTTTTATGAGTCTAAATTCTCGTTTGCTAAGTCTCATGTGGCAGCCTCACCTTCATATGATTGTTTGGACAACGGAATACATCCTATTTTACACCACCATCTCAATAATCAACCACCAGTTGACCCGCCACAACCCAATAACCTAATTAACCCCGCCCCACCACTTCACGGGACTGGACTAGTAGTTTCTACTTCACCAATAAACTGAGCCAACCCATTACCCCGACCCAATAACCACTCGGTAAACCACTCCCCCACACCTTCAAACTTGGACTCCACTCCACCCCCTGATATCTCTACCACCCAACCGATGACAATACAACCTCGGACCATACACAGGATACTTCGGCCCGAACATCAGTTTAACTTACTATCTTCGGTTCAACCACTCATACTAAAAAATCACAAAGCAGCCTTATCAGACACGAATTGGAAAGCATTAGACGAAATTAATGCTCTTATTGAAAATAAGACATGGGAATTAGTGCCCCATCCATCTACAGTGAACATTATTAGGTCTATGTGGTTTTCTATCACAAAAAGAATTTTGATGGATCTTTTGCGAGATACAAAGCTCGTCTTGTTGGTGATGGCGAGTAGATTGTGGAGAAACTTTTAGTCCGGTGGTTAAGCCAACAACTATCCGGATGGTTCTTAGCCTAGCACTGTGCAAATCCTGGACTATTCATCAGTTAGATGTCAAAAATGCATTTTTGCATGGCCATCTACAGGAAACAGTTTACTTTACATGCACCAGCCGCTGGGTTTCCGAGACTACACATCTAGATTATGTGTGTCTGCTGAAAAAGTCCCTATAGGTTTGAAACAAGCTCCACGGGCTTAGTATAACAGGTTTGCAGCTTTGTATCCACTCTTGGTTTCTTCCACAGCAAGTCCGATCAATCATTATTCATTTATAAGAAGGGCAATGACATGTCGTATATCCTCCTATATGTAGATGACATCATTCTCACTGCATCATCTACCTCCATTCGTCAGTCTATTATGTCCCTTCTCGCAACAAAATTTGCAATGAAGGATTTGAGTTCTTTAAATTATTTTTTAGGCATTGCTGTCACTCAATATGCAGGTGGTCTGTTTCTAAGTCAGAAGAAATACGCCGAGGAGATACTTGAAAAAGCTGGTATGTCATCCTGCAAGCCCTCGCATACTCCAGTGAATACAAAAGCCAAATTGAGTAATACTGCAGGGGCTTCATACTGTGATCCTACCCACTACCGCAGTCTCGCGGGGCCTTGCAGTACCTCACTTTCACAAGACCTGATATCTCTTATGTTGTTCAGCAAGTGTGTTTTCATATGCATGATCCGAAAGAGGAACATATGGGGGCTCTCAAACGGATTATGCGGTACATCCAGGGTACTATTCAGTTTGGATTACATTTGTATAAATCCTCCATCTCGACCCTATCCTCTTATACTGATGCGGATTGGGGTGGTTGCCCAGACACACGCCGTTCAACCTCGGGTTATTGTATGTTTTTGGGGGATAATCTGATTTCATGGTCATCCAAACACCAGCCAACTTTGTCTCGGTCAAGCGCTGAGGCAGAATACCGGGGGTGGCCAATGTGGTCGCTTAATCATGTTGGCTCCGTAATCTTCTCTTAGAGCTCCACTGTTCGATTGAGAAGGCAATCGTTGTTTATTGTGACAATGTGAGTGCGATATACTTATCCGATAATCCAGTTCGGCATCAACGCACAAAGCATATCGAAATGGATATCTTATTCGTCCGAGAAAAGGTTGCCCGTGGACAAGTCCGGGTTCTCCATGTACCGTCCCGTTATCAGATTGCAGACATCTTCGCGGAAGACTTTTCGTACGTTTTGATGATTTCAGGGATAGTCTCAGCATTCAAGAACATCCTGCTAAGACTGCGGGGGACTGTAAGAATAATTATGGGACAATCCCATAATTATTCCCAATCACTACTAATTAAGATGTAATCTTATAATTATCATTGTAAATCAATTGTCATCAATTAGGTAGATTAGCATCTTATATTTTAGGTAAACTTAGATTAGTACTACATTGTAATATATTTGCTATCATTGGAATGAAATATGAAAGGGATTAATTCTCCTACACATCCAAATACTTTACAGCTCAATTACAGTAATTCTGTAATGCAAACTACTTATGTAGTAGTCATCTTATCACTGGCATATACAAGTAGGAACCAAATTGAACTCATCGAATTGTAAGCAGTGTCATTGGGACAGCAACTAAAATATAGTGAGTTTGACCAAGCATACATATGACCATAACCCAACATGCTACAGCAAATCTTATAGTCTATCAAAATTTTATACCTTTTCCTTTTGATAACATACTTCATATACTTACAATCAACTTCACTGTCTAATATACTGGCCTGGTTAAGGATCAATATCGAAGTCAATAAACTGGTATTGCAGACCGATCGCTATCTTTTAAGGTATAGTAACCCTGTACTAGTATATCAAAAATTCAAGGAAGTTCTCAAGATATATCAATGATTACCTGTGTTGTGGTGCGAGCTATTCCATCCCATTTGTTGTAAGTGCCCCTACTATTATCTGACCACACACCATAATCCATCCTGCAAGTTTGCATTAGTGTAAAGTCAGCTTAAGAGAAATGAGTTTTTCAGTTTCAGGTTTGAATATGATGAACATTGAGTGATTGAGAGGAGGTGAGATCATACCCGACCACAAAAAAGGCATATCCACTCATATGGTATGTGTGCACTTTGGTGTCATTGTTCTGGAATATTACTTCCATAAATCCCCTGTATGTACCATTAATAACAGAGGTTTCTATCTTAGGAGGTCCGGTTAGTGGTGCCGTGGGGAAATCTAGCTTATATACACCCTTCAATTTGTACTGGTCAGCAAGTCTGATTGGTGTTTTGGGATTAACAAATGAAATTCCCATTAAGTGTTGTTCTCCTTTTTCCATCTACCATCTTTGGCGGCAAATTTTGGATCACGTATATCTCCGTCACATTAATTGATCCATATCTAAAAGAACCTTGTGGATTTGGGCGAGCTCCGCTGGCAGTTACATTCCACCTACATAGCATATAACATGAAACAAAACAGTAAGTGGCAGAAAATATTTAGAGATAATTACAATCGAACGCCTTTCAGTGATCTAATTTACAAAATAGCCAACAAATGTATAGGTTTTGTATAATCAACTATTTAAGTATAATTTTACATATAATACACCTATTGTATACATAGATATACCTATAATATACATAAATATACATAATCAATGTACATATCTTTTATTTTTTGGCTAGCGCCTCTAATGAATTTCGGCCGATGGACCAAAAATGAAAAAACCCAAACATTTACAGTCTATTGAATGTGTTCCCAACCACTTACGGTTTTCTGATACAAGTTGATAAGTTCATTCGGGAGAGAAACAAACCTGATAGACCTAGCCTGGTTCATGGAGAAAGTTTTGTCAAATTCATCTTGTGGTGGTTCTGGAAGAGGGCCATGTGCCTTCCCTTTTGAGTTTGTGTATTTCAAAATGCCTACACCAGTGACTCTTTGCCATTGTGATTGGTTCACAAATCTGGCACTGGCAACAATATAGTAATCAGAACTTGCATTCTGATTCATGGTTACTAAAAAGGAGTATGATTGTCCAACATGAATGTCTAAGCTAGTATAGTTTTGCTGCACAGTATATGATCCCTCTGCTTCTGCCAAAAGTAAGTTATGATTCTGAATTCTAAAGTTCAAGCTTGTTGATATTCCAACATTGCTTACACGAATTCGATAGGTTTTGCCTGTATATAGTAATATTAGCATTATAAAACAACCAAGAAGAAAAGTGTGTCACATTTTAGATAATTAACTAGACAAAAGCTGCAGTTTAAATGAGGAGTTACAGTTCCAAACAGTGCCGGAATCAGGAATTCTAATAAGGGAATTAAAAAATGCAAAAATGTTAATCCTAGAATACTCTCTTATGCTAAAGGGATTCAACAATCTACATTCAGTCAAACATCTCTATAACAGCATTCTTAGTTCCCATATTTTTGGCTGCTATAGCTAAATGTTGTTATAGAAAACATATAATATAACATACTATGAAAGATTCCACATGAAACATGCTTGTTATAGAGACATTTGATTGTACCTATGCATTATTTCGGAGAACCTTTTTCCATCTCTATGCTAATGAAACACAAACGCAGAACATTTGCAAGAGGGTGACATGAATCTCCAAAGTTTCAAGAGAGTTTTATCGCGGAAGTGTCAAAAAGAGGATTTTTTTTCTCAAGGGATAAAAGCCTTGTATAACAAATAAAATGAATTACTCTGATGACAACATAAATCTTACTCCTAGCACAATAGAGCTTACCTGGATGGACGGTAATTGTTTCATAGTCAATGCCATCAGGCACAATAGTATCATTGTATCTATAAGGACCTTTTCCATTAATTAAAACACCATCTGGCTTCCCCAGATCTTTCCCAGCAAGAAGAGTGTTCCTCAAAGCCTACATCCAACAACAAGCAAAGACACACACATTACACCCTAAACTACACAAATTTAACTTCAACTAGCTTTTAAACAATAAACTCATCGTGTCATCGCGTTAGAGACTAACCGTGTGATTTCTGGTGTACCAGTCACCAATCATAATAGTGATATCATCATATGGGAAATCAAAAGGGATTGGAATTTCACCCCTGTTGTTAATTGTAATTCCACCAAAACCACCTGATGCTCTCTGAAAATGGAGTGAAGGGAAGTAAAAAAAACTTCCAATTTGGTCCTTCACCTGAAATTGGTAAGTCCAGTTCCACCTTGAAGGAATTGGACAGTTAGTTCCTGGTAATCCATCTTGCCAAGAAGTCTTCTTCTGCTGAACCCCAGACCTATATTACCACAATAATTAACTTAAACACACAAAAAATGTAACAACAATAACATACACAGTGAAATCCCATGAATGGAGTTTGGAGAGGGTAGAGTGTAGGTAGACCTTACCCTACCTGAGGTAGTTAGTGAGTAGGGATGGCAAGTGGGTATAATTTTGCGGATTACGCACTGCACCCACCCCAGTTGGGGCGGGTATGGGTATAACTTTGGCGGATAGTAGGCGGATATGGGTATTGAAAATGTACCCGTCATGGGTAGGCGGGTAGGTGGTGGATTTGCAGTCATACCCGCCTCCCCCGCCCCGCATCCAACCGCCTACCCGCCCACCTTATACCCGCCCCAAGCCCAAAATATTAGCAGCCCATAAGTCGTGCCTTCAGCCCATAAGTCACGACAAGTCTCTCATTCTCCAACAAAACTCAAAACCCTACGCCTCTTCAGTCCTTCACGCCAGCCTCTCTCTAGTTCCCCTTCACGCCGTCTCTCCTCCCTCTCTCATTCTCGACGTCTCTGCCTTTTTCTTTAAAGGAAAAATCACAAACTTTTTTCACGAACCACCTCGACGTCTCTGCCTTTTTCTTTAAAGGAGATGCTGATCGGGAAATATTGAGAAATATTGTTGTCTTTGCTTTGTGCTTTGGGTTGTCTTGGTGAGGTCAATTTTTGTGCATTTGTTAAGTTTAACCTATTGGGTTTGTGGAGTTCAATTGAAAAAGTTGAAAAACTTTAGCTTATATAGCTGAAATAATATCTGTGTTTTGTCTACATTTGTAATATATAGCTATTTTGGTGGATAATTTTTTGGTTTTCTTGGAAATTTTGTTTTCTTGATTCTTTGTTGTGTAAGGGGGAAGAGGTGAAAAAAATGGGGAATTCTGATGGTGAAAAAATCTGTAATTCTCCTCCCTCTCTCCCAAAGAAAATGAGACCGTGACAAGTATTGATTCTTGACTCAAATTTTTGGGATAATTTTTGGAATTTGAATTTTTGGATCATATTGATCACTAATTGATCACAAATGAATTGATTATAAAATAGTACAGGCGGGTATTGGCGGGTGACGGATATCCACTTGGGTGGTGGAGCGGGTGTGGATTTAGGAATATACCCGCCTAGGCGGGTATGGATGTTGAAAATTGTACCCGCCTATAAAATTTTCTGGCGGATACGGGTGAGGGGGAGGGGTACCCAATTGTCATCCCTAGTAGTGAGGCTGTTTTCGATAGACCCTCGGCTCAGAATAAAGCAATAACGCAGCATGTTAAATAGGAAGGAGGAGTGAAGAACAAGAGACAGTAAATAATAACAGAAATCGAAGAATAAGAAACTACAGGAGAAATACGACGACTAATAATAAAGAAGGAGCAGTAGGTACGAAAAAATAGTATGCTAAGCGGAGAAATGTAAACCCAAAAACGCCATTAATTCAAAAGAGTGTACTCTTACCAATGTAAGAGGAGTTCTTCATCTAATTTGTTTCTCACATTAACAACAACATTGTCATTAGTTGTCACATTCATGGTTGGTCCAGGAAACTTTCCATTAATAGCAATAACCTGAAAAGATTAAGCAGCTAAATGTAACTCGAGAACCTTAAAATCTAGGCACTAAACCACAAATATACTAACACTAAACACAAAGTTGAAAACTTTGACATCACATATCCCATGGATCTGAAACCAAACACTAAGCATTTAACACTTGCCCTGCTACCTAGGAAGCAACAAAAAAACAAGAGATCTAAAACACAACATACCTGTTGGGGTACACCAAGAGGAGAAGCTTCAATGTAGGAGACTTCAAAGTTGAAAAACTTAAATGGATCTCCAGCAAAACTTAACTCCATAAACAAGAAAATGCAGATAAGGGTGATTTGGAAAGACCAAGTTGAGGAAGCCATTGGTACAACAAAGTAAGTAAAGATCAATACTTTGAAAGTGTTTTTTTACAATAAAGATTCAAGAAAATATTCACTTTATTGTGCAGTTACATTATAAGATAGAGAGCAAAGAAAAATATGAGCAAAAAGAGAGCAAGAAAGCAGCTAAGAGAGAAAGTTGCAAGTAGTAGTACTAATAAGTTTTTTTTTTGTTATATTAATAGTACTATAGGAAAGAGGCAAGTTAGGCAACGGTTCAATTTACTTTTTTTTTTTTTTTTTTTTTTTGGGGGGGGGGGGGGGTATAGTTTTGTTGGTCAGAGGAGAGAAAATTTAAAAAAAAAACAAAAGGGAATGGTGGCGCCAGCTTGGAATTTAGAGGGATTAGATGAAAGTTTTTTGTCGGTTCCAAATGGTTAATATTGTAATAGTACTCCCTCCATATTAAAAAGACATTGTGATTTAGTCTTTATTTTTTTATTCAAAAAAAGTGTTCATTTACTAAATTAAGAAAGAATCAATATTATTTTTTCAAATTTGTTCTTATTAAGTGTTAGATGACCAAAGTCACATGGACGGAGTCACTTTAGGCGAAGGGTGGTCAAGTGCACACCCTTCACTGAAAATTACGCGGTGTACATTAGTTAAATATTAGCTATTATGAGTATATATTTAATTTTGTATACCATTTAACACAAGTGAGTAGAATATTTGCATATCCTTAGCCAAATTCCTGCCACTACAAATCGTAATACCTATTTAATTAGGGACATTTTAATCAAATTATCTATTTTTTTATTTAGAAGTTGACATTGTTTCAAGAGTATACAAATAACTAAATGGACATTCTTTTTTTATTCGGGGAGTACTAAATAAAAAGAGCATAATTATTAGGGTGCACATGAACTAAGAGCAATGCATGGAGAGGTTGGAAAAAGAGTGTAATTAAAGAAAAGGAATGCGTGTCTTTGCGTATAATGTGTGTGTGAGATAGACCAGAAATGAGCCAATGACAGATAAGATAGTATAGGAGAAAAAAATTAAAATTAGAAAAATCTTTCACAAGGGAATGAAATTACTAAAATGAAAATACGGGGATGAAATGACTGAGGCAATTTCAAGCCAAAATTGTAATGTCAAAGATAGGTAAGATATGGATGAGCTAAACTTTAACGAAGGTTAAAATTGGACGTTTTCACGTATAAGGATATATTTGGATTTTTTCTTATATCATGTAATTTATAAATTAAATTTGAAAAAGTGAAGAAATTATATTCACCTTATTTGATTCATACGTGGAATGTACCCTTATGAATAGTTTCAACTTGATCCACTTGTTAGGCATACCTCAACAAATAAAGCATACGTACCAATAAATAACACAAACTTGTGAACGATAAATTGTGCTTCTTCTTTTTTGTAAATTTGTAAATGCGTATATTGATGCATTATGAAAAGTTGTGTGTACAAGAGAAAGAAATCATAGCCAACAATGTACAATGTGGACTAATGGCAATATGGATGGAGCACAAATTATTCAAGCATGCATAATGAGTTTTTCCTTAATAATATCATCACTTTTGTCTAATAACATATATATTTTTCAAAAGGAGAAAATGTCTAATTTGAGCAACAGTAAATTTAATAATTTCGAAGTAGTTAACATTTTAATATCTGAAATGTTCTAGTTGAATTGAAAATAAGAGTTCTTTCATAAAGGGTGTTCTAAAAGCTAGTGTAGTTCATATACTTACTACAGTAATTCCTCCTGATCAAAAAGAGTGTTCACTTAACCATTTGTAAACTTTTTAAGAAAATACTAACTTCTAAGCAAAATAAGTATTTTGACTAAAATGATCATAATTAAATATGTATTGGAATTTGGTCATATAACACTTAATAAGGGCAAATCTGGAGAGATAATGTTAATTCTTTCTTACCGTTGAGTAATTTTTCAAAAACATACTAAAGAAAGGTTATGGGTTTTTTGGGAAGAGGTGGGTTAAGGGGGGTGGGGATGACAGCTTCCATAATGTCTTGTAGTATTATTTTTACTAGGAATAAATAATACAAGTAGATCCTTCCACAGCCTATTATTAATTTGTGCTACATATGTGAATTATGATCAATCTCCTTCTAAATACACTTAGTTTGTTGTTCATTCTGAGTGGATCTAAAATAACAGCTCTTAATAGGTTGCATCTACTTATAGGCAGGTTGTAACAACTATAGCTTAACTTCAAATTATCATCTCTCAAATAATAATAGTCCATTTGTTCAGAAAATGTTCACATTTCGCTTAATCTACTAGCAATAATATATATACGTACACACGTACACTTTTCTTCATCCTTCGGTAAAGTCAGAATTTTTAATTTATAGATTTTAAATTACAATTTTTTTGCTTATTCTAAACAAATTACTTGTGTAAAACTTCAAACGCAAATATAATACTTGAGCCAAAATTACAGGGTTATGTGTGAACCCATAACTGCAAATATGGCCCGCCCCTGAATCCCTTCAATATCAAGAAAAGCAAATACTAGCAACTTCTTGTATTTTTCATTAGTATTATGAAATTTAACATTTTTTTAACTAACTAAATAATCTAAATCCGATTTCATGCAGAATCGGTAAATAATGATGACTTGCTTAAGTAAATATGCAGAAAGTTTATTCATAATACAGAGAAAGTTTTGGTTTATGAAATACTATATAAGAGTAAGACTACAAAATGTGCACAATTAATTTTTGTAAGTATGCTCACTACTTTGTTATGAGCTAGCTAGCAATTAGCATACCCTTTCCCTTTTTCTTCTCTACATAGATTGCGTCTTTAATTAACTAATTAATGCTTTAATACTTCTCCTGAACAACCAAACTAAATTTCACTAAAAACAAAAGCTTTAGACCAATCGTAAAGTATACTCTTTCTGTTTTAATTTGTATAATAATACCCTTGTCGATTCGAACCTTTCCAGATGGTTAACCCCATTTAAATATTCTAAACAGCTTTTATTTCTTTCAAACTTTCGGATTGGATTTAATTATTTATTTTTAAACCTTTATGTGATATTCAATATATCAAACTAGTAGTATAATACAGTACTACAAATTAAATTAACATTTTCAACTTTGTATTCAATGGAAAACATTATATACACCAACATGGATGGTATATTTATAGAACTGACGACTTGTAGAGACTAGAGAAGCACTACTATTTTATGTATGTAGCATTGTAATCATAAATGAATGTGTCCTTTTATGTAGAATTAAAAGTTTTGAGTGTGCATTTTGATTATGAAAAAAATGCCTTGTGCAATGCGAAATTAATAAAAGTGGCACCAGCTAAAGTATTTGAAATTTAGCCGCTTGCATTTGGATTCATCCAAACATCAGATGCAAATGTTTTCAAGCGATTGAAACTACAAACTTGCATGGTTGAAGTTTAATTTTTTTTAAATTATAAACTATGAATCTATTTAAGAATGGTTATTGGTGTACTTCGCCTGTAAATTTAGATTAGTCGAATTAATAGATTTCACTTTTTAAATATAAAATCATATTTTTTTTAAAAAAAAAAAAAGAAAGAAGAAGAACTCTATACAGGAAAGTTTCCGTCCGAACAAAATAAAATACTCCTTCCATCTCATTTTGTATGACACCATTTGATCGGACTCCGAGTTTAAAAAATAAAAAAAAATTTATTATATTTATTAAATTGTCCTTACTATAATCCTCACTTATGTTGACTTTTTTCTTCATGAAAAATACATTTTTAAAATTAAATGGGACCAATAAGGATGTTGTCATTAAATAGTTATTAAATTTAAAAATATAATATTATTTTTGGAAAAATTAAAAAATATGATGTCATATAAAATGGGACGGATGAAATAATAAATAATAAATAACAAATAAAGAGGAAAGCTCCACATGATTGCCAGCAGGTATCGAGGCAGCCTGTGGGCCTTTGTTTCGGTGGATTCACCCATTAATGGCTATAGTTGCGGCTGTTTGTTTCTATTTTCTTCTTTTCTCAACGGTATCCCAGGAAAAAAGTACTCATATACTATAAACTTTAATTTCGTCTTACACTATCCAATGGTTTCCACTTTCCAGAATATAATCATCAGTTCTTATTCATCCCCCATGTGATTTTTTGCTTAAAAAAATCATTGTCCATTTCCTCCCACTAATGATTTCTTTCTTTTTTGGAAAACTCTTTTTCTTTTCTTTTTCGAATGTTATGATTTAAAGACAACATGAATGTGACAATACACTATTTTCATAAAATTGAAAAAATAAGCGTTAATAGCACTTTTATTTCCTCAGTATAGATAAAGTCTAATTTTAGTCATGGTAATATATGGCTAAACATATTTATGAGCGAAGCTAGCCTTTAGTCTACGGGTTAGGCAGAACTCGATAGCTTTGATGCATATCTTATAATTATATTAAAAAATTTATTTAATATATATAATAATTTATCAAAATATCCAGTAACTTTCTTTTTCTAGAATCTAAAATCCATATCAAAAGTTTAGCTCCATTACTTAACATATTTAATTTTCAATTACTTGAAATGTGCCCCTTTTGAACTCTTTTCTTGTGAATAGTTACAAAATTCCTGATGTATTAATCATTCACCCTCCAATTACATATGTGCTTGTGAATATTGTATTGTTACTCCATATGTAAGGATGATATACTTCAAAATATATTTTAAATATGATATATTTTCGACATAAATTAATCATAAATACACATTTTATTTAAAATGTTAAAATGTACACCGTCATTCTAACTTAAACGTATCATAAAGACCAAATCAAAATTTACCCATAATTGAAAGACTAAAGGCAAGATTATCCCAAAAAGGAAGTTATTCTAACTTGAACATATCATCATTAATGAAAGAAGTTACTTTCTCCGTCTCAAATTATTTATCGTGGTTACTAAAAGTAATTGTTTTAAATTATTTATCATTTTAGAAGTTTAAAGCATAATTAATTATTTTTACTCAATTTACCATTTATCATTAATGAAGATGACACATAAATAGATTAAACATTTAATGGAGAGAATTTATAATTTAGACATAAATAAGGATAAAGTATGTCAAATACCTCCTCCTAATTAATATTTCTTAAGAGGTGTGTAAATTAAAAAGCCAACAAATAATTTGAGACAGATGAAGTACTACTTTATACTATTTCCTGAGTATAAAAATTGATTAATTTATCTGATGATAGATTTGTCTACTTGGCTTTTGCTGAAAACTATGATTCTAAAGTAATAAAGTTGATCTCTTTTTCATAAGTAATCGACTATTAGGAAATTGATTTTACGTAGACGCAAAACCTCCTCGTTAATTAAAGTTGAGGACATTTTATTTAAAGAAAACAGACAAAGAAAAAGTGGAAGTGAGAATTAAATCATTACTCCAATAATAAACAAGTTACTAAACAGATCCAATAATGGCGAGTTACGGTAATTGTGCAGGTCAATTATGTTATAGGTTACACGTAAAAAGGAATTACCAACCAGAAGTTGTTAAATAAAGTTTTTAAGAAGATAGAGTTAAATTTGCCAAAAATATTATTCATTCTCTTATATATGCAGTTTCGAAAATTAACCATTCTTCTATGTTTTAACGAATTCCAAATATTTAGTTTTCAGAAGCAACGGCTAAATTTGCTGTGAATTTAAGATTTCGGTCTCTTATGTGCAAATTGAAATGTCCAAAATTAACCATTCTTCTTCATTTTAACTTTAGATTATTCATAATGTAATGGTTTACATTCTACTGCTAATCTCTAATACTAAATATTTATCTGCACTCGATATTTATATATCAAATTAAATAATTTAACCTTAAAAGTTAAAATAGAAGGGCACTTAAAACACAATCACAATGAAAAATAAAAATGAAGCAAAAATAAAATATATTTAGCCTGAGGCGCGAATATCTCACTATCTCTAAGGAGATTCAAGCCTACGACAGTAAGATTTTCACTGATCCAACAATAATTTTCGTGACTTGTCTCCTCCAAAATACAACAACCATATAACTCAACACACGTTGAATAAAATGTTGAGTCCAAAGCTCCATAAAAATAACATCTTACTTCAACGAAATAAAACTCTTTCTCCCCACAATATTAACCTCACTTTTTTATGCATTCTACAATTTGTTTTTGCATGTCATCACAAGGTAAAAATGAATACTATTTATAGGTGAAGACTTTCTTCATTGAAATAAATTGAAAGATGGTGGGGGTAATAAGTTATGAGAATGTTGGAGAATATGGATTGATAATTACAAGGAGTAATAACCACTTTCTAGATGATGAAAAATCGTGAAATAATGATTTAGTAAGATGTATGGTCATTTTCTCCACATAACAGTCATGATATAATTAAAAAATGTGAATAATAAAATGTATTCCAACACTTACCAATAAACCAACCTTTTCTTCAATTCATTTTTCACTTTTGATTGGACATGATCATTAAGGAATATTTACCTCGAAATTAAATTTGAGATGAGTTTATCCCATATTTGATTGGGGTAAAATCACAGTATAACTAATCCTGCCCGAAATTATAGTGTTATTTTTATTCATATGAGAGAGTTGGCTAACTAATCCCGAGTAACTTGTTTCCACCAAACAACCCCTAAGTTCTCTAATATTTATTCAACACATATAGAATGACATTTACAATTTCTGTGTTGTAACAGTTGAGCTATGTAGAAGAGTAAACTATATTGAAATAATAAATATGAGTTTCATAAAACATCGTGTTGTTTGATATACATTTACATTTTTAAAAGTATGTATCACAATCCAAAGATGGGACAATAATTTCGAGACATGACAGAAAAGAAGTACTACTACTTCTATTTGGTGATATGGATGCTATGTACTAATTTCTTTTTCTTTCTGGAATAATTTTAGATGTCATTTGAACAGTTTTCAATTTAATATATATACAGGAGTATAGGACTGAAAATGGAGTACGGAAAAGATGGATGAATTGACCACTGCAATTATCGGTGATTAAGCATCAAAGATATTATGATAAACTGCTTTAGGCTTAATATATTATTAAATATTAATGTTATATGAGTGTGAATCAATGATTTAATTGGAATTTATTGCATGTATGTAGGCAACTCTTGTAAATAAATATTTAACGTGTGAGTCTATTTTAATCCAATTAATTAGTAAATTATGTAGAAAATAAAGGAAAATTGCCAAAAAAGGAGAGAGAAAAAAAGAAAAATGCAATTGCAGGCCACAAATGTGTCATATCACCGTTTTTATCCAGTCTTAATATATATATATATATAGGCGTTTCTCCTTACATAAAAAATAATGTAAAATAGGAAACAAAATACACTCACTTAGTCATTTCTATATAAATATCAAATGTATAATTGATTTCATAAGAAAAATATTTGATATTAGTAGTAGACTTCCTACAATTTTCATAAGTTAGTATTTTGAATCATAAGAAATTACATACTTACAACAAATAAAAATTAATTTAAAAATTAAATTAATGAGGAATATTAGAGAGAACATATGGAAAAAATAAAGGAGAAAATAATACAATACACATCATTCTTACGAATTTAACCATAAAATATAGAAGAAAAAAATACGAAAATCAATGTATAATTTTTTAGCTCTTGTTGATATTACGAAAAAGGACCAAAACTATCCTGAATTATCCGAAATATACCACATATAACCTCCGTTTATTTTTTATATCAAATATACCCTCGCCGCCACTCCAAGGAACCACACATGTCCCTCCTCTTGACATACCCGTTTGAATGTTGATGGGGCATTCTGCGTGGAAAAAATTTCCCACATGACCATCCACATAGATAAATAACCTAGGCCACCAATCCACATAGGCAAATAACCCGATCCACCCATCGTATTATCCAAAAAGATTCATCATGAATCTATTTTCTTGTTTTTTTTTCATTTTCTGAATGGAGATGGCGTTTGGTGGTTGTTTGCGGTATTGGGTGGTGTCAGATTTCGTCGGGAAAAATGAAAAAGGGGGGTGACGGTGGAGCAAAGGTGAGCTATGGAGCAGTGGTTGTTGGGTGTCGTTTGGGGTCGATGGTGAGGAGCTCATCGGAGAAGGGAATTCATCGGAATCTAGACGGAGCTTTTTGTGTGGGACAATGAAGGAGAAGAAGATGAGAGAAAAAGCAAGAGGGATGACTGGTGGAGCTCGCTGGTTGCAGCGATGGAGAAGAGGGAGACATAGAAGAAAGGAGGAGAAGAAGTAGTGGGTGGGAGTGTCGTGGTGGCGCGGCCGGTTGCCGAATGTGATTCCGGTAAGGGAAGCGGGTGAAAGAAAAACGAGAGGAAGAAGGAGATGCTCATGTGGATGTCCACATGGACAATTTTTCACATGGCACTTCCACGTTACTAAATCTGACAGTCCGTCAAGTAGAAGGGTATTTGAAGTCCCTTTCCATTAACGATGAGGGCATATTTGGTACCAAAAATAAACGGATGGTAATTATGACCTATTTCAAATAGTCCACGAGTAATTTTGACTCTTTTCCGTTGGTATTATCCACTCCTACAAGATGATCGTCATTCAAGAGTCTCTTCCTCCTTTAAATCAAACTAAATCATGAATATGATACTGTAGTAAATATAACAAATGATATGAAAGAATAATCCTCGGAGGATCCCACGAAATAAAAAATACAGAAAAGGGTCAAATATACCCCTTTATTTTATTAATGAAGTTGATCCACATTATACTTTTTGGTCACGTATGCCCCTACCGTCCACCAAAATTCTAAATCTGTCCTCATTTTAACGAGAATGACACATGGCAACCTTTAATTAAAAACCCCAATCCCCATACCCGACCCAAATCGAAGACCCAGCCGACCCATTTCCCCTCTTAATTTTTACCCACCACCCCTTGCTGCCACACCTGTTTACCATCTTCTTCTCGTTCATCCTTTCCTTTTAATTTTTCAGCCACCACCCCATGCTGTCACAAACCCAGATTTTGTTTTTGAAAAATACGAATGGAAATGAATGAAATAAGCAGGAAAGAACAGAATTGGAAGCTAGATTAACAGCACACACACAAAAAAACAAGCAAACAATGTTGCACAACAATGGAAGAAGAAGCTACATGAGTTCCAAAGAACAAATAAGAGTGATAAAATTTTTCTTTTTCTGAATCTGATTTTTGAATCAGTTTCTGAAAGCTTAATATGGTCAGCCAGTTTATTTCGTTGTGTTTATTCAATTCTAATTTATCACACTCGGTAAGCTAAATCGTTGTTCTTTCAACCCAATTTCCTGCAGAATAAATTTGAAGTTGAAGTGGGAAACCTCAAGTTTCCCATTATAGCAAGAGGTGACATTTGGGGTCTGTTTAGGTGAATTACTGGGAATTTGAACTTATTGAATTGGGAATAAAGCTAAGGGTTTATTTTGGAATTAATTTGGAATGGGTCGGATCGGGTTTTGGGTTGGGTATGCAAAAATTTTAATTTGTGGGTTGATTTTTTTAATTAAAGCAAGGTTGTCCCATGTCATTTTCCGTTTAGATGAGGGGTAGATTTAGAATTTTGATGGACGGTAGGGGCACAAATGACCAAAAAGTATAACGGCGGATCAACTTCAATAATAAAACAAAGTAGAAGGTATATTTAATCTTTTTCCGTAAAAAATATGAATTTACAATATCTAATGCTTTAAAAGTGTCACATTCTTGACTAGTGTTATCATTTATTTTTGCAACAAAGTCTTAGAACGCCTCTACTTATTGGACTACAATATGAAAAGTTGTGGGAGTAATGAAAATAAAGACTAATTATTTAGCTGTTATGATAATAAAAAGTTGTGGGAGTATAGAAAATAAAGATCATTAAATTTTTATATTAAATAATATGAATGAATGTAGGAGATTGATATATTTATTATTGTAAAATAAAAAATAGAGAAGTAGGAGAAATTATTTAAATATATATATAAAAAATAGAATCCTTAGTATGTGTCACATCATTCTTCTATTTCATAGCTTTATATTATATATGAATATAGATTAGGGGCCGACACACATTTACAAAAGCGCTTGGTTAGAAAAATTTATTGAACTATATATACAGAGTTTATAAAAATAATAAAGAATCAAAGTTTGTGATCTAAAATAAATTATAAATATTTATGTGACTATAAATTATCTTTTTACCTAAGTTGGTACTAAAAATGTAATAGATTAATGCTATGATAGTTTTACTTTAAAATATTTTTTGAAAATTTATGTTTAAAAAGTATAAGATCTTTATTTTAAAAAAGAGATTTATTTAGCCAACAATAGTTAATTTATATTCTAGTAACAATATTCTTATTTTTTCTTCTCATAATAAAAGGTATATTCTATATTCTGTTTAATTTCTCCAACTAAATTATCTATTCTCTAAAAAACAAGGGATGAAAGGAATTGAATAAATTAAAATTATTATTTTTTCATTCTTTCTCAAGTTCTCAAGCATTGCATCAAATAAATAAAAATAAATAAAACTTTATTCAGATATCAATTAGTTATCAATTTTTAGAATCAGTTTCTATTATACTAACTTATTCCTATATTTTTCTTTATATTTGGATTTTTAATATATTTTACTATATAATAGTATATTACTCTTTATCATTTATTAGAATTCAAATATGCAACATAATGTACGAATTAGACTATTTGAATGATATTTTTAAAAGATGGAGGTCTTTTAATAAATTGGCTTTATACCCTAATGTTCTTGAGCCTCCCCTGCTGGTATATATACATTACGTAATTTCTTTTTTCTTCTGTCATAATTTTGCTTATTGACACGATATGTTAGCTTAAAATTTTTCTTTTGGTGTCTATTTTGTATCTAAAGTTGCAAGACGCGGGGAAGATACCTGAACTTATAAATAAATTACAGATGGTTAATTCAATCAGTCGTTACAATATGCCAAAACATAACATTGTCTCGTGACGAGGAAGGGACACTGGTGGCATGTTCACAGTTCATGGTGTCGTTGTTGTCTATTCCAGGCCTGAAACTACTCGACCTTATCATTTTTCTGACCCTCATGCCGATGTTCCCATCATTTTTGGTAAGTACGTATATTATTAATTAGCAATTAAACAAGTTAAGCACCTTATAATCTCATAAATCTGTTTTAGTTTTTAACATATCTTTTTTTAGTTTGATTCATAGGTGAATGTTGGAAGAAGATCTAAAGTAGGAGGTACTTGAATATGTTGCCTCTGGAAGCAAGATCATGAATTATGATGCTTTCACTATAAATGGTCAGCCTGCAGATTTTTAGCCTTGCTCAAATAATGGTACGTCTAGTTACATAATAAAAAAAATTGTTCTGCAATTATTTACATTAAATCAAATTAACTTTTCTTACTCTTATTCAATGTACAGGAACTTTCAAGGTAAAAGTGGAGAGTGGGAAGAGTTACCTTTTCAGAATTATGAACATGGAAGTGGGGAAAACTCTTTACTTTAGGATTGCGAAGCATAATTTAACAATAGTAGCGAGGGATGGACGCCTAATTAAAAAGTCATTTACAAGGGACTACATCAAGTTAAGTGTACAATAATCAATAGACTACATTTTGGAGGCGAATCAAAACCAGATCAACAATAATATATATGCGATTTAAAAATATTTTTACTAATTGACATAGGATGCACGTGTGGCGCATCGGGATGCACATGCGGTACACGAAATGCACATACGGCACACGGGATGTACGTGCGATGCACGAGATGCACTTGTATCGCATGCAGAAACTAGTTTTATTGAATAAATTTGAGACCTCTTTTTAAGATTTGGTTTTAGGCCACCAATTCTATTGAGCCGTCCCTGAGTACATAGTCATTCTTGGTTTCGCTAGTCACTCCTGGTCAGGATGCACGTGGTTTTAGGCCACCAATACTATTGACATAGGATGCATGTGCGGCGCACGAGATGCACATGCGGCACACGAAATGCACAAGATGCACTTGTGTGACATGCATAAGCTAGTTTTATTAAATATATTTGAGACTTCTTTTTAAGATTTGACTTTAGCCATCAATTTCTTTGAGCCACCCCTGTAATAGGCAATAATACAATAACAACAACATATCCAATGTAATGGTCAATAATTAGAACCAACAAATTAAAGCATATCGGGTTCTCTAGTTGGAGAAAGAAATAGTTGACAAGCAAAATATCAGGATCTAGGACATTTGATTTATGATGTGAAAGAAATGACATGTCAAATTAATTGTTCATGATTATCAGTACGCTTAACACTATAATGAGAAACGATAAAACCATAAAAGCGTATCAGCTTCCCAGATAAGGAAGACTAATAAAGGAAAGATAATAAAAATGAAATGACATGCACAAATTATTCATAAATATCATATCACTACATAGTCCAATGAGTATCACTAGAACCATAGATTATACGGAGGTTATCCAAATGTAACATATCAAGAAAGAGGTAATGGTAAGACACAATACCCCTTGGGGTCCCAAACCCCAAACCAATTTCGAGTATTATATACACAACAATTCTTTCTTCCTCTACCGATGTGGGAGAATTGAACTCAATACCACACTTTCCATGCTTCAAACACCTCACTTCGTGGACCAATATCTCTTTCATTTCTTAATGAAATTTGACGATTCTTGGCCCTACGGTTATCTACGTACTTAGTAGATCATGCATGTGTGAAGAACCGAATTCTCCAACATACGTAACACTAGTGTTTAAGCCGTTAAAGTTGGTCGGTCGCAACTCCCGCCAAAGGCAAATTTCCAACAATCCCCTCTTGAAAGAGATTTTGGCGCACTCACATGGTGCCTTTTCCATTTCCGAGCAATATTTCAGCGGACCGATGTTGCATAAGGAGAGGTAGCTTCGACTTTGAACCTTCCATAGCCGAATACCATCGGACTTACTTCTTGCGCGGTGAACATGATGTCTTGAACCGTCAGTGTTTAGTGTAAGCCAAGTCAATGGTACCAACACAACAAATTCCCTTACTCTCTTCTTCGTAATGTTTTGTCCGTTTTGGCCATGGACAACGTCTTAGATTCTTAAGTGCGTTCATTTTGAGGCGGCCCGTCCTCGCACTTAAATAGGTGGTCTCCTACAAGGTATCCTGCTATACCCCACTTCACAAGTGTTAGGAACCATTAAAAGTTTCCCAAACCTAACCTCAACTGTTGAGGAGCATTACATGTTTTGAAAACTTAACCTTTACCCACATTGCAGATAGCACTTAAAGTCTATCGCGGGAACGGCTTTGGATTTGGTGTTTCTTTTCAGAAATCACTATCCGAAGTGCTCATACTTCCACCGAAGCGATCAACCGAACCTTTACAACTTAGTTTTCCCATTGAACCAAATTACCGGGATCTCCGGTTAGTAAGGTTGGGTTACCGCATGTATCGGTCCTTATATTTTGGGTTTTAAGCCCATTCCCCAGACAGCAAGTCATCGATCTTTGGGTAAGCCCTTTGTCAATGGGTCTGCTATATTATCCTTTGATTTAATGTAATCAATGGATATTATACCCGTGGTGATCGGTTGCCTAACGGTCTTATGCCTCCGTCGAATATGACGAGACTTGCCGTTGTACCATTTGAACTATCACTTTTTACCGAGTTATATATCCAAATTATCGGTTATTTCTTTTCCTATCTGAAATATTACCATCTGATGTTAGTTGTTTGAGATATATAGTAAACTTTTTCGATAAATATTTGTTCGTATCGGATGTTTATAGTAAATCAATATAACTTATTATAACTAAGCGATTTAATAAAGTAAGAATATATTTTAATTAATAACGGTTAAGTAATAATTTTTTGTGTGTATGTGTATTTGTGTGTGTATATTTCAATACTTATTATGTATTCATTGGTTTGTATAAATATACGGTACACGTATGTCTTTAACAACAAACATCTAATGAGAAGAAATGCTCTATTCAATCATACTCACTTAGAGAATTAAGAGAATAACAAGGAGAGCTTGCTCCAATATGGTAAGTACGTATATTATTAATTAGTAATTAAACAAGCTAAGAACCTTATAATCTCATCAAATTTATTCTAATTTTAACATATCTTTTTTTTTTGTTTAATTTGATTGATAGGTGAATGTTAGAAGAAGATCAAAAGGAGGAGATACTTGAATATGTTGCCTCCGGAAGCAAGTTCATGAATTATGATGCTTTCAGTATAATGGTCAGGCTGCAGATTTTTATCCTGCTCAAATAATGGTACTTATAGTTACATAATATAAAAAAATCATTATGAAATTATTTATATTACAAATTAACTTTTCTTACTCTTATACAATGGATAGGAACTTTTAAGGTAAAAGTGAAGAGTGGGAAGAGTTATCTTCTCAGAATTGTGAACGTCGAAGGGGGAAAAACTCTTTACTTCAGGATTGTGAAGCATAATTTAACAGTAGTAGCGATAGATGAACGCCTAATTACAAAGCCATTTACAAGGAACTACATCAAGTTAAGTGTACAATAATCAATAGACTGCATTTTGGAGGCGAATAAAAAAACAGATTAACAATAGTATATATGCGATTTTAAAATATTTTTACTAATTGACATAGGATGCACGTGCGGCGCATCTGGATGCACTTGCGGTACACGGAATGCACATGCGGCACACGGGATGTACGTGCGATGCACGAGATGCACTTATATCGCATGCAGAAACTAGTTTTATTGAATATATTTGAGACCTCTTTTTAAGATTTGGTTTTAGGCCACCAATTCTATTGAGCCGCCCCTGAGTACATAGTCATTCTTGATTTCGCTAGTCACTTCTGGTCAGGCGCCTCTATTATCGCGAAGCTTGCTGACAATAAAGTCATTTTCATTCCTTCTTAAGCAAGATTATTTAACCAATAACAAAATTTCAATGTGTGATATTTCGAATCCATTGTTCTACTAATTCAGATTCATGGTAAGTATAGCCCACCAACGGAAAAGTTATTTATATCGTGATTTTTTTATTATCATGGCTCGAACTTGAAACCTCGATTAAAAAGTAGAAAATTTACATTTATACCACCTCATCTCTTGGTATTATAATCATATAATGTGATGTCATTATAGTAATTTGGTAATTTGTTCTTTTTAAATATTGATGTCACTTATGAAAAAATACACTACTGAAGTAATTAATGAAATTACACTAATAGCACATATTACCTTGCATTAACCAATAGTGGTTTTTATGCAAAGTGATGAGCTCATGTGAGGTTGAGCCGTAAGGCTGGCCAGTGGGCCGGGTCGGCGCGGTCCCGCCCCGGTCCCGCCCCGACACCGCCCCGGTCCCGCTCCGAACCCGACCTTTTTAAAAAAAATAAAATTTGGTATCGGGACTCGAACTGGGACGGGACATGATCTCGTCCCGACCCGTCCCGGCCCGCCAGTCCCGACCCAATCCCGCCCGCAACCATCCCTTTTGCAAAAATAACTGTTGCACCAACGACCATTTTACATTTTGGCCGTTGTGCAACGGCCATTTTTGGCCTCCCCCCTCCCCTAACCCCCCAACCCCTTAATATTTATTTTTAATCCATAAGTTATTATATTTACACTTTAACCCAATTTCTCAACTATAAATACCTCATTTTCTCTTCATCTTTCTCACAAATCTTCCTACAATCTCTCTAATCTCTCAATCTATCTCTCTACAAGTCTACATTGTCTACTAAATATTCAATTTTATTTATTCATTTGGGAGTGAAGTTGACAACTAGCTTGAGGATCTTCCATCGAGCAAAGTTTCAATTTTCAACCTCTCGATTACACGTCGACGTTTGATACATTCGTTCCTTCATTAAATTATTATTGTCTGTTTATTTTATTTAGCGCACTTAATTTCAGTTACTTTAATTATTTATTAGTATAATTATAAATTTATAATGGGATGATTTAAACGTATGCTTATGGATAGGGGTCATGCTTCTTTTAGTAGGGACAACAAAGGCAAGGGTCCTATTTCTAGACAGAATCCTATCCCTACACAGGATGATTTTGTTGATACTGAACATTTTCCTACAATACCATTAGATTTAAACGAGGAACTATTTTCTGGAACTCAAGAAGACTTTAATTTAGACGATGATCTAGATGATACACCCACTAATGTAGATGACAACACACCTACTAGTGCACCTTCAACTGAAATGCCTCCTATTGCCCCTAGTATGAGATGAGGTCCAACAAAACGAACATTAAAATCAGATGCATGAACATTTTTGATAGGGACATAGAGAATCAATTAGCTAGATGTAAAATTTGTAAAGATGTTTTAAAATTTAAAACTGAAAAAGGTCAAGGTGGGACCGGGGGGGGGGGGGTTTAATGAGACACGTATCAAGGTCTCATCCTGCTAGGTATGCCTAATACGAGGCTTCAAAACCGGGTACGCAAACGTCCGCTCCATCGGGACAAGGTTCACATACTGTCACGGAACAAGTACATGGTCAAATTAACTCTATGACGGGGAAATTGTAGGCCCTAAATACGATAAACATAGAGATAGGGAAGCAATAGCAAAATTAGTTGTTGTGGAGGGTTTGCCTTTTCATTTCCTTCATCTCCCGATTTTATTCATTACATTAGAGATATGTATAATCCTTGCTTTTAACGGTTTTCCTAGATCCACTGTTAAGAGAGATGTATTTAAATTCGCACATGAATATCAGTAGTATTTACGTTATTCATTATATCATTTTAATGGCAAAGTGACTATCACTTCTGATATAGGCCGTAGTACTAACGACCATGATTATTTAACGGTAACTTGTCATTGGATAGATTATAAATGGTCTATGAAAAAACGTATCTTATCGTATAGATATATAGATGATAGACACACTGGTACTTTTATTGCAGAAAATATTTATCAAGTGTGCGATTATTACGGAATAACTAATAAAATTATGACTATTACATTAGATAACGCTTCTTCTAACAATTACGCTATTACAATTTAAAAAAATAGTTTAACTCCATCTTTTCCAGATCATTTTCATATAAAATGTACGTGCCATATATATAACTTAATTGTAAAGGATGATTTATCACTTTTTGAAGACATTCTTAGTAAAATACAATTTGCTATAAACTTTATTTTAAAAAATAATAGAATACAACGAAGAAAAGAATATAAAAAACTTATCACGATTACCAACTACCTTATAGAATTTTTTTTTGCAGAAGAAGTACACACTAGGTGGAATTCTTTATACGAGCAACTACTTGTTGTTTATGACTATAGAAAACCTATAACTTTATTTTTTAACTCTCATAATCAAAATCCAGCTGATATGGTTGTAGATAGCGATTGGGAAAAATTTCTGACTTATTGTATTTTTAGAGAAATTTTTTCAAGCAACAAAAGAATTTTCCAGTATATATTATCCTACTATTTCAACTATGTTGTTTTATATAGCTCTAATATTTTTATTACTTAGTGAATATATGGAAAAAACAGCTTATGGCAGCTATTAAAAAATATTTATCAAAATAAAAAATATTTTATTCCTATTCCCACTATTTATATTATTGGTGTTGTATTAAATTCGACTATTAAAATAGACGGTACTAAATCACTTATTGAAACTATTTACGATTGTATAGAAGTACTACCACCTCCAAGTCCCAAAAATCCAAATCACCTACCACCTATTGAACAAACTAAAGAAGAAGTGTTGTCTAGCGTAGAAGACGAATGCAAAAAAGTATATAGGTTTTACCAACAAGAAAGTTCTAGTAACCTACCGGCTTCCATACCATCTTCTTCTTCTTCTTCTTCTCCTCCTCCTCCTCCTCCTCCTCCTCCTCATCCTCATCCTTCTTCTTCTTCTTCTTCTTCTTCAACACAACCTCACAAAAGACATGCTGTTTCTACGGCTAGTATTGAAAGCCTCAGAAATAGAATGTGCGGTCGTACCGCTATTAACCAAATTAGCGAGTTTGATATTTTTGTTTTGTAGGGTTCTGTACCGTATCAAGCAGTTCTCAATGAAGAAGGACGTGAAGACTTGCTGAAATATTGGAGGGGGAATAAGAAGACCTTTCCGACACTTTCAATGATGGCCCGAGATGTTTTGAACATTCAAGCGTCATCAACGACGTCTAAAAGCGCTTTTTCTGCCGGCAGATATCACATAGGAGAGCACATACACTCATTAGTCGGAGACAGCTTGGAGATTGTGGTATTATTCAGAGATTTGATACGAGCGGAGCGGAAAAGGTGCGGTCAACCGGAGATCAACGAAGAAGAAGACGAAAACTACAACGAAATCTTATCCGAAGGTGGTGGAAGCGACGTGGAGCAATTTGACCAACAAATATCAATTCCAACCGAAGAACCACAGGAAATTATCAAGAAACTAGAACAAGTTTTTTTCAGAATGTAATTTTTTTAATTGCAATTTTACTATGTAATTTGCAACTTTTGAACAACACAACAAAGTTGCAAATTTGACAATTGTAGTTGTATTACAAAAAAAAATCATATGTCTATTAAATAATATAAGAGGCACAAAAACAGTATTGTGATGTTTTTATTATACTATTTTGTCTTGTTTAATTATTGATTTTTTTATATATATATATTTTTTTAAAATTAAGTGCAAAAAAAAAAAATGCCCGGAATCCCGACCCGACTCCGACGGGATCGGGATCGGGGCGAGACTTCGACAAATCCCGCCCATCCCGATCCCGCCTGACCCGACCCCGACCCGATCCCGCCCCTTCCCCTTGTCCCGCCTCACCCGATCCTGCCAAACCTGACCCGACGGTCCCGAGTCCGGCTCACTGACCACCCTTTTGAGGGCAGCAGTCAAAGTCAATGGAACTAGTGGAAACAGTTTCATCCTCCCACCCTCCCCACCACCACAAAATAGGAAAGCAAAAGGATTATAGTAGTAAAAAATAAAAATAATAAAATAAAAAAAGGATAGTAGGATTTAAAACGCTGTTTCCTAATGCAACTAGCAGATGCAGAAATTGACGATACATGAAGCCAACGGATAAAAGTTAGACGGTGATGTATATTGGATAGTGTTGCTTCTCAAGTGGTCCTACTGCTAACCTTGGGATTTTAATTTACTTTACTTTATAAGTAATTTTTCCATTCAGTTTTACTTGTTATATATTGATTTGACATATTTATTAAAGAACTAATAATATAATTAAAAATTGATCATATTATTTCTAATTATTGTTAATTTTCTAATAATTGAAATCAATTAAAGTTTAGCAAAAATAAATAAATAAATGTGCAACTAACTAATTAAGTAATGGATCCCAACAATTCATATATTACCTATAAAAAAGATTAAAGAGTGGAGCCTTAGAAAAAGGAATTAGAAAGTTTGACTTATTAATACTAAGTGTAAAATAGGGAATAAAGTAAATTATCTCCTAATTTCCTAAAGTGAACAAATAAAATTGGATAACTATTTTTAATATAGTGGACAAGTAAAATTGGCCGGAGATAGTATTTTATATTCACGCAATAGGGTCTTTCTTTTTGTGGGAAGGGGCAAAACTTACTTTATATCGTGTCCTATTTTATGTAGCACAATATATGTTCTTAAAAAATACAACACATTTCTATATTTGAATTGTTTTATGGCTTTCTGGATTTTGGGGGTGAGAGGATTTGCATTTCGATATGGCCATCTGATCAAATTAATTAGTTTTAAGAAGAGATATAATTGATACTATACTATATTAGAAGCTAGCTATTGCAAAGGACAAGGTTAGTTAAAGAAGAGGATGAATAATTACCTGCTAAAGTGTATTATTAGTATATAATATTTCATATGATTGTTTAAGCAGTAGGCAGTAGATGAATTGTCATACAAATTTCCTCAATAAATGGGCTGATTGATAAGTTTTTGGCCCTTAGTTGAAATGGACTAGTATAACCCAACCACTCGTACTGCATACGAATCTCTGGTTGGTTGATAGATAAATTGTTAGACATTTATGCGGCCAAAAATATTATTTGAAAGTATCTATGTTAAAAAATAATATTGCACTCCTTACTTATTTAGAAATAAATACTTACAATATGATTGGTAGTCAATTTATGTTGTTGCAAAATTAACATTTGTCATATATTGGCATAATTTGCATTGTTCAATTAGCTTTTACTAGTTCATGAAAAAGTTTTTCAGCTGAACAGAAGCCTCCTTAGTCCTAAGATTTGGAACACTTAAATAAAGCTAATTAAGTCGTTCCACTATTATAGTCTTGATTTCTTTCGAAATGTATCAGGCGATGTTTGGGTCACATTATTAATGCTAAATTTTCATGGGTTAGCCAATTTTCACTAAATTATGTGCCGTTTTTTGTCAAACATAACTTTAAACGTCTAAAGTGTGACCTACATGAAACTTCATACATCTTAAGTTAGGCTTTGGCAATTCTCAACTTTCAATCTCAGAAGTCTGAAATTGATTTTCAAGCGGTTAAATATTACTACTAAATATTTGGAAATTTCGAATGACCTAAATAGCTATCTTCAAAGTGACTATATGTGTCCTAGCCCCAAGATTAATTAATAAATACATAGACGAAGAGAGTCACAAGGAATTACGGTGAATGAGAAACTTATTCCGTTTATAATTAAATAAGGTGAATTCTGCAAAAAAAAATTGGGATGATTATAGGATTGATTATTGCAAAATACAATATCCAACTACACTTTCTTATGGAGTAATTATTTTCACAACAATGTAATTATAACCTTTGAAGTTGCACAAAAATAATCGAAGATTAAACATAGGCGCATATAGAAAACTCACTTCACTGATTTCTTCATTATTTCAAATTCACCAATGAAGATATCTGGAAGTACATACTCGAAGAAAAAGAAAAGGAAAATAGAGAACGATGAAATTACAATAAAATGAAAAATAAAAAATAAAAGAATACCATGCAACATTACATGGCGAAAAATCATAAATAAAAAAAATATCAAGAAATGAAATCTAGGTACACAGTAATATGGGTGGAATTAATTAAGTTTAAGTAGATTGAATATTAGCAGAATTCATTTGCCAAATCTTGACTGTGGCAGTAACGCTAATATCTGTGGCATTGTTAAATAAATAGAGCTTAGCATCTTCATATATTGCCTTAGTTGGATATACCCTTGATGTAATAGCTGCCCTTCCACCTTGTGCAAAACTTTCTACTATTGAATGATCCACCTATTAATTACATTCACAAAAATAATTAGTATAAGCATAAACAGAAAACAAGTAATTAATCAAGAATTTTGGGACAAGTAGTTATAAAAAAAAGATCAAGAAAAAGGAAAATTAATTACCAGTGTTCTTATAGTAAGCTTCTCTCCTTGGAGAACTGGAACTGTGCTGCCATAGATTAATTTGCGAACATCTGTTGCTTCAGATGACCTACAATTATAGGAAGTAAAGATTAGAATCACCATTACCCTACTTATTTAACAATAATTCATCCGTTTCAATTTATATGATGACATTAGTTTAATTGCGTATGGAGCTTAAAGAAAGAAATAAAAAAAAACTGAAACTTGTAATCTTAAATATATCATAACGTTTGTATGGTTGTAAAAGTTTTGAAACTTATGGTCTTAAACGAAAATTTTTGCCGATTTCCCATTTATGAGATAACTATTTAGTAAATGACTCTTTTTATTTCTTTTGTAATTTATGAATCTTTTAGACCACGATTTAAAAATTCCCTTTGAGAAAATTGAAAAACTTAGGAGAAAACGTTAGAACATGGTCTATAGATGTTGGATGATAATTTAATGTTTTGTTATTCCCAATAGCTATATCAGCACAACTTTTAAAATGAGGGACAAAATCTAAATGGTGGTCTAAAAGGATATATTTGCGTAAATATACTGACATTCGTGTGGTTATAAAAGCTTGTCATTAAAAATAAAATACAAGGTTAAAGTTAAATTATTTTCAAATTTAGAAATATGTTATTCTTTTTAGAATGACTAACGAAAAATCTGGATGATGATGCAAGAGAGGAGAAAATTAGTACCTGGTGAGATCATTGCAGAAGTGTGTGTTGAAATTGCCAGTAGCATCTTTAGCAATGTAAAAGTAAATTGGAGTTTGCTCTGATAATCCACTATCTGTTAGAACCATCAAACCAAATGGTCCTAAGGCACCACGTTCAGCTGATCCACCACCGCTTCTGCAATCATATGTGCTATTGCTTCCATCTATTCTCTCTAACACCTTAGGATCTACTTCAAATTCAGCCATTATGTCCAACTGTAATAATAATTCAACAATATCAACATATTTTATACTTTCAGTGTATCTAAGTTAAATTCAATCGACAAAATGAACCAACCTGAGTGGCAGAACCAACTTCTAGTGGGACAACTGTGCCTGGTTTAACCACAACCTTGTCGAATTCCTTGCTGTCTAATCTCAAGTTCTCAACCTCAGCAACTGGCCATGTAATTATGTTGCTTCCAGTCTTCTTATCAAACTTTATAGTCCTCGGAATCGGCTATTTAAAAAAAAACATCACACGTTACCAAATGTTCAATCAATAAAACCACAATTATTACTATATTATGACATAATGAGGGTAAAGAAAGAAGAGGAAATCAAAATGTTTATCACAAATAAATGCAGAAGTTTTTGACGGTTGTTCCCCTTTGAAAAATTGTTTAGTAAATGATCATTTTATGTTTTGCAACTTATAAACCTTTTCTACCGTGGTCTAAAAATCAGTTTGATCAAACTGAAAATCTTACGAGAAAAATGTAAGACAATGGTACAACGGTCTAATGTTTTGTCAATTCCAAAAGCTATATTTGCTCAACTTTTAAATGATAACCTATAGAAGGGACAGTTGCATAAATTAATCAATGAATTGTACCTGAAGTGAGGCCCAGCCTTTGCAAATATCAGCAGCTTCACTATCACTTTCTGTAATCCAAGCCCAAAGGACTCTTCTCTTTTTCTCTTGGTCGTAAAATGTTTTTGATGCGTAAAAATTTCCATAATCATATCTTAGCCCAATACCAACATCGATTATGGGATTATCAGGTACCCATTTTCCAGTTGTTGCATCATAAGTTCCAAGTGCATAATAATCATTTCTATCATCATCAAGACTGGACTTCAACACATGTTTCACTGCAGGCCCATTTTCTGAAGTATCAAGCCCATTTTCAGCAATCTTCGAAACCGGGTAAAAATCCACACATTCCCACATACCCGTACCCGGTACACCATGGAGCACACCTTCCAACAATTCAAAATTCTTAAAATCAATTGTGTCATAGACCAATGAGATTCCGGTTTTATTAACTTTTGAACCAATAGTAATCCGCCACATGCCTTCCGGTGTGGTCCACGCGGTGGTGGGGTCACGAAAATCCTTTTTGGCAATTCCGGGTGGTGGGATCAGAACCGGGTTGCCCTCATATTTGACCCATTTTCTTAATAGAGGATCCGACGGGTCAGCCGGGTAGGCGAGATTTTGGACCTGAACCGATTCGTTGGTTGACCCGGTGTACAACATGACGAGATTATCGTATGGTAGAATGGTAGCGGATCCTGTCCAGACACCGTTAATGTCGTACCATTGATCCGCTACCATGGCCACTGGCAGATGCTGCCAGTGGATTAGGTCTCTTGAGACCGCATGGCCCCATACAATGTTTCCCCATACTGCTGCCTCTGTATTGTATTGATAGAACAAATGGTACCATCCTTTGTAGTATAATGGACCTGAAAAGAGTTTTGAAATTTGGAGTTAGAGATTAATGTAATGTACAACTTTGAAGGACAATAATTGTTAAGTGGTGATGCTAGAACAATGTAACAAACACTAAAGGAAAAAAAAAGAAGGTAAAATAGATGTTCAAATGGGAAATGGTATATGGAGATAATATTTGAACCATGTTTGTTTTACAATCTGATCTATTATTTCAACTTCAAATTTGAAATAGAGAATTTGATATTTGAAAAACAGGTTTGACGAGTATCTTAAGTTGTCATTCACAAAATATTAATTTTGTCAGTGAAATTCACTTCCAAACACAAATATTATTTTTCAATTTCAGCTTCAAAGTTTATTATTTTAAAACTTCAAAAAAGAAAAAGAAATTTCTTGTTAAGAGTCACACATCGGATATGGAATGGGAACATTGACTATTTATATGGACTCGGACAATCCTCACCCTAAAACTATCTTTTGGGGTTGAGTTAGATCCAAGATCCATTCTTTACATGGTATAAGAGTCATGCTCATTCCAATTCTTTGTTCCCCAATGTTGGGCCCCCAAATTATACCACGCTCCAGTTAACAGCGTCTGGGTGTGCGAGGGAGTGTTAAGAGTTCCACATCAGATATGGAATGAGAACACGGACTTCTTATATGGACTTGGACAATCTCACCCTACAAGCTAGCTTTTGAAGTTGAGTTAGGCCCAAGATCCATTCTTTACATGTCCAATGCCTAATTACTAATTCTTGTTTTATTTTTGATTTTTTCAAAATGGGATCTCTATAAAATTGGCATCCTATATGGAAGTGTAACTCTTATAAATGTTCCAGCTCAACTTGTAAGAATTTATGAAAGGCCTTTATTTTTTTTATAGCTCTATAATTTAAAAGTGTATGAATGAACTAGGTCATAAATAATTAAATAAGTTATCCACCCTTGATTAAAAAAGAATTCGTGGATCAAAACTAGAGAGGTTGTAATTGGACAGACATGATGGAAGTTTGTGGCTGCTCCCATAGGGAATTCACATGTAATTGTTTAAAGACAACTGTCCTCACCATGTTGTGAAAATCTGTCTACTATATTGAGTATATTCTAATCAGGTCACAGTCATGTCAATAATTTTCAATATATCAAAACATAAAACCATTTAGTAGAGAAATATGGACTTACCATTAGGATCTGAGGAACAAAATCAAGCAATTCCCGTGATCAACGCAATGCCAGCCAAATAAGAACAAATCATTAATATTCACGTCAAGAAATAACAAAATAAATAAGTTAACAAAATCATCTTAGAAATAAATCACAATGTATCCATATTCCAAGCTGTAATGTAATGGTTTCTTTTATATCAATACCATGAGCTGTTCTTAAATTACAAACGTAGTATAATGTGCTGTCAATCCTTAAATTAATACAGAAAACTTAAAATTCACGGGCATGCAATGTAATGGAGATAATCATTCATTGTGTTAAAAGATACACTAATTAACAATGTAGGATAATGTCCTGTCAATTTTTTAAAATTAAGACACAACAGATTCAATATCAATAGTTGTGGATTCGATTCAAATCTCGTCAAACATAAGAATGTTTTGTGTTAAAAAGTTATACCAATTAACAACATTTAATTTTGGTTAATAAAATCATTCTTCATTAATAAAAATTTAAAAAATGAGACATAAGAAAGAAAAGAATTAAAAAAGAATTACTGACCATTCATCCAATTCTTTTTAGGTTGAAAGTGGAAGGACGTTCTTTGCCAAGCCAACATCTTTTTGGTCCACGGAAACGGCCGTGCACCTAAAAAATGGCCGTGCGACTTGGTGGAGACACCTTCCGCCACCCCACGCGCCAACATGGTCATGGTGGTCAACGGCATTAGATTCGAACTGAGCATATTGCACACCGTCTCTTGCTGTGGCACCAGTACCGGATTCACATCATCAGTACTCTCTTCGTAATTTCCATATTTCACCGCCACGAAAAATAACAAAAATGCCACTAGCCCTGTTAATATCATGAACGTCATTTTTTTCGGTCGCCGGCATCTTGTTGCCGGTGAAGAATCACTGGAGCCGTTGTCGTGCTCCGGTAATTGGGTGTAATGAACGTTATTGTTTGTTACCTCTGAATTAGAGAGTGCCATTTATTTTTTTTTGCATGGTGTTGGACAATCTACTTTATCGACCTTATATACCACTAAAAATTACTATCCCTATTTTCCTTCATTTATTTTACTTCGGAATAGCTGACGGCGGGGAAACAAAATCTGTTCTATAGTTTTTCTATTTTTTGTTTTCTTTTTTGACTCTATTTAGGATTTGCTAAATTTAGCTGTAATAATATTGTATTAGGAAATGATATTCTGTAATTATTTTAATTTATAATTAGTTCTAATTTTATGTAGGAGAGATTATAGGAGAGAGTTTTGGGAGAGATTATAGGAGAGAGTTTTGGGAGAGATTATAGGAGAGAGTTTTGGGGCAGAAGATCAGGAGGGATATTTGGGTTTCCATTTTCTTGGTGATATAATTTGTTTATATTTGGTGAATATGTGTTGAATGAGATACACATAAAATTGAGATCAAATTTATCATGGTATCAAGAACCTAAGGTTTGAGGAATTGTTTTTTTTACCAAGAGATTGGTGAAGCGATTTTTTTTCCGACATGGCCGGTGATAATTTTGACAAGGTTTGTGTGCATTGCAATCGTGAAGGCCATGATCAGAGTTCATATTTTCAACTACATGGCTTCTCGGATTAGCGGGGGATCGTCCTTGTGGTGGTCGTGGTCCCGACCGCGGTGGAAGAGGTGGTGGTCGTAATGGTGCGGTTGGTGGTCGTAATGGCAGAGGGGGAGGCAATAGTGGTTCTACGGTTGTTCTCGCAAACACAACCATTGTTGGCTCTTCGGGACAAGTGAGTACGTCTCAGCCATCGGCAAACACTTCAGAGGTAGCAGACTTATTTGGCATTACGCCTACACAATGGCAGACTATTCTTGATCTTCTTAATTTGCAAAAGCCAAAAGATCGTTTAACAGGTGAGTGTTTATGAATAATTGATACTGGGGCCACCCTCATGTCACAGGTACATTAAAATCATTAATCAATCTAAAGACAATTAGCCAATGCGCTGTGGGATTACCAGATGGTCGGTCTGCCGCCGCCATGCATGAGGGAAGCGTGGTGTTATTGGAAAATTTGACACTTAATAACGTGTTATTTGTCCCAAATTTGGATTGTAATTTGATCTATGTGACTCAACTCTTAGATGAGCATAAATGTACTATTCAAATCACTAATACTTTGTGTGTTATATAGGACCTAGTGACAAGGAGGTTGATTGGAGTGGGTGAGCGCAAGGATAGACTTTTCTTTTTCCGTGGTGTTCCACATGCCAAGGTCCAAGATGTTGATGGTGGTGAGTCCATGGAGTTATGGCACAAGCGTCTAGGGCATCCATCAGAGAAGGTTCTTCAGAAGTTTTCTTTTGTGAGTCAATTTAGTGGTTTGAATAAAAATGGTTGTGATGTATGTTTCCGTGCAAAGCAACCTCGGGACAGTTTTCCTATTAGTAGTAGTCGTTCTAGTATGATTTTTTAACTTATTCATTGTGATTTGTGGGGACCCTATTGGACTCGTTCCTCCCGTGGAGCTTCTTATTTTTTTTACTATTGTGGACGATTTATCACGAATAGTTTGGGTTTATTTGCTTTATAATAAATTGGAGGTTGGAATCATGTTTCTGAATTTTGTTGCATTGGTCGAAAGGCAATTTAATCACCATATTAAGCGTGTTAGAAGTGATAATGGAACTGAGTTTACATGCTTAACTAAATATTTTGAGAAACATGACATTATTTTTTAAACTCTTGTGTTGGGACTCCACAACAAAATGGTCATGTTGAGTGTAAACATCAGCATATCTTAAATGTGGCGTGTGCTTTGCGTTTTCAAGGTCATCTCCTGTTCGTTTTTGTGGGGAGTGTGTGATGGCGACTTGTTACTTAATAAATCACACACCTTCTAGTGTCCTTAATTATAAAACACTGTATGAATGTTTTTTTGGTAAAGTTCCTAATTTAAAGGCCATTCGCGTTTTGGGTTGTTTGTGTTATGCTCATAATAAAAAAATATCAAGTGACAAATTTGCTAGTAGAAGTCGTAAGTGCATTTTCTTGGGATACCCATTTGCTAAAAAAGCGATGGAGGTTATATGATCTAGAAACACAAGAGATTTGTTTCTAGGGATGTTAAATTTTTTGAAAATATGTTTCCATTGTCTGAACCCAGTGTTGTGCATCCCAATAATGCTTCTAGTCATATCATGGGTACTCAATCCTTTTATGAGGATGACTTTGTGTGTGGAGAAGGGCTGACTTGTCAAGATACTCTACCTGCTTACGTGGAGGACACTGTGGCGTAGGCTATGGGGGGAGAGAGTAATGCGGAGACAGGGGGGGTGATGATGGACAAGAATGTGAAGGGGGTTTAGTGTCGGTGGCTGCTGAAAATGAGGAAGTAGAACAACAACAATCTACTGCCAGTGAGATGCAACAGCTAGCCGCACTCATGCAGAGACAACGACAGAACTGGGACGAGGAAAATGTTCAACATTAACTAAGTCTCGCTACCGTGACTTTGTGACTCATACCACTGTGAAAAAGAAAAGTCCTTCCGCAAACTCATCTTCTTCACCAACTTTCTGAGGTACTCTTTATCCTATTTCACACTTTGTATCTTGTGATAGATTTTCTGATAACCATAGAAAATATATAGCAGCAGTAACTGCAAGCAATCCCCCTAAAAAAATTAAGAAAGTTGTAAAGCATGAAGGTTGGAGAAAGGCTATGGCCGAAGAAATACGAGCTTTGAAAGATCAAGACACTTGGGTCTTGCAAAAGTTATCGCCTGGGAAGAAAGCTCTAGGAAGTAAATGGGTATATATTGAAAAGCACGATGAAAGAGGAAATTTGCAGAGATTGAAGGCAAGGCTTGTCATATTTGGTCATCATCAGGTAGAAGGTATTGACTACAACGAGACTTTTGCCCCAGTTGCAAAAATGGTGACAGTTCGTACTTTCCTTGCAATCACGGCAGTAAAGAAGTGAGAAATTCATAAGATGGATGTACATAATGCTTTCTTGCATGATGATTTAGCTGAAGAGGTCTACAAGAAAATTCCTCCAGAATTCAAGAAAAATCAATCTAATTTGGTGTGCAGGATGAAGAAATCCTTATATGGTTTAAAACAAGCTCCTAGGTGTTGGTTTGCCAAACTTGCAACGGTATTGCAGAATTATGGTTTTCAGCAATCATATTCAGATTATTCTTTATTCACATTGACAAAGGGAACAATTCAAATTAATGTGCTTGAATATGTGTATGATATGATTATTGCCAGCAACGATATGATGGCCTTGGCAATCTTTAAAGACTATCTTGAAAAATGCTTCAAGATGAAAGATTTTGGGGTATTGAAATATTTCCCCGAGCTAGAAGTTGCTCGCAGTTTGGAAGGCATTTTCATTTGTCAGAGGAAATATGCATTGGACATTATTTCAGAGACATGTTTACTAGGTGCTAAACCTGCTGAATTTCCTATGGAGCAAAATCATCGTTTGGCATTGGCAGTCGGACGATTACTTGATGATCCAGAGTAATATCGTCGACTTGCTGGGCGATTGATTTATTTGGGAGTTACACATCCTGATTTGACATATTCAGTTAATATACTCTCCCAGTTTATGCAACAACCCCGGGAAGAGCATTGGGAAGCATCATTACGAGTTGTTCGCTACTTGAAAAAGAATCCTGGCCAAGGGATATTATTACGTGCTAACACCGAATTAAGCTTGGAAGGTTAGTGTGATTCCGATTGGGCAAGTTGTCCATTGACAAGGCGATCGTTGAGTGGTTGGTTTGTTTTACTTGGTTATTCTCCTATTTCTTGGAAAACCAAGAAACAACCAACTGTTTCACGTTCATCAGCAGAGGCAGAATATAGATCGATGACATTTATTATCTGCGAATTGAAGTTGCTCAAATAGTTGCTTGGGGAGTTGGGCGTCCAACACGAGAAGGGAATGAGACTCTATTGTGATAGTCAGTCTGCATTATATATAGCACAAAATTCTGTTTTCCATGAGCGGACAAAACATATTGAGGCCGACTGTCATTTTGTGTGAAATGCAATTACAAATGGCTTAATTGTTCCTTTTATATGTGCATTGGCAGCCATTTTTACTAAAGCTTTGGGACGATCACAGTTCGAATTTTTGTTGTGCAAGTTGGGTGTTCGAGACCTTCATGCTCTAACTTGAGGGGGTATTAGAAAATGATATTCTATAATTATTGTAATTTATAATTAGTTCTAATTTTATGTAGGAGAGAGTTTTGGGAGAGATTATAGGAGAGAGTTTTGGGGCACAAGATCAGGAGGGATATTTGGGTTTCTTTTTTCTTGATGATGTAATTTGTATATATTTGGTGAATATGTGTTGAATGAGATACACAGAAAATTGATTGAGTTTCCTTTTACTACTAGAATAGGAGTGGACGCGACTTGGTTAAAAAGTTGCCGAGGTAATTCTGGAAACAAAATTAAAAAAAACAAAGTATTTAATATAGAAGGTTTGTTTTAAAGATAAAAGTTCAAATTATTTACTTTTATGTTTTCGTCTTTTTTGAAAATAAGTTGACAATTTCAACCAGCCATCATCATAGGATTAATCTCTGCTCTAATTTGGAAATTTCAACGTTCACAAAACGCTAATTATCGAGTTTTCGTAATCATCTTTGTTTGTTATGAATATCAAGGCCTGTTATTTTATTTTACTTTTCACAATTGGCCAAAGACTTTTTTTTAATAGGAATACGAAAGTCTGATAAGTTGTTTTTCTAGCAACTAACCCACACGTTTGTGAATTAATTTGGTTGTTGAAGAATTAGTTTTGGTTGCACTCTAATTCAAGATTTAATCTCATCAAGTAAATAAGTATAAAATTGCAAATACAATAATGATTTATTATAGATTTAGTGTCTTATTCTGAAATATACTAATTAACTGAGCATAAGGTATACTATAGATAATTAACTCAAACCATATTGGAGACAAAATCCACTATAGTTTTTTCTTGGAAAGAAGATGCTTTTTCTTTTCCACTGTCGTTTGTTAAGCAAGCAAAGGGATTTTAAGGGTTGTATATGAGGTTTTTGATTAAAATGAATTGGATTTAATATCTTTCAATTTTTAGGTTAAAAAATTAGGTATAGCATCATTAAAAAGTGTGATATATCATTTAACAAAAGATAAGTCACTTTTTTGATATAAAAGAAAGAGAAATGACTTTGTTCACCTATTTCTAATAGTTCATTAATTGTTTAAGTATTGAAATATTTATTATAACAATAACATACCCGGTACATATTTTTATGGTGGGATGTGTAGATGACAGATTGTATGTTGTCCTTATCTCTATCTTGTGAAGATAGAAAGTTATTTTTGGTAGACACCGGTTCAAGTAACTCATAAATCTTTATCATAGTAACTTTTAATTAACAATGGAGATAAAATGGACATACTGATATTTCAAGATTCAAACTACAATCAGGATGCTATGGGACGATAAACCTATTGGCAATTCACTATCTTTTTTCAATAATTTTCTTTCATTGGGATCAAGCATATCTCCACATTGTGAAATAATAAAAATAAATAAAAAAGTACTATCCAGGAACCAATTGCATCTTCCCCTAATTGAATTGGGCCAAGTACCAAGAAAGAGAAAATATTTCACAGTGGAACAACAAAAAATATCAGAAAAAAGCATGTGCTTGGCCACATGCAATGAGTTGCAACAGGTTCCCAGTTCCATAGGCTAATGTTGATAATGTTGTTTTGTCTGATTGACCATATCAGCAAATCATTCATTGTGTGTAAAAGAAATAACACTCTTCATTATTTTTATTAATTGAAAAGTATATATACAAGTTATAAAATAGGAGAATTATATTCCTATTCTACTCTTAAAACCTTATTCTACCATAATTCTAACTATACAATTATGGTAAGTGTATAAGACTAATTAAGGTAACCTTTACACTATAATATACTACAACTATACTTTCCTAATATACAATATCCTACACTACCCGTGATGGGCTACATGCTACTGCCCGTGATGGGCCTCAGCCACTCTGCCGATATGGGCTTCTTCATGCATTCGGTATCAGTGGTATACACTATGTATATCAAGTGTATATCACGGCTATATTACCTTGTTTAACACACCCCCGCAGTCATAGCGGGCGGTCTTCGAACGCTGAGACTGTCCCTAAAATCTTCAAAAAAGACAGCGGGTAAACCCTTTGTAAAGATGTCTGCAACTTGATATCGGGACGGGACATGGCATACGCGAACATGACCCCGAGCAACCTTTTCACGGACAAAGTGAATGTCCATTTCGATATGCTTAGTGCGTTGGTGCTGAACCGGGTTACCTGAAAGGTAGATGGCACTAATATTATCTCAATATACCAAGGTTGCCTTCTGAATGGGACAATGAAGCTCCAAAAGCAAATTACGTAACCAACATGATTCTGAGACCACATTAGCTACCCCTCGATATTCGGCCTCGGCACTTGAGCGAGATAGAGTTGCCTGACGCTTCGCAGACCAGGAGACCAAGTTGTTGCCAAGGAACATACAATAGCCAGACTTCGACCGTCTGGTGTCTGGACAACCACCCAAATCAGCATCTGTGTATGAGACAAGTGTGGATGGCGAGGAAGGATATAAATGCAAACCATAGTCCAGTGTACCCTGAATATAATGAATGATGCATTTGATTGCATTTATGTGCTCAATTCGGGGATCATGCATGAATAAACACACCTGCTGGACGGCATACGTAATATCCGGTCTTGTAAAAGTAAGATATTGAAGGGCCCCTGTAAGACTGCGATAGCGGGTCGGATCCTCGTATGGTGCACCGGCCGCGACACTAAGCTTGGGCTTTGTATCAACTGGAGTGGAAGTGGACTTACATGATGACATCCCAACCCTCTCGATGATCTCAGCTGCATACTTTCTTTGAGACAAAAACAAACAATCTGAATGACGCTTGACGACAATCCCCAAAAAGTAACTCAAGGGCCCTAAGTTTTTCATAGCAAACTCAGAGCTGAGCATAGTCATGATAGACTGGCGTAAGGCATCGGAAGAGGCAGTCAAAATGATATCATCCACATACAACAGAATGTAGGCCAAGGACGAACCACGACGGTAGATGAACAAGAAATTATATGTCCTGCTGTGAGTGAACCCAATAGTCGAAACATAGTCAGCAAACCTTGTATACCAAGCCCGTGGAGGCTTCTTAAGCCCATATAAGGACTTATTCAACAAACAGACATGATGAGGACGGTTGGGATCCCTGAAACCCAACGACTGATACGTATAGACTGTTTCCTTAAGATCACCATGTAGAAAAGCATTCTTGACATCTAACTGATGAATAGTTCATGCCTTCGAAAGATCCAAGCTAAGCACAGTGCGAATGGTAGCCAGCTTAACCATTGGACTAAACGTATCCCCACAATCTATATCAACCTGCTGAGTCTTACCATCACCCACAAGTCGCGCCTTATGTCGAGCAAACGAACTATCTGAATTCTCCTTATGAGCAAAAATCCACATAGATCTGATAACATTAATACCAGATGGACGGGACACCAACTCCCACGTCTTATTATCAATAAGAGCATTATATTCATCAGTCATAACAATTTTCAATTCGAGTCGTTTAAGGCAGACACATGATTATGGGGCAAGGGGGATTTAGAGACATTAAAATGTAAATTAAAATGTCTTTTAGGTGTAAAAATACCCCGCTGACTATGAGTGACCGATCTATGACTCCAGGAAGAATTGAGTGAATTTTGGAAATTTGCTGGGCTCGGGACGGACTGGCCAGCAGGCAGTGGGCCTGCTGGCCCAAATCGACAATCGGGAGCTGGAATTGGACCAGTTCCAGAATTAGGCTGGACTGGCCCAATCGCTGAAATTGATACAGTGACTGGACACTGCGACGGAACAGTGGGTCCAATGGGCAGTGGGCCCGTTGGAGGATTTTGGGTGCGGGACATGTCTGAAAATTGGTGAGTAATATATGGAGATATACCATCATCCAAAAAATTATACGAACTAGGCTCGGGAGTATGGACTTTAGTAAATGGAAATTGGATTTCATCAAAAAATTACATGGCGATTAATGATGATTTTCTTGGAGGATAAATCAAAGCATTTGTACCCACGATGATTAGACGGATAACCCAAAAACACACACGGAGTAGACCAAACCTGAAGTTTGTTAATTGTGGTGGATGGGAATAACGGATAACACAAGCACTCAAAAAGTCGAATATGAGAATAAGAAGGATTCTTATTATTTAAAATTTGGAAGGGGGAAGAATATGTCAGACCTTTGGAAGGAATTATGTTAAGGAGATATGTTGCCATTTGAAGAGCATGATGCCAAAAATATGGGGGTACGGAAGCATGAATTAAGAGAGTGCAGACAATGTTATTTATGGAGTGAATTTTGCGTTCGGCTTTTTCATTTTGTGAAGATGTATGAGGGCACGAAAAATGAAAATTGATCCCATTATTAGCACAGAACTCCCGAAACACCCTATTGTCATACTCTTTTCCATTATCACACTGAATGCTTTTTATTTCTCTTTCGAATTGTGTTCTAATGAATGCTCTAAATTTTATGAAGACGGAAAACACTTGAGATTTATTGGCAATTGAAAACGTCCACAAAAATTTAGAATAGTCATCCAAAAAAAGAACATAATATCGATGACCCAACGAACTTAGAACAGAAGACGTCATATGTCGCTATGAATAATATCAAATGACATTGAAGTATGAGAATTGGAGTCTACAAATGGCAACTTAATAATTTTTCCTAACGAACAAGATTGACAAATTTGAGTACGACTTGTACCCTTACAAGAAATAAAACTATGTTTATCTTAAACTGATAAAATAGAGGATCCCGGATGACCAAGGTTAGCATGCCACAAGGAATGAGAACTGGCTGCAAAGGCTGATGGCAAGGCTTGACTCGATGGACTGAAATCGGATATGATAGGATAAAGATCTCCCCTACTATTACACCTCATGAGAGGACTCCCCGTCTTGAAATCCTTCACAGAGAAACCAAAATGATCAAATTCATCAGAAACGGAATTGTCAGTGGTGAACTTTCGGACAGACACTAAGTTTTTAATCAATTTGGGGGGCATGTAAAGTGTTTTTCAAGATAAGGGGTGGATTGGGGGAAGACAACGTTTTCTGACCATAACCCTGAATTGGAATAGAGTTACCATTATCAATAATTATACCCCGAGGGTTGCTCAAATTGGAATAAGATGAGAGAGTACCTGAATCGGATGTCATGTGGGTAGTGGCACCGATGTCCATATAGCAATTTGGGTCCGGTTGAGTTAAACCCAATGTGTGCATCGCGGCCTGCGTGGTGAGCTTGCGGAGGTCGGGGCCCAAAATTCCAAGACTGGGCTGAACTGGGCCGTAGCTGCTGGAACTGGCGTTACTGGGCCAGTGGATAGTGGGCTGTGACTGCTGATTGTTGGGCCTGAAAGACTGGCTAGCCCACTGGCTGCCGGGAGCTGTTGGAAAATATGGGTTGCTGGCCCACGGCCCATTGCCCCAGCCCAACTGCCATGGGCCCCACTACTGGGACCAGTAGGGTGGAGGGCCACTGCTGACTGGACGGGGCCCACTGCCGGCCGGCTGACCACCGGAACCGTCGCGTTTGCCCCCGCAGTTTTTTTTTATTCTTACGATTATTTTTGCCGCCACCCTAAGTATGATTTTGGCCCGAATTATCAACAAAACCCGAAGAATTTATGGAGGACGTCATTATGACGACGGGGTTTGCTCCGGTAGCCGCCTTTTTAACCAAACCGGCCTCTTCCAAGGTAAGCATGGAGCGGGCTTGATAAAAAGCAGGAAGTGTGTTGCTTTGACGAAGGAGAGTCCCAACGCCATTATAGGCCTCAAAAAGACCGGCAACCAGTTGTAGGACCAGACGATTATTTGTCACAGGTGCGCCAACGTTATGGAGTTGGTCCGCCAACTCCTTGAGTTTCTTGCAATATGCAGATACGTTTGGAAATTCTTCCATGCGAACTAGAGAGAATTCCTGCTCGAGTGTGACAACACGTGAATGTTGGTTATCTTGGAATATGTCACGCAATCTATTTCAGGTAGCCATAGCCGTGGTATCCGGCTCAATAATCGTCTATAAGAGGTCAACCGAAATAGTGGAATAGATCCACTGGAGAACGGTAGCATCAAGAGTAATCCATAACTGAGGATCCTCCGCGGGAATATGTATAGCGGGAGGAATTATGTGATGGATAACTTGATGGGAGATAGCGTGAATTTTAAACAATTCTGCCCACGTCGCATATTGGACGTTTTCTATCTCGAGCACAATAGGGATACTGTTCTTGACGTTAGAAACCATGAGGGCAGGATGAAAATTGTTCTTAGACATATTGAAAGAACAAAGAAGGAGGGGAAATTTGGGAATAGTAAGAGAGATTTTTGAGAGCGGAAGACGAAATTTGGACAAGAAACCCGAGAGGGGGTTTCGGCCGAGAATGGTACAAAATTTGGGAGAGAAATTTTTTGTTAGACCTAGTCTCTTGATACCATAAAAGAAATAATCCCCTTGATTATTTTCATTAATTGAAAGGTATATATACAAGTTACAAAATAGGAGAATCTTATTCCTATTCTACTCCTAAAACCTTATTCTACCATAATTCTAACTATACAATTATGGTAAGTGTATAAGACTAATTAAGGTAACATTTACACTACAATATACTACAAATATACTTTCCTAATATACAATATCCTACACTGCCCGTGATGGGCTACAGGCTACTGCTCGTGATGGGCCTCAGCCACACTGCCGATATGGGCTTCTTCATGCATTCGGTATCCGTGGTATACACTATGTATATCAAGTGTATATCACAGGTATATTACCTTGTTTAACAGTGTGGTGTTAGTCGGTAGGATAGCAAAAAAGAACATGAAATTTCAATACATTGGATACATTGAATTGAATAATTATAATAATGTGATTGTCCATGCTTCCACATGAAACCAATTTGGAATTACCAAATGCACATGCTGACAATGAGATTTTTCACATTTTCCACATGCATTTACTGCCATAAAATTGGATCCACCGATTTGGTGTTTGATTTTTCAGATCAATTCCCGTGGATGATAATCATTTTAGTTTTTCTATTTTATGTGATTTGTTTTACTCATGAGAGTATGAGACTGGTACTGAAATTGTAAAATGGATATAACTCGACTAGGTTTGTGACTACATTGATAAAATGCCAACAATTTCACCCGGAAGCAAAATTCAAGATCAATGCGCTTTCTTAAATTCCTTTTATCTTTCTTTCTTTATATTTTTTTTCCTGATAAAATCGATAAAAAAAAACTTCATTTGATCTTCCTGTTATCATGACAAATCTATATGGAATTTTGGTAATATGATATGAATTATGATCGTAGTTTGGAATCTCAATTATTGTGGAACAACTGTAGATGGAGATAGGAATTGAAGCTTGTGGTTGCTGTTAAGATTTCACTGTTGTTGGATTTAAATTTCACCGTGGTCTTCATCCAGGTTCATAATTTTACCGTGGTCCTTTCTATTTAATTTACTAGAAAGGAAATTATTAGTGTTACAAATTGTTGGAAGCGTGGAAAATACAAATTGTTAGTGCTATTTATCTTAGTCAAAGTGTCACGTACGTCTTTGCCTTTTAATATAAGCATAAAGTCATAAACCAAGATTCCTCCGATACTTGTTTTCCTTTGGCTATGTGGAAACTCGAAATTGGGAATTAATTTAGATGAGTTAGTACAACAATTACCTGAATACCTGGAAGACTGTTTCAAAGAATAAGGTGAATTTCCCATGAACGTATTCAAAGGCCAAAACTATTAAATTTCAGTAGTACTCTAGAGATAATGTATCAATCAAACGACAAGAAAGACTGAAGGACTTCGTAGACTGCCACCTTATCTTGACATTTCCATTCCTCATATATATGTATGATTATTATAACGGTAGAATAGTGTAAATTTACTTGATAGAGTTCTCTTATTAATGTCACGTATATATAATATATAATTGTAGTCCTAATAGAATTAGAGTCTCTATTTTACCTTAATTACACTAAATATTAATTACAGAATATGTTGTGAATATATATGGAATATATTCACTATCACACCCCCCTTAGTCGGAGCGGGAGGAGGCCGGACACTGAGACTGAATCTGAAGTGAAGGAACAGTTGCCGAGGAAGCCCCTTTTGTGAAGATATCTACATACTGATACGAAGAAGGAACATGCAACACTCTAACGTGACCCATTGCAGCCTTCTCACGAACAAAGTGAATACCCATCTCAATATGTTTGGTTCGATGATGCTGAACCGGGCTATGAGACAAGTAGACAGCAGATATGTTATCACAGTAAACTAAAGATGTCTTACGTATGGGACAATGAAGCTCAAGAAGGAGATTGCGGAGCCAACATAGCTCGACAACGACGTTCACAACGCCTCGATATTCTGCTTTTGCACTCGAACGGTAAAGCGTGGCTTGCCTCTTGGCAGACCACGATATGATGTTATCCCCCCAAAACACACAATAACCGGACGTAGAGTGACGTGTGTTCGGGCAATCTGCCCAATCTACGTCTATGTAGGAGATCAATCTAGTCGGTGTTGAGGGATATAAATGAAGTCCATAGTCAAGACTCAAGAGTGCCCTTAACGTACCGAATGATACACTTAAGAGCTGTAAGGTGAGGCTCCCTAGGAGTGTGCATGAACAAGCACACATGCTGAACCGCATATGCAATATCTGGCTGAGTGAATGTGAGATATTGAAGGGCACTTGCGAGACTCATATAAAGAGAGGGATCACTGACCGGATCCCCATTATCTGCACTTAGTTTGGACTTGGATTCGACGGGAGTTGGCATGATCTTATAATTTGCCATTTTAGCTCTATAGACGATCTCATTTGCGTACTTACGCTGACACAAGAACATGGCATGTGCGGATCTGGTCACTGATATTCCCAAAAAATAACTCAACTTACCCAAGTCACTCATAGCAAATTTGGACTTGAGTAAAGCAATGATCTCGTGCTTCAGGCCATCTGAAGAAGCTGCTAGTACAATGTTATCCACATATAATAGAAGGTAAGTTGTGTCAGTACCTCGATGAAAAATGAATAATGAATGATCACTCTTGCTGTACACGAAACCGATATGTATGATGTAAGTGGAAAACTGCTTATACCAAGCCCTTGGGTCTTGCTTCAGCCCATATAGCGACTTACGAAGACGACAAACATGATAAGGAGCCTCCAGATGCACAAAACATGGCGGTTGATGCATATAGACGGTTTCTTTTAAATCCCCATGTAAGAAAACATTATTTACATCAAGTTGGTGAATAGACCAATTCTTCCCAATAGCAATGCTCAAAATCATGCGGATGGTAGATGACTTAACCACGGACTAAAAGTCTCACCACAATCAACACCCTTCTGTAGCCATATGCCATTTGCCACAAGTCTGGCCTTGTGACGTTCAAGGACACCATTATATCTGAACTTATGACAAAATAACCACATACATCAGATTACATTCACCCCCTCAGGTCGCGGAACAAGATCCCAAGTGTGCTGTGAGGTAAGCGCATTAAACTCCTCTCGCATGGTCGCATTCCAATTCGAGTCAAGTTTGGCTAATTATGGGGTTTTAGGAATGAGTGTGATGGTTTGAGCAGATATGTAAATTGAACTTTTGGTTTGAAAATTCCGTATTGTGCACGGGTTTCCATGCGGTGAGTGGGACGGTCACAGGTGGGACAGGGGGGCTGGGTGGTGACATACATGACTGGGAAGCGGGGTCGGGACTAGGCAGGGGCTGGGCGGGGTGGCAGGTAGGGTCTGGGCAGTGTATTGGGGCAGTGTTGCGGGCAGTGGGTTGGGGCAGAGTGGCGGGTAGAATTTTAGGCAGTGACTGGGCAGTGTGCCGGGTATAAGTTCGGGCAGTAACTGGGCAGGGATCGGGCAGTGGGGTGGGGTCGACGGGATGGGTGTTAGGACGGTCTAAGGGTGTGGATTTTGTAGTGCATTTTGGACTAGAGGTGAGGTGTCTGAATCATCAAGGAATCTGTAATCAGTGACTCAGAATTTTTGAATGTTGTCAAATGGGAAAACGTACTCAACAAATGTGACATGGCGTGAGACTATGATTTTGTCTGTGGATAACTCAAGCACAAGTACCCCTATGATTAGACGGGAAACTTAAGAAGACGCACGGAGTGGAGCGAGGTGCTAATTTGTGAGGGACTGTGGATGTCAGATTTGGGTAATAAAGACAACCAAAATTCGAAGGTGATCATAGGTAGGGATTTGACAGAAGAGAATTTCGGTGGGTGTCATATTTTGAATCGTACGGGTAGGTAAGATGTTAAAAATGTGTTCTACCATTTTTAATGCATATACTCAAAAGGTAAGGGGGAGAGACGCATGAAAAAGAAGGGTACAAATCATATTATTAATGGTGCGGAGAATTCTTCCGGCTTTACCATTTTGATGGGAGGTATAGGGGCAGGAGAAACGAAAAACCATGCCATTAGCCGCACAAAAATTATGAAAAGAGAGTTATTGAACTCATGACCATTATCACATTGAAACGTTTTGATATCTTTTTAAAATTGCGTTTTAACCAATGTACGAAATTCAAGGAATTTGGAAAACATTTGAGACTTGCGTTTAAGCAGATAGACCCAAAGGAAGTGAGAGAAGTCATCCAAAAATACCAAATAATATTTATGGCCTAGGTTGCTAGTTATAGGAGATGTCTATAAATCCACATGAATAATATAAAAGGGAGAGAAAGTAATACTTAGAGAAGACGTAAATGGAAGTCTAACATGTTTTCCTAGATGACAAGAGGAGCAACTATGAGAAAGTTTCCCTTTATTACATTGGATTAAATTTCAGTTTCTAAGGGAATCAAAACATGAGCTCCCGGATGACCAAGTCTACTATGCCACATTAATGGAGATATTACAGCTAAAGCAGTGGGAGGAGTGACATGGGCAGTGGGCGTGGATAGGAAAGGATAGAGGTCCCCCTCACTATTGCATCTTGTAAGAAGTTTCCATGTATGTAGGTTTGTTATAGAAAAATCAAATGGGTCGAAATTGATGGATACATAATTATCGGTGGAAAATTTTCTAACAGAGATTAGGTTCTTGATAATATTAGGGGCATATAGGACGTTTTTAAGGGAGAATTGGGGATGTGGTGGTAGGGTTAGTGTGTGGCCAAACCCTTGTATTGGAATGCGATGACCATTTCCGACCATAATAGATTGAGGAGTATTTAAATTGCGCAGTTGAGGAAGATTACCATAATTGTTGGTGAGGTGAGTCGTGACGTCCGTATCCATATACCACACATCATCGGGCTGCTGCAATTTTAAAGAACCGAAAGTAAGGCCCAAATCCGTTGGATTGAGGCTGGACGGCTGCTGCTGGGCCGTTGTGTAGTGGGCCTGATGGCTTGGGCCTTCCCAGTGAGCTGGGCTGCCAGGATACTGGGCCTCGGTTTAGCCCACTGAAAGTGTTGTTTTGGGGCCACTGGAGCGCTGTTGGAAGGGCAAGCCCAGTTCGAATTGGCCCAATATTACTGGAAGGGCAGGCCCAGTCCAAACGCTGCTGGGCCTGTTGTGAACTGCACATATTGTTGGCCCAATTTCCACGAGGAGGATTTGTGACGTCGGGAGTTGAGGAAGCGGAAGCGGGAGAATCCATGAGGGTTACCGAAAATTTGTGGAAGAATATCGGTTGAGAGGCTGTCGTTTATCAACTGTATAACAACAGTATACTGGTATGCTTATGTGATAAGTGTATCGAGCGCATTGTGAGGAAAGAACAGGAGTAGTAACGCACTATGAAGAACAATTAATTAATTCGTCACATAGAAGAGAAAGTTTACTTTATTTCACCACTACTGTGAGGAAAGAACAGTAGTAGTAACGCACTATGAAGAACAATTAATTAATTCATCACAGAGAAGAGAAAGGTTGCTACTTTATTTCACCCTTGAAGAAGCGCAAGAAATCAGATGAAAGGCATTGCCGAACTAGTAGTAAGCGTATCGACAATCACAAGGGTACTGTTGTGGGCTTTTAGAAAAAGAGAATTTTAGATTTTGACTTTTGATACCGTGTAAAATAGGGTAAATTTTACGTTGTCTTATTAATGTCATATTTATATTTAGAGTATACAATTATAGTCCTAATAGAATTAAAGTCTCTATTTTACCTTAATTACAATGGTAATCCTAATAGAATTAGAGCCTCTATTTTACCTTAATTATATTAAATATTAATTATAAAATATATTATAAATATATTCACTATCAATAACGTTACAAAGAACTCCCAAAACCAAACCGGAGAAGTACTTCAGTCAATGCCAGCACTATTAATTCGAAAATACTTTTTGATTTTTTCTTCCCCTTTTTTCATTTCTGTTTCGTTTAATCACAACAAAAGAGGCGGCTATGCCAAAATCATATTGTTATAGTCGCTAAAAGAGAACAACGTCAAGAAAAAATAAACCCCAAAATCAAGATAGGTTTTACAATTTCTGTTTATTACAGTAGGGAATCAGTGAAGATGGCAGAAGTGGGACAGCGAGAATTAAATCCACATTTGTGATTGAGACTCTCACTTAAGCCTTGATGCTAGGTGGGTTCAAGATTCAAAACTAAGAAAAGCTAACATATCATTTCACGAAGCACGAACATCCTGCTGATGCATGTCGCGCTTTTCATACATTTGGTGGTGGCCATATCTTGCCAAACAATTCCTCAACTGGCTTTGCCTGATTAATATAGCCATCCATTCCAATAGTGACGAGCTCCACCGATGCAGGACCCATAGCCGAGGAAAAGCTATACTGATCCCACTTTTGAAGCTGAAATAAAATAGCAAAACAACTACTGAAGATGATTATCATTGTATTCAAACTAAATTGTACTGAGATGTTAGAATTGCTTACAAGTTGCAGAAAAGAAGCAGATACAACTTCGACTAAGACAATGTTAAGAGCCCAAATGTTTTGAGAAGAAACATTCCTCCTCCTCAACCTTTATGTTTTTCTACCATTAAGCAAGGGCAAGAGAGTTATGTTTGGTAACTCCTTTCCTTCTTGTACTTCTATAATACGTGTGTTTGATAAGCATTTTGTTTCATTACTTGAGAAGTTTAAGAAACAATATCCATTTCCATCCATTCCTCGGATCTCCATGACCATCCTTTATCCTACAAAACCACAATAATCCTGCCCCCCACTGTCCCCCGGCCCTCTTCTAATAAACACTCGGGCCCTTTCTTGCCTTTTGCCCAAATCCCCACACCTCTCACACCCAACTTCTTCTTTCTCTTCCTCTTCTCGACTACTATCTGATCAAAATTGTCCTTCAAAACTAAATATCACTTTCTTTTCATGTTTTTCTTATAAATAGGATGACACCAAACACATTTGTATTTTGACCGAGTGAAAGAGATGTACTTCATTTTAATTTATGTATCTTAATTTCTTTAGATTCTTTCAAAAAGAAAAATCACATTTCTAAATTTAGTAAGTTGTTAATTCCAACATTCCCATTTTACCCCTAATGATGCTCCCATATAACATTCCCTTATAAGAACAACATGTCATGTTTAAACCACAAGATCCAAATTTGGTAAGACACCACCTTCAACATTTTAGACTATAAGATTCCAAAGTCTTCTTTATATTCTTAAACTTCATGCTCCGTCAAATACTCAAACTAGAAACATAAAAAGATGAAACAAAACAGATGGAGAAATTATTAAATTTCACAGGCCGCAAAGATGGTTCTGCAGCTTATTTCTCTTTGGTATATAACCTCAACAAATTTTATAACATGATTTGTATCAGATCCATTTGCTTTCCCTTCAAATAATGTTCGTTCACTCATAATTTCCTTTTGTCGTATGAAAATAGGCTCATGAGAATGAAAGATACGAGATGGATTTTCGACCAAGCCTCGTCTTGAGTACTTCTCATCAGGTAGGGCCACATATTCTTTAAGAGATTGCAATATCTTCAGTGGGGTAATAATGTAATCCACCCTGAAGTTGTTAACAAAGTTATAAGCACCACATATGGACGAGATCAGAATAACAAAAAATTTACAGGTTCAAAGTACAGTAAAAAATTACCCCAAAAGGTTGAAGACATCCTGCTTGTTCCGTACTGCTGCAGCCATCAGCTTTGTTTTGTGCCCATACTTGTGGATGTAGTTATAAGCTTTTCTTACCTGAAAAGGTGCAAATAACACTCAGCACTTCAGTTATTTGGCTGCAAGATGTCCTGGGAAAAGTCATACAAGGAAAGGCTCATAATATCTCAGTTCCAGGATTGTTGTTCAAAGATGGTAGAAAAATATTTTCAATGACAACTCGGCACCATTAACAGCAAAGCTACAATTGATCAATGCAAAACAAAATCCAAGGATGCATTCAGATATCCCTGAGGAGCAAAACAGAGAGATATCTTGCAATTAGGTAACAACTCCAGGTTGAAAAGTAGCTTACATATTCCTGGAGCTTGAGTTCTATAGTTGCTATGGTAGACAAACATGTTGGGAGATTTGCTCTATGGTTCTTTATAAAGCAGTACGGGAAGTATATAACTATTACAAGTATTCAAAAGGATAAACAGAGATTCAATAATTCAACATGAAATCTGAAAATTACAATTGTTACACAAGAAAAACTGAAAATTCCAGTTTTGTAGAAGACGGAAAGATAGAAACTGTTTTTGCTGAGTCGAGTGTGGCACTCTGTCCTTAAGACAATATTGCCCCGTATGTATCCTTTATACGTCCTGGACAATTTGTCTCCCAAGATAAAACAGCAATGGAACCCTTGAGCAAAGGAAACTCAAGAGCTACCGTGAAGAATATTGAGTAACGAAATGATGCTTGGTAGTTGTAGGAAGAAGATTTTTTTCTGGTTGTGTATTTTCATGCATATCAAGTGTGCTCAACAATGGTGTAAGGGGGTGTTTATATAGGTGAGGAATGGGCTGAAAAACTGCCTCCATAATAGCCAAATAATGGCCATTATGGAGGTAGTAAAGCCACCAACATAAATGGTGAAAGACCAACGGATTTGGCCATTATAGGAGGAGTAATTCAGCCAAAATAAATGGCTGAATTGAGTGCTTGGCAACTGCTTTGACTGTCCAGATTCTGAAAACTTGAGGGACCAAACTGCACATCTTGAAACTTCAGGGACCAAACTGTACATCTGAACTGTACTTCTGGCAAAGTTTTCTGGCCCAAAAAAAAATATCAGAAGACCCACAGCCCACAGCCCACGACCCACGACCCACGACCCACGACCCACGACCCACGACCCGAGAACCCGGAACCCGGAACCCGGAACCGGACCGGACGGGGCGGGCGGCGGCGGCGCGCGTGTGGTCTTTCCTCGAACCGAAGCACATCTAGGTCCTCCCTCCTTTAAACACATGGGATACCCCTTGGGGTCCCAAACCCCAAACCAATTTCGAATCTTATATACACAACACTTCTTTCTTCCTCTACCGATGAGGGAGAATTACACACAATACCACACTTTCCATGCTTCAAACACCTTACTTCGTGAACCAATATCTCTTTCATTTCTCAATGAAATTTGACGATTCTTGGCCCTACGGTTATCTACGTACTTAGTAGATCATGCATGTGTGAAGAACCGGATTCTCCAACATACGTTACACTAGTGTTTAAGCCGTTAAAGTTGGTCGGTCGCAACTCCCGCCAAAGGCAAATTTCCAACAATCCCCTCTTGAAAGAGATTTTGGCGCACTCACATGGTGTCTTTTCATTTTCAAAGAATATTTCGGCGGACCGATGTTGCATAAGGAGAGGTAGCCTCGCCTTTGAACCTTCCATAGTTGAATACCATCGGACTTACTTACTTGCGCGGTGAACGTGATGTCTTGAACCGTCGGTGTTTAGTGTAAGCCAAGACAACGGTACCAACACAACAAATTCCCTTACTCTCTTCTTCGTAATGTTTTGTCCGTTTTGGCCATGGACAACGTCTTGGATTCTTAAGTGCGTTCAATTTGAGGCGGCCCGTCCTCGCACTTAAATAGGTGGTCTCCTACAAGGTATCCTGCTATACCCCACTTCACAAGTGTTAGGAACCATTAAAAGTTTCCTAAAGACCTAACCTCAACTGTTGAGGATCATTACAGGTTTTGAAAACTTAACCTTTACACATACTGCAGATAGCACTTAACGTCTATCGCGGGAACGGCTTTAGATTTGGTGTTTCTTTTCAGAAATCACTATCCGAAGTGCTCATGCTTCCACTAAAGCGATCAACTGAACCTTTACAACTTAATTTTCCCATTGAACTAAATTACTGGGATCTCCAGTTCGTAAGGTTGGGTTTCCACCGTATTGGTCCGTATATTTTGGGTTTTAAGCCCATTCCCCTAGACAGTGAGAACACTTGATCTCCGGTAGTCCCTTAGTTAGTAAATAAGGAAGGGACACCCGTGATGATCAACTCGCCATACGGTCTTGCTATGTCTCCCGACATATCCCGACGATATGCCCGACGCCGTCATCCGTGTCCTTCCCGAAGCCGACCGGCTAGCCACGATGTATAACTGCCGAAGGCACGGGTTTCTCCCAATAAGGGACGTCCTCTAAGGAGTCGTGAAGTTACTCAACTTCTTTCATGCTTTGTATAAAGCGATAAACTCCGATTCCATCATGAATCGGCCGATGCGAGTTTGCTTAGAGGATTTTCCAAGAACCACCATACACATTTACTTGTGGCTTTGGTGTTCTTCGATCCGATGTCCGGTTTGCATCACCGTGTTCTCTCGAACCGCCGGACATCCGAATACTATAATCCGTAGATAAGCGAATAATTCGGATATCGTCATATCCGACTTAACGCCTTCTATTGATCATGTATTAAGATCATCGGTGAACCTTAGTTCAACCGATCTCGTTTGTTGGATGATACCGTGTCGGTTGTAGTGTGTACAATACATTGAACTACACGTGACCCGAGCATATCGCTCCTTGTCTATGGGTGCACCATGATTCCAATCGGTTCTATGATTCATATCCATTGGTGGCTTCAACGAGACTCGTCAACTATCGACGATCCGTTAGATGTCTTAGAAATCCAATTCCTAAGATGTCATCTCGTGATACTCATATCTTTCATATCGAGACTTCGTTTCAATATGATTTTCACTCTAAGACCGTTGGTTTTCCAACCGTTGGCTTTCTAACTTCGCAGTCAATGTTTCGTGATCGATTCATTGTTTCTGTTTTATCTGAGACTTTCAGGCCCAAAAAGATAATATCAGGCAGCCCGCAGCCCACAGCCCGGAACCGGACGGGCGGCGGCGCGCGTGTGGTCTTTCCTCGAACCGAAGCACGTCTAGGTCCTCCCTCCTTTAAACACATGGGATACCCCTTGGGGTCCCAAACCCCAAACCAATTTCGAATCTTATATACACAACACTTCTTTCTTCCTCTACCGATGAGGGAGAATTACACACAATACCACACTTTCCATGCTTCAAACACCTTACTTCGTGAACCAATATCTCTTTCATTTCTCAATGAAATTTGACGATTCTTGGCCCTACGGTTATCTACGTACTTAGTAGATCATGCATGTGTGAAGAACCGGATTCTCCAACATACGTTACACTAGTGTTTAAGCCGTTAAAGTTGGTCGGTCGCAACTCCCGCCAAAGGCAAATTTCCAACAAAACATACATGTCCAAATTTTGTGATGGTTAGGAGCTCCTATTTTATCTATAAATATGCTTTTCTCAAACCATCTAGATTCGAAAACTAGTAAAATTTAGTAAAGGCGTCCAAGCCCCCCTGTAAAACTTAAAAGTCCAGAGGAATAATCAAATGCATTTGGGAAAAAATAAGAGGAAGCAGGATGTAGTAAGACTCACCAAAGCCAACCCTGGGTCTTCTCCTCTTCTAAGAGCACTTTCAATTTCAGAGTCACCAGTGTGATTGCGAGACCAATCCTGAAAATAGTGATAAATATTATGCCAACAGAGTTCAAGAAATCCAAACAATATAATTTTTTATAAGAAAAGAAATTACCCTCAGACGACCAACAAAAATCTGAATGACAGAAGCACCAGCTTGAGCTGCAGCAGCAGCTTGACAAAAGCTGAGAAGTCATGACAATTAATTTCCAATAAATTTAGATGAGAAAAGCAAATTCCAAGTACCCGACCACATAATATATTGTATGTAGACTTAGAATGGAGGAGAAACCATTGAAGGATTAATGTCTATATTACAGAAAGAATGCAAATTTGGTAAAGTTTAGGCATTCATCAGCACTTGAACCAGTTTTCCTTTTTCTCATATAAACTCAAGATCACGACAAAACATATGTTTCATGAACCAGTAACAAAGTGGAAAACAGCAAATTTTAAGAAGTTTGTCTAAAAATCAAAAGCTAAATAACTGGAAGACTTTATTGAGAACACATGAGAATTATCTCAATTCACAGTTCTATAGGATGAATGACCAGCACAAACTATCATCCACGATGAATTAAATGACATGCTAACAAAGAAGTATGCACGATGCAAACCAAAAATATAAATATAGTTTTTTTTTTGTCCATTGAGAATAATGTACCGTCTAATTTTATAGACATGCTATGTAAGTAGGAGGTGGCAGGGGAAGAAGGTGCTGAAAAATTAGAGCCATACACAGAATATTAACATGAGCTTTTGTAAATCTCTTTGTGAAATTTATACCTGTAAACAAAAGTCAAATGTGTCTGTATACCCTCAGCTTCCAGCACCCTTGATGCCTCAATTCCCTAAAAGAAAGATAAAGCACTGACAAATGAGAAAGGATAACCCTTCAGAAGAATCAGAATTCAGAACTTTGGGAGACACAATTAGATTCAACATGAGTTATTCTACAGGAGACTGAAACAATTATAATTGTGTTATGACACTCACTTGCCAAGTTGCAGGAATTTTGAATAGCAATCGTTCTGGAGGCACTTCAATTTCGGTATAGGCTTTCAAAAGGTCATGCACCTGGAAAGTTGAAGTTGAAACCACTCAAACACTATCCAAAAAATAGGACATGCCACAAGAATGATAAAGAGAATGTGATATGGTGGTAATACAATGCGATTTTACATTTCAAAACCATGAAATGACATTTTTATAGCATGCTAACCATTTAGACGCAGAAAGTTTCCCCAGAAATGAGCATGTATATGCAGCCATTGGGTGATCCTGATCTCTGGGTATTTTAAGACTATAACTTCAAGCCTAGATTAAAGCTCATAAGAGGCTCTAATTTGAAAAAAAATCTAAATTCAAAACCTCATTACTGCAAGAATGACTCTACTTCTACCGCATCGAAGTAACTCAGACACTATCATGCTGCCCAATTGACTAGGCCAAGTTTGTTATATCAATTTTTGAGCAGCCCATTAGTCACATACAAATCACCAGGTTACAATTTGGAAAGCATTACTCAAATTATAGCGACTCAATTGACTTTTCGTTTATCATTGGACGTCATTGCCTCTACGTGAAAATAAAAGACCGGGGATACACATGAAAGTCATTACCCATCCAATCCATCTCTTTTTTTTTCTTTTTTTATTAAGGTAATGTGATCCATCCCAATTTCTATGACACTCTTCTCATTTTAGACGCTCTAAAATGTTCAGAACAATTCTGTTAATGATAATTTTCACAAGTTCCTAGAATTTCAATCTATATAACTAGATTTTGGTATAATGATTTTTCATTCAAACTAACTTTAGCTACTATTTTAATATCTTTCTACTGCTACTTACATAAAAACGGATCAAATTAATATCTTAAGTTCCATGTACAAATAAATGCTGGCACACCAACGGGATGGAGAGAGTAGTAGTTATTAATCTCTAAACCATGAAATGATATAGATATAATCATATAAATAATTAAATAGATCAAAGTCTGAGAAGAACGTTGTTGATTCTCTATAAATGACTAAGTCTAATAAAACGGAACTAAGGGCCATCTCATGGCTAGCAATTTTCCAACTAGTAATGTTTTCCTTATTTTTCCAGCTATGGTAAAGCCCGCCCCTGTCTACAAAGCCCCTCTACCAAGCAGTCTACTAGTGGTTGCTCTCATGTTTGCTCCCTTGGTGACTCGGACCGTCAACCATTTCTTTCATTAATTCAGTTTCTAACAAGTCATTTCTTTCAACTTCACAAATTTATGCTCGTAGAACCCAAAATAAAACTGAGAGCTTCTTTTGAAAAATCCCTCTATATATAAGTTGTCAGCCTGTCAACAAAAATCAGAAACTGAAACTTTGTTTAAGAGTTTTATGAATGTATACTTAGTCGTATTATGGTGTAGACAAAAGGAAACACTAATATGAACCGTTATAATTACATACTATGTTAAATATATACAAAATTCTCATTATTTAATTGATCATTGAAGAGGTCAATGCCAGTGAAAGGACTAGCCCTAAACAGATGAATCCTAATGCAGAAGCGGATCCAAAATTATACTTGATGGGTTCAACCTTTGATGTTCTTAGTACTGAACTCATTGGAATTTTGAAATTATGTTTAGAATTTAAAATTTGTTGAAACTTTAGTGGTTCTTTCACACACACTCACATATTTATATATATCAATGTTTTGCATAGAAAATATCAGGTTCAGTTGAACCCATTGAACATAGGTTCCATCAGCCCGTCCTAATGAATATGGAATTACTGATACTGATATTCACACTACTACCTTTCGCACAATGCCATGTGTGTCATATGCGAGGTGAGCATCCACCTCAGTAGAAACTCGACCAGGCACAAGCTTTGCTAGATCACCACCAACATGTGCTAAAGCCTATCATCACAAAGAACAATAGTTAAGATAATCATTGACTACAAAAGAATCTCTAGTACGCTTAGCTAACATAAATAAAGGCACCAACCTTGTTGAAGAAACAAGACATCTGAAGATCAGAATTCTCCAATCCATAACACTCAGAATCTGCTAAAGCCCTGTCTACAGCACTCTATATCCAATTTATACACTTCGGTCAGCACAACATCAAATCAATTAGCATCTATTCGGATCTTACTCTTAATATTTACATTAACCAGTGCGAAGTCCTTCATTAGATACTCGTACATCCATATGATATACATTTCACGTTGTCTTTGCGTGATATTTACTTGATTTATTAAAGAAAAAGGTATATACGTAATAGTATTTCGAATACTACTACTACTAATAATAATTACCTAAAAGCAGAGAAGAGCTTACAGTAGCAGCAGTTGGAAGAAATCTATAAATCCGAAAACAAGAAATAAATACACACATCAAATAAAAATCATTCAAGTAAAATGACACAAAGCAAATCAAAAAGCACCATACTAACTTCTCGAAATCATCGAAAATCACTGTATCCGGAACGATCTCACTATGGCTTGTTACAGCATCCAATTCCGTGCTCACACCTAACATCATAACACAAATTCACCGATCTCACTTATTTACTGAAAAACATCAATTTAATTATTATACATATTGAAAATCATAGGGTACCGGTATCGAGCAAAGAAGAAAAGCCAGTGGAAGCTTGGATGAGAGGAAACGATCGGCGAGGCTTGAAAATCAAATTCGGCTTCGAGAAATTAACTGCATGTATCAGCTTTCTCTCCTGTTCGACTACACACACAAGTCATTGAACATTCAAATATGTACATTATACACACAAAACACACACACACACACACACACACACACACACACACATATATATATATATATATAGATAGATAGAGAGAGAGAGAGAGATAGAGAGAGATAGAGAGAGATACCTGAAGAGCTGAGGAAGAGGAGAGAGAGGAGTATAGCGGAGACTGCAAAGAGGATGACATTTTCAATTCAGTGATGATTGAATCGAGGGAAATGAATCTCAGGTCTCTCTCTCTATATATTGAAAATGGTGGATGTCCAAATGAAGGAAATCTGAGGATGTACAACTGTTTATGCGTGAGTATAGTTCGAAATGCAGTTTTGTGAAGTGCTAATATGGAAAATTGAATATTATTATCTCGGTAGAACGAAATGGATAAAGCCATAAAGGACATATTAATACCATTAGGTGTTGTTTAGTCGGTGAAATAAGGAAAGTAATTTCAGGATAAAAATGTGAGATTATTTTATCATGTATTTGGTTAACCTCATAATTATTTTATTTCACCATTTGTACTGTCTATTTAAAAAAGATTGATACATTTTTATATTTAGAAATAATTAACTTTATAACGTGATTTACAGTCACATAAATATTTAAAACTTATTTTGGATCATACATTTCAAAAAAATTCTTTTATTTTTTAAACTCCGTACTAAATGAAACTAACACAATCTTTTTGAATTCAAGGAGTAAAATGATAGATCCCACATAAAATATGAGATAGCTAAACCTCGGGATATCAACGCATGAGATATCCTTGTCCATCCACCAACCAAAAACGACCCTTTAGTATGGTAAATTTGATTTGGTGGTTAAATTACGAAAAAGTAACTACTTATAAAATTATCTCTAATTAATTTAGTTATTAATCTTATAAACCGATAAGATAAATTAATCAGATTGACCAATAAAATGAATGAGGTCCCCCTCTGCCTTATCATTTGTCACATTCAAATGTTTCATATTACTACCTACTGGAATTGGGAGCTGCTTAAGCTGGGTCTACTCCACTTTTCATTTCTTAATGCGTTAATAACTTTTGACAGAATAAACTTCTGAAAAACAAACTCTCGGCATTCACAGTATCACCTCAAGAATGTAGCTTTTTCTTTTTGGTTCCAACTCTAATCAACAGTATCATTTTTTATTGTTCTTTAGGGGAAAAACAACCAAACAATCGAAAAGAAGAAGTTGAGAGATTTAAAACTGTACTTTGCGAATTAATGTCACATTCCTGCGTTCTTAAGCAAAGTTTATGGTTCAAGTCTTAGAAATAAAAAACTCGTGATAGTGAACGCTTTTCCTTAAATAAGCTCTACATTATGGGTTCAAGTCCTAAAAATAAAAAAACTCATGATAGCGAACGTTTTTCCTTAAATAAGCTCTACACAATGTAAAACCAAATTAATCGAGTCAGTGAATTCCAAAAAAGCCCGGCCACGGGAGATATTTTAAATGGTGAATAGGTCAACTAATGGAGAGCCGAATTAATTAAAATATTGAAATTTGGATAAGAATATATTGAGAACATCTAAAGGATAATGCAAACTATGAGACAGCGATAGTGACGGCTTTCCTTGTATTCTCCAACTAGCTAGGATGGCACTAATACTTCGATTTACGAAGTTTTTGGCAAAAGTAGAGGAGATGGTTTCACTTTTTAATGCAAATTCACTCTCAAAATGTACAAAGCACCATGAATTCTTAAAGAAAAACACATAGAACTATTGTTCATGAGAAATACATATTTGTAAGAATAATGTGCAATAAACAGGAGTACCTTTTGAAACTTATCTAGTACTAACTCAAAAGAGAAAGGTCCTCCTTTGAAGACCTTCCATTTCCAAAATAGAATAAACTAAAGAATATAAAAAAACCAAAGCAAGGAAAGAATAGAACATTGCAAAATTTTAACCTTCAACAAAACAGTAAAACAAAGATTGAGACATGACTTTGGCTTATGCATAAAAACTAAAGAAACCTAGTAATATAGCATTTTCTTCAATCTAACACTATTTCACTTTAGCTCCTCCTAATGCTTTTTATATCTCTTCATTTTCCGCCGTTCTTGCGAGAGATTCCAAGAATTTTTTGACCTGCATACATTTGAATTTCCTGACTTTAGATTATCTTCATAGCGAAAAGGCAATAACGAATATTTGGGCAGATTCATATGCGTAGACCTGGGAAGTATCTCTGAGAGAGAAGAAAGCATTGCTCTCTTTTGGGATAGTTGAAACAAGAATTCCATAACCTTTATATTTCCCCCTCAATACCTGAAATAAAATAATACTATGAGTAAATGATGATAAAAATCAGAAAAGCAGTGTATTCATATCACACTGGCACGTACTAACCTTGAATGCGTCTTCGTCTGTTCTATCATCTCCAATATATATCGGGAGCACGCTTTTGTGGTTTCTAAAACCTGCATTGTTGCACATGAATTTTTTAAACAGGTGTACAATCTGTAACACGGCCTCAGCCCTGACTTCGCTGATTCTGTTCACCCCAATTAGTTACTTCATTCTCTTAAGGGGTTCGGTGAGGGATGAGGAGGAAAGGATCAATAAAAACAAATGAAGGAGCTACATACCTAGTGATTCCAGCAGAAATAAAACTGCTTTCCCTTTGTCCCAGTCAATTTGAGGACGGACCTCTAAAACCTATTCAAGAAAGAAAAGCAAAGGTACATCATCAATTGAATCATTACCATAATGTTGCAGTCGCAAGGAATTGAAAACTTGACATGGATAATTCAGTAGGGAAACAAAATTACCTTCCGCCCAGGAGTTAACCGTAGCCGAGGGTAGTCTTTCAAGACATCAAGGACATATTGTGCAATGACAGGCCAATTCTGTGGTCAAAATGAACATCATTAAATGTTTGTTCTGTTTTAACAAAGGCAATCTCACTATTCAGTTGACAATATATTACAACAACAAATAAAGCTGGCACTTACATTCTCATCTACATTACGATAATGTACAGAGGCACAAAACTTATGGTTCTCAACTTTTGCACCCTTAACGTCTTTAGTTTTCTCGACAAGGGTTCTAAAAACCTGCACAGTAGTCAAGCAAGTTAAGTTGACGTCTGTAAATAACCTTTTTCTTTTGCAGAAATGAACAGTTAACTACTGGTTTAAAATGCTTTTAGAGGAAACTAATAAAGCACCTCATCAATCATTGATAGAAATTTACGAGCAGGCTGGAACAGATTGACTTCCTTGCCCTACTCAAAAAAAAGGTTGACAGAAATAGTTAACAAGTTGAACAAGATAACACAATGTTTACAAAGGAATGATCGAAAGGAAATAATTTGATAAAGCAGCTAGTGTAATACCTGCTGGTCAGTAGTTTTGATACAATTTGAATCGTTAGTAGACAGCGTATTTTTGACTGGCAGCATAATGTCCATACCATGGCTACCGGCATAATAGAGTTCAGTTAGACCTACCAGCTCATAAACCTAAAACAATAAAGATCATAAATCACTTCTGCAAATTGAAGAAAGCTAAAAATTACATGGTAAAAACATTGATAAAACCTGAAATACTAATTAGCTTAAATTTTACCTTATCACGGCTTCTACCACTGATGATTGCTGTTGGGAGATACTTTGCAACATTCCGGACAGCAGAGCGCATCTGCAATATATATTTATTTTTTTGAGCATCTACAGATAAGCATCTTACTTGCATATGAATGTTCGATTTACCTCATTGGACATAAAAGCACGGTCGGGGTCATCAACAATAGGAGAAAGAGTCCCATCGTAATCTAAGAAAACCACTATCTGTTTATTTCTTGCTTGCCTCATAATTTGCTGAAAGCAGTTGAGAGCTGATGGATACTTGATCTGGACAAAGAAAGTAATTAAGAAGCTTGGTGAAAGTCTGAACAAACAGATGAGTGTGCATTTGATGAAAGTCTTAACCTACCGTCCAAGAAAGGTAAGTAACATCAGCATCATCAGAAGAAACATCAATGTTTACTTCCTTCAGAATCTTCTTCCTTGGAGGTGAAGAAGACTTCATTGCGTCAAGCCAACCATTGGATAGAACATCATCAAGTTTCGGTGGCTTCTTTCTGGGAATTGTTAGCATGCTAGTGGAGAACGAAGGGCCAGATTGTGAATAGGGAAATAAACTAGAATGGATTCCCAATTTGGACTTGTTCAACGGTGAAGGATCAGTAAGAACTGGAGAAGCTTTTGTCGAATTCAAGTCCATTGTAACAGTATGGATTTGGCTGATTACGACTATGAGATTGACAGCTATGCAGTTGACACCTTATAGTAGTGGATGTTTAGGAGTACCGAATCTTTAACCAACCCTTTTGTCAATGAAAAACCACCTCTTCAAAGTTTTCTTATCACTACTGCTGGGAATGGATTCCATTAAGTGCGGGCTTCCTGCAATCTGGAAAGGTCGGAATTGTCAAGCGATGTGATTCTGAAATTATGTGGGATATTAGACTGACAGAAATTCATTGAGCAGTACCTCATCTCCTGAACCACACTGCATTTACACTACGAAACAGAACATTTTGGCTCGCAATTCAATTGAGTCTAATGTGCCTTCCTACCTGAAAAATAAGTTAGCTATGTGCCAATACATCATTATTTGACTCTCTTACGAAATTTTACCATCATGGAGCAAACAAATAAAATGAAAATATTTCATGCTAACAGGCGAAAAATATACTTGAATCCTTACAGATAAATGTACTAGTTGGCTCCAAATGCACTTCCATTTGAAGAAAACAGAAGACTCAAAACCAAGGTAACGCCTTATTTTGATCTCACGCTAAATGTTGCACAATAGCTGTTCTACATTAAGATTAAGTTGTTTGGAGAGTAGGGTGCAAAACTAATATTAGGTGGAACTCATCTTTGAAGTTTCTCTCCAAGTATCTTGATCTTGATGATGCTTTGCAAAAAACAGCGAAAACAAACGTCATAATCCTGATTGATGAGACTCGCAGCGGAGTGAACGTCAAGCTGGAGGTTTGGAGACAGACTCTGTAGTCTAAAGGGTTTAGGTTGAGTAGGACTAAGACAGAATATTTGGAGTGCAAGTTCAACAACGGGAGCGACCCTGAGACAGGCGTGGATGTAAGGCTTGGTACTCAGGTCATTCCAAAGAAAGTAAGCTTCAAGTACCTAGAGTCTATTATCCAAGGGAATGAAGAAATTGATGAAGATGTCACATATCGTATTGGGGCAGGGTGGATAAAATGGAGGCTCGCATCTGGAATCTTGTGTGACAAAAAGGTGCCACAAAAACTTAAAGGCAAGTTCTATAGGGTAGTGGTTAGATCGAGTATGTTGTATGGGGCGGAGTGTTGGCCTATCAAGACTTCGCACATACAAAAGATGAAAGTTGTGGAGATGTGGATGCTGAGATGGATATGTGGGCATACAAGGAGAGATATGATTAGAAATGATGATATCCGGGAGAAAGTGGGAGTGGCCTCGGTGGAAGATAAGATGCGGGAAGCGAAGTTGAGATGGTTCGGGCATGTGCAGAGGAGAGACACAGATGCCCCAATGTGGAGGTGTGAGGTTGGCTATGGATGGGTTCAGGAGGGGTAGAGATAGGCCGAAGAAGTATTGGGGAGAGGTGATTAGACGGGATATGGCGCAGGTACAACTTACTGAGGACATGACTTTAGATAGGGGGTTGTGGAGGACACAGATTAGGGTAGAATAGTAGTAGGTACTCGAGCATAGTCTTATAGGTACATTATTGCTTTATAATCTACTGTAGTTTGATTTCAGCTGCTATGTGTTCTTTAGTGTATTTTGGTTAGCTTATTTAATTGTGTTAGCTATTGCTCCCTTTTGTTCGAATGCACTTTATACTACTTTAATTCCTTATCTGAATATGACCGTTTCTCCTGCCTTACTCTTTACTCTTTACTCTTGCTTTATTTTGATTGTCTTGCTTGTGATTATGCTTTGTCTTGAGCCGAGGGTCTTCCGGAAACAACCGCTCTACCTACCAAAGTGGAGGTAAGGTCTGTGTACACTCTACCCTCCCCAGACCCCATGGTGTGGGATCTCAGTGGATATGTTGTTGTTATTGACATAAGAAGAATTGCAACTTATAGTACTTTGTGTGCCGTTTTTGAATATCTAAATTTCAAGTTTAAATATTGAGTTAGATCTAATTTAGTTTAGCTTTAAAAATTAGTTAATTGACTCTCTTTAACCAAAAATTGTCACATAAGAGACGGAAAGCAATAATTTTGAAGGACTGCCTAAAGTACTTCAAAAAAGCCATTCTGACTTGAATCAGAAACAAGAAAAAGAATTAATGTTAAAAGGCAATGAACAGTTAGTAATTTAAACGAGGACGTTAATTAATAACCACATAATTAAGGAATCATCAGCTGACTTTAAAAAAATGTTAAGCTTACTGCTAAGTTCCATTTTCCGCGGGTAAACCACGAACGAAAACTGATAATGGCACATAATCAATATATTTCAGCATCTTACAGCAACCGACAAAAATAAAATAATTTAAATTACACGACAAAGCTAAATTAAGTACTCCATTATTTGGTGCTGTCAAATCAATTACTATTAGCTCATAAAAGCAACAACTAAATTTATGATTGTACAGAACTTCATAAATCTAATGAATAAAAAAAATGAAAACTGCAAGAAAACCAGAAATTAAAAACCTTTTATAACCAAAAGAAAATTTTACACAAAAATAGTCAAAAAAACCAAACTTTTTTTTTTCCATTTGCAGAAAACCCACAACAAAAAATGGCTAAAGATTGCACCTTTTGCATGCCCCACTATAGAAAACATCCATAAAATCAAAACGGGTAACCATAAGAATTACCAAAAACAGATGAAATTCCAACAGCATTGCATGAGGAAAGAAAAAAATGCAATCTTGAATCAAGAAAATAAGTAAACAACAACAACAACATAAGAAGTGTAATTCCACCAGTGGGATATGGGGAAACAGACCTTATACCTGAGAAATTGTTTTCGAAAGACACTCGGCTCAAATAATCAAGAAAATAAGTACCACAAGAAAAAAAAAACAAGCTAAAAATGTCATGAAATACCTGTTAATTATATATTGGCAGTCCAAATCTTGAAAATCCAATTCTCAAATGCCTATAAGAAATTTACAAATAAAAAACTTTCACATCAGATTTAAACAAGAAATAAAAAGAGATTGAATTGAGAAGCAAACTAAATGGAGGAGAAAAATGGAAAAATAATAACTTTTAAAAAGAAACTGCAGGAGGTTGGAGAGATATTTAAAAGAGAAAACCCTAAGAAAAAAATGTAATGGAAAATATATAGAGAGAAAAAAAAATGAAGGGAAAAAGAGGAAGAAGATGTGGAGAAACCCAAGTATATATAGAGTTTTGATAGCCCCAAAAAAGACGTGCCAAACAAGGTAACCTTTTCCTTCGGTTGTTGAGTCAGGAAATAATTTTGCTCTAATATACAACATCTACTCTCTTTTTTTCGCCAAGATTTACTCTCACCACTCCAATAGTTAAATCCCCCTATGAATTGATGAATTAAGCCCATTTTTAGTTAAAGATGATTTAGTTTTGTTGTGTACTTCACCGTCTAAATACAATGAAGGTAGTTGTTCGTTGAACGGTTAAATTGCCGACGTCAATTTATAAAAATTTAATTGTTCGTTAGAAGATTGAGTCATAAATATCTAGTTTTATTTTTTGTTTCATGAAAACATTTTAATTTTGTCCAAATATCATCACGTAAAGAGAGTGAATATGATATATAGTTGTTCGTTGAACGATTAAATTGTTTAAGTTATATTATTTTTACTGTAGAGAAACAAATAAAGTTATCCGTCAGAGGATTGAGTCTTGAATATTTAGCTTTATTTTATTTTATCGAAACGATCGAGTTAGTTTATCCAAATACTATCGACTAAACATAACGGTTGTTCGCTGAAGGGTTGAGTTCTTCAAGATATATTTAGTTTTTAGTTTGATTAAGATGATTAAATTTATAATCTTGATTAAGAGGATTTTAATTCTTGTCTGAAGTTTACCTTCTAGAAACAATGACTGATATTGTTTTTTGAAGGGGCTTGACTTGTCGAAATTGTGCTTAATTTTCACTTTGATTAAAAGATCCTATAGTTTTTTGTCAAAATTAATTTTTTTGTCTAAAGATAATTAATATCTTTGTTCGTTGAAGGGTTGAACTTTGGAAGTTGTATTAAAATTTGTCTTAAAGACAATCTAATGATTCTTCAAATTTTATCATGTATATATGGTAAATACTCCGTATAATTGTCCGTTGTAGGGTTAAATTGTGCTCAACTTTTGTCTTGATGAAGACAAACTAACTTACGTCTAAAATCTATCGCCTCAAGATAGTGAATGTTGTTGTCGTTGGAGGGTTGAGATGCGAAAGTTGTGCTTAATTTTTGTTTTGATTAAGATGGTAAATTCAATTGAATTAGTTCACCTTCTAGATATAATTATATTTTTCTTCCCTGGGAGAGACGAGCTGTTGAAGTTCTTAAATTTTAGTTTAATTAAGACTATTTAGTTTTTATTTGTAGTTTACCTTGTATAGAGATAATAAATGTTATTCTATGCTAGTGAGTTGAGTTGTGAAAGTCTTAATTGATTCTCAATGAATTATGAAAATCTAATTGGAAATCAATAGTTAGGTCACTGAAATTTAAACTCAAAACTTGAGACATCGCAATTTGAATTATAAAGATAACACATTAACTGAAATGGTGCATTTTGATTCAAATATCATATCCTAGTTCTCAAATCTCGTGGCTCTCAATGTAATTTCCAGATTTTTGGATGTTGACATAAACCACACAATCATAAAATAGAGACGATTAAAACAAATTTAATTATCTTGAATATCAACATTTACTATTATTGCTAAACTGTTTTACTTTTCACCCTATTACTTAATTTTATTGCTTGCTATTAAAATAATCTCAACTGAAAAAGTATGGTAAGTACTTGGGGATTTTTCGGTGAAAGACTAGCATAAGAAATTGGACGAAAATTAGACAATAGAAAATGAGTGAATCGGGGAAAAAAAATTGAACTCAGTTTCTTTGCAACTTACTTTACATTAATAATTCTAACGTACGTAATTCATTCATAATTTTTTGTTCATCAAATAAAACTATCATAATTTTTTGTTCATCAAATAAAACTATACCATTACATCAAATTGAGCAAACAGAAAGACAAGACAAATAGTTAATTAATCTAATAGCTCAATTGATTGACCAATAATTATTAATGATGTTTGAATCTCACATTGTAATTCTCTCTCTATTTTTCCTTCTACTATCCTCGTGTAATAATTAAAAAAAAAAAAAAAAATATGAAGCAATTGAGCCCAACTTTTGGATACAACGGAAGAGTAAGAATATATATATATAAAAACAATGTATACGTCAATACATACGCAAATGTTACGTAGACATACGACTACACAACAGCGTGTCGCGTAGGGCCAAATGAGAAGCAGTGCCACGTGGATAGCCGTCAACGACACGTGGCCATGGCATACTGCACATATGACACGTAGTAGTTGATGATGTGGCGCGCTGTGGGATTCCACTGCTTTTGATACTACTAATAGACATCTTTTGGCTGGATTCCCACCAAAAAAGAAAAACAAAAAGGTATGCTCCTTTTACCCGTCTGATTGTCACGTGTCTTTCCAAATCCAAGTCTCTTTTTCTTTTTTCCTTCTTTTGTGTGTGCTTTTGCTTAAATAATCCAAGTTGCTAATATTTCTTTCTCTCTGATCTATTTTTTTCTTTTTTCTGGTTTCACCACTCGCATTAAAAAATCGAAAAAGCCTAAAACGATTGACTTAAATTTGCCGTTGTTAACCAATTACAACAACAATCACAAGTGGGTCTAGGGGAGTTCTGTGTATACCGATTTATTTCTACCTTAAAAAGTAGAGAGATTGTTTTCGAAAGATTCATGACACAAAAAAAAAAAGAAAAAAAAGATAGCTGATAGAAATCTAAAAGTCCTTATTAATCAATTTCCCTTAATATTTATTTTGGAGTAAAAATATTCCTCCTTTCACCCGTTGAATCCTAATTACCTTTAAATAATAAAATACACTTTCTTTTAACGAAATTATGAAAGATTTATGTAGGCTTTAAGGGCAACTAGTTGGTCACCTATTTTGTAATACCCCACTATATTGAGAGGATTAGACAATTTTATGGTTTACAACTCTCTTGATTATTTTTTTTTTTTTTGAATTTCTTTGTATTTTCTTTTATCTAAGAGTCTATCGAGAATAATATCTTCTTTAAGATAGTGATAAAATCTGCTTATATTTTATCTTCTTCATATTCTATTTTATGAAATTACACTGGATATATTATTATTCACTTTCTTAATTATACTTGAAATACAATTTCCTTATAACATTCATGTCTTTTTAAATATCAATGTTATGGTTATAACTTTCTTATTATACTTAAAATATCCATTTCTTTTTAAAACTAAAATTCATGTCTAAACAATTTTTAACTTTCAATTTTTTTTATTCGATTTTATGTAAAATTTTCTTCACTTTTTTAAAGAAAAATCAAATCAAATTGCCTAAAAGGTGGATATGGGGACCATAAAAAACCAGCGGGTTTCTCGAAGATCACGTGGAATCTTCTATGATCACGAAGAAGGTTGTTTTTAAGTTTTAAGTTTTAACCGCGAATGCTTGACTTGCGGGGAGCAATACTCGCTCGATTATGTAAAATTACTGCACTCGCCATTAACACCGTTTGTTGTTTTACTTTTCCCATGCAAAAGTAATCGTTCTATGGAGTTTGGATTCCATCAATTTCAGTTACTCATTAAATACACTTCTTAGATCATCAATTTTTTAACATAATCGATTATTGATAAACTTTTATGGAGTATAAATTTCATACTACAAGAAATTTAGTTGGCGTATAAGGGAAAAGAGAGTTAAAAGCCTTATAATTAATTTATCATTTGATTGGCAGTATTAGATGATACTCTCATAGCATCTTGAATTTTTTTTGCAATAATATTTGTATACTTATTATTTTATATGAAATAAAATATGAATAAAAGTAGAAAATTTTACATAGCGTGGGTAACATCTAAGAAATATTTACCTACCGTATACTATACTTTAAATTAATTACCTACGGTTGCTACACTATGTATTTTCGTAGCAAATTCACATCTAAACCTCACTCCTCCTCCTCTTTTTTTTCTTCTAACCCTAATTCCTCCACCACATTTCAACAATTTTATCCGCCACCATCGTCTCCAATGAAGACGATTTCGAGTTCCAGATCGCCGCCGCCGTTGTCATCACGTTCCATCGTCATCACCTCACACTCGCCAGATTCGATTTTCGCTGGTGCTCAATCGACAACCATGGAGGTGAAAATGGTTATATCTGCGACGATTTCGAGTTCCAAATTTGGCCATCGTCATCACCCCACCGTCGTCGCCGACGTCAACTAGATCGGCGGCTTTTCTGGCTGACCTTGCTCGTTGTATTTTGTTTCTTGTATCTTTTAAATGTGTCTGGATTTGAGTGTATTCTGTGCAGTTTGCAAACAACGGCCAAACTAAAGTTATTTGTAAGAAAATCTCATATTTTTTTTGTGTATTAGCAATATGAGGATTAAACTATTTAAAGATAAAATTTTCACTTATAAAGCAAGTGACTCATATATGAGTAACAATCTTCTCACTAATAATTACAGCATAACAATCACTTTATTCTTATTTTCTACATAAACCTTATTATAATGTTGGTATAACGAGTATATGAATCAAATGACCCTTAACTTCTGTTAATGTTAGGTTTGGTATTGTGACATTCTACCCAACATATCGTTTTAAGTATTAATTTGAATTTAAGAAATATTGGAACAAATGTCACAACATTCGGACCAACATTTTATGAAAAACAGTTTTGCCTTACTTCACGGAATGAAGCAATATTCGTGAAAATATTACTACGAAGTAAAAGTGACTTGGCAAGGCAAATAGGAGCTGAAAAACGTGGGAAGAACAAGTCAAGTCGTTGTTATGCTTGAGGAATAAGTTTAAGAAGTTAGAGGATTTTGCTCCATAATCTTCTCCAACAAACACACAAGCTGCCCACCTTTCCCTCAACCTACTCAACCGATCGATGAGCTTTTCAAGGAAGACTCTCTACTAAAAATAGAGAGGCTACAAGAGTGCATCGATATCCAGAATCAGATTGTAAAAATATCAAGAGAGCTCTCGAGAATTCATCTTAGAAAACTGGATCACAAGTGTTGCCTGAGCGTGTTGACAACATTCTGTCAAATATTACAATTGCAGTTTAGATTATAGATTAGCTTTGTATTGAGCAATTGTAATGAGAAGTTGTCTATGACTATTTAGGTAGATTTTTCAGGCAGAAATCATATGCGACTTCAACTTTTAATTCCTTTCCATTTTATATTGCAAATCTGTAAAGAAAGGAATTTGTAATTTTGTGTATAAAATATATACAATACTTTTGGTCATTGACCGTCATAGGTTATATTGTTATATAATATATATCACCTATGTAAATTTTAAACCTTTGTGTTCTTTAAATTTCCGTTGTATTTACTCTTTAAAGTTTCTGTTTTATCGAAGTATTGTCACTAGTGCCGGATGACATTGTCGCCGACATTCGGAAACTGAATTGGCGTTCGAGTTAGTTTATTTTCAATTTTTTTATTGTTCCATAGCATACCCGGACCTAAGAAGTGCTATCAGAACCAATACTTAACACAATAAGTGTTTGGTCCTGTTATTTAAAGCTATGGATCCGACAAACCCTACTATTAGTAGACTTCCCATTTTAGATGGTTCATACTATGCCTATTGCAAGATTCACCTACGTTCTCATATCAAATCAATTGATGTTAGGGCATGGAGATCTATAACCAATAGGTATGTTGTTCCGATGTTGCCGCCGGATGAGGAATGTGACATTCTTGTTAAATCTGAATCCGAATGGATGGCGGAAGAAACCAATAATACTAGCTTTAACGAAAAGGACTTAAATGTAATTTTTTTGGATGAGTTGATCTAAACATGTTCAAACTCATTCAAAACTGCCCCACGGCTAAGGACACATGGGATACTTAACAAATTCATTGTGAAGGTAACTCAGGTGTTCGTTGAACGAAGCTATGCATGCTCATGAGCAAATATGAACGTTTAAGGATGAAAGAAGCGGATGATATTAAATCTTATTTTGAAAGGTTGATTGATATCTCTAATGAGTGTCAAGTGCTTGGTGAACCTTTAACCAACACTCAACTCGTTGAAAAGGCTCTCCGTTCTTTTCTAGAAAATTTTAATTTAAAGATTTATGCTATTGAAGAAGCTCACAATCTTGCCACAATGGACCTTCATACCTTGATGAGCATTCTCAAAACCTATGAGATGAACATTGAGAATCAAAGGGAAATATATAAAAGCAAGAATGTGGCACTTCAAGTACAATCCTCGGAGAATCAAATCGAAGAAGAGGATGAGAATCTTGAAGAAATTGGTGAAGGTGCTAATATTGCCTTACTCACTCGAAAATACAATTTGATGATGAGGAAATTCAACAATGAAAGAAATCAATCTAAATCTAAACAACATTAAAACCAATGCTTCAATCAAAAGCCCACCAAGTTCCTTCCAAGTACTCAGAAAGGAAGTCCACTAAGAAGAACTAATTCAGATCGTACCAAATTTGATCTCAAACAAATCGAGTTTGTGTAATGTCATGCATGCTCGGGTTGGGTTCATTATGCTGATGAATATGCAAACACTCTTAGAAAATTTGGTAAGAATATGTGGGTCTCGCTTAGTGACGGCGAAGGAGAAGAGGAAGGAGATCAAGAAGTCGAATCACAAGCAATGCTGACCACTGTTTACGAACAGTCTTTGTCTGATAATGAAGATGTCATCTGTAATGTTGCCTCAGATGTCATGAAATTTGCTCCAACATCAGCAACAACATCTGGATCCCCAGCAACATCCGAGAGGTACATATTCTTTAACTATCCTAATGTTAATTGCTTTAGTGCTTTTATTTCTAGTGGTGAGGCTGAGTGTATGGATCAAGTTGAATGCAAATATGACATGATTAATGAATTACAAAATATTTGTAAAGCCTTAATCATAGAATCCAAACAACTTGACAAAAAGGTAAAATCTTTAACTCATGAGAATGTAGATCTAAAAGGCACAATAACCCGATTAGAGGTTGCACTTACCAAAAATGATACAGAATTTGGTAAGATTCGTGCAAAATTGGATCTAGCCGATGCAACCTTCCACAAGCTCAACTCAGGAACTTCGAAATTGTATGAGATACTCAACTTTAGTAAACCTTCACATGCAGGTATTGGATGCGAAAACTCTCAAAACTATATGCTCTAGCATGTTTGACAAAAATGAGAAAATATGTTTTGTTAAAGAAAAAGGAATAAATAGTATGTTCTCTTATATGTCAAATAATTTGAAGTTTGTTTGTCATCACTGTAACTCCCCTGGACACTTAAAACAATACTGTTTCAAACTTCAAGATTCTGTGAGCAAAATGTTGCCTAAAAGGTTGTCCAACATTTTGGATAACATTCGAAGCAACATTTCTGAGTCGAAAGGTAAAAACTATTTTAAGAGAGTTTGGGTTCCCAAAAAGGATGTAATATGTAAAGTTGTTATAACTGCATTAAGAACTAACATTTCAGGTTCTTGGTACTTTGATAGTGGATGTTCTCGCCACATGACAGGTACAAAAGAGTTTCTAAAGAACTATGAGTCATTCAATAGAGGTAACGTAACTTATAGAGGTGGCAGTAAAAATAAAATAATTGGAAAATGGATCTTGAATATTCCTGGATTTTCAGCTTTAAGAAATGTCTTACACGTTGAGGGTTTAATGGCTAACTTGATTAGTATTAGTCAACTGTGTGATGACAATCTTGAGGTAAAGTTAATAAGAATGCCTGTAAAGTTAGGAATGAAGCTAATGAATGTGTCATGTCAGGTATTAGAACATGTGATAATTGCTATCTTGTTGCAAGACAAGAAACATGCAATAATGTCAAGATCGATGACATAACACTATGACATCAAAAGTTAGGGCATGTCAACTACCACAATTTAGAAAAATTGGTCTCATATGAAGCGGTTAGAGGGTTACCCAATATTAGCCATAAAGGTAAAACTGTCTGTGAAGATTGTCTGAAAGGTAAGCAAAGCCGTGTTTCCCATAATGTTGTTCATTATGATGGACAACATTCAGGAAATACAACTGAAAATAACACTATAGTTTCAGTGAAAAATATGCAGACTGCTGAAGAATAAGATGTTGCCCAAAATGTTGCCACACCTGAAGCAATATCTGAACTTGAACCAGAGACCAAAGAGGGTGTGGATGAGGATTCGAATGTTGAATTGCTTGCTCAAGTTCGAAGGGACCCCTCATTAAGGATTAGCAAGAATCATCCAACAGGACAGGTGATAGGGGGAGTTTTTGAAGGAATTAAAACAAGAGGGAAAAACCACTCAACTACAGAGATATGGTAAGGTATGTGTGTATGTCTACCATATACCATGAGGTTGGTCTTTCTTGTTTTATATCTACTTTAGAACCAAAAAATATTTTAGAAGCGCTCAAAGATAATTTTTGGATTCAAGAAATGTAAAAAGAGCTTGAACAATTCTCTCAAAATGAAGTCTGGGACTTAGTTCATCGTCCAAATAATACAAATGTAATTGAAACTAAGTGGATTTTAAAAAATAAATCAGACGAATCGGGAACAGTTGTGAGAAACAAAGCTCGTCTAGTTGTGCAAGGCTATACTCAGGTTAAATGAATCAATTATGATGAGACCTTCGCACTTGTGGCTAGAATTTAGTCAATTAGACTGTTACTTGCTATTGCTTGCTGCCTGAAAATTACTTTACAACAAATGGATGTAAAAGGGGCATTCTTAAATGGTTATCTAGATAAGGAAGTCTATGTTGAACAACCAAAAGGATTTGAAGATCCTCACCATCCACACTATGTGTACAAGCTCAAAAAAACTTTGTATGGATTGAAACAAGTCCCTTATGCATGGTATGGTCGTCTAACTAACTTCCTTCTTGAATTTGGTTTTAACCGTGGTGAAGCTGATCGTACTTTATTCATTAAACGTCACAGTGTAGATATTATTATTGCTCAAATATACGTAGATGACATAGGCTTTGGTTTGACCTCACAGCCTTATTTAAAGTCATTTGTTGAATCTATGTCATCAATATTTGAAATGAGCATGATTGGGGAACTAACATTTTTTTAGGTTTGCAGATTAAGCAAAGTGAAGATGGAATTTCCATCTCACAAAGTAATATGCTAAGATTCTAGTTAAAATATTTGATTTGGAGAACGCTAAACAAATGAAGACGCCAATGGGTTCGTCGTAGAAGGTAAGTAAGGATAATGTTGGTGAAAATGTCGACCCAATATTATATCGATCTATGATAGGTAGCCTTCTTTATCTTACTGCTAGTCGCCCAGATATTATGTTTAGTGTTTGTGTTTGTGCCCATTTTCAAGCCTGTCCCAAAATATCCCACTTAAATGTCGTGAAACGTATTATTCGATATGTTGCTGACACATGTTAGTTGAGAATTTGGTATTCCAAAGACACTAATCCTAACTTAATAAAATTTAGTGACTCGGATTGGGCTGGAGATGTGGATGATAGAAAAAGTACAAGTGGAGGATGTTTTTATCTTGACAATAATCTTATTTCATGGTATAGTCGTAAACAAACTGTGTCTCACTTTCAACTGCTGAATATGTAGCAGTTGGAAGTTGTTTCTCTCAGTTAATATGGCTAAGACACATGTTAGACGACTATGGATTTTCGAGCAACATTTTAATTTTGTACTGTGATAATTTGAGTGCTATAAATATTTCCAAAAATCCAGTTCAGCACTCACGTACAAAATATATTGATATTAGACATCACTTTTTAAGAGATTTAGTAGAAAAATAGCTAGTTCAAATTGAACATGTTGACACTATTCATCAACTAGCTAATATTTTTACAAAAGCTTTGGACCATGAGAGATTTTCTAGTTTGAAGAAATCTCTTGGTCTTTGTAATCTCTAAAAAAACATTTTTGGGGAATGTCAGCTAAAACATTGTCTAACATTTCAGGTGACATTTACATATGTAATATCATAAACTAATTATTGTTGTTGTATAGTGCATTAATTTTGGTCATACAAGCATGATCCTTCAATAAGAATGTGATTTCAACGTGATACCGTTCTCTGCGATGATATATAAAATCATATATATCATAAAAATGGAGTATCAAAATAAGGCAAAGCCTTAACAAATGATTGGCAACTGTACAAAATGGGCAAAGCCCTTTAAAAAAATATTGTTCCTATTCTATAGGAGTATTGAGTGCTTCAAAGGAAATTTTGAAAATACTAAATTAAGTATTCTCACTTTTGACACGAGAAACCTTTTTTTATATGTGTTTTATGATTTGACCAAGGACACGATGAGAAAATGTTACATTGGTCCAGTGATCAAACTCATAAAATATGTATAAAATGTGTCTTGGTTTGTTGCCAATACGAAAAATTCATGAAGGATCAAAATACTTGTGTCGTCCAAAATGTTGCCAACATTGCTATTGACATTTTTCAGATTATGATATTTGTTGGGATGTTGTTCTTAACTGAATTCAGAAAAATTAGATTTTTCTCCCTATTTTTATGCCTTGTTTTAATGGGAATTTTAAAACTTTAAAATGATAAAGTTAAATTCCTATCGTGTTGCCCATCATTTTATCCCAAATTTTTAGGTGTAAGTTATTAGATAAATCTCAAACTCCTAAAATTAAGGATTTTTTTTGCTTTAAAAAGATTTGCCATGTATATAAAATCCTCTCATTTGCATTATTTTGTCATATCCGTTTTCCCTATTAAAAGGGGGGGGGGGGGAGATCACATCAATCCTCGGGTATTACCCTACCTACCCGATGGATTATTCACCATTCCAATCATCTTCCTCAATCACAAACTCTAAATCCTCAAAACCCTCTCCACAAACTTCAGCAATGGATACCTCCCCTATGTCAACACCCATGTCAGCCAACATCTCATCCAACACTCCAATAAGCAATAGCCCCCCATCATATACACCTCAACAACCGGGCATATCTTCTTCTTCACATCTACCTGAAAATAGGTGTACGGCTATAGTCCTTCGAGGTGATGAGGAACCTCTCGATATCAGCTACCCTGGGGATGACAATAATCCCATAGATGTTGATTCAACATCTGATTATTTGACCCTCGGTAAACGGCCTAGTTCATCCTCTTTCCCTACTTGTACATCGAGTAGAGTGTTTGAGATAATAGTCAAACAGGAGCCGAGCACCAAGAAGTCCAGGTTTGACACTACTGTACCTGCTTGCTCAAGCAGTGACACTGAAGATATGGATTTTGGGTTGTCTTCTGAAGAAACTGAAGAAGAACCTACTGCCTCTGTTTCTCAAAGTGTGTCTCAAGACGAGGAAATTCCTGATGATACCCCACTGACGAGATTCTGTCCTAGAGGAATTCCCAGTCGTGCTAAAATAGATGCTGCCCAAAATGTTGTCGATGAAGCCACAACATTTCAGCAGACTTCAGAAGAGACACCAACACCATTCTCCTCCAGCAAACCTTTTGATTGGCCTATATATTTGAATACGGTCTTTCGCTATTCCCACAGTCCCTTAGTCCCGTACTAGCTGTCGGTCTCTCTCATATTCGCAGAAGAATGAACTTTCTTAATGCCATGTCAGAAGTGTAATGTTGTAGGGAGCGTTCCGCTTTAGAGAGAAGCCTCCGCGCGAGCGGTGGTGGACGAAGCGGAAGCGAGAATGTCAGCTTGAGTAACACAAACATTTGTGAGAATCCAATGCCCCAAAAACCTAAGGGTTCCTCCGTAAGGTTCGTCCACGGAGGGTGAGTCAGGGCCTAATCGAATCTGACTCTGAGGTAAATGTTTTTTCAAAAAAGTTCTATTCCAAAGCTAAGTTTGATAAATGGGATTGGTGTAAGAATAGAGTTATCAGGGCTGAAAAAGTGTTAGATATAGCCTCATGTTCAGAATATGGTTTGGTTGAGTTCCTCAATGATAGAAAGCTACTTAAAACTGTAACTGAGAAAGAACCATTCATTGATGAAGTAATTAGACCATTTTATGTGAACTTGAACTATGATATAGAAGATGCCTCCTCAAAGAAATTTGGGAAGGTATACCTCTATAACAAAATTTATCAGTTTACACCCTTAATTATTAATCAATGTTTGAGAATTGAGCCTGAAGAAAGAAGTAGCACTACAGAAAGAGCCAGAGAATAGGGATGAGATAATTGAATACCTCACTGGAGGTATAATGAAGAAATGGATCCCTCGATGCCCTGGTTCAAAGTTAATTGTCTTATTCTCCACCCTCCATAAGATTGTCATTCACAAATTGGCTCTCTTCACTAAATGGTTAGTTGGTCAAATTGCCAAGATCAACCAACAAATTTCAAAGGTTGATACTGCCAGTGATGCATTAATTCAGGCTAGGGACCAGTTCTTACTGTTGCTTTCTTTCTGAAAAGGGGGAGTTGATTCTTCTGTACATGGGGAGCAAAGGGCTGAAAGTTCTGAAGGCAATGTTGTTGTTGCTGAAGAAGTTGTTGTTGCTACTGTGCAGAGAGAAGAAGATGTTGGGAGGAAAGTGATGCTGAAGAGGTCAAGGCTTAGAGCTGAAGCAGAAGTTGTCATGCAAAAGTAGAAAGCGGTTGGAAGCTACTACTGATGCATGATAAGCTAGGGGGAGCAGACTGATTTGCTGCTGATATGCTATCTGATTGATTTGCTATCTGACTGAGTTGTTTTGCTGAACAATGTTCTTATTTGGCTGTTTTAATTGGCTGAAGTGTTAATTGGATGATTGATTGTTGAAACATTGGTTTAAAATTGACATTTGGATATTTTCTATTGTATATTGGATGATCTGTATATTAATGTATGTGCTAATATTATGTTTAATCTTATGTCTTGGTATACACTGGTATACATATGTTGTGATTGTATGTCATCACAGGTTAAGGGGGAGCATAACTATAATCATAGATGTTGGGACAACATCTATGACATTTCCTTAAGTCATTTGCACATGTCATAATGAGTTTTGTGAAGAAAGGCAAAAAGAGGGAGAATGTTAATATTGGGTTTGATGTTGTGACACTCTGCTCAATATATCATTTTAAGTACTAATTTGAATTTAAGAAATGTTGGAACAAATGTCACAACATTCAGACCAACATTTTATGAAAAACAGTTTTGCCTTACTTCACGGAATGAAGCAATATTCGTGGAAATATTACTACGAAGTAAAAGTGACTTGACAAGGTAAATAGGAGCTGATGAAAAACGTGGGAAGAACAAGTCAAAGTTGTTGCTATGCTTGAGGAACAAGTTCAAGAAGTTAGAGGATTTTGCTTAATGATCTTCTCCAACAAACACACAAGCTGCCCACCTTTCCCTCAACCTACTCAACCGATCGATGAGCTTTTCAAGGAAGACTCTCTACTATAAATAGAGAGGCTACAAGAGTGAATCGATATCCAGAATCAAATTGTAAAAATATCAAGAGAGCTCTCGAGAATTCATCTCAGAAAACTGGATCACAAGTGTTGCCTGAGCGTGTTGACAACATTCTGTCAAACATTACAATTGCAGTTTAGATTATAGATTAGCTTTGTATTGAGCAATTGTAATGAGAAGTTGTCTATGTCTATTTAGGTAGATTTTTCAGGCAGAAATCATATGCGACTTCAACTTTTAATTCCTTTCCGTTTTATATTGTAAATCTGTAAAGAAGCAATTTGTAATTTTGTATATAAAATATATACAATACTTTCGGTCATTGACCGTTATAGGTTATATAATAACCTATGTAAATTTTAAACCTTTGTGTTCTTTAAATTTCCGCTGCATTTACTCTTTAAAGTTTCTGTTTTATCGAAGTGTTATCACTAGTGCCGGATGACATTGTCGCCGACATTCGGAAACTGAATTGGCATTCGAGTTAGTTTATCTCCGGTTTTTTTGTATTGTTTCATAGCATATCCGGACCTAACAACTTCTAATTCATGTGTAGCTATTTATGGTAATTGATTAGAATTTTAACATTATGAATCATAGTCTTGATGAGCTAAATATGTGAATCGTGAAATATATATATATATATATATATATATATATATATATATATATATATATATATATATATATATTGAATTGATCGATGTTAGATCTACCAATAGTTTTTACCTTATAAAGGTCGTCTTCCTTTAGGGTTAGTAACATTGTCTCCATCATACATCTTAATTGTTGCATAAACTAGGTTTTAAGATGTGAAAGGTAGACTCTGAATTCAAATTTAAGCTATACTCTAATTCATTATCACAAGTGCCAACTCCTATATAAACAAAAATACTAAGATTCCAAAAGACAGTAGAATTTTTTCAATGTTCACAGCCTAGCCAAATGACTTTTTTCAACTCTCTGGAAGACTGGCATTAGAAACTTAACCCTAAAGGGAACCTAATAATTTGTCCCATAACAGTTGATTGGTCGGAATTGATCGAGACATGCGAGAAAATCAACAGAGTTTAGTACTATAATCTATATAGTATATCTTGCCAGTTTCCAAAATGGTGGCCAAAAACCTAGATTGCCAATTCAATAAGTTGAGGGAAGGTCCCCACCATATATAGCTAGTACTAGTACTTAAATTAGTAACATAATATAGATGGTACAAAAAATTCTACTAATTAGAAAGGAGTTTTAGGTATGAAAACTGCAAACTCTACAGCAAGTTAGGACTAATTAAAAGCCACACACATGATAATGAATAGTTGCAAACTGATTTTTTTTTGATATATTTGATTTGGTTTAATAAGTTGGTTCTTGAACCACCACTTTAATTAGGGCATAAAGCAACACACGTCTTTTTAATTGATTTTTCTAGCTACAACTTGTTTAATCGTTCAAATTACTTTTTTGACTTCTTGACTAACAACCAATTTTTCAAGGCTTAGACATGTACATTACAAAATTGTAGCCATGTGTTATGTTATTTTAATTAATTGAGTTTAAGTTATATATATAGTCACTATACCAATTTGTTAACACTCAAAAATACTTTTAGTGTTTAGCCGAATCAAGTGGAAACCTCAAAATGAGCAGGCAACAGAATTTTAAGTCGATAACCGAACTGACTCGTAGCCGAATCTATTAGTCCTAGCCCTCGGCTAGAAAAGATTCATCGGCTATTTCGGTAACATGTCCGAGTAATAATTCTGAAGAATGACTGGGACCCACACATATTTGGACGCCTCGAAGACCAAGTCAAAATACCTTCTAGATCCTAAGAAACGGAAACAAACCGTCAACAGCTAGAAGGAAGTGCCGTCGGTCGTGCGAGAGGAAATCAAGGAGCAAAATCGGCACCACCTACTCATAGTTGGCTAGTGAATTTAGTGGGTGATTTAGTGGCTAACATAGGGGGATCACATTTTATTTCTTGTAGTATAAATATAGGATCATTTGTACAGATTAAGGGACATCTAATCAATCAAAAAAACTATTTTTCTTTCATATCTTTATTCTATCTTTATCGCCTTTATTGCACTCTAGCTGTATTTATGTTTCTTACCACTTAGTTTACTCAAGTACCATCCTAACACTTTCTAGTGTAGTCGGGGAACCCATTGCTGGAAGTTAGAGTTCCGCTTCCAGCCAAAATCGCTTAGTTAAGGAATCAATTTATCATATGATTTCGTCAGCCGATAAAACGGCAAACATTTCAGACGGGAACAAATTTGGCACGCCCAGTGGAACCATAGGTGACCTCATAGCAAAGTTTGATTCTCCAGGTCAGGATCATGCTTGGTGTATGCGCCTAAGTTTTGGTAAGAAAATGAAACCAGAGTCCAGTCCACATCCTAAACAGAATCCTCCTAGAAGGAACAACGAGCCACCATTTTCCTCGGGTATGCTTACATCGGTTGATACCCCCCCACTTTTTCCATCAACCCAAGTTGTGGGTGAACCTAACCAATCTGAAGGTCCAATTGTCATGACTTAGGTATCCACAACATTATGTACCAGATTTCCAAACAGTTGGCTGACATTATCAAGCCAATGGTGCATAATGAGGTTCAGCAGGCGAGGGAACTGGAAGCCAATCGACTGCATCCAGAAGAAGGTTCGGCTAATTCTGCCATCCCTCTGATGAGTGGCGTTGTGCAACATGCAACTGTGACTCTAGGTGTTGTTCCTGAGCTGAATGTGTATCGGTTAGTACCTACTCAGGTACAGCCGATAGCACACCTAGGAGCACAAGCCCAGTCACTTGGTAACCAGTCTACTGTATGGTTGCCACCAAACGCTGGGGGGGAAACTGTGCCACTCGACCAAGCGAGTCTGCAGTATGGGCAGATCAATATGACTCAGAGACCAGTTCAGACATTTGGACAACTTGGTTTGCCACTCGTTATGTCGTACGCTCCTGTAAACGGCCCTACGGTGTAGGCGACCAATATTGTCCAGCTCAATTGGCAGTCGGTGGCCCTGGCTATGACCCTGCTCGGCTATCTGATGACGCTATCTACAGCGGGACACCATTCCAGCAGTCACAGCCGGTACCCAATCCATACCATCCAGGAAGCGCAAACTTTCTAAGAACGGCTGATGTCCGGGAAGAGCAGACATGAAACACTGTTCCACCTTATCCTCAGGCTCTGTCGGCTGTTCCAGGAGCTCAGGTTGCAGGCTTCAGTGGCTATGCCCAACAGCAGCAATGGGGATATCCCCCTACCTATTGGTAATAGCTAGCAAAATACCTACAACTTTCAAAGCCTTGCTCAACAAGGTACATAAATGAGGCCTCCAGTTCAGAACGCCTACCCGCCGGTTCCAATTGAGAATCAGCAGGGGACTTCACAGCTGATGAACCTTGAAACAATCGCGAATACCATGAATAGGTACTTTGGCATCCAACTGAAACCTTTGGACAAACCTGTTTACAGAAAGCCCTACCCCGATTGGGTAGATCGAATAACACTATTGTCAAGAGGCTTCAAAACGCCTGATTTAGCCACATTCTCGGGTGATGACGGTAAATCTACCATTGAGCACATAGGTAGATTTACCGCCCAATGCGTCGAGGTTGGCCAGAAAGAGTATCACAAGCTACAATCGTTCCCCGTTTCTCTAACCGAAACATCATTTGCCTAGTACTCATCCTAGACCCCCGACTCCATACAGAGCTGGGCTAACATAGAGTGTTATTTCCATGATAGATTTATTGGCCCCAACCTCAGGTCACTGTAACCGATTTGACGAATCTCAAGCAACAAGTCGATGAGTCGGCTATCGATTATATTGAGAGATTCAGAAGGAAGGTTGGGAGATGCACTGTACACTTCTCTGAATTGGAATGCGCCCACATAATAATTAACAACATGCATCCTCAGCTAAAAGAGAACTTGGTGGGCCAATCCTGCTCTAACTTAAGCCAGTTAGGCAAAAAGGCTAGCCAAATAGAGTAATATATCCAGGAGAAGGAGAAAATAAGAGCTAACCGAAACTGAGGCTCCCATTTGGTATCCATTATTGAGGCAGATTAGTCTGATTCAGAGTCAGCCGATTACACGACAGACGTAATGGTAGCCGAAATTGTTAGGGGTAAGGTTTATTCATGCCCGGCCTTGAAAGCTACGGAAGGCAAGGAAACGAGTTCAACTTATGACAGGGTCAGTTACTCATTTGACATTACATAGGTAGATCAGATCATAACAAATAATTTGAAACGGAGGAAGTATCTTTTACTTAATTCTAGATTTGACAAGATCAAATTAAATTTTAGTTTATTTTGTTGTTGGCTAAGAAATATAGTAGTGCAACTCCGGTTCATGTAGCCGCCTCGGATACACGAGGTAAAACGTTGTCATCTCCGAGGAGGACAAAAGAAAAAAGGACAATCATTTGATTGATTGATTTATTCATTTACTCCTCCGTCTCAATTTACGTGACAAAATTTAATTTGACACGAAATCTAAAAAAATAAAAGATTTTTTTTAAAATGTGTTATTTAAAATAAATTTTTAAAAATGTGTAGCTATAAATTATCTCATAAAGTTAAATTATTCTTAAATATAGAAATGTAATATTCTTTTTGGAACAGACTAAAAAATGATGTGATGAAAATATATAAAACGACGACGACGACGCGTGGAATAATTGAGGTTTTTGGAAAAGCATATGAATCTTGTTACTTCTAGCTTCCTAGGACAAATCATGATTTTATTTATATCCACCTTCCCGGCTTACGACAGACTATTCTTGGAGATAGTAGTCCCAGTCCCTCAGCACTACTACCAGTAAATCGCGGGATGTGCCTGAATGACCAGGGTTTGTGAACATATCAACTGATATCACCTACAAGGTCCTACCTTAGAATAGAGCAAATTGCTCCCACCAGGGTTCGAACCCACGCTGCAGGCCTCCAGCTGAATTTTAAGATTCCGTCCTTTGCCATCCAGTTATGCCCCGGGGGACAGGACCGATCATAATTTGCAAAATAATTATACGCAATAATTGTCTAATAAATTTTTTATAATTAGTTTAATTTGATTAGACATAATACATTATTAATTTAATTTTCAAGTTAATATATCATACTTGCTTATTATAAAACGTTGAGTTTCAATTTTATACATTATCGGAGTATAATATTTTTATACCATCAGATGTTAAATGTGTAAGAATTGAATCCCTTTCCTTAATTCCATTCCAATAGTACAATATATATACAATCATAATTTGCTTGTCAAAAGAAAGACTAATCTATATTACCTAAAATATAAGATGCTAATTCTAATCATCCTAATTACAATATATTAAATAATGAATTGGAGGTAATTATGGGATTTGTCCCATAATTACTCTAACAGTCCCCCGCAATCTCAGCGGGAAGGTCTCATATGCTGAGACTGTCCTTGAAATCATCAAAAAGTACGCGTGGAAGACCTTACGTGAAGATGTCAGCAATCTGATAACGGGATGGTACATGGAGAACACGGACTTGTCCACGAGCAACCTTCTCGCGGACAAATAAGATATCCATTTCAATGTGTTTTGTGCGCTGATGCTGAACAGGATTGCCGGATAAGTATATCGCACTCACATTGTCACAATAAACCATTGTTGCCTTTACAATAGGATAATGTAGCTCCAATAGTAGATTACAGAGCCAATATGATTCAGCAACCATATTGACGACCCCTCTGTATTCTGCCTCAGCACTGGACCGAGACAGTGTGGATTGTCGTTTGGACGACCATGAAATAAGATTGTCCCTCAAGAACACATAATAACCTAAAGTGGAACGACGTGTGTCCGGGCAGCCACCCCAATCTACATTTGTGTAGGCTGAAAGACTCGAGATGGACGACTTATACAGATGGAGGCCAAAATGAAAAGTACCCTTAACATATCGCAGAATCCTTTTGATAGCCCCCATATGTTCTTCCTTCGGATTATGTATGTGTAAACAAACTTGTTGAACCGCATATAAAATATCAGGTCTTGTAAAAGTCAGATACTGTAAGGCTCCTGTGAGGCTGCGGTAATGTAGGATCGTTGTATGGAGTTCTGACATCATTACTCAATTTCGCCTTTGTGTCAACTGGAGTATGGGATGGTTTGCAGGAAGACATCCATGTTTTGTCAATTATTTCTTCGGCATATTTCTTTAGACTAAGAAACAGACCACCTGCATATTGGGTGATGGCAATGCCAAGAAAATAATTTAACGGACCCAAGTCCTTCATTGCAAATTATGTTGCAAGAAGGGACATAATATACTGGCGAAGTGAAGTGGATGATGTTGTAATAATAATATCATCGACATACAAAAGTATATATGACATGTCAGTGCCCTTCTGATAAATGAACAACGATTTATCAGACTTGCTGTGAGAGAACCCCAACTTGGAAACAAATCCTGCAAAACGGTTATACCATGCCCTAGGAGCTTGTTTCAAACCATATAAGGATTTCTTCAATAGGCAAACATGATCTGGACGCGTATAATCTTGGAAACCCAATGGTTGACGCATGTACACCGTCTCCTGTAAGTGGCCATGTAAGAAAGTATTTTTAACATCCAACTGATGAATATACCACGATTTGGAAAGAGTCAGGCTGAGAGCAGTCCTGATAGTTGTTGGCTTAACTACCGGACTGAATGTTTCACCACAATCGATTTCAACCTGCTGAGACCTGCCATCACCAATAAGATGAGCATTGTATCTCGCAAAAGAACCATCAGAATTTATTTTATGATAAAAAAACCCACATAGATCGAATGACATTCACATTAGAAGAACGTGATACTAACTCCCACGTCTTATTTTTAATAAGAGCGATAATTTCGTCTAACATGACAGCTTTCCAATTCGGGTTGGATAAGGCAACCTTGGGATTTTTAGGTAGAGGTGATGGTTGAACTGAGGATAGTAGGTTAAACTGATTTTTGGGCCGAAAAATCCCTTGCATGGCACGAGTTTCAATTGTTTGAGGTTGTTCTGTCATTGGTTAGGTAGTAGAGGTCTCTAGTATGGTATTGGGTCGATGAGGTATAGTGAGGCCCGAATCGGTGTTGGACTGGAATCCGGGTTCAGGTGAAGGAGCAGTGGGCTCCCCCACTTGGGCCTGCCCGCCACGAAAATAGGACTGGGCCGAGACCAGTGGTAATGTAGTCGCCGATCCAGTCCCATTTTGTGGTTGGGTCAGAAAATATTGGGTATTTTGTTGGGTTGTTTCCACTTGTGTTTGGTTATGAAGGTGGTGGTGTAAAACAGGATGTATTCCGTTGTCCAAAAAATCATATGAAGGTGAGGATGCTACATGAGACTTAGCAAACGGGAATGTAGACTCATCAAACACCACATGACTAGAGATAATTATTTTCCCATTCGTAAAATCATAACATTTATATCCCCTATGATTTTGCGGGTATCCCAAGAACACACAAGGAGTTGAACGAGCCTGCAACTTGTTAATGGTAGTAGATGGAAACAAAGGATAACACAAACACCCTCAAATGTGTAAAAGATGGGAGACGATGATACAACATTTGTGTAGGAGACACATTGGAGAGCAATTTACTAGGAAGAATATTTAAAAGGTATGTAGCCATTTGAAGTGCATGGTGTCAAAACTTTGGTGGTGTGTAAGAATGCACAAGAATAGAGTGAATCATATTGTCAATTGTTCGAATCTTTCTTTCGGCTTTTTCATTTTGTAGTGAGGTATGGGAACACGAAAGACGCAAAGACATCCCATTTTGGTGACAAAAATCATTAAATTGGGCATTGATGAATTCCCCCCCCCCCCCCCCCCCATTGTCACATTGAAAACTTTTAATGCTTTTGCGAAATTGAGTTTTGATAAAACACTAAATTGTTTTAAAATGGGATAGGTTTGTGATTTATGTCCTAAGGGAAACGTCCACAAAAAATTCGAATATATGTCCATAAATCACAATGCACAAGATCAAATGGCATAAAAGTATGAGTAGTAGAAGATGCAAAAGGAAGCTTAACATGTTTACCAAACACACAAGATTGGCAAACAAAAGAGTCCAAAAGTTTGTTACAACAAACCAAATTATTCTTCCTAAGATTATTAAAAAGTTGTGCTCCTGGGTGTCCCAACTGATTGTGCCATAGGATAGGAGAAATGGCAGCAAAGGTTGATGGTTTGATCATGCAATGTTTTGAAACAGAGGTGACAGGATATAAGTCCCCGTGCTATTGCATCTCATAAGTGGCATTCCCGTCTGAAAATCCTTCATATAAAAGCCAAACGGATCAAAATTCACAAAAATATTGTTGTCAATGGTAAAACGTCTAACAGAGATCAAATTTTTAATTAGTTTTGGTGCATGTAAGTCATTTTTCAAGGATAATGGTGGGTGCGGAGAGGGTAGTATTACCTGACCAATACCACGAATTGGAATTTCCTATCCACTGCCGACAATAATATTTTTATTATTGCTCATATTAAAATAAGATGAGAGATTACCTTGAGATGCCGTCATGTGTGACGTAGCCCCTATGTCCATGTACCATGACTCATTCAGAACACTTATATTCATGTTGTTCATGGCTTGTTCAATATCCATGGGTGCATAGCCAATCGAAGACGGTGCCTGGGATGCAAACGCATATTGTGGATGAGACCCTAGAATATCGGATTGGCGATTTGAAGAAGGAGGAAGCTTGGCCCACGATGAAGTCGGATATGGACATGGAGGGGTAGCCTACTGTGGGGCCCAAGCCCACGGTGGATACTGCCCCCGCTGATTACCGTCACTGCCAGCCCGCCACTACCAGGACTGGCCGCTGCCGCCGGCAGTTTGGCCACCTCCCCGACCTCGTCCCTTTCCATCATTATTTTTTCCTTTATTGTTACGGTTTGAACCCTGTTTTTGGCCATTATTTTGATGAATATTATTGCCCCCCTCGAATCAGAATTTTGGGGCTCCAAATTAGTGGTGTTCAAGATAAACGGCTTGAGAATGTTTGTTATCCTGAAATATATTTTGTAAATATTCCTATGCATGTTGAGCCGTAGAATTTGGCTCCAATATGGTATGTAAAAGGTCGTTGGATATAGTGACATATATCCATTGAAGGACAATAGCATACAATCGGGACCATAGCTTTTTGTTTACCAAATTGGCGTCCGAGGAAGATTCGGAAGGTATGATATGGTCGATCACCTCATATGCGCGGTGATGAATTTTGAACAATTCCGCCAAAGAGGTATATTGCCCTTCTCCATTTCAAGGTTTATGGAGATAAAGTTCTTGACGTTATTAACCGCAACAGCGAGATGAAAAGTTTGTTTTTCGGCCATAGGTTCCACAAGAAATCAAACTAGTGAAGAAAAGAAGTAGTGTTTGAAGTTTGGGATGTGAAAAACCCTTAGGGTTTCGAAAAGTGTAAGCCGAAGGGGGGGTAGGTTTAGATGTCGGCTAGGGTTTGATTGGTTTAAGGAGTGGTTTAGGGTTTTTGTGTGGGTGGCAGAAATAAATTAGGAGAAAGAGAGGAGAGAATTCGGTTTAGGAGGAGTAAGAATTAGGGAAAAAGATCGTTAACTCTTGATACCATGTAAGAATTGAATCCCCTTCCTTAATTCTATTCCAATAGTACAATATATATACAATCATAACTTGCTTGTCAAAAGGAAGACTAATCTATATTACCTAAAATATAAGATGTTAATTCTAATCATCCTAATTATAATATATTACAATAATGAATTGGAGGTAATAAGGAATTTGTCTCATAATTACTCTAACAAAATGTAATAGTAACGCGCTATAAATATGATTTGATAGCCTAAAAATAGAGTAGAGAACCTGATATATAGATCAAAATTACACCTATCGTGTAAAAGTTCTTCATATTATCAATGCATATATAACTTAAACTAATATTATGCACGGAAAGAGTAAAAAAACTTAACATTCAAGTCTTTTATAAAGTAATTATCACAAGTAAATAGGAGTATTATTTCCGGACAAATAATATCTATAATAAATATTAACGGATGACATGATAAAAACCGTAACTACCATGTTATCACCGATAGTATGTAAAAATTCTACACGATGTATATAATTTAAACCTATATTATAAAGCTGCTTAAATTAGCGGGTGTTTGCAGATCAATTTGTATATTAGCCCTAGTTTCTAGAACAATTAAAAAGACTAAATTTATGATTGTGACAACGGAGAAAATAAGATATACTAAACGTTAAGTATCATCCATGATCTCATTAGTCAGTTCTTGCAAGCCAAGCTTTATAATTTCTCGTTGACGTGAAAATGTTTACCTTTCTAGGCTGCCTAGAACATGTTGCTTTTGAGAAAAAGTTAGTTAATTATTGTTATTTTATATATCTCTTTCTATTAAGCCTGCCAATCAGCTAAAGGAATTGGTCTATTTGTCGGTGAGTTATTGTAAATTTTGGTTAAAATTGGACTTTTTCTCTTTAATTAGTTGTCTAGTTAAAGAATGAATCTTGAGTCTAACTCAATCCTAAAAACTAGCTTATGAGGGGAGGATTGTTCAAGTCATAGAAGAAGTCTAAATTGGGGAGTATTGTTCAAATCATAGAAGAAGTCTAAATTCTCATTCCATTTGCGATGTGAGACTCTTAATAGTCTACGTATATTTGTTTGTTAAAATTGGTTTGATTTTCAACATTTGAAGGTAAATAGTATTCTTTTCAAGTTCATCAATTATTTATGATGGAAAAAGTTGACATACAGAAACTGAAATAAACTTGAAATTTCCTTCTTTTAGTTGGTACGAATTCGATCATGGAGTTCCTTGCTTGACTCTCCATAATTGTTCCATTGAATCTCATGTTGGTTTAATAAAATCTCATATTGATGGTTGTAAAGAAGAAAAAGTTACATATAAGGCGTATATATACTTTCATTGGTACGTGATTTTTCAAAAAAAAATTGCGTGAATTTAACACAAAGCAAACAATATTATATCATGTTAAGAGTATCTTTAGGCTGATTTCTCTCGACTATTCCATCTATAAAAATCAAGATTGAAAAATACGTTGATCAATTAAAAAAAATCATTGATATATTTATAGGTGGTTGATCATGGCTTTTAGTTGTGCTCTTTTAAACTGCTATAGATTCTAGTTTCTCGCCAATATGTGCAACTTGCCAAATGCTCATGCGATTAACACGGACATTAACAATATAATTATGATTATTAAACAAGGTTTAGTCTCTCTCGTGCAACATGTTCTTGTTCCCAAACTGACAGAATTATTAACAACCACCCAGAATTAATTAAGTATATAACTATATATCACTTCACATGAACTAATTAATTAGTTTTTCCATGAATAAAAATGAAGTAATTTATTTACTTCAATTCTAACAATCACCCAGAATTAATTAAGTATATAACTATTTTACTTCAATGAATAAGAATGCTCAACAAAATGGACAAGTCTGGCTAGTCTTTGCCCCCAGTCAAACTTATTTACTCATTCGTGCAGTAATTTATTTACTTCAATTCTTTTCTGAAATATATGGTAATTCTAACACTCTTAAATGTTTAAAAATTAATAGAATACGTGGATTTGCATTCCTTAAGTTTTTTCATGTCCATCTTTAGAATAGTGTAATTACAATTATTTGGATTTTAATAGCAAGTGGAACATTAGAGCCAAATATGGATAAAATCTCACATGTATAGTAACGAATTTGGCCAAAGATAGATGTCTTAATAATTCACCTGTTGCTACTTCTAATGTACGTTTTCAAAGCACAAAGGGCCATTTTCTGATTTTTTTCATTTTCTTTGGCTAGCTAGGTGCATGTTTTAGGTAGAGGCATCTTTAGAATTTTGATTTGACGGGTTTAATTTTTAGACTTTTACCAATGAACTCATTACATCTTTGAAATTATGAATTCATAATCTATTACTCTATACTTATTTAAAGTTTTGTGATTTTTTCACATATATTTCTACATTCCATGTCAAGAACACTAGATTCATACGAACCCATTACTTATATTTTCCATCCACCTTTTAAGCTACCATGCACAATGACTATACGTGGTTTTGTTCAGCAATTCTTATCTTGCTGCTAAGAAGAACAAAAAACACGTGCATATGCATTAATTAAATTGCCTAAGGTTTTTATCTGTACCAAGTTGACCTGAAGATGCTCCAAGTTGACCTGAGATGCTGCAAACCTTTAATGACTACCAGCTTTGAGATTATTTGTAGTAATAACTTTTTCAGATATAGTTGATCGAGTCTTTTTCTCTCTTTTTTTTTTTTATCAAATAGGAATAAGCTGGAATCAATTAGTAAGGTAAGACCTAACCCCTTGCTTGTATTTATTCCTCTGAGTTTTGATTTAATTATTTAAATAAAAATTAGCCCTAGACACCTCGCCTAGTGGATTTGCTTAAAAAAAAGAATAAGTTGGAATCAAAAAAATTCTTCGTAGGAAATGCTTCCCCCAAATAGGTCCTGCACGGTGCGAATTAGAATACAATTAGATTTCAATGTGGGTACCCGACACTCGGTGGAAAACAAAAACAAAAAAGAAATAAGCTGGAATTGACGTTAATTTGTGGCTGTTTAATTTTGTTTGGCCGAAAAGACTTCACAATTTCTTATCACGTACGTACGTACTCACGTTTTTCAGGTACATTATCAAACTTCTGAGTCCTTGTTTTTTCTCCTTAATATGTGAACCATAAACTGCTCCACAAGTTGCACATGAAAGTGTAATGGTTCATTTCATCTACTGCAACTTTTCCGTATGGGCAAATTCAGTTTCTTTCTGAAATTAATGAACTTTAATTAGTCCCCAACCAAAAAAAAAAGGAGACTAAACTCGTTGCACACTTTGGACGTCATGCATCATTGTGGTCCTCGAAACCTAGACCATTTAATTTAATGAAGGTACAAATTTTAGGTATGAAAAACGTCAAACAACAAAAGCAAAGTCTTTCAAAAACAATACAAAACTCCATACTATTTATTTATTTTCTGTTAGTGAATATTATTAGAATATTTACCATATATTTTATAATTATTAGTTTTGTATAATTATGATAGATATAGGGATCCTTATTGTATTAGGACTCCACATTGTACATATTATATATATTTGTATTAATGAAAAAGACTCTTCAAGAGAGATTAATACACTCTTACGTGGTATCAATAGTCAAACCCTAAAATACCAAAACCCTTCTTTTTCTCTTGCTTGCCGCCGACCCCCCCCCCCCCCCCCCCACACACACACACACACACCTCGGCCGACGGCAGCCCAAAATATTTCCGATTTTCTTTCTCCTTTTTTGGCTTCCATGTCTCCTCCCACCTCTCCTAAGGCTTCCGCCGCCTCCTCCTCCACAGTCGTCCTAGACAGCCCCCCACGTCTTCCACTTCGTCTTTCCATCCGGCGTTCGCCGTTACGAATATCAAGAATTTCATTTCCTTAATTCTTGATCAAGAAGATTGTCAATATGCATCGTGGGTTGAACTCTTTCGTATTCACGCATGCGCGTATAACGTGCTTGACCATATTGACAACTATTTCCCTCGCCCTATTGACGTTGCAGACACGACGTGGCGTCTTCTTGACGCTATCGTCAAACAATGGATTTATGGCACCATATCCAAAGACTTGCTTCATACGATTATAAAAATAGGTGCCTCGGCCTATGAATTATGGACACGTTTGGAAGATATATTTCAGGATAACACGAATACTCGTGTCGTATATTTGGAGGAACGGTTCAACAATACATGCCTCGAGAATTTCACAAACATGTCTGAGTATTGTAAACAATTGAAACTAGTTGCGGACCAATTATCCAATGTGAGGACACCCGTTTCCGAAACCAAGATGGTCCTATAACTTGTTGCTGGCTTACCGAAGGGTGAATACGATACTCTCGCGACTATGATTCAACAAGCCGATCCACTACCGAGTTTCAGTAAGGCACATTCACAATTACTTTTGGAGGAAACCTGACGTGCCATTGGAGGAAACCTGACGTGCCAAATAGGATGAACACAATCAAAAGGCACCAACAATTAAAAATTCGGTGACAAACGCCGCCCCCACCACCCTGCCGCCACCGCCGGACAACTAACAACCGCGGGATAGCCGGAGGCGGCAGAGGCCGCGGTAATGGTAAGGGAGGTAAAGGCCGCGGCAGAGGAGGCAAGGCCCAGAATTTCCAGTGGGCCGTCCCAGTAGGTTGGTCCAGCTCAGGAAACTAGGCCAGTAGGTTGGTCCAGCTCAGGAAACTAGGCCTCACCCCTCTGTTATTTTCCACAGCCGCAACCCAATACCCACAGGCCTAGCAGCCTGGCATCCTAGGCTCGGCACCAGGCCCACGCCAGGCGTGCCCGACGCCACAACAAGCCCAATTAGTCTCGGCCCAGCAGCAACAAATTGGACACGGCCTGGCCCCCACTAATTTGGGCCAGGCCTTCAGCACATTAAACATTCAACAGCCCGACGAAAATTGGTACATGGATACGGGTGCCACATCTCATCTCACCCGTTCTTCAGGTAATCTCTCCCAACTGTTTTGATTAAAGTATCCTCAATTTATTACAGTCAGTAATGGTCACCTCATTCCAATTGAAGGTTATGGTACCACCCACACAAAACCACTTCATTCGCCATTCTCCTTACATAATGTCCTCTATGCCCCCAACATTATTAAAAACTTAATATCTGTTAGAAAATTTACTCTTAACAATTTCGTATCTGTTGAGTTTGACCCCTTTGGTTTCTCTGTGAAGGATCTATTTACGGGTACACCTCTTACGTGATGCAATAGTGTAGGGGACCTCTATCCTTTCTCATCATCTTTCGATGTTACAACCCGATCACCTACCTCTCTTATTGCAATCTCTCCGTCAACTTGGCACAACAGACTAGGACACGCAAGAGCTCTTGTTTTTAATTTTCTTAGAAGCAATACTTTTATTTGATGTAATAATGGGAAACTTGCCCAAAATTGTTTTTCTTTCCCGTTAGGCAAACATGTTCACCTTCCGTCTAAGTCATCTCTAAGTGTTACGTTTTCTCCATTTGATATTGTTCATGCTGATTTATGGACGTCTCTCATTACTAGCTCACTGGGACATAAATATTATCTAGTCTTATTAGATGATTTTTTTCACTATATTTTGATTTACCACTAAAGTTCAAGTCCGAAGTTTTTGCCAAGTTCCTCGAGTTTCGAATTTTTATCAAAACACAATTTGAAAAAGCCATCAAATATTTCCAGTGTGATAATGGTCGTGAGTTTAATAATTTCATATTTCACAACTTTTGCAAAAATAATGGCATAATTTTTCGGTTTTCGTGTCCCCACACCTCCCCCCAAAATGGAAAAGTCGAACGAATCATCTGCACCATCAATAACATGGTTAGTACCCTCTTTTTTCATGCCTCTCTCCCTTCCTCCTTTTGGGTCTATGCAGTCAAAATGATAGAATACATCCTCAATATTTTACCTACCAGCACTCTTTATAACATGACCCCCACCAAAATTATATACCGACGGATCCCCTCCTATGATCACCTTCAGATCTTCTGTTGCCTTTGCTATCCGAACCTTGCCTCCACTACCCCTCATAAATTTGCACCACGTACCACTCCATGTGTCTTCGTCAGTTTTCCGTCTAATCATAGGGGCTATTTGTGCTATGACTTATCCACTCATCAAATCCACATTTCTCATCACGTCACATTTGACGAGATAATTTTTCCTTTTGCTAACATCCAAAAATTCCAACACACAGACTATACCTTTCTAGACGAGTCCGACATCTCACCCGGCATACTCACCGAACTATGTCGTACCGCCACCACAACCCCCGCATCTCCATCACCGCCAAATGCCACTGCCACCACCAACATTTTGTCCGACCAATCTCGATCACCACCGATTGCCACTGCCATCACCGATAAAAGGTCGGATGTCGTCTCTCCCACCTACCGGCAAACCCAACTGCCATCATCTGTGTCACTACCACCTGCCGCCCACACTCCAGTCACTCAAACCATCCCAAAAGTAGTACCAGCCCATCGGAACCGTCATAATACCAGCACCAGACCCAGACCTCCCCACCGCGATCCCATCACACTTTTCCCACACACACACCGTCGCCGAACCCGGCATCGAGTCGTCCACACCCACCAGCTCTGACCGTATCCCCAACTCCATCCAACCTATCTCGGTTACCCAAAACCACCAGTCACATCCCCTACTCCATCGACCTACCCCAATAGTCACTTCCAACTTTCACTGCCTCACAAATTCCAACCCCACAGCATAACCCAGACCCGACACCCAACCAAAATACCCAACTTGCCCCCATGCACCGTATGGAAACCCGTACTCAACATGGGATTTTCAAACCGAAAGTCCAATTTAACATATCCACACAAACCATATCTCCAATTCCCAAAAATCCAAAATTAGCCAAACTTGACCCAAATTTGAATGCGGTCATGCGTGAGGAATTTAATGTTTAAATGAAACAACACTTGGGATTTGGTTCCTAGACTATATGGAGTGAATGTGATTTGATACATGTGGCTATTTCGTCAAAATTCCAGAGATAGTGGTGACCTAGAGAGATATAATGCAAGACTTGTGGCTAATGGTACTAATCAACAAGAGGGCATTGATTGTGGTGAGACGTTCAGTCCAATTGTTAAACCGACTACCATTCGCACAGTTCTGAGTATTGCTATGAGTATGCATTGGCCGATTCATTAGCTTGATATAAAGAATGTGTTCTTACATGGGGACTTGAAAGAAACTGTTTACATGCACCGCCATCAGGATTTGTCCATCCGGAGGCCCCTCATTATATATGTCGTCTTCATAAGTCACTTTATGGTTTGAAACAGGCCCCCGGAGTGTGGTATGACCGATTTGCAAATTTCATTATGCAAATCGGGTTTGTATGCAGTAAGTGTGATAAATTTCTCTTTGTTTTTCATCGAGGTAGTAACATAGCTTATTTGTTGTTATATGTGGATGATATTGTTCTTACTGCCTCCTCGGATGTGTTGAAAATGAGATTATTGCTTTGCTTAAATCCGAATTTGCTATGACTGAGTTGGGGAAGTTGAGTTATTTCTTGGGGATATCAGTAATTAGATCTGCAGATACTATGTTCCCGTGTCAGCGTAAGTATGCAGAGGAAATTGTGTACAGGGCTAAAATGGCGAACTGCAAGATCATGCCTACTCCGGTTGACACTAAATCGAAGCTCAGTGATGTTGATGGTGATCCAATGTCCGATCCCACTCTTTATAGGAGCCTTGCAGGTGCACTTCAGTATCTTACTTTCACCAGGCCTGATATTGCTTATGTTGTTCAGAATGTGTGTTTGTTTATGCATACCCCCAGGGAGCCTCATTTTACTGCTCTTAAATGTATCATTCGATACGTTGAGGGCACCCTTGACTATGGATTGCATCTCTACCCCTCTGCACCGACCATGTTGTTATCATATACAGATGCATATTGGGTAGGATGTCCGGACATGTGATGCTCTACCTCCGGCTACTGTTTGTTCTTAGAGGATAATCTAATTTCGTGGTCTGCCAAGAGGCAAGTCACCCTATCCAGTTCGAGTGAAGAAGCAGAGTATAGAGGCGTTGCAAATGTTGTTGCTGAGATCTGTTGGCTCCGAAACCTTCTTTTGGAGCTTCAGTGTCCCTTGCGTAAGGCGTCTATGGTATACTGTGATAATATATATGTGATATACTTATCTCATAATCTGGTTCAGCATCAGCGAACCAAGCACATTGAGATGGATATACATTTTGTTCGTGAGAAGGTTGCTATAGGTCATGTTAAGGTGTTGCATGTGCCTTCTTCGTATCAGTATGCGGATATCTTCACCAAAGGACTTCTTAGACAACTATTCCTCGACTTCAGATCCAGTCTAAGCGTCTAGCCTCCTCCTGCTCCGACTGAGGGGATGTATTAGTGAATATTATTAGAATATTCATTATATATTTTGTAATTATTAGTGTTGTATAATTATGGTAGATATATGGATTCTTATTATATTAGAACTCTATATTATACACACTATATATATTTGTATTAATGAGAAAGACTCTTCAAGAAAGATTAATACACTCTTACATTTTCTATCTTCCTTTACTAGAGACTCTTTCAAAATCTATACCAACTTGTTTCTTGTTTTTTTCTCGGAAAATGTCATGTTCAATATGGAATCAAAAAGAGATGTACAAATAAAGCAGCTTTAAGAAATAGGTAACACCTGAATGTGATAAAGATTCTTATTGTTGCCTAATTCAGCAAAGTTAAACATTTGGATAAGAAGTTTGATTAAACAATAAACCATGTTGAATTACATAATGCTAAAGAAAAAATTGTACTGTCCTTTTGCAATATATATCTTCTGAACTCTTCATATTAGAATAGTGGAATAATATGGAAATATAGCTGCAACATTACTTCACTGACATGTCAATCAAGAGGAAAGTTGCAATATATTCAGTGACTCTAGGTGCAGATCTTGACTAGGATTGTTCAAATTTTTTACCCTGCAATTTGAATTGTATGTCCATGCATGAAAAAACTATATTTTGTGCGAGGATAGTCATTTTCACTCATCTTTGACTTCTTTTTTTAGTAGTCTTTGTTTACAGCATGTAGTACATTTATACACTTTGTAGTACACCGTATGAGAAAATTAACATTTCATTGAAAATAGTAAATAAGATGATTCTAACAACCTATCATGAATCAGACCCTGATCAATGCGTGGATTGAGGTCACACAAGTCTTTTTCTTGCACGGATTTCCCTTCATACGGATTGGTCTTTAATTTTTTCCCTTTAACTAGTTGGTCTTTAATTTTTGTTTCTGCTTATCATTTAATAAAAATTGTGGGCTAAAGTACCCTTATTCGCTGGACTACGAAACCAAAGATTCTGGGTTCAATCCCAAGCTGAGTCGAAAAAAAAATTCACATGCCAGGCTATGAAACTTTGCCTTGTCTGGCATAAGTTCTATAGAAATGAAGTTATCCGGCATAAGTTGTATAGTAACTAATTCGCTTTCCCTTGTCCGGCATAAGTTGTGTAGAAATGAAGTTATGCCGGATAACTTAATTCATATAGAACTTATGCCGGACAAGGTTTGACTATGCCTTGTGAAATTAGGCCATAGATTTGAATATATTTTTTTCAATGTCAAGGATATTATCAGCCACTTTTTGTTACTTAAAGTGCAGAAGGGGAAAAATTAAAGACCAACGATTTGAGGGGAGAAATTAAAACCACCTCAAAATAGGAGCATTCGTGCGAATTGCACCACACAAGTAGCTATTGGGCTGAGAAAAGCTATTGGGCCGAGGACAAGCAATAAGCCCAAAGGCCTTCGAGTAGTGGCGAAGTGGGCATAAGAACATTATGTTCAAAAGAGCAGTGGTCTCCTCTCATCTCCCTTCTATCTTCTCTATTAACTATTTCCTTGTTATCTTTTCTAAGGTCTTAGTTTAATCTTTTAAACTTTTCGGTGTAATAGTTAGTTTAATCTTTTACTTAAAGGAGTTAGTTCCCTATTGTTGAGCATTTAAGTGTTCGTTACGCAACCAAAATTCAGACAATATTTAATTTGAATTAAAAATTTAAAAATATTTGCTTACAAATATTGTATAGCTCTAGCTGTATTAGAAAACTAACTGAAATATCCCAAAACAAACTAATTATCCGCTCCCATGTTCTTTTTAAATTAATTATCCGTTGTACCCCTCGTCCAAAACTATTTACCCGACATACCCTCTCACCCAAAACCCTTCCTTTGTGATACTATCACAGGATATATATATATATATCAGGATGGTATCACGAAGGACCAAGAGAAAGACTGAAGTAGTTTTTCATTATACCATCTCAGTATATTTATATACCATGATGGTATCATGGTCCTGAGGAATGTCTCCTTGAAAGATTGAAGCAGCCCTCCCTGATACCATACAATATATGTATATAAGACAATAGTATCATAGAGTTTTTTTTTCGAGAAAAGTATGTCTTTTTTTAATAAACGAACATGATCATCCATTATATACTATTTCAGTATATTTATATACTATGATGGTATCATGCAAGACTAAGAGAATCGACTCTTTCATGATACCATCTGAGTATATTTATACATCATGTTAGTATCATAACTGGGGAGGAAGGGGGCATCTCGGGTAAATAATTTTAAGTTCTTTAAGGGGTATGAAAAGTAAGAAGGATAGAGGCGGATAAATAGTTTGATTTATGGGGTATAAGTGATGTTTTATCTACACAATAGAAGTGCAATTATTGACTTGGATTATTAGCACAATGGGCCTTGGATTGGGCTTAACAATTGAAGGGGTATATGCGCTGTGATGGACTTGGGCACATTGAGGAATCAACTTATATAATACTATTAGCTACTAAATGGCATAATGAATAACCCTACAAACCAATCCCCTGCTCTGAATGAACATTCTGTTGGTGTATTACAAAGGATTTGCAGGAAACGGAAATTACAAGTAACTGCTTATGTAAGAATTGAAATTATAATTCAACTCTAAAACTGAAAATTACAATATAACAACAAACTGAAATTACTATTTTGTTGATCAAGAAAACTGGAAAGCGGTTTTTGCTGAGTCGAGTGTGGCACTCTGTCCTTAAGACAATATTGCCCCGTATGTATCCTTTATACGTCCTGGACAATTCATCTCCCAAGATAAAACATCAAAATGGAACTATTGAGCAAAGGAAACTCAAAAGCTACCGTGAAGAATATTGAATAACGAAATGATGCTTGGAAGATTTAGGAAGAAACTGCTTTGCTTTCTGCTTTGTGTAATTTCGTGTATATCAAGTGTGCCTCAACAATGGTGTAAGGGGTGTTTATATAGGAGGAAGAGGGATCGTTTGATCGCCTCCATAACAACCATTATTGGCCAAATAATGACCATTATGGAGGTAGTAAAGCCACCAAATAAATGGAGAAAATTGCCAACGGATTGGCCATTATAGGAGGTGTAATTCACCAAAATAAATGGCGAATTGAGTGCCGGACGTTTCGTTCGGACCGTCGAAATTCGCCTTTCGAAAAACTTCGTGGGACCAAACGTACATCTTGAAACTTCGGGGACCGAACTCGTACATCCGAAAGAATTCTGGTCCAAATCGCACATCCGAAACTTCGGGATCAAACTGTACTTCTGGCAAAGTTTTATGGCCCAAAAAGATAATATCAGAAGGCCCACAGCCCACAGCCCGAGAACACGGAACACGGAACACGGAACCGGACCGGACGGGCGGGCGGCGGCGGCGCGCGTGTGGTCTTTACTCGAACCGAAGCACATCTAGGTCTTCCCTCCTTTAAACACATGGGATACCCCTTGGGGTCCCAAACCCCAAACCAATTTCGAGTATTATATACATAACAATTCTTTCTTCCTCTACCGATGAGGGAGAATTGATCACACACCACATTTTTCCATGCTTCAAACACCTTACTTCGTGAACCAATATCTCTTTCATTTCTCAATGAAATTTGACGATTCTTGGCCCTACGGTTATCTACGTACTTAGTACATCATGCATGTGTGAAGAACCGAATTCTCCAACATACGTAACACTAGTGTTTAAGCCGTTAAAGTTGGTCGGTCGCAACTCCCGCCAAAGGCTAATTTCCAACACATTCTGCTAAGTATGTGCTATATTGAGAGAGGAGGGACCGGTTCGTATCCAAGTGTCACAGCACAAGCCATGACACATATAGTTCACTTTGGTCCAGCAAATCCTCTGAATATGTCCCTCGGGCTACACTATCATCGAGCCCAAAATCACACGTATCTCGTGAACTTGTTCTATACTTAATAAAACTCTTCACTTTCCTCTGTCGTTCTGACGTGAGATTTGCTAAGATGTAACATACACCCCTTTTTCAAAAAGCTTACCCGCCTAATATCGTACCAGTCCTTCTCCTCATCCCGCCCTCCTCCATTTGTGTTAAACCAAATCAATCTATTTGAATTTTATTGAAGAAAATAACCCATTTGAAGGTGTAGAGTGTAAGTTGTCATTTTTGAATTTACTCCCTCCGTCTCAAATTATTTGTCGCTTCTTTACTTTACACACTCCTTAAGAAATCAGTACTCCTCCGAATCAAAAAGAGTGTCCACTTAGCTTTTATTTTTTGGGTAAAAAAGAGTGTCCACTTACCAAATCAAGAAAAAATTAACCTTATTTTTTCAGATTTTCCCTTATTAAGTGTTAGATAATCAAATCTCAATACATATTTAATTAGGGGCATTTTAGTCAAATTATCTATTTTTACCTAGAAGTTAGTATTTTCTTAAGGGTGTGCAAATGGCTATGTGGACACTCTTTTTTATCCGGATGGCGTATTAATTAGGAGGAGCATTTACCTACTTTATCCTTATTTATGTCTAAGTTATAATTTCTCTCCATTAAATGCTTACTCTATTTATGTGTCATCTCCATTAATGATAAAATTTTACTAAGAAAAAATAGAGAAAAGATAATTAATTGTGCTTTAAACTTCTAAAACGATAAATAATTTGAGACGAAGGGAGTAAAATCGATGAAAAGTGCTTACAAAGTCCAAGCTGGTATAATGCTTAAAACTAGAAAACTACCTCACTAATGTTAAAAAGTAGAGCTGGCCAGTGAGCCGGGACTGCCCGGTCCCGCCCCAACATCGTCCCGAACCAGAGTAGTAAAAAAAAATCGGTATCGGGACTCGAACCAGGACAGGAAAATGTCTCGTCCCGCCCCACTCCCGCTAGTCCCGACCCGATCCCGAGCCCGCCCCGATCCCGATCCCGATCCCGCCCCGATCCCGATCTCGATCCCGCCCGTAACTCCTCTTTTGTAAAAAAACCGTTGCACCAACGACCATTTTACATTTTGGCGGTTGTGCAACGGCCATTTTTGGCCTCCCCCAACCCCCTACCCCTTAATATTTATTTTTAACCCATGAGTTATTATATTTACACTTTAACCCAATTTTTCAACTATAAATAACCCATTTTCTCTTCATCTTTCTCACAAATCTTCCTACAATCTCTCTAATCTCCCAATTTATCTCTCTACAAGTCTACATTGTTTACTAAATATTCAATTTTATTTAGTCATTTGGGAATTGGGAGTGAAGTTGGCAATTAGCTTGAGGATCTTCCATCGAGCAAAGTTTCAATTTTCAACCTCTCGATTACACGTCGATGTTACGTCGGCGTTTGGTACATTCGTTCCTTAATTAAATTATTATTCTCTGTTTATTTTATTTAGCGCACTTAATTTTATTTACTTTAATTATTTATTAGTGTAATTATAAATTTATAATTGAAGGATTTAAACGTATGCTTACGGGTAGGGGTCAGGCTTCTTCTAGTAGGGGCAACAATGGCAAGGGTACTTCTTCTAGTCATCTATTCCTACACAGGATGATTTTGTTGATACTGAACATTTTCCTACAATACCATTAGATTTAGACGATGAGCTATTTTCTTAAACTCAAAAGACTTTAATTTAGACGATGATCTAGATGATACACCCACTAATGTTGATGACAACACACCCACTAGTGCACCTTCAACTTAAATGCCTCATATTCCCCCTAGTATGAGACGAGGTCCAGCAAAACGACCATTAAAATCATATGCATGGATATTTTTTGATAGGGACGTAGAGAATCAAGTAGCTAGATGTAAAATTTGTAAAGATGTTTTAAAATTTAAAACTGGAAAAGGTCACGGTGGGACGGAGGGTTTAATGAGACACGTAGTAAGGGCTCATCCAGCTAGGTATGCACAATACCAGGCTTCAACACCGGGTGCGCAAACGCCCGCTCCATCGGGATAAGGTTCACATACTGATACTGTCCCGGACCAAGTACATGGTCAAATTAACCCTATGACGGGGGGAATTGTAGGCCCTAAATACAATAAACATAGAGATAGGGAAGCAATATCAAAATTAGTTGTTGTGGAGGGTTTGCCTTTTTCATTTTCTTCATTTCCCGGTTTTATTCATTACATTAGAGATATATATAATCCTACTTTTAACGGTTTTTCTAGATCAATTGTTAAGAGAGATGTATTTAAATTCGCACATGAATATCAACAATATTTACGTTATTCATTATATCATTTTAATGGTAAAGTATCTATCACGTCTGATATAGGTCGTAGTACTAACGACCATGATTATTTAACGGTAACTTGTCATTGGATAGATTATAAATGGTCTATGCAAAAACGTATCTTAGCGTATAGATATATAGATGATAGGCACACTGGTACTTTTATTGCAGAAAATATTTATCAAGTGTGCCATTATTATGGAATAACCGATAAAATTATGACTATTACATTAGATAACGCTTCTTCTAACAATTACGCTATTACAATTTTAAAAAATAGTTTAACTCCATCTTTTCCAGATCATTTTCATATAAAATGTGTGTGTCATATATATAACTTAATTGTAAAGGATGGTCTATCACTTTTTGAAGACATTCTTAGTAAAATACAATTTGCTATAAACTTTATTTTTAAAAGTAATAGAATACAACGAAGAAAAGAATATAAAAAAACTTGTCACGATTGCCAACTACCTTATAGAAAAATTCCAGAACAAGTATCCACTAGGTGGAATTCTTTATACGAGCAACTACTTGTTGCTTATGACTATAGAAAACCTATAACTATATTTTTTAACTCTCATAATCAAAATCCAGCTGATATGGTTGTAGATAGCGATTGGGTAAAAATTTCCGAACTTATTATATTTTTAGAGAAATTTTTTCAAGCAACAAAAGAATTTTCCGGTATATATTATCCTACTATTTCAACTATGTTATTTTATATAATTCTAATATTTTTATTACTTAGTGAATATATGAAAAAACCAGCTTATATGGCAGCTATTAAAAAATATTTATCAAAATAAAAAAATATTTTATTCTTATTCCCACTATTTATATTATTGGTGCTGTATTAAATCCGACTATTAAAATAGACGGTACTAAATCACTTATTGAAAGTATTTACGATTGTATAGAAGTACTACCACCTCCAAGTCCAAAAAATCCAAATCACCCACCACCTATTGAACAAACTAAAGAAGAAGTGTTGTCTAGCGTAGAAGACCAATGCAAAAAAATATATAGGTTTTACCAACAAGAAAGTACTAGTAACTTACCGGCTTCCATACCATCTTCTTCATCTTCAACACAACCTCACAAAAGACATGTTGTTTCTGAGGCTAGTATTGAAAGCCTCGGAAATAGAATGTGCGGCCCTACCGCTACTAACCAAATTAGTGAGTTTGATATTTTTGTTTTTCAGGGTTCTGTACCGTACCAAGCAGTTCTCAATGAAGAAAGACGTGAAGACTTACTGAAATACTGGAGGGGGAATGAGAAGACCTTTCGACACTTTCAATGATGGCCCGAGATGTTTTGAACATTCAAGCGTCATCAATGCGTCGAAAGCGCTTTTTCACGGCGAGATATCAAATAGGAGACCACGACACTCATTAGCCGGAGACAACTTGGAAATTGCAGTATTATTCAGAGATTGGATACGGGCGGAGCGGAGAAGGTGCGGTCAACCGGAGATCAACGAAGAATAAGACGAAAACTACAACGAAATCTTATCTTAAGATGGTGGAAGCGACGTGTGTCAATTTGACCAACAAATACCAATTCCAACCGAAGAACCACAAGAAATTATCAAGAAACTAGAACAAGTTTTTTTCAGAATATAATTTTTTTAATTGCAATTTTATTATGTAATTTGCAACTTTTGGACAACACCACAAAGTTACAATTTCGACAATTGTATTTGTATAACAAAAAAATCATGTCTATTAAATAATATAAGAGGCACAAAAACAGCCTTGGGATGTTTTTATTACACTATCTTGTCTTGTTTAATTATTGAGTTTTTTTATACATATGTTATTAAAAAAAAAAAACTGTCGGAACCCGATCCCAATCCCGCCCCCGACCCGATTCCGACGGGATCGGGATCGGGACGGGACTTCGGCAAATCCCACCAAACCCGATCCCGCCAGCCCCGATCCCGCCCCCTTCACCCGCCCCGACCCGACCCCGCCAAACTCGATCCGCCAGATCCCAGCCCGGCCCACTGGCCAACACTATTAAAAAGGCCAAGCAAAACTTCATTAAATTTTTTTCAAAAAGGGTCGATATTTTTTGCAAAATCAAACTTCATTAATTGATTTTATTCAGATCAGGGTGCTCCAAAGGGTCATGTGTGTATTTACTAACCATTTTCTTATTTTTTTGAAGAAATAAAAAAACTTTTAATGGAAACACATCTTTGATGCTAATGATTTTCTACTTTGTCAATTCTTCGACCAATTGAGTATTACTTCCAGTTAGAAATCAGATAATGGAAACACATCTTTGATTCTTGTTTGACAGCAAAAACAAAAACTAAACTTATCTTTTTTTTTCTTTTCTTTGTATGTGAAATCACTGAAGGAAAAAAAAGTAAGATAAGTGCCTTAACCTTTAAGAGAAAAGTAATTAGATGTGATTATCCAAAGTTAAACACACTAATGCAACCAAAGTTAAACCCAGCTTGAGATTATCCATTCCTTATTTCTGCCAACAAATTAATACCGATTAGTCACCATTTTTACTACACAATCCCCGTGACAGAGATTGATAAAGTGGAGCTCCGCGTAGTGACAAGGCCGGAGAGAAAAAAGTCTGACCAGAATGCCAAATACAGAAAATGGAGATTTTTAAAAAAATCTTTTTTTCCTTCAAAAAATAAGAAAATGGTTAGTAATACACACAGCGTCCACTGTGGCATTTTAGTGAATAGGTCCACTGCCACATTGGTGCACCATTAGAAATAGGGGTAGATATGAATATTTTGGTAACAACAGGGTATATATAACCCAAAAGTATAACGATAGGGGTAAATATGACTCGAAAGTATAACGGAGGATAAATATAAATAATATTTAAAAGTAAAAGGGTAAATATGACCCTTTCCCCTTTTTCAATCTACAAATTTGATCTCAATACATAAATGCATCCACATTTAATCATAAAAGTAAGACCTTCAAGCAATGACCCATAATGCTATTGCCTCCAAAATCACTATGAATGTCTGTTTTTCCTTACAATTGTTCACAGCTCAACAATGTACCCTTGAAATTGCGAAGGTAACAAAAAAAAAATAGAGAGCTAATAGAATGATACGTTAGCTACCGAATTCTGCAGTCTTATCCTTCATACTTTCAAAAACAAAAAATTAGTGACTAATTTGTAGAAATTATTCAAGATTATTGACTTAAGTTAGAGCAATGCACAAAATTAGAACTAACCAAGAGAGGTAATTATATCTGTGCACTGAACTTCTTCTGCAACTATAATTCCAACGAACACTTCTCAAATTGACTGAGCAATTCCCGATTTCGAAACCCAACAATGAATTGAGCTAACGCATCGAGAAAAACTGCCGCCCGATAAACATCCGTAACTAATAGAAATAGAAGATATAGAAGATGCTTTGAAATGTTTTTCCTGATTGTTTCATTGATGTAGAGTCTCTTTATATACAAGAATGTAAGCTAGAGTTATGGCTGAAATCAGGAAAACCTAATATCTAAAATCAAGCTAAATCAATCTCTAAGATTAAGCTAAATCAAATCATAATCATTGATTTTGTGCTGATTATGATTACTAAAATCAAGCTAAGGCTATCTACAAGAATATACATCAGATATACAATTGATTCTATTCTAATATACCCATTTAGTCAAAACGGGAGGTTTACGTACATTGAGACTATCTCGAAAGTCATCAAAGAGTTGCAATGGGAGTCCTTTGGTGAAAATATCGGCAATTTGATAGCGTGATGGAACATGTAGGTCGCGTACTTGACCTCGAGCGACTTTCTCACGTACGAAGTGTATATCCATTTCAATATGTTTAATGCGTTGATGTTGAACTGGGTTGCTGGAAAGATAAACCGCACTAACATTGTCACAATAGACCCATGTGGCTTTCGTCATTGGACAGTGAAGTTCCAGGAGTAGGTTTCGAATCCAGCAAGATTTTGATACTACATTAGCCACACCGCGGTATTCTACTTCAGCGCTGGATCAGGATAAGGTAGGTTGTCGTTTCGCAGACCAGGATATCAAGTTATCTCCAAGGTAAACACAGTAACCAGAGGTTGACCGTCTAGTATCCAGACATCCACCACAATCTGCATCAGTGTATGAGATGAGTTTATTTATTGAATATGGGTAAATGTGAAGTCTGAATTCAAGTGTACCTTGAATGTAGCGAATGATACGCTTCAATGCAGACATGTGTTGGGTTCTTGGGTCATACATAAATAAGCATACTTGTTGAACCGCATAAGAAATATCGGGTCTTGTGAAAGTCAGGTATTGCAATGCGCCGGCAAGACTACGATATTCAGTCGGATCATGATAGGATTACCTGAAGATATGTTTAGTTTTGCTTTTGTGTCCACCGGTGTAGGGGATGATTTGCGGGAAGACATGTCGGCCCGCTCAATAATCTCCTCTGCATATTTCTTCTATGAAAGAAATAATCCTCCTGAATGTCGGGTGACAGATATACCCAAAAATAACATAGTGGACCCAAATATTTCATAGCAAATTCAGAGCCCAGTTTAGACATAATGGATTGTGGAAGAGCATCTGATGAAGTGGCTAGGATGATATCATCGACATAAATAAGAATATATGCCATATCTTTGCCTCGACGGTAAATGAATAAAGAATGATCTGAAATGGTGTGAGAATCCCAATGTTGCCACATAATCTGCAAAACGTTGGTACCAAGCGCCAGGGGCCTGTTTAAGCCCATATAGAGATTTCTTGAGCAAGCACACATAATCAGGGTGTTGAGGGTCACGAAAACCCGGTGGTTGGTACATATAGACAGTTTCATTGAGATGTCCATGTAAGAATGCATTTTTGACATCTAACTGAGTGAGACACCAAGATTTTGATAGTGCAATGCTAAGTATTGTCCGAATAGTAGCCGGTTTGACCACTGGACTGAATGTTTCTCCGCAATCTACACCAGTTTGTTGTCATGCACCATCACCTACAAGTTTGGCTTTGTGCCTTTCAAAAGACCAGTTAGATTTCTTCTTATGCCTGAAAATCCACAAACTTCGAATAATATTAGCATTCGATGGTCGTGGCACCAAGTTCCACGTCTTATTTTGAATTAGAGCATCGTATTCATCTTTCATGGCCATTTTCCAGTTATGATCGTTTAATGTATTAATGGGATTTGTGGGCAATGGAGAAATGGATTTTTTAGTAGTTGTATGAAGATTGAAGAGTCTTCTGGGTTTAAAAATTCCATGTTAGGATCTTGTTTTTATTTGTGGGGATGGGGGGGATTCATTGGTAGACTAGGCTTGGGTAGGTTGTTGAGTTATTATAGGCTAGGGTAGTAGAGATTCATTGACGCCACTGCTTGGGTAGGTTGTTGGGTGGACTCGGTTTGAGTAGGAATTGGATTTTCCTGTTGTTGTTGGACCGCTTCATTAGAAGAAGAATGAGTCGGCAGCTGTTGCACCTGTGGGGGAAGATGTAGGTTGTAGCTGTGAAGAGGAATGAGTCGTTAGTTGATGCACCTGTGGGGGGAGGATGTAGGTTGTAGCAGATGTGGGGGAGTTAGAAAACATGTATCTAAAAACTTATAGGTGGATGGATTAGAGGCGTGTAGTTTGTAGAAAGGGAAGCTATACATCAAAACTGACATGCCTTGAAATAATTATTTTTCGACTTGATAAATCATAACACTTGTAACCTCTATGATTTGCTGGGTATCCCAAAAAAAACACAAGGTGTTAATCTAGCTTGCAATTTATGTCGAGAGGTTGAAGGAATTAAGGGATAGCAAAGACATCCAAAAAAACGGAGATAGGAATACGCCGGATCTTTTTCTGTAGAGAATTTTTGTGGGTGTTTGTTATGCAAACTTTTTGTTGGGAATTATATTTAACAAATAGATGGCCATTTGTAATTTATGATTCCAGAATATAGGAGGTAGAGAGGCATGAGTGAGGAGAGTTCGGGTGATATTGTTTATGGTTCGAATTTTTCTTTCAGCTTTTCCATTTTGGAAGATGTACGAGGACATGAAAAATGAAATCTCATTCCATGTGATTCACAAAATTTATGAAAGGACGCATTGTTGTATTCCCTCCCATTGTCGGATTGAAAACATTTAATTTTCCTTTCAAATTATGTTTTAATGTATTGATAAAATGTTATGAACATGGAGTAGACTTGAGATTTATTGGCAATTGAAAAAACCCATAGGAAATTGGTAAAGTCATCAAGAAATAACACATAATAACGATGACCACCTGAACTCAAGATATGTGATGACTAAAGGTCGCTATGCACAATATCAAATGGCGAAGAGGTTAGTGATGACGAGTCATAAAAAGGCATTTTGACTTGTTTCCCAAAGGAACAAAATTGACAAAAAAAAAATTATCCCGAAGTTTATTACAAGCAATAAAATTATTCTGGCGAAGAGAGCTTAGAACAAGAGCCCCCTGATGTCCTAAACGATTATGCCATAATTCGGAAGATAAAGCTGAAAATGTAGAAGGTGTTGATGTTCCAATATGAGGGCTGGTGTTTATTGGATATAGGTTACCGACGCTGTCACACCTCATTAAATGCATCCCCATATGAAAATCCTTCACAGAAAATCTGAAAGGATCAAATTCAACAGATACATAATTATCAACGATAAATTTTCGAATGGAAACAAGGTTTTTAATTAATTGCGGGGCATGTAAAATATTTTGCAATTTTAAAGGTGGATGGGGTTTAGGGGTTTAGGTAACGAGCATTTCCACAATCAATAATTGGAATTGTATAGCCACTACTAACGGTAATATTATGATTTTTGCTCTTATTTGAATAAGACGTAAGATTACCTCCATTTGCAGTCATGTGAGATGTAGATCCGGTATCCATGTATCATTGATCATCCAGAGGGGCAATCGAGAGAGTATGCATGTCTTGTTGGATATCAGTTGGAGCGTAGATGGAGGGTGCGGCTGAGCTACTGCTACGTGGGCTTGAGGGGGTCTGGGCCCTAAAATAGATGGTTGTCGCGCCCAGTTTTATTATAAAATTGGGTTGGTCCAGTAGTTGGGGAAGGGCAAAGTGGACTGGGCCAGTCCTGCCAAGGCCCATACCCTTGCGAACCGGCCCAATTTTGGTTAATAAAATTAGGGTGTTGCATCGGTTGCCCTAAGTTTGCCCCCATTCCATTAGACGAACCATCATTTCTCATCGGCGGTTGGTTTCCACGGCCACCGCCGTTTTCTTTCTTCCATTTTCTGCCACGATTGTTGCCTCCAACACCTCTACCGCCGCGGTTGTTGTTATTTCTGTTATTGTGCTTTCTATTTCCGGCTTGAATTCCACCGAAATCGTTGTGTGACATTGAAAGCAGTGTTGTCGGTGGTTGTTCCGACGACCTTTTTCACCCTTGCGGTTTCTTCCAAAACAAGCATGGACAGAGCTTTATAAAATGGGGGAAGTGTGTCGCTGAGACCCAACGGTTGAATATTCGTCTGTCAGACCTGAAACCAGTTGAAGGACCAGTCTTTCGTTCGACACGGTGGCGCCAACATTAGATAACTGGTCTGCTAGGGATTTGAGATGTTGACAGTAGGAAGAGGCATCCGAGAAGTTTTCCATTTGGACTGCTGAGAATTCTTGTTCGAGATAGAGAGCTCGAGAACTCTTGTTGTCTGAAAAATGTCATTTAGCCGATCCCAAGCAATTTCGGCCGTGGAATTTCGTTCAATGATGGTGTTGAGAAGATCTTCTGAAATCGTGTTGTATATACATTGTAGAACAATGGCGTCAAGATGTGACCACAACTCAAGATCTGTTTCATGAAGAGATGGAGTTGAACTCGACTTCATCAATTGAGGGATTATGTGGTCTAGAACTTTGTAGGCTCTAGCATGAATTGTGAATAGTTCCAACCATGTGATGTATTGGCCTTTTTCAATATCGAGGGTGATTTTGATAAAGTTGTTGATGTTTGATACTGACAGAGCAGGGTGGGAAATGAGAACAGAAGAAGATGGTGTGGTTGTGGCGGTAGACATGTTTGATTATTGTCGGAGCAGGGGAGTTGTTTTGACGAAGAGAAGAGGGACTTGTCGACAACAGAAAAGAGTTGGTCGACTGGATAAGGTATGAATTACTTAGACTCTTGATACCATAATAAAAATAGAAGATATAGAAGATGCTTTGAAATGTTTTGCATGATTGTTTTATTGATGTAGAGTCTCTTTATATACAAGAATGTAAGCTAGAGTTATGACTGAAATCAGGAAAACCTAATATCTAAAATCAAGCTAAATCAATCTCTAAGATTAAGCTAAATCAAATCATAATCATAATCATTGATTTTGTGCTGATTATGATTACTAAAATCAAGCTAAGGCTATCTACAAGAATATACATCAGTTATACAATTGATTTTATTCTAATAGTAATGCTCAGTGTATCGGAAAGTACACTTCGCCGGATCTTATTCGCATCCACGAATACTCCGACGAGCTCTTCCATCTTCGCCGCCGCATATTCCACCACCACCATTTTCATCTCCTCCTTCATCCCTTCACATTCCCTCATTCCGCCGCCACTTTTTTAACAAACGCTGCATGCGCGTCACGTGCACGCGCTGCCAGTGCAGGTACCATTAGCCTTAAACCACATTCAATTTGATCGACCCGATTCGTTAATCTCTTCGAGGGGATCTTCCACGCCATTACCACATGCCAATTTTGCTTTTCGTCGAACATTTCCAGGTCAATTTCGGATTCGGAGACGTTGATGAATGAACGGAGGAGATTGATGAAGAGATATGGGTGAAGGCCACCGAGAAAGATGAAGGGTTTTTTGAATGGGTTTTTCCAATCGGGGAAAAGGACTTGTGCGACGTCGTTTGATGCGGCGAGGTGTAGGGTTTCGTAGTAATTTAGGAAGTGATGGTGGATTACCTCGATGTGGGAAGCTAGGAGAATCGGGCCGGAGGTGGAGGATGATGACATGGCGTGACGGAGTTGAGGAAGGAGGATGTTCTTGAGTGTCTTGAACCATGAATTGTAGTAGTCTTTGAATTGCTTCGAAGATTTCTTGAACCCAAATAGATCGGTAACTAAGACTGTTTGATTTCTTGAACAGAAATTGTATGCTTGAAATGAAATTGAATGTCTGTAGTGTGTGTGTGTTAATGGAGGAGGAAAAGGATCTTACATGTGCCTTTGAACATCTTTGCAAGAGAAGTTTCAGTTTCTTCCTTAGCAGCAAATGAAGCAGAGATCAAACTTAGCGGGAACTGTATTTTTTCTAGTTGTGTATGGGCTGGGCCGCTGACTTTTGTACTGATAGGACTTTATAACTCATTGGGCCAATTACGTTAGCGCAAAAAGGTATCAAAGAGCCCAATATATTGAATCAATACATGTGTATCCGTTTCCATAATCAATGGACACAAATAGTTAGTGAAGGCCAGTTCTAATCTCTTGAAAAGGTCCAGTTAGGAAGGATCTGACAAAGAGTATCCTTTCTTCCAATTTCTATTGTAATTACTGATAACTCCTTCTGCTCTTCTAAAATTATATTTTTTCTAAAGATTTCTTTTTAAGTGTATAATACTAGAAGCACAAAAGGGTGACAACATGACTATTTAAAATGATGAGAACAAATGATAGATGGAGATACCAAGGTCGATCTAGGACGAGTTCTGTGAATGAACTTATCATGTTTAGTTTAAGCTATATTTATATATTCAAACTTCTCTAGATAACTTTTAGTTGATGTTCGAAAACTTCTCTAGATAACATGACATGAAAATCGATTCTAAAGAAAACTTAACTCTTATAATAAAATATTATTATAAAGAATGACGGTTAAATAAAGATCTTACGGTATTGCTAAAGGAATCAAAATGTATATACAAACATATTTTGGATGAATTGATGCTAAATCTTGGGTTCACGTCGACATAGATGGTGAAGAGATTGTATCAGCCCAATGCCACAAATGTCAACTAAAATGGATCCATACAAACCCATGTTAAAATGTCTGAACTTCCCAGTTCCCCGAACTATTAAATTCTCTTGTCGGTGAAAATTTTGAGAAAGTAATAATTAAATTTGTAATACTCACAAAACGACAACATGATAAGGGAATACTTGGGTGTTGGGTCAAAACCCTCCATGCATATGTCCATTAAAGCGTACTTTAATAAAACAAAATTGTTACCCCTTAAAAAAATTACATTACATAAAGTCACCCAAAAAAACCTCAAGTGTCCCACTTTAACCAAATTGCTATACTATTAATTACTCGGTTACTCAATTCTAAAGTGCGATTATTTCCGTTCATTTTTAATTGTCATATTAAATACACCTATTAAGAAATCAAAAATAGGATGATAATTTTACTATATCACTTCTAATTATTATTAAGTAACGTAATGATTGAAATAAATAAAATATACTTTAAAAGTTATGTAACCATTAAAATTTTCTTAAATTTGTCAATCCAATAATAAATGATAAGGTTAAAATAGATATGAAGTGACAAATTATCTCTTGATTTTTTAAAGTGAACAAGTAAAATTAAACAATTATTTTTAATATAGTGGACAAGTAAAACTGAACGGAGGAAGTATTAATTTGGTTTTACAGAGTAATATATGATTAAACTCTCTATTCGAAAGGCTAACAAGAAGTTGGCATTTACCAGAAAACAAATAGTACAAATAATCAATCTAGGACAGACGTAGTAGTATTAATTAAGAGTCAAAAGGTTATACTACAGTAAAACCTCTATAAATGAATATTTTTGGGATCTGAAAAGTTATTATCTTATACGAAGTTATTAATTTATCGATAAATAAATATTTTATTAATTTATCGATAAATTAATAAATTTATAGAATAATTTTTATTTTGTACATTATATTTCTCAAATTAAACAATTAATTTTTTTTCAGTAACTAAGAAAAGAAAATAAATAAATAATTAATTAATGATGGTGCATTGTATCTAAGTTTATTAATCTTGTCAAAAAGAAGTTTATTAATCTTGAGTTGGCGTGATTCAAAATAGAATGCATGTACATTAGAATATGAAGTGTTGTGAATTGTTTCAAGTACACAATATAGAGTTTTTAAATAGACACATGTATTTTAACTTCATATATCAAAATATAAAAATTCATATATTATATTTTCTCTTCCCTGGCTAATCATTTGAAATGTGTAAAAAAAAATCTAAGCATTATGTGAGTACAAAAATAAGCATCCCTCTTCAAGTAAAAAAGATTTGCAACAATGGATTCAACAAAAGTTTGATCTCTCTATTAGTCAATCAACAATATAACTCTCTCTATTAGTCAATCAACAATATCAAATACTCTTAAAAGGTCTGAAGAAAATTATTTTATGAATTATATATGTAATTTTCATACGTATTTTATGAATTATTATTTTATATTTTCAGTGAGCCTCAAGGATTTTTTTAAAATTATTTTCTTATGCATTTATCGAGATTATTATTTTATTCCATTGGTCCAAGTCGGAACTGGAGAAAATTATTATTTAATCGAGATTATTAATTTATTGAATATTCATTTATCGAAGTTTTACTGTATATTTACTTGACTTTTAGGCTAAGATTGGGCTATGATAGTTGATTAAAAGACTTACTTGTCAAAGGTTTTATAGACTTGGTTAGTTAATTTGTTTCCTATAATTCAAATTATTTTGGGCTTGAATGCATTTATCTAAAAAAAGATTGAGAACAAAAAAAAACATAGAAAAATTGAAGAGAAAACCACAAGTATCCAAATGCATTCTTGTTTGAAAATTTTGTAACTATAATATGAACTACATGGAATTTGATTTTTAAGAATTATCAAGTGCAGTAGTTCATATTTTAGATGCTTTCCCAAAAAAAACTTCCATACTAAAAAAAAAAAAAAAACTGGTGCACTAAGATATGGATATGCACAAGGTTCTGGAAAGGGCCGGACGAATACTTTTATATTATGTCTATAAAAAATGGTGCTATTTTTTTCACAAGGCATAATAATGCTAGAGGAGGTTATAAAATTTATCATTTTTCTTGTTCTGCTTTCCCCTTTGATAAAGTTACAATATTACATGCAAAATTTTCTATATTGAGATACCTTCCATTTATTTCTGTTCAGACTGTTCTAAGTTCCAACTCTAGTGGTGAAGAAGCAAAATAAAAAAATAAAAATAAAAAGTCACAGCAGAGGAGAGTGGGAAAACTGTATCTACTCTCAAGTAACGTATTGGTCTCGCACTATCTGATTCCTGTTCCGCCATTTTCTCTGACTTAGTCTCTCCTCCTTAACAAACTGCCATCTGGTTCTATCTTATTTGCCATTAATTTCCACTTCCACCCTTCATTTTTCAGATTTTTGTGCTCTCCTTAAGGTTGGTTTTGGTCTATTTACAGTTCTTGAATGGTCAATATCTCTTTTTTTCATTTATATTTGGTAAAGTTCACTGCTTTCCCCATTTCTTGATAATGTGAACTCAACCCACCTCCTCTTTTTCCTTTCAATTCAAGATTTAGACATCAATTCTTGAATTTTTTGAGTAAAGATTGAATCTTTATTTGATTAAACTCATCTCCACTGTCCACCGACAGTTGCAGACAGATAAAAATTGAATCTTTTTCCCCCTTTTTCACCACCCAAAATGTCACCATTAATGACCACCATCTTCCTGTTTGTGTTATTCATCTTTACCTTCTCTGCAAATTCCCAAGATTCGGATCTTGAAACTGATTGCACAAACAAATGGATCCATATTAGACATTTATCATCTCAATTCAACCTTGACCTTTTATCAAATTGCTCTGAATATCTTTTGTTTGATAATTTTTGCCCTTATTTAGCTAACCATGGCCTAGGCCAAAAGACTCACAACAAATCCCATAGTTGGTATAGAACTGACCCTTCAATGCTTGAGTTAATCTTCCATAGAAGAATGCTTGAATACCCTTGTCTTACATCTGATCCTAGTCAAGCCAATGCTATTTATGTCCCTTATTATGGTGGCCTTGATAGCCTTAAGTACTTGTTTGGGCCTGAAGTTAATTCAAGTTTTCAACATGGTTTAGAGTTGTATGACTTTTTGGTGCATGTTGATTCACCTAATATTTGGAGTAGACATAATGGTCATGATCATTTTATGGTCATGGCTAGGCCTGCTTGGGATTTTAGTCAACCTTTGTTTAATGATCCTATAGTGTTTGGTACTTCATTTCTTGAATTGCCCGAGTTTTACAATGTTACTGCATTGACTATTGAAGGTAGAGCTTATCCTTGGCAAGAACAAGCTATTCCTTATCCCACTTCGTTTCACCCTCCGAATTTAGCGTTTTTCAAGTCTTGGGTGAACAGGGTAAGGAGGTCTAGGAGGACTACATTGATGTTGTTTGCTGGTGGTGGTGGAATTTCAGCTAACCCTAATGTTAGGAGAAGTATTAGGCTTGAGTGTGAGAATGCAACAAGTATGAGTGCTAATGGTACGGGGTACGAGAAAGTGTGCGAATTTGTGGATTGTTCTAATGGGATTTGTGAACATGATCCTATAAGGTTTATGAAGCCAATGTTGCAAGCTAGCTTTTGTTTGCAGCCTCCGGGGGATACACCGACTAGGCGGTCCACGTTCGATGGGATTCTTGCGGGGTGCATTCCTGTATTCTTTGAAGATTTGTCCGCTAAAAAGCAGTATGGATGGCATTTGCCCGAGGAGAAGTATGAAGAATTTTCAGTGTCTATACCTAAAGAAGATGTTGTGTTTAAGGGGTTGAAGATTCTTGATGTTTTGACAAGTATACCAAGAGCTCAAGTTAGGAGGATGAGAGAAAAGGTATTGGAAATGATGCCCAGAGTGACGTATAGAAAGCATGGAAGTTCACTGGGATTGAGGAGCAAAAAGGATGCCTTTGATATTGCAATAGAAGGCACTTTGGAAAGAATCAAGTCCAGGCTTCAAGAAGTAGCAGCTCAATAATAATTTATTACTCTGTGTTCTATTCTATCTCTTATTGTTCTTTTTATTTGTTTCTAGTATTATTATTTATAACACACCAAATGGTGTAGAGATAATCTTGTATTTCATATTTCCACTGATGATGAATATATGTAAAGGCAAATGGTTACCATACTTCTAATGCTACTAAGCTGCTTATCTTTGTTTGTTGTCAGCAAAAACCAAAAGATTCATACAATGTATACAATAATCATGTACCAGTGAGTTCAGAATCTAACTGAAGATGTTAATAAAATCCATTTAACAATGTTGAAAACTAACTGGTTTAAAGGAGGTACACTCAGTGAATAAGCTAATGATAAAGGAAGAATGAGTTTAAGGCCATACTAAAAGGGAATCATCAGTAGCATTCTGATAAATCTGTGTTATTGCAAAACTGAACCTCTTGTTCTACCTGTTCTACTTGTCTCATTTGGATGGAATTTGCCTCACTTTTAAGAGTTCCAGTGCAATTTCCACCTTACTCTCAACGTTCAAAGAAAATCATTATATGAAGACCCTTAACTCATGGTAACAGCTAGGAGAAAATAACACATTGGCCTTAAGAGAATCACATAACTAGCTATAAAAGATGCAAAAGCTTGCAAGTTCCTTAACAAAGAATCATCAAGGAAGCACAGAAACTGGGGATTTTAAGTCATTTCCAAATTTAGAAGGTGCAGTGAACACGAATGTTACATATTTTCTAACCCATAATGGCATTAGAGGGAGAGGCAAAAGTTGAGTTACCATCCTAGCTTCCTATAATAGTTAGTTTCAGTAGTGTGAAGAGCAGATCTCAAGATTGCCAATTGAAATGTTAGAGACAGAATCTCAGCTCTATATGACAAGCTAAGTGGCATGACAGTGTGAATTCTCTAGCAGTATCTTACAGTTTGAATTGTACCTCTAGTAAGATGTTTTGAATTTCAATATACACATACATGCTAATGTACTCTTGATATTATTTTATTGTAAGACAAGAACCTCACCTTTAGTCAATTGCCAATTCAATTGGCTCAAAGGGTCAGGTTAAGACGTCGACTTTGATAGACAAGCTGAAAAAGAATTTTGTTAAGCTACTTGTATACTTGACATTAAAAGCAGAGGCAAGCAGAGTTAGAGGCTCAGCCCTTTTTACAGACACAAACTACTTGAATGTCTATGGAACCTCTACAAGTGGTCTAGTGGTAGAATAGTACCCTGCCACGGTACATACCCGGGTTCAATTCATGGCTGGTGCAATGCTTTTTCTTTGAGCTCATTCTGTTTTCCTAACAAGAAAAACGAACTTCAACAACAGTATTACAATTTGTTGCAGAGTTCTGTGTTTATCTTCTTTTGCTTCTTCTAAAAGAAGGTGCTTTTGATATTTTTCATTTCGTTCATGTCATTCTAATGCTCACTTTCATGAGCTTAATTCTATTTGCAACAGGTGAAGGAAGAAGAATGGTATAACATCTCGATACTGGTGGAAAGAGAACGCGAAAATGTGAAGTTCTTTGCAACATGGCTTGGGATGTGCTGACTGCTCAATTTATTTTTCATATGGATCATACAAACCAAAAATGTTTTAGTCAATAATTCGAGGACATTAAAGTTACTTGTAAAGTCAAGACAACTCCAGCAAGTCTTCTCTAAAACATTATCATCATCAGGGTCCCTATTTGGGTCAACTTACACTGTCTCGACTGATGAAATGAAACAACCTTACTGGATCCTCTATTTATTCTTCTTTCAAATAAAAAATGCTATATAGGTAGATAACCTCTTAAATTTAGCACGTTGCAAGATACCATATAAACTTAGGCAAACTAGGTGTCTCATAGTTAGTTTTGAACGAGTTGTCTTGTTTTTAACCATTTTTTTTCTCTATCTAAGGAAAGCCATAAAATTTCATGTCCCATCTTCGAGGAGCAACTGATCAGAAAAAAATGGCTACTCCGGACAATTGATTGAGAAGATATCAATCTTAATTGCAGACATATTGGCTGCTTGTTTCACCAACTTACCTAATGTCAATTCCATTGAGGCGAGGGAGAGGAGTGTCTATCGTGCAGCTCTCCTACTCGGTGAAACTGAAGAAATTCTCAGCTTTCTTCAATACCGTGATCTTTCAGGTTTGAGTCCTGATCAAGCAGCATGTATTGATGAACGGTATCTTAGGACGTGGCAGATAAGTTCATGAGCTCCCATTTCTACAATTAACGATGAAGTAGTTCAATCCAATGAGCATGTAGTTATACGATTGGAGACCTGAATTGCATAATGAAGATAGCTAAACCTAACACATTTGTAGTTGAGCTTTCAAACACTTAGTGTATATGATCTTAAGCTCTGTTACAGAATTTTAGCTTCCTTAGTTAGAATCATCTACACGTGTATTTCAAAATATACGAAATTCTTCTAATATCTTGTTCTTACATGATCTGTCTCATATATCTACTTATTTATTTGCTATATAGGGCTTTCAATCTGCTATGTGTTGCATTGATATTGTATTCAACATTAATTAGAATGATATAGGACTTGTACAATAGCGCGGTTGATCTAATACTTTTGAGTTTCTGTTAACAAGTTAATAGGTGAGAAGCTGAAAACCAATAATCTCATAAAATATCAAGTGTTTAACAGATGAAATTTGTCAAGTTTGTGACATATGATTCATTAGAAGAAAGTATCCTTGTGTGCTTATGAGTATTCAGCACCATGGTTATCATTTCGAGTTATGAATGAAAACAAGTTCACGGATGCATTATCGAGAGAGAGAGAGAGAGTTGCATTCTGTTTCTTTGTAATAATGAAATCATAACTAGCTCAATCTACAGTAAGTATAATAGCATCCTACATGAAACTTCGTAAGGTTGATCAGGTAAACATTGAAATGAAGGGGGCTAAAAGAAGACAGGAAGGACCATCTTTTGGAAAGTTCTAAGCTTTTTTAAATGGCACATACAATTTTATATTTTAACTTCATTATCAGGGAGCAATTACTTACAGTTTGCTTGATATACTGTATGCAACTTCTGCTTTACATCAGCTGCCAATTTTGACAAATTCTTCTTTTAATTTCACTCTTTAGATCTCTTTTGTTGTTTTTAGGTGAACAATTCAACTGACTCTCTATGATGTTTTCGTCCTGCGGTGTATTATAAAAATAACTATAGGCCAGTTATCTGAAACCTTATCTTAAGAACGTAGTTAACAAATGACAAATGTGTTTGGTATTAATATCAGAAGTCGTTTTTCAAAGAAATGTTATGTTTTGCATGGAAAATGTTTTTCGTGGAATCTCAAATGTGTTTGCTACTGGTGTAATATATGTCTTATGCAAAGAGCATATAACCCTCATGTTTCTTATGCTTGTATTGCTTCTGCTACTGATCTCCTCAGCCATGACAATACCAACTACAAAGCGTTATTTAGACCTGAAATATAACAGTAAGTATAAGTTAGCAAACAAAGCAGGCAACATCACTGATACATGCACAGATGAGAAGCTTAAGGACGAGCTGATGAAATTTTGGACCATGGCCCTCTTGCCCCCACTTTGTGGAGGCGCGCTTAGCGACATGCACTGCTTCTGGAGTTTTTTGCCTTCTGAGCACAGTAATTTATGTTGAAGTCATGCTTAGGTCTTACTTTTGTAGTGGACAATCTGAATACAAAAGGTCCACAACCTTGGTTCTTGTAATTCAGACAGTGGCAATAGGAGTAGGAACTATTGCACCAGCTTTTAGATGGTTCATGGCCATAAATTTCCGCTGCCCCAAAAAAGCAAATAATGCCTGCAAACCAAAGTTTAAAGTGGAGAACTATTGGATCCACATCCTGCTTCAGTGGAAAGAATGCCCATTGGAATTCAGATATTGTGGCCGACATGGTAGAAAAGTTGCTCATAAAACAAAGAACAAACTTCTCGATTTCTGTATTTGGATGCAAATTATGATGGTGTCACTTAGTAAGCTAGTCCAGTTCATTTCCATTTTCTCTGTAAGTTGGTCACTGATAAGCTGCCGGAAAGCAATCAAGATGCTGAAATGCGACAGTATGGTGTCGAGTCTTGATACAGAGGTCCCAAGCCAGTTCAAAACCAGATCTTAACCACTATGCTTTACACCTTGAAGGAGAGGAAGCATTAATTGACTTGATGATGCAAAGCAACCGTGATGTGGTAGGTCATTGGATCAGGATGGGGAAAAAGAAGCAGCCTAAACATCTTCTACGACTTCTGGAGAAACTGATATCATCACCTGGATTCAGAGGAGTGCATGAATTTGACAGTGCCCAAATTCCTTCACTAGACTCAGAAGATCCTCCTAATCGCTGTGCTCTTCCTGTAGTGACACTGACAAGCATCGCAATTGCACTTCCAGACGTTGACTTCCATTCAATCAAGGAATTAGGTGTGTGCATGAAGGTCCCATGTACATCAAATTAGTGGAGGATAACCTGGATGCAAGAAAAGAGCTAGCAAACGTCAGGCGGGCAGCAGAATTAGTGTGGTTAGAAGTTGATCTATATTACAAGTGGCTGGAAGTGGATCTCCACACGACGGCCACTTAAGGACAAAATCCAAAAGATGTGCTTGAAGGACTCTCTGAGAAAGCAAAACAGAGATTCATCGAATTCAAAAAGAAAATTTTGACTGTTTGTCCAAAGGAATCACCTTGAAAATGGCCTACCAATATGTTGGCGGCCAACTGTATGTACAAAGTCTGTCAAACTCTTTTGGTAAGTTCTGATAGCAAAGTGTTTGAGAACAGCAAAATCATGTTTGACAAATTATCAACCATGATCGTGGATATAACAGGCACTTGTCTTACCAACCTACAAAGAGTTATATCCATGCCATGCCACCATGGCACGATTGAAGAGAGAGCAAAAGGGGTCCGCTCTGCAATCTTACTTCTGGGGAAAACAGAGAATATTCTGGAAATTCTTCGTTCAGAGCCACATCCAAGTTCAGTACCAGATCAATTGGCAAAAAATGATCATTGGTGTACACTTAGCAAAGAGGTATACTGCGTCTCCTGCAGTAGTTCACCCTCTAATTGTACTCCAACTTCCCGAAGTTCGTCTGACTTGTATCTAACAGTGGACTGAGAAGCAGTCTGAAAGTGAAAAAAGAAAAAGACAGGTTAAGATCCGTTGCAATAGTATTATATTTGTTTCTTCTTTTAACTTTTTAATAAGATGTAAAAGAACAATATTTGTTTCACATCAAGTGTCTAGCTTGTTCTCTAAATAGTAACTCCATTACAATTTTTCCCTTGAAAATACTAGAGAAATTTTCCAACTTAATCCAGTGTCACAAAATCTACAATAATTCCGATATTTCAAAGCCAATATTACGTTTCATTGGGTAAGGTAATAACTTTTTGGATTCAAGCAATACTCCCATATAGTGACACTAACAAGCATTGCAATTGCACTTCCAGACATTGATTTCCACTCAATCAAGGAATTAATAAGGTGTACATTGGATATTTATCCAATTTGTAAAAATGCAGTGTCCGGTAAAGTTGTTGCCATGTGTTCAAGCCAGGCAAACATAGGTAGTTGTTTCATCCTATTTCTAACAGTGCAAGAGTAGAAAAATGATTACAAGGCCAAAAGAAAAAGACACATGCAAAACCAAGAACTGAATAATAAGCAAAAGAAGAAGAAAACACAAAAATGTAAAGATTCCTCTTGCATAAATGTGAGGTACCCATGTATGTAAAATAATGTTATGAACGTTAGTACTGCGTACTGTTAGAAAGTTTGTATGTTTTTGTAACTTAGTCCCGAAATTAGTACATAGTTTTCAGTTGAGTGCCTCTGAATGTTGTTAGGAAATTGACTGCTTGTCTATAAAAGCCCATCAAAATTATCTTTACTCTTGGCCCTTTAGTAGCTTCGAAGATCTTGGAACCCCAAATTACATATTTCTGCGCATAAAATGAGGAGCTGGTTCGCTGTACCTTGGTGTCAGCTTAGTGAAAACTAATTCAACATGACCATCCATGGTTGGTTGTTTCATCTAGATCTTTTCAGAAGTGCAATTTCTAATGATATTGGAGTCAAAGACAAGAAAAGTCAATTGAAGAAGATGCAGACTGAAAAACCATTTCCCTGGACAGGTTGCTATTACAGGAGTGGGTGGAGGGATTCTTTTTTTTTGCTCTAAAGTATAGGTGGCATGTACATCAAAGTTGTTGAAGAGAATCTGGATGCACTAACAAGCATTGCAATTGCACTTCCAGACATTGATTTCCACTCAATCAAGGAATTAATAAGGTGTACATTGGAGTAACCGGTAAAGTTGTTGCCATGTGTTCAAGCTGTGGAAACAGCCTCTTGCATAAATGTGAGGTAAGGCTGCGTACAATAGACCATTGTGGTCCGGCCCTTCCTTGGAACCCCGCGCATAGCTGGAGCTTAGTGGACCGGGCTGCCCTTTTGTGTATGAAGCTCTCATGTACATCAAAGTTGTTGAAGAGAATCTGGATGCTAGAAAAGACCCTTGTATACATCAGGAAGGCGGCAGAGTTGCTGTGGGTACAAGTTGACTTATGTTACAGGTGGCTGGACATCGATCTCCGCAAAACTGCCACTGAAGGACAAAATCCAAAAGCCGTACTTGAAGGACGTCGATCCGAATGCTTTTTTAAAGGAATCACCTTCAAAATGGCCTACCAATATGTTGGCAGTAAACTGTATGTACAGAGTATGTCAAACTCTTCTGCAAAATTCTGATAGCAAAGAGTTTGAACAGCAAAATCATGTTTGATAGATTGTCAACCATGATTGCGCATATAACAGGTGCTTGTCTTACCAACCTACAAAGAGTTATATCCATGCAATGCCACCATGGCACCATTGAAGAGAGAGCAGAAGGTGTCCGCTCTGCCGTCTTACTTCTGGGGAAAGCCGAGTGTTTTGGAAATTCTTCGTTCACAGCCACTTCCAAGTTCAGCACCAGATCAATGGCGTACACATAGCAAAGAGGTAGACTACCTCTGAGCGCCCTGGTATCTAAATTGATAGATGTGGAAGGGACGAGTCCCCAAAACTCCTTTAAAACTGCCCCAAACCAGACAGGCACTCACAAACTGAAAGCAGAAATAACTCTCAACAGTGTCTGGCCATAAACAATAGAAATTGAAGCTTTAAGCAATGTTTGCATAACCTCATCTCTCTCATTGTAAAACTAGTTCCCGTATGGACAGCTAGTAAGTAGCTGGCAATGCCTAAATCAGAGCTGAGAATCATTATAAATTTATGTGCAACCTTTACATTCTTTTCAACCAAAGGATGAATAAGTTTGCCAAACTACCTGACACCAATTAGTACTTTGAAAAATAAATTAAGCTTAAGTTACACTCACCCCTTCACAAAAAAAAAAGCAGCCCGGTGCACTAAGCTCCCGCTATGCGCGAGGTCCGGGGAAGGACCGGACCACAAGGGTCTATTGTACGCAGCATTACCTCACATTTTTGCAAGAGGCTGTTTACACGGCTTGAACTCATGACCTCCTGGTCACATGCTTGATGACATGGATACTAATGAAGCATTTTTAATCAATCTTAATATACGCAGAACGCACCGGATCCCATCATAACTCCGAAGTTAAGCGTGTTTGGGCCAGAGTAGTACTAGGATGGGTGATCCCCCGGGAAGTCCTCATGTCGCATCCCTCCTTTTGAAACAGCCTCTCTACCCGTCAAAAGGTAGGGGTAAGGTCCAGACCCCACCTGGTGGGATTATACTGGGTATGTTGTTGTTCTTGTTCTTGTTTAATATGCGCAGATGCATCAGTAACACAAGTAGCATAAGTCACTGTCAGCTAGGATCATCGCTGATCTTTTTTTAAAATTATTTTATTTTATTTTTTGTTGATCTTAACCGCAAGCATACTGCAGAAGAACAAGCATTTCCACAGGAGTTATTACTCTGTTTCCTTCACTATTTTATCACGTAAATTGTTTCAACAGCCCCTTATTCCTTCTTGGTCAAGACTGATTGAATAACTGAAATACTTGTTAGGGATTGCTGCATATATTTTCTGCTTAATCTCCACCGAAGAAAAGGTTGGATAATTAAATCCTGAAAACTAAATTCCAAAACAGATATCTAAACGAGGGAGGTGAAAGATTACAAACACTTCTGCATGACTTAATTATCACTTACTGCGAAAAGATAAAAGACATTCTATCACTTTGCACTTTTATGCTTGATATAGGACATTAGCGGTATCAATGGAGAATGAAATAGCTTCTGTTGTCAGCAATAATTGTAGTATATCAACAGGATATAAGCTTAGGTAAAAACCTGATTACCGTTTTCCAAGCAATATAAAACTTGAAATAGTCATAACCAGATGAAGTTCCTCGGACCAGTGCTATCACAAGTTGCAAATATTTTGATTCTGTTTTTGTTTGTATAGTCTTGGAAATCATCATATTAACAAGAAAATAATTCAGTCAGACTCACACAACAACTATTGAAATATGCCAACCACAAAAACGCCATAGATCTACTTGTTAAAAGAATGGGCTTTAGAACCAGACCTTCCTTTTAGTGGCTTATTTAGAACCAGGTTTGTAAATGCGGAAGTTACTAACAAGATGGAGGAAGCGTGCTAGATCCAATTTTTTGGAACTTGTTTAATGTCTCCTCACTTGTATTTCGAGTCTAGAATGTTGTAAAATTCTAAACTTATTGTAGAAAATTTCATAAGCTCAATTTGAGTCGAGACTTTAGAAGAATCCTAGGCTTATCATAGGTCCTTTCATAAGATAGAGAACAGAGATGTGTCCTCTACACGCATATGTTTGCTCTTTGATATTCAAAGAGCAAATCCCACCCATTTCGAAAGGAAAAACACAACCATAATAAATTATTACTGCATGTATATTCTCGTTGATCATTGTATCTGTGATGCAATCTCTCACAACTCCATTCCAAATGATTAATCTTATCTAGCAATTCCAGAAGCTGGTCTTAGACCTACAATGCTTTATCTCTTTCACTAGTCGTATTCATTTCAGTATATTACAAGAGTTGACCTCCAGCAAATATGATGAAGGGCTCATACCATTAACTTCACAAATCTCCTCACAATTGGCTACATTATTCACTGGACAATTCCCTTCTTAGATTTATTCTCCCTTAACATTCTGTAAATATCTCAACGAACCACGCGGCTACGCCTCAATCCCAAATTAATCAGGGAAGACTATATAAATCCGTAATCATTACAATTCGGCCATGATTCATTCACATATGATTTTTCTATGCACATAAAAAGTAAAAGATACAGTATAATTTTAGTAATAAAGGAACATCAATCTCCAAACTCGCAATTGGCTAAACAAAAATCTAATTTCGTTGATTAATCGTATAGAAAAAAACATTGAAAATTTCAGCAAAACTTCCTCAAATTCCTAACCCCTTCCCACCATAGAAGTCACAATACTTAAAATCCAAACACTAAGCACCTGGTGAATAAAAAACGACGCCGTATTGAACCGGTTCTACTCTTCATCATCCCTCTTCTTCGGTTTGCGATAATTCTCTTCTAGATGCTTCGCTATAACAAGGCCAGTGTTAACGAGCTTCTGGATATTGGGAACGTTGTAGTTTTGGGCCAAGTAGACTCCGAAACCCGTACCGAAAACGAACGAGAATGTGCTTTTGAAAAACCCCATTGAAGATCAAAATTGTTTTCTTCAATTGGGTTCGATTTGAATGAAATTAGGGTTGAGGTTTAGGAATTTGGGGAGATTCGATTGGATGGGAATTCTCCATAGTGGGACCCCTGTTGATTTCGCGGGTTTGATGGAGTACTTGAATGGACAAGAGTCCAGAAACTTCTAACGGGCTTTATAACACAGTAACTGTGACACTTATAAGTTAGAAAGCCCAATTGAATGCCGAGAAAAAAGGCCCAATCTCCTTCCTTAATGGGTCATTCGCACAAATGACCCTTCAAATTTGTGTTCTTTAATTTTTGCTCTTTATTATTTTTGGCGCGGCATAATTAGTATTTATCTTCGGTATATGTATAATACACAACCCACAAATTATGTCGGATAAGGCATAACTTTCAACACTCAACATAATATGAAAAAAAGACATAATTTCAGATTTCGGCGGGCATAGTTAGCGTTTAAATTCAACATATTTATCATAACATCTACACAAATTATGTCTGACAAGGCACAATTTCCAAAACTTAACACAATTTAAGAAATTAATATAAAACTATGCCGCATAACTTAATTCCTACATAATTTATGTTGCGCGAGGCAAACTTTCAGTTTTCAAAGAGAAAAATATTATAGAGATTATGTCTTGCGAAGTGGACCTGGATATTTTCATAAAACAAATAGAAGGGGCAAAAATTAAAGACCACATATATGAAAGGGCAAAAATTAAACACCAGTGCGTTTGAAGGGAAATTCGCACAAAAATAATGTTCCTTAATTTGAGTTTTTGAATCAAAAATCGTCCCCCGATTATAATGTAGAGTACTAATATTCCCGAGGCGTGAGTTGGGATTAACCAACACCCTATACGAGTATCAGACATTGAATGAGAAACTAGAAAAAGGTATTTTTATAGATGATGCATGTGGAGAATTTTTAAAGTTGTGCGAAGTGCGGGTATATGCTCTAGTTATGTCTTAATAGCAAGTAAATGAAGTTACTGGACTCTAGTCCTTGAAGTACTCCATCAAACCCATGAAATCAACACGGATTCACGCCGTAGAAATAAACTTTTGCAAAAATATAAGGTAAGATTGCGTACAATAAATTCTTATGATCCGACCCTTCCTCGAACCCTGCGCATAGCGGAAATTTAATGCACCGAATTGCCCTTTTTTTATATGATTCTCATTGACCATATCGTTTTACCTAAACTCATTTTGGACTAATATTATGTAAAATTAAATTAAAATAACTAGAAGTTCTTTAAATTTTTATACTTTGATAGGATTAAAACTCTTCTGAAAAATATAAGAACTAAGCAAGCATACTAACATCCCTAACACTAATCACAACTAATTAGCATTATCTATACAGATTTTTTCTTTCATTATATCTTATTTTTAGCTAGATTATATGAATTCTAAAAGATTATAGGTCCTTTTGAGACAATTTCCTTCCGAGTGATTTTATATCTATTTCTTCCCCTTTTCATTCTGTTGCTCCATATATTTTTATATTTACAAAACGGTGCATTTGAAGATTGATGAAGGACATAGCCAACCATTTCAAGCGAGCTTCACTAGTTTTATCCTAAACATGATGTTGTAACTGGTAAAGTTGATGTCACATGACTTGGAGGTCACGGGTTCAACCGTGGAAACAGCCTCTTGCATAAATGCAAGGTAAGGCTACGTTGCGTATAATAGACCCTTGTGGTCCGGTCCTTCCCCGGACTCTACGCATAGCGGGAGTTTAATGCACCGAACTTCCCTTTATGATGTTGTACTTTTAAAATTCTTTTAACAATTGTGGCAAATCAATTGCGAGAAGAAAATTGTGATCGAATGAGTATTTCTTTAGAAATTAAATATTGCCCTTGGTTTCACTGTACATAAAATGGAATTTGCAAGTCGTCAAATGTTAGTTCCAAAATAAAAACATCACATCTTTGTGTTGCGATATTTCCCAATCTAAAGTACTTCACATTAGTTCCAACATGAGTATTTTTAAACATATTGTACATACTTCCAATATATTCGAACAATTAGTTATTGTTTGGAAGTACAAATGTAGCAATATGAAACGAGAATTATCTAAAATGTACAGTATTATCTTTCTTGTACCATATCTTATTATTATCTTTATGCTATTTTATTCTTCTTTCTTTTTTACTTGAATAAATCAACATAGAATTGAATTGAATCAAATATGACGTATTTATAGATAAAAATATTCGATTATTAGAAAAAAACAATATAATTCTAATGTCGAATAAGGATAAACACCTCTTTCCTATCCATTGTGTCATCACTAGATGTCTATGATTTGAGAGAACGACAGGACGACCAAAGTGCTTGTGCCATTACCCTTTGCCCATAACTTGTTTTTTATCAGTTGAAGAGAAAGGATGGACATAAAATGACCAAGCAATAGGAAATACATTTTAAAACTTTTCTTTTTCTATAAATAAAATAAGTTTACAAAAACAATCCACCACAGTCTAGTTAGAAGAATGCCTGCCAAAATCGTTCCCCGGGCATTGCTGTATGGCAAAGGAGGGGAACTTAAAATCTAATTGTAGGCTTGCAGCGTGGGTTCGAACCCTGATGAGAGCAATTTGCTCTATTCTTTGGTAGGACCTTTTATGTGATATCAGTTGCTCTGTTCTCAAACCCTGGTCATTCAGGCACATCCCGCGATTTACTGATAGTAGTACTGAGGGATCGATACTACTATCTCCAGAAATAGTCTACCGTAAACCTGAAGGATGGATATAAAAAAAGAATGTCTGCCAAAATCAAAGAAAGGTTATATCATCCATTGAATGGGCCAAGGGATGGACCACTTTAACACCCACCAATTCATATTAAATGGATCACATTCATCCTCCCTTACTCATCACATGGCCTTTGCCTCCAGACCTTTACATTTTTTTTATTACAGAGTCAATTTAATTATGTTCTTTCATTACTAGAAAGTGAAACATCTTATAAAATAATAGTGAAATATACAAATAATAAATAAAAAAATAGAGACAAGAAATATGGGAATTAATGCTTTTATTATTTATTTCTTCTGTATTTATAAAAAGATAAAAATCATCTCTTTTATAGGGTATGAAACCACTGAATGTTACATATCTTTATGTGAGTATTAATAAGATAAGTTAGATAACAATTAATATATATCTAAATGACATCCACTCTCAATTAATGAATACAATGAATTCATAACACTCCCCCTTTGATGTCCATAGATAACGTGCCTTGTTAAAACTTTACTAGGAAAAACCCAGTGGAAAAAATTCTAGTGAAGGAAAAAAGTACACATTTCTAATAATACGCATTTTGATTGCCTCATTAAAAACCTTACAAGTAAAACCCAATGGGACAAAACCTTATATGGAAAAAAAAGTGTACAATATGTATTAATTCCCCCTGATGAGAACTTCAGTCCAAATGCTTGAGTCTTCGCATTCCAATCTTGTGCAACATCTTCTCGAAAGTTGCAGTTGGTAGAGATTTAGTGAATAAATCAGCCATATTATCACTTGAATGAATCTGTTGCATGTTGATATCACCATTCTTTTAAAGCTCATGTGTGAAGAATAACTTTGGTGAAATGTGTTTTATCCTGTCTCCTTTTATGAATATTCCCTTCAATTGAGCAATGCATGTTGCATTATCTTCATATAAGATTGTGGGTATTTTGTCACATTTCAAACCACATTTTTCTCGAATGAGATGTATCATTGACCCCAGCCACACAACTTCTCGTCTTGCATGAATTGTTATTATCTCACCATGATTTGATGAGGTAGCTACGATAGACTGCTTTGTAGATTGCCAAGATATGGCAGCACCCCCACATATAAACATATAGCCTGTTTGAGATCTAGCTTTGTATGGGTCAGATAAATATCATGCATCGGCATAACCAACAAGATCGGAACTGCAATTGTTAGAATAAAATAAGCCCAAATTGATAGTCCCTTTTAGATACCGCAAAATGTATTTAATTCCGTTCCAGTGTCTCCTTGTAGGAGCACAACTATATCTTGCTAACACATTAACTGAAAATGATATGTCATGCCTTGTGGTATTGGCAAGATACATTAGTGCATCAATTGCACTAAGATATGGTACTTTAGGACCAATAATTTCATCATTCTTTTCTTGAGGTCCGAACTGATCTTTATTCACATCAAGTGATCGAACAATCATCCGAGTACTTAATGAATCCATACAAAATCGTTTCAGCACTTTTTCTGTATATGCAGATTGATGGACATTGATACCATTTGTCAAATGTTCAATTTGCAAACCAAGGCATAATTTTATCTTTCTAAGATCTTTCATCTCAAATTCCTTCTTTAAATAATCAATCACCCTTTTGAGCTCCGCAAAAGTTTCAATGATGTTTATGTCGTCAACATATACAACAAGTACTACAAACTCTGATATTATTTCCTTTGTAAAAACACATGGGCGAATGACATCATTTGTATAGCCTTCATTTAACAAATACTCACTAAGGCGGTTATACCACATGCGTCCGGATTGCTTTAAACCATACAATGATCTTTGCAATCTGATTGAGTACATTTTTTGAGACTTTGAACTACATGCTTCAGGCATCTTAAATTTTATTGCCCGAGCAAGGGAATTCATTTGCCTTCGACCTGACTTTCTGAAATGGGATTCCGAGAAGGTGGAGTTCAGTGACCGGGGGAGAGGTTGAGAAGATCTTTCAGGAATTTTCATGTATATTTCATTTTCAAGTGTTCCATAGATATAGGTTGTAACCACATCCATTAAATGCATCTCAAGTCTCTTATGGACAGCGAAACCAATGAGATAACGTAACGTTATTGCATCCATAACGGGTGAGTACGTCTCTTCATAATCGACGTCATGTCTTTATGAAAATCTTTGTGCAACAAGGCCTGCCTTATAACTTTGTATCTCATTTTTCTCATTTCTTTTTCGTACAAAAATCCAGTTATAACCAACATGCTTAATACCATTACGTGTTTGACTGTTTGGACTACAGGTCCAAAAACTTCCCGTTTGGTAAGTGAGTTTAACTCTGATTGAATTGCCTCTTGCCACTTTGGCCAATCACATCTTTTTCGGCATTCTTTAACAGATTGGGGTTCAAGATCCTCACTATCATACATAATGATAGTAGCAATATTATAAGCAAAGACATAATCCAAGTTTATTTCCAAGCAATTCAAATTAGTCCTAACAACACTTGGATTTATTGATATTTCTTCATTTTCTTGAGTTTGAGGATCATTGATTTCTTCAAGAATATCAGGATTGATCAAATCTTGCATTTCTTTATGAGATTCTTTCTTAGTGTCATCTTGACCATTTATTTTCTTTATTCTAGGATTTCGATCCTTATAACCTAATGGTCTATCACGCTTCATGCGGGCTTTGGACTCATTTGCTATGATACTAGTAGATGGTCCTACAGGGACATCAATCCGAATTGGGAAATTCTCTACAAGAATATGTGATTTGGTAATCCTTTTCAAATCTGTAAATGCGTCTAGCATTTAATTTGCTATTTTTTGCAAGTGAATAATCTTTTGGACCTCTTGCTCATAAATAGAAATACGTGGATCAAGATGAGACTGATGGATTATTTCACAAAATTTCTCTTTTTATTTCATTATTCTCTCCCCCTAATTGTGGGGAAATTGTCTTACCAAATCGACAATCAGCAAATCGAGCAGTGAACAAATCTCATGTTAATGATTCAAGGTAGCGAGTAATGGAGGGTGATTCAAATCCAACATATATTCCTAATATTCTTTGGAGGGCCCATCTTGGTGCGTCCCGGGAGATAGCTCTGGTTCGTGCGCATTAGAAGTAGGCATGATTGCTTGTGTTAGCGCGCATCGAAGCGATGTGGTGGTGCTACAGGCACATATACGGCGCATCCAAAAATTCTTAAATGAGATATATAAGGTTCTTGTCCCAAAACTAATTGCAACGGAGAAAATTTATGATAATTTGTTGCTCTGAGACGAACAAGATTGTTGCATGCAAAATAGAGTGACCCCAAACAGACATGGGCAACCTCATTTTCATAAGTAATGGTCTTGCTATCAACTGTAGATGTTTAATTAATGACTCTGGAGGGCCATTTTGAGTGTGAACATAAGCTACAGGATGTTCAACTTTTATCTCAATTGATAAACAATAATCATTAAATGCTTGGGAAGAAAACTCTACAGCATTATCAAGGCGAATAACTTTATCGGATTATCAGGAAACTGTGCCCGTAATTGAATTATTTGTACCAGGAATTTTGCAAACGCCAAGTTGCGAGATGACAGTAGGCACATATGAGACCTTCTAGAAGAAGCATTTATTAGAACCATAAAATAGATGACAGTAGGCACATATGAGACCATCTAGAAGAAGCATTTATTAGAACCATAAAATATCTAAATTATCCACTAGGTGGGTGAATAGGTCCACAAATATCCACATGTATATGTTCAAAAATTCAGGGGATTCGTACCCAACCTTTGTAGGCGATGACCTAATAATTAACTTGCCTTAATAACAAGAAGGACAAGAAAATTCATTGTTTAAAAGAATCTTCAGGTTCTTTAATGGATGTCCATTTGGATTTTCTATAATTCGTCTCATCATTATAGATCCAGGGTGTCCCAGTCGATCATGCCAAAGTACAAACGTATTGGAGTCAGTAAACTTCTGGTTTACGACAGAGTGTGTCTCAATTACACCAATTTTTGTCCAATATAAGCCAGAAGACAAGGCATGAAACTTTTCTATAACAATTTTTTGGCCAAAGATATCCTTGGTTATACTAATATATTAAAGATTCATCTCATCCATTGTTTTAATATGATATCTATTTTGACGGATATCCTTAAAACTTAATAAGTTCCTTCGGGATTTAGGAGAGAACATGTCATCATTTATAATGAGTTTCGTTCCCTTAGGCAAAATTATGACAGCTCTTCCGGAGCCTTCAATCAAGTTGGTACTCTCAGAAATGATATTAACATTTGCCTTACCCATAAGTACATGAGAAAAATATTTCTTGTCTTTGAATATCATATGTGTAGTAGCAGAATCAATTAAACAAATGTCTTCATAATTGAATTTTAATTCAAACTTGCTTCGAGAATTATCCATATCTTCAAATAGGACGACATACACAAAGTAAAATAAATAGTCTATCAAATATTAGTACTTCTAGTAAAAAATAAAAATAAATAAAGACCAATAATGTTGCACACACAAATGAAACTTTACCCAATATAATGTCTCAATTTAATAACCCCAAATCAAAATTAAGTAGGCATATCGTCTAACTTACAAGGTCAATATAATAATTAAATGTTATATATCAGTTGGATACCCACTAATTTTAATATTACTTTATATATAAAACTATTTACAATTACTGATTAAATAACATTTAAATCGAATTAATATCAACCACACATAGAAAATAAGTCATTGAATGAATTAAAAAATATTAGACATGCCATAATTCAGGAGTAATATTTCATGACATGAGACGTGATGTAACGAGGAATAGGTCATTTGCATAGAAAGTTTTCATTATTTAATAGGACTCTTCTCAAATTATTAACTATTGGTATTTGAAATATGCACAATTCACACTCCGAAGAATCAATTCATGTCCCTTTCTTAGTCTACCAGAACATAATACCCATTAGTCAAATGTTTGCAGCATATATACAACTTCACACAAATATTATGTGGGACCCAATACCATACTTTTAATGAAAATTATTCTCTTTTCTAGTTCATACTATAAATAATGAACCAGTGATCCAATTTTTATTTTCTTTCCATAAAAGAGAGTATATGAAGTACACCACTTAACGCGGATCAATTCACTTTTCAAATTTATATATTCCATCTAATGTTCATATGATAGTCTAATGCTCCAGCAAATGTAATAATTACTTAGTAAACAAGCAAATCAACATCAATATTAAAACATTCTTTTAATTAAAATGAAATGATTAAAACAAACAAAAAAAACAACTTAATCACCTCTAACCACAAAACCATCACCAATCAAGTGATCTATGTTTCCTTAAGGGTGCTCAAAGAAATCAGCTACATCCAAGTGTGATGTCAAATTGATTTTCAGAGATGAAATTCACTTCGGGATTTTTCTCTTTCTTTTTCATTGATGCTTGATAAAGCTAAACCAAGTGCTTTTCCGTACGACAGGTACGTGCCCAATGTCCACTTTCACCACATCGATAGCATTTGTTTTCTGAGCCACGTGCTTCTAGCACTTCATGCCTCTCATTCTTTTTTTTCCTCTGGTAGTGATTTTTCTTTGATGAATGATTAGCACCAATGAAAGAATTTCTTCTTTGACCATTATCACGACCACGACTGGAGCCATGACTTTTTCCATGCCTAGAGTCGTGGGCGTACACCTCATTCACTTCGTGGAGTGGTGCAGCGCCAGTAGGTCGATTCTCATGATTTTTAATCAGAAAATCGTTATTTTGTTCAGCCACTAGAAGATGAGCAATCAAGTCACAATACTTTGTGAAACTTTTCTCTCGATATTGCTACTATAGGAGCACATTCGAGGCATGAAAGATGGAGAACGTCTTTTCTAGCATATCAGAATCACTAATCTTTTCTTCACATAGTGTCAATATAGAAGTAATTCTGAACATCGCATAATTGTACTTCATAATTGACTAGAAATCTTGTAGCCTTAGATTGATTCATTCGTGTCGTGCTTTTGGGAGGAAGACCATCTTCAAGTGGTCATACCTTTCTTTCAAGTTTTTCCATAAAACGAGTGGATCCTTAATAGTAAGATATTCAATCTTCAGGGCCTCATCAAGGTGATGACACATGAATATCAAAGCTTTGGCGTTTTCTTGGTTGGATGCTTTTTTTTTTCCTTAATGGTGTCTCCAAGACACATAGCATCCAGATGGATTTCAACATCTAGCACACATGATAGGTAGTTCTTGCCCGAAATATCAAGTGCAACAAACTCAAGTTTTGTAAGTTTAGCCATATAATAGATAGAATAAAAATAGTACCTTAATCTCTTGAAAATTTCTTGAGACGGTAGAGTCTCGTGCTGATAACGTGTTATAAAATAAGAGTGAAATATACAAATACTGAACAAAACTAGAGACAAGAAATATGAAAATTAATGTCTTTATTATTTATTTCTTCTGTGTTTATAAAATGATGAAAAACATCTCTTTTATATGATATGAAACCACCGAGTGTTACATATCTTTATTAGAGTATTAATAAAATAAGTTAGATAACAATTAATAATATACATGTATATCTAAATGACATCCACTCTCAATTAATGAATACAATGAATTCATAACAAAACACATATAGTCATGAAGTTTTTTGGCATAATGGAAGTTATTTTTAAGAAAAATATATTTTTATGAGAAAAGCAATGATGTTTGGTAGTCAGAAAATATTTTACAAGAGGGAAAATGAATTTTATCATGTAAGGGTGTCTGTCATTTTCCTTATAAATATAATTACTTTTAGCTTCGTATTACTTGCTCCAACTAACACAAGAGTATTATTATTAATCTTTCGTTCTAAAAATATTTCATCAAACACTCTCTCTGCTAATATTATTAATTTTTAAAATATATATTTCACTCACCACGCCAACATAAAAAATAATTCTAAAAATATTCTTCACAAAAAATAACTTTTATCATATAATCATAGCCTTACTCATTTTTCTATTCTCTTGTTGGAAATATCTAACTCTTTCAGTGTGAGCTTATTCATATTGTCGGTTTCAAATTTGAATAAATAAAAATTGTTGTAAATTGATAATCAACGTTGAACTAGTTAATTTCATGGTGAATCCTCATAATACCATCTATTGAGGATTCATAATCTACCCAACTTATTTGGGATTGAAGCGTCATTATTGTTGGAGAATGAATATTCATTTCCAAACCGGTGATTGTAAATGAATTCTTTAATTATAATTTTTTTTGGTTGGGGGAGGGGGTGGAGGGTCAATTGACAAGCCTATTACCTCCCTTACAAATAAAAAAACACAATAAAAAAGAAAAAAGAAAAATAAGGGGCACTGAAGGCTGATTGAAGCGTCACTTGGGAACTAACATTTCTTTATATTCTTTCTGGCCTTAAAGGTACCTGTCAAGTTTAATATTGAAGTTTCAAACTGAAAGCGACATATTGTTCGTATTAGCTTATGATTAATGTTTGTCATGTTCAACAATATATCTATTGCCTAAGGATCAAAATTATCCAAAAGTCCTCCAAATATGGTCCTACTAATGAATTTCATGTCCACTTGCCTTGTGGTCTACGTTGGATTTGGGATAAAGTTTACTTTGAATTTCACAAATTTTAGATTAGATTATTGAGTTCAATCAAACATGATCCATGTGGTCTGATTAAGTGGATGGTCTAAATTATTCAAGATGATGATAACAAATACAATGAATGAAATATATAATAACTTAACATGCATTATGTAATCCTAATTACCTATTAAATATAATGATGGGGACTTCGGATTTTCAAAAGAATGATGGAATTAATGACGTACAACACTTAATAAATATAATACAACAATGATATAATACAAAGTCGTTATAATAATGTAATACTAAGCTGTCTCACACTTATTTTTTCATCCACTCTAAATTCAGAGACTCCTGGGGGATCAGGGTCATAGTTTAAACTTTAAAGGGAATGCTCTAACTACACGGTTCAGACCCTCCCTGATGGGATTACACTAGGTATATTGTTATTTGATTAATAATGATGGTATCAGAACCAATTGTGTGCTCTAATCTCATATTAGTCTACTTCATTAATCACTGGGCAACGTAGAAAATACTCTTAAGTCTTAACCAAGTTCTGTTTTGATGCTAATAAAGTCCCTTATGTATGATTGCAACGAAGCAATAAGTTGATTTCCAATTTCAGTTACAAAAGGCAGTACTCCTTATGTCGGCTCCCAGGGTTCCTCTGACGGCCTATGTGAAATTTACTAATGAGTAATTAAGTTTATCCCATTATTTATGATTCGAAAAATTGGGATCCCGCACGTCGGAAACATCGTTTCCACACATGTGCACACGTAGTGCCAAGTATCGCAAATTTCATTAGTGAAAGAGATATTGGTACGTAAGTGAGACGTTTGAGACATAGAATTATTGACAGTTATTGGCCAAATGACGAGTATTCCACGTTGGTAAACGAAGGAAGAAGTGTACGAAGTATAAGATGAAACGAGTCGGAAATCGTCGCGGCGCAGCCCCATTGGAGCCGAGGCGCCGAGGCACTAATTCGCAGAGTCGCGGCGCTTCGAAGGCAGAATGTTGCGACGGGAAGACAGAAAGTTCCGACTTTTGGGCTAATTTTGGAGCATTGAATCTCCATTATTTGGCACATGAATTCAGCCATTATTTGGCTGAATGTAACCCCTCAATAAGTGTCATTACATGACTATTGAAGGACATTAGTTGGCTAGTTGAGGAGTCATCTTATTACACTATAAATTGAGGCTTTTGGCTCAATTGTTCAACACTTACATAATTTTCTGAAATCTTCTTCTTCCTCTCTAACAAGTTTACTATATTCAAAGTTCAAAAGTAACACTTGAGTTTCCTTTGCTCATTTGTTAAGTTGTTGTTGTATCTTGGGAGACTATCGCCCGACAACGTAAAAGGATATATACAGGATAATTTTGTCTTAAAGACAGAGTGTCATCACTCGACTCAGCAAATCACAAGGAGTTTGTAACGTTTTTTATTCCAGTTTGTTGTAATCTTTAGTTTATCCTTTCTAACAATTTGTAATATTTACTTACTTCCCGTTTCCTGCAATTGTTGTAACCCACAAGTTTAAGACAAGATTTGTTGTAAGTGCTTAGAAAGATGACTGGAAGCGAACAACTCGCTTCTGATTCTGCTGCTGCTGCTACTCAAGGCAACCCATCTGCCTTCCCCACTGCTCAAGGTACACCCAATGCCTTTCCGGTTCCTCAAGGGAACGTTAATGTTCATCCACCCTTCGGTTTCCATAATGAACGCCCAGAGAATTTTATGGGCTCCAACTTCAAGAGATGGCAGCAGAAGATGTTTTATCTGACTGTTATGGGAATGACTCGTTTCCTAACAGAAGATCCTCCACAAGCTGGACATGAAGTGGACACTCAGCCTAATGAAACGGTTGGAAGGGGCCAAGGTATCCATCTCATCAATGGCATGAAGATGGTTCTTGATGCTTCGAGTCATAGTGACTTCATGTGTAAGAACAATATTCTAAACTGTCTGTCAGACCCACTCTACACGGTGTATTGGGTCGTAGGCACCGCCAAAGAGTTATGGGAAAAGCTGCAAAATAAGTACAACGCACAAGATGCTCATCGTTGGGAAATTCCTGAAATTTCAAATGATGGATAGCAAAACTGTGATGTCCCAAGTCCAGAAATTCCAAATGATTCTACATCACCTGAATTTGAAAAGTATGATGAAACCAAATGAGCAATTTTTGGTTGCATCACTAATTGAAAAGTTACCTCCCTCGTGGAATGAATTTATGAGTTACTTAAAATTCAAAACAAAGGAAATGACCTTTGAGGAACATATTATCAAACTTCAGATTCAGGAAGATAATAAGAAGGTCTTGCCTAGGGGAAAACAACCCGCTGAGGCAAAGGCAAATCTAGCTGAGGCCAAAGGGAACCCAAGCAAGAAGCGAAAGTTCCAGAAAGACGGCAAGACCCAAGAGGCGGAGAAGTTCAAGGGAAATTGTCACCACTGTGGGAAACCTGATCACATGATCAAGGATTGTCGCAAGCTCAAGACTAAGCAACAAGAAAAGGCCAAGGCCAAAGGCAAGGCACATGCTAACGTCGTCAAAGACACGCTTCTTGACGACATGATTGAGGAGTTCTTGGTGGTGGTGCTTGAAGCAAACCTTGTTGAGAATCCCTTGCAATGATGGATAGACACGGGTGTTACCAGACACATCTGTTCCAATAGAGATACCTTCTCCACATATACACACCAGATTACAGATAAGAAGATGTTCATGGGTAACAACGCTTCATCTGACGTGCTGGGGGAGGAAAGGTAGTCCTGAAGATGACTTCTGGAAAGGAGCTCACTCCGAAGGAAGTGATGCATGTCCCTGAGATTATGAGAAATTTAATTTCAAGTCATTTATTGGTTAATGCTGATTTTAGGCTAGTATTTGAGTCCAATAAGTTTGTAATCACCAAAAATGAAACTTTTGTGGGAAGAGGCTTCGTCTGTGAATGCCTCTTCAAAGTTAACGCCATGTCTGTAATGCGTGCAAGCAATAATATTGAAGTTTCTTCTTACTAGCTTGAGGCTTCTAATTTATGTCATCATAGATTAGGACATGTTAACTACAAGTCCATCCAATGGTTGGTGAAGTTGGGTTATTACCGTCTATCGACGTAAACCCTCAACATAAGTGTGAGGTGTGCGTAGAGGCAAAACTCACAAAGATTCTTTTTCGATCCGTCGAAAGGAATACCGCTCCTCTAGAACTTATTCACACAGATATATATGATTTGAAGTTTGCACAAACTAGGGGGAACAAGTACTTTGTGACATTCATTGATGATAGCACAAGGTATTGTTACCTTTACTTGTTGAAAAGTAAAGATAAAGCTTTTGAGCGTTCCGATGTTACAGAGCAAAAATTGAAAACCAACTAAGCATGTGGATTAAATCCATTCGTAGCAATAGAGGGGGAGAATACGTAGCGCCATTTGAGGAATATTGTGCCGAATCGGGCATTGTTCATCAAATGACGGCTCCATACTCACCTCAGTCGAACGATGTTTGTTGAACGCAAGAATCACACATTGAAGGAATTGATGAACGCCTTGCTCATCAATTCCGGTCTTCCCCAAAACATATAGGGAGAAGCCATCCTTACCGCTAATACGATTCTTAACAGAATCCCACATAAAGTTAAGAACAAAACTCCATATGAATCATGAAAGGGAAAGAAACCCACATAAATATTTAAAGGTGTGGGGTTGTTTGGCAAAGATCGAAGTGCCCAAGCCAAAGCAAGTCAAGATTGGGCCTAAGATTATAGATTGCATTTTCATCGGATATGCAAATAACGGTAGTGCTTATCGCTTCTTAGATCATAAGTCGGATGTTCCAAATATCCATGGGGGTACAATCATGAAATCAAGGAATGCTCAAGTCTTTGAGGATACTTTTACTAGAAAGGAAAAAGACACAACCTCTCGCAAACAAAGTTATGAACAAAGCTCTCATGAACCAGGAGTCGTTGACTGCCCGAATCTAAATGGTTCAGATCTAGTGGACTTCGAAGTGGCTGAATATCCGAAATCTAGTGTTCCGGATTCTCAGAACTTGGAGACTCCAGAGATAGAACTGAGGCGAAGTAAAAGGGCCAGGAAAGATCCATCATTCGATCCTGACTTTGTAGCTTATATAGTTGATGACGAACCAAGGACAATTGTTGAAGCATTGTCAACTCCAGAGGCACCGCTCTGGAAAGAAGCTATTGAGAGTGAAATAGACTTCATTCCGCATAACCATACTTGGGAGTTGGTTGATCTTCCTCCGAGAAATAAACCGTTGGGTTGTAAAAGGATACTCAATAGGAAGTATAAAGCAGATGGGTCTATTGATAAGTAGAAGGCCAGGTTTGTAATCAAGGGCTATCGGCAGAATGAAGGCCTTGACTATTTTGACATGTACTCCCTAGTGTCTAGAATGACGTCCATACGAGTATTCATTGCGATCGCAACGTTGCGTGACCTTGAGATACATCAAATTGATATCAAGACGACCATCCTAAATGGTGATTTGGAAGAAGAAATCTATATGGAACAACCCGAGGGGTATGTGGTTCCAGGGCAAGAGAAGAAAATCTGTCGACTTGTCTAATCTCTGTACGGGCTGAAACAAGCCCCGAAACAATGGCACGAAAAAATTGATAGTACTCTACTATCGAAGGGTTTCTCCATTAATAAGTGTGACAAATGTGTCTACACGAAAGGTAACTCTGATTCGTTCGTCATGATATGTCTGTACGAAGATGACATGTTGATCACAGGGAGCAGTCCTAGCTTGATCCTAGAGACTAAGAACATGTTGAAACAATGCTTCGACATGAAGGATATGGGTATCACAGATGTCATCTTAGGGATAAAGATCTCTAAGACGTCTGACGGACTAGTCTTATCTCAGTCTCACTACATCGACGATGTGTTGAGAAAGTTAGAGATGTTTGACAGTTCGCCTATGAAGTCACCACTGGATAGAAATCAAAAGCTTGATAAAAATTGTGGTGCACCCGCATGCCAGGAGCAATATGCACAGGTGATTGGGAGTTTGATGTACATAACAAACTGCACCCGACCTGATATTGCTTATGCAGTTAACAAGTTGGCTAGGTTTACCCGTAATTCGAGTAATGATCATTGGAAGGCATTGAATCGGGTACTACAATACCTGAAATACACACTAACTTACGGGTTGCATTATTCGAGATATCAAGTTGTACTAGATGGGTACAGTGATGCAAACTGGATATCTGATATAGAGAACACCAAGTCCACTAATGGGTATATATTTACAATTGGTGGTGGGGTTGTGTCTTGGAAATCCTCTAAGCAAACTTGCATCGCCCGATCCACGATGAAATCGGAGTTTATCGCTTTAGACAAAGCAGGAGAAGAAGCTGAATGGCTTCACGACTTCTTAGAGGATGTCCCTTGTTGGGACAAACGTGTACCTTCTGTAATGATCCACTGCGACAGTCAGTCGGCTCTAGGAAGGGCACGGAGTTCTACGTACAACGGCAAGTCTCGTCATTTTCGACGAACATACGACCATTAGGCAGTTGATCACCACGTGTATAATATCCATTGATTACATAAAATCAAATGATAACATAGCGGACCCGCTAACAAAGGGCTTAACCAAAAATCAAATATTCTGCTTGTCTAGGGGAATGGGCTTAAAACTCAAGTTATAAGGACCAATACGGTGGTAACCCAACCTTACTGACTGGAGACCCCAGGAATTAGATTCAATGGAAAAACTAAGTTGTAAAGGTTCAGTTGAGCGCTTCAGTGGAAGCATGAGCACTTCGGATAGTGATTTCTGTAAAGAAACATCAATCCAAAGTCGGTCCCGCGATAGACATTAAGTGTTATCTGCAGTGTGGGTAAAGGTTAAGTTTCCAAAACCTTTAATGATCCTCAACGATTGAGGTCAGGTTTGGAGAAACTTTTAATGGTTCTTAACACTTGTAAAGTGGGGTATAGCAGGATACCTTGTAGGAGACCACCTATTTAAGTGTGAGAACAGGTCACCTCAAATGAACGCACTTAAGAATCCAAGAAGTGACCACGACCACAACGGACAAAACATTACGAAGAACATAGTAAGGGAAATTGTTGTGTTGGTACCGTTGACTTGGCTTACACTAAATACTGAAGGTTCAAGACATCACGTTCACCGCACACTCGCACAATAAGTAAGTCCGATGGTATTCAACTATGGAAGGTTCAAAGCGAAAGCTACCTATCCAGATGCAACATCGGTCCAATAAAAGATTGCTGGAAAAAGCACCATGTGAGTGCGCCAAAATCTCTTTCAAGAGGGGATTGTTGGAAATTTACTAATGTGGAATTAAGTTTATCCCATTATTTATGACTCAAACAATTGGGGCACCGCACGTCGGAAACATCATTTCCACACACGTGCACACGTAGTGCCAAGTATCACAAATTTCATTAGTGAAAGAGATATTGTACGTAAGTGAGACGTTTGAGACATAGAATGATGAACGGTTATTAGCCAAATGACAAGTATTTCACGTTGGTAGACGAAGGAAGAAGTGTATGAAGTGTAAGATGAAATAAGTCAAAATCGCCGCGGAGCCGCGAAGGGTCGCATCGCAGCCCCATCGAAGCCGAGACGTCGGAGCGCTGCGACGCCTCCCAGGCAGCGCCGCAGCACTAATTGGGTGTTAAGCCACTGGAGCCGCGGCACTTCGAAGGCAGAATGTTGCGACGGGAAGACAGAAATTTTTGACTTTTTGGCTGATTTTGGAGCATTGAATCTCCATTATTTGGCACATGAGTTCAGCCATTATTTGGCTGAATGTAACCCCTCAATAAGTGTCATTACATGGCTATTGAAGGTCATTAGTTGGCTAGTTGAGGGGTCATCGCATTACACTATAAATTGAGGCCTTTGGCTCAATTGTTCAACACTTACAGAATTTTCTGAAATCTTCTTTTTCCTCTCTAGCAAGTTTACTATATTCAAAGTTCTTCAAAAGTAACACTTAGTTTCCTTGGCTTATTTGTTAAGTTGTTGTTGTATCTTGGGAGACTATTGCCCGACAACGTAAAAGGATATATACGGAGCAATCTTCTCTTAAAGACAGAGTGTCATCACTAGACTCAGCAAATCACAAGGAGTTTGTAACGTTCTTGATTCCAGTTTGTTGTAATCTTTAGTTTATCCTTTCTAGCAATTTGTAATATTTACTTACTTCATGTTTCCTGCAATTGTTGTAACCCACACTATGTTGTTAAGTAATCCAGGTCAGTACTTAATTGGCCTTCACCGGCTAGACCCCCGAGAGGGCGCCGGTCTTTTTCTCTTCTATGTTTATTGTTTTTTTATAGAATCATCGGGCTTTGGCACGCTCTCTCTGGGGCCAGAATACCTGGACCTCGGGTTAGAAGGCAAATTGTCCTTTCTCCATTATAGTAGTATTGGTCAATTGGTCTTCTTTTCAAGCAAAAGGGACCTGCGGCGACTGCCGAAAGGATGTACTCATGTTCTACCACGTTCGGCATAGTTTAACTAAACAAGAAGTTCAAGAAAAAACTAAAAAGCTTTTTTGTAGCTACAAGACTTTTGATACTTGGCTATAAAACTTTTTCATTAAGGAAATACTATAAAAATGTGTTGATTATTTGGACATTACTAATAAGAAAATAGTGTCAAACAAATTGAGAGGAGTATTACATAGTGAAAATAACAACAGGCATGCAAATAAATATTGAGCAACATGTACTTGAGAGTTTATCAGAATATCAGATCAGATGAATAAAAGAGTAAAAACCTTTAGAAAATAATATGCATGGCAAGAAAGAACTGCCAAACAAAAATTAGGGACATGACATGGCCATTTGTTCCTCTTTATTTCATTTTCTTCTTTAACCAAGCAAAAACTACAACTATGTACACAGTGGAAGTGATTAATCAATATCAGTACATACTTTGAGAAGAACCAACTAGTAAAAATCATAGTACAAAATGATAATTAGAGAAGAATGAATTTCATTCCTTCATAGCAGCAAATCAAATACTAGATGTGTTGCCAGTGACTTGCTCCAAAAAAACAGAAGCAACACTAGTGACAACAGCTGCAAGTAATAAGAGATTTATGTAGCTACTTTGTGGAGTATAGCTTGCAACTCGTAAACATCCATTATTTAATGCAACTGACTAGCCACATATCAGTCAATTCATCAACCAAGTCTCAAAGCAAAATATCGGATACAATCCTCTATACTCATGATAATAGAATTAGAGTACTAGATTCTTAATATAAAATCAACATATTACTCCTGCTAAGTTACAAATATTAGGACGTTATTCAGACAGACTTAGATTCCTTCATTCTCCTCGGAAGCAAAATAAGATGAATTTTGGTGAAGATACACTCTTAACTGAAGTTTAGAATATTGTTTCCTGATGTACTTCTGATAAGAGTATAGACGTGTCGAAAAGCTGTCCAGGACATGCCTCTAATCTGCTTCTTGTCAAACCTACCAATATATCTATCAAAAGTAAAACATCCTACCCAATTATTTAAAGTGAAGAAATATTCACTTAGGAGCTGACTTGCCCGTCATCAGGAAGCTAAAGCACATTCAGCCCGAAAAACAGGTCATTACTATCCAGCATACATACAATAAACACCAAACAAACAACTAAATGATGACAACATTAGCATTCATCAATCAAGGATCAGACAGTGCTTATCTAGAAATCATGTTAATATTCGTAAGAACTTAGCAATTATATCATAACATGGAAAAGATAGCAATTAATACATAGGGAGCATAGGAAGATACAGCACACTGATTTTCAAACAGGGACAATAGTTAGGATTTGTTTAACGCAGAAGCGTACCTACACAGTCAAGACTACATAAGGAGGAGACATAACCATCAAATTTTACAGGACAAAGTGGAGGTGAAAGCAATGCAAGTCAGATTTTTAACAGACATCAAATTGAAGAGTCAAAACCTCTAGTAGTAGCTCTTAAAAGAAAAGAGTCTTCTCGCTTCAGAAGAAAAGCCCCTCAGCACCTCCAAGTCACAGCTGACAAGAGCTCCTGCTGTTTCCAGCATAGCACAAGTGACATCTGTCGCTTCTCGACGTGAAATCCTCCAACCTGAGTTCTCTTAACAACACATTCAGCCTGAATTTCAGTCATATTACTAAATGCAACTGGTGAAAATCCTGCAGAAGCAAATAGGTTTCTCCATGGGGGCATCCGATCAGGGGATCGGAGGCGCCCCAAGATCATGTTCTCAATGCTAGGCTGGAGGAGAGACCTCTCGATCTTTTTCCCAACATCTGGAGTTAAATTAGCAGCATCAATACTGGCTAAGAGTATCTCATAGTATTGGAGGGCATGGAGGAGGTGATGCTTTAAGGGGAGTTCAGTATGTTCACATCCGCGTTCAAGTGATACAACTACTTTTGGAGAAAGCTGCTTCATACAGTGAAGAAGTGAAGGAAATGCAAATGGACAGCTTGAAATAGACCAGATAGGGAAACTAATAGCAATTGCCTCACACTCAGATGACCTCAAGGAGGATAAGGGATAAGACTTAGGGTCAAAAGAATCCAAGTTAATAACTTCAAGCTCGAATCTGATTCCGGCATCATTAGCAAACTGTGTTAAACTTTCGTGCATGATGCCAATTTCAACAGAGTGGTGGGTTGAAGGAGATGCAAAGGCAGTAATCTTTAGGGAAGTTGCCTTGCGATTGCTACTTGGAAGTTCTTGCATAAACGATGACCACTGAGCACCAAATCCAATGTCGAAATCTATTATGTGAATTTGCTCAGCATCCCCAAGAGCCTCAAGAATAGCCTGATTGGAGGTGAAATTCATGAACTGGATAAGTGGAGAGATTTCGGAGAAGGCCCTATAAGCATCCATCTTAAGCACACAATCGAACGGGGAGGGATTTCTTGGAGGCAAAAAAGTGGATGTGCAAGGCAAAAGGAAAGGCAACTGCAGAGCCTCCTTGATATAAAAAGCAGCCCTCCTTGAGGGTTTCCCGACAGGAGTGAGCTGTTGATTGAGCCGCGCCAATATCATTTGCGCGTTTGAGAATTGTCCAGCCAGCAATAGTTCCGAGGCCTGAAAAATCTGGTCATAAATAAACTGCTGTTCCTGCAGTTGATGACGGGGCACTATCAAATTACCATTACCACCACCACCAGCTGCCTCAAGCTTAGGTACAATCAATGGCTTTGGCTGAAACTGGTGAGGAAGCAGCAAATTGACTTGTTGCTGCATTTCTCCCAATGGTTGTTTCCTCATCATAAAGTCACAATTGGCATCAAAAAACGGAACTTTAGGCAATAGAGCACCTAAACTCCAACCGTGGGTACCCGAATTGTGGCGTTTGAGCGGAGGCTGTTCTTGATTGATGTCACAGTATGATGAGCTAGACATGTTAACACAAGCAGCATTCTGAAACTGAGTTTGGTTTGCCACTACTTGTGGACCAAAAGGTTGAGGCTTTTGTTCTAATTTTTGCACTTGAAAGCTCTTAGCCAAAAGATTGACATTCAGATTTTGCCTATTATTCGAGTCTATGACACAACCAAGTTTCTCAATATTGGCATTAAGAGAGATATTTGAACCAGAAAAAGATACATTATCTGAATGTGCTAAAGAACCTGTGATGGCTGAGACCTCAAATCCACAACCCAAATCACCATGGACACCATTTGAGTTTCCTCCTTGGAGTAATTGTTTCAAGCTGAGTGATGGGTCCTCCACATCACCAGAAATCCACCTGAGAAAGCTTTGGTCTGAGCCAGCAAATTCAGGCAACAAATTATCCAAATCACCAAATCCAAGACCAGATTTTTCTGTCTCCAACCCCTCCACCATTAATGGCTGCAGCTCAGTCACCAATCCCTCTTTCAGGCCATCAATTTTCCCACTTCCGGGAACTGTCATATGTTGGGGCCCACCAGAGCATGAGGAAGACGAAGCTGAAGGACTTGGACTTCTTGTATCCAACACAGAAACAGGTTCATTTCTTGTAAAGTTTGTATCTTTCTTGCAAATTTGTGCTTCTGGTGAAGAAATTGAAGGCATAAAACCAGAAACATCAAGAACCCCTTTTGCTGGTATGTTGTTATTTTGAGGTATTACAATCATCTGAACACAAAAACAAAAAAAATCAGCAACCCCACCACAAGAACAGCAACAAAATAACCAAAAAATTAGCATTAAAAGAGGAAAATAATTTGTTTTCTTGCCTTTTGTTACTTGATGGATCTTATATTTTACCAAGATTTGAACAGTAGTGACTTCTTCAATAGCTTTAAACCAAACCCAAGAACAGAAAACACAGCCATTGGTTCAAAAATACAAACTTGGTCTCCATTTCATCTGTAAAAAATAAAATAAAAAATCAACACACAATATAACAAAGAAAATATTTTTAACAGTGGAAGAAGATAATTTTTCATTTTCTTACCTTCTAGATAGATCTTAACTTGTTCTCTTCCACATAAAAACCAACCCCACAAGGAGAAAACACATTCACATGCATAAAAAATATAAACTTGGTCCCCATTTGAGGTCTTCCATTAGAGCATAACCCTATAGACCTCTGGTCCTTGATGTTCTTGAAGTAGTAGTACTATTTCTTCTCTATGGGCTACCTCTTTTCTCCTTTTTTTTGTTTGTATAGAGTAGAGGTAGGGGGGACAGTAGCTAAGCTTTGGTTGATTTTCTTTCTGCTAGTACTATAGTATAGTCTTGCTTTAAATTTTCTCTGTTTTGTTCTGACCTCTTTTAATATGTCGCAGTCTGTATGAGCCACCCCTCTGTTCTGCCACGGATGTCTGCATCACAAAAAGTAAAATAAGGTGGCCCTCTATCTCCTCTTAGTTTCTCTTTACTGTTTACTCTATGGTTACTTCGTCCCCTCATCTCATCACCCCCATTCCTTTTTTAAAAAAACATAACAATTGTGGTGTTTCTTTTTTAAAAAAATTTGGTTCGACGTGTGTTATTCGTATTATAGCTTGATTGTATTCGAATTCGGACCGGTAGGGGCCCATTAGAGAGGAAAGCACTCCTATGAAGAATTTTTTTATAACTAGTATTCGAACTCAAAATCTTTGATTAAAGGAGAATCAACTATATCCATTGCATCACATCCTTTGATGATAGTAATTATGGTGTTTCTCAGGGCATAGCTGTATGGCAAATGAATGGAACTTAGAATTCAGTTTGAGGCATTCAGCGTGGGTTCGAATCCTGGTGGAACAACTTGCTCTCTTCTGAGTTAGGACCTTGTAGGTGATATCAATTGCTCTGTTCTCAAACCCCCTGGTCATTCAGGCACATCACGCGATTTATTCTGATAGTAGTGCTGAGGGACCGGACTACTATTTTCAGGAATAATGTGGCGTAAGCGAGGAAGCTGGATATCAAAAAAAATTATGGTGTTTCAAGTTTCAACTTGTTGCATCCAAGCTTCTGTTTGGCCATAAGTTTTGAAGTAACTTAAATTTTGAAGTTGTATTGGACATATTTTACTTTAGATTGAAAGTTTTATGAGTGAAAGTGTCTGGTTCAGTTTGGGAACTTGATATTTTTTAAAGATAATTTTTTAAAATTTGATCCAAATCTATAACCAAATACATATTTGAACATAAATCTTCAAAATCTATGGTCAAACATTAGCTAATTTTACAAAAGTACCTAGGGTTTGGTTCGCGGACTAAGTAATTGAAAGATTATACTTTTGAAATTATAATTATTGGATTAATATATCTCACCTGGGAGGTGGATAAAACAATACTATCAAGTTTGATCGGATAAAGTGGATATTTGGTAATATTAAGTTTGGAATTGATTTTGTACTTTATTTGTTAGAAGATTTGTCTCACCTTATCCACGTAACAAAGGCAAGTAAGAATATCTCATGAGTTGAAATATTTCATGAGATTATTTTATTCCACCTTCTATATGGGATAATAATCCCACAATTTATTACAAATGGTGGGTTAAATTAATTGCAAAATTAGCTAATACCCAATATAAAATAAAATTAATCTCATATTTCATCCCGAAATTATTATCTTTATCTCACTCTCTTAGGCCTTGTTTGGTATTCATTACATGATATAAATTCCATGGGATAGAATACGAGGTTATTTCATAAAATGTACTCCCTCGGTCTCAAAAAGATTGCTATTTTTTGCTTTTCGAGAGTTAACGAGTTATTCTTTGGCCATAATTTTTTCAAATGTCTTTTAGATATTTTAATTATTAACTATGATGACTTATAGTACTTTTTACGTGTTTTCAAATATGTAAATTTTATTTTAAAAAATTTAAAGATATATATCCTAAATTCCTAATACACGATCAAAATTAAAAAAATTGACTCTCGAAAAGCAAAAAAATGTCAATCTATTGGGGACGAAGGGAGTATAGTCATGGGTGGAGCTGGAACCTACGGGTTCGATCGATTCAGTAGCTTTAATTCATTTTTTTGCATTTGTCTTATAAATAATTGAATATGTGTATATTATTAATTTAGACCCAATAACTCATAAGAATTAGAATCTAGAACCCATAAGGTTCAAATCCTAACCCCACCTCTGACTACGATAAGGTCTCTCTATAACAATTATTTTTTTACACGAACATTTCACTATAATGATCAAGTCTTTTTTAGATTTGATTTTCATTTTATGCTATACTACATATTATTTGCAAAATTTCACTATTATAGTGAAAAATAATTCAAACAATGGATGCTGTTATAGAAGTACAGATCAATGTCAATTTAAGTTTTGTTGGAAATTTGTCTTTGGTGGGGAGGTGCGTCACCCCATATTTAATAACTTAAACATTAGGGTTCCGCATGTTGAAGGTTTTGTCTTTTCACACGTGCATAATCTACTAAGTGAGTAGATGACCGTAGCGCCAAAGATCGTCAAATTTCGTTAAGAAATGAAAGAGATATTGATCCACGAAGTAAGGTGCTTGAGGCATGAAAATATGGTGTAGGACAAATCTACCACATCGGTGGGAAAAGGAAGAATTGTTCTCTTTATAAGTCTCAAAATTGGCTAAGGGTTTGGGACCCCCGGGGGTACCCATGTGTTTGAAGGAGGGATGACCTAGATGTGCTTGGGTTCAAGGCTAAGCCCACACACGTGCCATCGCCCGCCCGTCCCGTCCGGGCTCGGGTCACGGGTCATGAGTCACGGGCCTTGGGCTTTTTCTGATAGACCCCTAAATTATTTAATATTTACAGTTTGGTCCGTGGAGTTTCAGAAAATATGAAATTGGGAACGACGGAAGGCAGAAAGTTTTTGCCTACCTTTTGAAACGTTGCACATTAAATCAGCCATTACATGGCTGATTAACTCCTTTACTAATGGCCATAAACATTCGTTACTTGACTGATTAACTCCCTCCTTCAATGGCCATAAACGGTCATTACTTGGCAGTTGAGGAGTCCCTCTCTTATGCTATATATTGGTGTCTTACCAACAAGTTCAATCAGAAGCCTAGAAGAAAGTCTGTACCTACCAATCCAATATTTTTGGCACAATTGTGAAGACTACTACAAGATATACAACACAGAGACAAACAAAAGAGAGAACAACACAGATTCTGTCCAAAAACGTGAGCAGAAACAGTGGTAAAAAAATAGAAACTCTTCCTTCCTTTTCTATTCTTCACCAAGTCGTTTCGTGTTTTGTTTTCTTCGTCAGAATCAACCTATTTGCTTCGTAGTGTTGATTAGTTGTTGTTTTATCTTGAAAGACTATTGCCCGTTAACGTAAAAGCATATATACGGGGCAATCTTGTCTTAAATACAGAGAGTCATCTCTCGATTCAGCCACAGTTAAAATAATTCAGATTTAGTGTTTCTTGATTTCAGGTTATCAAGATTCAAGACTCAACAAGCTTGCGACAGTTATGAATTGCCTATTTGTTTATACTTTCGAACACTTATAATATTTATTTACTTTCCGTACTACTTTAGATATCCAACAAGTTTATGCAAACCTTACTAATTTACTAAAGATTTATTACCCTTAATAGCACAAAAACCACACAATGCTGTCGACTATACTTGATGTTGCCTCCGAACTTAATTTCCAATGTACTTTTGGACGGTTATAAAATTTTAAAATGCAGAATAGTAGTTATCTTTCATTTACAGAAATTGAAAATTTGTTTGTAATTTTTTCCGAGTATAATCCCTTGATCTGTTTGAAAATAAACATCCAAATATTTCATCTCATTTTTAATCTTTCCCGCTAAAATCAAATCAAAAGAATAAGGTTTCTTATCAGGTGAAGCGATTGAAGTGCAAGTAAAGTGGAGCGAGTGGGTCAAGGAAAGCTAAGCCATGGTTAAAACTTAAAAGTACTCCAAAACGCTACAAATGGCGGCGAAGTTCCCCGGTTCCCGCATAGCGTTTTGTAGGATTTACCGCGCTCACTTTTTCACTTTTACTACTTTTTACAAAGTTGGAAAGATGAAACGGTAAAAAGTGACACCGTTGTGACCAGTCAGTCAGTACTCTCTTTTTATTTTTATTTAAGCCCGAAGGCTTTTTGTTTTTTCTCCTGGTTGCTATCGCTAAAGTTAATGTCACGTAATCAAGAGGTCAAGAGTTTAAATCATAAAAATAGTCTTTTATAGAAATGTGAGGTAAGGATGCGTGCATAGACTCTTGTGGTTCGATCCTTCTCTGAACCCCGCACATAACGGGAGTTTAGTGCACCGGCTGCCTTTTGCCTTTTTTTTTTGCTATCTAGGGGCATTTTAGTCCATAAATACCCTAATCATTTTCCTTTGATCAAAGTAAAGGACTAATATCTTATTTGTCTTGTATTTAATGAATGTATATATCTTAATTTTTCAATTTTCAATCATTATTGCATTTTGACTTTATCTTTTGGGATCTACTATAGGTTGGGTTTGAGAGAAGTGTGATGGGTGACTATCAAGCACAATTCGGAGAGCATATTTAGTCTATGTTGGTGAATGAAAGCCCTCCTACCACCTTCAGTGTCCAACTTGAAAGCGGACAACTAATACGTTTCACTTATTGAACATGTATCTATGGTCGCTCCGTGACCCCTGAATGCCAAATGTGTTCTTAGGGTGATCTCGTAGTTCCTACGAGATGGAGATGATGAGTTGGTCCATGAATTTTCCTTCCTTTTCTTTTGCCGCTTTCGCTCTGTCTTTTAGATATTGAATTTTAATTATTCAGATACCAACTATAACAAACATTTATTTTTTTCATTACAATCATTTAATGAGTCTAAAAAGATATGAATGATTATGATGTATAACAAACTCTTAATATTATTAAGATATTAATTCAAAGATTTTCATAAAGAATACGTTTCAATACTACTTCATTCATTTTCATAGCTACTCATTGTTGTTGCATTATCAACTACCACCATCCATATCCACTACCCACATCACCATCTCAATCAATTATTACGTTCACTAGCTATCATTTATCATCATGACTGTTAAGTTTGTGTGTCTGATCGACTGATGTTTTTCGTTGGATTACAGAACATTCTACTTCTAATGGGTTTAGTACTTTTCGAACTCTATATAATTTAACTTTTCATTATATTATGTATCATGTAATAATCTTTTATTGAGAAATAAGAATTAGTAAGGTCGTGGATTCCCACATAAAGTTGTGTATTATTTTTTCATCGTTATTGCTAATTTAATAATTGTTGTCTCATAGCACATTACCACCATCATTGCTCGATGAGAAGTACCATTATCAGCCACCTCCATATATCACATTTACCGCTACCAAAAACTTCTGATCTTTAGTAGGCGTTTGACCTTAAAAATTAAATATTTTTCACTTTATTTGAAATTTTGAAGTTGTAGTTGAAGATGAAGTTGCGTTTGGTTATAGTTTTTGCAAAAAATATTTGATTGTTTGAATGTACTAAAAGTCGAAAAAAGTGAAAATAAGATTTTAGGTATTTTCCAAACTCCAAATATAACTTGAAGTTGTATTTGAAATTTTCGTAGTCAAACACTAATTTTAAATAAAATAAAAAAATATTACGGAAAAAGTAAAATATTCTCATGACCAAACGGGTCCTTAAACTTTTCTTTAAGGTTGAGTCTGGTTGATAAACAATTTTCTCAATTTCTGCATAACTATTTTTTGTAAAGCAAGCACAATTTAGGAATTAGGATTGAATTTTCCTGTTTCACTCTTAATATTATTTTTTTCTCAATTTCTGCATAACTATTTTTTGTAAAGCAAGCACAATTTAGGAATTAGGATTGAATTTTCCTGTTTCACTCTTAATATTATTTACTAATAACATTGTTTTCCTCAATTGTATATTGATTTTGTAGGCAAATTATACAAAATTAACAGACGTGCCCTTGAGATTTTTTAATATTTACCACAGGGCTAAAGTTAGCTTTCTAATGGGGACAGACATTTGAGTTAAAGCTTAAGAAAAGAACGTCGTTTTGCCTGAGCAGTGTTCACTTTTTAGTTTTTACCCTCTCCTATTTTAAGTACTGTTTGTAAAAATTTAGTTCCTCGTGAACTGAACCAGTTTCATTGCTTTTCTAGGCAATTAAGTACTGTTTCTTCACCTTTTCTCTTTTCTTACCTTTTATAATTTATACCTTTGACATTTGGGACCACATTATTATTATTATAATATATTAAAATCTTATTAAAGTAATAATATTTCTTGGAGCAAAGCAAACTTTACTTGGATTGAGATTTAAGGTATTTTGGATTAAAGATGGTAAGCAATATTTTAATTTTCAAATTATGATTACAAATCTGGGTGGGAACTTGTTCCCATTGAAGCCAAATCTATAATGTCGCTAAACAGGCATTACATATATATCGTGTTTCATAAATTTAAATTTCTTTTCGTTTCCCTAGGTTATTTAGCGTTTGCTTGAAAATTATTAAAAACACAATTTTGCCAAAAAACGTAACTTAAGTAGGAGTCTGGAAAACCCCGCAAGAGTAGCCAAGTTGTGTAGCAGTATAGCACGGGACCGCAAGGTCACGAGTTCGATCCCCTGCATAAACCTTCTTGGTTGAGCGCACACACACATGGCTTGCCAAGTGTGGTTAATCGCCTGACGTGGTTTGCAGGCTATTACGTCAGTCCGGGGTTTACCATGTGCGCACTCGACAGAGATAAGCGGCTGCGGGTTCCTTCGTCAAAAAAAAAAAAAAGTAGGAGTCTGGAAAAAATAATTGTTTTTCTGTTGCTAAACCTTCAAAATAGGATAGGATGAGTTCTTTTTTCCTAACGGGTAGGATGAGTCCATAAATATGAAAAATAATAGAGTACGAAGGTTGGTGATTTGGAGTTATAAAATTTGCATTTAACACGTACCGTTAAATAATGTTAAATATAGTATATTAATAATGTTGGTATTATTTATGTTGAAATTATACTTATGCACTGTTTGATTTGATATATTAAAAGTAGCATGCATTATACATTTTTTAAAGAAAATTGGTTGTTTCCAAAATTACGATGCACATTCACTAGCTTTAAGACACTTTTTTTTACAATGACTAATTCTTTTACTCTATCTTCAACGACTATTTTTATTGCAATAATTTATTTCAATCATTTATAATATTCAGTTATTAGGAGAACTGCTATCTCACTACAGAGTATACTCTTCCTCATCTTTCATTATTCATCTTTTATGCCATGGGACCGACAAAATCATTTCATAAATCCAATTTATTTCAAAAAATTCAAGTTGCGCGAAGCATTAAATTTATTTGCATAATAATTCACTAGGTTTCCACAAAGAAGAAAAAATAAGTTTTAGTAAGTTTTAAATACATACCAAAATGATGACTATACGGATAGAATAGGATAGTATATTCAGTCATTATTGTGTATATTTTGTGTATGATAGGTGTATATTTACTTACCTTAATTGTAGCTTAGGATTATGCTTGTATTATGTGTATATTTACTACCATTTGGAATGAAATAATCAAGGAATAATATTTCTTATATGATATCAGATTCTAGGGAAAGTTCATAAACCCTAAATTTCAACCGTTCCCGTCGCCCCCTCTCATTGTGCGCCGCCGACCACTTTCTTCCTCTCCCGACATCCATGTCTGACTCGAAATCAAATTTTCATCCAACCCTAGTTGTCTCCAACATCAAATCCCATAACCTTCCTCGTTGGGGCTCCGCGCACTGGGAAAAGGCTGACACGATGGGAAAAGGGATTCAAAAGACAGATCTCAATGCTTGAGCAGTTAGGAATGAAACTTCCTACGGAAAGAGCTCACTCGACCCATAGGAATAGGGAGTCAGTCTCATATAATAAAAATGTCCTTCCATATAGATTGTCATGGCCATCACACTTGAGATGGAAAACGTCTATTATGCGACATAGGCAGAGCTTTTTAAAATTCATTGTCGATCATACCGGGTTATCCATCACATAATTCCGCCAAAAAAAGGCAAGGAGAAGGTGCCGAAAACCGAGGATGAAAATGAATTATGGTTGACCCTTGATGCTACGGTCCTCCAGTGGATCTATGCGACAATTTTGAGTGATTTATTGCATACGATCCTTGAACCCGACTCCACGTCAATGGAGGCTTGTGATCGCTTACGTGACATATTCTAAGATAATAAAAATTCCCGGGCCGTGACTATTGAGCAAGAATTCTCCACCATTGACATGACGTATTTCTGAATGCATCCGCATATTGTCATTGCTCAAGGTTTTGTCGGATCAACTCAAAAACATCGGGGCGCCGGTAACTAACAATCGACTCATTTTACAAATGGTTATCGGCCTCATCCACACATATAGTGGAGTGGGTACACTCATCCGCCAAAGCAATCCTCTTCCGTCATTTTATCAAGCCCGTTCTATGCTTATCCTAGAAGAAGCGGGTTTTGTTAGAAAGACAACCACCGTGTTGAATTCCGCCATGGTTGCCGTTACGTCCGATGATAATTCTTCACAATTTGAAATTTGCCGCCAAACCGTGGCCAAAAGCGATGAAATAGCGGTAATGGAGGTAAAACCCGCAGTGACGGCCGTAGTGATGGCAAGAGTGGCGGCCATCGACATGGCGGAGGTGGCGACATGGGCGGCGGCCGGTAGCAACATCTCGGTCAGTGGCATCCAAGGGCCCAGTGGGGCAGTGGGCCTGGCAATGGCCTTGGGCAGTGCCGCCTTGCCCTTTCCCTTCAGGAAATTAGGGCAGGCCTAGTCCAAGGCAGACTTACCTTAATTGTAGCCTAAGATTATGCTTGTATTATGAGTATATTTACTACCACTTGAGAATGAAATAATCAAGTAAAAAAAAATTCTTACATATACGAATTACCAAATAAAAAGGTCATAATCAATATAATTTCTCAAGTTACAAATGATATTATGAAAATACGAAAAACTAAATTATACTGCAATAATTGAAATAATAATAAAATAGCAAAATGCAAAACATGGTCAGGTAAATAAGCTAAAAGACGAGGAGTAATATTCTGCCAATGCTTCGGGTTATTCTGTTTGAAAAACTAAAACTAATCTTTAATATATTTATTCAGATATTAGTAAAACAATTATTCAGGGGCAATTATATCTTTAGCCATATTTATGCATGTACTAAAAATTATTGGATTGCTAATACCATAATTTACTATGCATCAGTTATACATAGAATAACACTAAATAGGATGTTTAACAAATACTTACATTAGTTATACATTGTTTGAAAAAATGCACCAAACAAAAAATTACTAATACACAATAATAATGCATGAATTATTTTCTCTAATAGATTCCCCCAAACAACCCCTTAGTTTAACTTCAGATGTTAAATGTACAACGTGAAGATGGGATGTCAAAATGAAAATTCATGACAAGTTTAGCGGTTGTCATTTGTCAATATATTTAATCTTTAAATAATATGTAGCACTTTTTATAAGCTCATCATCACTAATGATCGTAATGGAAGAATGGAAAAATCTTTAGTATGACACGTTTTCCCATATAGCTGATCATAAATGATGCATATGTAAATTAGTATGGTGAATAAATTATAGAAATTTCAAATGCTACGTTTTGAAGAATTTGAGATTTGAAATATTAACATGAAGTTAAGTTAAAATTTTATGTAAATTACATAATTAAATGATGATTTAAAATTAAAATATAAAATCATGTCCCCAAATTCTATGGCCAAATGCCTACTAAATATCTCATAAATGAGGAACGTGTTCCTCTATAATTGATCATAAATGATGCAAATTTGAATTAGTTCGGTCAATAAATTATAGGTACTAAATAGTTATAACTTATAAGAACTAAGGCCACCAAGAATGCTTAATGTCTTCTTTTCTTGATTTCCATCTGATGTCTGCTACTTGTATTTAGTTCTCGGTTAATTTGGAAATTTGATGGCCTTAATAAGCAAGGAAATAGGATAAAATACACTAGATATCTCATACTAATAATAACATAAAAGTAAGATAGCAACACATCCACTTAATTAACGTGTTTGTATTCATGGAAAAATGTTGAAACAAAGGTTGAGAAGGAGGACCTAGAAATGGAAACATTGACCAAAAAGAGTGTTTCTTTGCCTCACAGTCTTGTCTTTCTATGATTTCAAATTGTTCATTTCTTATACAGAAACTTTCAAGAAGACAAAGGAAAAAATGTATATATTTCTTAAAATATTCAATAGGAAAAAGCAACGAAATTTCATATAGAAACAAAAGAAGAAACTAATGACTTGAGAAGAGAGAAATTGTAAAGTGAAACATTTCCACACTAGATTGATATCTTTGTGACGAAGGAAATTTTCTTTACTTACTAATCATTGTCTTGCCACTAGGTCAAATTGACGTTTTAAGTATCTGTCATCTTTTGTTTACTATAATTAAATCATTATTTTTTTCTCCCACATCCATTTTCTATTCTTTATGTCCATTGATTTACCTTTTTTTTCTTAACATTTATATATTAGTACCACATTCCTCACCACCCCCGAAATATTGTTTAAAATTTCCATGCGGTTGCTTATTATTGATCTTCTTTAGATCCATATATAATCCGTCCGTAATATACACTTTACGTACCTATAATCAAATACACCCTCCTCCTCCTCCTTCTTTTTGTTAAATAGTAAGGTCTTACAAAATATATATATATATATTGTTGGAAATTTGCTTTTGGTGGGGAGGTGCGTCCACCCGTATTTAATGACTTAAACACTAGGGTTCCGCATGTTGGAGGCTTTGTCTCTTCACACGTGCATAATCTACTAAGTGAGTAGATGACCGTAGGGCCAAAGATCGTCAAATTTCGTTAAGAAATGAAAGAGATATTGGTCTACGAAGTAAGGTGTTTGAGGCATGAAAATATGGTGTGGGACAAATCTACCACATCGGTAGGAAAAGGAAGAATTGCTCTCTTTATAAGTCTCAAAATTGGCTAAGGGTTTGGGACCCCAAGGGGTAACCCATGTGTTTGAAGGAGGGAGGACCTAGATGTGCTTGGGTTCAAGGCTAAGCCCACACGCGCGCAGCGGCCCCCCGGTCTGGGCTCGGGTCGTGGGTCGTGGGCCTTGGGCTTCTTCTGATAGACCCCAAATTATTTAATATTTACAGTTTGGTCCCTAGAGTTTTTGAAAATATGAAATTGGGAACGACAGAAGGCAGAAAGTTTCTGCGTACCATTTGGGTTGCTTTTTGGAACGTTGCACATTAATCATCAGCCATTATCTGCTGATTAAACTAATGGCCATAAACAACCATTACTTGGCTGATTAATGGTCATACTAATGGCCATTACTTGGCAGTTGAGGAGTCCATCCCTTATGTTATATATTGGTGTCTTTTGACACAATTGTGAAGGCTACAACAGACAGAAAATGAGACAACACTATATACACAGAGACAAAACAGAAGAGAGCACAACAGATTATGTCCATAAACGTGAGCAGAAACAGTGGCAAAACAGAAACTCTTCCTTCCTTTTCCGTTCTTCAGCAAGTCGTTTCGTATTTGTTTTCTTCGTCAGGCTCAACCTATTGGCTTTATAGCGTTGAGATTAAAGTGTTGTTTTATCTTGGGAGATTATTGCCCGTTAACGTAAAAACATATATACAGGGCAATCTTGTCTTAAAGCATATATTAAAGCATATATATATATATATATATATATATATATATATATGTTTGGATATATAAAGCGATATGAAGTAAATATCAAGAAATACTATATATATATATATATATATATATATATATATATATATATTGGTGCAAACTCCCATCTTTCACGATATTATAATAAGAAAAAGTACCCACATATTAATTCTATTCAAATAAATAAATATTTACGTGTACATATAAGGCGTGACTCGTGAGTACTAGGTTTCTTGACTTTAGCATCTGTATTAGTAATATACTCCTTCTTTTCTCTTATTTTTCCTTCTTAATTTAAAGAAGAAATAAATTATCAAGCCAAGCTTTAGTAGCAAGATAGACTTTTAATTTGTCTGGTGATTATTGGACATGGATAAGCATTAACCAGTTGTCTATTAAGACTAAAGCTAAAGGACCGTGATGTTTGATTGACCTAATCATTGATGTTGAAGCAAATATTCAATTATTACCAAAGTTAAAATTTATATGCGCTTCTTATTTACATGAAACTAATGAATACAAAGTAGCGAAATACATCTTCTTCACATGCATACTATTTATCACTTAACAGTAATTAATTGGTGATTGTATCCACTTTTATTATTATCTACTAAAATTAAATTATTTAATTTAATATAAACATCTCGCACAAATAGTAACCAAATCAAACCCTCACTCTTAGGACCTAGGAGTCATTGAGAAAGTTTAAAGCCCCAATAACAGTGACTTGATTCCGTTATTGATCAATCAAAGTCATACAGCCATCCATAGTGGTGTCACAGCTAATTAGTCTTCAACCACAACAATTGTTATTCACGTAGTAAGGTAACATAGGTTCAACACTCTTTTAAAATAATGAATATTATCAGAAACAAGAATACTGTTAAAAACAGTAAAAAAAAAGAAATATGATATATCTTAACATCTAGATTTACTTAATAAGTGGACTATCTCAAAGATTAAGCCCAGATTAACATATCAAATGGGCACTTTAGAAAAATTAGGCTTCACACAAGTTGTTAAAACAACCGAAGAAACTATCACTATAGATAGCGATCATGCTACATTTAAATTATTAAATGATAGTGATTTTGCTCCCTATATGGAAACTCATCGTTTTATGCACATTGAGTTAGTTCAAGTTGCGTTTAAGCCACTTACTCTAAGAGGCTTACCATAGAGCTTTATAGCAGCTCAGAGATGGTAGAAACCGTAACTGGAAAAAGTCTCTTATAGGAATTGTGCAAACCAGTTTGGCCTATGGTCTTGTTTATTTTAATGCATATCCTAACTTGCAGATATCCTTGCAAGATGATAACTCTTTGAATGCTTTAATGCTTAGCATAAAATTACATGGGTATAATTATATGCCAGGAACTGAGATTATATGTATTTGTTATAGAATATATTTTAAACTATTATACACTATGAATCCTATGTGTAAGATCGTGGATTTTAAAAATGAGACTATTTTAATATAAACTAATTTTGATAAATCCAAGATTACAACAAGGAGACCTATCAAATGGGATGAAATTGATTTTCCCAAAGAGTGGGTCATAGAGGGAGCTGCTCCTCCCCAGAATGATTTTAATACAGATATTACTGAAATAGAGCAAACCCCGGATGGACTATTAAATTGCGATTCACCGAACCAAATTATTTACTGAAAAAAATGACGCTAATAGCCTTAAGATCCAGATCTATTAGATCTGATTTTTCAAATTGTTCTTATATTTCACCAATTGAATATGTAGTAAGGTCTCCATCAAGAGCATCTACTTCTCAAATTAGAGAATCTACTGATAATAGAAATGGTAGCATCAGAATTGATAAGGACAATATTGTCCGTGGTATCCAAGAAGAAGACCTAGAAATAACTGAGTCGGATATAAATTTTCCTTTGACATGATGAATACATCACCAAAAATTGATTTTAGTCGGGGTTCACCCGAAAAAAAATGATAAGTGAGGATTTCTTGAAACCTAGAAGGGAGCCATTTAAAAAATGTTTTTTTGATTTTTTTTTAATAATGAAGAACGAACTTCTCCGCAAAAAAGAATTTTACACAGATCTTGCTAGAGCCAACAAGATTATATCTTTTGTACCTTAGTTTATGGCTAAGTATGTAGGAGATTATATCTCTGTGTTGGAAAAAGATTATAAATTAGCAAATGGAGAAATTGTTCATACTGCTTTACCTCCCCAACAACCTTTTGTTATTGAAAAAGATCATATTGTTATACATTTTGCAGCCTTTTCAAAATTATTTGAAAATGATACCTTGCAAATTGCTGCTAAGCATATTAATATCATGCTCAAACAACAGAATTATGCTAATGTTTATATGAACATATTAGGTGAACAAATTGTGCAGTCACATGATAGAATAGAGAAATTGATTTCTCATATTGATAAATTACATAATTATTCTAATAGACAGAAATCATGCATAGCCACGCCTAGTGTGCAACCCCCTCTTGAAATAAAAAATCAGAGTATTTTCTGAATTGGAAAAATTACTAGATGATAAGTTTAAAGAATTAAATATTAGTCCTTTAACAAAAGAAGGTAATACCGACTATGATTTGGATCTTTCTGGTGATGATTATAAACAGAGGATGTCATATGAGGTTAATAACTTAGAAAAATATGCGAGAAAACTTGTTCAGTGGATGTACTACTATCCCCGTCCTACTCCCCATGATGTTTTATTTGAAGAACAGGAGATAGTTGATAATAATAGTTATAGTAGGAAAATATTTATGAATTAAATATAGATGGTTATACTTAAATACATATTTATACAGTTGTTCATAGAATGTTGATGTATAGTACAATCCGCAAAGCCAATAGTAATACAGAAAAGACTATTTCAGAGATGATTATATCTGGATTTACAGGCCAACTTAAAGGTTGGTGGGATAATTATCTGGCTCATGATCAAAGGGTTAAAATTGTGAGTGATGAAAAAGTTAATACGGTGACAGGTCAAAAGAAACCCAATGCAGTATATTCACTAGCCCTCAACATTATAGAACATTTTACTAGAAGATGGTCTGATGATAGTGAAAACATTAGGACCTTGCTCCAGAATCTTAGATGTAAGACCCTAACCTCATTTAGGCGGTATAAGAATGTATTCCTTAGTGGAGTTATGGAATTACACGAGTGTAATAGTTCTCATTGAAAGTCTAAGTTTATAGATGGATTGCCTAACCTCTTTGCTGAAAAAGTCAGAAAAACTCTTAGAAAATTAGGAGTAAGTATTAATTATGAGGAGTATACTTATGGGAAGTTAATAGGAACTTGCATTCAAGAAGGTTTATCCTTATGTAATGAGATCAAGTTAAATCAACAGATTAAAAGGCAGAACCTCACTGAGAAACAACAGTTAGGTGAGTTCTGTGAGCAATTTAAAATGGACATGCCCAAACCTAAAGCAAAAGAGTCTCATAGACGAAAAGTGAAGAACTAGAATAATTTCCAAGAATGGAAAGCAAACCGTCTGGAGAAGAAGGCGAGAAGAAAGAAAGAGTTTAAAACTCGAAGGAACTTTATAAAGTCTAAAAATCCAAAAGCATGTTGAAAATATGGTAGAACATGACATTATTATAAAGATTGCAAAGTTAAGGAGAAGATTGAGGCCCTTAAGATTGACCAAGACATGAAGGATACATTATCCAAATTATTATTAAACTCAGAGCCAGAAGATTTAGGTTTTGAATCTGATACAACGTAGGATTCTTCTGATAAAGATGTCAGAGTCCTGAATAATGAAGATTATATCACTTCAGATACGGAAGAAGGATGTATCAGATTCAAAACCTTCTTCCGTATCATCAACTTGATGTAAAAAATGTTTTTCTGCATGGATAACTCAATGAAACGGTGTACATGTATCAACACATGGGATACATAGACCTCACTTATCCTAATCATATGTGTCTACTGAAGAAATCATTATATGGGCTCAAACAAGCTCTTCGGACATGGCACAGACGGTTTGCAGATTATGTCTCTCATATTGGGTTTTCTAACAGTAGGGTTGATCATTCTCTATTCATATACCGTTAGGGTAATGATATAGCTTACAGTCTTCTATATGTGGATGATATTATATTAACTGCCTCACCTGATGCTCTTCACAAGTCTATCATGTCACTTCTTGGCTCTGAGTTTGCGATGAAAGATCTAGGGCCACTAAGTTACTTCATGGGGATAGTTGTGACACGTCATGCATGTGGTTTATTTTTATCCAAGAAGAAGTAAATCGAAGAGATGTTTGAACGAGCTGGCATGTCCTCGTGTAGGCCGTCCTCCACTCGAGTTGATACTAAATCGAAGTTGAGTGCCTATTCCAACAAGCCATTTGTTGATCCATCACATTACCGTAGCCTTGCAGGGGCTCTGCAGTATCTCACTTTAACGAGGCCCGACATATCTTATGATGTGCAACATGTTTGTCTATTCATGCATAACCCGTTTGAGGATCACATGAATGCGCTCAAGCGCATTGTGCGCTATATTCATGGCACTCTTGATCATGACTTGCATCTATATCCATCTTTGACATCCACTCTCATTTCTTACATAGATTCAGATTGTGGTGGATGTCCGGATATCAGACATGGTGCGGTAAGCTACCCTTTCCAGGTCCAGTGCCGAAGCAAAATATCGAGGAGTTGCCAATGTAGTGTCTGAATCTTGTTGGCTAACGAACCTTATTTTGGAGCTCTACTGTCCGATTCCGAAGACGACATTGGTTTATTGTGATAATATTAACGTGAATTATCTTGCAGGAAATTCATTTCAACATCAGCGCATTAAGCATATTAAGCTGGATATTCACTTTGTTCGCGAAAAGGTAGCTCGCGGACAAGTCCGTGTCTTACATGTCCCGTCACGCTATCAGATCGCCGATATTTTTACCAAAGGTCTTCCGCTGATTCTATTTGAAGATTTTCGGGACAGTCTCAGCATACGCCGACCTCCCGCTTCGACTGCGGGGGTGTGATAGAATAGGAAAATATATTCAAGTCATAATTATGTATATCTTGTATATGGTAAGTGTATATTTAGTCATTACTTACCGTAATTGTAGCATGAGATTTAGTCATTACTTACCGTAATTGTAGCCTAGAATTTAGTCATTACTTACCGTAATTGTAGTCTAGGATTTAGTCATTACTTACCGTAATTGTAGCCTAGAATTATGCTTGTATTATAATATATTTACTACCACTTTGAAATTAAATAATCAAAATACACTGTATACCTATCCCGAATTAGATAGTGACAAATGAAAACTCATATAGTCAAAAGTCTACTCTTAGTGGGGACGATCTTTGTTTTCTTGATTTATATGTTGTTGTTTTTTGAATTTTTTTTTACTTGATGTTCTATATTCGCTTTGAAGGATTTATAAGCTCAAATATCCATAGCTTATAGTATTAGAAATTTCTGAAATATATGATTGGGTAGGTTTACACATCAAGTGCCATTCTTTTTATTTATTTGTTGAAGTCACCTTATGGTGGCAAAATTTGAATCCAATCTTATACATTAAAATTCGGAAAATAAATACATAAAACATAGAATATAAAATCGAATCTCCTATCAAGAAATGAAAAGTTATAACCAAACTAACAAGGTTGTTAAGAAGTTATGCACAGTGGCAAGTTCACCAATTAATCGAGTATGTATCTCTATTAATTTAGGGCAATCCGCATAAGCTTAATGAAGTTATTACCTCTTCCTATGTATCATTTCTAAGTATTATATTAAGAAATCAAACTGTTATAAAATGATAGCAATAGCAATATAAGACAAGAGATGTAGACAAAGAAGTTGAGAGGAGGATGAGACTTTTTTCTTATTTCAAGTGTATATTTCACTTCCTTCATAGGTGAATAACATCTCAATTTATAGTATGAAACCACTCAATGAAGGTTACAACTATTAAGTGCCCAAATTAATAGGTACATGTAACATACAAAAGGTTAATGAAATTGTATGGACATCCATACAAAGGATATGTATTTCATAACACCCCCCCTTGGATGTTCATAGATAATGTGCCTCGTTAAAACCTTACTAGAAAAAAACTCAGTGAGAAAAAATTCTAGTGGAGGAAAAAGAGTACACATTTCTAATAATACATATTTTGGTTGCCTCATTAAAAATCTTACAAGGAAAACCCAGTGGGACAAAACCTTATACGGAAAAAAGAGTACAACATGTATTAACTCTCCTTGATGAGAACTTCAAGTCAAATGCTTGAGTCTTTGCATTCCAATTTTGTGTATCATCTTCTCGAAAGTTGCAGTTGGCAGAGACTTAAATCCGCCATATTATCAGTTGAACGAATCTGTTGCATGTTGATATCACCATTCTTTTTGAGCTCGTGTGTGAAGAACAACTTTGGTAAAATGTGTTTTGTCCTATCTCCTTTTATGAATCCTCTCTTCAATTGAGCAATGCATGTTGCATTATCTTTATATAAGGTTGTGGGTATTTCAAACCACATTTATTTCCAAGCAATTCAAATTAGTCCTAACATCAATTGGATTAATTGATATTTCTTCATTTTCTTGACTTTGCAGCTCATTGATTTCTTCAAGAATATCGGGACTGATCAAATCTTGCATTTCTTTATGAGATTATTTCTTAGTGTCATTTTGACCATTTATTTTTCTTTTTCTAGGATTTCGATCCTTAGAACCTAATGGTCTATCACGCTTCAAGCATGCTTTTGGACTAATTTGCTATGACACTAGTAGATGGTCCTACAGGGACATCAATCCAAATTGGGACATTCTCTGCAGGGATATGTGATTTGGTAATCCTTTTCAAATATGTAAATGCATCTAACATTTGATTTGCTCTTTTCTGCAAGTGAGTAATCTTTTGGACCTCTTGCTCATTAATAGAAACACGTAAATCAAGATGAGACGATGATGTATTTTTCCACAAATTTTTTCCTTTTATTTAATTATTCTCTCCCCCTAATTTTGGAAAAATCTCTCATCAAATCGACAATATGCAATTGATCTTATTTCAGTATCTCCGTGCAAGGAAGAAATTATATCATGCTCATAGTTATAGCAAGATAAATAAATGTATCAATTGAATAAATATATGGTACTTCATGACCAATCTAATTTTCTCATTTCAACTTCTTTTTGCAGGTAGTCTACTGCTTTACGAAAACTCTTCAAAATCTCCAATCACATTTAAGTCAACAACTTGTACAACCTTATGAAAGATTTTGAATATCGTAATGGGATAAGGGTAAACAATGTCATCTTTGTACCCCTCATCAATAAATATTTATCAAGGTGATTTCAGTACATCAACCTTATTTCATTTAATCCATTTATGGATTACAAATAAGTTTTTCAATAACTTGTATATGCTTCAGACATTTTGAATCCTTCAAAAAAAATCATATAATTTTATCACGTGAGTCATATAGACTGAGACAATTTTCATTTAGTATTTAATTTACATGACATCTTCCCATGTCAGGACTGAAGGTCCAATAAATTTACTAAGATGTATCTACTTGGTAATTATTCCTACATCAATATGCTTTAAGAGACGTAGAATCCAGATCCTCATAATATTATACAATATTGCGCACTATATTGTATCAAATATATCGTCGATGAGATATCATTTTGTATCGATTTGCAATTAGACACAACTTACCGAGATCTTATCACTTCATTATTTTTAGGTACCTGAACCTCGTACGAGGTTTTATGAAGTGTTATGTCGTAGGCTCTTCAAGAGCACATTGCCTCCTTATTATGATCATTTTCTCCTCTCTCTTTTCAAGGATTATTGCGTTTGAAACTGATTTGTCTACCATGCTTCACGCGTGTTGTAAACCCTTTCCTTCAGGGACATTTAGGAGCATCTTGCAGCTGAAATATGAAATAGATGGGTCAGCAAATGCTTCTAGCAAAATGCTTCTAGCATTTGACTTGAATTATCATTTGAATGAGGATCATACTGGTGATAATTCACAATATATTTCTTAGTTGTTTATTCTCTCTACCCTCATGTTAGAAAACTAACATACATTTTCACCTTCTTTGGAAAATCCATCAGTGTGCATCGTGGTAGATTCATTAATCATATACCGCATAATAAAACTATTAGATGAAAACATTTGTTTCATGACCTTGAATAAATTGTGAGGGGATAATTTATCATAAGTTATTAGTCTGAAGCATACAAATGTCGTTATATGCAATATATCATATTTCAGATCAACACATGAAGCTTTGTTCTCATTCGCAATGGTTTAGCTATTTATCGGAGGCATTCAACGCTAAACCAGCATGAATATAAACAAGTATTAACAAGATAAATTATATTGATTACATAATCTGAAAATTGTGTTCTTAACTCAATTATTTTGAGCAAGTAATTCTGCATATGTCAAACTGCGGGTTGACAATAAACGCACATGTGACCGTCTTATCGATGCATCTATTTAAGACATCACATAACAGGTGAACGAGCCCTTATTCACCTTTTATATTTTTTAAAATTTAGGAAATTCAATCCCAACATTAGTCAGTATAATCAACTTATCATGAGAACAAGCAAATTAATTCTTGAAGAATCTTCTAGTTCTTTAATATATTCCGAATACAAACTTAGCACGTCAGATTTAAATCAGGGCAACCAAAATTGTCACGTCAATTGATAAAATTATTTGTACTAGTAAACTTTAGGTTTACCATGTCATGTGCTATTTGTTTTAGTAAACTTCGGGTTTACTACAACTTGTGCTTCGATCATAACAACTTTTCATAATCTAGAACGAATGACACAATAGTATATAAGCTCTTCAGGAGCCTTTATTTTATTCTCCATAATCACACATATTGTTTGGACACTATTGGTGTCATGATCTTCTAGATAAATAGTTACCTCTTCTGGAGCACTTGATCATTAATTTTGTAAAATTAAATATAGCTTAGATATTGATGCTATCATAAAAGAAATTATAGTTAGACACTACTGGTGTCATAAAATAAATTTTGCTTAGATATTAACGAATGGACACTTACAAATGATAAATTCATAACTGATTTTTAATCCAAACTTGCTACGAGAAGTATCCATATCTTCAACTAGAATGACATACACAAAGTAAAACTAATACACATTAACTACTAGCATTGTCATAAAATACAAAGTGAAAACTAAGTAATATAACGAATTAATCGTTACTGAATGAACTACATGACATATTACTGAATGAACATGGTAAGAAATTCCAAAATTGATTCTTATTCTTTTTGAGATATTAGTAATATTTTATTAAAGGTCATAAAGGCATTGGCCATAAAAAGCATTCAGAAGAAATATAACAACAAATGTGGATACACATAAATACAAAAACTCTCGGCAAGCCATGATCTGTATAATTTTTATCATTCTTTAAAAGTTTTTGTGTCTTTGCCTTTATTTGTTACCTTAATATTTTGCAGAAAATTAAACCTATTTAATTCTCATTAATCACCCTCTCAAATGTAACGTCCATACCTTTAAACCCATTTATCAACTAGCCTCCTCTTCAGACGTGTCCTTGACAACCTTAGGTTCTTACTACAAATTAAATTCATTAATTTACATCAAATCATTCTCACCACATACCAAATATATACTCCGTACATAATATTTTCATACGCCCAACAAACTAGCGTTAAAAAAAATAGTAATACAAAATTATAAACATAGAACTATACATAAGCCAACGTTTCATTTTGAAATAAAATATAAAACAATGATGGCTATTTAAGAGGTCAAATCCGTTACTAATTAAATTACAAGATATGTTAGAAACTGACAATATGTTGTTCATTAAAAATATATATGACATTCAATTGTTTGAAGAAAATCATCTGGCTAACGGATCAAATATTCTCATAATAAATGTCATTAAGACAATTCAATATTTGTATCAATTCAATTAAATACAAGGACTTAATGGAGGAATATTAAAACTCATAATTAAGTTTGCTACTTCGGGAGTGGATTTCTGGATTTGCCAATTCGTGAACAGATTTTTGAGTTTACTACTTCGGAAATAGAGTATATTGTCGCACCCGTTTTTAACCGCCCCATCAGCGAGGAAGAGGAGATCCGACACAGTCGAGACGTATGGACGCTTCCTGAATTAATTAAGGGTTAAGGAGTTGCCACCTAATTATTCTACGGTGAATTAGGACACATAAATGTTAACAAAATGATGCAAAATGAACTCCGATTAATAGTCTGCTAAACTATGAGATTCTAGGTAAGGGTTCCCTATTATCATAAAGAGAAAGAGTTAGACATCCTTTAAGATCCGCTAACTTGCAGTTATCCGATCAAACTCATGTTAATTATTATGCTAAGAAAATGCATATTTTAAAAATATAAAGTTAAAATGATATTGCAAGTAGTTAATAAAAGATTCATTTTTTGACAATGTAAAGATTTTACCATTTATTCTTTTGAAGAGTCTCGCAAAGGTGATTACGGTTTTGAGAAATAAATTTCTGGCATAAAATCTGAAAAAAGTATACATGACATTTTTTATACAAAATATATGTAAAAATTGAAAAGGTATGCATTTGTATGAAAGTTGATAAAATACATGCAAAGTTGATTTTGGGATAAAAGACATGCATTTGTAAGGCATTGTTTTATAAATCACTTATTTTTTGACAATTGATAGTAAAGAGAAAAACAATTTATTTGTAATGCAAAGAAGTGATTTTTTTTTTGGAAATCATTTTTTATAGTGAATCGGATAAAACAAAACCTCGTTTGCATAATTGGTAATGCGAATATAGAATGACCGAATTATTTTGAAAGTTTGAAACATGCATAATGAGCCTAAAATAAATAAACTAGCGGAGGATTTTCAATTTTAAACTACCATATTAATTTAACAATTTGAAGCCTAATTATTCTAAGTGTTCCGATGACCGCACAAAATTAAATAATTAAGTTACAACAAAAAGTAAAATAGCGGAATTAAGGAATAATAATAAAAGAGTGACTAGGGCGGATGACGATATCATCACGCCCTATTTGTTTAGAAATCCCGAGGCTAGAGAATGCAAGGAACATGGATGCGGGTCTTCGTTTGACAATGGTTATGATGAGTCTCATAAAGAGACTCTTCGTTGCTCCCGATGCATTTCATGTAAAAGAAAGAAAAGAAAATGATTAGTAGACGGAACATGAAAATATAAGAAAAAATGTGAATAAATAATTCATGAAGGATAATGTGTTGTTGGGCCTTTATGAGACTCATCATAACAATTGAATGCAAAGCGTGCATGTTCAAAGCGTGCATGCCTATTACATCCAGAGTTAGGCTCAAGTAGGTGTTAACACATGTGTTCTTTAGCAATCTGATAAGCATGTCAAAAGGCAAATGACTTGGGAGGCTATTCATACAGACTCGTCTAAATAACTTTGTACCCTGACAAACAAACACAAACATACAACTAATTCAAAACAGTCATGAAGAACAAGTAGGTGAACTTGGGTAGTCATTTTGAGATCAATACCTCAAATATGCAGAATTACAGATTAAGTTAAGCATGTCATAACATAGCTTTTGAGTCCAAATGGATTGTACAATGTCCAGAAATCAAAACAGGCACATACACGGGTCATTTAAGGCCAAGGTATCCACACAGGGTCTCATTCATGCTGTATACTAAGCATATTAACACTTAGGCAGATAGGATAAGTATGAACATGAACCTAACATAGCATGTTTGAATACCAACAGTCAGCCAGATAAGGTTAACAAGCAATTTAACATCACAAAAGACTTAACTGCTTAAACGTGTGCTCTCTTAAGCTAGTATTAGTAACATGCTTAACATATTACATAAGCATGAACCTGCTCCATGCTTTAATGGGCAAAAGTGCATATCTAAAATGACTAAAGGATACTAATTCGACATTATAAACATCAGACAGTAATAAAACCTAAGTAAACATGATTAACGGAAAGCACATAGAAAAGCACATAAAAACACAGAAATAAACTAAGATGGAGAGGAAATTGGGTTTACCTTTTCTCCGGACAGCGAACCGAATGCCTTTGTTGTCAGAAAAAAAACCCTCCTCAAAGGGCTGTGTTTATAGCATGGAGTTGAGACCTCAAGAAGCTGATATTTGAAATTCGAATTCCAACCAAAAGAGGGGGGAAATGATGAAAATGGTCTGAATTCTCTGCATTTTCAGAGGACTCCTTGAAGAAAAAGGGAAAAGGGATGGGGTCATGACAGGAGAGGTGACGTTTGAGAGTTGTTGAGGCTTCAATCTGGCGAACATCGTCTTTACCAGTTGGATAAAGTGAGAGACGAGCTTAATACCGAGGGAACTTCATGTTACTCCCTTCTTAGAGGTCTCAACCGACCTTTACCAAAGCTCTGAAAAGCTTCAATGGGTGTGAGGGGACAGAAAATGTTATGATGACAGGACAAGGTGGCGGTGTCAGGTGAGGTATCGACTATCCGGCGGGTTAAAGGGTGTTGGTGATGGAGACGGGTCAGTTTGAAGGTGTAGCCGGCGATTTTTTGGGAGGGTCTTTGGTTTGGACGATGGGTTTTGGGCGATGGGGTCGATGGGGAATGGGATATGGCTGAGGGAGTTGGGCTCGGGTCGGTGGGTATTGGGCTGGTGGGAATTGAGTTGTTGAGGGACGAAATTGGGTGAATAAAAGATAGAGTTTGGACCGAAAATGGGGTGGCCGGTTGGGTATTTAATTCGGGCCACAAATTTTGTCTTGAAAAATAGAGTATGTTGTGTTGATGACTAAGAAAAATCCCATTTCCTTTCAAAATTATTTTTACTTAGTTAATTAAAATATGCTTCTCATCCTAATTAATTTCCCAAAGTGCATACATATACAAGCTATTTAATACATATTCAGTTTGAGTAAAACAGAATATTCATATAATAAAACTGATTAATTTAGTAATTGGTGAAATGTTATGAGAGAAAATCGATCATCAATACCGACGTCGGAATATTAATTTTTTTTGGTTACTTTAATTATAAAAATATAATACCTAGTATTTTCAAAATTATGTGATAATTGGTAAAATATTCAAAATTTACTTGGAGGATTTTCAAGACTGAGAAGCATAGTGAAATTAACTAAAGATAAAATGATGGCCAAGACGAGGTGTCAGAATATTTCAAATCGCAAACAAATAATAGGAGAGAGGGAACAAAATTGGGTGTCAACATATATAATATTTAGAATATTTTCCCCAACTATTCTACCTCTTTTGGAGTTGAGTCGTGATAACGTCACAACCAAACGCACGTCCGTATATATAAGTTTTACTTCATATTATCACATCTACTTCAGGGAATGGATCTGTACTTATAACATTTATCAAAATTTCTCATTCTTCCGGAATGGAACATAATCATTTGTAATGATATTACCACTTTTGATGGTTATTGACATATATGAATTTAATCATAACGAGATTTAAGAGATATTAATACTTCTGGTGATCGTGTATTTCTTGTAAACCTCCATTCTTAGCCATTACGGAATAAGCAATTAATATCATAATTCCTCTTAATAATATTGTTCTTCAGGAACAAATTTGAGACATAAATGATCGAGCGAACCATTTAAGATTCGGAGATCAAAAGAATCCATACAAAATAATGATAACAGACATCCAAAATTCATTAAGGATGATATATAATACACTACTAATGTTATGAATTCATTAGCTCTTTCCCATAATAACAATTTTACTTATGGCAAAATACATATCAAAGATTTAGTCAGAACTAAAAAGTAAGGTTGTAAATCATCTTTCTTCGAGCCACATAGTCAGAATCTCAAATATCTCAGCAAAGAGAACTTATGTCCCTCACGATATTATATACAACAGATGGAATAATAAAAAAAACGAAATATGCTAAAAGGAATACCTGATGCAGTTCTTACTTTCGTCATATTTTCAAAATATTTGCCCACAGCAGAGTCTCGTGCTGATAACGTGTTATAAAATGATAACAATAGCAATATAAGACAAGAGATGTAGACAAAGAAGTAGATAGGATGAAGAGACTTTCTTCTTATTTCAAGGTATGTTTCACTTCCTTCAAAGGTGAATAACATCCCAATTTATAAGATGAAACCACCCAATGGAGGTTACAAATATTAAGTGCCCAAATCAATAGGTACATGTAACCGGGGAAAGTACATCACCCTCACCTTTCTACATTTATTATTATATAGAATTTCCTCGGGTCTCTATAAAACAGAATGAAAAGCCCGGGTGGAAGCACAAACAAAAGGATGCTCGCCTTTTGAATAGAAGAAAGTGGGAGAGCAGAGGTTATTTCGGTAATGCATGAACTGAGGCTCCCATGTCCCGCCGACCCTCCACAAAAGTAAGGGCTCATAGGGAGTCAGAAGCAAGCAGAGTAAAAGGCGGGTAAAACTCACATAAGCAGAGGGGGAGACACATTCATTTCTTGTCCTATCATCTTAAAAGAAGCGGATCGTTATCTCTGTGAATTCCCCCCTTTTTTTGTGGATAGATCACTGAACTATGCGCATATCGGAGGTTACAAATATTATGTGCCCAAATTAATAGGTACATGTAACATACAAAAGGTTAGTGAATGTGTATGGACATCCATACAAAGGTTATGTATTTCATAACACAAACAGTTTTCTTTAATTATTTTTCAATTATTCTTCACATATTTTGATTGTAAAGATATTGCGATATATATTATGAGTACTTTAATGTAGTATTTAACCGCATCGTATGTAAGTAAATATATTACTGGGAAAATAAGAATCAGTAGTAGGAGTAGTATTATTTCTAGTCTAGCACAATTACTATCACATACACGAGTGCAAAAAAATAACTACAAACAAAATTACCCTCTTTTGTGGGGGAGCAGAACCTAGAGCATTTCCAAAATTTGGTTTCCTTACCATTTTAGTGAAGTCTCGAGTCTCGTTATGGCCAAAAATAGATTGATCCCTACTTGTTAAAAACTTAGAACTAATCAAATTATATGTTGAACATGTAAAAACTCATTAACACCAATATTAGTTGATACAAATAAATTCAGTAGCTAAATAGCACTAGACATTTTCACTTTTGTCCTTTTCTGAGACAACAATTTTATAAATAATCATTTTTTTTTGCAATTTATGGACGTTTTAGATCACGATCGAAAGATTTATTTTGAGCAAACTAGTAAGAATTTTCAAAGAAAACATTAGATCATGATCTAACATTTTGTAAGTATTAAATGACAGTATGATGTTTTATTAGTCTCATGGACTATATTTGTGCAAAATTTAAAAGTAGGGAAAATATAAACGGTGGCTTAAAAAGTAACATTTGCGTAAATTAACCATTTAACACAGTTAGGCAAACACTTAGGAAATTAAGGAGCCGTTTCGACATGATTTGAAATCATGATGATTTGAAATCATGATGATTTGACGTTGAAGTTTTGTTTAGACATGCAATTTAGATTTCTTAAGTTGTATTTTTTCTCATGGACATAAAATCCCCGCAAGTTGTGAAAACCATTAAAATTTTCCTAATTCGTATGCAATCTTACCAAATGCGCCAATTGATCAAACTTTAGTTCAATAAAAAGGAAAATTGAACATGAGTAGTAGTATAACTACTTTTTAATGTAATCCTTCCACATGGTATGGACAACTCTTCATGTCGAGCATGCATTTCCCGATCAAATGACCGAGAAGATGAAGCTACATTGTTACTTTGAGCCGGTTGTTGGTCAATATCATTAGCAACCATATTATCATGTTCATATTCTGTGAATATTTCATTACTCCTTTAGTATTCCCGCAAAAAATTGTGTAACATTGCACATGCTATGACAATAGTCACATGTGTATCAATATCATAAGGGTTCATCCCTTGTTTCAACATTCTGAATCTATTTTTCCAAATTTCAAAAGTCCGTTCAATCACATTGCGCAGAGATGAGTGTCTAAAGTTAAACAATTCTTGAGCATTGAATGATGTTATTTTTTGCTCACTCTGTAATCCTGCAAATGATAGCACAATCCTTTGTATGGAGCTAAAAATCCTTTCGTGTTTCGAAGACCAGCATCAACAACATAATATTTATCTACTAACAAGAATAACATACTGAGAAGAATTACAAAAGAGACTTGTAGGAATAGTTTAACAAGGATGATTCTTGAAAAAATATTTTCTAAAAATGTGATAAAGTCGATCCAATGAAAAAAGAATTTGAAAAAAAAGTCGATCAATTGGTATATATCTACTAACTTATGGATCTTTTTTTTACAAAATATAAATTTACGGGTCAAGTTTTATATTTAATTTTTTTTTTGAAATCATGACTTGAAGTTGAAATAATGTCCAAATTACATAAACAAACGCATATTTGAAATCAAATTATGAAATCATGATTTGAAAACGCATGACAAATGCCTACTAAACCAAATGACCTAGGAAATGAGTGATCTTAAACTTTTGACACCCACTTGTCCCATGAAAAACCTTCAAGAACAAAAGTAAAAACTTACATTAAACTTACAAAAGTTGTATTTCCCCATTCACGGGGAGAGATAAATAGTATCTTTTCCTCAATGAACTACTATTTTAATGAAGAAAGTACATATATGGGTCATAACATTGTCCTATACTATAGATAATTGTTGGTTAATATTGTAGTAAAGCGGTACGGGAAGTAAATAAATATTACAAGTATTCGAAAGGATAAATAAATAGTCAATCTTCAGAACTGCCGCAAGCTTGTTGAGTCTAGAATCTTGATAACCTGAAATCAAGAAACAACTAAATCAGGATGGTTACAACGTTGTGTGTTGAGTCGAGTGATTGCCCTCTGTCCTTAAGACAAGATTGCCCCGTATATATGCTTTTACGTTAGCGGGCAGTAGTTTCCCAAGATAAAACAACACTTTAATCTCAACGCTACAAAGCCAATAGGCTGAGCCTGACGAAGAAAACAAATACGAATCGACTTGCTGAAGATATGGAAAAGGAAGGAAGCGTTTTTGTTTTCTCTTCTGTTTTGTCTCTATGTATATATTGTGTCTCTGTTGTGTATATCTCGTGTATATCACACTGTATTTCGTCACTATTTTTGGGTATTTTTCGTGTGTTTTTCTCACTGTTAGTGCACTGTTTTTCGTTGCAGAAATGTGCTGCTATTTTCGTGTATTTTCTGTCATGTTATTGAGCCAAAGAGGCATCAATATATAGCAAGGAGGAGGTTGCCCAACAGCCACAAATACGGCTGTTAATAGCCATTAGTGAGGGCTGTTAATGACTGATTTATGGTCATGAAAGAGGCTATTTATGGAGTAGTTAACAACCAAATAATGGCTGGTTAATGCTCTAAAAAATAGTCCAAACGGTAGGCAGAAAGTTTCTGCCTCCAAATTGTAAATATTAAGCAATTTGGGGTCCAAAAATATAATATCAGAAAGTCCCCACAGCCCACAACCCATGACCCGAGGCCGAGGCCGAGGCCGAGACCGAGACCGGACGGACGGGACGGGCGGGCGGCGGCGCGCGCGCGCGGCTTAGCCTTGAACCCAAGCACATCTAGGTCCTCCCTCCTTTAAACACATGGGATACCCCTTGGGGTCCCAAACCCTTTAACACTTTAGAGACTTATAAAGAGAGCAATTCTTCCTTTTCCCACCGATGTGGTAGATTTGTCCCACACCATATTTCTATTCCTCAAACACCTTACTTCGTGGACCAATATCTCTTTCATTTCTCAACGAAATTCGACGATTCTTGGCCCTACGGTCATCTACTCACTTAGTAGATTATGCATGTGTGAAGAGACAGAGCCTCCAACATGCGGAACACTAGTGTTTAATTCATTAAAGATGGGTGGACGCATTTCCCCGCCAAAGGCAAATTTGCAACAATCCCCTATATGAAAGAGAGATTATGGCGCACACACAAGGTGCCTACTTTCAACAATCTTTCAGCGAAAAGATATTGCATCAGGAGAGGTAGCTTCCGCTTTGAACCTTCTCTAGTTGAATACCATCGGACTTACTTACTGCGCGGTGAAAGTGATGTCTTAAACCGTTAGTGTTTAGTGTAAGCGAAGACAATGATATCAACACAATAACTTTTCTTATTCGTTTTCCTTCTTACGTTTTTGTTCGTTGTGGTCGTGAACACACTTGGATTCTTAAGTGCATTCTTTTGAGGCGGCCATCCTCGCACTTAAATAGGTGATCTCCTACAAGGTATTCTGCTATACCCCACTTCACAAGTGTTAGAAATCATTAAAAGTTTCCCCAACCTTAATCTCAATCGTTTGAGGATCGTTTAAAGGTTTGGAAGCTTAACCTTTACCCACCATGCAGGTAGCACTTTAATGTCTATCGCGGGAACAACTTTGGATTCATGTTTCCGTACAGAAATCATCATCCGAAGTGCTTCTTGCTTCCACCGAAGCGCTCAATTGAACCTTTTGCAGCTTAGTTTTCCCATTGAACCAAATTCTTGGGATCTTCAATCAGTATGGTTGGGTTACCACCGCAATAGTTCGTATTGTTTGGGTTTAAGCCCATTCCCCTACACGACAGAACACTTGATCTCCGGGTAGTCCCTTAGTTAGTAAGGAAGTGACACCCGTGATGATCAACTGCCATATGGTCTTATGTCTCCCGACAGATCCTGACAGATATGTCCAGACGCCATCATCCGTGTCCTTCCTGAAGCCGACCGGCTAGCCACAGTGTATAACTGCTGAAGGCACGGGTTTCTCCCAATAAGGGACGTCCTCTAAGGAGTCATGAAGTTACTCAACTTCTTTCATGCTTTGTATAAAGCGATAAACTCCGATCCCATCCTGAATCGGTCGATGCAAGTTTGCTTAGAGGATTTTCCAAGACCCACCATACACATTAACTTGTGGCTTTGGTGTTCTTCATATCTGATGTCCAGTTTGCATCATTGTGTTCTACCAGAACCGCTGGACATCTAGAATACTATAATCCGTAGATAAGCGAATAATTCAGATATCGTCATATCCGACTTAACACCTTCTACCGATCATGTATTAAAATCATCAGTGAACCTTAGTTCAACTGATCTGCTTGTAGGCCGATACCAGGTCGGTTGTAGTGTGTACAATACATTAAACTACATGTGACCTGAGCATATCACTCTTTGTCTATGTGTGCACCATGATTCCAATTAGTTCTATGATTCATATCCATTGGTGGCTTCAACGAGACTGTCAACTATCGACCAGTCTGTTAGATGTCTTAGAAATCCAATTCCTAAGATGTCATCTGTGATACCCATATCTTTCATATCGAGACTTTATTTCAATATGACTTTTACTTTCAGACTGTTGATTCTCCAACTGTTGGCTTTCTAACTTCCAGTCAATATTTCTGTGGTCAGATTCATTATTTCTATTTTATCTGAAACTTTCAGCACCAAAATGTAAACATTTCAGGGATCAAAATGAAAGTTCGGAAGAAGCCCAACAGATTCGAAACCAACTCGATCTCTTCTTCCAACTCTCCGGTTGGGAAGGTACATTTCAACATCCATGCCACGCAAGATTGCAATGGCCCTGGATGTTAAGCTACTCACAGGGGAGCACATTTTACAACCCAAAGGTTCTTTTCCCGGAGGAAGATCAACCATTACACAAGTATGGTTCTATATGATGGAATCTATTTCTCTCTTTAGCTTATTTCCAAAGCAGGGCTTTTGGAGATGACAATTCTTTGTTAATTGTCCATGGTTCGTTCTCAACCATACAAGCTAGAAGGACTAGAACAACTCGTTGTCCCCTTCTTTGCTCCGTCTCAGTTCAACATCTAGAATCCATGAGTTCTGCAGATATGGAATATTAAGTTTCGGATAGTCAGCAACTTCCGAGTCCTGTAGATACGGAATGTCTAGTTCCGGACAGTCTGGCCCTCGCGGGTTCTTGTTAACCTTGAGCAATTACTCATTTTTCCTTTTTTCAAGAAAAGTTATCTTCAAAGAATTCAGCATTCTTTGACGCCAAGAGGTGATAAGCACTACCGTTATTTGCAGATCCAGTGGATATGCAATCTACAGTCTTAGGTACGAAACCACCTCACATCACAACATTTGTATGTGAGATCCTTTCCATGTCTCACACGGAGGGTTACCCTTATCCTTATGCGTATTTCTATTGAGAATCGCATTAGCGGTAAGGATCGTCTTGCCCCACATAATTTGGGCGTACGGCTTTGCGCTTGGCTAACACCGTTAGATTGAGGTGAGTAATGAGCAATCATTTGATGAACGATGCTTCACATTCTCCCTCTCTATCACTACGAATTCCTCAATCCGTAGGTTTAGTTGATTTTCAACTTCTGCTTTGTAGCGCTTATCCGCTTCAACAACTTCATCTTTGCTTTTCAACAAACAAATGATGCAATACATTGCACCATCATCAATGAAGGTCACAAAGTACTTGTCTCCCCCCTCTATTTTGTATAAACTTCAAATCACCCAAGTAGGTGTGACTAAGTTCTAGAGGAGCGGTGCTTCTTTCGCTATACCTTTGACGGAATTTGGAAAGTTGATTTTGCCTCTTCGCATACCTCACATTTATTTTGAGGGTTTATGTCGACAGAAGGCAACAATCTCAACATCGTTAGCTTTTGAATGACTTGCTGTTTAACGTGTCTTAATCTATGATGGCATAGATGCACGGATTACAAATATATCATTCATTTGGCTACAGACATACTGTACCATTCTTAGTTATTACAGACTTGTTGGACTAGTCTCAAACCAACATCGTCCCTTAAACCAAGTTTGGGACATGTATCACCTCATCTTAGAGTGATCCCATTCCCTGAAGTCCTATTGAGGACAACCTCTCCAACCCCTTCTACTTTAGAGGTGGCGTTGCTTCACATGAACAATCTCTTGCCCGTGGTTAGGGCGTAACCGAATCACATGTGATCTAGATACTCTGGCCCACTCCAATTGCTTTGGCAGACTGAGTGTCCAATTTATTTTCTGCCTTTCTTTAGGCCTTCAGATCATTTAAGACCTGGAAACTCAGGCCTACCTTACTAGGTGTCCATTACTTTTCCTATGACATAAATTCTGGCCCCACTCTAGTCGCCCGTAGGCTTTGTATGACTGAGTGTCCAATATCATCATATCAAAGGAATTTTGGCCCACTCCAGTCACCCGAGGCTTTGTATGACTGAGTGTCCAATATCATCCTATCAAAGGAATTTTGGCCCACTCCAGTCGCCCGGAGGCTTTGTATGACTGAGTGTCCAATATCATCCTATCAAAGGAATTTTAGCCCACTCCAGTCTCCCGGAGGCTTTGTATGACTGAGTGTCCAATATCATCCTATGAAGGATCTTCGGCCAAATAGTGTGACAGACTCAACGTCTTTAGCTTTTAGACTTCTTCCGTTATGATTGGTGCCCAGACAATTCTTGACGCTTACTTAAGAGTGGTAAGAGTTTCACACAATTAATGGATCTTTCTCCATCGTATGTGCGAACATACTTTACACACTTTTAATCACTACACTTAAAAGAACAGATCTTTTTAAGTCGTTTACAAAGTCCAATCTTTAAACGGGAAAGAATAGATTAAACTTCTGATTTTAAAGCGTAAGGAATATAAATTATTTCGGAAAACATTTTCATATTCCTCCTTACTTTAAGCCATTTTTAATCAGACATCATTTAATCTTTATTCTTGACAAGGAAGAAAATAACTTATCCCAATTTCGGATTCTGGCCCACTTCAGTCACTTCATCAGACTAAGTGTCCATTTCCTCCTTACCATAATTCGGATCCTTTGTCTCGGACAGATATAGGCCTTCTACTGCAAGATAGAACCACATCTTCAGCCTTCTCCTCTTGTCCTAGTTGATATCCTCAGCCTCTCGTGAGCGCTTGTTTCCACCACTCTCGGGAGCGGTGACACCATGAACATGTTGAACTTCAACAATATCATCATCACTGTCTTCAAGCAGAAAACCACTACCATATCCAGATTTGGTCACACAACTTTTGACCGACATCTTTCGAACACTAATACTCTTACAATACAATCTTGTCTTAATTTGTTGGGTACTCTATTGTGAAGCAGTACGGGAAGTAAATAAATATTACAAGTGTTCGAAAGGATAAACAAATAGTCAATCTCAGAACTGCCGCAAAGTTGTTGAGTCTTGAATCTTGATAACCTAAAATCAAGAAACAACTAAATTTGGATGGTTACAACGTTGTATGTTGAGTCAAGTGATTTCTCTCTGTCCTTAAGACAAGATTGCCCCGTATATATACTTTTACTATAGCGGGCAATAGTCTCCCAAGATAAAACAACACTTTAATCTCAATGCTACAAAGCCAATAGGTTGAGCCTGACGAAGAAAACAAATACGAATCGACTTGCTGAAGATATGGAAAAGGAAGGAAGAGTTTCTGTTTTCTCTTCTGTTTTGTATCTGTGTATATAATGTGTCTCTGTTGTGTATATCTCGTGTATATCACACTGTATTTCGTCACTGTTTTTGGGTATTTTTCGTGTGTTTTTCTCACTGTTAGTGCACTGTTTTTCGTTGCAGAAATGTGCTGTTATTTTCGTGTATTTTCTGTCACGTTATTGAGCCAAAGAGGCATCAATATATAGCAAGGAGGCTGCTCAACAGCCACAAACAAGGCTATTAATAGCCATTAGTGAGGGTTGTTAATGGCAGGTTTAAGGCCATTAGTGTGGCAGGTTTAAGGCTGTTCATGGCTATTGAAGAGGGGCTGATTTATGGTCATGAAGGAGGCTATTTATGGAGTAGTTAACATCCAAGTAATGGCTGGTTAATGCTCTAAAAAATAGTCCAAACGGTAGGTAGAAAGTTTCTGCTTTCCGTCACTCCCAAAATCAACTTTTCAGAAACTCTAGGGACCAAACTGCAAATATTAAGCAATTTGGGGTCCAAAAAGATAATATCAGAAAGTCCCCACAGCCCACGACCCGTGACCCGAGACCGGATCGGCGGGCGACGGCGGCGCGCGTGTGGGCTTAGCCTTGAACCCAAGCACATCTAGTCCTCCCTCCTTTAAACACATGTGATACCCTCTGGGTCCCAAACCCTTTACCACTTTAGAGACTTATAAAGAGAGCAATTCTTCCTTTTTCCACCGATGTGGTAGATTTGTCCCACACCATATTTCCATGCCTCAAACACCTTACTTCGTGGACCAATATCTCTTTCATTTCTCAACGAAATTCGACGATTCTTGGCCCTACGGTCATCTACTCACTTAGTAGATTATGCATGTGTGAAGAGACAGAGCCACCAACATGCGGAACACTAGTGTTTAATTCATTAAAGATGGGTGGACGCATCTCCCCGCCAAAGACAAATTTCCAACAGTATAACCATAAGCATAGGCAGTGTGATAAAAGAAAACACGCTAATATAGTTAAATTGATAATTCGTAAAGTTTGAAGAGTTGAAAACTTGAAGTACCTAGGGAAAATTTGATAAATTCCTAATTTCTAACCACATTAATTTATCACGGTTAAGTAATAAATGAAATCTAAATATATATTACTTTAGTTAATTGTCATCAAATAAGTTTTGTAGGGTATAAAATATCCATGCCACACACACTACTAAAAATGGTAATTTTCGACGAAAATTGCCAAGAATTCGCTTGCCCTAAACTTTTTTTTTCCGGACTTTCCATTGAAAAATCCAGTTTTTAAAACTAGGTAAGGAGAAATTCTTTTCACTGAAATTGTAATTTGAAAACTTATCTTTTTCGTTAATTTTTTATTGAGTGTTCAATATTCATTCTAGGCTCGATTAATTCAAATTTACAATCTTAAAATTTATTTAAGGAAAAAGCAATTTGTATCAAGTTTTTCTGTTGCTATTTCTAGAAGTCGAAATCAAACTTTAATAAAAGAAAAATAAATGTTAATCTACCTCACCACGTTCCTAGCGGTGCAACCCAAAACTTTGGAATTCCAAAAGGCGAAGATGAAAGAAGACAAAAAGAAAGGTATACACTTGAGGATTCTAAGGTATATCCTATTTGTTCTATCTATGCGACACATCGTTTGCTTGTGTCTACTACACACGTTACAAAGTGGTCCTTCCATTTTAAAATCTATTTCTAAAGATAGTAGTTTCGATCCCTCATCACTATTATGATCAGAGTTTGAGAATATAACGATTGATATCACCTATAAGGTCCTATATCAGAAGAGAGCAAATTGCTCCCACTAGAGTTCGAACCCATGATACATGCATCCAACTGGATTTTAAATTCTACTCCTTTACCATCCAACGATGCCCGAGGGACAACCTCATCAATTTCTAATTAATGGATCTATCACAATGGTTCATCTTACCTGAAAAAAAATGTCAAGAAAGAATCACCATAGCACAATTGATTAAATTTGATTGGGGAGAATAGATCGAACTCTAGGATTTAAATAACAAAGAAATCACTTAAAATTAAGTACTTAACTCAATCACGAAAAGCTTTTTACCATTCTTTGCTATGTACTCGTCAGTCAATTCTTGAATTGAGGGTTTCTCGGAGAAAGAATAAGGTCTGTGTTCATTCTATTTTTATCAAATTTCGCATTATGTAATTTCACTAAATATGTTATTATTATTATTATTATACTCAACTAAAATAATTATATTGTAATAAACTATCAAACTATTTAATTATTAACATCAAATATAAAGTACTATACAAATTCAACATAATACATCATAAGTAAAAAGATCAAAATGCATTTGGTCAGATATTATAAAGGACTAAAATAGATTTTTTTTTAATAATTGAGGGAATTAATTTCCAATTTTAAGTAGGCTTTTTTATGTCTAATTTATTTTCCTTGAAACCCACGCCTGCTAACACGTATGAGTATTTACACAAGAATAGTTCCGTGTAAAATAAAATAAAGATAGTTTTGGATAATGATTATTTATACATAAAAAAGAGTCCTAAAACAAAGCAAAAGCAAAGTCATCATTTACTCAACCTTCATTCTTTATCTTTTTTCTCTCTATTGACGATCATTCTTTCACAAAAAAAGGTTGGTCATCAAGATTCATGCTTTATCAATTGGGTTGTCTCTGTTTTGTATTTTTAATAGTTTTTGATGAATATTTTCTTGATGGGGTTGTGTTATAAGCAGCAAAATTACTAGTAATAGTTCAAAGATTCATCCTTTATCATTTGGGTAGTTTCTTTTTTATTTTTTTGATAGTTTTTTTTGCTGAATATTTTCTTGATGGGGTTGTTTTATAAGAAGCAGAATTAGAGGTTCTTTGTGGGTTTGATTAGTTTTGTATTCGTTTAGATTAAAATATGCTTACTTTGAAATTTTGTGTTGGAAGTAGTAGTTGATTGTTTTGTTAATATGTTAAATTAAGGCAATAATTGTGTTTTTTTTAATTGTTTGATTCAGGAAAAATGGCTAAGAGCTCATTCAAGCAAGAGCACGATCTAGGTCCTTTTTTTTTTTTTTTTTTTTTTTTTTTTTTTTTTTTTTTTTTTTTAAAGCTGTTTGTAATTTCTACTGTGTTATGATGTTTTTTTTTTAGCTTTTTGTAATATTTTTTTTTTCTGAAAAAGAATTTTGGGTGTTGGTTTGATTCTGTTGTTTTGGATGATGTTCAGAGAAGAGGCGTGCTGAGGCTGCTAGGATTAGGGAAAAATACTCGGATAGGATTCCGGTGAGAATAAAGTTTTATGTGAATGCATTTCTTTTTATGTGGTAGCTGCTAATTTCAATATGATTTAACTGATTCCATTGAGATCTTTAATTTCGAAATTTGAACTGTTTCCTTGTAGCACCAAGTACATGTGTTGTTTTTCCGAATGGACTTCGAATCATTGGTATCAGTACAATGCCAAGTTGTCTGATGTTAAGAATGTATGATGATGAGATTATTTAAACAAATTTGGATTCAACCTTTATAAATTTGGAAGTTATAATGGAGCTTTCAAAAATTCCGGACTTTGCCTCTTAGTTACAGTTCTCTGTTATTTAATGTTTTCAAACAATAGTGATTGATATAATGGATAAGAGATGTTATAATCTGATTAGATTGAAATTTCCTTGTTTCACTACCAAATGGAAATTGCCATGGAACTCCACATTCTATTTCTAGTAATTCAAAGAACTTACCATCTCAATTACACAAGAAAGCACGATTGGTATTCTCACATGGTGCACGGGGAAGAGGACCAAAATAGTGGAGCTGGACACCTAATACCACAGCTAACTCAGTCTCTCACAGACTCACAGACTAACATGAACAGACTATGGAGTTTTTGAAGAATATGGGCGAGTTTCCTTTTTATTGGCAACACACGTCAACCATATTCATTTGAGACTTGAATGCACAATAGAATTGGATAATACACCGTGATTTTATTGGAGACACTCAAACATGCTTTTCAAGTTTGATAAAAACAATAGAGGTAATAACACGGTCTTGTAAACAGGTCTCCTTGGTACTATCAGTTCTGTTTTCCAGAACTCCAATGTCACTGGCTGTTTCATCTGTATCAAGTCTGACAACTAAGAATCTTACTTTGGTTTTTCTGTTTCCAGAGCCCAACACACTCCGTCTCTCAGATTTATAACTATAGAAAACCCAAGAGACATTTTTGTGTACTGAAAGGGGCATGATAGTTTCTAGAGGTGAATGGGGTAAAGGTATCTTACTGGATGTGAGATTCTTATATAGTTGGATGTGAGATTCTCAAGTAGTTGAAGGAAGAACGAAGGACACTAGGTACCCTGTCCGCACCCAAAGGGTAGCAGTTGCGGGTTCCCTTGTCATCAAAAATAAAAATTTCTAAGTAAGAGATGGAAGAACGCAAAAGTCGCGTAGTAAGGTTATGTAGTCAAAGTTTTAGTGACAATAATTTTATCTGACTTGAACCATGATGTGGTTTAAGTATTGATGAACCTTGAAGCCAAGTCACATTCAGAGCTAATGGAGAAAGCATGTCAATCACTTACGGACACCTAACACAATTGCTTAGATTCTGATCCGCGGAGATTTTGGTATCAGTTATAGAAGTACATATTAACATTTTATATGGATCAAGAAATAACAAGAAGTCAACAACTACTGCAACTATGCTTTCTATCTCAAGCAAGTTGGATTGGCTATGAATCCTCAGTCTCACTGAACAATACTTAAATTTGTTCAGTTAGAATACCTTATGATCGTCCTAGTTGACACTTATCTAAACTGATATTGGATATCGCTCCAAGGAGGCAGTGTCTAATTGCAACTCAAGAATTGCTGCTTAATAGTTGTTCACTTTGGTATACGTGCCTACTATATGATTGTCATAGTTGAAATTTGTGTGGACTCAAACTGGATACGGGTCCAACAAGGGTGGTGTCTGATTGTAACTCACGAATTTTTGCTTAGTGTTTATTTTATTTGTTATTATGTGCCAATCCATCCAGAATTCTGCAGTGCTTCTTTCTCACAGTATTTATGTAATATGCAGGTTATTGTTGAAAAGGCTGAAAAAAGTGATATTCCCAACATCGATAAGAAAAAGTAAGCACTGATCAAGCTACAATTAAACTTTTTCATGTTACTTATATCTATGTTTGGTTGTGCTACGGCCAGGGGAGAAAAATATTACCTTTCAGAAACTATTTATCCCTGATTCCTTCATTTCTCGTGTCCCCTTCTATTGGTGCTTCCCCTCCAGATTGGCAATTGACCAAATTAGTCATGCTTCCAGCTGATTTGTTCCAAACATCTAGTTTTGCTACCTGAATTTAGGTGATAATTGGTTCATTCTTGTGATATGTTGAGATGAATATTGTCATCTCTTGTAGGCGGTGCGAGTCAAATTCACAAACATCTCCAACTTGAGTATATTACCGTTTTCTTCCTCCCTTGTACATCTGTTCTCTCCTGCCAACTGGACATCACAATAAGCATATGATCACTGCCCTTGTACAGTCTGCTGATATAGCTGATAGCGTTGAAGTAGCTTCGGAATTTCCATTTTCCAGTGGTTCAGATCTTCAGTAGAACTGTTTTCATCATCTCATCATTGCTGTTGCCACAACTATATTTATATTACCAAACAAATGCATATTCTGTTAAGATATGGTCTTCGGACTCCAGCAAAAACTTGATTCATGTTTCCTAATTGGCAAAATTATACAGGTATCTTGTGCCAGCTGACTTGACAGTTGGGCAATTTGTTTATGTCATTCGCAAAAGAATCAAATTGAGTGCAGAAAATGCAATTTTCATATTTATTGACAATGCCCTACCTCCAACAGGTAAATCTATTCACCACTATCTGACTTTTGGAATTTGCAATAGCAATTAAGAAAAATTCTCTCTTGTACTATGAAGTGAATCCACTGTTTGGTTTTCGCAGGGGCAATCATGTCTGCAATCTACGACGAGAAGAAGGATGAGGATGGTTTCCTCTATGTTACCTACAGTGGAGAGAACACATTCGGGGACCTGGACGAGCTGTAGCTTTCACGCTAGCGATATCGGTTCATTTGCTTACAGTTCCCCTGTTTATTGTCCTGCTAATATCTTCTCACTCCTCCATCTTATCAATATTATATTGGTAAAAATTATGTATAGCATATATTTACGTACAGTTCAAAAAGACAAGTGTTGTGCATATGATGTTAATAATCATTTGGATTCAACCTCCTTAAAAGAATGTGTTGTATCCGATCATGTTGCGGTTTTATAAAGGGCAACACTGTGATGCCTAATATCATTCTTTATTGCTTCCCTATTTGACATTCAATTAGAATTTGTGCTTATTATTGCCACAAGGTGGAAAGACTGGAGAAATGGGTGTTTGTTGTTTTACTTCTTTTTCAGAACCAAATGTATATTCACTTCCAAAGATTTTCAGTAACTTATACAGATATATGAGAGCTGATTATGTAAAACAGTTTTTTCTTTTCCCTGTCAAAGATCACCAAATGAGCTTTGATATATGGATTAATGTTCCTTCTTAACTGAACAGATGCTTAAAATATCAGACCTTGTATTACTGGGAAATTTCATTCTTTGAAGTTCCAAACCCATCGTTCTTTGAATGATTAAAAACAAAAGTTTCTTTTGTGAAGTCTGCACTGAAACTGGAGCTGATTATACATCAAAGAAAAACTAAACTTCCAAGTTGCCTCCCTTGTTCACCGAGGCAGATCACATTCACTTTTGGAGCTCCTAGCCGATGAGTACGATAGAAACCAATCCATTTTTGGAGCTCCTCGCATTTGAGTACAACAACAACCTAGACAGACCAAATTAGGGGCCTAAACTCTTAAGTACGCGGATTGCTTATGGAAAGGTGCTTACTCTGAGATCGACTCTCCCTATAAGAGTTCGGGAAGGCCCGAAGAAAATAAAGAGCGATAGAAGATAATAAAAGTGTTGCGAAAACCAGGAGTAAATAAAAAGCGGTGAAGAGTATGAAGTGTTGCACCCATTTTTTTCTTCGTAAATGGAGCAAATGGAAGGAGATGTCATGCAAGCCGAAGACTTTCATAAGCATAGCATCGCTAGGCACACGTCTGATAGCTTTGTCGGGGGTATAGGAGGTCTTTTGGGTGCATGTTTATCATATTGGTATTCTGCCATTAGTCCTATATCTCAGAAAGTCGGTCATATTATTCTACTTTAACTAATGATACAATCATACGGGAAATCTTGTCCACAAATATGGAGTGTGAATCAAACCCATATTTGAATTGAAATTGAGATAATGATGCAAGTTCTTCCCTTCTGAATCAGATAGATTCATATCTCAAAGAGGTTGACTATTGTTTACAAGTATGGTCAATGGTGTCATAGAGCTTTGGGAATATATCGTGTTTATGGACAAACTGGTCGAAGATGTTGACTTGGGGGGGGGGGGGGGGGGGGGGAGATTTTTACAAAGGGAACATCATGGCCTACTATTTTGTGGCTTCTAAAACTAGAATATCTAACTATCTGGCAATGGAAAATGAACCTATGACTACCATGTAAACACAATTTTTTTTGTTTCAAGGTCGTGTCCACATCTTTCGTAATGGTACAATCTTACAAAAACCTTGTACCGAACAACAATCTTACAAAATCTGATACTTGTGTCTGTGAAAACACAATGCAGGTACTCTTTTTCCAAAACATTGATATTCTCTGTGTATTCACTTCTACCATATAATCTCTATTATATTACAAGTGTATACACGGGCAATTTTGATAAATTGTGAAGTTTCTAATTAGACGAGCAACTTGTGAATCTTATACATGGACAACTTTGACTAATGAAATGCCTAAGCATCCATTGACTGGCTTAAAAGTTGAGACCCCTAATCACTCGCTTCCACTACTACTAAAACAAACTGGAATTAACTACGTACATCGTCAATAATCTCTCGCTAAATTGCTCGTAACTGTCACTGCACAAGAGTGAGTTTCTAAGCATGGATCACACACACTATGTTTAAATAAATTAGCATAATTATACATGATTTAAAGAGGAGAGCATGAGGGATTTTAGTAGCTCATTTGATTGACTTGAACTTTTACCTTATCGGTGAAGCTTCGATTCTTTACCCTTTAATCCTCCCCTCCCCATTTCTTCTTCTCGTACATCCTATATGTAATTAAAAAAAGAAGAGGAGAGCATGAATTTAGGTGAATCATATCCTTCCACGTAGATCCGCTACAAGTGCCTAGCTAGTGGAACAATAACTTCGAAACTCACCCAATATTGCCACAACAATATATTGTTAAGAGTCCCACATCGGATATGGAATGAGAACATGGACTCCTTATATGGACTTGGACAATCCTCACCCTACAAGCTAGATTTGGGGGTTGAGTTAGGCCCAAGATCCATTCTTTACATGGTATCAGAGCCAGACCCATTTCAATTCTTTGTTCACCGATGTTGGGCCCCCAAGTTATATTATCTACGCTCCAGTTAACAAGGTCTGAGCGTGCGGGGAGTGTTAAGAGTCCCACATCGAATATAGAATGGGAACATGGATTATTTATATGGACTTGGACAATACTCACCCTGCAAACTAGCTTTTGGGGTTGAGTTAGACACAATATCCATTCTTTTCATATATATCCAATGTTATATAAATGACACGAAAACTATCCCAAGGGTGGGACACCTTTTGGCTCCTCTCAGTTAGCAACTTGTAGTGACATTAATTTCTTAGGCGCAACATGAAAATTATAGAGAAGGTCAATGCCAACCTTTGTCAACTTAAATATATATGTGCAAACATAAATACCCATTAACTATTTAACCATTGAAATATTTTAGCTAATGGTCGTATATAGTAGATATATGGTCATTAAGTTATTATTGTGTTTTTAACCAGTTAAAGGGAGTGCGTAATAAGGATCTATTTTATGGTAGATTTCAGATGGATTGAAGGAAGTGCATAATAAGGATCTAAATCACGGTAACCACCATATATAGTGTAATTTACCTCATCTACATATGATCTAATTATAATTCTTATAGTTGAAATGAAATTAGTGATGAGTTAACACGATTCTCCCCAGCACTCTAATATACTTTACTTGTTCATTAGTGTCGGTTTGGGATACAACTAATTCATCGGGAGGATATCCCTCTTAATACATACATATATAGACACACACAAGGACTAATAGTGAGATTTCTAAGGCAAAACAAGATAAAGACGGGGAAGGCTAATGTCAAACTTTTGTCTTCTTAATTTTTCACAAACACGGAAAAACAAGTTTAGGAACACATCATATTCACCGTATGTTAAGGTATACAAGAATTAATACTACTGTCTTTTGTGTGCTACAACCTGAATAGAAAGACTACCCAAATAACAATATGAAAAAATGTTAAGAGTCCCACATCGAATATGGAATGAGAACATGGACTCTTTATATGAACTTGAACAATCCCCACCCTACAAGCTAGCTTTTGGGGTTGAGTTAGGTCAAAGATCCATTCTTTACATGGTATCAGAGTCAGACTCATTCAAATTCTTTGTTCACCGATGTTGGGCCCCCCAAATTATATTGTCCACGCTACAGTTAACGAGATCTGGGCTTGCGGGGGAGTGTTAAGAGTCCCACATCGAAAATGGAATGGGAACATGGACTCCTTATATGGACTTGGACAATACTCACCCTACAAGCTAGCTTTTGGGGTTGAGTTAGACCCAAAATTCATTCTTTACACAAAACACGAAAGGTCTTTCCCGTGTGTCGAACTTAGTAATTTTGATCTAAACGTTATTAAAAAAACATAATTAAATAAATAAAAGTGTACTTCTATAACAACTTAAAGTTTTTAGATGAAATGAGTATACGCTTCAATATGATATCAGAGCAGACAGAGGTCATGATTTCGAGTGTTATTGACATCCGTTATCAAACGAACTTCCACGCGTTTGACCCATTAAAAAGAGTCAATTTACACGTGAAGGAATGCATTGAAAGGTATAATTAAATATATACACTCTCTAACAACTTAATCTCTTAGATGAGATGATTATATATTTAGAAAATCTTATATTTATTTTATAAAATTTATTAAATATGTATAAATTAATATTTAATTTAAAATTAATAATTTAAAAGAATTATAATTTTAAATTCATAAACTTTAAATTTTAATATTAATTGATGACTATTGTTTATTTTCACATGACTAAGGCACATGGAACTACGTGCCACGTGGCATGCATAATTGGGACCCCATGTCATGGAGTGTTGGGTAACAATGGCGGTATGGCCATGCCACTCTGTCTCCCCATAATCATAATTTCTTCTTCCTTGAGGTCCCAAAGTCCCATTCCCTTTAGGGGTCCCATATGTTTATATGTTAGCCTACTGATCTTTTGCTTCTGTTATTTAGTTTGATCTTGGACTGATAAGCTTTAGGTAAGCTCACAGTTTTGGCTTTTGTTCAATTAACATGTGAATTCATAATCCCCTCTCCATAAAATTTTACAAATTTAATGAATTATTACGCTTCATATCATTCAATCATATATATATATATGATGTAATATTATATTACATTTGTATCTCAGTCCATATTGAGGGTAATATAGTTCCAGCGGGATCCTCGTACATGGTGAATAACCAAATTCCAATTGAAATGAAATCTTTAGGGGCTGCAAGGATCCGGTGTAGACGAAGGAGCTGCCAATACGGAAGTAGAAGACTTATGTACCCCTTTTAGAGTCTCCAAACATGTTTCTTCAGCCATAAGTTCATTTACCACGTCTTCAACAGATGATAAGGGTTTGCGGTGCAACAAGCCTGAACGATAATTCTCAAATTCTGACCGAAGACCCATCAATAGCTGAACAAGACGGTCTTCATCTCTGCATTTAATATAAGCATCGCATGCTTGCAATTCGGTAGATTCCGTCATAGCTAACTGATCCCACAAAGTGATCATTGCACAGAAATAATCTTGAATGCCCAAGTCATTCTGTACTAGTGTACAAATTTCAGATTGTAACTGATATTTAACAGCAAAATTATTCTGCACAAACAATCTTGACAGATAATCCCAAATCTCTTTAGCAGTTTTGAACTTAGCCAATTAAACACCAATTCTTTGTTCAACAGAGTTATTAATCCAAGTAATAATCTTTGAATTATTGGTCTCCCAAGTCCTAAATAATTCATCAAATTTTTCATCTCCAACTTTAGGGCATTTGGCCTTTTCAGACATATAATCCCAAAGCCCTTTTCCCTTCAAAAAATTTATCATGACATAGCTCCAATAGGAATAAATTTTTCCATCTAACCGAACACCAATAGTTTGCAAAGAATCATCACCTCCATCCATTATGAATTTTAAACAGAAAATCCCAAATAACAAGCACCAATACCCAAATAACAAGCAACAAAATAATAAAGGGCAGATCTCACCAATCAGATGCAGAAGCCAAGAAGACGAAACCTAGATGCGGAAGTCAAGATCAGAACGAGCACGAGCAGCCAAAATAAGCCAAAACGAGAACGAGCTTCCAAAACAAGCCAAGAACAAGTCAAAATTTAACTGATACAAGGGGCGTGCTGCATACGAACCCCCAACTAACTCAACGCGAAGTTGGATCCGTGATCGAGCTAAAAATATTAACTTGCGCTCTTGGCTCTGATACAATGATAGACTTCATGAAAGTCTTTTATTCATAACATGAATTCTTACAAAGCAATAACAAGATAATAGAATAATACTATTCTTGAGAGCTAAAAGTGCAAGTAAAAGAAAAACAAGTAAAACCCTTCATATAGGGTCTATTACATGAGATACAAATGTATTTTTTCCAATGTGGGACAAAAGCAATGTGGGAAAGAGTTAATGCTAATATCATCTGATTCTACATCTATATCATCTGTTCTTTCTCAGTCTTCTGGCAGGTCCCATGATATTGATACTCAGCCCCCTCCTACACATATTTCAGAACCTATTGTGGTTGCAGATCCAGATCCACCTCGCTATCCTAAACGCACTCTGCGATCTACTCAGGTATCCAATTTTAATTATTCTTGCTATGCTTCATCATTCGCTTCCTTTCTAGTTTATATTAATTCTCTATGTGAGCCTACCTCCTACTCTGAGGCAGCTCGTGATCCTCTTTGGAAAGAGGCTATGAATGAGGAACTGGATGCTTTGAACAAAACTGGTACTTGGGATTTGGTTTCTCTACCGACTGGTAAGAAAATTATTGGTTCTCGATGGATGTACAAGATTAGACCAAGTCTAATGGTTCTATTGAGCGATATAAAACTCGTTTGGTTGCAAAGGGTTTTGCTCAAGAATATGGTATGAATTATGAAGAGACTTCTGTTGCAAATATGACATATGTCCGGGTTTTTATTGCAGTGGCCTCTATTCGTCATTGGCATATTTCGCAAATGGATGTTAAAATGCTTTTTTGAATGGGGATCTTCAAGAAGAAATCTACATGGTCCCTCCACCTGGTGTTTCACATAGTCCAGGACATGTGCGCAAGCTTAAGAAATCTCTGTATGGTCTCAAACAAGCTCCAAGAGCTTGGTTCGACAAGTTCTCCGTTGTAGTATCATCTCTTGGGTTTATTTCAAGCTTTTATGATTCTGCGTTATTTGTTAAATCATCCCCTGCAGGTTGTATTTTGCTTTTGTTGTATGTTGATGACATGATCATTACAGGTGATGATATTGATGGTATTGCAAACCTAAAATCTACTTTGTCTCGTCATTTTGAGATGAAAGATTTAAATCATCTACGTTACTTTTTAGTCATTAAGGTAGCTTATTCTGAGATGGGATATCTTCTCTCTCAGTCTAAGTACACTGCAGTATTCTTGAGCGGGCCCATCTCACAGATACTCGTATAGTTGACTTTCCTCTTGAGGTTAATGTTCGATATACACCTACTGGCGGGGATCCTCTTCCTGAACCCACTTTATATCGTTCAGTTGTAGGGAGTCTGGTGTACCTCACCATTACTCTCCCTGACATTGCACATGTTGTTCACATTGTCAATCAGTTTGTTTGCTCTCCTACATCTGTACATTGGGTTGCAGTTATGCGTATTCTTCGCTATCTTCGAGGAATGATTTATCAGAGTCTCTTGTTTCCATCGACCTCATCCTTGGAGCTTCGTGCATTTTCTGATGCAGATTGGGCTAGTGACCTAACTGATCGGAAATCAACTACTGGTTATTGTGTATTTTTAGGAGATTCACTCATCTCATGAAAAAGTAAGAAACAAGATGTGGTTTCTCGCTCTTCAACTGAGGCAGAGTAACGTGCTATGGCTTCTACTACGTGTGAGATTGTATGGTTACGTCGGTTATTGGTTGATATGTGTATCTCTCTTTCCTCACCAACACCGATGTATTGTGATAATAAGAGTTCTATTCAGATTGCGCACAACACAATCTTTCATGAACGTACCAAGCATATTGAGATTGATTGTCATATTATTTGATATCATCTTCAACATGGCACTCTATCCTTGCCATTTGTCTCATCTTCGATGCAACTTGCAGATTTCTTCACAAAGGCGCATACCTTAAAGCGTCACCAGTTCTTTCTTGGCAAACTCTCGATACTTCTGTCTACACCATTGCGAGTTTGAGAGGGGATATTAGCATTAACTCTTTTCCACGTTGCTTTTGTCCCACATTGGAAAAAACACATTTGTATTTCATGTAATAGATCTTATATAAAGGGCTTTACTTGTTTTTCTTTTATTTACACTTTTAGCTCTCAAGAATAGTATTATTCTATTATTTTATTATTGCTTTATAAGAATTCATGTTATGAATAAAAGAATTTCATGAATTCTATCAGAGCTAACTCATGAAGATTAAGAACCATCAATCCGCACTCATGTTGAATTTCCCAAGTGTTGAATAGCAACTTGAGAAGCAAGAAAACAAATGCATGTGCCAATGAACCAATTTTTCCAATCTTATAAAAAGGGCTATACGACAAGGTTAGCAAGATGACAAAATTTGTGCAATTTAATTTTAGGAAAAAACTGTTGGGTGTGGGAACAATGTCACACATCGCGATAGTTGAAAAGATTGGAAGCCAATATATAAGGTATATGAATTTCTTAATGATGAGAGGCCTTTTGGAAAAATCGTGCGGGCTTGATCCAAAACAGATAATATCTCACCATGTTATAAGTTAAAAGTATCTGTGGGTTTAGTGTGCCCAGCAAAAACACCGTAGCAAAAGTAGTTACTAAGGCAAGGAGTGCCATTTACTGAGCCATGCTGAAAATCTAAAACAAAGATATGAAGGGTATACAAATCCTGCAGAAACACATGGGGCAGGTCCTAGAATTCTCTTATGCTTTTATTTATTGTGTATATGATCAGTTCTGTTATGATCAAATTAATGTAATTATGCAAACTATATTAAATGCGTCACCTTACATTGAGATAGGATTAAAGCTTATATAGATGAGGATTTCACTTATTAAATGTAAGGTGACGCATTTAATATAATAAATGCGTAATCTATTTTGTTACCTATTAAGAGATAGTGTTAAATGCCTCATTCTTACTGTAAGATGACACATTTATTAGTAATTTAGATGGAGATTTTACTTGATATGTTGTTGCTAAATAATAATAAACTTGACCTAATTAGAACATGTATTAATTAAATAACACATAAAGCTTGACAAAAAAGAACTTAATTAAATTTACTCAAAGTAGTCCGTAGAATATTCAGTCAACCATTTACAGCAATTTATGAAAAATTCTCTCCAACTTCAATTCTATCATCCACACTTCCACAGTCGGCAGGAGAGTGAAATATTAATGTTAGGAAATTGGTCAGAAAATTTTAACTAAAAGGAGATCTTTTGGCTTTTGCCTACCTAAGCAGCTTCTTCTAAACATTCTAATTAGGAGGTCTAAGTTTTACATGTGTGGGGTTAAATATATTTTACTAATGATCATTTAACTTTCATTTATTGTACCAAAAGGCACTAAATGAAAAATTCATTCAATTTTTCCTAATATCTTAAGAAGTCGCTATACTATTTCTTATAATAAAAAATCATTCAATTTTATGTAAATATCACGTAGAATCACTAATTAACCACACATAAGAAGATATTGCAAATACTAGTGACTTTCTACGATATTTAGACAGGAATGAGCTTATTACCAAAATTCGTTTAATGACTTCCTGGATGTTGAATTTAAGCCGACTGACTTTTTCGTCACAAAAAAATAGTTTAATGACAATAGTGCAATAAAGTGACAGTTGAATGATCATAATTAAACTCTGCCAAATTAAACATGAATGCATAATTTCAAATTTTAGTGATTGATCGAAAAAAGTTAAATTCTGAATCAGCATCTAAATTAATGGGCCCATGGTGATAGAGAAGTTTAAAGGAAGGGGGGGACATAGGGAGGCCGCCAATATCTTCAAAAATGTAGTGAAGGATCAGCATATCCAAGCACCTGCATGTTCTACGTTCATCTCCCTACAAAACCTGCATTTAATGCACTTTTCTCACTACTTATATGACCACAAAATTCATTGCCAATATCCCACAACCCTAGCTTGCAAGAATTCCAAGCATTATTCTTTGAAGTCTGATAACTATTACTATTGATCATCATAAGCTCCCAAAAAAGATCTTCAATATGTCTAAGTTTCTTGTTTATCTTTTGGTTTGTATTTCTCTCCTCCATGCATGCAGTGCTAGGCCACTTGCAACTACTGACAAAGAAAACACAATACTACTCTCTAGCAAGGTTTGCTATAAATATTTTTTCTTTAATTTCTTGTTTAAAGCTTATCTTAAGAAAATTGATCTGACTATAATTTACTTATTTGCAGGATGTAACATTTTTGACTAGTGACATATCAAAAACAGAAGGAAGAATAGTCAGGTCAGAAAATAATGGAAGAGATGATGAAGAGAATAAAGGTATTGGATAAGATCAGCAACGTTCATTTCACCACGTTAAAAAATTTCCGTTCTTGTGTCAATTTTCAATGTTTTTGTGCTATAATTAATGAGGAAATTGTGCACAGCAATTAATCTGCATACCAGATCATTTCTGGCTTAGGTAAACAACATAGTCGTCAGCAAAAAAAAAAATGGAACTTTAATTAAAATAGCTTTCATTATGGTTCTTCCTTTTGTAACTCAACTAATTATTAAGCAACCTTGTTTTCACACATTATATTTAAATGTAATACTTCCATTTTAAGAGTTATAAAATTATCCAGAACTAAAGAGAAAGATAGATAATAAAAAAAAAGAATTTTATATGTTGCTTTGTTTTTGAAATCATCAAATTCTTTAGTTTCCTATTTCTTACCCTGTGTTTTTTAATGAATGACAAAATATGTGGTGTGACTGGCAGGAAAAAAGGTCATCATATCGTTTCAAGAAGGAGCTCAAGTAAAGGTAATGCTCTAATCTTTTTTCTCTCTACGATATAATTGGTGTTTATGTCATTTTGGAAGAGTCAAGTAGTGTTACACCCATACTTAATTACGTACAAGAAAGAATTTAAGATAAATTAGCATAAGAATTTTGTTTTAGTAAAAGAGAAGTCAATTCCACGATTTGCACATTCATTTTAGTTAGATTCACAATCGTTAACAGACAGATGCTTTTGTGGAATTTTTTTGTTGTCTAAATTCCATTTGGTGTGTGAACTTGAAGGGCATCAGGCTGCTATTTTTTTTTTTTGCTATCAACGATTAATCTCATCTTTTACTGTGTTACACATGCATATTGTGAAGCACAATAAATATGCAGTTTTCATGCATGTTGGTGGTCCATCTCATTTTAAATGTGTATACGACTATATACATGAGTTTAACTTTTATACACTGGTATTAAAGAAGATTTTTCATACCATCATAACTGAAAAATAGCTCGAAGTAAATAAATAGTAGTAGAAACCTGGGGAATAAGACAAACATAACCTGCTATGCTACAAAGGTTCAATTACATTGGTAGGTTACTAATTTTGACACCGATAGTGTGTATATTAAAAACAAATTGGTTACTTTAGCTCAAATATTGATATTTGTATGCATGCAGATGTTGAGGAGACAATCGCGGTTGATTCTTGAATCTCCACCATCAGCACAACACGAGGAAGAAGCTGTGAACTCCTTTGAAAGCGACCCTGTGGCAGACGTAGTGGTCATGGATTATGCACAACCCCATAGAAAACCACCTATTCACAACATGAAACACTAGATATATTGTACTCCAGTAGATGAATATCATCATATATACTTATGTATTTTGCTTTCTCGTTTATACGTACGTGAGACTGTCGGTCTTCAGTTTTTTTTTTTAATTTATTATTTTCTCAAATGAAGGAGAATACTCCTACTTATATTATACTGATACTCCATGTATGTACAAATGGAAATGACTAATTAAGAATTGCAAAAGCCCTAGCTAGCAAGAAATATCAAGTGTTATTATGGTCATGTGTTACATTAATGCATGGTGATGTATTGAATGAGAAAGAGGGGTTGTGGTTTATTTAGGGCATGATGTGGATGGATATGGTCCCTCATATTATTGTGTTGTTTTTATTGTGTACCTTGATTAAAAAGTTCATACAAATATAAATATATAGGGAAAAAAGTAGCAGTGGAGTGGTGGTCTCTCTGCTGTGAATGTGTTGGTTGGTTTTTCTTCTTTAATGATGGAGACAGTTATGTGTTAGTTTCAGTTGTTTGTCCCTTCTTTAGTCCCTTTGCATTTGCTATCCAACAAACCAAATCTACTTTTGTCATTTATTATGAGCACAACCACAAGCAGGCAAACAATTTTGCTATTTGTCTTGAGTTGGAATGGTGGCATCGTTGAGGTTGAGGGAAGTTAAGGTATATTTTGAATTTAATTTATATAAAAAGTTTTTACCCGCTTAATATATTTATTATCGCAGATTATTATCATTTGTATGCATTGATCTGAAAAAATTACACTATCAATAGATATCAAAACTAATAAATCAAGTTCAAGTTGTATGCATTGATCGTGTAATATATTTACGCAATTAATTCACTTAAGAAACAATTACAACTCTGTATAATGAGCAGTAATTGACAACTACAGAAAGAAAGTGATAACACATTAAACTACAGTGATAGACTAGTTCCTTACAATTACAATTTATAGTGTACATTATTTAATTTACCTATGTTTGGATAAGATACTTATTCTATTTTGCATCTCAGAAAGGTCTTCTTTAAAAGGAAACTCATACATAGAAATAAATTGTTCACATCGTTTAGAGTTGACACCTAAATAAAATAGATCTCAAATTAAAACATCAATACAAAGAGAAGCATTTGCTCTCATCACCAATCGCGTTATGCAAAACAGGAAGGGGAAAATTAGTTAAAGATGAGACCAACAAAATTTTATTTATAAGCACCTGACCGCAGTACAACTGAGCTTGCAGCTGCAGTTCTATCCTTTTGAAATCAGCCAGTATTGAGATGTGGCATCTATGTAATCATTCCACCACCAATGGATGTCGTAGGATGGTTGGGATCCCTCCACCTTTAACCATAGATCACAATGCAATTGGGATGGACCTAACTATTAACGAATCACAATCATGTCACAAAACCTGGAAACTAATTTTGGAGCAAAAATCAAATAGAAGCACCTTATAAGCATTTTGCAGGTTTCAAGGTGCAAATATGCCTATGGCAGTACCCATCCTTTTACCTAATTGAGTCCGACTTTGTAAAATGAGGGATTTTTAACTACAGTTGACAATGAATGGTTTCACAAAATCGATGAATTCTGATGTCCTGATCCCCAGTTTAAGATCAATCTCGCCACCTCCAAGCCAGAAGAAGTCAGGATTGAGCTTGGTGATTGCTTCATCCAAAATCACCTGGTAAAATTAGTAGTATAAAGTTAGGACCTTCCACCGCAACATAAAACTCAGGTATCGTTATAAGTTTTGAGTGGTAAGAAATTGATGTTTGGCTTTAAACGGTGGATGTCTATGGCTGAAGAATTTAATAAACGTATTAACAAGAGAATCATCAATTAAGGTATTACTTCACCTATCACTTTAAAGGTTAGCTTTTGCTGCTAAGACATAATTCATTAGTTGTTAAACAAGTTGCGGTGGCCTTTCCTCTTCTGCCTACTAGTTGCAAAAAGGAAAGAAACTCATGTGTAATTAATTGTAGGCGAAAGCGCATTAATGTTACAATAAAGGAGTACAACACTTCATGAAATGGCCTCTAATGTGAGGTGATGAAGAAGTGCGAAAAACTGGCAGGCTACATTTCTAGATCAACAACATTGACAGATACAGATTTTAGGAACAGTGACCAGTAGCACAGCTGGCACAATGAATAGCATAGAGTCCATTTATTGAAGAGAATGATGGAGAATAAACACATACCAAATAGTCCACTTTCCATCTAAAAGTGGAAAACCGGGGACCCCTCAGCATGTATGACAGTATTAGCAATTGGCGAAAGCAAGAGAGTGACAGGAATCTGCCCTGGCAACTAGACCGAAGGGCCCAATTTGTTCAAGCTACAGCAAACAGCAGTAGACAAGAATGTTGGACTAGCTAATATACCTTGATGTGATGCACATGAGTGCAGGAGGCAAGAAACACAGATAGTGTTTTACCCAACAATACGTTAAAGGAATCAATGATTTACAACAGAAAGTGTTCTAGTAAGTTAGTATCTTCATTAACGTGATTATTCATCTCATCTTGTCTTTCATTAGAAGTAGCTTAGAAGCTAGCCGATATGGCATTAGCTACTATCAGCTGCAGCATTAGATAATGTAATGACTTTGACGAGCTGTCAATAACTAATGTGGAAAGTGACATGGGAACAACTCATATGTTAAACTGTAAGCAGAAGAATCTTGGGGAACAATATGACAATTTCAGCGAAAGAACAGAGAGATGAGTACCGGTATGTCGGTTCTCATGCCAACACATGTGACTCCATTGTGTTCATAACCAGTCAGCTTTGCTGATGTCTCCTCAGGAGCCAGCCTCACTGCAGAAAGCATCCAGTTGGTATAATCATTCTATATGAAGTGCTCGAACATAATGAAGACACCACAGAACATTTCAGACTTCAGAAACTTAGAGCATCAACTTTTTTTGCTCCCAGTAAAGACATGGTTGAAACAAGTCAACAATCAAAAGACATGAATGAAAAGAGAATGCATAAAACAAGTCTATCTTTACAATTTCCTAAGCAAAAAGTTATGCTTTTTAATTGTCGTCATTGTTGTTGTAGTAGGTCATTGTATCCAAAGGCCATATAGTTAACACATTCATTGCGACTCTCAAGGATTTACTTTGGAAACACTCAGAGAGAATCTAGAATTAAAGTAAACCATCAGGTAAAGAAGCACACAAAGAAATTCAAGCATGAGAATTTTTCAGGCCATCCAAACATTAGAGTAACAATTGTCAAATTGTTTCTGAAGTTCATGCTACCAGACACCCCTCTTAACATTTTTAGGGGCTTGCTGACGCCATTAACAATGTTGAACTTCCTTTAATGCAATGGAGTCCACAATTTGTTGAAAATCTTCAACAAGAATATAAATTAAACTTTAGTGTGACAAGCAACATAGACGCTCTCTTGCTAAGTTGAACATAAAACAAGAGCTGCTCAGATCAATTTTAGCAAAAAAGACTATTAGGGCATTGAAGATCCAGAAATGGTTATCACGGTCTAGAAACAGGCATGAGTTTGGTAGACATTTGGAGAATAAAAACAAAGAAAAGTCATGTCCTTATTTTTCATTTGATGAGGATATTATTTACAGAAAAGGGCAATGTCCACATACAAGACGTACACATAACTGGGCTATCCATTCCTATCTACAAAGTCCATCCAATAATCCATACAAGAAGGAATCTCTTTCGCGCACCAGAATTTTTGAAAAAAAAAAGTGATTGACAGAACTTGATTAAGAATATAATTCCGATCCCTAAAAAGCCCTATGTTCTTTTTTTCTCCAAACAACAGACGTTAACAGTTTGTGGGATAATATCCCATGCTCTTCTCTGACATCACCTTTAGCTGTCTGGACATTCTACAATGTAAAGAAAAACCAGCTAACATGTATTCTCTTCTTCAATCTCAGATTATATTCTGCTAAAGTTACATTCCAAGTCAGTAATTAACCATTTTGGAAGCATTAGCGGGCAATATTGCATTTGAAGAAAAGATCCTCCGTTCCCTTCCAATAGTGATACTTATTTTTATTTTTTTTGGTTTGTTTTTTATAACAGTTCTCCCGTCCCTTCATAAACCTCTACAAATGGCTGCACCATAGTAGGATTCTGTTTTCTTATCCAATTCCTAGTACCACTCCATGCTTTTACTACTTCCCACCACAATCTGTCCTCTTCAATGTCAAACCTCCATAACCACCTTTCTAGGAGAGCTTGAAAACACTCAAATCTTTCACTCCCAAAAAATGCCCATTTAGTCCCATTCTTGACTGGAGAAGTCACCAACTTCCAGTTCAACAACAAACTATTTTCCTCCCTCTCTCATGCCCTACTGGGAATTAAACTGCATATGGTGAAGTTACTTAGCCATTAAAGGATGCAAATCAAACAAGGATAGGTAGTAGGTTGAAATACTAGCCAAACTGCTTTTAATTAATGTTAGTTTTCCACCTGTAGATAAGTTTTTGTCCTCCTAATCTGATCATAAACTTTTGAATTGTGAAGAAAATGGATCGCGAACCTAATTCAATCCCAAAAACTAGCTCATGCAATGAGGATTTCCCAAGACCATATAAAGAGACAACTATTTATTCCTTCAACCAATGTGGTACAATCCCAAAACTTAGCTCATGGAGTTAGGATCGACCAACACTATATAAGGAGACAACAATTCATTCTTTCAACCAATATGGGACACTTAACACTCTCGCCATGCCAGGATGGACTTCTGGTTCTTCTTTTTGTGGTGCACACAGTGGCATACCTAGGTAAACTGTGGGAAGATGATCTACCTCATATCCTAGGACTTGCACAAGCACATCAACCTCTGGACTCCCAATCGAGATAAGCTTCCTCTAAGAGTTTGCACTTGTTCTAGTTAGGCATACGAAAAAATAAGAGTACCCTTAGCAAGAAGTTAGTGTGTGAAGTAAAGTTGATAGTAGACCCACAGTTTATACTCCACTTCCTCCGTAATTCTAACCGTGAGTTACCCAACATCTTTTATGTTAACACTACTTCAGCTCCCATTCCCTGGGTTTTTGACGAGCTAAACCCAAAGGAAGAACTCATCAAAAAATGCCCAGTAATTCCTATGGTCCTATCCCACAACAGAAAGGAGGTACATCATGAGTACACTGAAGTGTGTCCAATTATCTTTCATTTTGACCACTAAATACGTGGAAGATGGACCTGGTTTCAGGACACATCTCCCAGTTTATCTCTTAAGATGCAAGGTCAAAGTCTAATTTGTTAAGCTTCTAAAGAATGTTACTAACCTAAGAAAAAGAAATAGTTTGAATCTTTATTAGTCAAACTAGACCAGAACATTCCCCTGATTCATCAAAATTTTCTATGTTCTATATAGGCATCCTCATAAATTTATATATTGATTACTTTCTTATATATGTGTCAGTCTACACAGCTAACATGTACCTTTCTGGGAATTCTTTGCTTGGTAGAATCACATACTAGAGCTTGTTGTTCTATCTGGAAAAGAATAACAGTTTTTGTTCAATATCTTCATACAAAGTGACTATTATCCAAAACTTACACCAATCCAATTCAGATTTTCATCCTGACTAGCTTAAGTATTAGATCAAATGAATTTATTTGTAATATCGAGATGTAACTTACTGTTGAATTTCTTTTTGGCTATCTTGCCATCATTGAGAGTGTACAAAAAATTCTTTACAGCCTCAGCATTAAATCGAGCAGCATACTGTTATAAGAAAAAGCAAGCTTATTATGTATCGAATAATATTCATAGATCTTGAGCAATTGTTGATTATTGCAGACAGTTACCTGTACAACTACGACATAGTATTTTGAATTGTTACGATCACTACAATCAGTAATATTCGATGGGGCTTGAGTGTTCACCTGCAATTTTAAGATGGTAAAGGTAAAAGAAACGCCAAAAGGTCAATTCAACAATGTCACGGTCCTTGGAACAATCAATCAATCAATCCTATGCCTCAATCCTATATCGATCTTTTACATCCACTCGGCTCTATTCATTTCAATATTAAATAATGCCTATTACGACAAATTAAGAGTTCTCTAAATCCTACTCTCATTCCTACATGATTAACTAGATCAATCTCAACTAGTTATGTATTGCTTATATAGAGGCTTCCATTACATTCTGTTCTTAGCTAAATGTGCATTCAATCAGAGAAATTTCAGCTCTTACGAGACAAATTTCCTTTATATCATCTGAGGTCTATCTCATCCCTTTTTATCATCTTCAATTATCACATTGTTGTGCTTAGGGACTGGTGCATCTGGAGGCCTACATAGGCCATAGTCCTTGCAACAGTTCGCAGAAGAAATTACCAGATAATACCAAAAAACATCTTAGAACCATAATAGAACCATGCAAGTCTGCAACTACCACAAAATGTGATCAATCTCTCTCCAATTTTCCATTGATGAAAGTTTAAAATTTCCTCAATTCAGGATTTGATACTAGTTCTTTTTTACTTCGTGATAACTGATAAGTCCCATTCCAACATCACATTAACTGCAAATAGTTTTGACACCATAATCTCCATTACCGAAATAATTCAGAAGTACCATTAGAGTAGAAGAGTAGGACTATCATAAAGTCTACTCTAATGTCCCAGCACTACAAGATGTTCACCATTTCTTTCTTCTGTTTGAAATCAATAAGATGTTCACCAATTTTATACATTAAAAGGAGAAAGCGAAAGTACACATCTCCGCAGATCGGATATTTCATTCATTTAAGATTAATTTCTCAATACCTTCAAATCCTTCACTGCTAAGTCATGAAAGCTCCTTATACATATTTGATTCAGCACTTCTTTAACAGATAACTCAACGCATTACACATAACTTTTCACAGCTTTTTACATTTTCCCCTTCTCAAACGTTACATCATCACAAATTTTCGGCTTTCATAATCCAAAAAGCTAAATTACTGTAGCATATATTCAATACTAAGTCGGAAAAGACAATTTCACATTAAGCGCAAATAAAATGTACAATTGCACATTGACTAATTTGAACTCATACACACATTGACAAGTTAATTATCCGATCAAATAGTACGCGAATTGCGAAAAAAGGAGGTACCAGAACGATGCTTTTGCAGAGATGGCGAATGGATGCGGCACTGACAATGTCACGGCGAGCTTCAAGCGGACAATCGTAGTAATCAGACGGCACACGCTTGAAGCTGAAATCGTTAACGCCGTTAGCGCGAAGAATGCTGGAAAGGCGATCTTCGGTGGTGTTGGAAATTGTTGATATAGATAGATTTTGAGAGAAATGTTGAGAGAGAAGAGAAGATTCCAGGTTCGATATGCGTTGGAGGAGTCGAATCTGGAGTCTCTCCAGCTCTGCCAGTGCTTCCATGGCTCCGTCGACGGTCCACTTTAACGAGTCTGATTCTCTGAAGCAAATGTTCTTCTGGTTTTGCAAAATGTTGTTTTGGTCCGTCGAGTATAGTTTAATTCGAAATTAGTCCTTTTTGTCAATTATCACTTGTTAGGCAATTTTTCCTTTCTAGTTCATTGTCTATTTTGGAATCTCATTAATTTGAATTCGCGTGTGCTCATTGGAGTCTAATCCAACACCTTATGACACGAGGTGATGATGGAAATGCACCACTAATGTTCGCTTACTCGAAGGCATCGGCCTCCGTCAAGAGGATTTTTGATATGTTAAGCCCTGATGAATATTTTCGCATTGTATTAAATTAAATCAAATGCTTCACAGTTTGTGCGAATTCTGTCAATTCCTTTGAATTTAATTCTAGCGAACGTACTCCAACATAATAACTCTGATATAGATAACTCTTTTAAATATTTGAATATTGCATATTTGTTCGAGTCCATCTATGGTAATTGCTCTGTAAACATAGTAGCTAAATAATCTTAACCTATTATATACTAGGCAAATATTATATAATTATTTATTTTTTACAGTATAATTTTTTCATTCTTCTATGTAAGTAACCTCATTAATTCGCAATCGACAATATATCTTCACCATTTAAAGTAATTATGAGTCAAAAACCATCATATATTGATGGGTATTGCGATATCATATTACTAACATGTGGTGTTTAAGAACCATTAAAAAGGAAAATGCTTCCCGAAAAAGAAATTTCCATTTCCATAACTAAAGTCTAAAACTTAATACTAGTACTTAATAAGTATTATAAACAAATGTCATTTGAATGTACTCTCACTGTTATTTATTTTTAGTATTCGTGTTTAAAAAACTTTTGAGCGTAATACACGCATAAGGAGTACTATTAAGTCAGCTGGGCCATTTAATTAATATAATTCTAAGCTTTACCGTTGTCATACAATCGCCATTATGAGTATTTTAAAAAAAAAAACGACTAGAGAATAGTTAGGGTCAGTAATCTCTGCATTATCTAAAGGAATTTTAGGTTGTGAAACTAGAGTATTTATCCGCTTCCGTTGGAAAGAACTATCTAAAGTCTCCAAACTAATATTTAATCGAAGTATTTCAATTCAATTTGTATGTATCACTCAACTTGATTGTTTCACCAATTTTCTTCAAAGGAGACAATATCAATATCCAAGAGAAACTTCTGTAACCCAAATGGACCCTTAAAATTTGGAGATCTGTTTATTTTTTTGGTGTAATTACGATCCAATATTCATAATTGATCTAGTTTATCAAAATTAGCCCAACAATGCATTTCTTACCCTAAATATCCCTTTGCCTATCTAGTGGTTGAGCAAAATGAGTTCCTCTGCAATTGGGTTGTAGGAAAACAAAGAAAGAAACTAACAACGTTTGCTTTGACTTTAGGAAAGCAATAAATCACAGTCGTCCGATTTCAAAGATTTGTTTTAGAGATCAGTTTGGGTACTCCGAAGTGAAGAGTAGACTCAAATTGGGGGTTTAAATTCATTATCTATACCCGGTAGATTGAGTTGATTTGATGTGTTTATATAAAGTATATATATTATAGTGTATTGATGTAAATATGTAGCTATACTTTATATAGCTTATAATTTGAGTTGATTTCATGTATTTATACAAAATATATATTTAATCTATACATCGATGATATAGTGTGTTAGATTGGTTGCAAACTAGATGTATGAGCGATATATATAGGTTATTTCTCCTTATTTTTTTTCAAATTGTATTATTCGAGCGAGTATGACCCTTTAAGTTTGAAAAATAACTAATTTGATTGATGGAAATCCCAATAAATTTCCATAAAACTAACCGAACCGGTGCATATGGTCCAACTATGGATACCTACTAGATCGAATCTGGACCGGATCCTACTAGATCTATTATGAATATTGAATATCTAAATTCCGTGAAGCATAGTGGCTCTAATGGATACCTTGTATTTGTATCAAGAAATTTATTAAATATATATAGAAATTAGTTCAAAAACAAAATCCAATTATAAACACTATTCTAAATTTAGAATAAATAAAATTCAAATTCTAACTCTACTTCTTTATACATGAATAATTAATTCTCTCCTTATAATTCAAGCCATCAAAGGGGCTGCGTATTGCTACAATATGAGATATTACACCTATTTTACATCTTGAAAACATAAAAGGTGAGAACAATAACCAACTTTTTATGATCTCACTACCAGAAGAAATACATATGTCAACCATTTTTTATTGTCATATGTTGGATATTATTTTCAAAAGTATTTTTTGAAATAATAAAATTTGTTGCATGTTGTTGCACTAACTTATGATGCGAAAAGTTTTCGCAATAACGAAGTATTTTTTATTGTCATTTATATTTTTAGCAACAATATATTAAATTTTTATTGTCATTTATGTTTTTAGCAACGATATATTTATTATTACTAAAGTTTTATTGTCAATTTTTTGATTTAGTGGAGAATAGATGAAAGACTAGCAAAGGTAATGAGGTCAATGGGAGCTAGACATCCTTTTTTAAGAAAGTAGAAATATGATGGTACCATGCCTTTCTTCAGGGACCAACTTTAGTTTAATTAATTAACTAGTACTAATACTAATACTAATACTAATACTAATACTAATACTAATACTAATACTAATACTAATACTAATACTAATACTAATACTAGAAGAAAATAATGGAGACAGGCGCGATCCATGATGGATTTAGGCTTTGACAAATCACTGATATTTTTATACCGCTCGCAAAAACAATATTAAACAACTGCTACACATAGTTTAGAAGAATTAATATATATATATATATATAATGCTAGTACAAAAGCAACTCCTACTACTTTTCATGGTTGAATGTTGCGAAAAGCGCAAGTTAATAAACCGTGTTTAAAGGAAATTAAATAAGTAATCGTACTTCCAATGTACGCCAGCTATTTGATTTTCATCACACTTTTTGAACGTTTCTTATAAGCACAGCTCCAGATTTGACCGTTATGCGCCTTATATTCTGGTATTTACACATAATGAGGTGAATTTGGTCTTATGATTTTCTCTTCCCGTTCCATTTTAACTATCGTTTTAATTTTTTTCATGCTCATTAAAAAAATAATAAATACAAAATTTAATGTAATAAGTTAACTCTATTTAATAAAAATAGACTGATTTTTCTTCTTAAATTAATATTGTGCATACTTCTTCGATATTGAGATTATAGTTGGAAACAATTGTCAAGTTTAGTCTTGAATTCATAAAGTGAAAATTATTTTGGATCTTAAAAATTAATGATAGAGGATACAACTATAAATATCTGGTGAGAGAATTGGAATTTTCTTACTTGGTTTATTTTGTACTGATATGCGGACATTGATAACTTTCTTGTTAAGAAAATTTCAAAATTACAATATTGCTTTATTTTTATAAACTTGAATAACCAATTAAAAATTAACTCAAGTGATAGAAACTGACATTGTTCTTGAGATGGAAAACATTCAATACGTGACGTGGGCCGAATTATTTAAAGTTCACGCACGCTCGCATCAAGTCATTCATCACATCATCCCCTCGGTAACAAGCAAGGACAAGGTGCCTACCTCAAGGATGATCCTATGTTATGGATGACTCTTGATGCCACGGTTCTCCAGTGGATTTATTTCACTATCTCTACGGACCTCTTGCAGACGATTATTGAACCCGACGCTACGACAATGAAAACTTGGAATAGGGTGCGTGATATCTTCCAAGATAACAAAAATTCCTCTGTCGTCACTCTTGAACAAGAATTTTCCCATGTCAATATAGAGGATTTTCCGAATGTCTCAACCTATTGTAAAATGATGAAGGAATTGGCAGATCAACTCAGGAACGTTGGTGCGCCCGTCACAAATGGTCGTCTTGTTCTTCAGATGGTTGAAGGCCTATCCGAGGCTTATAATGACGTTGGGACACTTCTTCGTCAAAGTAATCCACTTCCGTCGTTCTACCAGGCCCGTTCTATGCTCATGTTGGAAGATGTCGGTTTGGCAAAAAAGGTGGCTACCGAAGCTAATTTCATCATGATGATGGCCACACTCGATGACCCTCACTCGTTCTCGGATAATTCTATCCAAAATCGTAACAACGGTGGCGGCAAAAAATGGTCAAAATTGAAGAAGTAATGACAAGAATTGTGGCGGCGGCGGTGGCCGCGACGGTGGCAGTGATAGTAGCAGTGGTCGGACCAGTGGCGGACGTGGTAGCAGTGGGCCGGCTGGGCCACAACACCACTGGTCGCATTCTTGGCCCAATGCTTATTGGTCGTGGGGCTGCTAGGCCAATGGCCCAACACGGCCTATCACACGTTCCCAACGTTTCCAGCGAATTGGGCTGGCCAGAGGCCCAATTTCCAGTTCCCGTCGTCCCAGCCCAGGCAGCAGACATGCCTGCTTGGGCCTCAGCCTCAACATGCCTTCGTTGATGCGGTCCCAGTTTCTGGTCCAATACCTACGGATTTTGAGGCCGCGATGCACACACTTGGGTTAAATACTCCAGACGTTAATTGGTATATGGACATCGACGCCACTTCTCATATGACGTCCGCACAAGGTAATCTCTCGTCTTATTTCAATTTGAGCAATAATCGTGGCATAATGGTTGGTAATGATAATTCAATTCCAATTCGTGATTATGGCCATACAAATTTGTCCCCCCATATCCACCTCTAGTCCTAAAAAATGTCCTTTATGACCCCCACTTAATTAAAAATTTGGCGTTGGTCCAAAAATTCACCACTGATAATTGGGTTTCTGTTAGCTTTGACCCCTTTGGTTTTTCTGTGAAGGATTTCACGATGGGGATACCTCTAATGAGATGTAATAGTCGGGGGGAGCTGTATCCAATCACCACCACCACCATTTCCACGAGGCAAGCCAATCATTCAACGTTTGCCGCCCTTGCTCCTTCTTTGTGGTATGCACGTTTGGGTCATCCGGGGTCGTCTATTATTTCTTCTCTTCAAAATATAAATTTTATTGATTGTAAGAGTACGCATAGTACTCAAATTTATCTGTCTTGTCCATTAGGGAAACATGTTAGCTTACCTTTTGTAGTCTTTTCTTCTCGTACGTCGATGCCTTTTGACATTATTCATAGTGATTTGTAGACATCTCCCGTTTTAAGTTCTTTGAGCCATCGTTATTATGTGTTATTCTTGGATGATTATTCTAATTTTTTATGGACCTTTCCTTTGTCGAATAAGTCTCAAGTTTTTTCAACTTTCTTAGATCTTTCATCCGCACCCAATTTAAATAGAAAATTAAAAATATTCAATATGATAATGGGTCGTTTCGAGAGTTTTGTGACACTAACGGTATATCTTTTCACATCTTAAGGTGTTTGGGTGCTTGTGCTATCCACTTTTTCCGTCCACTACAATTAATAAACTTCAAGCTCGGTCTACCGCTTGTGTATTTTTGAGTTTTCCGTCTAATCATCGTGGTTACAAATGTTTTGATTTATCTTCCAATAAAATCACCATTAGTCGCCATGTTATTTTTTATGAAACCCAATTTCCTTTTGCTAAAGTGTGTAATTCCGTATCGAGTAATTATATTTCTTTGGACGATGCTCTTTTCCTGTATATTCTCCAATAATGGGCCCACCCTACCCGTGAGTCACATCTGCCAGCAGGCCCACTGGCCCATCCCGCGGCACTCCCCCGACATCCCCGGTTCAGTCCATTTCTAATTCGAGTCAAGGGCCCGTTACTCGTAGCAAAAGGGCTATTTTTAAACCTAAACGACATTTTAATTTAAATTCTAATGTCACTAAATCACCCCTACCACGTAACCCCAATGTCTGCCTTTCATGACCCGAATTGGAAAATGACCATGGATGATGAATATAATGCTCTTATTGAAAATAAGATGTGGGAGTTGCTGCCCTGTCCGCCTGATGTTAATATTATTCATTCTATGTGAATTTTTACTCATAAGGAAAATTCTGACGGTTCTTTTGAGCGGCATAAGGCATGTCTTATAGGTGATGGTAAAATACAACAGGTTGGCATGGATTGTGGTGAGACATTCAGTCCGGTAGTGAAATCGACTACCATTCGCACGGTTCTCAATCTGGCTCTCTCGAATGCATGGCTCATTCATCAGCTGAATGTGAAAAATGCTTTCTTACACGGTGATCTTAAGGAGACAGTCTACATGTATCAACCCTTGGGAATTAGGGACCCCAATTATCCTCACCATGTCTGTTTGCTGAAAAAGTACTTATATGGGCTTAAGTAGGCCCCACAGGCTTGATATAAGAGGTTTGCAAATTATGTGTCTACTATTGGGTTTTCTCACATCAGGTCTGATCATTCTCTGTTCATCTATCGCCATGGTACTTCTCTATCATACATTCTGTTATATGTGGATGATATTATTTTGACTGCCTCCTCTGATAATTTGCACAAGTCTATCATGACATTTCTCAGTTCAGAATTTGCTATGAAAGACTTGGGGCCCTTGAGTTATTTTTTGGGAATAGTTGTCACTCGTCATACATATGGTCTATTTTTATCATAGAAGAAGTATGCGACTGAGATTATTGAGAGAGCTGACATGTCATCTTGTAAGTCCTCTTCTACTCCGATTGATACCAAACCGAAGCTGAGTGCTACGTCTAGCACACCATATGAGGATCCCACCCACTATCGTAGTCTTGCAGGGGCTCTTCAGTATCTTACGTTCACAAGACCAGATATTACTTATGCAGTTCAGTAGGTGTGTTTATTTATGCATGATCCGCGGATTGAGCACATGCATGCAGTCAAACACATTATACGATACATACATGGCACGCTTGATTATGAGTTGCATTTATATCCATCCTCCGTCTCTACTCTCCTGTCGTATACAGATGCTGATTTGGGTGGATGTCCAGATACCAGACGTTCAACTTCTGGTTATTGTATGTTTCTTGGTGATAACTTGTCTCTTGGTCTGCAAAACGCCAGGATACTTTATCGCAAACCAGTGCGGAGGCCGAGTATCGAGGAGTAGCCAATGTGGTGTCTGAGTCATGTTGGCTGCGTAATATATTATTAGAGCTTCACTTTCCTATTCAGAAAGCTACCTTGGTCTACTGTGATAATGTTAGTGTCGTCTATCTCTCTGGAAATTCGGTCCAACATCAGTGCACTAACACATATCGAGATGGATATTCATTTTGTTCGCGAAAAGGTAGCTCGTGGACAAGTACGTATCTTGCATGTCCCTTCACGGTACTAAATTGATGACATCTTCACTAAGGGTCTTTCCTTGGTTCTGTTTGAAGATTTTAGGGACAATATCAGCGTACGACAACCGACCGCTATGATTGCGGGGGTGTGATAGAAATCGACCGTGTATGCACCTAAATTGTATATATTTAGGTTTTGTAGAATTCTTGTACAAGTATAATTAGGATATTAATATTATAGTATGAATAAGATTTTTCATATTTAAAAATTGTGTATTGTATATATATAGACCTCTTCATTAATGAAAATAATTGAGAGATTATTTTGAATATTCTGCTTTCACAATTATACAAAAGGAGTGAGACGTCTTTTTCTTGGTCAGAGGCATATTGGAAAATTCCATTGGTCCTAGTAGGTGTAGAGCATATAATTAAGCCTCTGGAATAAAATGAATTTCTTGTGAGATAAGTCATTTCTTCTTTTAGCACTTAATGACGTGAATTTTCTTGTATTGGGTAGCAAGAAATTGCCACAATGTCTACCAAAGAGGTAGACTTATTTTTATCTTACTTTTCTAGATAGTCGTTTTCTTAATTAGCTGACACCACCATTTGGAAAGTTGGGGCTTTCCTTAATAATTTGTTTTTGCGCATACCGTTAAAGAACTTTTATTCTATGATATTGAATTACCTATAATAATAAAATAATATCATATTTCAAGTTTGATATAACTATCTGGAAAATAGAGCAACAATATGCTATAACCAGATAAAAATTGATGATGTCAACAATCTGTAAGCTACCAATATATATAATATAACTTAAGTTCTCGTTCTTTAAAATTATTTTCAGCCTAATTAATTTGGGACTAGTTAAGAGGAGAGCAAGAAAAGTTTAATGACCAAAAGATCATATGTATATGCTAGTTGTCCTATATAAATATTTCATTTAAATTCATAATGCCTCTTATAAGCATAATGATAGTCGTATATTACATATCACTAATTTCAACAAAGTTAATAGTTACAGTAACAGATTAATTTACAATAATTCAATCATGCTATCACGTAGAGTCCATAGCCAACCCAAAACCACCCCTAGTTTTGAAGCATTAAACATGGAGTAAATGGTCGCATTACGAGTTACCAAATATAAAAATGCACCGTCTCAATCTCAAGTCTTAATTTATTCAACCAAAAAGCAAGTTTTTTTTCTTTATTTAAACCTTCCTCTTATAAGTTAATTAAGCGATCAAATCTTCATTTTTTTTTTACTGAATTGAGACAGAAGGATCAGGGGATATTTGGAAAAATTATATAAACTGGTGGACGTCTCAAAAAATAAGTGCATAAGATGTGTCACACATATGCTACATATTTTTTAATCATTAAGTTATAATTAACTATTATTTACATCGCACATGATGTATCAAATAATCTTTTCAAAAAAATCAATGTCTTTTTTACGTACTTTTATATAAACTATTCCATGATTTACTTGTATTATTGAGACTCCATTATGTACATGTTAGCTTTATTTTCTTTCCTTAATTTTGACCCGAAATTTTCGGTTCCGTGTCAATTGAAAAGATCTCACTTTAATCTGCAACTAATAATTATGTTCGTTTTAGAGTTAACCTAATTAACTTGGTACATACTAGAATACTAATAACATTATTTAAATGATCAACAATGTATACCTTTCTCAAATAATCAATAAAATGAAATTAACAGAGATTAGAGTCACTTTCTAGGATAGTCATTTCACTCTATATCACGTCGGCACGTAACAAATCTCACCAAAAAATTAGTACAAAACACATCGGCCTACTAATAAATAAAGATTGTAAATATTTGTTTCAATCAATTATAAGATTGTCATTAAACATATATGAAGGGAGATAAATTAAACCAGTCTTCCGACTATTTTCTAACGAACGAAGAACACATACATCACAATTAGAAATTAAATACGCATATTTCCTACAGAATTTGCCGTGAAATCCATCAGAAATGTGCTCGTTGAAAATTGTTTCCAATGGAACTTGATGTTAGGTGTATTTATACGTCTTTCCGTCGTACTTTACCCATATTTTCACATTATTTTGAGAGCTAAATGCATTAAATACACCTAAAATATATTGACTTTGCGATGTCGAGCTAGTACGTGTGTTATTGTTGAATTTCGAAGAAGCAGAGATCAAAAGAGTTCAAGTGACGTGTTCCCGAGCTAATGAATAAATTTGGAGCTAAAATAGATACTTTGGTATTTTGAAGTCTGAGTAGAAGTCCAAGAAATTCATTTGGAATCAAGATCGAAGTTGGAGAGCCGAAAATTTGATATTATGAAATTTTGATCTAGCGCCCCACGTCCAAGTCCAACGTGCCCCCTCCCCCCGCCAGGCTTAATTTTTGGCCATTTTTTCTATTTTGTATTTTTAAGGGTATTGTGGTCTGGGCTCGTTTCTACATGTTATAAATACATTATAAACTCATTTTTGAGAGGGGAGTTGAGAACTTTTGACCTAAGGAGAGCTAGGAGTCGTGGAGGCCGGAGATTATTGGATTCTACCTTTTCTTCTCCTTACTACTAGTTTTGTATTTTCTTTGGATGATTCATTATTTTTTCTCCATATCTATGTGAAGCTAAGCTTCACGTTATAGGATTGTGGTAAACCATGAATATTGATGTTTGATGATTATTTCTATCTTAATACGACTTATTGATTTTGATTGTTTCTTTAATTTTGTACATAATTTCTTGATTATTTGGCTAACAGTCAGGTTCTATCGACTATCTAATATACATGCTTGAGAAAGATGTTATTAGATTAGAGAAGGGTTAAAAAGAGTGTGATCTGATTATCCCTAAAGCAGGGCTAGGATTTGTGGCTAGGATAGAAATATACATAGACACCGCGTTCAATTAAATATCGTGGATTAATTGCGTTCTTAATAGGTCAATTCCATAGAACTAAAGGCGGAGAACTGTTTTGAATAGGCGAGTAGTAGTTCGGGAGAATACTACGAGAGTTAATAATCCGGTTAATTAATAATCGTTGATAATTCGGACTAAGGAGAAATAGTTTGATAGCTCAACAGGATTGGTAAACCAACCGCAACCATGGAACATTCATATCATTGATAATATAAAAACCCGCTCTTTCTTAATTAAAATTCATCACTTATTTTCTTTTATTTTTAGATAGTTTATAATTAAGACCTTCATATCTCATCTCTTGTTAAGATAATTAGAATTGTTTAATTTAGTAAATAATTAATCACAAGTTCCTGTGAATTCGATATCCGATTTCTAAAATCACTAAATTATTTGTACGATCATATATACTTGCGTATGCGTTCGGGAGCAACAGAACTCTACCCATAATCGTCGGGAAAACACAAGAAGTGTTTTTACTAATAGTGTGCATGAAGAAAATTTGCTAGTCTAGAAAGATGTGTTTACCGATATGAAGTTTCTTCTCCCGATTACCTGATTAATTTAAGTTGGGTTATTACAAAAGATTTTAAAGATTTTTTCTACTAGTACTTTACTTTACATTGTACTTGCACCAAAAAAAAAATGTAATAAAAAAGAAAAAAAATAGGTATTCTTGGAAGTATATTTTTTCCAACGCTTCTTGGAAGATTGACCGTTGAAAATCCAACACATGCACCGACTTCCCACCACTTTGTTCCCTTCCCTCGCCAATCCCTTCAAATATCTCTCTATATAACTGCATTATTACCTCCTTACTCAACACACAAAAATCTTAATTTTTCTATTAAACACAACTTTCATTCAATTATTAGAAACTAATCTCTTTTCTTGACACACAAGCAACATAATTAACCATGCAAAAGAGTACTTCATCTTCCTCACTTGGCCCTGGTGGTCTAGACTTAAGCCAAACATTCTTCAAGTCAATTTCCAATACTGCCCCTCCCTCACCAACCAAACGCCACACCAAAATCTCCGTCGTCGGCGTCGGAAACGTCGGCATGGCAATTGCCCAAACAATCCTCACACAAGACCTCGCCGACGAGCTCGCGCTCGTCGACGCAATATCCAACAAACTCCGAGGAGAAATGCTGGATCTTCAGCACGCGGCAGCATTTCTGCCGCGTACTAAGATCCAGGCATCGACTGATTACTCGGTTACTTCCGGGTCGGATCTTTGTATTGTTACAGCGGGTGCCCGACAGAAGCCGGGTGAAAGTAGGTTGAATTTGTTACAGAGGAATGTGGCTCTGTTTAAGAGTATTGTTCCCCCGCTTGTGAAGTATTCGCCCGAGACGACCCTTTTGATTGTTTCGAATCCGGTGGATGTGTTGACGTATGTTGCGTGGAAGTTGTCTGGGTTTCCGGCGAATCGGGTTATCGGGTCGGGCACGAATTTGGATTCTTCCAGGTTTCGGTTTTTGATTGCTGATCATCTCGATGTTAATGCACAGGATGTTCAGGTGAGTGGTTCATTTTCCATTTTCCATTTTCCTTCAAATAAGGGTGTGTTTGGTAGGATCAAAAGAAAATTATTTTAAATTTTAACACTTAAAAACCATTTTAAATTAATTATTAGAAATATATAGCAAATAAAGTCGTTTTCCCTTTTAATGAACTTTTTAAAAGAATATTTTTCAGTTAATATTTACTTTTGCACCAAACACAGCCTAAATATCTGTATTTGGAAAATTTTAGTTATGAGATTTTCTTTTCTTTTGCTTTACTGTTGGGCAATGGGCGGGCAGTATGCAATATATATATATATTCATCAATATTAATTTTTTCTTATTCTTTTGGCGTCGTGTCAACCACTTTTAGTTTTATTCGAGTAGTATAAACATTGTTTAAGATGTACTAGTAATTCCTAGTACTTGTCCATCTGAGTACTACTAAACGAATCTATTGGAGATTTTGTAGTTACAGTTATCAGTGAAAGTTTGCATGGATTTTCAGCACCTTTTACTTTGTCCACATAAAATTTCTGCATTACTAATCAACCGTTAAACATATATTAAATGGAATCGGGGTTAAATATTCATATGGGTGTACGTACGCTAGGTAGAGCACATGCAATTCTAATTTTTATACTAATATTTTGATTAATTTGCACAAAGTACAAACTTTTCTATATGAAACTCATTTGAAATGGATAGCTATTGAATGATAAGTATTTCTATGGAATAGTAAGTATTTCTTTATGCTTAATCTCAAGTGTCTCGGGTTAGAAAAATTGAGTCGTCTTTGGTAGAAGCGCGATTAATTGGGTCCTAAATCAGGAACCGACCACATGGTGGGAAATTTTCACCCCTACTCCCCCACACACAAAAATGGGATAGAATGAGACAAAATAAGTGAGCCATCTTATTTTCTTTTTCCTATTTTGAATTTTTTACCGGGGTTGGGTCAGAGAAAATAGAAAAGGGGAAAGGGACTCCTATTTTCACAGAGTGGCAAACAAACACGTTATACTGATTACATTTTTATTTTCCGGTTGAATTTACTAAAGATTTGAGTCAAATTTAAAATCTAATACTATTACATATAAGTGTGATGTTCTTTATGTATTGGTTTAAGTGGAATAACATATATGATGTCTTTGCTTTTGCTAGGCATACATTGTTGGGGAGCATGGTGACAGCTCAGTGGCACTTTGGTCAGGCATAAGTGTAGGAGGAGTGCCAGTCCTTAGCTTCTTGGAGAGGCAAGAAATTGCCTTAGAGAAAGAGACATTGGAAAAAATCCACAAGGAAGTTGTGAAGTGTGCATATGAAGTGATTAGTCTGAAAGGTTACACATCATGGGCAATTGGCTACTCTGTGGCTAACTTGGCTCGAACAATCCTTCGCGATCAACGAAGGATTCACCCTGTTTCGGTTCTTGCAAAGGGGTTCTATGGCATTGATGGCGGCGATGTGTTCTTGAGCTTGCCTGCACAGCTCGGAAGGAGTGGAGTTTTGGGCGTGACGAATGTGCATCTTACTGATGAAGAAATTGAGCAGCTTAGGAACTCTGCTAAGACTATTATGGAAGTGCAGAGTCAGTTGGGAATTTGAAATTTGAGTAGCACTTGTTCATTTACCAATGTTATAAGTACTATACTACTATGTTGTTTCTTACCATACGGTTTGTTGAATTTTGTTTCCTTTGTATTACTATCTTTGTTTATGAGGAAAATAGTGAGAATAACTTAGTGGTACAGCAGTATGTCATGTTACATATTGACTGCCTGCTAGTGCTATGTGGTGCCAACTTTGAAATAAAATTTTGTAACAGAAACTCTGATGCCGGTTTATAGAATTTTGTTTTATCATACTTCAATTAATATGCTTGTAATTTGGATCTAAAATCGTTATCATAGCAGCTTTGCAACTTGTCTTTGAATAACTAATTGGTATGATTCAAAAGTTACTTGAACTAAATGTTTTTCATATCTCATTTCATTCCAAAATTATAATATATATACACACATACAAAATTAATCTAGGCTAAGAATATGCTAATCATCCTAATTACATAATATTTGATTTAATTACATAAGTATGATTTGGTATGATGGAGATAATTTTGATATGATGGAGATAAGTATGATGTGATGAAGATAATTATCCATAATTATCTTCACATTACTTTTGAATATTCTTAGCAACGACATCCTACTCAGTGCTCATGTAAAAGTAGGATAAAGAGATTAGAAGAGAATAAACGGAGAAAATGTTAAAGTAGGATGCATGGATAAGAAGAAAATAAAGGGAGAAAATTAGAGAAAGAATGATATATATGAGGCACAAAACCAACTAATCTTTGATGATAAACAGAACAATAAATGACTTGTATGTAAAGAATGGATATGGAGTTCATGTTTCCATTCCATTTCCGATGTGTGATTAATTGTTCAAGTCCGTATAAGGAGTCCATGTTCCCATTTCATTTCCGATGTGGGACTCTTAACACTCCCCGCACGCCCAGACCTCGTTAACTGGAACGTGTACAATATAATTTGGGGGCCCAACATCGGTGAACAAAGAATTGAAATGAGTCTGACTCTGATACCATGTAAATAATGAATCTTGAACCTAACTCAACTCCAAAAGTTAGCTTGTAAGGTTAGGATTGTTCAAGTCTATATAAGGAGTCCATGTTTCCATTCAATTTTCGATGCGTTACTCTTAACATTGTAAGTTGTAACTTTATCAATTTACCACTTTAAATTATCTCTGAACTTTAGAACGCTACAGTGCCGTACAAATTCTAAAGTCTGGATTTTATCTCGATTGTTCATATAAATTCATCTTATGAATCATTGTGCACCATTTAAAAGTTATTGGAAATAAGTTTGTTACAAAAGTCTTACTGATTTCTGTCTTATGTTGGGTATAAATTAAATTTTCTTAAGTATATTTTGAAACCAAGTTCAAATATGATAGGTTTTAAGTTGTAACTTCTATGTTTTTTTTCCATCTTTGACATGTCAACATATCCGACAATCCATTCAATAATATTGCCAAAGATTATTGTTCTTTTAGCTGTTAAAGAGCAAGAAACAACAACAAACTGTAACTCTGATTGGGACGAAAAATACCCTGTAAAAGTTTTGAATGTGATAGGAGCAGTGATCCTATCATGGTCAATTATCAATAATATAGGACAATGATATGACCCATATTCTTCATTAAAATAGTAGTTCATTGAGGAAAAGATACTATTTATCTCTCCCCGTGAATGAGGAAATACAACTTTGCCTTTTTGTTTTGCTGGACTGGCAACAAACACCATAAATTCTCCTCACGCATTTTAATATTTTTTTGTGTTTCCATTCCTTTTTTTTTAGTTTCTTTTTCCGCTTTAAAATGCCTACCTTTCTATGTAGACGACTCTATTATCTCTAGACCCCGCTTATAGAATTACACCTTGATATGTTGTTGATATTGTTGTTGTTATTGTGTTTTCATTCTTATATTAAGAACAAAAAACTAAACTTAGCAAGAATATTTTTAATTTGATTGAAGAAATTAAGACAACTCTTTAAATGTTCTAGTTATTTAAGATTAAAAGAAAAATGAAATGAATTAAGAAATGATTGCAGGTTTTTGTCCTAACATTTCCAACTTTAGGGGGGACGCTTTTGTGTACAGTAGTAAACTTTGGTGTTGTTTATGGAAGTCCAACTTAAACTAGGACCAAAAGTTAAAATGGAGAAATAACTTAACGACGTCGTTTCAGTTCATTGCGCCTAAGCTATGGAAAGGCAGTACAGTAACGAAATCTCTACTAGGGATTAGGGAAAGAAAATTGAACTGAATCACAAATCGTTGAATTCCGATCGGCGAGAGACGAACGATTCCGATCATCGGAAAATGGCCGGAAGATTGAGTAATGCAGCTACTCGGATCATGGGCGGAAACGGCGTCGTTGCACGCTCCGTCGCATCTTCTCTTCGTACACGCGCCGGCATGGGCCTTCCCGTTGGAAAACATATCGTACCTGATAAGCCGGTAATGTCTATTACTATAAATACACAGTACTTATACTTGTTTAGGTTCAATTGTTTTTTTTTTTTAAAATCTTTTTAGACTTTTAATTTGATTGACAAACCCTAATTTTTTTATTTTTGGGTGTGATTGTAGCTTGAAGTGAATGATGAACTTACATGGGACAACGGTACTCCTTTTCCAGAGCCGTGTATCGATCGCATAGCAGATACCGTTGGAAAGGTTAGATCTTTTTGTTCTAATTTAAGATTTGCTTTTGAATTCCCATTTTTTTCATTTGTTACTGCTTACAATTTTCATTTTTTGTTAGTCAAATTAGTTTTAATGTGTATTGAAGATTTGATTTGATTGATGATTTTGGAAAGGTTTTATATTCTGATTAAGATTCCTATTTGAATCCCATGTTTATTGTTTTCACCTTTTACAATCTTAATTTTTTGATAATAGATTTGAAGTCGAAGATTTAATATGTCTTCGAATCCACTACTCATTGTTTCGCCGTTTAGAATTTCAACTTTTTATTTTTGTTAGTAAATTATTTAATCTGAAACATGAAGATTTTATTATGTGAAATCTGAGGATTTTATATGTTGGAAAGGTTAGGTATTTTGACTTAAGATTTGTATTTGAATAGGCATCTTCATGGTTTTTACAGTTTACAATTTTAAGTTTTTCCTTTTTGTTGGTCAAATTAATTATATATGATAATAGAGGATTCTTGAACTGCTTTTAATTTAGTATGAGGCGTTGGCTTGGTTGTGCGGTGGATTGAGTTGTTTTGCCGGGCTTGGACTGTTAGCTGTTTGGAATGACAAAGCCTCCAAAATCCCATTTGTAAGTCTACATTTATTGGATTCTAAATCAGTTTTTTCATGTTAATGTGAATTAGTTAGGCTTTGATGGCATACTTATCAGAAAAAGAAAAAAACTACACTTTCATACATAACTCTACTATGTTGTCCAGATGTGAGTTACACGTTGTGTGTGTTTATAATGGATGGACTTGTATGTTGTTTACTGTGTTGATTTGTGGCAAGTTACTTAAAGGTGTTTTCTTGAGCTTAGTGTTGGATGAATGCTAAGAGAACTCTTTTGCAGCTGTAGTTTATCTGTCTGTGGCTAAATGACCAGCATCACATGGATTTTCTTCGAGTTTATTATGTGATCTTCTCCTTCTAAGTTAGGAAAAGTTATATTGAACTATTCAGGTGTTATGGCAGAATGATGTCATGCTAGGATAAAAAACCAAGAAAAGAAGTATTACTTGTTCTTGGCCAAAGTATCCACGGACTTTTTCTTACCAAACTTAACAAATGCCTAGTCCCCACATACTCCGTCAGGAATTTCTCCCAGTCTCTCACCCTGTCAATTCTTCGGCACACTCGTGGTGCATATGCACCTTCAGCTAAACCATCAGTGAAGAGGAGGGTTGCCAGAGGTTTTACCACCTATAGTCAATCCACTAGTCCACAACTAGTTGTAAAGCCTTTGGTTATTTTTCAAAAAAGAAAAGGCCGTCTCCAGCGGGATGGAAAAATATCTGCGGTGTAGTACTCTGTACACCATCTTAATGCGTCCTATTTCTGGGGCTCCAAGCACTTGTAGCTTGTGGCTCGAATTCTCCACCTTGCTTTGTTCAATTAGAGCTTCATGACCTACGTTTTTCTGTGTTGTTTTCCATCACAATATTCCTTAGCCACTTCTCTTCTTTCTTCTTACCCTGCCTTGTGCTAACTGGGGAATGAACTCCTTTGACAATCACTAGATTATTTTCTTGCTTAAAAAATGACACTTCTCTTTCTTCCCATTTGGTAATCACTAGATTTCGTTCTTGCTTAAATTTTTTTTTTACGGGAAAAGTGTGATTAATACACACCTCTTTGGTGTTTGACCAATTTTCCCAACAAGTGTATGTCACCGACCAGTGATACTGTGACACGTGTCGTTACCTTTATGAAAAAGAAGAAAAAGAAACCCCTTTTTCCGGAAAAAAGAAAAAAGAAAAAAGAAATACACTGCAGCAATGATAGCCACCGGAAATCATGGCTTAACCACAACACTCTCACCAGCAAATAACTACAAGAGAGACTACTAGCGGCAACCGACGAGACCACTTGCCGGAGGAGTCACCAGGAATCACTCTAAGTTTCCGACGACCCTCCTCTCCCTAAACCCCTAAAACCCCACATATTATCACCTTCCACCAGACCCATTACTCAAATCTCACACAAAAACCCAAAAATCAGTATCCGAGCAGCAAACTCGACCAAAGTATACACCAGAAACTTGAATGGAAAACTTTTTCGGCGAATCTCTTCTCCCCATTTTTCGTCGCTTTGCTTGACCTTTTCCTTCTCATTTCTTGTCCATCTATATCTTTATCATAAAAAAAAAAAAAAAAATTGACCTCTGATTAGGACTAGTAATTTTGATTTTAAGAGTTCTACACATGAGTAAGCATTGGAAGGAAAAACATGGTGTGGTATATGGAGGTGTTGAAATGTCGATCGTGTATGGAGACTATCACTTATGGAGTTCATAGGCTAAGGGCGATGGTTAGTAGTGAAGAACGTTGGTTCAAAGCGGACGAAGGTTTTCAGCGGTGATGTAGAATTTTTCTCTTTAGTGTAGAGTAATCTGTCCTTTAAAATTTGGAAAATGAAAATGATTCAAAAAGAATTTAGAAAGTTGTACACGTGGCGTCGTATAAAGCTTCATACACAATTGTTTTTGCATTCACTCACCTCTTTTGTGTGTAGAACACACTCGTGCCACATAGCTAAAGTAGGACACACTTTGTAAAACGTTTGGTGTGTAAAAGGTTTCCCGTGAAGGAGGGTGTGTAAAAGGGAGTTGGCAACAAGCTCAAGGGGTAAATTATATATTAAATCTATCTTTTTTGCTGGTCTGACTTATGTAATGTACCTAACAGTGCCAACTTCACATTTTGTTAGCTCCTTAAACTGTGCCTAGAAGATATCTTGTACAGTTACCAATTTATAAAAAAGATATCTCGTACTAGAGCTATCTCTTTTTGTATTTTGCATCCTCTGGATGCTGTTTTAGCGAAATGCCTTTAAACTTCATCAAAAGAATTGTTTACTCGGTCAGATTATAGGTCATTGAGGAAACCCAAGTTTTTACTCGAGTAAATTTATTTAATTTTTCATGATGAATTGCTAATAGATGATAAATGGTTGATGAAGGATAGACAAAGAGACATCTTGCATCATATCAGGGATAGACTACCTAAAATTTTCACATGCAAGACATTATTTATTTCCTTTTATTTTATATTTGATATAGTGCGGTAAAGTCAAGGCTAGATGTTCTTTACTAATACTTCTAGTTATGCACTAGTTTTTTTTTTTTTTTTTGGTTTTTGTTGTATTCATAAAGTTGTTCGCTGGTGATTGTGATTTGCTAGGTAGGCATAGAAAGAACTCATGAACTTGTTGTTTTAGAAAATAGTATAATGGTTTCAAGTGATTTCTTGATGTTGTGTTCTTTTACCGATCATCCTCATTGTTGAAAGTTTTTGCTGCCTAATGTTGCAAGTTTTACTGTCGGCTCAGTGTTGTTACTAATTTGATTTGTGCTATTGGCATAACTACATTGCACTTTGTCTTTGCTGTATCTATGGAAATTTGGGAAGATGACAATGTGTTCAATATGTCATATGGTACTAGTTGGAGTTTAAGGGTGTTCATATACAAGATCTAGAAAGTTCTATTCTAAAAAATGAAGATGAGGGAATATAGAATTAAGAAAGAGTCTAAACTGTTGCATTCACGTAGTTTGATGTAGCAGAAATTTCAGTTTCTGTTATTTCTGCGCCAGAGAATTCACTGACTGAACGAGGCTATGTTAATGCACAACAGATACTGGGTGCTGTTTCTTATCACTCACACTTTTCATTCAAGTGCTGAAAATGTTTCAGAAGTCAATATTTCAGAGTGAAGGATGTGAACTAGAGTTTCCTTCTTTGGAGTCTTGAATCCTTAATCATTTCAATTGAATGCTCTTCGCTTTTATTTTACAGCAGCTGATGATTTGATACTATACTTGCTAGTAAACGCGACTATAGCTCCAAAAGCTGAACTAGAAATTGTATGAGACTGTCTAGATGTTTCCTAAGGTTGCGGCGTAGTGATCACGTAACATGGTTGATTGTATTTATCAGTTGTTTATTTTCAAAATCATCTGGGCGGGAAGGGCATTCGAGATTGTGCTTTGAGCAGTGCTGGCAGTCCTATCGATAACTAAGCTGCAAGGGAAAAGCATTTTAGAGAGGTATCCGTGACTTCCACGTACTAGTGGGGAAAAGTCATTGGATCTCCACCTTCTTCCTTTAAGGGTGTTGGGCAATGGGGACGGGTAGGAGACATGGGTTCTCTCGAATCTTGCAGCAATTTATTTTGAGAAAGGTAATTAATGTTATATATTTAAAGAAAGGTCACTAAGAACCATCCTTACAGTTCAAAAAGAGCAAAAATTATATCTATCTTACAACTCTATGATGTCTAATTGTGAATCCACATCATGCACAAAATCTTCCTTTCATGGTGTAATTAGAGATGACATTCAGTATATAATGCTGGCCTTTACCACAATTCACTACTGGAGAGATCTCATTCTCAAATACAACAAATACCTTAGGGAATACATACTGTGTCAAGGTGCCTTTACTTTTATATTTAGTGAGTCCTAACTGCTTGCAATTTCCCTCGTTCTTTGATCACCATACAATGCTTGCGTTTAATTATTCCTGTCATCTTCATTTTTATATTGGCTGACCTTTTCTTTTTCCTTTTTCTGTAATCTCTGTTTTTGGTATGAACAGATACCAAAGGTCTATCCATATGACAACTTAAGAGTGGAGCTTGGTGGAGAACCTTGAGCTTGCATTTAGTCACAATTGGATCCACAAATGTATTTCATGCGTTTATTCTCATGTTATCATCTGTAAGGCTTGAAACAATAAAAATAAATCTTGGTTCGACATTTGCAACCAACAAACTGATATTACTTTTGTTGCTTTTCTGCAGAATCTTTTCCTATCTGAAAGTTTGATTTGGCTAGTTCCGGAATGTTAGATGTAATCTTAAAGGTAAGTAGATTGGCCGTCTTTTTGAGATCAAACATTTATTGAAATTATTACTTTTCAATGGTAGGTGAGTAGTAAACGAAATTACTATCAATTGATTGATATGACAATGAACATTGACCACGGTTGATCTTTCTGTTACTGTAACCTTTCTTTTGTGCTGCATAAAACTTGTCTCACAGTTCAAACTTACGGCTCTTTTACAAAGTAATTAATAAGGGTAACATAAATGGTTTGTGAATTAGGATCGAAATGTGCACCCTGTAAATTCTGTTGTGTTCTTTTGGCCTTTCTATTTTCCAGTAACAAAATGGTTACTCAATTGGTGGAGGCAGATGATGGAAGTCATCAAATGGGTAAGTGTGACTAAAAAGTTGCTTAAAAACTTTTCGGATCAATGTGTATTGACTCTAACATGTGTTAAATAATCAAAATTCAACTCTCAGAAATCAATATCGCTTCATTAGACAATTTCTTAGTACAATTGGCAATTGGGTAAAAAAAAAAAAAAACTTTCTGTTAACCTTTTATTTCATCCTTCATTTTTTGGGAAAAGGATCAAATTTGTCCATCTACTATGCGAAAAGGATCACATTTACCCTCCGTTATACTATCGGTTTTAAAATATCGACGCCGTTAACTAAATGGTTCAAGTATACTCCTCTTCTGTTAGGGCTGTCCAAGATGGATAGCCACGTCTACGTGACACTGATATTTTAATGAGGTAGATGCCACCTCAGCGCCCCACCCATTTTACCCCTCCCCTCCCCTCCCATTGTTCTTCTACCATTAACACCTGATCCACCTCACCATTGTTGCTACTATTGAACCACCATAACCAACAATATCACATATGTCCGTTTCAAGGTTCTCATCAATCATCACCTATCTTGTTTGAAACTTGCCTTTTTCCTAATATATTAGATTAACTTAAAAATTGCAATCAAATTTCATATTCTTTGCCTGTAATTAAGAACGTGAGAAGCACGTTTCAGGAGCTTAAATCTTTGCTAACTCAACTGATAAGGGGAAATTTTGGTTCTTCATTTTTTGTTTTTCCCTACTAATTTAGAAAAAAAGAATTTTATACTATAAAGGGAGAAAAAATGACATTAGCAAACAATTACGTCAAACCCATTAACTATCCCTGCAATAGAGAAACGATTGGGTACCTTTGTCTTGGGTCTTTAAATAGTTGGTTGACAACTTAGTTGAGCACTCTCGTTTAGCCCATTTTGGTTCAAAATTTTGACGGTCTAATTGGTGTTAACCTATGTCCTATTTTGACTGGCCGTTAATAATATAATTCACATCTTTCCTTTTAAACTTTGGACGGCTTGACCAGATTAAAAAATTTTGGGCAAATGCGACCTTTCTTTTACGTACCTTATTTTTGGAGAAATTTCTTATATATACGAAATATGATCATATTACCTATAATAGCGGTATTTTTCAGTTTATCAAAACTATTGATATTTTGCTAACAAAATATAAACACAATTGAATACTGCTCTAACTACCACTATGATTAATGCATATCTGTAGAGATTTCTGTTTAAAAAGATTCTATGTGATTCACCTAGATCTACACTGATCTTCCTTCCTCAAGTATTTTTGTTTCACTCCCAAATGCCAATTGCCATTGATGGTCAAGTTCGAGCTTTAAAGTTTGATAATCTTTTATACAATTTGTTGCAATAAAAAACAACCATTGTTCGGAGTCAACATACAAAATTAGATTTTAATCAACCTACAACTTAAATACAATTTTCATACAATTAAGCATACAATTACAATACAACTTTCATGCAGAAAACTAAATCGAACTGTTAGGCAATGCTATAATTGTATAGTTATCACAAAATATATTCTTTCCTTGAATAGGACTTAATTATACTCTTTCCTAGAAAATGACTCAATTACTGATTGTGTAGTTATTACAATAAATATTTCTTAGAATAGAACTTTAACCCTACAATTGTATAGCTATAAATATTCCCATTGTATAATTGAATAAAGGTAGAAAATTATTATGAAAATCTCTCGTTTGTCTATCATGGTATACAAAGTCATCGTCTAATTTTTTTCGTGCTCTATATTCTTCTATGCAAGTACTTTGCTACCTTCTTGTTTTTCTTTTGTGCTCTCCGTTTTCTCTACACAGGTACCCTGTATTTTTTCTCTATTATTTTGTTGTTCAATGGATTCAAAATCATCTTCGCGCGATTTGCTTTCCACAAAATTGGACGGTTACAATTTTGCTCAATGGGAATTCCACTTTGGAATCTTTGTTCAAAGTAAGGGCCTTTTTGGGTTGTTAGATGGTTCTACTCGTCAGTCAACAGATCCAAAAGAGTTGGATCTCTGGATATTGAATAATGCAAAAGTAATCGCTTGGATGCTGAATTCGGTACATGATGATATTTTTATGAGACTTAGACCATTTAGTCTTGCTTCTGAGATGTGGCTCCACCTCCGGACAATCTATCAACAAAGCAATCTCGCGTGAGAGTTTGAAGTAGAACAAAACATTGTCGAGTATACACAGGGGGACAAGAATGTTCGCTCTTTTTACGGTGGCTTGCAGTCACTCTGGTCAGAACAATATCAGTTTTCTGGACAGAATATATCTACGACAGGGCTCAAGGAAGTCTTGAAAGAACGACATAAGACAATGCTGATGCATTTATTAATGAAACTCAGGTCTGAATTCGTGTTGATTCGTGGCAGTTTGTTGAACAAAGAAGTCACACATGCTCTGGACGTTGTGTTGGCAATCGTCTTGCGTGAAGAGACCACGCTTGGAACTCAGGCTGCCATAGAGTCCACACCATTACCTGATGTTGCATTACTTGCAGAAAAATCAGATATTGTTGCTTCGACAGGGAATACTAAGCGAAGTGTCTAGTGCTATGAATGCCACGAATTTGGTCACATAGCAGCCAATTGTCCCAAGAAGAAAAAGTATTGTGCTTCCTGACCATCATATTTCGGACTGTCGTCATCGTCTAAATCGTTCGCGACCTACTCACCAAGCATATCATACAGACGTCACTACACCATCTGGTACCTTTTCCTGTTGGTCACGATCTTGAAAGACAAATTCGAGATTCGACAGCAGCTGCCCTTTCTGGTGCCATCTCAAGTGCACCATCAACATCCTCTTCAGGTACAATTAATTCTATTAAATCAACTTGGCATCTAGATTCAGCTGCTTCCAATCATATGATGGGAGATTTGTCTCAATTTTCTTCGTTATCTGATGTCGTTTTTCAACATGTTATTCATACGGCAAATGGGCACACATTGCCCGCGTCTGGTATTAGTTCTGTTGGAAATATGTCTAAAGATTCTTTATGTACCGAATTTGAAGGCTAATTTGGTTTCAGTTGGTCAACTAGTTGATCAAAATTGTGTTGTGAAATTCTCACCTAACGGTTGTGTTGTTCAGAATTTGAAAACCGGGATGATCATGGCAATTGGGCGTAGAGTTGGCAGAATATTTCTACTAGAGTCGGTTCATCGTCACTTGCATCATTATTTGCTTTGAGTTTTTGCAGCGGATGTTACTCACTCGAATAAGTTGCTCACTCTCTTTGGCATAATAGGATGGGTCATCCTCATTTTTGTCGGCTTCAACACATGCTTAAATCATGTCTTCCAGCAGTACATGACATCCATTCCAGTCTCCCTCTGTCATGCTCTAATTGTGTCGGTTCAAAACGTCACAAGCTCCCTTTTCTATCCAGTTCATCTGCTTATGAATATCCGTTTGATTTAGTGCATAGTGATGTTTGGGGTCCTTCTCCTATTTTGTCAAGGATGAGATATAAGTACTTTGTTTTATTTATTGATCATGTATCTAGATACACATGGGTGTTTTTATTTGAAATAAATCTGAGGTTTCGACTCTTATTATGAATTTTGTTGAGCATGTTCATACACAATTTCATAAAAATATAAAAATATTTCGTTCTAATTCCGGGTGAGAATACATTAAGACAGGAATTATAGCTCAACGCACTTGGCCTCATACTCTAGAGTAAAATGGCATCGTAGAAAAGAAAAATCGACATGTTTTGAAAACTACATTGGCTCTTTTGGGTACGTCTAATATGCCAAAGAGTTTCTGGCTCGAAGTTGTACATACTTCTGTCTATTTGATCAATAGACAAACTTCTCCAATCATTGGCAATGAGACTCCGTACTTCAAATTATTTCACAGGAAGCCTGATTGTTCTCACTTGCGAGTTTTTGGTTGTGTTTGCTTTGTCCATCTTACAACACATGAACATCAAAAGCTTTCGGAAAAGGCATCACAATGTATGTTTGTTGGCTACAACGACACACAAAAGGGATATCTCTGTTATGATGTAGTTCATCATCAACTCTGAGTATCTAGACATGTTATTTTCTTTGAGAATCAGTTTTCTTACAAAAATGATTCTAAAAAACATGATTTGGAATTTGTTTCATTTTCTACAAGTTTGATGATGATGTGGTAGCTATAGATCCTCCGCTTGACCCTTCGGAATAGCTTGTGAACTATGATAACAATGATCTACAACTCTCCTCTCCTTCCAGTATCGATTCTTCATCCTCATCCTCAACTTTGGAAGAGGGTTCATCCCATTCGGTTACTCCCCCACGCCGATCTGAAAGGACAAACTGTCATGCTCCTAAATGACTCGGTTACTCTCTGGGAAATTTAGTAAGTCCTATGTCATGCATACCACATTACATTCTATTGACGTACCTACATCTTACTCACAGGCTTCTACACAAACCTATTGGAAAGAGGCCATGTCGGAAGAGCTTCATGCACTAAATGTGAATTCTACTTTAGAATTCGTTGATAAACCAACAGATGGAGTTTCCATTGGAAGTAAGCGGGTGTATTCCATTAAACTTAAGGCGGATGGTATAATTGATCGCTACAAAGCTCGATTGGTTGTTTAAGGGTACAAACAAAAGTATGAGGTGGAGTATGAGGAGACTTTTGCACTTGTTGCTAAGATGACAACGATACATACATTATTGATTGTGGCTTCAATAAAAGGTTGGACCTTACATAAGATGGATGTGAAAAATGCGTTTCTCCACGGCAACCTATAAGAAATTGTATTTATGAAACCACCCCCTGAATGTGTTCTGCCAAGATCAAATGTAGTTTGTCGTCTTCAAAAATCTCTTTACAGCTTAAAATAGGCTCCCCGAGCTTAGTTTGATAAATTTCAGTCCACGATTCAAACTGCGAGCTTCTCTCAGAGTTATTCAGATCATTCCTTATTTCTTCGTACTTCTCTTACATGTATCACAATCCTTCTAATTTATGTTGACGATGCCATTATCACAGAAAATGATCCAGAGAATATTACTAAGTTGAAAGAATTGTTGCATACCTCATTTAAGATGAAGGACTTGGGACGACTTTCATATTTTCTTGGACTTGAGGTTTTATACTTGTCTACTAGGATCATGCTCACACAACAAAAGTATGTTAGTGATCTTGTTGCAATGGTTGGTCTTACTGATGAAAATGTTGTATACACCTTGATGGAGATTAATACAAAATACAAGGAGGCTGATGGAGAACCATTCAGTGATCCGACATTGTATCGACAGTTGGTGGAATCATTAGTTTATCTCAGTATGACAAGGTCGGACATCTCATAAGCAGTACAAGTTCTAAGTCAGTTTGTGGCTAATCCTTACTACATTACAGTGCATTACTTCGTGTCATTTGATATGTTTGTGGTTCTATGAGTCGAGGTGTTCTCTTCCGTTATGATTCTCCTATACGCCTTGAAGGTTATACTGATGCAGATTGGACTGGTTGTCCCGATTCTCGTCGCTCCATTACTGGTTGGTGCATGTTTCTTGGCACAAATTCTTTTTGAGAATGAGTGGCGGTGAAGTTCGATCGCAGGACCTTTGGCCTGCTCTGATACCATATTGAAGTCTGTGACCATCTGATCTAAAAGCTTAAGCTGTTAGATAGAATACACTTTTAATATTTGATTATATTCTCAACATGTTAGAAGGAAGGCTACGAGTTGACTTTCTTTTTGTTGTAGGATCCCATTTTCATCATGAGTAATAAATGACATCTTTGTGGAGTTTATATATAACATGCATGTTTGATATAAGTGAATAACTTCACACCAAGTGTATAAAGAAATATTTATATTATCATATCACCAAAAAAATCTATCGATAAGATTATAACCCTTCATAAAATATGAGATTTGTAATTTTAAAAATAAGGTAAATTTGTCAGTATATATTAGTTAAAATGGAAAAGGGTCAAAATGCCCTTAACATATGAGACATGATTAAAACATACCTCATTTCACCTATTGGATTAAATTTGTCCTTTCTTCCACCAATTTGGATAAAAAATACCCTTAATATATTAGAATTGGCTCAAATGTCCTTCTTCCACTTTTTAAATCAAATTTATTCCTAATATATTTCATGCTTAAAATTACTTCTTTATTAACGACACAATTATATGACATTTAATTCAATTTTAATTAAACATGTGGCCTCTTTTAATCATACTTGTATGTTGTAGCACAATTAGTTTGTTTGAGAACATCCTCACTTCCGTCACATAATTTTTTGTTAATTTTCTATTACCTTTCTTGTTTAAATTTGTTAATAATTTAAGTAAATTTTCGTAAGTTTAAGATACTGGAATCAACTTCTGAAACCTTAAAATTTGTTAATTTTGTTAATTATCTTGCTTGTAAAGTTTAAGATACTGGAGTTCAAAATGAGGATGTCTTCTATCTTGCTTGTTTAATTTCTTCTATAACTAATTTGTTAAGTAAAATAGTCTCCAAAGATACCTACGTTGTTTAACGTATAAATAATATAAGTGGGACTAACATAAATAAAAGAAGGAAAGTCACATGATTAATTAAAATTTAATTAAATGTCATATAATTTTGTCGTTAATAAAAGAAAATTTTTAAGCCTAAAAATAATATTAGAAATAAATTTGATCTACTGAGTGGAGGGATAATTTTGAGCCATTTTTAATACAATAAGGGCATTTTTATCCAAATAAGTGGAAGAAAGGATAAATTTGATCCAAGAGGTAGAACAGAATTTGTGAATCATTTCTAATAGGTCAGAGAGGAACATCCTAACGCTGCTTTCCATTTTAAGTATGGTTGAGGTTAATCAAAGAGAATGTAATTGATATGAGCACCATTGGAAGCAGGGAAACAAAACATTGGAAAACATTGATTTTATGTTTTTTTAAATACTTTTCTTTAGCCTTTACATGTGCCAACAAAAAATGGCCTCGGAGGCTCGGACGTGCAGAGCCGGATACAAAATTTTTAATTTACTGATTTTGGACTATAATTTTTTTATTTATTGAATTATGAATAAATTATTCTTATTAAATAAAATTTTAAATATAAAACATAAGATTTGAGTCTAAATTATTAAATTTTACCGAAAATGGATGAATCTCAACCACCCAATCACACTCCTCGATAAAACATATACTAGCTTATTCATTTTCTAAAAACATTCCTCTGTTCTTTTCTTCGGCTCTTAACTATGTGGCCAGGAAATCATTAGCTTTCTCAACCTGCTTTATTTCTTAATATCATTAGAATATCATCGGATTTTCACCATTTCTTAAACAACAATAATTACAACATATCCAGCATAATCCCACGAGTAAGGCGTGGGAAAGATAAAGTATATGCAAACCACATTTCTTGAAGTATCTTATTAATATAATTACTTTTAACAAAAAAATCATAGTGAATATCCTGTGAGTTGTTTCCATAAGAAATTTTATAAAAGGTACTCCATATATGTGTTCAATTTATCTTAATCTTTTGTGGAAATGACACATGGCTGGTAAAGGTGGAGATCACAATATTAAGGAAGTTCTAGATTAAACAGCACAAATGTTTGTTAGTATAGCATATGGTATAAGACCACAATCTAGTATTGTGAAGTGTTTGTCGATCTATAACGTTACATGCCAATTTTAATTAATGCCCTCTCATAGTAGTGGTAAGAGGCCTCGGAGAAGGAATATTACTAGGATGAAAACATCAAGCTCATGAAAATATTACCTACTTATTTATTAATTTTATTAAATTTGACTTGTATCAATGATAAATCTTGTCAAAATATTTTAAAAAGATATTTTTGTTTTATATGTTATATATAGTCATTCTAAAGATTTTTTATTAGATAGTTAAATAAATTAAAACTAAATAAATAAATAAAGAAATTAAAACTAAGTTAGAGTTGAGCGAATTAGGCTATGATCCATTATTTAGCCAGTTCTGACACCCCTGCACATTACTAATGGTTAAAGGAAAATAGAGGGACATGATGTAAGACATATGAGAGTGTTGGTTTTTAACAAAGCAATTAAAAAAATAACATAGAAAGGCTGAGAGAAATATACTGCAATGTAATCAGCTCTGTTGAGTTCTATATTTATAGGGAACTTGCATTAATAAAATAGTAAACATATGATTATTATCCTAGCTTAAAATATCTCCACATAATCATATTTAATTAACTAATTATTAAAAGTTAATCAGGAATAGTTAGCTAATAAACTATTAACTAGGATTTTTTCAAAATACTAAAACTGCCGTCTAAAAGCATAGTTCCAAGAGAGAGATAGGCTAAGTACAAGCCTTGAAAGTTTAATTTAGATGCCAACAAATAAAGAATACAAAACAAAATCTTGACGATAAAAAGTCTAAATGATGCCTCAAGCTTGTCAATTGATTAGCTTCACATGTGAAGTTTTGTTGATGATTAAATTATAGAAGCATCTTTTTGAAGTAATCGCCATTCAAAACATATTTTTGTTACGGCTGAATACAATATTTAGGTAAGCCATGGGAAACAATTAGGGGCCGTTTGATAGAGTGTATACGAATAATGTTAAATAGGGTGTACTAGTAATGCTGACATTATTTTTTATTCATCGTTTGGTTTGATGCATTAGAAATAACATGCATCGTATACTTTCTAAAAATAATTAGTTGTTTACAAAAATATCCTCCATACTATACTATGTGAGGGACTTCATGGACAATTATGTCTTTAACCATACTAATGCATGCATTAAAACTCATTGCATTGCCAATATCATGGTTTGCTAGGTATTAGTTATGTATAACATAATACCAAATAGAGTGTATAACTAATGCATCCATTAATTGTACATAGGATGAAAAAGTGTACCAAACAAGATATTATTAATACACAAAGCGAATGCATATATTATTTTATCTAGAGTTAAAGTAAGCTTATCTTTTACCTTGAAAGTTGATTATGGAAAAATTATCTCGCAGCTGTACTGTTAATATTCTGACACCCTTGGACTGAGTAGAAGAGAAACGAATATGTATGAACTAGAAGTGAGTGAACTCAGAAGCTACGCTCATCAAAATATAATCGTCCAACTCGATTAAGTTTGAGTTGGTCATTAGACCCGACCCATTTCTGCCATAAAAAAATAGGCTGATATGTAGTCCAAAGTTGACCATAAGAAATCTTGTAAAAATATTTTTAATTTTTTTTATTTGATACGGATGTTATATATAGTCATAATAATAAAAAAAACCAAAATAATTATATTAGGTACTAAAAATATATGAAAGAGCTAACAAGAAATTTAAACTTAGTAAGAATTGAGTTGGTTAGGTTTTGATCCACTTATTAGCCCATTCACCCTAAGTAACTTTTAGGCGGGTCACTAACCTACCCACCCATTTATTAACTCAAAACGTTTCCTTTTCTTTGCCCAGTTTTTAGATGATGGAACAAATTAGGGTGAGGGTGAGGATCTGAAATTCATAATAATCACAATATTGTTTAAAATTGGAAACAAGAGAACAACAGAAACAACAAAGGAAAATAAAGTCATTTCATGCTTATCTTCACTTTACTCTTTTAATATAATACCAAGTACTACATCATAATTAATCCGTAGAGTAGGAAGCATAAAAGCTTTACATTTTACAAGCAACAAAATTTAAGAAAAGGTAAAACAAAAAGAAGCTCAACTAATTGAAAAAAATAAATCCTACCAAGTTTTCATTGTTGTGAATGAAAACTAGGCTGCTGTTCTCTAGTAATTTGTGACCTGCGATTCATTAGATCGATGTTGAAATGTTCATATGTTGACTAGGACTATCTGGAGTGACTAATGGATCCCCAGTTCCCATTCCTACATATTGTTGCACCACCAAAACTGAAGCACTCATAGCGAAATCAGAAGAAGCTAAAAGATCTCCAATGGCTCCAAGCTCCGGGCATTAGCTCCAGTCAGTTAGCCCCGTGGTCAACGGGGAGACTGTGCCTTGGTCTCTGCCAACTATGAATAAATCATGTGAGTTATCTATAGACCTTATTGCTGCTACTGTCTCTTCTCCGTGATTCACCACTCCTACTGTGTAAATTATTGATTCATTATTTGTTGTTCTTGCCCTGAATTCTTTTACGTATTCCTCGTCTAGCTGTTTTTCCCTGTCAGCTTCTGTTACAACTGTTAGTATTCTGTGGTTGTGGTCGTTTCTGTTGTTGGCAGAGTTTGATCTTGTTGCTTCAATAGCAGTTTCTGTTGGATATGTAAAGCAGTACGAGAAATAAATAAATATTACAAGTGTTCGAAAGGATAAACAAATAAGCCAATATTATAATTGCCGCAAGCTGGTTGAGTCTTGAATCTTGATAACCTGAAATCAAAAAACACTAAATCTGGATTGTTACAACTGTGGCTGAGTCGAGAGATGGTTCTATGTCTTTAAGACAAGATTGCCTCGTATATATGTTTTTACGTTAACGGACAATAGTCTCCCAAGATAAAACAACAACTAATCAACACTACAAAGCAAATATGTTGATTCTGACGAAGAAAACAAACACGAAATGACTTGCTGAAGAATGGAAAAGGAAGGAAGAGTTTTCTGTTTGTCCACTGTTTCTGCTCACGTTTTTAGACTGAGTTTCTCTTGTTTTCCTTCTCTCTTCTGTTTGTGTCTTTTTGTCTAGTCTCAACAATTGAGCCAAAGGCTTCAATATATAGTATAAGGAGAGGGACTTCTCAACTGTCAACTAATGGTTGTTAATAATCAAGTAATGACCATTAGTGAGGAGTTAATCAGCCATTGCAGATTAATGGAGTTTTAACGCTCCAAAAACCAACCAAAAAGGCAGGCAGAAACTTTCTGCCTTCCGTCGTTCCCAAATTCATCTTTTCAGAAATTTCAGGGACCAAACTGTAAATATTAAGCAATTTGGGTCCAAAAAGATAATATCAGAAGAAGCCCACGACCCGAGCCCGGACCGGACGAGCGGGCGGTGCGCGTGGACTTAGCCTCGAATTCAAGCACATCTAGGTCCTCCCTCCTTCAAACACATGTGTTACCCCTTGGGGTCCCAAACCCTTAGCCAATTTTGAGACTTATAAAGAGAACAATTCTTCATTTTCCCACCGATGTGGTAGATTTTTCCACACCATATTTCCATGCCTCAAACACCTTACTTCGTGGACCAATATCTCTTTCATTTCTTAATGAAATTTGAATGGCCCTACGATCATCTACTCAGTAGATTATGCACGTGTGAAGAGACAAAGCCTCCAACATGCGAAATCCTAGTGTTTAAGTCATTAAATATGGGTGGACGCACCTCCCCACCAAAGGCAAATTTCCAACCGTTTCTCCACGGAGGAAACGCATAATGGTTAGATTGATATTCGGGTGCTCACTCATTCTCCAAGCATAAGCTAATGCCTCGCGATCATCTGGTCCCCCAAAGAATAACACCGCGACATGGTGAGAAACTGTCGACCTTGTGGATCCACTTAAGCCTCGGTCCACTAGAATTCCAACTGAGCAAGGTGCATTTGCTAATAAGTTTTGGTTAATTGTTCGAAATGCTGGATTTGTAGCTTCCATTCCACCATCAACTGTTTGTTGCTTGTGGAAAGGGATGATGATTAGTGCCATGCGCTTGTCCTCTGCTAACACGCAAATATCTTCGTGCATGGTGGAGTAAGGGGAGATGGCAGTGAGAGGTTGCACACATACGCATCCTACATTTTTCTTAAAGTTCTCGAATGCATTGATAATGTGATCCGATTGAGCTTGAGTCCTGTTCATAGCCGGCCTCCCCTATTTTCTCATGTTATGGACAATAAGCATTGCAGATGCATGTCCAGTGAGTTCGACAAGGTGTAGTACATATATGCATATTGGTGATTTCTTGGTGGGATAAGATGCTTCAAGAAGATTGATAATTGTTGGAACATTTCTAGGTGTGTGAATGCTAACTAGTAATCGAAATTCCTTATTCAACTTTGTTTTTTGAACTGTTCTTCTCTTATACGGGACGAAATTTCTTGATGGTTTGTAAACTATTGTCACAGCGGGGGTGATGATCGCGGTCATGCCTATCTCTACCATCACCATTATAGAAAAAGATTTTTCATCAAGAACCTGCATTTACATAAGCATTTCAATACAAGAAAAATATAAAATTGTGACAGAATATTTATAACAGACAAGTCCGTCACAAAATTGTGACGGATTTGTAAAAAAATTAACTACTTTAGAATTTGTGACGGACATGATAATTTGTCACAATTCCGTCACAAGTTTGAGATGAGAATAATAATCTATCACAATCCTGTCACAAATTTGTGATTTCTGTCATTAAAGTTTGTGGGGGAATAATTTTTTCGTCACAAATTTTTGTGACAAGCGATTAAGTGACGTCCCAAAATCTATCACAATTCGAAATTTCAGACGGAATTGAGACAAAATGGTCCTTCACAAATTTTTTTTGGTAGTGTTTAGTACTGATTTTTGTGTGATGATAAGAAGATGAAGTATAGTATATGTTAATTACCTTTTGGTCTTTACCAACATTGAGCACAATCATCTCAATAAAGCCTTTGGCATTCATGAGGAGACCAAGAGAAAGGCCTTCATAAAATGGCATTTTGTAATAGAGAGTTACAAGAACTACACCTATTACTTTGCCAGCACAAGCCAGGATTATAACAACACATAAAATTCCCCATGTCGCAGCTCCATTAATAGCACTAATCTCTGTCTTTAGACCACTAATGGCGAAAAAAAGAGGCAACAAAAGCCCCGAAACAAAGTCCTCTAGCTTTTCTACAAGGGTCAAACCAAGAGGACCATTCGGGATAATCAAACCAAACACAAAGGCTCCAAAAACAGAATGTGTTCCAATAACATCTGTTATGAATCCAGCAATCATAACCCATCGATTCGCCTTCTGGTGTCTGTCTAATCCTCCTTGCAATCAATGGCCTATCGACGAAGAAGCAAACACAAATGAAGGCTGTGCTTGAGAGGATCACCCAAAGAGAAGACAAGGTCATATTTTTATTCTCAGAAAAGGCAATAGCAAAAGTTAAGAGAATCCATGCCAACATATCATTAATAAGTGAAGCAGACATCGCGATCCTCCCAATTTCAGTGTTGATAAGTTTGAGCTCCGCAAGAATTCTAGCAAGAACAGGGAATGCAGTAACAGAAAGCGCGAGGCCAAGGAAGAGAATGGAAGTGCCTTCTTTGGTATGTTGTGACTTATCATGCAACAAGAAGGAGAATGAACTCCCAATTAAAAATGGCAATATCATGCCTGCTACTGCTATACTCAAGGCTTGTTTACCATTTCGACGAATCACAACAATGTCCATTTCGACTCCTATTAGAAAGAGGAAGTAAAGAAGGCCAATGTTTGACATTGTTTCAAGGACCATCACACTTCTTTGAGGAAATATTGTATTAGCAAATTTGCTACTTCTTCCCAATACTGATGGCCCCAAAATTACACCACCCTGCCACCATTTTGCACAATATTAATATAGGAGTAGTATATAAAACAAAGCTAACAAGATTATGCTATTCCTTTCATAGAAATAAATTATGGACACATTCATTAGTATCGATATGATCATTATTTTATCACCATTTCACCAAAGTAAAAAATTATCTAGACCAATAACAAATTTTCTTTTGTCATTTAATCCTCTTATAGTCAAATTCGCTTCACCGTTATTATTATCAACTTTAAATCATTTTATTTGCAATTGGTCTAATTATAACAACCATTAAATTTGTGCACTATAAAATGCATGATCTCATATATATATATATATATTGCAAATGAAAAAGGCAGTTCTGGTCCTAAGCTCTCGCTCTGCATGGGCTCCGAGGAAAAGTTGGACCATAATACTTCTATTTTAATTAGTTTTACCTCGCATTTCTGCAAGAGGTTATCTATAATGCTTGAATATGTAGCCTCTACTCACATGACAACAATTCATATCATTGCACCATGGATTTTCCCCTTATAAAACGACGTTGACAAATAATGAATTGAAATTGAAAATGCAATCATATAATTAATCAAATTTGATAATTGTATAAATTACTTACAAGAATCTCAGCAATCACACGAGGTTGACGAATGGGTTTCAATACATAAACGAGAAGCCGAGTGATGACAACTACCAATGTCAATTGCAATATGAAGAGTGGCAATGAATAATCAAGTGGATTATCACCCTACCATACCCCGTTCGTGGTTATCATCGTTGGTGCATAACATACTATATTATTCTCAATTTTGTTCTCGGAGTTCGTTACTATTATGTCCGCCATTTTGATCAAATGTGACTCAAAAAATTAGTACTGTGACTCAAAAAATTAGTACCTAGTCTAGGTTACAGGTTCAAATCGTATGATAATGTTTTTGCAACTTTTCAAATTCTCTTGTTAGAATTCCTCTCTGCCACCACTACGACGTCAAAATTGAATGCCATGCATGCATGTCTTCAGTATGAGAATTGGTCTTTGACCGAGAAGAAAAGAAAAAAATTTAAGTGCTTGTCAATAAGCTCAACCAGAAAGAGAAAGGGGATAAAACCGAAGATGTTTATGGTAAAAATTTGATGGAAAAGAATTGAAAATTCTATTTTTTGTTCTGATGAGACGTGCATTTTTTTCTTGGACTTGAGAAGTTAAAGAAAGTACACTAAAAAGTATAGTAACTACAAAAATGGGAACAAAAAGCAACGTAACCATAGAAATGCTTGAAAGTAGCATGATTGTTGAAAGTGGGACAATATTTTATGACACCCAAAAACTGTAATTTAGACTACGGGCATAACTAAAATATACCCCAGTATAATAAAAAAAAAATCCTGTAACAAGTTACGCTCTAAATAAATTTTCATCCAATCTTATCCACTTCGCAGTATTGTGGTCTTTTTTGTTTCCAATATAAATAGTCTCTTATAAGGCAACTCAGAGTTGCTCTAAAATTAGAGATTCTCTAAATGTTACATTTATTTATATGCAAACATGTAAGTCTACAGAATAAAGGACTTGACAAAACCTATATAGGTGTAGCACTGAAAAAAACTATTGACCCCATAAAGATAGTAAATCGAGGGTACACTATTACATTATCATCTCTATATAACTGTTCCGTAGAATTATATCGGTCGTCGAATTAAATATGTTCAAAAATACTCTTAATATGATGTAATATTGTTCACTTTAAATCAAAATCACATAATATTTTTGAGAAAATTTCACATCATTAATTATTACACATTATATGTAACTTCTTTTTATGAGGCTTTCTTTTTTTGTTAAACTACCAGAAGGTAGTGTATGTTGTATTCCAACAAAAACTTACAAAGGAGGGCATTGCTTGACCTCAGTCAATATTATTACAAAAGTTCCTACCCTGACTACTAAGAGTTTTAACTAACAAAAAATTAGTCTTATCGTATCACATTCTGAGACTAATTAAGGAGTTGATACTTATCCAAATGGTAAGGTCCTTTGGCATCTTTTGGCAAGGCATGGAAGGAGTTAAAGTGTAGGTTGATGTCACGACTAGAAGGATATTTTGCCAAGCTATCGGCCACTTGATTTGCCTCTCTGTTCGGGCTCCAGAAGTTGCCAAGTAACAATTTAAGAGTCTAATTCCAGTTCCAGATCAATGAGGACAAGTCTACTGCACATAGATGGCTGCAATATCTGTCTCAGCCATATTGTTACTATTGCATTTCACTGAAACTGCAAAAGCCAAAATGATAACACCTTCTCTCACATATTACTTGTCTCCATATCAGGGTAGGTCTAAGTTTCTCAGTAAGCTCACAGCAATTGTGCCATGGTACATCAATATTGAACTTGTACAGCATCTTCTTCAGGGCATTTACCCAACAATAATATAGTCCAACAAGATATAACTCATTGATTCTTTTACCCGTAATTCTTAATTTAGTTCAAACCGAAGAATTGGATAGAAATGTGGATGGTGATTATTACAGTTTATTTTCCTAGAACACTCAAAAGTAACTCTTTTCAGAAAAAGGTAAAAACATGGATTATGTAATTCACTTGCTTATTTATAGCATTTCTGGTGGAAAAAATAATACTCCTATTAGCTAGATAAGTTTGATCTAGATTTTAGTAGTACTATTAGAAGGTACTAATTGGTTACAGATGTATGATATCATTGAAAGAATGAAATAAACTTGATACAAACACAGTCAAAATCAATGCAGATGACAAATTGTTGAGTAAGCCGTCAAGTAAAAATAGTACCTTCTATACTTTTTTAAAGTAATTACTGTACTAATTACCAAAAGAGGCGACAGGACCACTGCAATTATATGCCGAGAAAATACATCATTACTCCGGAACTTGGATCATAATTTCAAAAAAAAAACACTTAAATTTTGCTAGAAGTCTATTACCCTGAGCAATTTTGAACTGGTATTAATATACTCTTCTCGGTCAATCCTAATTTTATCACTCACCAATCACTAATAGTCACATGTCAAAATACTTAAAATTTACAATTAAAAAGAAGAAGAAGTACAATTTTTTTTATATATTAAAAAAATAAAGCCACACTTCTTCTCCCCTTCCCCTAACAATCTTCAAGAAATCAGAAATGGAGGTATTGCTTCAAAAATTAAAACTAAGAATCACTCACCATTTGATGTTATTATCAATGCAATTGACTTATTTCTTTCTCTTTGAAATTATAAAACAGATCTATCGCCAAAAATTATATCCGAACAATCTTTTTCCACTGGTGGCAAAAGTCACCATGGCTGCCAATTCCTTTTATCCATAGATACAAAGAATCGATAGAAAATTCACAAAATTCCTTTTATTAATGGTAAATTCTTGTTCACAAAATAAATTTCTACTAAATGAAAGCCATTTCTTTCATTATCTTCTCTCACAAGCCTTCCTCAGTTGTCCAAAAACACCCAAAGCTTCAACTTTTAACTCTAAATCATTCAAATTTATCATTAAAACTTCTAGGTCTTTCACATTCATCGCAAAAAAAGATGTGGTCGAAAAAACTTCTGGGTCTTTGAGAAAAGTTACTTTATTATAGTAGAAGTTCAAATTTACTTTCACCAGAGTCTTCCTCATTCTCCGACGACTGACAGCTCAAGAGCTCCGGCAACCTGTCGGGACCGGTGCTTCTTCTGTTTAATGAAGAAGAAGGGAGTATAATTAAAAGAAATTACAGATTGGGAAATAAAAAAAAAGGAAATAAGTAAAAACATTAGCAAAATAATTTTTAAATAAAAATAGTGTAAAAAATAAACTTTAAATCTTCTTTTTTTGGTTCTTCACTGGGCTCATCTCACGGAGGGAAAAGCCAAAATGTAGTTGTCTTGTTCTGACATACATTTACTATGTTAGGTGATCGAAAAATGACATATTTAATACCAGTTTAAAGTTGTTCAGGAGATATTAGAACCTTCATAAAGTTTAAGTGTTTTTAAAAAAAAATGGTCCAAATTTTTAAAAAAATAATGTATTTTCTCATTACATAGCTAGATGGCAACTTCCCAACATTAGAAGAAGATATAACAACAACAACAACAACACCCAGTGAAAATCTCACAACGTGTGGTCTGGAGAAGATAGGGTGTCCGCAGACCTTACCTCTACGTTGAGAGGTAGAGCGGTTGTTTCCGAAAGAAGACAAAACATAAGCACAGATAGAGCAAGAAAAACGGTCAGACCCATGCATAAAATTTAAGGTAGTATGAAAATGCTGGTATCAAAAGCAAATGGGTCATGCCAGCGCATTTTGAAAAGTAAAGGAACTAACATAGTTAGATAAGCTAAACACAGTACACTAAAGAGCACCCAGCAGCAGAAATCGCACACTACTATACAACAATAATGCGCCTACTAGTATGGTAAGCTAAGCGGACCCACAATAATCGCACTACACTACCAGTCTGTATGCGTAAGTAGTACTACAGTCGACTACCTACTACCCTTCTACCCTAATCAGTGTCAACCACAACCCTCTATCTAAGGTCATGTCCTCAGTAAGTTGCACCTTCGTCATATCCCTTCTAATCACCTCTCCCCGATGCTTCTTCGGCTTACCTCTACCTCTCATAAATCCGTCCATAGCCAACCTCTCACACCTCCGCACATGGGGCATTTGTGTCTCTCCTCTGCACATGCCCGAATCATCTCAACCTCGCTTCCCGCATCTTGTCCTCCACCAAGGCCACTCCCACTCTGCCCCGGATATCATCATTTCTAATCCTGTCCCTCCTTGTATGCCCACATACAATATCGTCGGTCTAACCATCACTTTATAAAATTTGCCTTTAAGTTTTGGTGGCACTTTTTTATCGCACAATACTCCAGATGCATGCCTCCACTTCCGCCACCCTGCCCTAATACGATGTGTGACATCGTCATCAATCTCTTCGTTTCCTTGGATAATAGACCCGAGATACTTGAAGCTTCATTTCTTCGGAATGGCTTGGGTACCAAGTCCCACCTCTACATCTGTCTCCCAGTCATTCCCATTACTAAACTTGCACTTTAAGTATTCTTTCTTGGTCCTACACAACCTAAACCCCTTAGACTCCAAAGCCTGTCTCCAGACCTCCAGCTTCGCGTTCACCTTGCTGCGAGTTTCATCAATCAGGGCTATATCGTCTGCGAATAACATATACCATGGCACCTCACTTTGGATTTGGTACGTCAGTCCATCCATCACCAACGTAAATAAGAATGAACTAAGAGTTGAACCTTGGTGCAGCCCCATCATCACTGGAAAATGCTATGAGTCCCCTCTTACTGTCTGTACCCTGGTCTTGGCTCCATCATACATATACTTGATCGCCCTAGTGTACGCCACATGTACACCTCTAATCTCCAAACATCTCCAGAGAACCTCCCTAGGAACTTTATCGTATGCCTTCTCGAGGTCGATGAAAACCATATGTAAGTCTCTCTTCCTCTCCCTATACTGCTCTATCAACCTCCTAATAAGATGAATGACTTCTGTAGTCGAACGTCCCGGCATGAATCCAAACTGATTCTCGGACATAGACACACCTCTTCTCACCCTCATCTCCACGACCTTTTCCCAAACTTTCATAGTGTGGCTTAGAAGAAGATATAAGAAGGCTAATTTTTTTGTTAGGTGATTTTACTTTCCTGCAATTGAAGAGATTATGTTTAGGTGTATCTTTTCCGTTTTTGAAGATTGAGATTGTCAATCCTTTTTTAAAAGGTAAGGTCCATATCCCGATTTATTTATTGATTTGATAAGGATTAAGGCCCCCTCCCCCTCCCCCCTCCTCCCTCCGCATGCCCCCACACCAACCAAATGAATACTTCTAAGTATGGGGTATTAGTGGTACCCAAACCCCCCAACCTAAGGAATACATTTGAGTAAGGAGTGTTAATGTATATTGTTTATCATAATTAGTAGAGTTCTTGTACATGTATAATTATGGTAGTAGTCTTGTATTAGGAAAAACTATTAGATACTTGTATTAGAAAAATGTAGATTTAATTTCCTTAATTAGATTTTGTATATCATGTATATATACCCTTTTCATTAATGAAAATAATCAGGGGATTATTATCTTTCATGGTATCAGCATTATAGGACAAAATTTCCTTCTCCAATTACAGCTTCCGCCGTCCCCTTTTCTCGATATCCGAGAACCGGCCGACACCAAACCTCCTCTCTCCTAAATTTTCTTCCGACTCCCTAATTCTCCTCTTGTTCTTTCATCATGTCTACCACAAAGAACACGTTTCTCCTGCCCTTACAGTCTCCAACATCAAGAGCAACATCCCTATCATTCTTGAGATGGAAAACGTCCAATATGCGATGTGGACAAAATTATTTAAAGTTCACGCACGCTCTCATCGAGTTGTGGGCAACTTTTGATACTACGGTGCTCTAATGGATTTATTCCACTATCTCTACAGATCTCTTGCAGACTATCATTGAACATGACGTTACGACAATGGACACTTAGGATAGGTTGCGTGATATATTCCAAGATAACAAAAATTCCTGTGTCGTGACCCTTGAGCATGAATTCTCCTACATCAACATTGGGGATTTTCCGAATGTCTCAACTTATTGTAAAAGACTCAAGGAGTTGGCGGATCAACTCAAGAACGTTGGTGCGCCCGTCACGAATGATCGTGTTGTTCTTCATATGCTTGCAAGCCTATCTAAGGCTTATAATGGCGTTGGGACACTTCTTCGTCAAAGTAATCCTCTTTCGCCGTTCTACTAAGCACGTTCCATGCTCACCTTAGAGGAAGCCGGCTAGGCTAAAAAGGCGGCTACCGGAGCTGATTCCGTCATGATGATGGCAACTTCCGATGATCCACACTCATTCTCGAACAGTTCTAGCTAAAACCGTAATAATGGTGGCGGCAAAAAGGGTCAAAATCAGAAAATGGCGGCTAAAACCGCGACGACAGCCCCAACGGTAGTGTGGTGGTGGCAATGGCAGCAGCAAGAGCGGCAGTGGCGAAAGACATGTTGGCAGTGGCCAGCATGCTAGGTCGCAACCTTGGGCTAGTGCATAGTAGTCGTGGGGCTGGGCCAGTGGGTAGTGGCCCAATGCACAATTTCCACTTTATCCAGCGAATTGGGTCAACCAGCAACGGCCCAATTCCCAGCAGTTCCAGAATAGGCAGCAGGCTGGCCTGCTTAGGCCTCGGCCGCAGTAGGCCTTTATTTCTGCGGGCCCAACAGCAGTCCAGACACCCACGAATATCGAGGCCGCGATGCATATACTTGGATTAAATCCCCCAAACACAAATTGGTACATGGACACCGGTGCTACTTCTCACATGCCATACACACCAGGTAATCTCTCCTTTTATTTCAATTTGAGCAAAAATCGTGGCATAATTGTTGGTAATGGTAATTCAATTTCAATTCGTGGTTATGGTCACACAAAGTTATCTCCCTCAAATCCACCTTTAGTCTTAAAAAATGTCCTTCATGGCCCTCGCTTAATTAAAAATTTGGTGTCAGTTTGAAAATTTACAACTGATAATTGGATTTCTATTAACTTTGACTCTTTTGAATTTTCTGTGAAAGATTTCACGACGAGGATACCTCTAATGAGATGTAATAGTCGGGGCGAGCTCTATCATATCACTACCACCAACACCACTACCACTAATCAAGTCACACCGTCAATGTTTGCCGCTTTAGCACCTTCCATGTGACATGCGTGTTTGGGTCATCCGGGAGCGTCTGTTCTTTCATCTCTTAAATATAATAATTTTATTGTTTGTAATAGTACACGTAATACTAATATTTGTCTTTCTTTTCCACTAGGGAAACATGTTATATTACCTTTTGTAGTCTCTACTTCTAGTACTTTGATGCCTTTTGATATATTCATAGTGATTTGTGGACATCTCCCATTTTAAGCTCTTTGGGACACCGTTGTTATGTGCTATTTTTGGATGATTACTCTAATCTTTTGTGGACCTTTCCTTTATCTAAAAAGTCTCAAGTTTTTTCCACATTCCTAATGTTTAGAGCATTCATCCGTACCTAATTTGAATGAGAAATTAAAAATATTCAGTGTGAGAATGGACGGGAATATGATAATGGACCGTTTTGGGAATTTTGTAACTCTAATGACATATCTTTTGGTTTTCTTGTCCTCATACGTCCTCACAAAATGGAAAAGCCGAACAAAAAAATCATAACATTAATAATATTGTCCGAAACTTACTCACCCATGCTTCATTACCACCCACTTTTTGGCATCATGCATTACAAATGGCTACTTACCTCCTTAACATACTCCCTAGCAAATGATTAGCATATCAATCTCTCCTAAAAATTCTTTATCATTATGACCCTTTGTATTATCATCTTAGGGTGTTTGGGTATTTATGCTATCCACTTTTTTCGTCCACTACAATTAACAAACTTCAAGCCTGTGTGTTTTTGAGTTATTCGTCTAATCATCGTGGTTACAAATGTTTTGATTTTTTATCTAATAAAATTATAATTAGTCGCCATGTTATTTTTTTTGAAACCCAATTTCCGTTTGCTAAATTGTATAATTCCGTGTCTAGTGTTTATAATTTTTTGGATGATGGTCTCTCACCGTATATTCTCCATTAGTGGCCCCAACCTGCCAGTGATCCTAATTTGCCAACAGGCCCACTGTCTACTAGTCCAAATGGTCTCGGTACTATTTTAGGTTCTCGGCCAGCAGGCCAACTGCCTGCTGGTCCAAATCCGTATCTCCCGTGTCCAATGTTTCGGCCAATAGGCCCACTGCCTGTTGGCCAGTCCCAAGCTGACCCGCCAACGACCCAAATCCCGTCCCCTTCTATTTCGAGTCAAGGGCCTGTTACTCGTAGCCAACGGGGTATTTTTAAATCTAAAAGATATTTTAATCTCAATTTTAATGTCACTAAATCACCCCTACCACGTAGCCCTGTGTCTACCCTTCATGACCCAAAATGGAAAATGGCCATGAATGACGAATATAATGCTCTTATTGAAAATAAACGTGGGAGTTGGTGCCCCGTCCGTCTGGTGTCAATGTTATTCGTTCTATGTAGATTTTTACTCATAAGGAAAAATATAACGATTGTTTTGAGAGGCATAAGGCCCGTCTTGTAGGTGATGGCCAAACTTAACAGGTTGGCTTAGATTGTGGAGAGACATTTAGTCTGGTGGTCAAACGGGTAACCATTCGTACTGTTCTCAGTCTGTCTCTCTCGAAAGCATGTCCCATTCATCAGTTGAATATGAAGAATGCTTTCTTACACGGTGATCTCAAGGAGACAGTATACATGAATCAGCCCTTGGGTTTCATGGACCCCGATCATCCTAATCATGTATGTTTTCTCAAGAAGTCCTTGTATGGGCTTAAACATGCCCCACGGTCTTGGTATAAGAGGTTTGCAGATTATGTGTCTACTATTGGGTTTTCTCACAGCAGGTCTGATCATTATCTGTTCATCTTTCGTCGTGGTACTTCTCTGGCATACATTCTATTATATGTGGATGATATTATATGACTGCCTCTTCTGATAATCTGCGCAAGTCTATCATGTCTTTTCTTAGTTCAGAATTTGCTATGAAATACTTGGGACCCTTAAGTTACTTTTTGGGTATGGCGGTCACACGTCATGTAGGTGGTCTATTTTTATCACAGAGAAAATATGTGGCTGAGATTATTGAGAGAGATGACATGTCATCCTGTAAGTCCTCTTCTACTCCGGTTGATACCAAATCGAAGCTGAGTGCTACTTCTAGCACACCTTACGAGGATCCCACCCTCTATCGCTGTCTTGCATGGGGTTTTCAGTATCTTACTTTCACGAGGCTCAATATTACTTATGCAGTGCAGCAATTATGTTTATTTATGCATGATCTGAGGGACGAGCATATGCATGCGCTCAAACGCATTGTGTGTTACATACAAGGCACTCTTGATTATGGTTTGCATTTATATCCATCCTCCATCTCTACTCTCGTGTCTTATACATATACTGATTGTGGGGATGTCCAGATACCAGACGTTCGACATCTGGTTATTGTATGTTTCTTCGTGATAACTTGGTCTCTTGGTCCGCAAAACGCCAGACTACTTTATCGCGATCCAGTGCGGAGGCCGAGTATCAAGGGGTAGCCAATATGGTGTCTAAGTCATGTTGGCTACGTAATCTTCTATTAGAGCTTCACTTTCCTATTCAGAAAGCTACTTTGGTTTACTGTGATAATGTTAGTGCAGTCTATCTCTCTGGGAATCCGGTCCAACATCAGCGTACTAAACATATCGAGATGGATATTCACTTTGTTCGCGAAAAGGTAGCTCGTGGAGAAGTACGTGCCTTGCATGTCCCTTCACAGTACCAAATTACCGACATCTTTACTATGTGTCTTCCTTTAGTTCTGTTTGAAGATTTTAGGGACAGTCTCAGCGTACGACAACCGCCGGCTATGACTGCGGGAGTGTGAAAGACTACGTATTACACGATCAAAATCGTGTATATACATATTGTATATTTGTATATTATTTACCATAATTAGTAGAGTTCGTGTACATGTATAATTATGGTAGTAGTCTTGTATTAAGAAAATCTATTAGACTTGTATTAGGAAAAGATAGATTTAATTTCCTTAATTAGATTTGTATATCATGTATATATACCATTTTCATTAATGAAAATCTAATAACTTTTCCTAATATAAAACTACTACCATAATTATAAATGTACAAGAACTTTACTAATTATAATAAATAATATACAAAATATACAATATATATATACACGCTTATATAAAATTTAAATCATATTAATTTTTTGGTTATTTGATTTTATATAATCAAACTCAAACTTTTTGAAACTGTCTTATCATCTCGATTTCTCATCAATATTGATATCGATATGACTTTGATTAATTTTTAATATTTTTTTAAAAACATCATGTAAGATCGGTCACAACTGCGATTAGAGATGGAAGTGGATACTGGACCCGGTCCGGATCCGGTGGATCCAGATCCGTTTGATAGGATATGGATCTTCAAAATTTGGACCCGACGGATCCGGATCGGACCCGTATCCGTATCCGTTTCTGACAGATCAGATCTGGATCTGGATCTTATATTTGAGATCCGTATCCGGTCCAGATCCGACCCGTGGATCCATTTTTTATTAAATATATTCATAACCTAGAATGTAATTTTATAAGTATTTTCTTAAAATTGCTAAGAACATCCTTGCAAGTTTAATTCTCAAAACAAGTTTAATTTATCCCGCGTTAACTCAAAAACCAAAAAATAAAGAGGTAACTTCGATAATAAAATCAATGTTATATTAGTGAATGACTAACATCTTCATAGACAAGTAGTTAAAATTATATTCACTTCATTTGTGAAGATTTCAAGCACATGCAAGTTCTGCATTGTGAAAATACTAGTCAGCATTTTCCACAACTATTGTCATTGTCCAACATTTTCAATTAATAGCTCACAATCGAAATGAGACAACGAACAAAATATCTCATATAAACATTTCAAAATTGAAACACAGTAAACTGTTAGCTAAGTAAAAATCGTTTGTCAGTTCAAAAAAAAATTCTTAGTAAGACAATTTTTTTTTACATGTGGATCCAGATCCGATCCGTGGACCCGGTGGATCCGATGGATTCGGATTTGAATATGATTTTTATGGACCCGATGGATCTGGATCCGGATCTGAATTCAGGTATGAAAAACGGATTTGGATCTGGATCTAATAGAATCCGGTCCAGATCCGATCGGTTGCCATCCCTAGCTGCGATATGCAGGATCAAATTGCGGCAGGATAATAGAAGAGAAATTATATTGTTGATTGTTTACCAATGAGTATCTTGTGTAATTAGCCTCCCAAAAAAAGTATATTGTGTACTGAAGTATGTGAATCAATTTTTAAACATTCAAGGATTTTTACACTATACACAAGGCAATGGAGCTTACAAAAAAACCTCTAATTCTTATTTTATTTAAATATTGAATCAATATGCAGTGTATAATCGTTTTATATATAATAAGTATATACACTAATTATGTACTTATTTATATACTAATTATACATCGGCTATGAATACTAGCTATTACGATTAGAAGGGCCGGCTAGACCCTAAAGCCGGTACCCGAGAATTGGAGGGCCCCAAATTATATTTCTCTATATATAGTATGCAATTTCCTTATGTAATTATATATTTCTCATTATTGATAAATTATTATTTTTTCATTTACTGTTTAATGATTTAAATATTTTCTCTCACTAAATAGTAGTACAACCTAATTAATATTTTTACCAATCTTATTTTACCTTTTAGATGCATTTTTTTCTTTATTCACTAGTTACTCACTTAACTTTATTTAATAATTCAACTTATCATTTATTTTTCTCATATAAACGAAAGTTTCCTGATTCTCTCCTTTAAGTCGTGATGAAATAATCAAGCATGCAAGTGTGGCAACAAACAAAGTTTGCAACAAACAAAGTTTGCAACATTTAGTTCATTCAATTACTTGTAATGTATAAAATCAAGTTCTGATCATTGTATATGTATAATGTATATAGATTCTTTTTAAAGATTTAGGTTTAGGCTTTCAATGTCATTGAGCCGCCCTAACGATTAGACAGGTGAATTTTTAACCAGCTAACTAAAAATATTAAGATCATTTGTCGGTACACGCACTAAATCATACTAAAATGAAATTAAATCAAACGAGCACTGAATTGATTGCTCCAAATTTAAAGTAGACAGACTACTAAATATATGTTAAATATAAAACGTCAATAGATGGAGTGGTAATTATTGTAATCAATTTTTTCTGGTCATATTTATTTGTCTGTGGTGTAGTTTCCAAATAAGGTTTTTTTTTTTTTGCTCCTTTTGCCAGTCTGAAACCTCGAAGCGAATGAAATTAAAACAAAGTTCACATGATGCCTTGGTGAAATGAACCAGACAAATAGTCCACTATTCACTCTTTGGTTATTTATTCGTTTATTTGTTTATTATGCCAGCCGCTACGTACAGAGACAGTTCAATAACAGCTTCAATCAAACTGAGATTTTATGTTAATATTTCAGATTAAAGCTCACTTTAGATTTCAGGCGAGGCAAAAAAGAACAATTGAATCAGACATAATATAATAAACTAATTAAAAACGTGCTCAATTTAACATTAACATGGTAGAACAACGTATGAAAGATCATGAGTTCAATTAATATTAAGTAACTGATATTACTTTTTAAATTACAAATTTCATCTTTTAAGGTGCCTCACCGATAGATACACTGGCAGACTTAGAATTTTGAGTCATGGGCGTGATGTGCTCGACTACCTTTAATCTAAAATTTACTTCCAAAAATTGAGTGCTCACTCAATATTTTTGTACTATATTACTAGTTTCCAATATAAAACAGTGTTTTGAGGTAAAAGTTAATGGGTTCTTGAGTATCCAGTTCGCGGTTGTGTGATATTCTTTTAGTTCCCTAATAGTGTATCTTTTTAATTTATTCCGACGATGTATATGAGTTAATCTCATAAAAAATAAAGTTTGAAGGATGAGTTAAGAAAAACTTGTGGGAATCTTGCATGATATAGAGTAGAAAAATAAGAAGATCGGATTTTCCATTTCTAGTTCTAGCTTAGCATTCCTGTAGAAGGAGAATTTCAATGTTATAAAAGGAAGAAACTCCAAAATACAATATGTAATCAAGTACAGAAACAGTGTAAGTGCGTGCCTTAAAATCTGTGCAGAAATGGACGCTGTGAAATAAAAGAGACTATTCACGGACTGTATAATCAGCACACTCACTGATTGGATATTGAAGTTGGCAATGAAGAAACATATCCAAAGTTTCCATTTTAATTTCAACACCTAATCACCTAGGAATTCCTCCACCTACGTGTTGCTCTCTCAGTTCCATTTCAAGTAAAACATTCACGGGTTACACATATTATACACCTATAAAAACTATAGTGTATATAAAAAATCAAGAACATAAAAAATAATGCACCCACTATTTTAGAACCCCCAATAAATAATTAAAGGAGCCATGGCTTCATCAAAGATTTCAGCAATGTTCTTTATTTGTATAATTTTCATGTCAATATGTTTGTTACCAGCTTATGCTTCATATGGTCAATGCCCATGTTCTCCTCCACATCCACCCTACCAACGCCCTAGTCCACCTGGCACTACCCCGCGGAATCCACATCCGCCAAAATCTCCAGGTCATCACCCTCATCCACCTAAGTCTCCCGGTAGGCCCCACCCTCCCTCAACTCCACGTCCGCATCCACCAACTACCAAACCACCACCCCATCACGGCGGACTGCCCCCAAGGGTTTTGCCGCCTATCGTCTTTCCACCGCCAGTCATATCACCTCCCATCACTCGGCCACCTGGCGTTTCGCCTCCAGTCACTAGGCCACCTGGCATTTTACCACCTATAATCAATCCTCCTATCGTAATGCCTCCAATCACCAGGCCACCTGGCATATCGCCTCCCATCACTAGGCCACCTGGCATCCTGCCACCAATCACAAGGCCACCTGGCGTTCTTCCACCAATAATAAACCCTCCCCGAATTTTTCCACCAATAACAACTCCTCCTGGAGGAGGGGTATTCTCACCACCATCTACTGGCGGATATCCACCCTATGCACCTCCAGGTGGCGGAGGTGGAGGTGGAGGTGGACCAGGTGGCGGAGGCGTTCCTGGTATTGTTCCAGCGCCACCCGCCACGTGTCCTATCGATGCATTGAAACTTGGGCTTTGTCTTGATGTACTTGGAGGATTAGTGCATATTGGGATAGGGAATCCAATGGAACATATATGCTGCCCAGTGTTACAAGGACTACTAGAGCTAGAAGCTGCTATTTGTCTATGCACAGTTATAAGGCTTAAACTTCTAAACCTTAATATTTTCCTTCCACTGGCCCTTTCAGTTCTTGCAACATGTGGTTTAACTCCTCCTCCTGGTTTTATATGTCCTCCTCTTGTTTGAACTAGGGAACTTTAGATATGTTGTTCTTTTGTTGTAGTATTGTGCAAGGTAAGAGATGAAAATGCAAATAATTACGAGTACCCTAGAATCTTGTTTTTTTTCTCGAAGTGTAAACGACATGTTCCTAAGAGTTCGTGTCTTTGTTATGTTTGGCATTTTAATTTGCTCCCACAAATTTGATTCGAGAAACATGATAATAATGGATTGTCGTGGGTATATGTGTTCATTTGCATAGAGTTCCCTTTCATTTGTGTAACTTCAATTAGTATTTTTGTTAACTCGGATCACATAATCAGAAAGATAAATAGCTGAATTTTAGCGAATTATAGTAGCAAAACCACTCCATCGCGTTTTTAATTCTTCTTCAAAGGTCGTGATATACCCAACGAGTACTTACTAGGGCTGTCCAAATGGACGGGGCGGGACGGGGGAGAGGGTCGGGATGCGGGATCCGACAGGACGGGAAGATTTCCCGTCCCACATCCTGCCGGTAGAGGGGCCGGGATTTAGGGGGACGGGTCGAGATCGGAATTTGGGGGTTTATTTTTTGCCACTTAATTTTAAAAAATAATATATATAAACACTTCAATAATTGAACAAGATAGTGTAATAAAAACATCTCAAGACTATTTTTGTGATTCTCATATTATTTAATAGAAATATGATTTTTTTTGTAATACAATTTCAAAATTGCAACTTTGTGTTGTTCAAAGGTTGCAAATCACATAGGAAAATTGCAATTAAAAAATTACATAGTTAATCATACCTTTTCTAATTTTCTCACAATGTCTTGAGGATCTTCAGTTGGAATTGAAATTTGTAGGTCAAATTGTTCAACGTTACTTCCTGTTCCCTCGGACAAGATTTCATTGTAATTGTTGTATTCTTCTTCGTTGATCTCCGGTTGACCGCACCTTCTACCCTCCGCTCGAATCCAATCTCTGAATAGAACTGCAATCTCCAATGGGTCTCCCGCCAATGAATGTTTATGCTCTCTTATTTGAAATCTTCCAGCAGAAAAAATGCTTTCAGACGCTGTTGATGGCGCTTGAATGTTCAACACATCTCGGGCCATCTTTGCTAGTGTCGGAAATGTATTCTCATTCTGCCTCCCGTATTTCAGCAAGTCTTTATGTCCATCATTGACAATTAATTCGTACGGTACAACACCCTACAAAACATAAACATCAAATTCGCTAACTTGTGAAGAAGTTGAACCACTAAACATTTTATTTCTAAGGCCTTGAATACTAGCAGTAGAAACCACATGTTTTTATAAGGTTGCAGCGAAGTAGTAGAAGATGGTACAGAAGCCGGTTGATTATTTGCACTTTGTTGTTGGTAATACATATATACTTGTTTACATTCCGTGTGTATGCTAGACGTAGTTGGATCGTGAGTTGGTTCTTCAGTTGGGTCTGTTGGAAGTACTTCTATACAATCATAAATCATTTCTACAAGTGTTTTACAACCGTCTAATTTAATACCGCACCAATAATATAAATAGTGGGAATAGGAAAAAAGTATTTTTAAAATTTTGTAAACATTTTTTCAATAGATGCCTTATAAGTTGGTTTTTGCATATATTCATTAAGTAACAAAAATATTAGAGCTATATAAAATAACATATTTGAAATAGTAGGATAATGAATATCGGAAAATTCTTTAATAGCTTGAAAATTTCTCTAGAAATCTATTAAGTTCTAAAAAAAAATTCCAATCATTATCTACGAGCATATCCTTTGAATTTTTACTATGGGCATTAAATAATAAAGTTATATGTTGCCTATAATCGTAAGCAACAAGTAGTTGCTCATACAGAGAATTCCACCTATTCGAAGCTTCTTTTGGAATTTTTCTATAAGTTAATCCACAATCACGACAAGTTTTTTTTACTCTTTGCGTCTTTGTATTTTATTACCTTTAAAAATAAAATTTATAGCAAATTGTATTTTTTCAAGAATGCTTTCAAAATATTTTAGGTCATACTTTACAACTAAGTTATAAATATGGCACACACATCTTATATGAAAATGATTAGAAAAACATGGATTTAATCAAATTTTTAAAAGTGTTATACATAATCATTAGAAGTAGCATTAGCTAATGTAATAGTCATAATTTTATCATTTATTCCATAATATTCACAAATTTCATTAATATTTTGTGCAATAAAACTTCCATTGTGCCTATCATCAATATATCTATATGCTAAAATACATTTTTGCATAGATCAATTTTGATATATCCAATGACATGTTACCGTTAGTACTACGGCCTACGTCAGAAGTGATAACCATTTTGCCATTAAAATGATACAATGCATAACGTAAATATTGTTGATATTCACTTGCAAATTTAAAAACATCCCTTCTAACAGTTGATCTAGGAATCATTAAAAGCAGGATTATATGTTTCTTGAATGTAATGAATAAAACTAGGAGAGGAAGGAAATGAAAAAGGCAAACCCTCCACCGCAACTAATCTTGCCATATTTTCCCTATCTTTATTTTTATCATATTTATGACAAAAAATTACCCCCGTCGTCGGGTTAATTTGACCCTGTACTTGGTCGGGGACACTATGTAAACCTTGTCCCGACTCAGTTGGCACACCCGATGTTTTAGCCTAGTATTGATTCCACCTAGCTGTGTGCTCGCCTAGTACATGTCTCAATAAACCTCCCGTCCCACCTTGTCATTTTTCGGTTTTAAATTTATAAACATTTTTACAAATTTTACATCTAGCTAGTTGATTCTCTTGGTCCCTATAAAAAATGTTATGCAACTGATTTTAATTTTCGTTGTGTGGGGCCTCTACTCATACTAGGGGGAATATGAGACATTTCAGTTTTAGTTTGAGACTCAGTATGAGCCTGAGGTTGAGGTGCACTAGTGGATGTGTCATCTAAATTATCGTCTAAATTAAAGTTTGGTTCGTCAACCTCATCATCTAATGGTATATCATTAAAAAAAGCAGTTTCATCTATATGAGTGAAATCAATGAAATCATTGGGACTAGGAATAAAATTACTAGAAGAAGTACCCATACCCTTATTACCCATACTAGAAGAAGCACCCTTACTCTTACCCTTAAACATACCTCTTAATCCTTTCATTTTAATTATATAAATAAATAATTAAAGATATTAAAATTAAGTGCGATAATTAAAATAAAGTAACAATAATAATTTCAGGAAGGAACGAATGTACCAAATGCCGACGTGTAATCGAGGTTGAAAATTAAAATTTGCTTGATGGATGATCCTCAAGCTAGTTGCCAACTTCACTCTCAATTTTTTAACTTTGATATAAATGAGCAAAAAAATATAATATTTAGTAGGCAATGTAGAATTGTAGAGAGATAAATTGAGAGATCGTAGGAAGATTTGTGAGAAAAATGAAGAGGAAAATGAGGTATTTATAGTCGAGAAACAGGGTTAAAGTGTAAATATATTAACTTAGAGGTTAAAAATAAATATTAAGGGTTTATGGGATGGGGAACTGAAGCTACCTTTTTATAAGCTCAACACGGGGACTTCAAAATTGAATGAAATTCTTAACTTTAGTAAACCTTCACATGCAGGATTTGGGTACAAAAACAATTTTAAAACTGGCTGCTCTAAATTCTTTGATAATAATTAGAAAATATGTTTTGTAAAAGAAAAGGGGATGCATAAGAGTTTCTCATATACGTCAAAGAATAAATCTAAAATTTTTGTGCAGTTATTGTAACTTCCATGGACACTTAAAATCATATTGTTACAATCTTCAACATTCTAAGAGCAAAATGTTGCCTAAAATGTTGTCCAATATTTCGGATAACAATTGAAGCAACATTTCTGAGTCAAAAGGTAAAAAATATTTTAAGAGAGTTTGGGTTCCTAAAATGGATTTAACTTGTAATGTTTGTATAATTGCATTAAGAACTAACATTGCAGGTTCTTGGTACTTTGATGTTCTCGCCACATGACAGGTACTAAAGGTTTTTTGAAGAATTATGAGTCATTCAATGGAGGAAACGTGACTTTTTGAGGTGGCAGTAAAAGCAAGATAATTGGAAAAGGGATCTTGAATGTCCCTGATGTTCCAGCCTTAAGAAATGTATTATACGTTGAGGGCTTAATGGCTAATTTTCTTAGTATCAGCCAACTGTGTGATGACGATCTTGAGGTAAAATTCAATAAGAGTGCTTGTGTGGTTACGAATGAAGCCAATGTATGTTTCATGACAAGTACTATAACGGGTGACAATTGCTATCTTGTTGTAAGACAAGAAACATGCAATAATACTAAGGTCGATGACATAACACTATGACATCAAAAGTTGGGGCATGTCAACTATCGCAATTTAGAGAAATTGATCTCATATGAAGCAGTTAAAGGCTTACCCAAAGTTAGCCATAAAGGTAAAATTATCTGTGAAGATTGTCTGAAAGTGGAAAATGCGCAGACTGGTGAAGAATCAGATATTGCCCCAAATGTTGCCACACCCGAAGCAACATCTGAACCTGAAATAGAGATCACAGAGGCCAGATAATGAGTCAAGTGTTGAATTGTTAGATCAAGTTCGAAGGGACCCCTCATCAAGGATTAGGAAGAATCATCCTACAGGCTAGGTGATAGGGGGAGTTTTTGAAGGAATTAAAACAAGAGGAAAAGAACCACTCAACTATAGAGAAATGGTAAGGTATGCGTGTATGTCTACCATATACCAAGAGGTTAGTCTTTCTTATTTTATATCTACTTTAGAACAAAAAAAAATGTCTTAGAAGCACTCAAGGATAATTTTTGGATTCAAGCTATGCAAGAAGTGCTTGAACAATTTTTTCGAAATGAAGTCTGGGACTTAGTTCCACGTCCAAATAATACAAATGTAATTGGAACTAAGTGATTTTTAAAAAATAAATCAGACGAATCGGGAATAGTTGTTAGAAACAAAGCTCGTCTCGTTGCACAAGGCTATACTCAGGTTGAATGAATCGATTATGATGAAACTTTCGCACATGTGGTTAGAATTGAGTCAATTAAACTTTTACTTGCTATTGCTTGTTGTCTAAAAATTACTTTACACCAAATGGATGTGAAATGTGCATTCTTAAATGGTTATCTAGATAAGGAAGTCTATGTTGAACAACCAAAATGATTTGAAGATTCTTACCATCCACACTATGTGTACAAGCTCAAAAAGGCTTTGTATGGGTTGAAACAAACCCCTCGTGCATGGTATGGTCGTTTAACTAACTTTCTTATTGAATTTGGTTTTAACCGTGGTGAAGCTGATCGTACTTTATTCATTAAACGTCACGGTGTAGATATTATTATTGCTTAAATCTACGTAGATGACATAGTCTTTGGTTCGACCTCACTGTCTTATGTAAAGTCATTTGTTGAATCTATGTCATCGACATTTGAAATGAGCATGATTGGAGAACTAACTTTTTTCTTAGGCTTGCAGATAAAGCAAAGTAATGATGAAATTTTCATCTACAGAGTAAATATGCCAAGAATCTAGTTAAGAGATTTGGTTTGGAGAACGCTAAACAAATGAAGACGCCAATGGGTTCATCGCAGAAGGTATGTAATGATAATGTTGGTGAAAATGTCGACCCAACATTATATCGATCTATGATAGGTAGCCTTCTTTATCTTACTACTAGTCACCCATATATTATGTTTAGTGTTTGTGTTTGTGCACGTTTTCAAGCCTGTCCCAAAATATCCCACTTAAATGTCATGAAACGTATTATTCGATATGTTACTGGCGCATGTGAGTTGGGAATTTGGTATTCCAAAGACACTAAGCCTAACTTAATAGGATTTAGTAACTCGGATTGAGCTGAAGATATGGATGATAGAAAAAGTACAAGTAGATGATGATTTTATCTTGACAGTAATCTTGTTTCATGTTATAGTCGTAAACAAAACTGTGTCTCACTTTCAACTGCTGAATCTGAAATGTGGCAGCTGGAAGTTGTTGCTCTCAATTAATATGGCTAAGACACATATTAGACGACTATGGATTTACTAGCAACATTTTGATTTTGTATTATGATAATTTGAGTGCTATAAATATTTCCAAAAATCCAGTTCAACACTCACGTACAAAACATATTGATATTAGACATCACTTTTTAAAGAGATTTAGTTGAAAAAACAACTAGTTAAAATTGAACATGTTGACACTCTTCATCAACTAGTTGGTATTTTTGCAAAAGTTTTGGACCATGAGAGATTTTCTAGTTTGAAGAAATCTCTTGGTCTTTGTAATGTCTAAAAAGAAGGCATTTTTGGTGAATATCGGCTGAAACGTTGTCTAACATTTCGGGTGACATTTATCGATGTTATATCATTAACTGATTATTGTTGTTGTATAGTGCATAACTTTTGGAAACAGAATCATGATCCTTCAATAAGAATGTGATTCCAACGTGATATTGTTCTCTGCGATGATATATAAATACATATATATCATAAAAAGAGAGTATCAAAATAGGCAAAGCCTAAACAAATATTTGGAAACTGTGCAAAATGGGCAAAGCCTCTGAAAAGATACCGTTCCTATTCTATAGGAGTATCAAATGCTTCAAAAGGATTTTGAGAATACTAAATAAGTATTCTTATTTTTACACGAAAAATTCTTTTGTATGTGTTATATGTTTAGATCAAGGACACGATGGGAAAATGTTACATTTGTCCAGTGGTCAAACTTATAAAAATACGTATAAAATATGTCTTGATTTGTTGCCAAAATGAAAAATTCTTGAAGGATCAAAATACTTGTGTCGTCCAAAATATTGTCAACATTGTTGTTTACATTTTCAGATTGTGATATTTGTTGGGATGTTGTTCTTAACTGATTTCAGAAAAATTGGATTTTTCTCCCTATTTTTATGTCGTGTTTTAATAGGAATTTCAAACTTTAAAATGATAAGATTAAACTGAATTCCTACCGTGATGATCATCTTTTTATCTCAAAAATTTAGGTGTAAGTTGTTAGATAAATCTAAAACTCCTAAAACTAAGAAATTTTTGTTGCTAAGAAAGGTTAGCCATGTATATAAATATTCCTCTCATTTGCTATAATTTTTTTTGAATTTTCCCATAAAAATAAAAAACAATATATAAAAAGGGAGAAAAATCACATCGGGTATACATTCTCTTACCCGCTGGACTCACCAAATCAAACTCCATTCTCAATCTCAAACACTAAATTCCTAAAACTTTCTCCACAATATTCACTGATGGAAACTTCTCCAATGTTAACACTAATGCCAGCCAACACTCCGACCAACACCCCAATGAGTACAAGCCCTTCTATGAACACTGAATCATCTAAGCAAAATGAACCGCAACAACCCTGTCAGTTATCTCTTTCACCATCCACAGAGGACTTGTCCAAAGCTATAGTATTTAAAGGTTTAGATGAACCTTTAGACATTAGCTACCCAGGTGATAACAACAATCCAATAGATGTTGATGAAACATCTGATATTTCACCATTGGATAAAAGACCAAGATCCTCCATGTTCCCTACTCGTCGATCGATTAGAATGTTTGAGAGAACAGTTCGTGAAAAATCGAGCAACAAAAGGTCCAAATTTGATACATTTATACCTGCTTGCTCGAGCAGTGACAGTGACGACACGGAATTTGTGCTCTCAACTGAAGAGAGTGAAGAAGAACCAACTGCTTCAGTACCGCAAAATGTATCATAAGAAAATGAGGAAGTTCCTGATGAAACTCCACTGAAGCAATTCTTTCCAAATGGAATTCCTAGATATGCCAAATCGAGTGTTGCACCGAATGTTGCCACTGATGCCACAACATCTCAGGCATCATTTCAGCCAACATCAGAAGAGACACAAATACCAACATCCTCCAGCAAAACTGAATCTGATTCAGACCTTGAGGTATCTATCTACTCGGACAAATTCTATTCTAAAACTAATTTTGATAATTGAGACTGGTACAAGAATAGATTTATTAGGTCTGAAAAAGTATTAGACATTGCCTCATGTATAAAATATGGTTTGATATAGTTTTTAAAAGAAAGACAGCTCCTAGGATATGTTACTGAGAAAATACCATATGTTGATAAAATAGTCAGGTTGTTTTATGCTAATTTGAGTTCTGCTATAGAGGATACCTCCTCGAAGAAATTTAGGTAGGTATATCTCTATAATAGAGTATATTTTTTCACATCTGCTGTTATAAACCAATATATGGGATTAAATCCTGAGGAGAATATTAGAGAAGCAGACCCTATAGTGGACAATAGAGATGAAGTAATTGAGTACCTCACAGGAGGTATAATGCATAAGTGGATCTCTAGATGTCCAACCTCTAAATTAACAGCCATGTTTGTCATCCTTCACAAAATTGCTATACACAATTGGCTTCCTTCAATGAATGAGTCAATTGTAACTACAGAACAAGCCACCATGTTGTATAAAACTGGGAAATGTATGAGAGTTGATCTTGGCAAGATGATCTTCCATCAAGTTGCCAACTTGTCACAAAAAGAATCAACCTCAATCCTTCCTTATCCCTCTTTGATATATAAAGTTTTAACTACTCAAGGTCTTAAGCCTAAGATAGAGGACATATTAGGGAAGGCTCTTGAACTGTACACAGTAAACAAAACAGTTTTGAAGAGTAGAGACAGAGTCATCGATCTACCGTGGAAAATGAAAGGAAATAGTTCTGATGTTGACAGGAATGTCACAAACATTCTTGGTATTACTGGTCCTAGACAGTCTCCACTTTCTACTGAATGGCTTGTGAATCAAATTGCAAAGATCAACCAACAAATCTCTGAGGTTGATGCTGTGAGGAATGCTCTGATTCAAGCCAAAGACCATTACATGCTGCTGTTTTCTTCACAAAAAGGGGGAGAAAATGATGCTGGTGATGCCGACGGAAGTAGAGGAAGTGCTGATGCAGGGGGAGTTAAGGAAGAAGGCTAGAAGCTGTTGTTTTGTGCAGAGAAGCAGATATGCAGGAGTAGAAAGCTGTTGCAAGCTGTTGTTGTTGTATGATGAGTTAGGAAGAGCTGTTGCTACTGGTTGATACTGTATGAGGGTCGTGAATGTTGCTCAATCTGAGCAGTTAACTGTTCGACATGATGGATATTGATTTATGTGGACAATGAAATATTTCTTTTTATGGTATGTATATAAATCTATATAAGTGGATGATATGTATATATGCGCTAACATCTTTCTTCTTTTCTAATCCTATGAATCGATACACGCATGATTACTTGAAAGTTATCACATGTTAATGGGGAGCATATCATTGATATTATTGATCACAAATGTCGGACAAACATTTGTCTCAATACCCTAAGTCAGTTTAGGTTTGTAATGAGTTTTGTGAAGAAAGGCAAAAAGGGGGAGATTGTTAATGTTGAATTTGGTGGTGTGACATTTGACCCAACATATCTTCTGAAGTACTGATTTGAATGCATAAAAATGTTGGGACAAATGTCACAACATTCGGACCAACATTTTTTAGAACAGTTTTTCCTTACTTCACAGTAAGTAGTAATATTTTACTGTGAGGTAAAAATGACTTTAGCGTGGTGAATTGGAGCTGTGTAAAACGTGGGAGAAAGAGTCAAAGCTTGGGGAAGAAGTCAAAGTTGTTGATATTTTCACTCCTTAATCATATACCACAAGCTGCCCACCTTTCCCTCAACTTCCACAACCAATCGATGAGCTTTTCAAGTAATACTCTCTACTATAAATAGAGAGGCCACAACATTGTATCGATATCCAGAATCAAAATGTAAAAATACCAAGAGAGCTCTCGGAATTTCATCTCAGAAATCTGGATCACAAGTGTTGCCTGATTGTGTCGACAACATTCTGTCAAACATTACAATTGTTGTTTAGATTCTAGATTAATTTTGTATGGCGCGATTGTAATGAGAGGTTGTCTATGTCTACTTAGTTAGATTTTTCAGGCAGAAGTCATCTGCGACTTCAACTTTTAATTCCTTTCCGTTTTATCTTGTAAATCTGTAAAGAAAGGAATTTGTATATAATATATATACAATACATTTGGTCATTGACCATCATAAGTTATATATATTATATAACTTATGAAAATTTAATTATTTGTGTTCTTTAAATTCCACTGCATTTACTCTTTAAAGTTATTGTTTTACTAAGTGTTATCACTGATGTCGGACGATATTCGGGAACTACTCTTGTATTCGATTGAATTCTGTTTATCTTGTTTTATTTCATCCGTATCTTCCTTTCAAATTTGTATGTAGGAGTAATGCATGAACTATTCCTGTGGCTAACTATAATTCTACCAAAGCATCTTGGCCCTAATGAAAAAATCAAAGATAAATCACTTTCTTAAGTCCACTCTGATTCCGAAAAAAAAAAGAATAAGAAACTGAAATGATTTGAATGGACATAAGAGCACGAGCATGTCAAATTTAGCCCAAGCATAACTTGTATAACCCGCCCAAGTCAAGCTGAACATATATACATTCATATTTATTTATTTAGTTAGTTTTGAACATATATTTATTGGCTGAAAATGTTGTGCATAACATATTTATGACTTGTGTGGGTTGGATTATGCTCATTATATTGTTTAGCTCAAATTAACGCGTTCATCTTTGGGACAGATAAACTTTGGGCGTGTTATGATTCAACCCGTATATTAATTACCTCAATTTATTTTAATCATATCATGAGTAATACTTTAAAAAAAAACTGTGAATTTCACGGAAGAAAATTGGTGAACAAATCCTAATTTGAAATAAGAGAATAATTTGCAAATATCTCTTATGTTTTCTATATCAACAAGTTATGGTCTATACCTAACCCTCCACCACTAGGTGGTTTTTGGAGAAAATAAAATAAAATAGACGTTAAACTAAAATAAATATAAAGGATTACAAAAACACTTGATCTTTTTTAAGGTAACATATCAATGAGAATATTGAACGATGCTTGGTAAGATTTAAATAAGAAATAGGTGAAATTTTGTAAATTTCTTAGAGATCATTTTATGATTATATATGGCGTAGATCTAATCCAGATTAAAGTATGACAATTAAATTTTCTTTTGAATTGGAGTTCCCTTTTTTTCCTTCAACATTTGAAATATATACTACTATATGATATTTCATAGTAACTGCTGATTTACCATGGGGTATAATTTCTTGAATGGAATGTATTATGATTATCACCCACTTAATAAGGCACGGAACATATTTGCAAGCCTAAAACTATGATCGAAATAAATAATCACTTCATTATTTTCATTAATAAATGAGTTTATATACAAGTTACAATCTCCAAATATGGAAAATCCTATTCATACTATACTTCTAAACCCTAATCATACTTGTACAAGAATTCTACAACTATGGTAAGTTTGTACACTAATTTAATTATAATCCTAATCCTATTTAAGCACGGTACTGTGCTATATTCTATCAATGATTATTAACTAATCATGCAAATCTACGTACTGTACGGGAGAATGTATTGTTGTTTGGTTGAAACTAGGTTGTAGTCATGAAATCTTTTGCTAGTACGTACCATAGTCTCCTGTGGTTGAATTTAGGATTTTGAGTTTATAGATTTAATTTATATTTCGCGGCATAACAACTTACTAGGGTCGAAATAAATTAAATTATTTATACATTTATTAAGTGTTTTTACAAAGATCTGGTCAAAACTACTAAATTTTACCGTAATAATATAGATCCGACCCTGATCTCTCCTAGCTACGCTTTGTTTATTAAGGTGGATATGTGCCCTTGTGAAATGTCTCTTTCAGCTTTCAATTATTTAATCACATTTCCGCTTGTTTTAAGGTACTTAAGCACTTAAAATTTGTGATTCTCAATTATCTCATTAGATTAAGTTAATAGAGGTGACAATCTTGTTACTTAACTCCAATTAGAAATATGAATATAGCACTCATGTATGTACATATAACAAATGACAATACACATTTTATATTGATATAATTAAGGAGAAAAGAAAAACAAAAACCTTACAACAAATAGACTTTATACATTGTGAAGTACAAAAAGTTCAAAATCAAGAGTACGTAGGAAATACAAAGATCAAATTTTAAACTACAAAGGGATCGAGAAGTTACCACACACTAGAATTTCTCCTCACAAGAGAAATCCACAGCTAAACTTTGATACGCGATACATAAGAAAAACAAAATAAAATCAAAATATGTAAGTAGTCGCGCTGCATCAGCCATTACTTTGATTCCTTTTATGCAATTATGAATTCCACGAAACTTTATCAATTCCAACTCAACTTATTCTTCGTTTCAATAATTAGGACACTGGAAGCCAAATGGAACTTTTTTGCCACAAACATTAAGAAGAAGGCTTAGACCATGAAAAAAAATCAGGTCAACACGTGGGGGGGGGGGGGGGGGGGGGGGGGCGTGGTGAGAATATAATCAAATATTAAAAGTGTGTTCTATCTAACAGCTTAAGCTTTTAGATCATATGGTCACACACTTCAATAGCTTTTGGGGTTGAGTTAGGCCCAAGATCCATTCTTTACATGGTATCAAAGCTAGGCTCATTCAAATTATTTGTTCACCGATGTTGGGCCCCCAAATTATATTATCCATGCTCCAGTTAACAAGGTCTGGGCGTACCGGGAGTGTTAAGAATCCCACATCGGATATGGAATGAGAACATGGACTTCTTAGACGGACTTGAACAATCTTCACCGTTTTCCTAGAAGCCATATTTTCTAACTTTAGTAGTTTTAAGTAGATTTTTTTGGCTTTGGTTGATATTGCAAAAGATTATAGGAGGTGGGGTATTTGTAGGATGCAACATTAAACATCATAGTCAAGAGAATTAATAAAAATATGTATTAAGTTGCTGAAACCATGTGTCCCCAAGGGTTACGTTTTAGCTGGCATGACAAGCAAATATTACTCAAATCTCTTGAAAATGCATAATTAGACATGAGGTGTTGCAAATTGCCATGTTCCCGCCAGAGTCTACACGTATGGATAAAAGATAATAGAAGGAGATTCTATTGGAAAAGAAATATGCATATTTAAGATGAAAATTTAAATACTTGATCTACCAATTAGCTACCACTTACACTAGTAAGAAATAGAAATTAGTGACAGGCAATTAAATTATGTCGCTAAATAATAAAATTTTGTTTTTAATTCTATTTAAAGATGGATTAGTAATAGATTATTAAGAAGATCCTATCAATTACATGCTATTTAGTGACAGATTAACAACAGATATTTTGTACTGATAATTAGACTTTAGTTTTGTGAATCATAAGTAGTATACAGATTAACATAGTCAAATATCTTTCGTTGTAAAAGAAGGAATGTTACTAGCAACAAAATAAGTAACACGGATGTATTTTCTAGCCCGTATACTTATAGAAGATTAAAAAAAAGGTACTATTTCAGTTTTCTGTGTTCTAGAATAAATATTGTAGTTGGTTTCAATTAAGAATTAAAAATAGCCTACTACCTTATATATATATATATTAGCTTCTCAATTTTTTCTCTTTTCCTCATTGTTTTAGAGTGAACATTACTGAAAAATTAAAAACAGAAAATAGAAATTTGCTACAACTTCGTAGCTAATCTGTCTCCAAATAACTCGTATCTAATATTTTTCTGACAATCCGTCACTTGCCCTTCATTAAATAGGATAGCAACAATTATTTATTGTTTAGTGACGGAAGTTATCCGTATCCTTCATTTTTTTTTTTTTTTTGCACTCATGTTTTTTAATCGGAATTGTAGTTTTTTATTTTCTTTTTAGTTGGCTTTCTTCATTTGGTGTTTTTAGCCTTTGCCATAAGTAAGATAAAGTTCAATTCTTCTTTGTCTATGTCTTGTACAATATTCTTCCTCCAGAAGAACCAAAAGTGGTTACCTTGAAAAGAATTTCTGAGTTTAACGACCCGGTTAAGATAAATAGTAGTTACATTAATTTGATTAAGGTTAAAGAGATGCATGAATACATAATGTAACCTTTTCTTTTCCCTATCTTTTAGTTTTGTTTTGTTTTTTCTGGGTTGTATTATTGATAATTGCTTGCCTTAAAGTTGGTAAGATTGTCACTTTTACCTAAAAGGCAAACATGAGGTCAAATCATGCTTAATCATTTAATTCTCTTGATCCAGATCATCAAATGAGAATTCGTACACCATAATTTGTGCTGAATATTTTTACTCTTTGGTGGCTGATAATCTTTGGAATTTTGTGAAATTAAATCTGGACAAATAGATAATTATATAATTAGTCGAAATCATGGTCATTTCCTTGTTGAAGATTTGAAAAGTTGCCTTTTTTTATAGGTGTAGTGGGAAAGTAGGGACTTCTTTTAGTCACGGGCACAATAGGAAGGCAACATGGGCTCCACTTTATAATAAAAAATGAAATGTGATCATTAGTAAACTTTAAGTTACGTACATTCACAATGATTTTTTTTTAATTTAGCAATATAATTTAATTAGTTTTATTACGTAATTATTTTATTCTCTAATTTAGTATATCAGACTTATTATACAAAGCTACGTGTTGTTGTAGGTCAATATATACCATTAAGGAGTGAATTATGAGAATGACAAAACTCGTAATAGAGAGCGCTTCCTCTTGATGAATCTTATGCGGCGTGAATTCGAATTAGTCAAATATGTCGATGAATTCTTAATACTGAATGATTATATGAAAACAAAAAAGATTAATATATAAAAATTGTATACACTACTAGCAGTGCGCGAAATTTAAACTCTATGTAAAATTATGGGAGTCCTTTTGAAAATTAGATGTCAACTGTTACAAAAATGGTCCCTTATGTTTTGGGATAAGTTTAAAATGGTCCTTTAAATATAATCTTGAACATTTTTGGTCATGTACGTTTGTCAAATTAAGCACTTTTAATCTGCGTCAAATATTTAACAAATAATCTGGTTGTTACATCAATTTTATGTGAACTAGAAAAATAAAATATTTAATTCAAAAACACCAAGAAAGTCCCATCAAATCTCAAAAATCACAATACCAAAAGCTACATCAGTGAACAACTATGAAATAGACAAAAAAAGTAGTCGAAATTGCACCTCAAAAACTACATAAGACTCAAAAAATAGATAAAAAATAACATAAATTATGAATTGTATCTCGAAATGTGAGTTCATGTTAAATCCATTTATATTTTTTGTAATTTCTATTAGACAACCCAATATTCAAAATTCGGTAAATATTTAATTAACAGAGACCCGAAATACTCACTTCTGACAAACTTGAAAGACGAGAGCTGCTCAATGTTAGAGACAGATTGTCCTATATATGCTCCTCAATGTTTTACATGCAAATTATTATCCGTGTACAACCATCATGCTAATATTTTCTACATTATGAAATGTTTTGAAGAGATAGAAATGCAAACTATTGGAATTCAAGAATCACGAGGACATCAATCAATAAGGTCCCAAGGATACAAATTCTTTTATATTTTAACATCAATTTGAAATGTTAATATTTCGATAGGGTCCAGCCATAAAGGTGGGTTTTTATTGATCCACTATTACCAGTGATTATCAAAGCTTGTCTCGTTCATCCTTTTTATTTCATTCATCCTTAAGACCTTAGATGAATTTCATTCAATTAAGATTTCAATCTTATTCTACGGGAAATACAATAGCTAGACAAAGTTTAACTAATGCCAAAACCCCAACCCTAGCTTAACTTTCCTAATTTTTTTAAAAGGTAAACAAATTAGATACTCTTCCTAAGGTAAAAGAAATATCGATAAATTAGCTAAACAAACGAAATACAAAGTAAATTTAATAACAAAAAAAGGACAGCCCGGTGCACTAAGCTCCCGCTATACGCGGGGTCCGGGAAATGGCTGTATCACTAGGGTCTATTAAAAAAAAGTAAATTTAATAACCACTAAATTAAAATAAAAAAACTCATTATCTGGCTAAATAATTGAAGTCTGAGTCTACATTATCCTCCCGCCCGCCTCATATATGGAAGATTTTTTTTAAAAAAACACTAAATATGGGACTATATTCCACCTTACATTTTAAAACAATATATAGTGAATTTTTGTTGGCATTTGGACATGCGATTTCATCTCATGAGATGAAATCTCAAATCATCCAAAAAGACATGATTTGAAATTCTAAATCATGATTTCAAATTTTTTTAAATGTAAAAATTGACTCATAAGTTTATATTTTATAAGAAAAAAAGGATTTATAAGTTGGTAGATATATTTACCAATCATGTGTACCACCCATATATATCAAATATTAAAAGATCTACAAGTTGGTAGTATATTTACTATTAGCATGTGTGTACCACTATTGTATTTACCATATTTAGGGTTATGTAATTATGGTAGAGCGAGGATCCCTGTTGTATATTGATTCTGCATTATACATATATATATTTTGTATTAATGAGAAAGGGTCCCCAAGGGGGATTAATACAATTCTACATGATATCAGAAGCCTAAACCCTAAATTTTTATTTTTTTTTCGTCTGTCTGCAGTCTGCAGCTCCCTCCCTTTCTTTGCAAAACAACATGCCTTCTTTTCTCTGCTACCCCACCCGTCTTCAACCCCCCTCCCTTTCTCTGCAAACCAACATGCCTGCCCTCCTCCCTTTTGCGGTCTGCCCGAAAATACTTTAAAGTCTGTCATTTACCCGAGAACATCTAAATGACTTCTTTGACCCGCCAACAACCTGATAATGTGTGGTATATGGATACGGGCGCCACGTCTCATCTCACCAACAATTCAGGTAATCTTCGTCAACTGCGCCAGTTACCAATTCCACAATCTATTATGGTCGGTAGTGGTCACTGCATTTCAATTCAAGGATTTGGCCACACTCTTACTCCACCACCGCATCCACACTTCTCTCTTAAAAACGTCCTTTATGCCCCAAATATCATCAAAAATCTAATTTCTGTCAGGAAATTTGCTACCGATAATTCTGTCTCAATTAATTTTGACCCGTTTGGATTTTTCATAACGGACCTCCGTACCGGGAAACTCCTTACGAGATGCAATAGTGAAGGGGACCTATATCCGTTCCTACCCACATCCACTGCTAGTGTCACTCTTCCCTCCGTTTTAACAATCATATCTCCCCCTACGTGGCATAAGAGACTTGGTCATCCGGGTTCTCACGTTTTTTATTCTCTTAGAAATCAAAATTTACTACAATGCAATAAAGTAAATCTCTCTCATAGTTGCTCCTCGTGTCAGTTAGGAAAACACATTAGACTATCATTTATGACTTTTATGAGTACTACTTTCTCTCCCTTTGATATTAATCACATTGATGTATGGACATCTCCCATAACCATCAACTTAGGCCACAAATACTATCTGGTATTTTTGGATGATTTCTCTCACTTTCTCTGGGTCTATCCACTCAAACTCAAATCTCAAGTGTTCTCCAAATTTGTTTAGTTTCGTACACTTGTTAAAACATAATTTGAAAAATACATAAAATCGTTTCAATATGATAATGGTCGTGAGTTTAATAATTCTTTCTGTCATAACTTTTGTGCGGCTAACAGCATGATTTTTCGTTTCTCATGCCCCTATACCTCCCCTCAAAATGGAAAAGCCGAAAGAATTCTCCGAACCATTAAAATATGATTCGTACCCATCTTTTTCATGCGTCTCCCCCCCCCCCCCTAATTTTTGGGTATATGCATTAAAAATGACAAAAAACATTATCAACATTTTACCTACCCGTGCGATTTAAAATAGGACACCCACCGAAATCCTCTATCGCTGGATCCCCACCTATGACCACCTTAGAATTTTCGGTTGCCTGTGTTACTCAAATCTGACATCCACGACACCTCACAAATTAGCACCCCGATCTACTCTGTGGGCCTTCCTAGGTTTAGGGGTACTTGTGCTATGAGCTCTCTACCGACAAAATAATAATTTCTCGCCATGTCACTTTTGTCGAGTATGTTTTCTCATTTGACAACATTCAAAAATTTCGAGTCACTGATTACAAATTTCTTGATGATTCAGACACATCACCGCTTGTCCACCAAGCTCTCCGACATGCTACCATTGTTCTGGCAGCAGTCCGCACTCTGCCTCCACCACCTCCCGTCACTGCCATTATCGACATTCAGTCCTCCGCCGGTACTACCACTTCTACCCAGTCACTGCCACAGGCCGCTGCCACCGCAGACAGTGTCCTGCTCTAGTCCAGTCATCACTGACTACTTCCAATGTCCCTCCGTCGATTTCGATCACATCTCCGACACCCAATCGACGCCCAATGTGTCTCAGTCACCGGCTGCCACCAAACCCAATACTGTACCAGTCACCGGAACCCACAACACCATCAGTATCTGCAATAACACAACAATCCCACCACCGTTATCGTACCCGAAAACACCAGTCACCAGAACCGACAACACCACCAGTATCTGAAACAACCCTACCACCGTCACCGTACTCGACAACAACCACCCCAACCTACGTCGATCTACTCGGATCGATACCAACACCTCTCCCGATGTCGACCCTTGAACCTACCCAACCGGTTACCTCTCCCATCGATCGATCCACCAGCCTACGCAACCCAGTTCCTGACACCAGTGACCCGACACCACACCCCCACCAAAATACCCAATATACCCCTAAACCCACGCACCATATGAAAAACCGTGCTCAACTCGAGATTTTCAAACCCAAAATCCAATTTAACCTATCTGCCCAAACTATTTCCCCAATTTCCCAAAACCCAAAATTAGCCAAACAAGACCCCAATTGGAATGTGGCCATGCGTGAAGAATTTAATGTTTTAACCAAACATCATACTTGGGATTTGGTTCCTAGACCGGAGGGGGTGAATGTGATCCGACGCATGTGACTCTTTCGTCACAAATACATCGATAATGGTGATCTAGAGAGATATAAGGCTAGACTGGTGGCTAATGACACAAATCAACATGAGGGTATTGATTGTGGTGAGACATTCAGTTCGGTTGTTAAATCGACTACTATTCGCACAGTCCTGAGTATTGCTATAGGTAATAACTGTCCTATCATCATCTTGATATGAAAAATGTATTTCTACATGAGAATTTAAAAGAAACAATTTATATGCATCAACAACCCGATTTTGTCCATCCAGCAGCCCCTCAGTGTGTATGTCGTCTCTGTAAGTCACTATATGGCTTGAAACAGGCCCCTAGAGCGTGGTATGATCGCTTTGCACAGTATATCATGCGGATTGATTTTTGTGTGCAGTAAGTGTGATAATTCTCTATTTATTTTTCATAGAGGTAGTAGCATTGCGTATTTATTATTATATGTTGATGATATTGTGCTAATTGCCTCATCTGATTTGTTGAAAAATAAGATCATTAGACTGCTCAAAACAGAATTTGCTATGACTGACTTGGGGAAGTTGAGCTATGTTTTTGGGATTTCTGTGACTCGATCTGCAGATACTATGTTTCTTTGTCAGCGTAAGTATGCAGAGGAGATTGTATACAAGGCTAAAATGGCGAATTGCAAGATCATGGCTACTCCAGTTGACTCTAGATCAATGCTTAGTGCTTTGGATGGTGATCCAATGTCAGATCTCACTCTTTATAGGAGTCTTGCAGGTGCACTACAGTACCTCACTTTCACCAGGCTTGATATTGCTTATGATGTTCAGCACGTATGCTTATTTATGCATGCCCCCAGGGAGCCTCACTTCACTACTTTCAAACGTATCATTCGATATGTTAAGGGCACACTTGATTATGGTTTGCATCTTTACCTCTCCGTACCGAACAAGTTATTGTCATATACGGATGCTGATTGGGCAGGTTGTCCGGGCACGCAACTCTCCACCTCAGGCTACTGTGTGTTCTTAGGAGATAGTCTTATTTCTTGGTCCGCCAAGAGGCAACCCACATTATCCCGTTCGAGTGTAGAAGCAGAATACAGAGGCATTGCTAATGTTGTTGCTGAGATATGTTGGCTCCGAAATCTTCTTTTGGAGCTTCAGTGTCCACTACGTAAGGCTTCTTTGGTTTATTATGATAATATATCCGCCATATATTTGTCTCATAATCCGGTTCAGCATCAGCGAACCAAGCACATTGAGATGGACATCCACTTTGTTCGTGAGAAAGTTGTTCTCGGTCATGTCAGGGTATTGCATGTGCCTTCTTCATATCAGTATGCAGATATATTCATGAAGGGCCTTCCTAGACAGCTATTCCTCGACTTCAGATCCAGTCTTAGCATCCGGCCTCCTCCCGCTCCGACTGTGGGGGTGTATTAGCACGTGTGTACCACTATTGTATTTACTATATTTAGGGTTATGTAATTATGGTAGAACTAGAATCCCTGTTGTATAAGGATTTCACATTATACACGTATATATATTTTGTATTAATGAGAAAGGGTCCCCAAAGGAGATTAATATAATTCTACATTTACAACAAATTTACTCTTACCAATCATGTGGGATGATTATATTAAAGAGTAGTTACACTACAACTCATGTTCAATTTTTCATTTTATTGAACTAAAGTTTGATCAATTGATGTTGTATTTTTTAGAAAGGTCTTCTAGTAGCGTATTAATTTTGTTATGAACTATGACTTTTTCATTTGGTAAGACTTATAAGAATTGAGAAAGTTTTGATGTTTTTCACAACTTGTGGGGTTTTTATGTCTATAAGGAAAAAATACAACTTATGAAATCCAAATTGCATGTCCAAACAACACTTTAACTTCAAATCATCATGATTTCATCTCATCATTTCATCTCACGATTTCAAATCATGTCCAAACGGCTCCTAAGTTTTATACACTATCAGTGTAAATAATTGAGTTTAATTTATATGGAGGACTATGGTATGCTGGTATTTTGTAACGAATCATAAAATGGTTTGCACATATTTTGCACCTATTTAGGAAATCTACATTTTTTAAGAGTTCAGAGGGATATATCTACTTCATTTATTTTTGAATTGTTTATTATTTTTTAACAGCTTTTTCACCTCTTGTAATCTTTTTCTGTCATTAACAAAATACAAGAGTCCGGCAGAATCCTGTGATTGTACAATGCGGTTTTCCTATTTAGGGAAAAAGTGATAAAACAAAAAATATCATAAGCAACGAAGAAGAAAAAAAAAAGTCGCATGAGAACTAAGAAATATCTTCATTCGAATAGGAAATACAAACAAATAGCGCAAGCGGGGCTAATTAATTCCAACAATAAAATAATTCATAACAAATTAACCCCATGAACTATGGGGAAACAAATTAAACATTTTCAACATGCTAAACAAATTAAAATCCAGAAGCAACCTCAAAAAAACAACTTAAAGAAAAGGTTAAGGAAACAATCATTTAGGGACAAGTGAACCCCTTTGGAGTATCCTTACTGCAAACATTAAGAAGTAAGCTAAGTGAAATAGGGAGATTAAGGTTAATCCCCAAAATATTAGCCTTAAGTGCAGTGCAAAGACAAACAGCAGCCTCCAAATCCACAAGATTTTCAATAAGACTACAGCATGGTTTAACAGGTGGAGTTCCAAGTGTTACATTTAATAAACCATTAAGCACATTAGCACAAACACCTAATTTTAAGGCATCAGTTGGGCATTTGCCTTGTGAATTAGGAGATGGGTTTGGTTTGGGCTTTGGTTTTGGGTCAGGGCAAGTGTTGCATGCACTAACCACAGTGAAAAAAAGAACATTGAATACAAGAAAGAGGGAAAGTGACTTAGCCATTTTGCAAGATTTAATTTGCTATTTAGAGAAATGTGTTGATTTTTGATTGACGAAGAATGTATAATATGGTTGGGTTTTTATAGGGTGGAAGTATAAGGAGGGAGATTAAAAGAATAATACGAAAATATTTTTAATATATATGTAAGTGTCAGGAATTTAGGCTGGCATTGAAAATTAGCATATTTTTGTAGATCTTGGAAGTATATGAATTGGGAAATTAAAACAAGTTGCCATGTTCCTCTTGCTGAGTTCCAAAATCCAGAAATTTTAATTGGTTTATTTATAGCCCGTGACTTTGGCCAGAGCATCATGTTATTTAATCAGTATTAAATGATTTATTTTATGTATACCAACGATTTTACATTATTAGCGTATTTTAACATGTTTTAGCAGATAATGTACCTTATTTTTTTCTTACTAATATCATTTTGTTTTTATGAAAGTTAGATGTAATTATCTAAGTAACTGTTAAAGTTATTTACATTATTAGTGTATATGAAGTAAATTTAATTAGCAATATGCTTTAAGGCATTGAAAATATTTAGCAAAAAGAAAGTAAGGACATGACAACTTGCATTTACAGGTCAGTCGCTCTCTTTGCTTGGACATTTTTGCGGGTTATTCCTTTTAGGACAACTGTTTAATAATTTTTTATTTTTTGGACCATAATTTAATGATTCCGTCTGAACAAATTGAAAGTCTTGTAAGAAAATATTTGACCACAATCTAAAATTTTGTAGTCATTAGACGATATTTTAATATTTTGTCAATATCAAGAACTATATTTGCACAACTTTAAAAGTCCAGAATATTTTTAGAAAGGATCATTTGTGTAAATGGTCTAGTAAGCCCAAAAGGAGTTGGGCTTGGGAAAGTGGAAAGAACCAAGGAAAAAGGACATAAATGACCCTCAGGTGAAATTATTGACATCGAATGACACAAGAAACTTAAAGGATATTTTTTAGCTGTTTCAAAATAATTCCATTTCGGTAGCCATTTTTTTGCTAATTCGAGCATATGTATAGAAATTGTATCATTGTTGTATAGAATATGTATCATTACTGTATATGTATAAAAAATGTACCATACATATAAACACATGTATAATTATTGTATAGAATATGTATTCCTATAGTATATGTATTAAAAATATATCATTGTTATATAATTTATGTATAATAAATGTATATAAATATATAATCAACATATAATCAGTGTATACACACTAATAATACATATGTTATACACAATGAAAGGGAAAAAAAGTCATGGCTATGGATTGAAACGAGGAAGCGGCGTTTGTATTAAGTAGTTTTTTTTAAGCTATTCGACATGTACACTTAATTGAAGTTGTTGTGTCGCTCTTCACATGCTTATCATTCTTTTAGTAGATTTTAGAAGAGGACTTCGAAACTACTTTTTGTTTTGTAGGATACAAATGGAACAATTTCATTAATGAATCATGACTATAGAAAAGTATACCAGTTATATAAAGTTTCTTTGAAATAATTTTTTTTACTTTAATGTATCTTGAATCACTATGCTATATAAGGTTCCAACACCACTATCAATAGAAGTATAAACTCTAAATCAACAAGCTCATGGATGCGTCAGAGACAGAGAGAGGAAGGAAGAGAAGTAGAGAAGACAATGAAAAGATGTATATGATGTAGAGGCGGCGGTAGAAAGAAAGAGAACATTAGTGAAATTTTAATTTTTGGTTAACGTTGTCTTTACTTTGGACCTAATGGCTAAGGGTGGCCAGTGGGACGGGATAGGACGAGATGAGACAGGATTTGGAGGGATGTGGGGGTGGATCGGGATCGGGACCGGCGGGACGGGGTGTGCCGGGATTAGGGGGACGGGAAGTGGTCTCGTCCCGACCCACATCCCGCTATCAGAGGGGATGGAATTTGGGGGGCCGGGCCGGGCAGGGTCGGAAATGGGGATTTGGGGGGACTTTTTTTATATTTAAAAACTTAAATAATTCAACAAGATAGTGAAAAATATCTCGAGGCTAATTTCCTCTTATATTATTTAATAAAAATATGATTTTTTTGTAATACAATTTTAAAATTGCAACTTTATTTCGTAGTTCAAAAGTTGCAAATCACATAGTAAAATTGGCATTAAAAATATTACATATGCAATCATACTTTTTTCTAATTTTCTGACAATCTCTTGAGGATCTTCTGTTGGAATTGGAATTTGTTGGTCAAAATTTTTCAACATCGCTTCCTGCTCCCTCGGATAAGATTTCGTTGTAATTGTAGCCGTCTTCTTTATTGGTCTCTGGTTGACCGCACCTTCTACGCTCCGCTCTAATCCAATCTCTAAATAAAACTGCAATCTCCAAACTGTCTCCCGCCAATGAGTGTCTGTGCTCTCCTATTTGAAACCTTCCAACAGAAAAAACGCTTTCAGAAGTTGTAGATGGCGCTTGAATATTCAACACATCTCAGACCATCTTTGATAGAGTCAGAAATGTCTTTTCATTCTCCCTCCAGTATTTCAGCAAGTCTTCACGTCCATTTTCATTAGCAATTGATTCGAATGGTACAACACCATGCAAAACATAAACATCAAACTCGCTAATTTGTGAAGCACTTGAACCACTATACATTCTATTTCCAAGCCCTTAAATACTTGAAGCAGAAACCACATGTTTTTTACAAGGTTGAAGTGAAGTAGAAGAAGATGGTACAAAAGTCAGTTGATTATTTGCACTTTGCTGTTGGTAATACATATACATAATTTTGTATTGTGTTTGTATGCTAGAGATAACATCTTCTTTAGTTGGTTCGTTAGTTGGTTCTTCAGTTGGTTCTGGTGGAAGTATTTCTAAGTATTCATAAGTCGTTTCAATAAGGGCATTACAACCGTCTATTTTAATAGTAGGATTTAATACAACACTAATAAAATAAATAGTGGATTTTTTTTTTAAATTTTACAAAAAATATTAACAGCTGGAGCATAAGTTGGGTTTTTCATATATTCATTAAATAGCAAAAATATTAGAGCTATATAAAATAACACAGATGAAATAGTAGGATAATAAATATCAGAAAATTTCTTAGTACCTAGAAAAAATTTCTTTAAGAATACAATAAGTTCCAAAATTTAATTCCAATCATTATCTACAAGCATATCCGAAAGATTTTGATTATGGACGTTAATTAATAAAGTTATAGGTCTTCTATACTTGTGAGCAACAACTAATTGTTCATACGAAGAATTCCACCTAGTTGCAACTTGTTCTGGAATTTTCCTATAAGGTAATCCACAATAATGACATATTTTTTAATATTTTTTGCGTCTTTGTATTTTATTACCTTTAAAATAAAGTTTATAGCAAATTATACTTTATCAAGGATGTCTTTAAAAAGTTTTAGGCCATCCTTTACAACTAAGTTATAAATATGACATGCACATCTAACATGAAAAATATCGGGAAAAGATGGAGTAAATCGAGTTTTTAAAATGTTTACAGCATAATCAATAGAAGAAGCATTATCTAATGTAATAGTCATAATTTTATCAATAATTCCATAATATTCACTAATTTCATGAATATTTCTTGAAATAAAATTCCAGTGTGCCTTTCATTAATATATCTATATGCTAATATACGTTTTTGCATAGACTAATTGTGATCTATTAAATGACATGTAACAGTTAAATAATCATTATCATTAGTACTACGACCTATGTCAGAAGTGATAGCCACTTTGTCATTAAAATGATACAATGCATAACGTAAATATTATTGATATTCATGCGCAAATTTAAAAACATATCTTCTAATAGTTGATCTAGGAAAACTATTAAAAGCGAGATTATATGTTTCTCGAATGTAATGAATAAAACCAGGAGATGAAGGAAATGAAAAAGACAAACCCTCCACATCAACTAATTTTGCTAAATTTAACCAATTTTTGTGTTTATCATATTTCGGAGCTATAACTCCCCCGTTATCGGGTTAATTCGACCATGTACAAGGTCGGGGACACTGTGTGGACCTTGTCCCGACTAAGAAGGCATTTGCACGCCCACTTTTTCAGCCAAGTATTGATTATATCTTGCTTTGTGAGAGTTTTTTATATGTCTCATTAAACCTCCTGTCCCACCTTGACATTTTCTAGTTTTAAATTTATAAGCTTCGCGATAAATTTTACAAATATCTATTTGATTAGGAATGTCCCTTTCAAAAAAATTCCATGTAGGTGATTTTTAATTTTCATTGTTTTTTGCCTCTATTCATACTAGAGTGGAATATGAGGGATTCCAGTTCAGTTTCAGCCTGAGGTGGAATTTCACTAGTGAGTGTGTTATCTAAATTATCTTCTAATTCATTTTCTAAATCATAGTCTGGTTCAGATGCAAAATATACTTCATGATCTAATGATATATTAATATTAACATTAAAAAGATCAATTTCATCTACATGAGTAAAATTATCATAATTGAGATTACTAGAAGATGCACCCTTATCCTTGTTACCCCTAATACCTCTACCAGAAAACGTCAATCTCGTTCCATTATAATTATGCAAATAAATAATTAAAGTTAAAAAATTAAGTACGATAATTAAAATTAAGTAACAATAATAATTTAAATAAAAGAAGGAATGAGTGTACCAAACGCCGACGTAACATCGACATGTAATCGAGGTTGATAATTGAAACTTTGCTCGATGATCCTCAAGCTAGTTGCCAACTTCACTCCCAATTTCTGAACTTTAATAGAAATTAGCAAATAAAATATAATATTTAGTGTGCAATTTAGACTTGAAGAGAGATGGTAGGAAGATTTGTGAGAAAAATGAAGAGGAAAATGAGTTATTTATAGTTGAGAAATACAGTTAATGTGTAAATATACTAACTTAGGGGTTAAAAATAAATATTAAGGGGTAGGGGGGTTTATGGTGTGTGTGTGTGTGGAGGGAGGGGGGGGGGGCAAAATGGTCGTTACTAGCCGTAGCCAACGGCTAAAATTGAAAATGATCGTTTGTGCAACAGCTAGTTTCTACAAACGGGGCGGGACGGGACGGGATGGGATGGGCCGGGTCGGGTCGGGACCAACCCTAGTCCCATCCCGATTTCGAACCCAGTTACCAACAATCCCATCTCGTAATTTACCTGGCGTGACCGGGATCGGGTTGGGGAGGGTCGGGGCCGGGGCGGGATCGGGACGTCCTGGTCGACTGGACAACCTTACTAATGACTAATTCGGATCATTTGTTTAAAATGTGACATTTTAGGGCCTTTTCTTTTTTATAATGATCACACCATATCCTTTTCCGAAGAACGACTTAATAACATAAACTCCATACTCCATATTTCCAAATTAACCGTTTTAATGATCAAACTTACAACATTTGACCATTACATTTTTTTTGGACCATTACATTAATCTTAATATATTTAGTCTACTGGAATAAATGCTTAATATAATTGGTGGTTCTTTTATCCTTATTAGCTTATAATAGTACTTCAAATGAGATCTAATTATCCAAGAATGTCAAAATTATACACTTAAAGTTGCATGAACAAACTACGATTGTTTAATTATTTATTTGAACTAGAGAAATTGGGGGGTGTCATGTAAGCTGCAGCCTGCCAAAAGAAAAAGCAAAAAAAGCCCAAAGAAATACAATATTAGAAGAGCTTGATAAGGAAAACATAAGTTTAAAGTGAAGTCTTTCTAACCTTCTTAGAGAATTAAGGAGTAAACTGAGGAAAAGATTTATAATTATTAAGGTTGATTCTCCGAAATGCTTGCTGTAATTAAGTTCAGTGCGAAATGACAAATGTATATATAGACCAAGCAATGTAATCTTACAGGCTAGTAATGTTGATGGTGATAGTTGTGATGGTGGAACTGATTGGTGTTGCAGCGGCGGTAATGATTGTGGTGATAGCGATGACGATGACTATTGATTTAATTATAATGACGGAGGTGATAGACTTGGTAGCAACTGATAGTAGTAGTTGTCAGCAATGGTGATTGTCAGTGGTGATTGTGATGAGAAATATGGCTAATGGCGGTGACTGGTGGTTGACAACGATAGTGATGGTTGAATTGACAATGATGATGATTGTGATAGCAGAGATGGTTAGTGGGGGTGATGGTGGAGGTGGTGGGGGCAGTGTGGAGGGGAAGGGGGGAGAAGTGTGGTGGTGGGGGGTGGGAGGTTGGTGGTAGGAATGTATGATATAAATCGGGACGGACGGAGTATGATATAAATGCTCACGATGCCATTGTAAAGCAACTGGATTTAATTACTGATGTAATAAACTACTTCCTTTATGTTTTCCTTTAAGCAGTTATTAAGAATGTGCCTCTTTCCATCTCATATTTCCTTATTGTTCTACTGAAATGGAAAAACAAAACAGAGAAAGTTCATAAACTTGGATAAATGCTAGTCCCTCTGTCCCAATTTACATGATACACTTTCTTTTTTTAGTTAGTCCCAAAAAAAAAAACACATTTTCTTATTTGGTAACAATTTAACTTTTTATATTACCTTTTACGTTTAACGAAGTGATCTATAACCACACAAATATATTTAATTTGTTTTAGACCATAAAATTCAAAAGTTTTCATTTATTTCTTAAACTCCGTGTCTACTCAAACTACATCATATAAATTGGGTTGGAGGGAGTACATGCTTTTTTCCTTTCAATTCTAGCAGTATTTCTGCGATTTACGCATAGTTGTAGTGTCTGTCATCTGATTTGGACTACAATGAGCAGGTTAGATTTAAAAGCCACAGCCCACAAGGTGTTCGATATGTCCTCTGGGATTTAAGGACAAATCGTGTCCAAACAAACAAAAATATGTACATCATAAGTAGACGGGCGGATTTACATGGAGGTGAACACTCTCAACAAAAAATTACAGTTTTTATATAGGGTAGATTTTATATGTTTATATATATATATATATATATATATATATATTAACTTTTAAACACTGAACAAATGCAAAAGGTTAGCTCAAGTGGTCTAGGGTGTTCAAAATTATCTCCAACATTCTAGATTCGATTCTTAGGGACAACATTTTTTAAACACTGAGTGAAAATTCTGGATACGCCAATGTAGAGAGTCAAACAAACTGCACGAAAGTGATAGTAAGAAATATATTTATTTCTGAAGGGCACACGAACAGTTGTTTTTCCAACAATGAGCAATCCAAAAACAAATCAATACTTTGCACCTAACGAGGAGTTTAGCGCAGGAGATAAATACAACATCACAAACAAAATTCAGAAACAAAAAGAAAAATTAGAGAATCATTAAGGGACAAGTGAATCCCTTTGGATCCTTCTTGCTACACACATTAAGAAGTAAGTTGAGGGAAATAGGGAGATTAAGGTTGATTCCCAAAATATTAGCCTTAAGTGCAGTGCAAAGGCAAACAGCAGCCTCCAAATCCACAAGATTTTCTACAAGACTGCAGCATGGTTTAACAGGTGGAGTTCCAAGCGTAACATTCAACAAACCGTTAAGCACATTGGCACAAACACCTAATTTTAATGCATCAGTTGGGCATTTGCCGCCTAGTGAAGGAGGAGGGGGTGGCTTTGGTGTTGGCTTTGGCTTTGGTTTTGGTTTAGGTTTAGGGCCAGGGCAAGTATTGCGCACTTACCACTGTGAAGAAAAAGATATTGAATAGCATAAAGAGGGCAAGTGACTTAGCCATCTTGGACTCTAAAATCTGTTAGCTAAAGAGATAGTAATAGAGAAATGTATTGAATTGTGATGATTAAGAAGTAAAAGGATGGTTGGCTTTTATAGGCTGCATGCATGAGGAGGGAAACCAAAAGAATGATGAGAAAACATTCTTAACCCATGTGTGTAAACCTGGAACTTTTGCTGGCAATAAGCATATTAGGCTGGTAGATCTTGGAGGTATATGTGAAGATGGAATTAATACAGATCGCCATGTTCCTCATTTAGTTCCAACCTAGTATTCTAATTGTTTCGTTTGATCCCTCTATCACTGTATTCTATATAATGACGGTGTAAAATATATATTATCAGCATAGTTTATAGTAGGTCATTATCTTATTTTCTAAGTAGAGGTAATGCAATATGTTACATAGGATTCATCTGAACCAAGTACTTTTGATGCAAAACATAAATCTATATAAACATTCACTTAATTGCAACAAGTTTATTTTAGAATACATTGAGTTCAATGCTAAGAACATTTAGCTTAAATTCTGAATCCACCTATATTTCTAGGCTAATAATCCATTGCACTTAGATAATTGCGTTTATTTCACTTAAGTGGCTTAACAATGTAGAGTAACGATTTAAATTTGAACCCAAACATCACAAAAAAGGAAAGCAAAACATTTATATCCATGTTATGTATAAGACAAATATGGGAATTTTACTATAATTCTAAAGCGTTAGAAATTATACTTACATTTCTTTGATCAAACCTTTCGGTAATACTTAACCGCAATTTAATCTTAACAATTAAAAATTATAGTAACAATACATGTTACTTAACCATATTAATGATAAATGACATGTTTGAGGTGTTAGAGGACTTGTCTTGGAATACGCCTGATTGGATTCCATCCGAAAAGACATGTCTTGCATTTATTGATTTGATGTAAACACTGAATGCGGTTAAAATTTTACTACACCTTTCTTATACGTGCACTTCTTTTATCAAACAACTAGTTAAACTTCATTGAAAGTGTAAATAGTTTTTATATTGTCAATACCTACAACTAGAATCCTAACTGATAAACACAACATGTGTTTTGGGCATCATATAGATATAGTACATGGTAGCTAGTAATATGATTTGCACCTTTAAAATATTTAGCCACGGGGAAAGAAATCCGGAGCTTGATAACTTGCATTTACAGGTCAGGTCACACTTCGCTCTTAGTTTAACTTAATTATAACTTGTCATGTTGAGTCTTTTGTATACACTTGATTAGTGAGACTCTTCCATCTTGCTATTTATGTAATGGTACATGAAGATCAATAAATGTGTGTATGAATTATTTGCACAAGTCGATCTGCATTGACATTCACATCACCTGTATACATTACTAGAAACAGAGATTTTTTTCATCGATATTCAGTGGGAAATTTGTGTTATAAAACATTAATTTCGCATCTCATTCCCACCGAACCAGTTCACTGGAAAAACGCATGGTGAGTAACAGGTTCCTATTAAAATGTTGGGAAACTTCTTACTTTTCCGTGTGAAAATACTACTATTTAGTTTTTTTCCACCTACATTCAGTGGGAAATGAAAATTCAATGGGAAAGTAGACTTTTTTTAGTAGTGATAATATACAGGACTTGGAGTTTACTTTAATTGACTGATATGTCTAATTGAAAAGATCATACCACTACTTTTGAGAGATTTTAATTGACATATTCTTTAATATTTGGTGAATTTTCTACTTCTAGTGATTGTTGCCCAATTCAGTGACAGAATTAGGACTTTGAGTTTATGAGAATTCTAGAAAAAATAATTTATTGAATTCTGGTTAAATTATTTATATATTAACTGAAGGTTTTTAACATAAATACAAAATGTGGAAGCTACTAATTCTTCCGATCATGTGAGCAGGACAGTAGCTCCGCCCTAGATTTGACCAGTCGCGCATATTTGGCATATTCAACTCCTGCTTTTGATGGGTCTGCCAACTGCTGCCTTTTATGATATAAATGCCCACGATGCCATTGTAAAGCAACTGGATTTAATTTACTGAGGTAATAAATAAACTACTTTCTTTATGTTTCCTTTAAGCAGTCACTTAGATTTACTGAACAGAGAAGTTCATAAACTTGGATTAATGCTACATGCTTTTCTCCTCTCAAATATGGTTTTCTAGCAGTAGTTTGCTATTTGGGATTAGTTATATAGTGGCTGTTATCTGATATGGACTAGAGTGAGCAGGTTAGATTTTCAAGAAGGCCACAGCACAGCCACAAGGTACTTCGATATATGTCCTCTGAGATCTTAGAAGGAAAACTTGTACCCAAACGAACAGAAGTATGTACATCATAAGTAGAGAGGCATACAAACTGCATGAAAGTGATGTTACTAAGAAATATATTTATCTCCAAAGGGCACACAAACAATTGTACATACAAGAACCCTTTCCAACAATGACAAAATCCAAAACACATTACAACGCTGCACCCAACGAGAAGTTTAGTGCAAGTAAATAAATCCAACATCACAAACTGCTAAACAAATGAATATCAGAAACCAACTTCAGAAACAAAAAGAAAAATTAGAGAATCATTTAGGGACAAGTGAAGCCCTTTGGTGCCTTCTTGCTGCAAACATTAAGAAGTAGGTTAAGGGAAAAAGGGAGATTAAGGTTGATTCCCAAAATGTTGGCCTTAAGGGCAGTGCAAAGGCAAACAGCAGCCTCCAAATCCACAAGATTTTCAATAAGACTGCAGCATGGTTTAACAGGTGGAGTTCCAAGTGTAACATTCAACAAACCATTAAGCACAATGGCACAGACACCTAATTTTAAGGCATCGATTGGGCATTTGCCGCCTTGTGAAGGAGGAGGGGGACACAGCTTTGGCGTTGGCTTTGGTTTTGGTTTAGGTTTAGGGCAAGTGTTGCATGAACTCACCACTGTGAAGAATATGATATTAAATAGAAGAAAGAGGGCAAGTGACTTAGCCATTCTTGGACTCTTAAATTTGCTAGCTAAAGGGATGATAATAGAGAAATGTATTGAATTGTGATGATGAAGAATTAAAAGGATGGTTGGCTTTTATAGGCTGCATGTATAAGGAGGGAGATCAAAAGAATGATGAGAAAACATTCTTATCCCATGTGTGTAAACCTGGATTTTTTGCTGGCAATAAGCATATTAAGCTGTAGATCTTGGAGGTATATGAGAAGATGGAGTTAATACAGGTTTGCCATGTTCCTGGTAGGAGGAATAAGTTATCCCATGTAGAGGGATTGAGTGGGATAAGATGGGATAACTAATCTCACCCTTTATGTGGGATACCTTATCCCACCTTTTATTCCATGTAGATGGGATTGGGTGGGATATAAAGGAGTTATCCCACCAACCAAACATGAGATTAATTCCAATCCATGAGATTAATAATTCAGTCTCATCCTATCCTCATATCAAAGGACTTGTTTTTATTTGATCCCTCTATCAATGTATTCTATGCTGACCGTGTAAAATATGTTACTCTCTCTGTCCCGATTTATGTGATGATGTTTGACAGGGCACTGAGTTTAAGAATGAAAAGAAGACTTTTGAAACTTGTGATCCAAAATAAGTCGTGGATATTTGTGAGGCTAAAAATCATCTCATTAAAGTTAAAATAGAAAGTTTAAAGTTAAGTTGTTACAACTAATATAAAAATAGTTTTTTTTTGGATTGACTAAAAAGAAAATAGTGTCACATAAATTGGGATAAATGGCGTATTAATGTTGTTTATCGTAGATCTAGTCAATTACACTTGCATAATTACTTTTTTAATATATAATTACGCCTTCAAGTAGCTTCTACCTTGTATTGTTCACAAAAAACATAGTACAAAAAAAAATGGGAATATGTTCACCTTACAAAAATTGCTAATACCTATACTGTACCCGTTTATCCACTACTAGAAACAGAGAAAATGCATGGTGTGAAACAAATTATCATTAAAACGTCGTAAAACTTCTTAAATTCTTCGTGTGAAAACACTACTTTCTCTGTCCCAATTTATATGACACACTTTCTTTTTTAGTCAGTTAAAAAAAGAATGACACATTTCCTTATTTGATAACAATTCAACTTTAAACTTTACTTTTTACGCTTAACGAGAGATTTATAATCACACAAATATCTTTGACTTATTTTGGACCACAAGATTCAAAAGTCTTCTTTTATTTCTTAAACTTTATGCCCAATCAAACTACATTACATAAATTGGGATGGAAGTAGTACTATTTAGATTATTCAATGGAAAATAGCCATTGAATATTTTTCAGCGAAAAATCAATTAGAAAATAGAGATTTTTTAGGAGCCGACAGAAATAGTTGCTCCTGTTTTGCATTGTGACTTGACAGTATATATTATAGATTTAAATTTGAACCCCAAACATGACTGAAGATCTCCATTGTATTACAATGCTAGTTAGAGTGTTATTCAAAAGGAAAGTAAAGGCAGTGTGAGCAAACTTTGACAAGGAAGTCACGTTTAGGGAGATGTGAAGCCTTAGCCGCTTAGGTTAAATGGATCTTCTAATTCGATCTTGGCATATTAAGAGGGTATTTTAGTGTTGAAGTTTCCCATTTTTATACAGGGTTTAGAGAAGAGCCGCACACTAAGTAGGTGTCATATAGATAGCTTATTATAACATAAATATTGGTGACTGATTTAACGACTTGAACCGTAATATAGTTATGATAGTTGCATGCATATTATGATTTAATAGTCTAGTCACGAATTACACAAGAACGTAGCAAGTGGTCTTCACCGGAATTTTAATTAGATTAAGGATATTCTTCTCATAGAATGTTGCCAAAGATCCCCACGTTAGAATTATTGATGGTTTATTATGTTTATACTTTACACCGACTAAACTACTCTTGCTAATGCATTAAAGTATTTCTAGTGGAACCTTCTCTTTGTACCAAGTATAATTTAGAAGGTGCGAGCTTGATTTTGGTTGGATTTAATTTGGACATTGTCTTCTAGTTCACAATTTCTTTTGCATTTAGACTTGTAACTCTTGTTAATAGTAATAAGGAATCGGTTTGCAGAGGAACAGGTCTTGCTCCTAAACAATCAAAACATACATCTGTTTATACTAAAATTTGATGCTCAGGAAGAAAATCCTTTATTATAAGTCTCAACACAATCAACTTGTATATGATTACATAGAGAAACTGATAATATTAATTATATACTTCATTCTGTTCTGAAAAAATTGACGTAATTGAATCTACATTCTACACGTTGCCTCCAAAATATGGAATTCGACTAAGTGCAACCAATGAATGTAATCGTAGCATTTATATGTGAGTATATTTGTAGTATTTCTCATCATAAATTTTATAAAAACAAATAAAAGTTTAAATATTGGAACTTTATTATCATAGCATACAATCTTGAGATACTTCATCTGTTACTTGCTAACGAAGTAGTAATAGTATCTTTTTGTCTTCAGACTAATTTATGACTACGGCATTAGTTGTATGTATTTTAAAGTCCATGCTAATAATACCTTGATCTACCATAACTATCCTAAATGTAAAGAATGAATCTTGGGTCTAACTCAACCCTAAAAGCTAGCTTGTAGGGTGAGTGTTCTCCAATCTATATAAGGAGTCCATGTTCCCATTTCATATCCGATGTGGGACTCTTAACACTCCCCCACACGCTCAGACCTTGTTAACTGGAGCGTGCATAATATAATTTTGGGGCCCCAACATCGGTGGACAAAGCATTGGAATGAGCTTAGCTCTAATACCATGTAAAATTATATTAATTTCCCTTGGAAGCCTTTCTCATTAATACAAAATATATCTAGGGTATAAAATGTGGAATCCTTATACAATAGAGATCCTATATTTATCATAATTACATAAGACTAAATATGGCTAAATAATATTTACATATTCTAATACACCCCCTAAGTCTGAGCGGAAGGAGGCCAGACACTAAGACTGGATCTGAAGTCAAGGAATATCTATCTAGGAAGGCCTTTTGTGAATATATCTGCATACTGATAAGAAAAAGGCATATGCAATACCTTGACATGACCGAGTGCAACCTTCTCACGAACAAAGTGGATGTCCATCTCAATATGTTTGGTTCGCTGATGCTGAACCGGATTATGAAATAGATAGATGGCGGATATATTGTCACGATAAACCAAAGACGCCTTACGCAATGGACACTGAAGCTTCAAAAGAAGGCTTCGGAGCCAACAGATCTCAGCAACAATATTAGTAACACCTTTGTACTCTACTTCTGCACTCGAACGGGATAATGTGGCCTGTCTCTTGGCAGAAAAAGAAATGAGATTATCTCCCAAGAATACACAATATCCTGAGGTGGATCGTCGCGTGTCCGAACAACCTGCCCAATCAACATCCGTATATGACAACAACCTAGTCGGTGTTGAGTGGTATAGATGCAGTCCATAATCAAGTGTGCCGTTAACTTATCGAATGATACGTTTAAGGGCTGTAAAATGAGGCTCCCTGGGGGCATGCATGAATAAGCATACCTGCTTAACAACATAAGTAATATCAGGCCTGGTGAAAGTAATGTATTGTAGTGCACTTGCAAAACTCCGGTAGAGAGTGAGATCTGATATTGGATCACCATCCAAAACACTAAGCTTTGATTTAGAGTCAACTGGAGTAGACATGATTTTACAATTTGCCATTTTAGCCCTGTACACAATCTCCTCTGCATACTTACGCTGACAAAGAAACATAGTATCTATAGATCTAGTCACTGAAATCCCTAAAAAATAGCTCAACTTCCCCAAGTCAGTCATATCAAATTCTCTTTTGAGCAATGCAATGATCTCATTTTTCAACAACTCAGATGAGGAAGTAAGCACAATATCATCCACATACAATAATAAATATGCAATGCTACTACCTCTATGAAAAATAAATAGAGAATTATCACACTTGTTGCATACAAATCTAATATGCATGATATACTGTGCAAAGCGGTCATACCATCCTTTAGGGGGGCTGTTTCAAGCCATAAAGTGACTTACGAAGACGACATACATACTGAGGGGCGGCTGGATGGACAAAACCGGGCGGCTGGTGCAAGTAAACAATTTCCTTTAAATCCCCATGTAAAAAGGCATTTTTTACGTCGAGCTGATGAATCGGCCAATGCTTACCCATAGCAATGCTCAGGACTGTATGAATAGTGGCCGGTTTAACAACCGGACTGAATGTCTCCCCACAATCAATGCCCTCCCGCTAATTAGTACCATTTGCCACAAGTCTTGCCTTATATCTTTCTAAATCACCACTGTTTCTACTTGTGACAAAAAACCACATGCATCGGATCACATTCACCCCCTCCGATCAAGGAACCAAATCCCAAGTATGCTTTTTCGTTAAAGCATTAAACTTCTCACACATGGCCGCATTCCAATTTGGGTCTAGTTTGGCTAATTTTGGGCTTTTGGAAATTGGGGAAATGGTTTGTGTAGACAGGTTAAATTGGACTTTGGGTTTGAAAATCCCATGATGTGCATGGGTTTGCATACGGTGTGAGGGTGTGGGCTGGGTATTGCTGCTGGGTATCGGGTCGGGTGCACTATTTTTGTTAGGGGTCGGGTTCAGTTTGTTGTAGGGTGTCAGAATTTGGTGTTGTAGTAAGGTTGGTGACTCGTGACTGTTTACAGTGACTGATGTATGGGTTTTCGTCGTTCTGGGTTGGGCGAGTACGGGAGCAGTGGTGGTGTTGGGTGTTGTCACCGGTCTCGATAAATTGGGACTAGCAGAGGACGATAGCGTGGGGTACGATGTCGGTGGTGGGTGAGGACCGGGATTCATGTTGTTTGGTGGTGGTCCAGGTGTGCGAGGGTGGTTGATGGTGGTTGGTGGGGATGCGGCTTGGTATTGGTGCAGCAGAGATGAAAAAATGATGGGGATGGGGACCGGTGAAGGCACTGAGTTGGTTGGCCGATTGCCGACGATGATGGCAACCGACGGTGACGGTGACATCAATCTAACCTAAGGCAGAGATGCCGTAGTTGACTCTCTAGTGGTGGCAGTGGGTGGTAGAGACTGGTTGGTGATGGAAGACTGACATAGTTCACGGATGGTGACAGGAGAGATGTCAAACTCATCAAGGAAATTATAGTCTGTTTTCAAAAATTTTGGATGTTCGAAAATAAGAAGATTGCTTCATTGAACGTGACATGACGAGACACAATAATTTTGCGGGAAGACAAGTCATAACACTGATAGCCCTTATGATCAGGCGGGAAACCTAAGAACACACAAGGAACTGTGACGGCGACAACGATCTGATCGAAGGCATAGACACCGGAGTTGGCTCTGTGGTGGGGGCAGAGACTGGACGGTGATGGAAGACTGACATAGTTCATGGATGGTAACGGGAGAGATGTCAGACTCGTCAAAGAAATTATAGTCCGGTTTTCAGAACTTTTGGATGTTTAAAAATGGGAAGATTGCTTCACTGAACGTGACATGACGAGACACAATAATTTTGCGGGAAGACACGTCATAGCACATATAGCCCCTATGATTAGGCGGGAAACCTAAGAACACACAAGGTGTGGTACGGGGTGCAAGTTTATGTGGGGCTGTGGTAGCAATATTCGGGTAGTACAGGCAGCCGAAAATTCATAGGTGCTCATGAGTTGGGATCCTACGAAATAGAATTTCGGTGGGTGTTCTATTTTGAAGGGTTTGGGTGGGCAAAATATTTAGAATATATTCGGCCATTTTAACATCATAGACCCAAAAAGAGGGGGGAGAGGCATGAAACAGGGTCGTACGAACCATGTTATTGATAGTGCGAATGATTCGTTTAGCCTTACCATTCTTGGAGGAGGTGTGGGGACACGAGAATCGTTAATCATGCCGTTAGTAGAGCAAAAATTATGAAAAGCTGAATTATTGAACTCACGACCGTTATCACACCAAGGTGATTTTGTCTTTTTCGAATTGTGTTTTGACATAGACACGGAATGTAAGAAACTTGGCAAACACTTCAGACTTGAATTTAAGCGGATAGACCCAGACAAAGTGAGAATAGTCATTTAATAAGACGAGATAAAATTTATGACCTAGTGAGCTAGTAATTGGGGATGTCCATAAATCTGCATGAACAATGCCAAATGGAGAATACGCAACACTTGAAGAAGATGAAACGGGAGGTGAACATATTTGCCTAAAGGACAAGAAAGACATTGTTGGGCAAATTTGTCATTATTACAATGAATTAAATTATTGTTTCTAAGAAAACTAAAAACAGGGGTTCCTGGGTGTCCAAGTCTATTGTGTCAGGTTGACTGAGAGATTGTTGCTAAAGCGGTGGGAGAAGTGACATGGGTCGTTAGATACGTGAGAAGGTTGACACTAGCAACAGACATGGATAGGAAAGGATAGAGATCACCCTTACTATTGCATCTCGTAAGGAGTTTATAGTACGGAGGTCCGTTGCAGAAAATCCAAACTGATCAAAATTAATTGAGACAAAATTGTCGGTGGCAAATTTTCTAACATACATTAGGTTTTTGATGATGTTAGGAGCATATAAGACGTTATTCATGGGGGAAATTGGAATGCAGTGGTGTGGTTAATGTGTGGCCAAACCCTTAAATTGGAATGCGATGACCATTTCCGACTATAATAGATTGTGGAGTATTTAAATTCCACAGTTGAGGAAGATTACCAGCATTATTGGTGAGGCGAGACGTGGCACCCGTATCCATATACCACGCATTATCAAGGAGTCAAAGTGTCGAAAGCCTGGCCCAAAATAGAGTGAGGATGACCAGTATCGGACTGATAGGCTCTAGGTATTTGGGCCTGATTTAGGTGGCCCGTCGGCTGTGCTGGAGCGGCCTGATTGGGGACTAGCAATTGGGCCGCTGATGGAGTGCTTGAAATTGGGCTAGTTGGTTTCTAGCGATTGGACCGCGACAGGAGATGGGTCGCAGCTGCTGGAGAGTTGTCTCTGGCTACTGAGCTCTTGTTGAGGGCCTAGGTCGTGTCAAGCCAGCCATGACAGTGGCTGTTTGGTGCTGCCATACAGACTGCCGGAGGTTGGGTGAGAGAAAATAATTATGGGGGGTTCGGGACGTATACGAGGTGTATATGAGGCCATATACGAGGTGTATAGCAGCGTAGGTAGGTTGTATACGTGCAGTTTCGACCTTAAACTAGGTGTATATCGTCTTAGGGAGGTCGTATACGGGTAGTATATAGTGGCTGGAGAGGTATATCAGTCGTATACAAGTGTATATCGGCATATATTGGCTGTATACGAGGGGTGTACGGCCTGTTGAAGAGATAAGGAGGGAAATAGGGCAGTATATCAATGATAAATTGGGTGTATGCAGGGTTATTTGTAGAGTACAAGGGCTGGAAAGTTGTATATCGGCGTATATCATATGTATACGGGCGGTATACGGGCGGTTTGGTGCCGGAAAAAGAAAGGGAATGGTGGCCAAATTTTAGGTTTTAGGTCGGAAAGAATGGATCTTGGGCCTAAATCAACCCCAAAAGCTAGCTTGTAGGGTGAGGATTGTCCAAGTCCATATAAGGAGTCCATGTTTTCATTCCATATCCGATGTGGGACTCTTAACACTCCCCACACGCCCAGACCTTGTTAACTGGAGCGTGGATAATATAATTTGGTGGCCCAAAATCGGTGAACAAAGAATTGGAATGAGTCTGACTCTGATACCATGTGAATAATGGATCTTGAGCCTAACTCAACTCCAAAAGCTAGCTTGTAGGGTGAGGATTGTCCAAGTCTATATAAGGAGTCTATGTTCCTATTCCATATCGAACAATAATATGTACTCATTCTGTCCCAATTTATACGACACACTTTTCTTTTTAATCACTCTAAAAAAGAATGACACATTGTATGTCACTTTTCATTTTTTTTCGAAAGCGTGTCATAAAAGAAAGCTAGCTTATAGGGTGAGGATTGTCCATTGTTTTTTTGGTTATTTTTCATATAGAATTGTATGTCACTATTCATTTTTTCCGTTCTGATCCGTTTTCTAAAGCAACTGGATTTACTGGGATAATAAACTACTTCCTTTATGTTTTATCCTTTAATTTATTTAGATTTAGAATGTGATCGTCCTCTTTCCATCTCGTATTTCCTTATTGTTCAACTAATATGGAAACAAAAATCAGAGAAGTTTGTAAACTTGGATGAATGCTATTTAGGCATAGTTGTAGTGGCTGTTATCTGATATGGACTAGAATGAGCAGGTTAGATTTAAAAGCCAGAGTCCACAAGGAGTTCGATATGTCCTCTGAGATTTAAGGACAAATCGTGCCCAAACTAACAATAATATGTACTAATTCTATCCCAATATATATGACACACATTTCTTTTTAATTACATTAAAAAAGAATAATATATCTTTTATTTGACAATAATTTAACTTTAAACTTTATCTTTTACGCTTAACGAGATAATTTATAACCATACAAATATCTTTGACTTGTTTTAGACTACAAGATTAAGTCTTTCTTTTATTTCTTTTTATAGTTTAATAATATAGCTAGTCACGGGCTACAGAAGAACCTAGCAAGTGGGCTTCACCGGAATTTTAATTAGATTACGAATATTCTTCTCATGAATGTGGCCAAAGATGCCACGTCAAATTATTGATGTTTTCTTGTGTTTATGCTGACTATATTACTCTTGTTAATTTGCTAGAATACTTCTAGTGGAACCATCTCTTTGTACCAAGTATAATATAGAAGATGCGAACTTGATTCTGGTTGGTTTTAATTTGGAGATTGTCTTCTAGTTCACAATTTATTTGCATTTAGATTTGTAACTCTTAACAATAATAACAAATTATCAGTTTTCTTTCGCTCAAACAAAAGAAGAAGCTCGAAAGTTCAATTATTTTCCTTCTATTATGAAAAAAATTGACCTAATTGAATCTACATTCTACAAGTTGCCTCCAAAATAAGGAATTCTACAAAGTGTTACCAATGAATGCAATCATAGTTCATAGTCATTATGTGTTTCTAGTATTTCATCATAAAATTAATTAAAAAACAAATAGAAGAAGTTATAAATGTTGGAACTTTATCATAACATACAATCTTGATATACTTCATGTTTTGCTAGTGAAATAGTAATATGTTTGTCTTCAGACTAATTTGTGACAAAGGCATTAGTTGTATTATACAACTTGTATATACCTGTATTTATTTTAAAGACTATGCTAATAATACTTTGAAGTTTGATCTACCTTATAACTATACCAAAAAGTTCAAATTAGCTTATATTGTGTAACATGTTAGGAGTATTACTTGAACGAATAGGTAAACTAGGACCAGTTCCAAAAAAAGTTCACTAGAACAATCAAAGATTGCAATTTTCTGCTATAGAAGCTCTTTTGCAAAGGAGAATAAGGTATGCTAATTTTATGGGTTGGTTTACAAGAATGGCCATGAAAGTGGGCGATTGTGAACTTTTGACTTGCCTCAAAGGAAAAACTTGAAATTTAACAAGTTTTGCTCCATAGAGTAAGGGGAGATCAAAAGCTCAATACTATCCATAATCAAGGTCATTGGATGTAACTTCCTGGATTTTATTGGGCCATAAGTTCCCAATTTTAGAAAAAGGTATCCCTTGGTCGAAACTCTAAATACTTGTATTGTATGGAGTGCCAATATTGGGCTACAGACATTTTAAACTAAAGGGAAAAATGTGCATGCGTGCTCTCAATTTTACGATTTAGAGAAAATATACATCTCATTAAAAAGATGGTGCATATATACCTCTGTCATTACACAAATGGTGCAAGTCTTTTTGCTGACGAATTTTAAAAATTATTTGACTTATTTTTTAATTTAAAAAATTACGTGGATTAATAAAATTAAACTACCCACTTTTTAAAAGTCACGTGACAAATTTTTTTTCTAGTGGGTTGTCTGGTTCTTAAAAAAATATCTCTGTGGCTGTAAAAGAAAAAAGAAGTCTACCCATTTTTTTAAATGAACCAGATCCGACCCACAAAAAAATTCCATGTGATTTTTAAAAAATAAGCCTATTTAAAAATGGGTAGATTTATGTTTTAAAGTCATAAGACATTAATTAATTAAAAAGCAAGCTAAATAATTTCAAAAAAAAAAACTTTCCGTCAGGGAAAAAGATATATTTGCGCCATTTATCTAATGATAACGATATATACCATTTTAATGAAAAATATATGTGCTCTAAATCACAAAATTAAGGGATGTATTTGCACTTTTTCCTAAACTAAATTCCAAATCGGCATGCATAACTAAGACGTTTAGCCATATAAAACAATTTTCTAGCTCCAACTCAAAATTGAGCTTGTCATTAGTAAGATTCCAAGAAGCTGGTACACTTTCCAATTGACGGTTTTAAAATATTTGTCTTACTTTGTGTTTTGGTCCGTTTCAAAATGAATGTCTCTTCCCTTCCACATGGAATATTAAAGACCACAAAATTAAATGACATTTTGGTATATTCTACATATAATTAGTTAACAACCACATGATTTAAAAATCTTCTTTACTTTTTAAACTCAGTGCAAAATCAAAATCAGACAAACATTTTAAAACGAAGGGGGTAGTATAAGGATTTTTTGTAGGTTGTCAATGCTTTAATAATCAATTAGTTACGAATGAATTTTAAGTAATGTATAAGTTAAAAAAAAATCATGCAGTAAATATATGAAAATTAAACACACAAAAGAAATAGGGTTGTTGTTGAAGTAGGGATGTGCAAAATGGCTGTAATAAGCGCACTCGTCTTCTTCTAAGTCATAAAGCAACATATCCCAAACAATATGATCATTAACTTGAGAAGTTCTTTTACAGAATGTCAAGGGTTGTGTATTCCGAAATTTGTTTTCACCAAGATTAGATTTTCACATGCATTAAATCAAAGTACAATTTAATTGAGTCATTCACGATTAAACATTTTCTTGAATTTAAATGGAAGTGATTAGCGGTAAAATGCTATTAGACTACAGTATCTCTTAACTTATTAATAGAACTTCTTCCAAACAGAGAATAATTAAAGCAAATAAATGAGCATGGTCCAAACAGGAACATAGTTTCACGTTGAAGTAAGACGGAATTAGAGCCAACTGTTTTAAAGTGAAACTAGAGTTACAGTAATTAATTGCATTAATTTCTTTTTTTTATTCTAGTACTTGTACCTTGCCAAATATCTTCCCGTACTTCCATTATTCTTACTTCCCCTACTCTTATTTATGGGACTAATCCTAAAAAAAGTACTCTTAGTAAAAGAAAACATAAATTGTAAAAAAGAGGTGATACATTATTGTTGCTCGTCTTTCTAAAGTGGAAAATTTCATAGGGTGAGTTATTTTGGTCGCGCTATTTAAATAATACTTGCCTTGTATTTTTGTACGAGTATCCATTACTCTTTTACTCAGACGCACATGTCTGAAATTTTAGCTCATTTTTACGTGTAGTTCATGCATGTATGTATGCATGACCGTAGTGCGGGCATACTTGGAAAAAAAGTGTGTTAAATGAGTTTGTTAGATTTGTTGTGTTTTTGACAATTTGATGATTGAGTTTGTTCATTATGATATATAGAACTCATGTTTTAGATTTGAGATTTTTTAGAGAAGATTTGATTGTTGAATCGTGTGTTAGATTGTTGAAATTTGAAAAATAAATTATTGTTTTTGTTCAGACGTGCATGTATGAAATTTCATCCTGTTTTTACATGCATTTCACACATGTATGACCAGGTGCAGACATACATAAGAAAATTATTTTTGAAAAACATTCAGGTCCACATGACTGAAATTTTAACCTAGTTTTACATGTACTTCAGTCATGTACAACTGAAGGTCAGGCATACATGAAAAAATTCAGACATATATGACTGAAATTGTCACTAATTTTTACACACACTTCAGTAAAAATATCTGAATGTGCTTTGACAAGCCATACCAAATATCAAGCTAAAACCTCTGATGTTTTCCCTTCACAAGGCCATACTTTCATACGTGAATGCCTGAAATTGTCAAGCTTCAAGTGCGAAGAGGGTAATCATGCAAAAAATCATAAGAAGGATATTACTAAAATGACGCACCTAAAACAGGATATTTTTTGCACTTCGACCCTTTCTAAAACATATTTTGTAACAAATTCAATTCCAAGGAAATAACTAATAACTAGGGCTGGCCAGTGGGCCCCACGTCTCGATCCCGCCCCGTTCCGTCCCAATCCGTCCAGTCCTGATCCCATTGGGTAAATTACGGGATATGGATTGACTCTAGTCGGGTTCGAAATCGAGATGGGACTAGTGCTGGTCCCGCCTATCCCGGTCCCGCCCCGTCCCACCCCCAACCCGTCCCGTCCCGCCCCGATTCCGTCCCGTTTTCAGAATGTAGTCGTTGCACAAACGACCATTTGCAATTATAACCATTGGAAACGGCTACAAACGGTCATTTTGGCACCCCATAAACCCCCCTACCCCCTTAATATTTATTTTAACCCCTAAGTTAGTATATTTACACATTAACCCTATTTTCCAACTATAAATACATCATTTTCCTCTTCATTTTTCTCACAAATCTTCCTACCATCGCTCTAATCTCTCTCTCTCTACAAGTCTAAATTGCACACTAAATATTATATTTTATTTACTAATTTCTATCAAAATTCAAAAATTGGGAGTGAAGTTGGCAACTAGCTTGAGGATCATCGAGCAAAATTTCAATTTTCAACCTCGATTACACGTCGACGTTACATCGGCGTTTGGTACACTCGTTCCTTATTTTATTTAAATTATTATTATTTAATTTATTTATCATACTTAATTTTTTTAACTTTAATTCTTTATTTGCATAATTATAATTAAACGAGGTGGACGTTTTCCTGGTAGATGTAGTAGGGGTAACAGGGGTAAGGGTGCATCTTCTAGTAATCCTAATTATGAAAATTTCACTCATGTAGATGAAACTGAACTTTTTAATGTTGATATTAATGCAAATGTGCAATCATTAGATCATGAGGTATATTCTGCATCTCCAACTACTGAACGAGACTATGATTTAGAAAATGAATTAGAAGATTATTTAGATAACACACCCACTAGTGCAGCTCCACCTCAGGCTCAGACTGAGTCTCAGGCTGAAACTGAAACTGGAATCCCTCTTATTCCCCCTAGTATGAGAAGAGGTTAAAAACAACGAAAATTAAAATCACATGCATGAGGTTTTTTTGAAAGGAACATTCCTAATCAACTAGCTATTTGTAAATTTTGTTGTGAAATTTATAAATTTAAAACTCGAAAAGGTAAAGGTGGGACAGGAGGTTTAATGAGACATATGGAAAAGGATCACAAAGCAAGGTATAATCAATACTTGGCTGAAAAAGCAGGCGTGCAAATGCCTTCTGAGTCGGGACAAGGTCCACACAATGTCTCCGACCTTGTATGAACAATTAGTTGTTGCTCACGAGTATAGAAGACCTATAACTTTAGTATTTAATGCCCATAATCAAAATCCTTCGGATATGCTTGTAGATGATGATTGGGATAAAATTTGAAAACTTATTGTATTCTTAGAGAATTTTTTTTAGCTACTAAGAAATTTTGTGGTATTTATTATCCTACTATTTTATCTATGTTATTTTATATAGATTTAATATTTTTGTTATTTAATGAATATATGAAAAACCCAACTTACGCTCTAGCTATTACAAAAATAATTGCAAAATTTTAAAAATATTTTTTTCCTATTCCCACTATTTATTTTTTTGGTGTCGTATTAAATCATACTATTAAAGTAGACGGTTGTAATGCCCTTATTGAAACGATTTATGAATGCTTAGAAATACTTGAAACAGAACCAACTAAAGAAGATGTTATCTCTAGCATACAAACACAATTCAAAACTATGTATATGTATTACCAACAACACAGTGCAAATAATCAACCGGCTTCTGTACCATCTTCTTCTACTTCACTTCAACCTTATAAAAACATGTGATTTCTGCTTCAAGTATTCAAGGCATTCGAAATAGAATGTATAGTGGTTCAAGTGCTTTACAAATTAGCGAGTTTGATGTTTATGTTTTGCAGGGTGTTGTACCGTTCGAATTAGTTGTTAATGAAAATGGATGTGAAAACTTGCTAAAATACTAAAGGGAGAATGAAAATACATTTCTGACTCTATTGAAAGATGGCCCGAGATGTGTTGAATATTCAAGCGTCATCTACAGCTTCTGAAAGCACTTTTTGTGCTGGAATGTTTCAAATAGGAGAGCACAAACATTGGCGGGAGACAGTTTGGAGATTGCACTTTTATTTAGAGATTGGATTAGAGTGGAGCGTAGAAGGTGCTGTCAATCATAGGTCAATGAAGAAGACGACTACAATTACAACGAAATCTTATCCGAGGGAGCAGGAAGCGACGTTGTATAATTTGACCAACAAATTCCAATTCCAACAGAAGATCCTCAAGAGATTGTCAGAAAATTAGAAAATGTATGGTTGCATATGTAATTTTTTTAATGTCAATTTTACTATGTGATTTGCAACTTTTGAACTACGAAACGAAGTTGTAATTTTGAAATTGTATTACAAAAAAAATTATATTTTTATTAAATAATATAAGAGGCAATTAGCATTGGGACGTTTTTTCACTATCTTGTTCAATTATTTAAGTGTTTATATATATAATTTTTTAAATTAAATGTCTAGAAAAAAGTTTTTAAAAGTCCTCCAAATCTCTCTTTCCGTCCCGTCCTGTCCCCCCAAATTCCGTCCCCTTTGATAGCGGGATGTGGGATGGGATGGGACCACTTCCCGTCCCCCTTCGTCCTGCCTATCCCGACCCACTCCACCATCCCCAGAAATCTCATCCCGTCCCGTCATGTCTCATCACGTTCCTTTGGCCAGCCATACTAATAACATGGTCCTAGAATAGTAGTACTAATTATTGTGAAGCACTGTCTCATTTGTTCAAGTGGATCAAAATCTGCAATTTAGAAAGAATGACACGAATTACAAGACCAATGGGTAGTCACGGGTGTTCTTTGATCTGTACCTATTGGTCGGTCCTGTGATCCGTAAAATCAATAAAATACACACTAGTAGCAACACATTCAACTTTCAACAAAAGATATACACAAACTTCTGACCAATTTATTTTGGGCCAGAATCTCTCTGCTTTTAAATTATTAACCACCTTTATTTCCAGGATACCATTAGTTTACGCATGCATGCCAAATTCTATGGTTCATTTTTTTTTTTTTTATAATCCATGTTTCCAGGTTTGCGCCTGACTACTTCACTGGTATTACCCAGACGTCCTGGAGGTAATAGGACCGGTCCTTCAACACTATTACCAGGTAAATCGCGGGATGTGCTCCGGTGACCAGTTTTTCTGGGAGCGTACAACTGATCAATGAGACAAAGTCAAATTCCCCAACATGCAGAGTTTCTTCGTGCTTGCGGGGAATCGAATCCACGCTGTCCCATGGCAGAGCGCCTTATAGCGCCCAGGCTTTGCCACTGGACTATGCCCCGGAGGACAAAACTGTGGTAGGGTAAACTTTTTAAAGTGACTGGTCCCACCGTATTACGGCCCCATACCCTAGAAAACCCCACCTCCGCCCTGGCCCTACGGATTAGTATACACCGTTTGGCCCTACGCGTATGGAGGGATTTTTTTGGGGGAACACAGTTCCACTCTCGCTGATCAGAGGACTCGAACTCGGAACCTCAGACAACAATACCCTAATGTATTGGCCACTGGGCCAAACACTTTGGATTTCTATGGTTCATTTCTCAATTATTTCATAGAAGGCTTTTACTTTATAAACTGTCCGGGTAAAAAAAATTATTATCAAATCATTTGAAGAATATCTATTGGTAAATCTCCTTAAATTGTACTCCCTCTGTCTCAGTTTATGTGAATGTGTTTGATTGAATCAGAATTTAAGAGAAAAGATGATACACTTTTAAAATTTGTGGTTTAAAATAAGTCATAAAACTTTTTGTAGCTATAAATTACTTTCATCAAGAATAAAATAGAACGTTTGAAGTTAAATTTACTATATATGAAAAAATATCATTCTTTTTGAGATTAATTAAAAATGAAAGAATGTCACATAAATTGCAAATAAGGGAGTAGAATTTATAATTTAAAATAATACAGATTACCTGTTACAATAAGTGATAATATAAAAATTTCTTACCTATACAATGTAATTAACTTTGCCTAGAATTTGCCTATAAATACACACACCTCAATTTCTCTATGCACCAAACCTCAAAATATAGTAGCAGTACAAAACATAATTGTGCTCTGCTTTGGCATGGATTCAAAGAGATACTTAGTTACTCTCTTTTTATTCTTCAACATTCTTTTCTCTACACTTGTAAGTGGCTGTTGGAGTGGCTGCAATAATCCACCAATTCCAAAACCAAACCCGAACCCGAACCCGAACCCAAACCCGAACCCGAGCCCATCCAAGGGACACTGCCCTAGGGATGCCTTAAAACTAGGAGTATGTGCCAACGTGCTGAACGGACCGGTCGGAGCGGTCATCGGAAACCCACCCGACCCGCATTGTTGTTCCGTACTAGGTGGACTTTTGGATCTTGAAGCTGCTGTTTGTCTTTGCACTGCATTGAAGGCTAATATACTTGGAATCAACATTAACATTCCAATTGCACTAAGCTTGCTAATTAATACTTGTGGCAAGACTCTCCCATCTGACTTCATTTGTGCATAATAAGCTATAATGCTTATCTTTTGGGTCACCATGAAATCAGTTTTAGCGGCAGGACTATTCTTAGCGACCCTCAAGTTGGCACGAAATATCTTTTGTGACGACTTTTTTCATTATATGTGGCGACTAATTAAAGTCGCATTTGTTGTTGTGTGTGTGTGTGATGTGAAGTATTTGCCTTTGTTGTTGTAGCATTGTAGGAATTTCTAATTTTGTTTGTTGAAGTTTCATTTGTATTGTAGCTCTTGTTTGTTGGACTTAGGATTTTTATTCATCTCTTTTGTAGTTCTACTGTTGCTTTCTTTGTTGACGTGAATTTCTGATTAATTCACCAATATTGGCTTTTAATTTCTCCTTTAAATATACTTTCTTGCTGGTATTTAAAAATAATTTTGGAGTACTATATGTATATTTGTGCACGATACTTGAGAACTAGTGGTTATTAAGTTAATTTGAGCAGTTTAGTAAGATAAATAAAGCACAGCAGTGTCCATAGAATGCTTAACTACCTAGTTTCGCTTGAATTCTCGTAGGGAACGTTTTAATGACCCTTACACAATATGAATTCAAGTTAATCGGTAGAGCTGCTACGCAGAAATAATAATAATAACTAGTTGCGTGCATGGGTTCAAGTCTCAAGATGCCTACAAGGAAGAGTTCGCTTATAAATAGTATTCGCTCTGTCTCTAACATATATATTATTTTAGCTTCACAAGATTCAAACTAAGTCAAATTTAATCAACATTAAAAAGGTGCACCTTGTTTTTTTTTTTTTTTATCATTTTGATTTGAATATCTAACTTTAACATTAATTAAATAATTTAATTCATTTTGTTTTCTAATGATGATCAATTTGACTATGATGAAAAGTTCTTCCTTTAAATATTTATCATTTTAGAAAATTAGATAATATCATATTTTTTTCCAATTTCATCATTACTAACTACAAGAAGACGTATAGTCAATAATTACTCATTTATGGAAGATATAAGATAACATAGTCAAATATTTTTTATGATCAATCCTGTCAAATGATATTCTTATAAATTAATTTGACGTAACTTTTAAACCACGGATAAAATAAACGAAAAGGAGTAGCAAACAAATTAAAAGGTGACCTAATCCCCACTTTTGTCTTCATCGATGAGCAACTGGTTCTCGCCTCTTTTGGTACATCTGAACAAGGTGACCTCCTTCTTTCTCAGCATCTAAGCCCGGTAAACTACAACCTTTTGATTACCTGTGACTGGTTCACCGGCGACCGTTGTCCAACTAGTCTGCGTGCCTGGACGACCAAGATTACCAACTATTCTGTTTGGTTAGACCGAGTGAAGTCAGTCAAAGAAGCCAAATGGAGGCGTAAGGGTCTCTACGATGCCATTGCGCTGTCGGAGTTTGACTCCTCTTGCAACATCGGTCTTATATATGCCTTTCTTGGTTACTGGTCGACCGCTGCCAATGCTTTTGTTTTCCTTTGGGGAATGATAATCCCCACACTGCTTAATGTGATGGCAATACTTGACATTCTAATTTCGGGAGCCGAGGTGCCTGTCCTAAGAGATATAGATGTTGCCGATTTAGGCATCAAAGTCTCAAAGACTTCTTCAGGCTACAGCCAGTTTATAACCAACAACCGTCGAATATCGCCTCTTCCAGTCGATGATGCCGAGCATCATGCTTTTCTGCTTTTTTTGGTTTAGCTGATACTTTGTTTGTACGAGCTCTTCTGTAGTTATGAAAGAACTGGAAATTTATACGGTGTTAGCCGTTTCGGGGAGGGATGTCAACTGGGAATCTCTCTTCTTGACCTATCTTTACATTTCTCTAGGTGATGTCTAGGCGAGGTTAAGGGATTCTGGAAACCTGGATGCCTTACCCGGTCCCTTGTGGTTCCTTCAGTTGTAGATCACCCTCTATTTTCTTGAGTTTATCTCTGATAAATTTGATGATCGCCGCTTTCCGTAAACCCGTCAGTATTAGCCGACACTCTTCGGAGAACACCTCTGTGCCCCAGGATGCTTTTGCCGCAGTCTCCACCCTGCATAGTCTGTCTAGAGACCATTATACAGATTGGCATCAGTCCTAGAGAGATGGGCCACCCTTGATTGAGTCTGTCAAGTAGCTGATGAGGACCTTACTTTCTCCCAGCTGAGGACTATGGTTCTCATATGGGGGCAGATTCTCACGGCCAGGGACTTGTTGGGTGGTTTGAAGCCCACTTCTAGGAATAATAAATTGACCGCGGAGCCATATCGGCCAAACTTTGTAGCAAGACAATTCGACCTTACTCAACACATGTCGTAGCCCCACCGTAGTGTTGTTAGTTCAAACCAATGCTGCATTCTTGATGTAGAACAAGCAAAGAAGTTAGCCAATCATAATATTGATAGGCTCGCCCTAATTGAATGGCAGGTGTTTCCCCTGAGAGCGAATACTACCATCGCTTTTGATGATTGGTGGCAAACGGCTAAGGAGAAGTTTTTTCAATCTCTTTTAGAGGTCTATTGTGATCGACTGATTCTGTCGAGAAAAAAGAAGAACCCGGAAACCTCTAAACCGTGGCCAAAATAAGCCACTCTGAAAGTTGTTTCCTCTAAATTGGCTAGGCCTATTTCCTAAAGGTCTTCCGTCCGGTTGTGGCAGACAAAGAGAAAAGGTAAATTTTATTCTACATATGTGTCGGCTAGATTGTTCTTGTGAATTTTCGGCTAATATCTCTTATGTATCTTTCAGCAACCCCATCTCCTCCAGTGTTTGTTGATCTGGAGACCACTTTTGACACCGAGTCCTCATCACCCAGGAAACCAGTGCTCAAGCAACCCCGATAAAGTGGAGGGGTTGTCATTTGAAATTATAGTGAGGAAGGCCCCCATAGACCCGAAGTTTCTATTTCTACTGAGGAAGAGGAAGAAATCGAGGTATACTACTCGGCTGGCTAAAACACCTTCGTATCGGCTACTAATATTATGTTTTCTGTTTGCCTTCAGGGACCACAATTTATAAGGTGCAAACGGCTTCATAAAGCGTTTGATGCTCCCCTTCATATTGGCGGATCGTCTTCCCTGGCTCATGCTCTCATGTATTCATAGGACCCATCATCGGTTGCCCTCAAAGCCACAGTTTCTCCTGCCGAGGCTTCCTATACTAGGGCAGCTGTAGAGGTATACCTTTTTTCTTATGCTTGGTCTTTCACTGCCTCCTGGCTCTTGCCTCTATACTAAACATGTCCTTTCTCTACAGGAGGCCGCTGGAGATAATCCTTCGGTTGAAGCCCACCCAACTAACGACTTAGAGGTACCAGTCGAAATCATCCCGAAAAATGTGCTTTTATGCTACTTTGGCTCAGTCGACATTGCATCTCTACCAGCTTCATCTGTTGGCATCCATCGAAAGCGAGTCGATGAGTCTCTTGTTAGGTGAGTTCCAACCAACAAAGAAGAGTTCCATACTCTGAGGGCCTCTTTGTTACGATTGTCAAAAGAAACAACGGATTCCTCGGTTCTGGAAACCACTTACAATGACATGGCTTTGGCTCTGAATGATTTATTTTCTTTACATAGAATAACCAAAGATAGCCATGATGAGGCTCTCACTGGTCTGCAATACTTGGGGTCTCTTCGGCAAGAAAAGAACCACATTCAGTCTTCTTTCAATGAGGTGAATGCAGAAAGGCAACAAAATGTCAGCCGAATAAATGACTTGCAGGAGCAGCTATCCAAATTGCAAGTTGAGTTGGAACGGATCCAGGAGGAGATAAGGGCTATTACTTCGGCATAGGCGCCTTAGACTATGCTATTAGTGCCCACGACTCCTCCCGCTCTTCTTTGTTTCGGTAGAGCCTTCAATTGGATAAAAAAATCTAGGAACTCAGTAACCAACAAGTGGTTTGGGAATTGGATCAAAAAGCTGGTAGAGAATAGCTGGCCAAACCGGAGAATGAATGGACTGCGTGGAAAAGCCGTCTAGTTCAAGCAATGCCGACAATCACTACTCCATTGCCAGCTGATCATGTTGCTGAGTTGTCAGCCGATACCCTTATGGACTTGCAATCTAAAGCCATCGATGCTTCTGTTGTTCAAGAGTTATCAACCGATACTCAGGCTTTTACCGAGGCCCCATTGACTGTAGTGGTTGAGCCTTTGCTGGTACTGAAAGGAAGGTCCAAGCAGGATAAGAAGCGGCTGAGGTAGTAGCCGTTGTTGCAGCTGAGAGAGAAAAGAGGATTATGGGTACCCAAGATGCCCAAGCAGCCATGGACTCGGCTATTCCTGAGATTTCTGTTATTGGTGCTATATTGCAACCTCTAGCTGGTGGAATGCCGACCAACTCGGCTCCCTAGCTTTATCGACCCTAAATCGAAGGGTCTGTTTCTATGATTAAGCAGCCGGTTTGTGGCTGTTGTTTACTCTTGTCTTCCCCAAATCGAAAGGAAGTACTTTTCATATGACTGTGACCAGGCCATTTTTTGACCCCAACTCGAAGGGTCTATTTTTTGTGACTAGGCAGCCGGTCTGTGGCTGTTGTTTACTCTTGCATACCCCAAATCGAAGGGTAGTATCTCTTTAAGTATTTGCGGTTTACATTTCTATCAAGCTCTTCATCATGCATGTCTATAAGTCGATACATGTTGCCAGCAATCCGTTGGATTACTACGAAGGGTCCTTCCCAGTTTGGTGACCATTTGCTAAATTTACGATCTTTCATTCCAAGTGGCAATACGGTTTTCCAAACTAGGTCTCCTTCAGCGAACCTCTTAGGTGTAGCATGTTTGTTGTATGCTTTGGCCATTTTTCGTTTGCCAGCTTCGATTCTTTTTAGGGCTATCAGTCGATCTTCATCTAGCTGATCTAACTCTATTAGCATAGCCTGCTGATATTCTTCTAAGCTTAAAGAATTCTGCTTGGCCACCCGTAATGACTTAACATTAATCTCCAAGTGCAACACTGCATCTTGGCCATAGGTGAGCCGATAATGTATTGTCCTAGTAGCTATAGACTTAGAGTTCCTGATTTCCCAAATAGCTTCATCCAGAGTGAGATGCCAGATTGCTGGTTTATCCTTCACGTTTTTACTGATTATGTCCACAATAAGCTTGTTAGCTGCGGCTTGCCCATTCGCCTGTGCGTAATAAGGCAAAAATGTGATCATCTTGATCCCAAACTTCTCAGCAAAGGCTGCCACCTTAGAACCAGTGAACATTGTCCATTGATCGGTTGTAATTATCTCAGGAATACCATAACTATATATAATCTGGTGTTGGATAAACTGAATGACATCTGTCTGATGAACCCTCTTCATCGGCTATGCATCTACCCATTTAGTGAAATAATCAGTAGCCACAATAATAAAATTGTGTTCTTTAGCCCATCATCTAAAAGGCCAGGGCTTCACAATCGGGTGCAATATCTCGACTGGTACCCGTTAGATTGGTCCATGTCTTTGACACTCTTCACAACCTTTTGCGTATTGAAATCAATCGGCTGTGATGGTAGGCCAATAATAGCCATGGAGATAAATCAACCACTTCATCGTTGACCAGGCTCTGTGTGATCCACAAATTCCTTCATGAACTTCTCTCATGACTCTTAAGGCTTCTTTCTTATTAATGTACTTGAGTAGCACCCCATTTACGCTATTTTTGTAAAGATCATTATCAATGAGCACATATTTCAAGGCTCTCATTTTGACCTTAAGGTCCTTACACGTGGAAGAATCTTTTAAGTAACCGATTAACACATGCTTCCACTAGTCGGACTGGTCTATGACTAACACTTCGGCTGCCAGTTCATCACACTCTAAAGTGAGTAGAGACTTTCTAAAGCCGGAAGCTTCTTGCGCTAAGTCGTTAGCCTCAAATTCATGCCCCTGGGAATATGACTTAATGTAGATGATGTGAACCTACTAAGTAACCTGCTAGCCATTTCGTAATGGGCCAACAAATTTAGATCCTTATAGTCATATTCTCCGGCCAGCTGCTTGATAACCAACTAAGAGTCTCCGCCAATCTTGATGTATTTTGCTTTCATAGAGACTAGGAGTTTGAGTCCTATGATGAGAGCATCGTATTGAGCTTGGTTATTTGTCAAGTTAGAATCTAATCGATAAGAGAACCTTCACGTTTCATCTCTAGGATCGGTTATCGTTATCCCGACTCTGATTTCCTTCTGGATTCTTGATCCATCAAAAGTCAGCGTCCAAGGGACGACGTTCATACATGCAGTAGAGAGGACGCACGGGTCCTCCATATCTATACAAGAGTGGTTTGCCAAGAAATCGGCTACTGTCTGACCTTTGACAGCCTTGAGTGGCCTATACTCGAGAGAAAATGCAGTGAGCTTGATTGCCCATTTCATTAGTCGTCCTTGCAAAACAGGTTTATTCAATAAGTACCAGATGATGTCAATTTTGCACAAATTGTGAACCACATATGGCATTAAATAATGTTCAAGTTTTGTACAAGCATAGAATAAGGACAAACAAAGCTTCTCTATAGGAGTATATCTAGTTTCATCTTCATTGAGCATTCGGCTAAGATAGTAAACTATCCTTTCGGTTCCATCATCGTCATCCTATGCTAACAGGTAGCCGATAGACATATCTGCAGCCGAGATGTACAATTTCAACAGCTTCCCTAGCATGGGAGGTACCAGCATAGGAGGAGTTGCTAGGGCCTTTTTAATTTGGTCAAATGCCTTTTGCTGTTCCGGGCCCTATACTAGCTCTTCTGACCCTTTAAGCCTAAGCAAAGGTGATAAAACCTTCATTTTGCTAGCTGAATTAGATATGAACCGCCTTAGGAAGTTGATCTTCTCTAGCAGGCTTTGTAACTCCTTCTTTGTTCTGGGTGGTGCCGACTCCATTACTGCCCGGGCTTTGTTCTGATCTATCTCAATACCTTTCTTATGTACCAAGAAGCCAAGGAAGTTGCCAGTCGATAGTCGATATTCTGAACATGCACTTGGCTGGATTCATTTTAAGATTATGAATCCTCATTCTTTTTAGTACTTGTTCCAAATCGACTAAATGATCTTTGAAGTCCTTAGACCTCACCACCACATCATCAATGTAGACCTCCACAGTCTTGCCGATCAAATCATGGAAGATGGTGTTCATTGCCCTTTGATAAGTAGCACTAACATTCTTCAGACCGAACGACATAACTATCCACTCGTAAATGCCCAAGGCTCCTGGACACTTAAATGCGGTCTTGTGCATATCATCCTCGGCTACTACTATCTGATTATAGCCGGAGTATCCATCCATGAATGTCAGTACCTCGTTAGCGGCCGTCGAATCGACTAGCATTTCGGCTATAGGCATGACATATTCATCTTTAGGAGTGGTTAGATTTAGGTTCATATAATCAATACATACCCAACCTTGACATTCTTCTTCTTCACTGACACAATATTTGCCAACCATTCTACATACCTAGCCATTCTGATGAACCCGACTTTCAGTAGTCGTTCAATCTTGGCTTTATTTTGAGGTACTAACTGGGGGTGATATATTCTAGGCGACTGTTTATGAGGTGTGAAACCCTTTTTGATTAGTAACATGTGTTCTACCAAAGTTCGTGCCAGCCCAGGCATCTCATGATAATCCCACGTGAAGTAGTCTTTATACTGCAGTAGAAGCCGTTATGATTTGTTTATCCGCCTCTTTCAACAAACTACTAATATGTGTTAGCCGAGGGACTTCCTCAGTACCCAAGTTGATATCTTCCAAGGGATCCTGAGACTCAAAACTAGGCATAGCCCTTCTTATGGGCGATTCAAGTTCCATTGGCAACTCAATGTCATCGGTCGCCAGTGTTGGTTCTCTGTTGTAGTCCTCTACTTGTGATGCCTCGGCTATCCTTTCTCCAGAATTTAAAGTAGGCAGCCGATACCACAGACCACGTATGATTTGGGTCTCCTCAATCATTTAACTCTTCCATAGTAAGCCGTGGTTTGACTAATTATTTTATTTCAAAACCTCGTGAGGTAAGATTGCAGTATTCTCAAGATCTTTCTTCATACTGCTCCGCAACAGCTGTGGGAGCCACATAGGGTGAATATAATACAACCTCCAAGTTTTTCACCCCTACTTGAAATGGGTTATCGTTGGCTGGGATAATTTCTATCTTGTCTCCTTCCTAGAAAATGAGCTTCTGATGCATGGTGGAAGGAAGTCATCGGCTGGTGTGAATCCAGTCTCCGCCCAACAAGATGGCGTAGGAAGGCTTGCCATCTATCACAAAGAAGGCAAATCTGACCGTCGTAGGACCTACAGTGATTTCTGCTACTAAGATCCCCAAAGCTTCAGAGGCTTCTCTCATAAAGCTAGCCATTTTTCATGTTAGTTGGGATGAGATCCTCTCTGGTTTTATTGAGGCTTTTCAAAGTAAGTAGCAACATCACATTCAGCACAACCCCATTGTCGACGAACACTCGACTAAAAGTTTTATCGTTAATGTAAGCCTTAACATAGAGGGATTTGAGGTGTTTAACCATCTCTTCCGTAGGTGCACCAAATATAGTGCTCAAAGCATATCTAGTTGTGGTATCGGTTATAGTCGCTCATTCAGTGTCTTTCACACACACATCACCTTCTAGGCTATCCAACGTAGAGCGGTCGACCTAGATCTAACATGGAATCAGGCTGACCATTTCAATAGCTGCCCAAATCTCATCGGTCGAATCGTGCTTAAATTAATCAAGGATGGAGTCTCCCACCTCGTCCAATTCGGTTGACAAGAAGTTAATATCTTCCATCTCCTGAAGACATATAGGAACTGACTGAGGTTCTAATGCCTGGCGGTGCCTCTTTCTTTCCAGAAGCCTGATTGACGAACCACTTTCCTTTCTCTATATTGGTGGTTGGCTTAATCATCCTCCGGGATCTCAGTTGACCTCCATCCCTTACTATGATACGTAAGGAAGAAACACCTTCCTTCATATTGAACTCAGCCACCCTATGTTCAGCCATGGGTAGTGGTTCCTCGTCTATCTGGGGCACACTTGGCTTTTCATCGACTGGCAGCCATGCTTGCCCACCAAGCCTGCTCCTAGGTCTGTTGGGTCCCTTTTGAATACCGGGTACTATTTGTGGGGCTCCCGAGTCATGTGCTCTGGTTTATAAGGGCGGCCACGAAAATTACTTCTAGCTGGTTGCCTGCCCATGTCCTCATAGATGTCACATGAGCTGCCTAACTGATCAAACGCAGAGGTCTTAGTGACCCCCTCCTTACTAGTGGGCTTCTTTGGGACCCATATGGTTTTCATCGGATGGTTCCCCTTGACGTTCTTTGATTGATCTGGCTTGGTAAAGGATACCATAGATATTGGTACTGCGGGGAAGGGGTCAGTATCAACAGACATTTCAGCTATGCTTTTATCGGCTAGCTTGAACCTGCCCTCCTTGATGCCCTTTTGAATCGCCTTCCTGAAGACCACACAATTAGAAGTAGCGTGACTATATGAATTGTTCCACTTACATTACTTCTTATCCTTGAGTTCTTCGGCAAACGGAATCCAATGGCCATCAAGCAGCCGAATTTGTTTATCTTTAAGCAGATGATCAAAGATCTGATCTGCCTTTGTAATGTCAAACGAGTAACTGACCTTGTCATCAGCCGAACTCGTCTCCTTGCCCTTCGTAGCTTTCAAGGCTGGGAAAGAGTAAACCTTACCCCTGATGATCATGGCTACCATTGCGTCTGCCGTGTAATCGGCTGACTCTGAGTCAAACTTATCTGCCTCAATAATGGATACCAAATAGGACCCTCGGTTTCGGTTAGCTCTTCTTTTCTCCTTCTCTTGGATATACTTCTCTATTTGGCTAGCCTTCTCGGCTAAATGGCTTAAGTCAGACCAATATTGTCCCACTAATTTCTCTTTTAGCTGAGGATGCATATTGTTGATTATTATGTGGGCGCATTCTGATTCAACGAAGTGTGTAGTGCATTTCCCAACCTTCATTCTGAACCTCTCGATATACTCGGTAGCCGAATCGTCGACCTGTTTCTTGAGATTCGTCAAATCAGTTAGAGTGACTTGAGGTTGGAGCCAATAAAATCTATCATGGAAACAACGCTTCATGTCGACCCAACTCTGCACGAAGTCGGGGGCCAATGATGAGTACTAGGCAAATGCTATTTCGGTTAGAGAAACGAGGAATAACTGCAGCTTGTGATACTCATTCTGGCCAACTTCACCACATTAGGCGGTAAATATGCCGATGTGCTCAATGGTAGATTTGTCATCATCGCTCGAGAAGGTGGCGAAATCAGGCGTTTTGAAGCCTTTTGGAAGTGGTGCTACTGGATCTATCCAATCGGGGCAGGCTTCATATAAATAGGCATGTTCAAGGGTTTCAGTTGGATGCCAAAGTACTTCCTCATGGTATCCGCAATGGTTTCATGGTTGATCAGCTGTGACGTCCCCTGTCGATTCTCAACTGGAACCGGCTGGTAGGCGTTCTGAACTGGAGGCCTCCATTCTTCCCCTTGTTGAACAGGGTTTTGAAAGTGGTAGGTATTATGTTGGCCATTACCAACATGTGGGGTATATCCCTATTGCTCCTGTCGGGCATAGCCACCAAAGCCTGCAACCTGAGCACGTGGAACAACCGACGGAGCCTAAGGATAAGGTGGAAGAGTGTTCCATGTCTGCTCTCCCCTCAGCAGTTCTTAGAAAGTTTGCGCTTTCTGAATAATATGGATTGGGTACCGGCTGTGACTGCTGGAATGGTGTCCCGCTATAGACAGCGTCACTAGATAGCCTAGTAGGGTCATAGCCAGGGGCCATCGGCTGCCAATTCAGCTGGCCAACATTAGTCTGATGTACCGTAGGGCCGTTTGCATAAGCGTACGACATAACGGGCGGTAAACCAAGGTGTCTGGATGCCTGAACTAGTCTCCGAGCCATGTTGATCTGTCCATACTGTAGATTCGCTTGGTCGAGTGGCACAGTTTTCCTCCCAGCGTTTGGTGGCAACCATACAGTAGACTAGTTACTAAGTAACTGGGCTTGTGCTCCTAGGTGTGCTATCGGTTGTACCTTAGTAGGTACTAACTGATACACATTCGGTTAAGGAACAACACCTGGAGTCACAGTTGCATGCTGCACAACGCCATTCGTCAGAGAGATGGCAGAACTAGCCGAACCTTCTCCTGGATGCAGTCAATTGGCTTCCAATTCTCTCACCTGCTGAACCTCATTATGCATCATTGGCTTGACAATGTCAGCCAATTGTTTGGAAACCTGGTACATAATGTCGTGGATGCCTAAGTCAATCTGTTGTCTAATGAAAGACGTGGTTATAACAGTTGGAGCTTTAGGTTGACTAAGTTCACCCACATCTTGGGTTGGTGGAGGAAGTGGAGAGGTATCAATCGATGCAGGCATACCCGAAGAAGATGGTGGCTCATTGTTCCTTCTGGGAGAATTCTGTTTATGATGTGGACTGGACTCTTGGTTCATTTTCTTACCAGACCTTAGGCGCATACGCCAAGTGTGATCCTGACCTGGAGAATCAAACTTCGCTATGAGATTACCTATGGTCCCACTGGCGTGTCAAATTTGTTTCCCTCCGAAGTGTTTGCCGTTTTATCGGCTGACGAAAATCGAATGACAAATTGATTCCTTATCTAATCGATTTGGGCCGGAAGCGGAACTCTAACTTCCAGCAATGGGTTCCCCAACTACTCCAGAAAGCGTTAGGATGGTGATTGAGTAAACTAAGTGGTAAGAAACATAAATACAACTAGAGTGCAATAAAGGCGATAAAGATATGTAAAAATTAGATTTTTGATTGATTGTGTTGTCCCTTTCTGTACAAATGATTCATATATTTATAGTACAAGAAAAATAAACGTGACCCCCTATGTTAGGCACCAAACTACCCACTAAATCCACTAGCCAACTATGAGGTGTTGCCAATTTTTTCGCCTGGACCTTTAGCACGATCGACAACACTCCCTTTTGGCTGTTGCTGGTTGCTACCTTTTCTAGATGGTCCTTTGACTTAGTCTTCGAGGCGTCCGAGTATGTGTGGGTCTCAGCCATTCCTCGAAATTATGACTTGGTCAGACTACTGTAATAGCCAATGATGTTTTTCTAGCCGAGGGTAAGGACTAACAGATTCGGCTATGATTTCGCTCAGTTACCGGCTTAGAATCATTTTCCACCTTTGGCTGTCACTTGATTCGGCTAAACACTTTTGAGTGTTAACAAAGTGATACAAAAGTACATTTTTTGTCATGACAATAGTATAAATGAGCCCAACTATTAATGAGTGACATAAATAAGTCATTTCAGATAGTCCAATGATATATTTAAGCTTTTTCCGTATTATTTTTATGAATTGGCGCACAAACTACGGAGAACGTCTTTGCTCCAAGTTGCTGCACTGAGCCCAAATTATTGGAAAATTTTCTGTTTTCAGAACCAAATACTTGGAACCCATAATACAAGCAAAAAACTGATGATTTATGTTAGATTCGTCAGTTTCATTAATTACTATTTGAATGGAGGAAGTTTGTCGTAAAATACGAAAAGGTAGATAGCGGAAGTGTTTTTAGCACTTAACTTATTTGGTTTCAATTATATGAGGAAAGTTTTGGAAGACAATTGAAGTTTGACTATATTATTAAATAATTTTAAAAAAATGCACTTGGCCTTGGAACAAATAAGTAGCCCCAAATTATATTATTTTCAATCATCTTTTTAAGTCTATATTTATTATAATAAAACATTTTTTATTTATTTATTAAAATAGTCTTAATAGTTTTTGAGTTTCAGCAAATGACTGTTATTCTAAAAGGTGCTATTTTGGGAAAAGATTTTGCCGGTATGTAACAGACATGAAAATTATTATAAGCACATGTTTTCTCCCTAAAATGTAATACGACACACAATATCTAGAATTTCATTTCCATCCTTATAAATGTTTCAAATCATAAACTTTGTTCTTGTGGATAATTCGAGTGAATTTTAAAACTCAAATTTTGTTGGTTTTGTATAAATCCTATTTTTTTACAACTTAATCCAAGTAGTGTCATTTCATTTTAACAGGGTCAAAGCACCATCTTCGTGGATCTTAATGGATTGAAAAAAGATATTTATTAATTCCATTAATAGTATCAGTCTAAAATATTATTATCTATTTTAAACTTACTGATTCTGAATTCTAAATTCGTTTTTGTTAACTAACGCCTCAACCACTAGCGGATAGGATCAACAGTCCCCAAGTTCTTTTGTTAGACATACTACGAACAAATGTAGCACTTACTTTATGCAATGATGCATATTAATTGTACATAATATTATATTTTTTTCTTATTTTTTTTCAAATAATATATCCTTTTTCAATAATAGTAATTTTTTTTGAGAAAGTTGTCATTTTGGTTCGTATATTATTCTTTATTTGCACTTCTAGATTCTCTACTATCTGATTTTGCACATTTGACTTTTGATTTTTTAGAACTTGCTTTATCCAATTCTTAAACAGAACTAGCTCATCTTAACAGTTCCGTTGACCTATACCGCATGTTTACAGGTAGGTGCATGGTATTTCCAAAGGGCATATTTATTGTTTAATGAATCTTTTCAATGAAAAGTTATTTAAGGTTGCCAACTAATATACACAGAATTACTTGCAGTTAGTTTTTAAGTGACTTATTTGTGTGAGTGTTTTTCATTTCGTCGGTTCATAGAACTTATATTCTTGTAGGTATTCTCATGATTTAAACATTAATTGATAATCTAATAAATATGGTTGCTATAATCAGGGATGTTCATGGATAACTGGAAAACTTAACCAAACAGAAAATCGAATCAGATCAAAGAAAAAAATTCGACACCTTTTTGATTTGGTTTAACTTTGATTTTGGTATTAAACAAAAAATAATTAATAAGACTGAACCAAACCGACTATATAAATACTTATTAAGAATTATAATTGCATACGCACAAACACACACATACATATATATGCTATACTGATTATGGGTTGTTTTGACTGATTACTTGTTGGTTAACTTTACTTTGAGAGCTTTAACTTGTTGGCTCGTTTGCCTTGTGTCCTAGTGATTAGTCCAAGTTTTGGTTCACTGATTTCTTTAAGAGCAATCTGTTGGGTTTGATCAGCTTATATTCAGGTTTCATAACCAGTGACAGAAATAATCCCTTGATTATTTTCATTAATGAAATAGTACATATACAATTTACAATTTCCATAATAGGAAAATCTTATTCCTATTCTACTCCTAAAACCTTATTCTACTTGTACAATAATTATACAATTATGGTAAGTGTACAATTCAAATTTAACTACAACAAAACATTTACCTAAATAAGACCACTAAACCGTGATATACACGGTATGTATACACCGTGTATATCACAGATTTAACAACTTGATTTTGAGCATTCGGCCCGTGATATACACGGTGTATATTCCGTGTATATCACGGGTATTTATCAACCAGAAAGGTAATCTGTAGTTTTGGCATGCTCATATTCGAGTATCATAGTTCACATCTGGTCCTTAATTTTATACGGTTTAATAGGCATTTCAGTTAAGGTAAAGTTCAGAATTGATGGTTGTTTTTCTTTTAAGTGCATGACAGATTCATTTATACCTGGAATATTCTCTAACATTTTCTAACATGCCTATTGCTTGTCTGAGTGTGTCACAAGACCATGTTAGGATTAGCAGAATTTGACTACTTAAAGTCATGAAGTTTCTCTTTGAATCTAGGGTTGTTAATCACTAGTCACTTTTATTCTCATTAATTCTATTTGAAGTCTTTCGCAAGTTTGTACTTAACAGCACAATTTACTACACAAATTCACGTAGTTCTTCAACTTAAGAAAAAAATACAAATCCGTAAAAAACTTGAAAGTGTATGTGGAAACTTAAGATGTGATCTTGTATTTCTAATGGTATAGGTTTTACTGTGCAGTTCAATCAACTATCTAGGAAATGCCTAGCTGAAGCTGCCTCTTCAAGGGACCTGGCTCCACAAAATCAAATTATCTCTATAAGATTGTATTAATCTTCCTTGAGGAGCCTTTCTCGTTAATACAAATATATATAGGTGTACAATGTTGAATCCTTCTATAATAAGGATCCCAATTCTACCATAATTATACAACAAAAAATATGGTAAATATATGACTTATGTACATGTGCTAATACACCCCCTCAGTCTGAGCGGGAGGAGGCCGGACGCTAAGACTGGATCTGAAGTCAAGGAAGAGCTGTCTAGGATGGCCTTTTGTGAATATATCCGCATACTGCTAAGAGGAAGGCACATGTAATATCCTGACATGATCGAGAGCAACCTTATCACGAACAAAGTGGATGTCCATCTCAATATGCGTGGTTCGCTGATGCTGAACCAGATTATGAGATAAATAGATGGCGGATATGTTATCACAATAAACCAAAGACGCCTTACGCAACGGACACTGAAGCTCCAAAAGAAGATTTCGTAGCCAACAGATCTCGGCAACAACATTAACAACACTTCTGTACTCGGTTTCAGCACTCGAACGGGATAATATGTCTTGTCTCTTGGCAGACCAATATATTAGATTATCCCCTAAGAACACACAATAGCCTGAGGTGGATCGTCGCGTGTCCGGACAGCCTGCCCAATCAGCATCCGTATATGACAACAATCTGGTCGGTGCTGAGGGGTAGAGATGTAATCCATAATCAAGTGTGCCCTTAACATATCAAATGATACGTTTAAGGGCAGTAAAATAAGGCTCCCCGGGGGCATGCATGAATAAGCATACATGCTGAACAACATAAGCAATATCAGGTCTAGTAAAAGTCAGGTCCTGTAGGGCACCTGCAAGACTCCGGTAGAGAATGGGATCTGACACTGGATCACCATCCAAATCACTAAGCTTTGATTTGGAGTCAACTGGAGTATACATGATCTTGCAATTTGCCATTTTAGCCCTGTACACAATCTCCTATGCATACTTACATTGACAAAGAAATATAGTGTCTACAGATCTAGTCACTGAAATCTCCAAAAAATAGCTCAACTTCTCCAAGTCAGTCATAGCAAGTTCAGTTTTGAGTAGTGCAATGATCTTATTTTTCATCAACTCAGATGAGGCAGTGAGCACAATATCATCCATATATAATAACAAATATGCAATGCTACTACCTCTATGAAAAATAAATATAGAATTATCACACTTGCTGCAGACAAACCAATCTGCAAAATATATTGTGCAAAGCGATCAAGCCATAAAGTGACTTACGAAGACGACATACATACTGAGGGGCGGCAGGATGGACAAAACCAGGCGGTTGATGGATATAAACCGTTTCTTTCAAATCCCCATGTAGAAACACATTTTTCACATCAAACTGATGAAAAGGCCAGTGCTTACCCATAACAATACTCGAAATTACGCGAATGGTGGCCGGTTTAACAATCGGACTAAATGTCTCACCACAATTGACACCCTCCTGCTGATTAGTGCCATTAGCCACAAGTCGTGTCTTGTACCTATCTAGATCACTACTGACTCTGTATTAGTGATGAAAAAGCCACATGCATCGAATCATATTCACCCCCTCCGGTGTAAGAACCAAATCCCAAGTGTGTTGTTTCGTTAAAGCATTAAATTCCTCACACATGGCCGCATTCCAAATAGGGTCAAGTTTGGCTAGTTTTGGGTTTTTAGGAATGGTGGAAATTATTTGTGTTGATAAGTTAAATTGGACTTTGGGCTTGAAAAAATCCCGTGTTGGGCACGAGTTTCCATTGGGTGAGTGGGTACCGTGGGTGGATGGGTATTTGGTTGGGTTTGTAGTGTTGGATCACTGGTTTGGTGGTTGGTGTCAGAACGGTGACAGGTGTTGTCGATGGGATAAGACATTGGGTGAGCTGTGTCAGGGGATGTCCTCGGGTAGGGTGGTGGAGACGACGTGTCGGGTGATGTTGGGTATGGTGACGATGGTGGGTTGGGAGTGAACCGGTGGTGTGGTGGTATGGTGTTGGTGTTGCGGGTACATGGACAGGTTTTGGTCATGGTTCCGATAGCTGGTAGGTAGGGATGGCAAAAGATCAGATCTGGACCGGATCCTACTAGATCCAGATCCATCGGGTCCATAAAAATTAAATCCAAATCCGGATCCACGGATCGGATCTGGATCCACATTCTTGAGTGCATTTTCGACGCAATAATTTGCATGCTGCACATAGAGAATTGGACGATGACATATTTGGCCTCCCTATATTGTTGTAGACAAATGAATGTGTCCTTGATTCTATAACATCAAAAAAAAATCAGGAAGCCTCATAAAATGATGAATACCTAATTAAATCTGAGAAACATGTACATATTCTTGTAACAAAATGCATTTTTCAGTATGATAGATAGAAAATTAAATAAGTAAACAAGATATAATTTGAGTATGTTAAAGAATGCATGGTATTTAAAGAAGCTGTTTCATTTAACCATTTTGGAGTAGAAAGGCATTAAAGTCATATTGAAGCAAACATGAAAAGTAAATATATTACAACACTAATTTATATCTATAGAATAAATTAAGAGGTCAGTTAATTTATTTATTCAAGAAAACTAAGAGGTGTGAGAATGGAAGCTGAGGGTGATTAGTGGAGTAATAAAATTGTTGTTCCAGCCAATTCTTCCTAAAATTTTCAATATTCATTACTCCAAACCTGAATGTAAAATACAAAAATTATGAAAAATTTTAAGAAAATACTTATAAAATTACATTCTAGGTTATGCATATATTTAATAAATAACGGATCCACGGGTCGGATCTGGACCGGATACGGATCTCAAACACAAGATCCAGATCCAGATCCATATCGCGATCTTGTGGGGGCTCTTCAGTAACTTACATTCACAAGGCCTAATATTACTTATGAAGTACAATATGTGTGTTTATTTATACATGATCTAAGGGACGGGCACATGCATGCTCTCAAACCGCATTGTGCGTTACATTCAAGGCATTCTTGATTATGCTTTGAACTTATATCCATCCTCCGTATCTACTCTCGTGTCTTATACAGATATTGATTAGGGTGGATGTCCATAGACCAGACGTTCGACATCTGGTTATTGTATGTTTCTTGGTGATAACTTGGTCTCTTGGTTAGCTAAACGCTAGGGTACTTTATCGCGATCCAGTGCAGAGGCCGAGTATCGAGAGGTAGCCAATTTGGTGTCTGAGTCCTGTTGGCTGCGTAATATCCTATTAGAGCTTCACTTTCCTATTCAGAAATCTACATTGGTTTATTGCGACAATGTTAGTGTGGTCTATCTCTCTGGGAATCCGTTCTAACATCAACGCACTAAATATATCGAGATAGATATTCACTTTGTGTGCGAAAAGGTATCTCGTGGACAAGTACGTATCTTTCATGTCCCTTCACGGTACCAAATTGCTAACATCTTTACTAAGGGTATTCTCTTAGTTCTGTTTAAAGATTTTAGGGACAGTCTCAGCGTACGACATCTGCCCGCTATGACTGCAGGGTTGTGACAGAATATACACGTACTCGTGGATATTTGGTATATAATTTATAGAATTCGTGTACAATTGTAATTATGATAGTAGTCTTATATTAGGAAAAGGTATATTTAATTTTCATAATTAGAGATTATATATCATGTATATATACCTTTTACATTAGTGAAAATAATCAAGGGATTATTCTCTTTTACTTACCAAGAAGACCTAAAGAACACATTTCATCCTGCCCTTGTAGTCTCCAATATCAAGAACAACATCCCTATTGTTCTTGAGATGGAAAATGTCCAATACGCGATGTGGGCAGAACTATTTAAAATTCACGCACAGTCTAATAGAGTCCTCCATAACATCGTCCCACCAGAAAAAGGCAAGGAGAAGGTGTCTACCACTGATGATGAAATAGAATTGTGGGAAACACTTGATGCTACGGTACTCCAGTGAATTTATTCCACCATCTCTACGGACCTCTTGCAGACTATTATTGAATCCGACGCCACGACAATGGAAGCTTGGAATAGGTTGCGAGATATATTCCAAGATAAGAAAAATTCCCGTGTCGTGACCCTTGAGCAGGAATTCTACCACATCAACATGGAGGATTTTCCGAATGCCTCATCTTATTGTCAAAGGCTCAAGGAGTTGTCGGATCAACTCAAGAACGTTGGTGCTCCTGTCACGAAAAATCATCTTGTTCTTTATATGGTTGCAGGCCTATCCGAAGCTTATAATGGCGTTGGAACTCTTCTTTGTCCTCTTGTTCTTTCATCATGTCTACCACAAAGAACACATTTCATCCTTCCCTTGCAGTCTCCAATATCAAGAACAACATCCCTATTGTTCTTGAGATGGAAAACGTCCAATACGCGACATGGGCAGAACTATTTAAAATTCACGCACTTACTCGTGTATATTTGGTATATAATTTGTAGAATTCGTGTACAAGTATAATTATGGTAGTAGTCTTGTATTAGGAAAAGGTAGTAGTCTTATATTAGGAAAAAGTAGATTTAATTTCCATAATTAGAGATTGTATATCATGTATATATACCTTTTACATTAATGAAAATAATCAAGAGATTATTCTCTCACTTACCAAGAAGACCTAAAGAGCACCTTTCATCCTGCCCTTGCAATCTCTAATATCAAGAACATCATCCCTATTAGACCGTGCGTGAATTTAAATAGTTATGCCCACGTCGCGTATTGAATATTTTCCATCTCAAGAACAATAGGGATATTGTTCTTGATACTAGAGACTGCAAGGGCATGATGGAAGGTGTTTTTTTGTGGTAGACATGATGAAAGAACAAGAGGAGAAGTAAGTAGTCGGAAAAAAATTGAAGGGAGGGGGAGGGGGTAGTCACGACCGATGGCTGACGAGAGTAGGGCGGTGGAAGCTACAAATCTTTGGAGAAGGAAAAGTTTGTCCTAGATTGTTGATACCATGAAAGAGAATAATCCCTTGATTATTTTCATTAATGTAAAAGGTATATATACATGATATACAATCTCTAATTATGAAAATTAAATCTACCTTTTCCTAATATAAGGCTACTACATTTTCCTAATATAAGAATACTACCATAATTACACTTGTACAAAAATTTTACAAATTATATACCAAATATACACGAGTACGTGTATATTCTGTCAATTATTAATGTTATTGAGAGTATTTGACTATATATTGAACTCTGTAATGTTCCAATTTCATGAGATAAAGCTTCATACAATTCCATTTTTAAAAAGAAACTATACGCATAGGAAGTGTTGCTTGCTTTCTAAAATCGAAAGAAATTTTGATATTAATTTTTAGTTTTACCGTTAATGACAACCCTTGTAATCAAACAAATATTATGACATGTTTAAAATTATAAGTTTTAAGATTTTATAATCACATATATGCTATGACGTATTTATTAAGATTATAAGTTTCAAACAAATTTTAACCCTGATTTTTCACAAGGGATATAATTATATAAAAATATTTGTATGAAAAATCTTTACGGATGATCGCTTTAGCAACGAATTCGTAACAAATTATCAAAAAAATATTAGCCGTGAAATATTCAGCAATGGATTAACAATGAAGTTCATAGCTAAATTTGACTTTTTATGTAGTGTTTGTAGTTAAATGAGGTACGGTAGTGCAAAAGCACGGGCATACCATATCTAATATTATTATAAAGTTTGAAGTCATTGAAGACTACTCCTACACTTATATGCCAATAAAAGCCTCTTCAAGACCAGCCGCTTAAGGATCTCGGTAAGGCAGCCTGAGACAACTCGACGCTTAGATTGGTGTGTTTGAAAAAACTCGGCCCAGCCCAGTTCCGCCACTTAATATCTATACTTAGAATCCTTTAATTATTCATCATTGTGTAATTCAGCTATCATCAATATATTTATCACAATTAGATGTTTAATTTTTTACACAAAATACAAATTCATTGTAAGAACTTTTATCACGTTCCTTGAAAATGACTAAATATTATTTACTTAGAACAACGAAATATTATTTAAATGTCATTGATGTTATAGGTATATAACAGTCATTCGCTATAACATCTAAAAAAAATTAAACCCAACGATAATGTTATAAAGAGGTTTGACTGTAATAGGTCAAACTACACTGATAGTAAAAAAAAGAAAGTAGTATATATAACTTAAATTCAATAGAGATAGTACTACCAACTAATAGGACTATACCTTAACCGTGACGGCATATACAACTATATGAGTGGTACATGGTCAAAAAATATCATTTTTTATTTATTTATTTATCTTTTTTATCATGGCAATAGTTAATATTAGCGAATATTCTTCAAATATTCACAGTATATTTTGTAATTATGATTACTGTATATTTAAGGTAACTTATGATTCTTACTGTATTAAGTTCAAATCCGAAGTTTTTCCCAAGTTCCTTGAGTTTCAAAAATTCATTAAAACTCAATTTGAAAAATCCATAAAAAAATTTCAATGTGATAATGGACGTGAATTTAATAACTCGGCCTTTTACAATTTTTGCTCAAATCAAGGCATGCTTTTTCATTTTTCATGTCCCCACACTTCCTCCCAAAACGGAAAGGCTGAACGAATTATACGTACCATCAATAACATGGTTCGTACTCTCCTGTTTCATACCAGTCTTCCATCCTCTTTCTGGGTCTATGCTGTTAAAATGGTAGAGCAATTCCTTAATATCTTACCCATTAGCACTCTCCAAAACAAGACCCCTACCGAAAATTTATACCGTAGGATCCCGTCCTATGACCAACTCAGAATTTTCGATTGCCTGTGCTACCCCAATATCGCCTCTCCTGCACCTGACAAACTAACCCCGCGGACCACGCCCTGTGTCTTCGTTGATTTTTCACCTAATTATAAGGGTTACTTATGCTATGATATGTCCACTCGTAAAATTATTGTCTCACGCCATGTCACATTTGACGAGATGAGTTTTCCATTTTTGACTCTCTGAAAATTTCAAATCATGGATTACACGTTTCTCGATGAGACAGATTTGTCCCCTACCGTCAAATCATTGTTCTATCATCAACCTATTGTTCCGGCCCCACCGGAGTCTGCTCCGGTAGCCCTGTCACCACCAGTGTCCGACTCCGTCGCCACCTCTGCACCACCCAATTCCTGGTCACTCATCCCCATGGTCGACCCACCTACCTCACCCACATACCGCCACCAATTACCCGAGTCAATGTCCAGAAACCCAAACCCAGCTAAATCGTCGATCTACTACCAGATCGGTACCCAACAACCTGACCCACGGTCTGAACTACAAAGCCCCACTACATCGTCACACCATCCCCAAATCCTAACCCCAACACCACACCCAAACCCAGCTCTTACCCAGTCTCCGATGCCACAAATCACCAGCGACCCACATCTACCAACATCTAATCCAGAACCCGCGAACTAGCGGTCACAAAACCCACCTACTACACACCATACACCACTACCCACCCACCGTATGGAAACTTATGCTCAACACAGAATTTTTAAACCCAAGGCTCATTTTAACCTCTCCACACAAACCATATCACCCATTCCCAAAAACCCAAAACTAGACAAATTGGACCCTAATTGGAATGCGACCATGTGCGAGGAATTTAATGCTTTAACAAAATAGTACACTTGGGATTTGGTACCTAGACCAGATGGGGTGAATGTAATCCGATGCATGTGGCTATTTTGTCACAAATTCAGGGACAGTGGTGACTTAGAACGGTATAAGGCGAGACTTGTGGACAATGACACTAATCAGCAGGAGGGAATTTATTGTGGTGAGACATTCAGTCCGTTTGTTGAATCAGCTACTATTCGTACTGTTCTCAGTATTGCTATGAGTAAGCATTGGTCAATTCATCAACTTGATGTCAAAAATGCATTCCTTCATGGGGATTTGAAAAAAACTGTGTACATGCATCAACCACCTGGTTTTGTCCATCCTGCATGCCCTCAATATGTATGTTGTCTCCGGAAGTCACTTTATGGCTTGAAACATGCACCTCGAGCTTGATATAAGCACTTTGCCATGTATATTATGCAGATTGGGTTTATATGTAGCAGGTATGATAACTCTCTTTTCATTTTTCATCGCGGTAGCATCATTTCTTACTTACTATTATATGTGGATGACATTGTCTTCAATGCCTCATATGACGGATTGAAAAATGAAATCATTGTTCTACTCAAAATTGAATTTGCTATGACTGATTTGGGCAAGCTGAGTTATTTCTTGGGTATATCAGTGATTATATCTGCAGATACTATGTTCCTGAGTCAGCTTAAGTATGCAGAAGAGATAGTGTACAGGGCTAAGATGACAAATTGTAAAGTTATGCCCACTCTAATCGATTCAAAATACAAGCTTAGTGCTACTAATGGCGATCCAGATTCTGATCCTACTCTGTATCGGAGTCTTGCAGGTGCCCTTCAGTATCTTTCCTTTACGAGGCCTGATATTGCATATGTCGTTCAGCAGGTGTGTCTGTTTATGCATGCTCCGAGGGAGTTCCACTTTGCTGCTCTTAAGCGTATTATCAGATACATTAAGGGAAACTTGACTATGGGTTGCATCTTTACCCATCTGCTCCGATCAGGTTGTTATCTTATACGGATGCAGATTGGGTAGGGTGCTCGGACACGCGACTCTCTACTTCAGGCTATTGTGTATTTCTAGGGGATAATCTTATTTCCTGGTCTGCCAAGAGGCAAGCTACATTGTCCCGTTCCAGTGCTGACGCAGAGTATCGAGGAGTTGCTAATGTAGTTGATGAGATCCGTTAGCTCCGAAATCTTCTTTTGGAGCTCCAGTGTCCACTGCATAAGGCGTCTATAGTCTAATGTAATAACATATCTGTCATATATCTGTCTCACACTCCGGTTCAATATCAGCAGACCAAACATATTGAGATGGAAATCCACTTTGTGCGTGAGAAGGTAGCTCTCGGTCAGGTCAAAGTATTGTATGTGTCTTCCTCCTATCAGTATGCAGATATTTTCACAAAGGGGCTACCCAGACAGTTATTCATCGACTTCAGATCCAGCCTTAGCGTCCGGCCTCCTCCCGCTCCGACTGAGGAGGAGTATTAGCGAATATTCTCCAAATATTCACAATATATTTTGTAATTATGATTATTGTATATTTAAGGTAACTTATAATTCTTGTTGTATTAAGAATTAATCTCTGTACAACTATATATATTGTGAATTAATGAAAGGACTCCTTCTTGATTATTCTAAACTTACGGTTAAATTCTTTTCCCCTACAAAATAAGGTTCACAATACAAGAAGACAATTATACTCCTAACTAGTATCCATAAAACTACCTCTATTTCTGTTGGCTCTCATGGTTTATACCCCCCCCCCCCCCTTTTCTCCAATGTATACAATGTATCTATCACCCGTGAATTTCTATTACTTGTAGTAGATTTTTCTTCTTTTCCATAGATGTGCAAGCCTTCTAGTGGATCATATTTTTCTCCAAGTACATGCAACTTGTTCACTAAATTACTCGATTATATAGGGTTAGATGAAATTTAATTCATGCCAAAACAAAATTAAAGTCGGTGCCAAAGCTGCCATAATTTGTTTTTACGTTGTTCTTAAATTGGTAATATATTTTATATACTCATATTCTTTGGGTATTAATTAATTTCATATAAAGCTTTGTCACTACTAAATCACTACTCAAAATAATAGCCGATAAATATATAATATACATTAGTTATACACTAACAGATATAATTAGTTTTGGCCGACAGATCAACAACGTAACTAAAGGAATATGTTCCTTGATATTTATTGATGAATGATTTACAATATATGTAAGGTTACAAGAATATTTACTTTGATACAAACTAGGTAACTAATTAACCTAATTACAAAAGGATTATAATTTTATCTAAAATAGGAGATATACAATTAATGAAAGAATATTGGGAAATATTCTATTACACCCCCGCAATCGAAGCAAGAGGTCCACGAACACTGAGACTGGCTCAAAAATCATCAAATAGTATGCACGAAAGTCCTTTGATGAAGATGTCGACAATCTAATATCCGGAAGGAACATGAAGGACACGAACTTGACCACGAGCCATTTTTTCGCGAACGAAATGAATGTCCATCTCAATGTGTTTAGTGCGCTGATGTTGGACGGAATTGCCGGAAAGATATATCGCACTAATATTATCGCAGTAGACCAGTGTTGCCTTTTGAATCGGGCAGTGAAGCTCAAGTAGAAGGTTACATATACAACAAAACTCAGAGACGACGTTGGCGACACCTCTGTACTCTACTTCTACACTAGATCGGGATAGTATAGGTTGCCTTTTGGAAGATCAAGACAATAGGTTATCTCTGAGGAAAACGCAATAACCAGACGTGGAGCATCGGATGTCAGGACATCCACTCCAGTCAGCATCAGAATAAGCAGTGAGATCAGTGAGCGAAGACCTGTATAGATGTAATCCAAAGTGAAGTGTACCTTGGACGTATCGTAAAATACGTTTGAGGGCATGTATGTGTGCTTGCCAAGAAGATATTATCAAGGAGGACACCTGGAAAGCAGTCGAACAAAAGGGACAAAAGAAGAAAGAGACAACCTCGAAAAAAGACTACAACAAAGACAAAAACTTTGAAAAAATCAGGCAATCATAGAAGACAAACTGTAGCACTTTAGACTTTTGGAAAAGTCATTACTATTTACTTTAAGACTTTTGAGAAAGCAAGTTTGTCATCTTATCAGCCGAGGTTATCTATATAAAGAGCCTCTTGTAACCATATCATTCATTCGAAAACTTTCTATACAAATCTTTGTTTGAAAACTCTCTATGTCGAGCTAAACCCCCTCCTTAGTCTATAATCCATATCAATTATAATATTATAATATCAGATATAAAACACTTTGAAAGATTATAATTAGAACTATATTAGTCTTTAAACCTGCACCTTAATAAGAATTTTAGAAGATAGTCTGTTGAGAACTCACAGACACCTGGGCTAATGATCCCGCAATTTGGTGGAAGAAGAAGGGAAGCAGGGCCAAGGGTGGGTTGAGATCTCCGGTGATGTGAAATTATGATTAAGAGGTATGATTTCTAGACTATGTGTTTTTAATTATGATTTTGATAAGTGTTAAACTCTATAATTATGATGTTCATATTGGTTAAAGGTTATACACTTTTATTTAAAAATGAATATTGAGTTGATACTACCAGTTTCCTTACTACATGCTTATTATTTGATAAACTTAGATAAAACTTTATTAATATACCATCTATATTCTTACTCTCTTCAGGGTTACTAGATGATGAAAAGATCCGCCTAGAAATTGGTATCAGAGCAGAAAAAGGAATAGATTTATAAACAATGAAAACACATCCATCGTTTATTGAAATTAACTTGTTAAATAAAATGTTATTAAAATGGTATGAGATGAAACAACTTTTAATAAAATTTAGGAAAGAAAATGAGATAATAATAGGTTTTCAAGATGAGATGTTAGCAACAAAACGAAAAAAAGATATAACTTATGAAAAAAGAAATAGAAAAATATTCTGAAAATGAGATAGAATAAATTAAAACACATATAGAAGATGTTGTAGCAACATATAGAAGGATAATAGAGATAAATACAAGAATATTGAAGATGGTATAGTTGTCAGTTTTGATACAAATGATGCCAGAGTTTTAGTAGTAGGGTTTTTTGTTTTTCAAGTGTAGTGATAGGTAATTTGGATTGGGTTTCATTTTGTAAAGTTTTCAGGGTTATCAGGTCTTGTATGACTTCTCTGAGTTGGTTTATAAGATTGGTATTTTCTTGTAATCTGGATATTAAGATTTCATTGGTTTGTATAATGGAATCCACGGCGTTGGTAATATATTCTTCAAGGTTATCACTATTGATCGACATTGTTATATCTGCTAAGAAAATCAGCTAAAACATTTGTAGTTCCAGATATATTCTTAACAATAAAATCATAACAACAAAAGAATGATTGTCATTTTCTCCTTTTATTCAATTCTGGTAAAGGATCTAACTTGTTTGTAATAAAAGCTCTTACATGTGTGTTGGCAGTTCTAACAACAAATTTTACTAGTAATAAGTGGTAATGAAATCTCTTTATTCTAAATTTTATTGCTAATAATTCTTTCTCATTAATATGATAATTTTCTCATTTGGTTTCCATGTTCCTCCTCTATATCCACAAATTAGTGGTTTCTCTTTATCTATATCTCTTTTATCATAAGCTATGAGGACTGCTCCCCATCATATATCACTAGCGTCAGTAAAAAGCTCTAGTTGATCTTTTTCTGTTGGTATTCTATGTTTTGGTAATGTTTTTACCTTTTCCTTGATTTCTTTCATAGCTTTAGTATGTTCTTCTTTCCATTCAAAGGTTATGTTTTTCTTTGTTAATTCTTGTAATGGTTTTCTTAAGAGTGGTAAATTCTTTATATGGTCTGAAGCATAATTTATTACTCCTAAGAACTGTTGTACTTCTTTTTTACTTTCTACCTTTTCTTTGAAATTCCTTATCTTTGTTACTACGTGTTCTTGTAGTTGTAATCCTTCATTATCTATAATATATCCTAAGTATAGAAATAATCATAAAAGATGATGAATTAAAAGATCTAAATGATATTATAGAAGAACAATATAAGTACATTAACCTATTAAAATATGGATAAAGGAAAAGAAATAGTAGAAGACTCTAAAGAAATATATTATCAGATGAATACATATGAAGGAGGATTAGCACAAACATTTTATTATTTTTTTCAATGAAAACACATCCATCGTTTATCAAAATTAATTTGTTAAATAAAATGTTATGAGATGAAACACCTTTTAATAAAATTTAGGAAAGAAAATGAGATTATAATGGGTTTTCAAGATGAGATGTTAGCAACAAAACGAAAAAAGGATATAACTTATGAAAAAAATAGAAAAATATTCTGAAAATGAGATAGAAGAAATTAAAACACATATAGAAGATGTTGTAGCAACATATAGAAGGATAATAGAGATAAATACAAGAATAAATGAACAAAATATTATGATATTAGATTTAGAAGCAGATCTACGAATGGAAATAGAACACTATGGATGAAAAAAGACTAATGGACAACAAAATAAGTTAGAAGAACTTAGAATGATAGAAGATGAACCCCTTATATTTAATAGAGATATAAACCAACATATAGTAAGTTGCAGAATGAGTATAGATCTAATAAAAGAAAGAGATCAACGTTTACAAGAAAATTCTAAACAAATATATGAACAGGAAGAAACTATTAAAGAATTAATGAATAGAATAGCATTAAAAGATGAAAAGTTGAGACAAAAAGAAGAAGAAAATTTGAAACTGCTGGAGGAAAATATAGGAGAAATAATAAAAAAAGATGATGAATTAAAAGATCTAAATGATATTATAGAAGAACAATATGTGCAAGCATAGTTGTTGAACGACATAGGATATGTCTAGTCTCATGAATGTGAGGTACTGCAGGGCCCTAGCCAGGCTACGATAGTGAGTCGGGTATGAATATGAATGGTCGGAGTCAGCCCTGAGCTTGGAATTGGTGTCTAAAGGCATGCGGAATGGTTTGCAAGATGTCATGCCTACACGATCAAGGATCTCTTCGGCGTACTTCTGACATATAAATAAGCCGCCAGAATGTCGAGTGACAGAGATGTTCAAGAAATAACTCAAGGGGCCCAGATCTTTCATAGCAAACTCAGAGAAAATGAGAGACATAATGGACCGGCGAAGAGCATTAGATGATGTGGTGACGATTCTGTCATCAACATATAATAATAGGTAAGTCATGTATGTACTCTTGTTGTAGATGAACAGGGAATGATCAGATCTGCTGTGTGAAAAATCGCTGGTACCATGCTCGAGGAGCCTGTTTCAGTCCATAGAGCGATTTCCGCAATAGACATATATAATCTGGATGAATAGGATCCCTAAAACCCATAGGTTGATGTATATATACAGTTTCATGAAGATCCCTATGTAAGATGACATTCTTGACGTCAAACTGATGAATAAGCCAAGACTTGGATATGGCAATGTTGAGGACGGTCCGGATGGTTGCAGGCTTTACGATCGGGATGAACGTTTCATCATAGTACACTTTCACCTGTTGAGACCTGTCATCACCTACAAGACGATCCTTGTACCTCTCAAAAGAACAATCAGATTTCTTTTTATGTCTAAAAATCCACATAGAATGAAAAAATGTTAGCATCATGTGGACGGGATACTAGGTCCCATGTCTTATTATCAATAAGAGCATTATATTCCTTAATTATTGCGGCTTTATAATTAGGGTTTGACCCTTTGGGTTACGAGGGACAGAAGAAGGGACAACTGAAATAAAAAGGTTAAATAGTCATTTAGGTTTATGAATTCCGTGCATGGCACATGTTTTTATGGTCCGAGAGTGTGTCTAGAGATGCGATATGGGAGGGGGTTTTGCTGCGAGACTGCAGGGAAGAGGAAGAAGGGCAGGGGTGACGGTACTGGCTGGATGAACCTCGGTTTGCTGAGAGGTCGCTGCGGAATCACCCTGAGGTGGGCTGTTCTGGGCCATCGTCGATAGAATCGGGTGGGAATCTAGTCTCGGACTGGCCAATATGGTGGCAGGTGCAGGGGTTTGGAATGGCAGACTATGTAAATGGTGAATTAGAAAAGGGTTTAGGCCATCATCTAAGAAGTCGTACGAATGTCGAGGTGGCGAGTGTAGGAAGGCAAAAGGGAATTGAGACTCATCAAATAGGACATGATGTGAAATAATAATTTTATGGCTTGACAAGTCATAGCATGAGTAACCACGATGATTGGCAGGGTAACCCATAAACACACACGGGGAAGACCGATGTTGGAGTTTGTGAGTGGTCGGATGGAGATGGTTACAAAGACATCCAAAAATACGCAAGTGTTGTTAGGATGGGTTCCTATGAAACATAACTTGGGTGGGCGACCGTTGAGCTAGAGACTTGTTTGAGATTATGTTTAGGAGATATGTGGTCATGGAGAGTGCATAATGCCATAATTGAGGGGGAATTGAGGCGTGAGCAAGTAGGGAACGAATGAGGTTGTTTATGGTTCGGATTTTCTGTTCGACTTTACTATTTTGGAAGGATGTGTGACGGCAGAAAAATCGAAAGGCAAGACCGTTTTTGGAGCAAAACAATTTGAATTGGTTTTTATCAAATTCTCTGTCATTGTCACATTGAAAATATTTAATACTCTTTTCAAATTGTGTTTTTATGAAAGCACTAATGAAGAAAAAATGGGGTAGATCTGGGATTTATTTCCAATTGGAAAAGTCCATAGAAAGTTGGAATAATCATCCAAAAATAACACATAATATCGATGCTCAGCCGTACTCAAAATAGGGGATATCCACAAATCACTATGTATGATATCGAAAGGCATTAAAGTATAATTTGTGCATGCAGAAAATGGTAATTTGACGTGTTTCCCAAAAAATGTAAGATTCACATATAGTAGTCCTAGAAATACGGTTGAAATTAATAAAATTATTTTTCTAAGAGAGCGTAAAACAGAGTCTTCCGGATGTCCTAATCTAGAATGTCACAGGGAAAAGAGCAGCAAAGGTTGATGGAACTGAGGCAGCATTGTTGACGCGTTTGAAATAGGGTAGAGATCTCTGCTGCTGTCACATCTTATTATTCGTCTCCCTGTCGTAAAATCCTTTACAGTAAAACCAAAAGGATCAAAGTCGAGAAACTCAATTGTCAGTTGTGAAACATCACACGGAGATTAGATTCTTAATGAGTTTAGAGGCATGAAGGACATTTTTTAAGATTAGTGGTAGAGGTGGTGGGGATAGGGAGGAATGACCATAACCACAGATGAGAATGCCTTTTCCACTACCAATAATAATATTCCGATTTAAATTACTCAAATTGGAATAAGACGAGATAGTACCTTGTGATGCCGTCACGTGAGATGTTGCGCATGTGCCCCATATACCTATTTTCATTTGGAGTCGGTGCATAAGTCAATTGGGGGGGGGGGGGTTGTATAGGCTTGTTGTGAACGTGGGCCAAATATGTCAGGTTGGGCCTGTCGGTTCTGAGGTGGAGTCCACGAGAATGTCGGATACAGGCAAGGAGGGAGGCCCATGACAGTAGGGCCCACGAGACCCACGGCGGGTAGGCAGCCCATGGCGGAGGCTGTTGCCACTGCCGCGATCGCTACTAGATGTTTCTGGCCGGCGGGGACTGCCCATTCCCGCCGTTGTTGTTGCCGAAATTTCTTCTGCCGCGGCCCTTGCCGGACTGTCTGCTTCGGCGGTTGTTACAGGAGGAATCGGACTGTTGCGGGTCTTCTGACCGACGGTTCTAGTTGCCGGAATGAGAGGCCCTACCGTCAGCGGAGGGCCCAACGATAGTAGTGAGGGCAGCGTCGGTAATGTTGGTATGAGTGGTGTTGCGCTTGATTTTTTGGGTTTCCTCAAGGATGAGCTTCGAATGAGTCTCATAAAACGGAGGTAATGACGTGCATTGCTGAAGGAGTATGTTTGGGATGAGGAGTCATGCTCCTGATGGCCCATCTTGAGAATGGGCCATAGGCCGTGGATTTGAATTGGCCCATGAACAATAGATTTGGTGCAACTTGGGTTAGCTGGGCTGGCTGTCCTTATATTGTAGAAATTGCGTACATCGGCCACTTTTCAGCCTTAAATTTTATCGTAAAATTTGAAACTCCAAGATAGCTTCAATTACAAAAACCGGGAAGTGATTATTTGTGAATCCCCCTCCCCCCCGGGCCATTACATTGTATATATTCATTAGAAACTCTTTTTGTAGAAAATTAAAATCATGGCGCTTGTTTGAAGGTTTGGCTTTTGCAAATGTGTTTGTTTGAGTTAAATATTTAAGAAGAAAAAAAGTATTGCATTTTATGAGGACTTTACATTTTGTGAAGATTTTCAAACTCACTAGTCTTTCAAAAAGACGCACACTCAAGTTTTGGGTTTCCTATTTTTTTTTCTTTTTTGAAAAATTTAGCTCAAACATAACATCTTTTTGGCAAAATTCAAATACTGATTTTGTGAATTACATAACTTCAAATAAACGCCACAAAAAGTTTTATCTTATTCAATTTCAAGTATGTAAATTATTATTTTTTCTTTTTTTCACATAGTTAACAAAGAAATATGAAAGATTCAACTAAGTAACAGTCACCAATTTAGAGGGCATTGAAAAAAATGTGACACCGCGGTTCGATTTCAATCTCTTTTGTCAGTAGGTTGTTTCCTTTGGCCTTTGAGACAAGTTACAAATTTTAAATATTTGTTTATAACTAGGCAATAATTCCATTTGGCTGTGTAAGCGTCAAACTTCGTCACACTATCTACTTGGGATATTTTCAGAAATAAGTTTCCACCTAATATATAGCTTATCTAGGGATTTTATGAACCACTGGTTAATACCAAAAAGTCATGAGAATGACATCAAAATCCAAATAATCAAGAAATTGAAGCAGAGGTCTCCGGGCACCACGATGCTCGTGGTAGGATCGATGAAATTTCTTAATCTGTAGGGGCGGACCTAGTTCATTAGCTATGACAATATCTGTGACTAAAATTCTTTATATTTATTTACTAAACTAGTACAAACAATAAATTTCGAATCAGTAAATCAACTGAACTATGGTAGAATCCGAACTTAAATGCATAAAAGTCCAAATCTTGAATTTGCCTGTGTTAACCAGAGGTCTCAAGCAGTGGCGGAGATGGAAGTGTTATATATATAACAAAATTGGTCACCTTCTATATGCAGTGATTTTCAGGTGAAGGGAGTTCGGATGAACCTCTTCTGCCCCTTTAGCTCGGTCCATGGTCTAGGGTTCAATCGGGACTAGGTAACGGAGAAGAAAAACAAAGGTCTCCAGGCTTTTCTTAGTGAATAGGAAATGAAGTTGAGAGAAAGTTCTCACATAGACCCACAGTTGACTAGAAGTAAACGTTGTAAGATGCAAATTGGCAGAAATAAACAAATTTGTGTACTGCCATGCGTTGTCTCATAGCTCAAAAGTCTAGTTAGCACAAAAAGGTACATACACAACTGATCAAGAAATCGTAGCTACAAGTTGAATGCATATGCACTGAAGACGACGACGTCAATTTTAGAATCTGATTCTATTGTAGGGGACTAGAGAGTATAATTGTTACATGCACCAAAATTGCTGACATGTATTTTAGCATTGCTTTAAAAGGGTACAATTTGGATTGAATTCGTGACTCACCATGGGTGAAGCAAGCTCTAATGCTTAGAACTCTCAATGCATGCTAGCTTACTCCAACGCCCCATTACATTTTCTTTTATATGAAATTTAATTTTTACCACTTGACTATAAAATAGTAGTAATAAGTTTAACAACAATAACATACCTAGTGAAATACGCAGTAAACTATTTTATTACTACTATAAAATAGTAGTAATAAGTGAAAGTATATTTATGTCCTAGAGACAATCTGTATTAGGACAAATGTACTTTATACACATTCATATTATTATTAATGGAGATTAATATTTTGGCATTTGCAATTATTGAATTAATATTTGATTATTTGTAATTATTCATTAATGTGCATCCCTTGAGCTTACGTTGTCATTAATAGAGTGAGATATTTAAGATAGAGCGTAACTCTTAAAATAGCCTCGACTAATGATCATTGAGAATGAGATATCGATGATATGTGATACGTCGACATGTGGTCTGCATCACATCCTTAAAGGATATAGTATGTCTCACCTGCTACGAGTAATGACTACTCGTGATGGACACATGGATACTTTGGAAGTATTGGCATACCCTACTGATATACTATTTGTTATACTTGTCTAAAGTATGATTAGCGTGTGGGAGATAGAAGTCCTTAGACTTGAGGTCAATACGCGCCTTGTCTACAAAGTAATGTACTTTGATCCCGTCCTAAGCTCAAATGCCTTATAGGTTGAGATACGGCTTGTATTGGGTACATTACGATGTGGATTGAAGGTGGTAGTTGAGCCAAGATTATGATTCATTTCTCGAATATATATTCGAGAGAACACTCGGATTCTCAGTGATATTATGTTGACTAAGTCGTTGGCCAACGCAATAGACATATTTGGAATATGGTCTAGTGGTCAACTAATATAGATGAGATACAATGATTAAGCCATTTGGATAGACACTTGACAAATCCTAAGCTTAATCGGGTGTGTCGTGAATGAAAGGATTTTATCTTACCACATAAAGGTTAAGTTTACTGGATTCGCGTAAACGTACTTCACATACTGAGTTCGTCTTCTGGCGCCGTCTAGGAGTTCCGCGTAGACCTTAATTTGATTAATGTCAATATGAGAAGGCCCGTAGGGTCACACTATGTCGATTGTCCGTTTCGATCTAAGGATGTATTAAGAGAGTAATTAAAATATTCGATTTGGAATCGAGACATTTAAATGAATAATGATTATTTTAATTAAGTCAAAATTGGATTTTGAATTTAATTAAGAATGCACGGAAAATAAATCGAGATAGCACATGTGCACGTCGAGCGCTGCGGTGCCCATATCCTAGGGCCGCGGTGCCTCTGCATCGATTTTTGGACCAGGCCCAAGGTCAAATCCTAATCCGTTTTGACATAATTTTCAACTATAAATAGAGGCATTCCCTTTCATTATAAACACACCAATTTTCAGAATAACATTCTAAGCCTTAGAGACTTAGAATTAAATACTCTCTCAAACCTCTACCCGATTTCCTAGCTTTCCGAAGGAGAAATACATTGAAGCTTGGAGCTTGCAAATCGGAAGGGCAACCGCGTGTGCACCTCACAGTAGAAAAAGATTCCAGATATTTTAACTTGTAAGTAAATGCTTTATGTTACAAGTTTAATTGTTGTATAACCATACCAGAAATGTTGTTGGGGTAAGTAAGAAACAAAACTTTTAAACTTCCGTTGTGCCTTACTTATGTATTTTGTACCCAACAAAAACTAACAGTGGTATCAGAGCTCAGGCTGGTTCAATGGTTATATAACAATTAAATAGAATAATAATATGGGTTAAACATAAAATTGGATTAAAACGACGTTCCTTGAAATCCTAAATGTCTTGTATGTATGTTGACCTTTTGATTTCACCCTAAATTATCTCCTACGCTAACTCGAGAAAGTCATTCTCGAACTAAGCCAAAGTGCGTTGTCCGGCTCATTGCACGGTGCACGGCTAAAGAACGAGTAAGAATAGATGATGGTCGATATGGGCGTTATTGATAATGGTGGGTGATGATAAAGGACCTGTGATTTGATCCCTATATTGGATTTAGGGGTCGAACAATTCTGAGAATCAACACAGAAACGTTTGTCAGGACATGAGCGTCGCGGTCCTATAGTAGGGCGTCGCGGCGCTTGCTAGGGTTTCAAGGTGGCGTCGTGGCACTAATGCTTCATTTGAAAAACATGAACTCACTGGACTACAGGCGTCGCGGCTCCATGGTGAAGCGTCGCGGTGCTAATGCATTTGCAGAAGCAGAAATGTTTTTGCCTCTTCAGAGCCGCGACTCCATGGTGGAGCGCCGCGGTGCTAATGCACTTTTCCAAAAGCCGAAAGGCTACTATCTCAGTGGCGCCGTGACTCTAATCATTAGTGCCGCGGCCCCACCTGTCCATAAACAAAAAAAAATCAGAATTCAGAATGTTTAACCCAAGATTATTATTATACAATATATTATTTGATAAGTATATTGTTTATGTGCTAAATGTCAAAAATGTTTGTCATTTACATTTCTAGAATAGTGTCCGCTATAACTGTCTGGGCAGGCGGCGCCCAATGTTTGATTAAACCTTCTTCTATCATGCATATTGGATTGACGGTTCCCAAACTATATGTGTTATTAGTTTTGCATGATGTTAAGATGTCATATTGGATATGGCATTAAAGAGTTGATCTTGGTTAGAACCCTTAATTAAAATGTTCCCCAAAACTTTAAATACAAGTCTAAATTAAAATGCGACGTCCATTATAATTGTTAGAGTGCAAAATCCTTTTCGGCGATATGAGTATTTATGCCAAAGCATTTGCTCTAAGTCTACGGGGACCCAGACTCTTTCATAGATGTGTTTTAACGTAAAGGTAAATGATAAACTTTTGTGGGTATTTACACCAAAGTGTTTGCTCACAAAGACCAAATTTGCTTAGACACATAAACGCAGTCGTGTAATGGGGTTGACTTGCTTAGACAAATCTTAGCGCCAATGTGTCGGACTAATCTAAGGACGCAAGATTAAATGTAATAATTTGATCAACCAAGAGTTGCGAATAAGTTTTGCAATTGGTTTAGAACCTACCAAGATATGTTGTTGAAGTTATCAGCCAAAGCAAATGCGGAGATAACATAGGCTTGGATCTTGGCCCATTATGACATAAATTAATGTAGGTCAGTATTCTACCATGGGGTCATAGAAGTATGTTAAAATAGTGGGAGCTAATTAAACAAAAGACCTTGTTGATTAGCCTAAATGAATGTGTATAATAGGAAATAGATTTTGAATTTAATTTCCAGTCTATCTAACTCTTCAGATTATAAAAGATGTCGAGCTTATCGTTGAAAATGTTGATTGAGATGAATAAACTTACTGGACCGAACTACCTTGACTGGTTAAGGAATTTGCGAATAGTATTGAAACAAGAGAAAATTGAATACGTGTTGGACACGGTGTTCCCAATAGTCCCTGCGACAGATTCTGAAGAATATGCCTCTTTTGATAAAGTTGCTTACCAGAAACATCTAGATGATGCCACTTCGGCGCAATGCGTAATGATGTCTTCCATGTCTATGGAACTTCAGAGACAGAATGAAAACATGGGGCCAAATGAGATGCTCGAACACTTGAAGAGTCTCTATGACTCTCAATCCTAGAAAATGGAATATGAGTTGCTAATAGGACTCTTCAAGTGTAAGCTCAATGAAGGGGGCCCGGTCTCGTAGCATGTGCTAAAAATGATAGGGCTGATAGAGAGGCTTGCTTCAATTGGAACGAAGCTTGAAAAAAATGTCGCCACCACACTCATCCTGAACTCTCTCCCTCGTTCCTTTGAGAACTTCAACATGAATGGAACGAAGGCGACTTTGCCGAAGCTGCACAACATGCTCAAGACCTTTGAGTCCTCCACTTCCAAAGGCAAAGTTGTGCTCATGTGAGCTCTTCTAGCCGACCCAAGCCGAAAGGCAAGGAATGACAGAAGAAGAAGGGCAAGACAATCGATGTGCCCTCAGCTATGAAGCCTAGGGGAGGTGTGAAGAAGAAGGTGAACGCGGCTAAGGATTAATGCCTCAACTGTCATAGGAAGGGGCATTGGAAAAGGGACTGCACGGCACCAGGAGGAGGAAAAGCACTAGGTGCTCCTGCCTTTGGTGGACAAGGTATGTACGTCATTGAAATAAATATGTCTATAAATAACTCTCATTCCTGGGTATTGGATACCGTTTGTGGCTCACGCATTTGTACAAATGTGCAGGGGCTAACTGATAGTAGGAAGGTTGGACCGAGAGAGGTAGACCTACGCATTGGAAATGGAGTACGAGTGGATGCTGAGCACGTAGGGAGTTATAGATTAAATTTACCTTCCGGCTATTGTTTAGTGTTGAATGATTGTTTTTATGTTCCCTCGTTAATGAGGAATATTATTTCTATCCCAGTGTTGGACATGGAGGGATTTTCCTCGTATATTTATAATGGTAGTCACGTACTGTCTTTTAATAATGTTATATATGAAACTACTCCTCTTGTGGATGGATTATATATACTGAACTGTAGTCGAGAGATATTCAATGTACAAAATAAACGATCCAAGATAAGTAATAGAAACTCTACCTACCTATGGCATTGCAGACTTGGTCATATCAACGAATCAAGGATAGCAAGTTTGAGGAAGTTAGACTACCTCGAACCATTTGACTTGGAGTCTTATGGTAACTGCGAATCTTGCTTGAGAGGAAAGATGACTAATAAACCACTTTCTGGGAAAGGTGTGCGAGCCAAGGAAGTGCTTGAGTTGGTCCATACTGATGTATGTGGGCCATTCTCGACCCAAGCTAAACGAGGCTTCCCATACTTCATCACTTTTACTGACGACTTCACAAGGTATGGGTATATGTGTATCTTATGAGACATAAATCCATGGCTTTTGAGAAGTTCAAGGAGTACAAGTCGGAAGTAGAGAAGCAACTTGCAACAAGTATCAATACCCTTCGATCGGATCGAGGAGGTGAGTACTTAAGCAAGGATTTTCTAGATTACTTAAAGTTGCACGGAGTCCAATCTGAATGGACACCTCCAGGAATGCCACAGATGAATGGTGTTGCCGAAAGGAGAAACCGAACCTTATTGGATATGGTTCGATCCATGATGAGCTCCTCAGCTCTACCGACATACCATTGGGGATATGCTATACAAACCTCTATATATATTCTAAACAGGGTTCCCTCCAAGTCAGTAGAAAAGACACCCTATCAGATATGGTATGGCAAGAAGCCAGCTCTTAAATATATGAGACCCTGGGGGTGCCCTGCATATGTCAAGAAGATGCTCACTAACAAGTTGGAATCTAAAAGTGAGAAATGTTACTTCGTGGGGTATCCAAAGGAAACTAAGGGATACTACTTCTATCTTCCTGGAGAATATAAGGTCAATTGTTTCTAGGAACGCAACTTTCCTTGAAGAAGAATATGTCTACAAGGAACATAGCTGCACAGAGATATAACTTGAAGAAATTCAAGAACCGCAAGATAACACAGAAAATGAACCCTTGTCGAATGACCTAAACAAGGATTCAGTGGGAGTATCGGGTGAAGATTGGGTACTTAGAGTACGCCCTTCAGCCAGTGGGAGTGTTGTGAGAGATAGTGCAGAAATGCAAGGCTCTCATACACAACCAATGGAAGATGATACAATAGTTGTGCATCATTCCATTCAGGAAATACATGAAAATGACATTCCTGAAAGCTCTCAAGGTGATGGATTGTCCAACACACAAAGACCTTCTCACAATCAGAATGCAACGAACACTGAAACACAGAATACTCAACTCCGTAGGACCACTAGGACTCATCATCCGCCTGAAAGACTTAATCTCCTTGTTGAAACACACAATGAGATAGAACTATGTGTTGTTCCAAGTGCCACTTGTCCAATAACGGTTTATTATGACAACACTGGTGCGATTGCGCAAGCTAAGGAACCAAGATCAACCAACAGAAACAAACATGTACCAAGGAAGAAGTACCACATACTCAGGGAGATAGTGGAGACTAAAGATATTAGATTAGACTATGTTCTCACAGACGATAATCTAGCTGACTCATTCACTAAACCATTAAGCTTAGTCAAGCATAATGGTCATTTTGAGAATATGGGCATTAGATATGTTGGAGATTATCTCTAGGCCAAGTGGAAGATTGAAAGTATATTTATGTCCTAAAGACAATTTGTATTAGGAAAAATGTACTTTATACACATTCATATTATTATTAATGGAGATTAATATTTTGGCATTTGCAATTATTGAATTATTATTTGATTGTTTGTCATTATTCAATAATGTGCATCCCTTGAGCTTACGTTGTCATTAATAGAGTGAAATATTTATGATAGAACGTAACTTTTAAAATAGCCTCGACTAATGATCATCGAGAATGAGATATCGATGATATGTGATAAGTCAACATGTGGTCTGCATCACATCCTTAAAGGATATAGTATGTCTCACCTGCTACGAGTAATGACTACTCGTGATGGACACATGGATACTTTGGAAGTATTGGCATACCCTACTGATATACTATTTGTTATACTTGTTTAAAGTATGATTAGCGTGTGGGAGATAGAAGTCCTTAGACTTGAGGTCAATACTCGCCTTGTCTACAAAGTAATGTACTTTGATCCCGTCCGAAGCTCAAATGCCTTATAGGTTGAGATACGGCTTGTATTGGGTACATTACAATGTGGATTGAAGGTGGTAGTTGAGCCAAGATTATGATTCATTCCTCGAATGTATATTCGAGAGAACACTCGGATTCTCAGTGATATTAGGTTGACTAAGTCGTTGGCCAACGCAATAGACATATTTGGAATATGGTCTAGTGGTCAACTAATATAGATGAGATACAATGATTAAGCCATTTGGATAGACACTTGACAAATCCTAAGCTTAATCGGGTGTGTTGTGAATGAAAGGATTTTATCTTACCACATAAAGGTTACGTTTACTGGATTCGCGTAAACGTACTTCACATATTGATCCTATCGACACAGTCAGAAGCAATGTTGTTATAAACATACAAGTGAAACATGAATGGGTACAAATTTTGGGAGATTCCATATTGATTAAGTTATGCTTGGGATGACAGGGCGAACACTAAAATAGTAATTAGCAAACACAAAGAAAATTGATTTTTTTTATGATGCCTAATTGATAAGAAAAGGTAATTCATATGTATAAAGCATTACATAATGTTCTTGTGAATTATGACAAATAGCTTTTAGTAGTTATAATTAGTTAAACATAATTTTGTTATCTTTTCCAATTTTATGTAAGCTCATAATTTCGTTGTCTTGTATCTTATTATTAGTTTATTGCAAAGAGAAGCTAATTACGTTTTTGAGATGAGGAAAATCGATCACGGGTCACTTAAAAAAGAAAAAAGAAATTTGCCACTTGAGAAGAGGAAACTCGAACATGATATCAATGACTAGAAAAGGAAAGCACCATTGAAATAAAAAAAAAATTACGAAGAGGAAACTCGAACATGCTACAATGAGGCTAACATTGAACTGTTCCAGATCATGATGGGAAAAAAATTCTATATGATTGTCTAAAGGAACTAAAAAAATATCATACATACCAAACCTTCTATCTAAATGGTCAACATAATAATATATTACAGCACGTTGTTACTAGATTGTTGCAAAATAATTTTAAAAAAATGGACAGACAAATTCCAATATTGATGTTGTGAAGAAGATGGTTAGAGGAGACAAGATGCGTAGTGCAAGCTGATTATTCTACGAATGACCTGCCTAGGATGATACTTTCCCATATAGAGCAAAAACATTTGTGCCTAGAAATCCAACATTAATGGTAAATAATAATACTGTGCTTGCCTTTTCAGCTTCACAAATGGTTAGAGTTCATTAAGTAATAATTTTTGGAGTTCATAATTACTTGTCATTTAATTAAGGTAATAAATTCTCTATAATTACCGTCGGCAAACACACGTGAAAACAACTCTTCTCCCGAAATCTCACGTGCATTAGTTGATAAACCAAAATCTTGATCCTTGTGATAGTTTAAAAAGTGATTAAAAGGTCCCTAAATCAAAACTTCTCAAGATGCCGATTAAGACGAATTCAAGATTTTTAGTTCATAGGTTCTGAACTATAATTTATTTATTTTTGGGATTATGGACAGATATAATAATTAATTAATTTTTTCGACACAAAAGAAGTTTGAGTCAAGGCTATTATGTTCCGCCAAACCCATACCAAAAATGGTGACTCTTTTATTTTTATTTATTTAAGCCTTCCACCCTGGCTTTCACCTCCCGTGATGGTGGGGTATTTGGCATGGAGCCCTAACTTGTTTTATAGCATAAAGTAAATTAATTACAAATAAAAAGCGGGGGACACAAAACCAAGATCACCAAGTAGAACAAATAGCACCTAGTACATGAATGCAACTATAACAGTGACGATTTCAACCTTTAAATTTTTTAATATTAAATCTAAAGTGCATATAGAATTATAAGTTCTATTTAGTATATAGATTTGTTGTACTAATTGAACCCATGTTCCGCCCGCCTAACTCTGGTCATAACAAATAAAAATACAAGTAACATATTGTTACAGAGGTTAGAAGTTCTAATAAAATGAATACAAATACTTAAGAATCAAATAATAGTGTTTCAAATAGTTATATTGCTTTCCGGGATAGTAAGAAACACTTTACTCTTCTAAAGTAGAATTTTTCAACGCAATTGATCAAATGATCAGTCCGGCCCCAAGCAGGTATCGGCCAGTAATGGCGGATCGAGACTGCTACGTGTGGGTTCACGGAAGCTCAATTGCTTTTGCTTAGTACTAACATATCCACTAAATATTTATTTGTGAACTTTATTATTATTGTATAATAACTTGAAATCATACTAGAAATTCATAAATCTCAAATTCTAAATTCTCTTTTGCCGATACCATGTGAAAAATAAAAATAAAAAGATTGTGATAGTGATAACTTCAAAGGAAAATGGTGTAACTAACATAACGACCCTTCACCAAGGTGACTTGATTAAGTATACTGTTAACTTAGAAAAAATAATAGCTTACGTTATTCTTATATGGAAGTATTATGTATAGGCTATCAGATAAATAAAATGAGATCATCCTACAAAAAATTCACATAAAAACAAGCTTTGGCCCCTTATTTTTCTTTATTGTTATCCCTGTTTAGGTCATCAATGGACTAAGAGCCATACATGTATTATTACTAGTGGATAAAACATGAAAAAAATAAACAAAAAAAAAATCTAATAATACTAACTAGTCAGCTAATTAACTCGTTAATTCCGGGGGGGGGGGGGGGGGGGGGGGGGGGGGCAAGCTCTTCTTTCTCGCTCTTCTATTGTACATTAAAGTCTTTGTATCAAAATTAAGAACACCGTGCATGTATTATTACAACTGGATAAAAAAAAAAATACTAGACTAACTAGTATTATTACTACTGGATAAACAAAGATTTCTAAAATAATACTAACTAGCCATCTAATTGACTTGTTAATTACAGGGGGTTTGGGGGGTGGGGTGATGTGGGGGGTGGGGAATTGCTCTCCTCTCTCCTCTCTCTCTCTCTCTCTCCTCTCTCCTCTATTATACATTATAATATTAGTATGAAAATTAAGAAACTAGAATTATTGGTGTGGAATGTGGACTTGTATGATCAAGAATTTAATTTCAACAAGTCCCCGGGCATAGCTGGATAGGAAAGGAGGAAAACTTAAAATTCAGTTATAGGCGTGTAGCGTGAGTTTGAATTTTGGTGGGAGTAATTTGCTATTTTTTGGGGTAGGACCTTGTAGGTGATATCAGTTGCTCTGTTCTCAAACTCTGATCATTCAGACACATTCCGTGATTTATTGATAGTAATGCTGAGGGATCGAAATTACTATATTCAGGAATAGTAGGGAGTCTAGGACCTTGTAAGTAAAAAAATCAATTTCAACAAATTGTTGTGATTGGGCCATTTGGCACTTTCTGTCTGCAGGCTGGCTCTTGGAGCTCGTGAAAGAATATGCAATCAATAATTCTGTTTATCTTTGATTCTCCTTTGAATCTATCTGCAATTCATCATTTTTTAAAATAAACTTCTTTTTTAAATTGACTTTGGTGATGATTCAGAGGAATAGCGAAATATGCACGTATTTCTCACTTATTATTAGTATGATTCTTTATTTATTTCAAGAAGAAACCCCCACCGGGAACTCTCACTTATCATTAGTATGATTCTTTATGGGAACCGAGAAGTAGAACAAGACAATGTTGATAAATTTATGTTGAAATGTGTGATAAATTCAACTAAAAATTTAAATTATTAAAAAAAAAGTATATTTTTATTCAGTTAATAATATCTTTAATATATATATTTTGATTCTTTTTCATGGATCAAACACATGAAAATCCTTCAAACTAAAACTAATTTGCGATTAGATTCAAATTCAAGACCTAATCGTCTGTCTCTTCAAATACTATGCTAAATTACGTAATCATCCATCTATAATTTTAAGTTGTTAAAGATAATACATTTATTTTATTTTCACTTTCAAAGTAATCATTTTTATGCAACTAGAATAATTTAATATGTCATAATTGATTATTTACCTTTTATAATAGGTTAATTAAAGATATAAATAGAATCATATATAATTAATTTTAAAATAACTTATCGTGTAAATTATTTACGGGTATATAAGAATATACTAATCTATTTGCTTCTGATGGGTTTGATCGATAAGGAAGAATATAGTAGCAAAAGGGTCGATGAATCGAACATCGAAATGGGTCCTCTTAGAACCGACCAATAAGGTCCTATTTATAACCTAATTTTATCCACTTTCCCAATCATTTTGTTTTTCTATTTTTTTCCAATAAAGTTTCTATAAAAAAATAATTTCCTTGATTATTTTCATTAATGAATGAGTATAATTCCATGAACGTGTACTTGTCCACGAGCTACCTTTTGGCGAACAAAGTGGATATCCATCTCGATATGTTTGGTGCGCTAATGTTGAATCGGATTACCAAAAAGATAGACTGCACTAACATTATCACAATAGACCAAGGTAGCTTTCTGAATGAGAAAGTGAAGTTCTAAGAGAAGATTACGTAACCAACATGATTTAGAGACCACATTGGCCACCCCTCGATACTTGGCCTCTGCACTGGTGCAGGATAAGATAGCATGTCGTTTTGCAGATCATGAGACCAAGTTATCACTAAGAAACATACAGTAACCAGACCTGGAGCGTCAGGTATCCGTACATCCACCTCAATAAGCATATGTGTAAGAGACAAGTGTAGAGACCGACAATGGATAAAGATGCAAGTCATAGTCAAGTGCTCCCTGGATGTAACATATACTGCGTTTGAGCACATTCATAATATGCTCAATCCGAGGATCATGCGTAAACAAACACACCTGCTGAACATCATAAGTAATGTCAGGTCTCCTGAAAGTAAGATCCTGAAGTGCACTTGCAAGGCTGCGATAGTGGGTGGGATCCTCGTACTTAGTGCCAGACGTAGCACTCAACTTTGGTTGAGTATCAACTAGAGTAGAAGTAGATTTAGAAGAAGACATACCAGCTCTTTCAATGATCTCAACGGCATACTTCCTTTGTGATAAAAATAGACCACCTGAATGACGAGTGACATCAACCCCAAGAAATAACTTAAGGGGCCCAAGTCCTTCATAGCAAATTCAGACCTGAGAAGTGTCATGATAGACTTGCGCAGATTATCAAATAAAGCAATCAATATAATATCATCGACATACAACAAAATGTATGCCAGAGAAGTACCACGAGATATATAAAGAGACAATGATCAAACATACTGTGAGAAAAGCCAATAGAAGATACATAATCTACAAACCTTTTATACCAAGCCCGTGGGGCCTGCTTAAGTCCATACAAGGACTTTTTCAGCAAACAGACATGATGAGGATGATTGGAATCTCGAAAACCCAATGGCTGATGTATATAAACTGTCTCCTTAAGATCACCGTGTAAAAAAAACATTTTTCACATCCAACTGATGAATAGGTCATGCCTTTGAGAGAGCCAAACTGAGAACAGTACGAATAGTAGCTGGTTTGATCACTAGACTAAACATTTCACCACAATCCATGCCAACCTGTTGAGTTTTATCATCCCCTACAAGACGAGTCTTATGCCTCTCAAAAGAACCGTCAGAATTTTCTTTATGAGTAAAAATCCACATAGACCGAATAATATTAACACCAGAAGGACGGGGCACCAACTCCCACATCTTATTTTCAATAAGAGCATTATATTCGTTAGTCATAGCCAATTTCCAATTCGGGTCATTTAAAGCGGACACAGGGTTACACGGGAGGGCAGATTTAAGGACATTAGAATTGATATTGAAATGTTGCTTTGGTTTAAAAATACCCTTTTGACTACGAGTAACATGTCCTTGACTCGAGGAAGAATTGGATGAATTCGGGGCAATGTGTGAAATGGGGACGGATTGGACAACAGGCAGTGGGCCTGCTGGCCCAACAACTGGAACAGGAAGCCCAAGAACTGGAACATAAGGTGAAATAGGGAAGGAAGTCGAGCCAACCCTGGGCTGAATTGGCAGAACAGTACCGAGAATGGTACTGGGCCGCGATTCAAGCCCAACATGTGGTCCAGCAGGGGCTGTGGAGAGGGGAATATGTGGGACAGCAGGCAGTGGGCCTACTGGCGGATGTTGGTCATGGGTCAAGTCGGATAAATGGTGCATAATATACGGTGAAACCCCGTCATCCAAAAAATATATTAACTAGGCGGAACTACATACATTAGCAAACGGAAATTGAGTTTCATCAAAAATTACATGGCGACTAATAATGATTTTATTGGAGAATAAATCAAAACACTTGTAACCACGATGATTAGATGGGTAATCCAAAAACACACAAGGGGGTAGAACGTGCTTGAAGTTTGTAATCGTAGTAGATGGAAAAATAGGATAACATAAACACCCTAAGATGAGAATACGAAGGTCTTTATTGTAAAGAAGTTTAAGTGTGGAATTATTTTGTAGGTTTTTGTTAGGAAGTACGTTAAGGGGGTAAGTAGTCATTTGTAGGGCATGATGCCAAAAAGAAGGGAGTACAGAAGCATGGGCCAATAAAGGTCGGACAATATTATTAATGGTACGAATTTTTCGTTTGGCTTTCCCATTTTAGGAGGACGTATGAGGACAAGAGAAACGAAAAATTATGACATTAGCACCACAAAATTCCCGAAACAACCCATTATCATATTCTTTGTCATTATCACATTGAATATTTTTAATTTTCCGTTCGAATTGGGTACGGGTGAATGCTCTAAATTTTAAGAATGTGGAAAAAACTTGAGATTTTTTCGACAACTGATAGGTCTATAAAATTAGAATAATCATCCAAAAATAGAACATAATAACGAAATAATCCCCTTGATTATTTTCATTAATGAATGAGTATATATACAATTTACAATCTCCATAATATGGAAAATCCTATTCCTATTCTAATCACAAAACCCTATTCTATTTGTACAAGAATTATACAATTATGGTAAGTGTATAATGCTAATTAAATACAACTCTCAAATCGTGATATACACGGTTATGTATATCATATATATCACGGTCCAACTATGCTTGTATTTCCGTGATACACACGATATACACAAGGCATTGTATATGTTGTATATCACGGTATACTTATCAGTTTCATTAGTCAACTCCTAATATTTAAGTCCATTATTATCCAGATTTACGAGGTTGTAGTATATCTCTGCAATTCTTGGTGATCAAAGCTTCGAAATGAAGGCGTGTCAAAATGTTTATGATGTGACAACTATGTTCCAACTCAAATTTAATTAACTTTGCTTGGTACCTGAAAATTCTCTCTTGAATCTTTACCATATTCGTTTTATTGCAATACTAAAAAAAATTCCCACTAAATTTTCAAAAAATATTCATGGCTATTTCTCATTGAATAACGGTGAAAATTTTAAATAATAGTATTTTCTAATGAAAAAATTAAGAATTTTCTAGCGTTTAAATGAGAACATGTTTCCTACCATGTGTTTCCACAGTGAATTGGTTCGGAGGGAATGAGGTGGAAAAATTATGTTTCATAACACAATTTTTACTGAAAATTGGTGAAAAAACCTATGCTTTTAATAGTGTTGCTCCTTGATTGTGTAGTGCCAATTTTTAAATTGACCTTATTTTGTCAATCTCAATTGTTCTTATATGTATGAGTTATGTAGTTTTCTTGCTAGATGTTTTAAAGAAAATCAAAAGGACCACCCATAAATTAAAGCTTATAAACCCCACAAATAAATGGCAGAAAATATTTTAAATAAACCAGCCTAAAGGTGGTGAATGTTAGTTAGAGCCCTACCAATATTGAAACTAAAAGAACTTTACAATAAGAATAATAATAAAAAAAGATCGACATAAAAGCGTGGTATGGGGGTTAATTAGACTTGAGTCAAACCCTACTAAATTTATTTCTAATGAAAATAATTTTATCGTGCATCAGTTTGTTTACTTTGACTTTCTGGATTACATGAAAACTTAGCTTGTCAATTTCAGAAAATAATTTGTGTGCCATAAGTATTGGTCCTTTGGAGGGCATTTATTTATGTCTCTAATTTTCTCTTGGGCATTTTCTATTATTTCTTGGGATCGATTAGGTTCAAAGTCTATACACTTAATATCGTATTAGTGTCGGATTCGTTCGACAAATTCTTAATATACTAATTATTAGACATTATATTAAATAATGAGATTCTGAAGATAATATATATAGGAACAAACTTGGTTGTCACGTGATTTTTATCATGTGCTGGATCAAAATTAGAAGCATCACTACAGACTGGTAAAGATTAAGGCCAGTTGGTCATGGCTACAACAATGTACAATAATAATTCAGAAATTCCCTGTTTTATGTGATATATATATATATATATATATATACAACCTTGTCGTTTCCCAAATGTGTAATTAGTGTTTACTTCTTAATATATTTCAGGAACAAATTGTACAACAGACAATTTTTCGATTTGATAGGTGTACATATATTCTTAGTTAATCTCAGATCACGCCATCAGCTATGAAATTTTCATGTTTTTTTTTAATTACTTGAAACGGTTATTTTGAAAATTAGTCCATTTTTTAAATATGTGGTTAATAGCTGTACTTCTTTTTTGTTCAAAAAAGAAGTTTATGTATTGCCAAGCATCGTTTTGAAAAGTGAGTCAAATTAAATTTATTGTTACTTTAAATTCTTGATCTTGTTTAATTTACGTAAACTTAAATCAATCTTGGTTATAATCTTGGATTTGTAAGATTTTTTCTTCAATTCGTTAAGTGCCTTTTTAGGAATTTTTAAAGCTGAATCTAATTAAATTATTAGATTCGAAAAGGGATTAATGTCTTAACCGTGAAGGTCTTTTAAAGCTTGCCATGCTGCTGGTTCTAAATTATTTTTGATACTAAAAGTGATAAGGAAAACGGTAAATAGAATATAATACTCTAATTGATGTGGTCAATTAGGTAAAGTCTTAATTGGAAAAAAATCAAAACTAAAATCCACCTAAAATCAATAATGCTCACAAAAAATTAATTAAATTGTCTATATTGTCAATTGAAAAAATTAATTACCAAATATAATTAACTACGTTGCATTTTATAAATGATATTAAATAAATTTAAGACCTATTTTTAAATTAGACCACTCATTTTGTTTCGGTCTAACACTCATTCTACTACCGCTACGGCGTGAAGGTGTTATTCTCCGGTAGTATATATAAAAGAAAAAGAAATTCTGTAATCAGTATCCCATATATAAATAATAACAAAAAAAAAGTTTCCTATATCCAATCAGGGGGTGCCATGTCTCTTAAATTATATTCAAACTTCCACGTCTCCGCTTGATGATTTTGTTTAAATATCTAAGTGTATCATCTACAAAAACATTATTTCTTGAGATCTTATCAAGAGCTGCCTATTCAAGCTAGGATCAATGTTAAACAGCTATTATCCTTCACTTTTTTATTAGACTTACCGGTAATAACAAAAGAGATGGACTTGATGTTGGAGATAAAATAATACGAGAATAGTAAATAACTATTACAAGTGCTTCGAAATGATAAACCATAAAAATTACAATAGCAACAAGCTTGTAGCAAAAAAGAATTGTGACAACAAGCTTTTTGAGTTCTTGAATCAGTCTTGAATCTTTATATCAATTTGCAGAAAGCTCTTTGAATCTTGATAACCTGAAATCAAGAGACACTAAATCTAGAAGTGTTACAACTGTGCTGAGTCGAGTGATGACACTCTGTCTTTAAGACAAGATTGCCCCGTATATATGTTTTTACGTTAGCGAGCAATAGTCTCCCAAGATAAAACAACAAACTATCATTTGTGCAAAGCAAACACAAGTGATTCTAGCGAAGAAAATAAATAACAAAAGATTGCTAAGAGGAGAGGATTTGCAACAAAAATTTCAGAATTGTTGTTCTTGAAAAGTGTGTGTAGAATTGAGCCAAATGCCTCAACTTATAGTAGTGTAAGAATGGTCTCTTCAAGTGTCAAGTAATGACATTGAATCACTCATGTAATGGCAATGAATTGCCCAAGTAATGGCACCCATTTATTAGCCCAAATAATGGCTAATTAAAACTGGAATGAATGCCATTGAGGGCAGCCCAAAAGTCTCCAAAACAGATTTTTGTCTAAGACTTTCTGCCAGGGAAGTGCCCCGGCGCCGCAGCCCTTTCTGACCCGTATCATCTTACACTTTGCACAATCCTTCCTTCATTTACCGACGTGGAACACTTGTTATTTAGGCAATAACCGTCCATTATTCTATGTCTCAAACATTTACTTACGTACCAATATCTCTTTCACTAACGAAATTTACGATAGTTGGCACTACGAGTGCACGTGTGTGAAAACGACGTTTTCGACGGGCGGGCCCCTAGTTGTTCGAGTCATAAATAATTGGATAAACTTAATTCCACATTAGTAAATTTCCAACAATTCCCTTTTGGAAGAGATTTCGGCGCACACACAATGTGCCTACTTTCAGCGAAAAGATATTGCATCAGGAGAGATAGCTTCGGCTTTGAACCTTCCCTAGTTGAATACCATCGGACTTACTTACTGCGCGGTGAACGTGATGTCTTGAACCGTCAGTGTTTAATGTAAGCCAAGACAACGGTACCAACACAATACCTCCCCTTTATTCGTTTCTTCTTATTGTTCGGTCCGTTGTGGCCGTGGACACACTTGGATTCTTAAGTGCGTTCATTTAAGGCGGCATGTCCTCGCACTTAAATATATAATCTTCTACAAGGTATCCTACTATACACCACTTCACAAGTGTTAGGAATCATTTAAAGTTTCCCCAACCTTAACCTCAACCATTTGAGGATTGTTAAAGGTTTGGAATCTTATCCTTTACCCACCATGCAGGTAGCACTTTAATGTCTATTGCGAGAACGGCTTTGGATTCATGTTTCTTTACAGAAATCATCATTCGAAGTGCTCTTGCTTCCACCGAAGCGCTCAACTGAACCTTTTGCAGCTTAGTTTTCCCATTGAACCAAATTCTTAGGATCTCTAGTCAGTATGGTTGGGTTACCACCACAAAGGTTCGTATTGTTTGGATTTTAAGCCAATTTCCCTAGACAGGCAGAACTTTTGATCTTCGGATAGTCCCTTAATTAAAGGATCCGCTATATTATCCTTTGATGTAATCAACGGGAATGACACCCGTGGTGATCAACTGTCATACGGTCTTATGTCTCTGACAGATATGTCCATACACCGTCATTTGTGCCCTTCCTGAAGCCGACCGGCTAGCAACAATGTATAACTGCTGAAGGTACAGGTTTCTCCCAATAAGGGATGCCCTCTAAGAGTCATGAAGTTACTCAACTTCTTCTCATGCTTTGTTTAAAGTGATAAACTCTTATTCCATCATGAATCGGCCGATGCAAGTTTGCTTAGAGGATTTTCTTTCCAAGACACATCATATACATTCATTTGTGGCTTTGGTGTTCTTCATGTCCGATGTCTAGTTTGCATCATTGTGTTCTCCTAGAACCGCTGAACATCCAGAATACCATAATTCGTAGATAAGCGAATATTTCAGATATCTTCATATCCGATTTAACGCCTTCTATCGATTATTTCCAGAATCACGAGTGAACCTTAGTTCAACTTATCTACTTTGTAAGCCGATACCAGGTCGGTTATAGTGTGTAAAATATATTGAACTACACGTGACCTGCGCATATCGCTCCTGGTATATGGGTGCACCGTGATTCCAATCAATTTTATGATTCATATCCATTTGTGGCTTCAACGAGACTGTCAACTATCTCACAAATAAGTTTGAAATTTGACCAGTTCGTTTGATGTCTTAGAAACCCCAATTCCTACGATGTCATATGTGACACCCATATCCTTCATGTCGAAACATTGTTTCAACATGTTCTTAGTCTCTAGGATCAAGCTAGGACTGCTTCCCGTGATCAACATGTCATCTACGTACAAGCATATCATGACGAACGAATCAGAGTTACCTTTCATGTAGACACATTTGTCACACTCATTAATGGAGAAACCCTTCGATAGTAGGGTACTACCAATTTTTTTGTGACATTGCTTCGGAGGTTGTTTCAGCCCGTACAGAGATTTAACAAGTCGACAGACTTGCTTCTCTTGCCCTGGAACCACATACCTCTCGGGTTGTTTCATATAAATTTCTTCTTCCAAATTATCATTTAGGAAGGCTGTCTTGACATCCATTTGATGTATCTCAAGGTCACACAACGCTGCGATCGCAATGAATACTCGTATGGACGTCATTCTAGACACCGGGGAGTACGTGTCAAAATAGTCAAGGCCTTCCTTCTATCAATAGCTCTTGACTACCAAACTGGTTTTATATTTATCTATAGACCCATCTGCTTTATACTTCTATTTGAGTATCCATTTACATCCCAACAGCTTATTTCCCAGAGGAAGATCAACCAACTCCCACGTGTGGTTTTGCAGGATGGAGTCTATTTCGCTCTCAATAGCTTCTTTCCAGAGCGATGCTTCTGGAGATGACAATTCTTTGTTAATTGTCCATGGTTCATTCTTAACTATACAAGCTAGAAGGCGTGGAACAAGTCTTTGTCCCCTCTTTGCTCTATCTTGGTTCAACATCTAGGATCCCTGAGTTCTATAGATCTGGAACATTAAGTTTCGGATAGTCGGCAACTTCCGAGTCTTATAGATCTGGAACGTCTAGTTCTGGACAATCAGGCACTCGCGGGTTCTTGTTAACCTCGAGCAATTACTTCTTTTTCCTTCTCAAGGAAAGTTATCTTCAAAGAGTTCAGCATTCTTTGACACCAAGAGGCGATACTGTTTTTTGCAGATCCAGTGGATATGCAATCTACAGTATTAGGTCCAACTTGACCTGTTTCGGTATTCCAACCTCTACCAAGCCACCCCACATCATAACATTTGTAGGTGGGATCCTTTCTATGTTTCACATGGAGGGTTATCCTTATCCTATGCGAAGTTCTTCTGAGAATCGCATTAGCGGTAAGGATTGCCTTGCCCCACATATTTTGGGTGTACGACTTTGCGCTTGGCGAACACCATTAGACTGAGGTGAGTAAGTAGCAGTCATTTGATTAATGATGCTTCACATTCTCCCCCTCTATCACTACGAATTCCTCAATCTGTAGGCTGAGTTGATTTTCAACTTCTACTTTGTAGCACTTATCTGCTTCAACAACTTCATCTTTGCTTTTCAACAAACAAAGGATGCAATACGTTATACTATTGTCAATGAAGGTCACAAAGTACTTGTCTCCCCTCTCTATTTTGTACAAATTTCAAATCACTCATGTAGGTGTGACTAAGTTCTAGAGGAGCGATGATTCTTTCGCTATTCTTTTGACGTAATGGAAAGGTGATTTTGCATCTTCGCCCACCTCACATTCATTTTGAGGGTTTATGTCGACAGAAGGCAACAATCTCAACTTAGTTAGCTTTTGAATGACTTTCTATTTAACGTGTCTTAATCTATGATGACATAGATGCACAGATTACAAATATATCATTCATTTGGCTAGAGACACACTGTACCATTATTAGTTATTACATACATATTGGACTAGTCTCAAACCAGCTTGACCAACAACATCCCTGAAACTACGTTTGGGACATGTATCACCTCCTTTTAGAGTGACCTTATTCCCTGAAGTCCTTTTGAGGACAACCTCTTCAACCCCTTCTACTTTAGAGGTGGTGTTGCTTCACATGAATAACATTTTGCCCGTGGTTAGGGCGTAACTGGATCATATGTGATCTGGATACTCTGGTCCACTGCAGTTGCTTTGGCAGACTGAGTCCAATTTCTTTTCTGCCTTTCTTTTGGCCTTCAGATCATTTAAGACTTGAAAACTCGGCCCACTCCAGGTCACCCGTAGGCTTTGTACGACTGAGTGTCCAATACCATCCTATCAAATGAAGGATCTTCTGTCAGATAGTGCGACAGGTTCAACGTATTAATATAAGCCATTATCTTTTAGTCTTCTTCCCTTGAGATTGGTGCCTAGACAATTCCTGGAGCTTGCTTAAGAGTGGTAACAATTTTTGCACAGTCAGTGGATATCTCTCCTTCGTATGTGCGAACATACTTTACACACTTTTAATAATTATACCCAAAAGAATGGATCTTTTAAGGTTTTTTTTCAGTACCAATCTTTAACCGGGAAGGAGGGAGATTCAGTTTCTGATTTTAGAGTGTAGGGAATATAAGTTTTTAATGAAAACACTTTCATATTCCTAGCCTTTCTTTACACACTTTTATTCAGATATTATCTAAACACATTATAAACAATGAAGGATAATTAACTTAGACCTTTTATATTCTGGCCCACTTCAGTCAGACTGAGTGTCCATTTCCTCCTTACCATAATTCAGATCCTTTGTCTGAGACAGATATATGCCTTCGGCTACAAGATAGAACAACATCTTCAGCCTTCTCCTCTTGTCCCAATTGACATCCTCAGCCTCTCGTGAACGCTTTTTTCCACCACTCTCGGGAGCGGTGACACCATCAACACCTTACCGTCAGCAGCATGATCAGCATAAGCGCTCTGAACCTCAGCATCAGAACCATTGTCTAGTTTGTTGGCAGAAACAGTGTTACTGTCAACAGAACTGTTAATGGAACTGTCTTCAACCCCAACACCACAATCAAAGCCATATTTGGTCACACAACTGTTGACCGACATCTCTCGAACACTAATACAATCCTGTCTTAAAATTGTTGGAGATAAAGCAATACAGGAATAGTAAATAACTATTATAAGTGCTTCGAAAGGATAAATCACAAAGATTACAATAGCAACAAGCTTGTAGTAAATAAGAATTGTGACAACAACAAGTTTTTTGAGTTCTTGAATCAGTCTTGAATCTTTATGCCAATTTGCAGAAAGCTCTTTGAATCTTGATAACCTGATATCAAGAGACACCAATTCTGGAAGTGTTACAATTGTGCTGAGTCGAGTGATGGCACTCTGTCTTTAAGACAAAATTGCCCTGTATATATGCTTTTGCGTTAGCGGGCAATAGTCTCCCAAGATAAAACAACAAACTATCATTTGTGCAAAGCAAACACAAGTGATTCTATCGAAGAAAACAAATAACAAAAGATTGCTAAAATGAGAGGATTTGCAACAAGAATTTCGGAATTATTGTTCTCGAAAAGTGTGTGTAGAATTAAGCCAAAGGCCTCAACTTATAATAGTGTAAGAATGGTCTCTTCAAGTGCCAAGTAATGGCATTGAATCACCCATGTAATGATAATGAATTGCCCAAGTAATGGCATCCATTTATTAGCCCAAATAATGGCTAATTAAAACTGGAATGAATGCCATTGAGGGCAGCTCAAAAGTCTCCAAAACAGATTTTTGTCTAAGACTTTCTGCCAGGGAAGTGCCCCGGCGTCGCGGCCCTTTCCGACCTGTACCATCTTACACTTTGCACAATTCTTCCTTCGTTTACCGACGTGGAACACTTGTTATTGAGCCAATAATCATCCATTATTCTATGTCTCAAACATTTACTTACGTACTAATATCTCTTTCACTAACGAAATTTACGATACTTGACACTACGAGTGCACGTGTGTGGAAACGACGTTTCCGACGTGCGGGGCCCCAATTGTTCGAGTCATAAATAATGAGATAAACTTAATTTCACATTAGTAAATTTTCAACACTTGATTATTGTATCTCTTATAATTAGTGGTAGATTCTTTCTTAAGATTTAATCACGCATGAAAGGAGGTTTATTTTACTTTTACACAAGTCATACCTTAATTCATGCAATTTCAAGATTTGAAGTTTATAGATTTTAAATTTTAGCCCTTTGAAGTTATTGAGTTATATATTTATAATTTGAACGTATTAGATAGATTTTAATGTTAAATATAAAACTTGGACCAGAATTATTGAATTCTGTTGAGCCTTAAATGGTACATCCGCCCCTGATTTGTGATTAGCTAGATTGACATCTTGGTCATGCAAAGAAAAGAAAAGAAATCTCCTTTTATTATGAGTTTTGTAAATGTTTTTATGCTTAATGATTAAAAATCTCATATCTTAGACATTGGATTAATGATTGCGATATTAGTCAAGAAGTTACAGTCGGAAACGGAAAGTTTCTTTAAAATCCTTTTTCTTAACCATCTTTGCTTAAAAGTGCATTTGTATCCAATTTCAACTTTGATTCTAATTAATCTTTGATAAAACCAGCTTGGTGAAAGAATTAATTGACTAAATAAAGGAATTTATCATCGAAGAAATTAAAGATATCTCGAGGAATCTACCTGAAAAAGCAAGATTTAAGGATATTTTATTATCGAGAAACATGGCGGAGTCAGAATTATCACTAAGAGTATTCAAAATAAGAAGTAAAACCCACAAAAAAATCAAGGAGATTCAACATCTATTATATATATACATAAAAGATAATATTAATATTGTATATACAATGTAATTTTTCGCCTAAGGGGTTCGGATGAACCCGAACCCCTTGTCCCTACCTGGTTCCGCCCATGCCAAGAAATATCCTTTAATTAATCCTAATAATTGATGCGCAGAATATAAAGACACAACTTTTATTTGTCTAGATGAGTTATTCTACATGCATGAAAAATTATCCTTAAGATTACTTATCCTAAAAGGACCTAAAATTTGGTTACTTCCTCAATCAATTTTTAAGTAACAGTGATGAAAGAGATCGAAAATGAAAGGTCATGTGTTTTCTATATACTGTAACCTTGGTCCTCGAAGTAGATGGACATATGTACGTTATGTTGAGTTGTGGAGCCTAATTCATTGCCGACACTATTAAGATCCTACACAGAGTGTGGAACGCTGATCGACATAGTTATTTAGTGGAGGATATTTTGGGAATTTCAAGCTTGTATTATGTTCGACCTAGTTTTCACTATTTATAGACTAGGGACGCCGTTTTCTTTCTTTGTCGAGCAAGAGAAAAAGTCGAGCAAGAGAGAATTGTAAACACAAACTCCCTATTCGATTATAGTGAAATCTGCAATGGCAAAGTGGACGTAGCTCTCGCATTGAGAGTGAACCACTATAAATATGTGTGTTATTTGTTCTTCGCTTCTTTACTGTTTTCTGATTAGGTCGGATTTGGAACTCAAATCCTAACAACTGGTATCAAGAGCGACATGTTGTGTTGCGATTCAGAAAATAATGGGAGGCGAAGATGGTTCGGCGCACGGCATCGAGGAAATTTGATGGTACGAACTTTGCATTTTGGAGAATGCAGATTGAAGATTATTTATACGACAAAAAGCTTCATCAACCACTGAGTCCGAAGCCAGAGGAGATGAATGATGTAGAGTGGAATCTCTTTGACAGATAGTGTCACGATCCAAAACGGAGGGTCATGACGGGCACCCAGACATTATTTGCCGCGTACCACTAATCATGTATTTAGCATATAACCATAATTTCTCATGGCCCACAAGGGCCGCCACGAGATACCCTGTTTACATATGGAAATAGTAAACTGGAAAAGAGTTATGTAAAATCCTACAACCAGAAAAACCCAACCTATATACATATACATCAAGGCCGACAGGGCCATACGCGATTGCTATACACAGGACAACTGTCTACAAGCCTCTAAAGAGTACGTGACATCATAAGATCGGGACAGGGCCCCGCCATACCCATATGTATATGCAAAAGTACCGTACCAAGATTAGCCTGCTACTGCGGAATAAATGGAGTGCTCCAGTATCCGCTGAACCAATACCTACTAGTGTGAACCGTCACCATGTCTACCTGAGCTTGCGGGCATGAAACGCAGCGTCCCCCGACAAAAAGGGACGTCAGTACGACTGATGTACCAAGTATGTCAGGCATGAAGAATAGCATAATAGAGACCTGACAGTAACGTGAGACAAGAAACAACCAACCGGTAGAGAATGGCTCTGAATGCTATAATATGCCTAAGTACCATGTCTGTGCAGAATGCCTCTGAGGGCTATAATATACTTAAATGTTATGCACAATGCGGTCATACATATACATATGTGTATATAACGCCATCAAGCCTCTGTGGGCATCCCATCATATCATATCGGCCTCTGTGGGCATAATCATTATCATGTATATCTGTACCAGCTGTAGGTAGTGGTGCGTATATAACGTCTTCCCTTTTCCCATACCACATACATATATATAATGCATACATATAGTAGAGTATATAACTCATTTGAGGTCAAGATATGTACATGAATATAATGCATGAATGATATGATAATAAGACATTATAAGTTTGTCGGAGTGATGTAATGTCGCTTCACCTCCGATTAACATTATGAATACGAACATCTTTTCCATATACCTCAATAAGGATTTAGGAACATATTTAGACATTCTTTGACAATAGGAATGAATAACATGAACATCCTTAACTACTAAGAGTAGAACCATTTATGGGACAATATTACGTTTACGTTTTGTTACTTGTAACATGCCAAAAAAAAAAGAAGGATTTGCCTTAACATACCTTTATAACCTTCTGCCCAACAACATCCAAACTTATCTCGCCGCTCCTTATCTTTATATTCCAAGAACTATTATTCTTCCACCTTACTTCACTTCGAAGATAGCCCAAATTCAACAACGTAACAAACGGAACAACGGGATCGAAGTGGTGAGTGATCTTCATACTTTTCTTTTGGCAATACGAGAACATATATATGTATGCAGCTGCTTCCTAAGTCATGAAAATCGTTGTTGCCTCCTATTTTACAGAACTAATACTACTAAGAATATGACTCTTTGTGACACTTTCCAATTAATGTGGTAATGCTCCTAAGGCTCCTCTAGTGCATTGTGGGGTCCATATGCATATATGTGTACTGATAATGATATTACATTTCACTAAAAAATGCCACCTACTAGGAACATGAGCTTAGTAATCCTTGATGCCCCAACACGTGCCAATACTCCATGTATATATATAATTGACTAATCAACCTTCTAGTCTCCCGCTAAATTTAAATATTTAACCAATTACACATATAATTAATTTTATGATCTCGATTTACACAAATAATAATTATTTTGGCACACTTCCTATCTCCATTATCATAGTCATGTGATATAATGCTAGTCTATAGCCTCTGTAGGCTCACACGAAACAATATTTCCGATCATCGTCGTCACACTTTTAAAATCCTTAAATTATTTTGGAACTGCATCTTTTTATATACTAAGCTCTTTAGTTGCATACGTGAATATGACATAAATTCCCCAAGGATCGGGTCTACTTGCATACGTCTAGATGTTCAAACCATCGTCCGAACGTATGGGGTGTTACAGACAGGTTCTGGGAGTCATTTGATTGACGCTGTCGAATAACGTTGCTCACAATGTGGAGAAGGAAAAGACCACCACTGGAATGATGAAGGTTCTATCCGACATGTATGAGAAACCTTCGGCAAACAATAAGGTATTTCTTATGAAGAAACTATTTCATCTAAAGATGGAGGAAGGTGCTCATGTTGCAACACATGTGAATGAATTCAACACGATTGTCAATTATATGTCATCTGTTGCAATCGAGTTTGATGATGAAGTGCAAGCTCTAATTTTACTGGCACCTCTATCAAATAGCTGGGAGCCGATAAGAGCAGCGGTTAGTAATTCTGTTGGTAGTGCTAAACTGAAATTCAATGATGTTAGAGATCGTATCCTTGCTGAGGAGGTTCGCAGGATAGATTCTGGTGAGGCATCGACCAGTTCTACTTTGAATGTTGAGAACATAGGCAGAAATTATGACAGAAACTACAACCGAAATAAGGACAAGTCAAAGTCACGGAATGGCAGGAGTCAATCCAGATCTGGGCTAACACTTGAGTGTTGGAACTGTGGAAAACCAGATCACATCAAAAAGAATTACAGGGCACCAAAGAAGAAGGACAACAAGGGGTGGAGTCAATGCTGCCACTAAAGACATTGGTTATGCGTTGTTCTTGTCTGTTGACAACCCGATCGACTCTTGGGTGCTTGACTTAGGAGCGTCTTTCCACACCACCCCACATCATTATATAATGATGAATTATGTTGCTGGAAATAGCAGGAATATCTATTTGGCAGATGGTAAGCCTTTAGACGTTGTTGGTATTGAAGACATTCATTTGAAGATGTTAAATGGACACGTGTGGAAGATCACAAAGGTCAGACATGTGCCGAATTTGATGCGTAATCTGATCTCAGTGAGTCAGCTTGATGATGAGGGATATGATCTTAACTTTGGTAATGGGTCCTGGAAGGTGACTAAGGGTGCTATGGTGGTTGGTCGAGGTAAGAAAACTGGTACTCTTTATATGACGATGAGTTGTCGTGATACAGTTGTTGTTATTGACAACACCAAGGAGATAGAGTTATGGCATTGCATGCTGGGGCATATGAGTGAGAAAGGGATAAAGCTTCTTGTGACTAACGATATGATTCCGGAGCTGAAGTTGGTGAATCATCATATGTGTGAGATCTGCATTCTCGGAAAATAGAAGCGTGTAAGTTTTTCAAATGCAGGTAGAGAATTGAAAGTTGAAAAGCTTGAATTGGTGCACACTGATGTGTGGGGATCACATTACTACGCGACCTTTATTGATGATTCAACCAGGAAGTTATGGGTCTATTTTATAAAAAATAAATCTGACATGTTCATTATTTTCAAAAGGTGGAAAGCCATGGTCGAGAATGAGACAAACCTCAAGTTGAGGAGCATGAGGTCCAACAATGGTGGAGAATACATTGATGGTGACTTCAAACAGTATTGTGTTGATAATGGGATCAAGATGGTGAAGATTATTCCTGGAACGCCCCAACAAAATGGAATAGCTGTAATGATGAATCGAACATTGAACGAGCGTGCACAGAGCATGAGAATACACGCTGGACTGCCCAAGACATTCTGGGCAGATGCAACCAATATCGCAACCTTCTTGATTAACAGAGGATTGTCTGTTCCTTTGGGTTTCAGAATTCCAGAGAGGCTTGGAGTGGAAAAAAGGTAAATCTTTCTTTTCTGAAAGTGTTTGGTTGCTTATCCTATGTTCATATTGATGCTACTGCTAGAATTAAACTTGATCCAAAATCTAAGAAGTGTTATTTTATTGGCTATGGTGACACCGAGTTTGGTTATCGATTATGGGATGACCAAAATCGGAAGATCATCTGAAGTAGGGGCGTCGTCTTCAGTGAACATGTGTTGTACAAGGACAGGTTGCAGGAGAGTTCAGAAAGCAAATTATCTAAGAACAAAGAATCAGAAACAATTGATTTAAGAGACTTCTCGGCACCCAAGCTACAGCAAGGTATTACTGCGGCATAGGAACAAGAAGCACAAGAATTACGCAGATCATCCAGGATCAGTAAGTTGGTTCACTGGTTCTCTCCGTCCCTCAACTACATTCTGCTCACTTACAGAGGGGAGCTGGAATATTACGAAGAAGTGATGCAAGTTGATGAATCGATCAAATGGGAAGCTGGCATTGAAAGATGAGATGTACTCATTGTTTTCAAATCATACATGAGAGTTAACTAAGTTACCAAACGAGAAGAAGGCATTGTAGAACAAATGGGTCTACCGGATAAAAGAAGAACACGATGGATGTAAGCGTTTTAAAGTGAGGCTGGTTGTGAAGGGATTTCAACAGAAAAAAGACATTGACTACATAGAGATCTTCTCTCCCGTAGTAACGTTGGTGATAATCAGAATTATTCTTGGGTTGGTAGCAAAGAAAGATTTGCATCTTTAACAGATGGACGTGAAAACTGCTTTTCTTCACTGTAACTTAGAGGAGGAAATCTACATGAAACAACCTAAGGGGTTTGAGGTCAAAAAGAAAGAGAAGCTGGTGTGCAAGCTTCAAAAGAGCCTATACGGACTGAAACAGGCTCCAAGACAGTGGTATAAGAAGTTTGACAGCTTTATGAAGAAATCGAATTCTTAAGGTGCGAAATAGATCATTGTTGTTACTTCAAGAGATTTGAAGACTCCTACATGATACTGCTCTTTTATGTTGACGACATGTTGATCGTAGGAGTAGACCTACATGAGATTAATAGGCTAAAGAAGAAGTTGTCAGAAGAATTTGCAATGAAGGATCTGGGAGCCGCAAAGCGAATCCTCGGGATGAGAATCATCAGAAGTAAGGAGGGCCCTAAGCTCTCACAAGAAGAATATGTGAAGAAGGTTCTCAAGAGGTTCAACATGGATGATGCCAAGCCAGTTAGTACTCTCTTGGCTGGACACTTTCGTTTGTCCAAAGATCAGTCACATGTGACCAAGGATGAGATAGAGCATATGGACAAGGTACCTTATGCCTCTGCTATTGGCAGTCTTATGTACTCGATGGTATGTACGAGGCTAGACATTGCACATGCAGTGGGAGATGTTAGCAGGTTTATGAGCAATCCGGGAAAACAACATTGGGAAGTTGTGAAGTGGATTTTCAGGTATCTTAAGGGCAGCTCAAGTTCATCGTTATGTTTTCGGAAGTCAGAGACAAGACTGTAGTGATATGTTGATGCTGAAAATGGTGGTGATGTTGATAGCATAAAGAGCACATCCGGGTATGTTTACACCTTCGTAGGTCATGCGATTTGCTGGATTTCAAAGTTGCAGAAGATAGTAGCTCTCTCTAGCTGTGAGGCTGAGTACGTTGCCGTGGCGTAGGCCACGAAGGAGATGATATGGCTACAATATTTTCTGTTGGAATTGGATCAGGACCACGAGGGGAGTGTGCTATACTGTGATAGCCATAGTGCCATTCATTTGGAAAAGAACCCGGTCTACCATGCCCGCACGAAGCACATACAACTCCGGTACCATTTCATCAAATCGACTTTGGAAGATAGAGTATTAGTGCTTGAGAAGATCCCAAGGAGTCAGAATTCAACAGACATGCTGACGAAGGTCGTGCCGAATGATAAACTGAAGTTGTGTGCAACTTCAGTTGGACTTCTTGGATGAGGATCGGAGTCGCCGCTGCAGATGGAGACAGATGATTAATATTAGTCTCCAAGTGGGAGATTGTTGAGTTGTGGAGCCTAATTCATCGCCGACATTATGAAGACCCTACGCAGAGTGTGGAACCTTACATACAGATTGTTGAGTTTTGGGAATTTCAAGCTTGTATTATGTTCGCCTAGTTTTCGTTATATATGGACTATGGGCGCCGTTTTCTTTCTTTGTCGAGCAAGAGAGAAAGAGAGAATTATAAACTCAAACTCCCTATTTGATTATAGTAAAATCTGTAGCGGTAAAGTGGACGTAGCTCTCGCATTGAGGGTGAACCACTATAAATCTATGTGTGTTATTTGTTCTTCGCTTATTTACTGTTTTCTCATTAGGTAGGATTTGGGACTCAAATCCTAACAGATGGGTGCATGAATTATATACGAAGGACAATCAATATTTTTGGACTCATGTACCACCAAATTAAAGGATAGTAGTTTGTAGTGGAGGAAGCTACATCTTTTAAAATTGATATGATTCAGTGGTATAAAATGGTTCTTATTGTTTGACAAATATTGGGAAGTAGTCTGTGGCTGCTAGCTATAATGCCATGTTGGAGAGATTACAAAGGTGGAAGGAAACACACTTGGTTTGAAATTCAATACTGCTTCCAAGACATAGAGTAATATTGTGTCTAGCTGCTAAAGGCATGCTATTGACAAAAGAAAAACTAAGCAAACTACAGATACCTGTAGACTCCAAGACGTGTTGTCTATGTGATGATGCAAAAGAGGAAACTCAAGTGCATTTGTTCTCTGAATGTAGACAAATGAGCTGAACCAGAAACTAGAGAGCTGGTCAGGCCTGAGGATTCAAAGGAAAGAAGTGGCAAAATGGTTACAATGGATTAAAGGGCGACACTGGCGACAACTGAAGAAGAAATTAGCAACTGCAGTTTGGGGTGCACGGGTGTACACACCTGGAAGGCAAGAAATGAGAAGCAATTCAAGGGAAGAACTGTAACTACAGAGATAGTGGCTGTACAGATACAAAAGGAGATACGAGCAAAGTTAGAACATGTTAGAGGCACAAAGAAAGCAAATAAATGTAGTTTTTTTTTTATTCAGCAATTTTGTAACTAGCTGGTTTTGTTTTTAGAGGCTTGGAGGATGATGCACCCTTCCTGGAAGGTGGTATTGTTCTTCTTGTGCTCTGTAGGTGTATTATTTTGTTATATATGATAATATTTTATAGTTTATTATCAAAAAAAAAAAAAAGCGATCCGATGGTGTAAAAAGGTATACCTACAATCTACAAATTGGAGTGCAAGTAGTAATAAACATGTGTGGCATGTTAATTGTTAGTTTGTTACTTATTTGTAAATGGCAAACCTTTTTTTATAAGGTCAAAGCACCCAGAAAAGAATCATTGTATTTAGCTCTCTTTTTGTATATTTTTTCTTCTTTTTCTTGGTCTGTCCAAATCTGGAAATTTCACATTTCCACAATTTGTAAGTTTGTCTCAAGTATCTTCAGTTCCTAAAGTTTGGCAAGTGTGCATCATTTATGTGGATTTCCCATTTGCCAAGTTACCTTTCCTCCATTGGTTTATTATAAAAGTGGTGGTAGGTGGAAATTTAAAAAATATTATCAAAAAATGGTGGAGAAAAAAGTGAAAATAATCGATCGGGTCTTTATAATTTGAAAAGAATAAAATAATTCTGCAAATATTGTATATATAGGTCTATTCAGATTTATTATATGCGAGAATAAAGATCTCTTATAAATAAATATACAATTTAAAAAATAATTTATAAAGGACTACAAAATCGATTGATCGGACAAAAACTAGGTAGTATTAATATAGTTTAAAATGATTAATTTTCAAGAAAAAGTAGAAACGAGATTTTCCCCATTGTTTGGAAGCATTCCACCACTTTCCCTATCTTCACTTTTTGAATGTATGCCCACCACAGAAAAGTTTCTTAGGAGTTGATTTATCTTTTGACGTGCAATATTTATTTGAACACAACAACTTTAGACTTTTGGTTTTTCAATTTTAGCCAAAAAGTTTCAAAATTCCTGGGTCAGACAAATAATTTGCCCTGCCCATGTAATGGATACTGCAATCCTCAAATTTTCATGCCTATCACCCATTTTTTTAAAGCTATATTTTACTCACAAGATACCCGGCAACTATTCTAGATCTTGTGATTATTGCACCAAATTGACTTACCGGTTTCGCTATTTAAGTTAAATACACGATCGTGATATAAATTTTTACACTATTAAGTTAAATTGATATTTTATGGCGGATTATTACTTGATTTTTCATGTTACCATATCATCCTTGATATAAAGAGTTACTTTTATTGTTGTACGTCAATTTTACGAAACTTAAACTCTTACTTGATATGTCTCCGAGTGTTTTTTGTGGTGCTAAATATTTTTCCGAATTACATTTTCTAGATATATGTCTACTACGGTGAGATCATTTTCTTGTATTTGATTACTTTGATCTAAGAAAAGGGTTAATACAAAAATGGGAAATTTTACTTTTGTCACTTATATCTGGACTCATATACTACTTTCGTACTCAAAAATATCATCAAACACTACTTTCGTACTATGTTCGTCACCTCGTACACTTATCACATATCGCCTACTTCGATACAGACAAAAAATTGGCGTAAATGATCTTAGATTTGACCCCAAGGTAAAACATTTGTTATAGAAAAACTTTCCTCCTTGTTATAAAGGATATTTATACAAATAGCTTGCCGAACTCACATATCAAATATATTTTTCGGCTATTTTTAGTTTAAGTGGTTGAGCAAGCGACTACTTTCGTTAATTCTTCTTAATTTAATACTTTTAAAGGGATATTCAGATGCTAAATTTGATTTCTTAACTAAAAGTGTAATCCCATTTTCACAAGGAACTATAAGCTAGACACTTTTTTCCCTTTTTAAGTTCATGGGTACAAGCATTTAGCAGTTCACTGTCAATCATTTAGTGTATCATTTGAAGCTTAAAATAAAAGGAAAAGAAAAATAAAACAATCATGTGGACTTTACCACTCCCACTGATTAAAATAAAAGAAGCAAAAAGAGTAGCCTCAACCCCACGGCTATAAAAGGGTAATGGAATCAATTGAATCTTACCATAGTCTTGGATTCCTTCTAAGTTCTATCTCTTAATATCTCCAACTTCTTTAAATTTTTCTTCCTCTCAAAAAAAAAAAAGCTAACAATGGCACTTCCTGAGACACATCATGACACAAAAACTCTCCCAGATGCCTGGGATTACAAAGGCCAACCAGCTCTTCGATCCTCGTCCGGCGGTTGGTCTAGCGCCGCCATGATTTTAGGTAACTAATTTCCCCTTTCTCTCTTCTTAGATCATGTACAACAGGTTCTGCAAGTCCAAATGAATTCATAATTAGTATTTTAGGCTCGAACATTATATTGTACACATGTACATGTAATAAAAATTATAGTCATTCAATAACCCCGACTCTTGATTCTGAATTCGACTCTAATTTTTTTGTTTGTTTACTATATAGGGATTGAGGCAGTGGAGAGGCTAACGACGCTAGGTATAGCTGTAAACCTGGTGACATATTTGACTGGAACAATGCATTTAGGCAATGCTAGTTCGGCCAACAGCGTTACAAATTTTCTTGGAACTTCATTTATGCTCACTTTGTTTGGTGGTTTTGTAGCCGACACTTTTCTTGGACGGTTCGTGAATTTCTGTATACCTTAAACTTTGGATTTATCATATAAAAATAATTATGTGTCATTAACTTCTTTTTGCTCTTTACTTTTAATTACTTTTTTCAGGTATCTTACCATTGGCATCTTTACTACTATTCAAGCCATGGTACGTGCCAAAAAATTTAATCTTGATTGGATAATTACTTATAGCAAAACTTTCTTTTTCTGAATTGACTTCATTCACCTTTTGAGTTCCACTATGTTGGAGTTGGATTAACATGGTCATCAAATCAACCTTTTTCTTTTCTTCTTACTTGAGATTAATGCATGAATACTGAACCTTTTTTAAGATTATTTGATGAGGAGACTAGAAAGAGTAAGAATGACAACCATGAAGGGATTAAAGAATTAATCAGGATATAAATGTTATGAAGAGGAAAATCGATCAAAAAGGGAATTAAGATGAAAAAATTAATGCCCCTTGGATTAAATTAACCTTTTTTCTGATGAATGAAATAGAGCAATTAGCATGGGCGTTGAATGGTTGATTATGAAATGAAAAAGTGGAAAGAGAGAAGGAAAAAGAAAAGGAGAAAAACATATTAGTAGAATATACCATCAGTAGTTGAATTTGTCAAAAGAGAAAAAAAAGAGATTCTATTTTATTTCTCCTACTTCAAATAAAGTTCAATATTTACGCATCAACAATGTATATACAACATCTAACTCTTCTTAACAAATCTGAATAATAACCTAAAAGGAGTAATAACTTATTATAACATGTTAAATTTCACTGATTGTAAATATAGTAGTACTAATTTATTTTCTTGTTACTTTTTATTATGATGAATTATAGGGTGTTACCATCTTAACCATCTCCACCATAATCCCAAGCCTACGACCACCAAAGTGCTCACCAGGCAGTTCAACATGCATTCCAGCAAGCGGCAAACAACTCATGGTCCTATACGCCGCCCTGTACATGACGGCGCTCGGGACCGGCGGCCTGAAATCCAGCGTGTCCGGGTTCGGGTCAGACCAATTCGACGAAACAGACAAACAAGAAAGAGGACAAATGACAAAATTCTTCAACTGGTTCTTTTTCTTCATAAATGTTGGATCACTTGGTGCAGTTACAATACTAGTATACATTCAAGATAATTTGGGAAGAGAATGGGGTTATGGAATTTGTGCTTGTGCTATTGTTATTGGTTTGGTGATTTTCTTATCGGGCACGAGAAAATATAGGTTCAAGAAACTTTTGGGGAGTCCATTGACACAAATTGCTTCGGTTTTTGTTGCTGCTTTGAGGAAAAGGCATATGGAATTGCCCTCTAATACTTCACTTCTTTTCAATATTGATGATATTCCTGGAGATGGAAACAAAAAGGCTAAACAAAGGTTGCCTCACAGCAAAGAGTACCGGTGCGTTTTTCTTCTTTGTCCTTTAACGGCAAGTATTAACTGTCGTGGAATTTGAAATCTTAAAAATAATATAGGTTAACTGCTATAACTAGTGAAAATTGATGAAGTGAAAATTATTTACACTGTTAAGGTATATTACTTAAACGCATCTATTATTGCCATCTAGCTCGTTGCTTATTTATTTTTTCATTTTATTCTGAGACTTGAACTAGTTTTCCTTTTTATGACTTTCTCTTTTCTTTTTATTTCTTGTGGAATTAATGACCAAATTATTTATCTCCCACTTGTTTTATTTAGTAAATAGGTCATGGGTTCAAGCCGTGAAAATAGCCTCTGACAGAAATGTAAGATAAGGCTGCGTACAACAGACCCTTGTGATCTGGCCTTTCTCCGGACCCCGCTCATAGCGAGAGCTTAATGCACCGGGATCTGCCTTTTTATAGAATAGACTTCAATCTTTAGAGTAGTTTTTCTTATATAGTTAACTTTCTAGGGGTGAGTTCTAATAGATAAAAGTTAATTAATCAAGTTCCAAAATACTACTAGTTTAATCCTTCTATGGAGTGGCAATTTATGAGTTCAATACACTTTTAGAAAGATAAATGATGCTCGTTAAAGCATGTGCAATGTCCTGATTTTTAGATCAAGGAAGAAAGATGCCGAAAATTGGAAAATGAAGTTTTTATGTGCAAGTTATCATCATTTCTGGTTGGCTTTGATTATTCCTTGCACTATTTGCATTATTATTTGAAGTGCTTTGAACTTATCCCCATGGTAGGCCATATGTTTGATGGCTAACCACCACCATCGACCAATTAATCACCCAGATCTCCAATCAAATCCACAAAATTATTTCCATTTGTCGAAATGTTTTACGATATGGCCAACCTATTTAAGACTTTTGTAATATTTTGCAAGTTGACTTATAATACTATATAATTGAATATACACTAGCCTATATTAAACCCTCCCCCACCCCCAAAGAATTTGGAGAAAGTGTAACCTTCCCCACTTATTGCCTATAGACTTGTGGTCGTTAATTATATTGATTGTTTTTTTATATATAAGATAAAGAATGGATCTTGGGTCTAACTCAACCCCAAAAGCTAGCTTGTAGGGTGAGGATTGTTCAAGTCCATATAAAGAGTCCATGTTCCAATTTCATATCCGATGTGGGACTCTTAACATTCCCCCGCACGCCCAGACATTGTTAACTGAAGCGTAGATAATATAATTTGGGGGCCCAACATCGGTGAACAAAGAATTGAAATGAGTTTGGCTCTAATACCATGTAATGAATAGATTTTGGGCCTAACTCAACTCCAAAAGCTAGTTTATAGAGTGAGGATTGTCCAAGTCCATATAAGGAATTCATGTTCTCATTCCATATCTGATGTGGGACTCTTAACATATACTAACACAAGCACACTTCTAATACTAATAGTACCTCAAATACTTTTCTTTCTTTCTTTTCATGATATATTTTTTTGCTTAAAATTCAAAAGGTGGTATTCATACACCTTTTTAAATGATTTAAAACAGAAAAAGGGTGAATAATCCTATCACTAACTTTTCCTTGATAGCGATTTGTCCTGGCAGTAAATTTTGAAACTTCTTGCTATTGCATGTTCATGTTCCAAAATAAAAAATGAAATAAAGCTTTTTTTCTTATTTTCCCCCTTCCTTTCTGCTATGATCACATGATTCCTAATTCTTACACTGATTTATTAAATACAATTGATTTTAGAAGAAACGGAAACCTGATTGTTTTCATTTTTTGGGGGGATGGCGGTAGATAGAAAATATCAAGAGAAACGGATAAATTTCGGAACTCCAAGGCTGTTTAAATATAGTATTTTTCGCGTACAAAGACAACGTTCATATGTCAGATAAAATTACATAGATATATTATTTTCTCATCTCACGTATAAATAAATGTTCTATATTTTTAGATGAAGATTCAATGAACACTTGTTCTTTAAGCATTAAAAGAAAACCAACTTCACCAAAGATACCCATAGCCAGTCTATCACCCAATCGATCTTCACGCCCCTTGCCCCTCTTCGCACAACTTGTCAAATTTTAAATCTAGCAAGTATAAATTTAAAGAAGTGGAGGACAATAATAGTAATAGCTTCGAGCTTTTTATTCAATATTTTTTTAACAATAATGTCCATATTGAAGACAAATGCATCATTAAATTCCAATTATGTTGTGGACCAAGATTTTGACCATGGATTTTGTTTTTTATTCTCGGCAGATTCTTGGACAAGGCAGCCATTAAGGTAAATGACCCTGAATCCGCTGGATTTACCGTGGTGAATAAGTGGAACTTATCAACTTTAACCGACGTTGAAGAGGTAAAATTGGTAGTCCGAATGTTACCAACATGGGCCACGACCATTATGTTCTGGACTGTCTATGCACAAATGACAACATTCTCCGTGTCACAAGCAACAACCATGGACCGTCACATCGGAAAATTCGATATCCCTGCGGCCTCGTTGACGCTCTTCTTTGTCGGTAGCATCCTCTTGACGTGTGTATTTTACGACCGCGTTGTCGTACCGATCGCCAAACGTGTCCTCAACAATCCTCAGGGGCTAAGCCCACTGCAACGTATTGCAGTCGGCTTAGTCTTTTCAATTATAGCCATGATAGCCGCCGCTCTAACGGAAGTGAAGAGATTGAACGTTGCACATTTGCACGGATTGATCAATGATGCAAATGCCATGGTTCCTTTGAGTGTTTTTTGGCTAGCCCCGCAATTCTTGCTAGTGGGCGCAGGTGAAGCGTTTACATATATTGGACAACTTGATTTCTTCTTAAGGGAGTGTCCAAAAGGGATGAAAACTATGAGCACGGGGCTATTTTTAAGTACACTTTCACTTGGATTTTTCTTTAGTTCAATTTTGGTGACAATTGTACACAAAGTAACAGGGAACAAACCATGGCTAGCTAATAATTTAAACCAAGGAAGGCTATATGATTTCTATTGGCTATTGGCAACATTGAGTGTGTTGAATTTGATTATTTTCTTGTTCTTTTCAAGACGGTATGTGTACAAGGAGAAGAGGCTTGCTGAAGTTGGAATTGAAATGGAGGATTCGGAACCAGCTTGCCACTAAATTATACAAGGCAATTATTATCTTCAAGAAAGCAAATTAGTTTTTTTTTTACCTTTTGGTTTTTTTGCTTCTTTAACTTTATTGGAATTAAGGTTACGTGTGTATGGTAACCTAGTTGTATATGTACAAAGGATGGAAAAGAACTAGTTGATGAAAAGTTGTAGAGCTATTTCCAATCTTCTCTTCTCCCTGTATTTGTAGTATAACCAAAATAATATAAATCAAATGCACTCGCAAGAGCAACTTCCCAAAAAAAGTTTCTTCTTTTTTTCCTTCTAGTTTTGCTTATATTTCCCTTCTTTTAATCGTTTTATCTTTTGCTTTTGCTATGTTAACTTTCCGCAGTTCCAAGCAGTAGCTCGCTGAGTTAGAATTTTTATCTAAGAAAATCAAAATGTGAAAAAAATAAAACATACAAAAAAAAATTAGAAAATTTAACATGTAGTGTATATACATAAAATATCTATCCACAATTCTACTCGGTTTAATTTTTCATCAAATAAGTATCAATTCAATTGACATCCATTTAACCAGGGCGGCACAGCCACCGGCTCCATGTTAATCAAACTATTCATTTTATTATTGCTATGTTTTCGTATCAAATGAAAAAAAATATATAGAACTTGGAAACAATACAAATACATTTATAAAAAACACTACAGATGTTTTTGTATGATTAATTGCATGTCGCCAAATGCCATTTTGGCTAATCAAGAAGATGCAATAATATGGGGAACTTGAATTTCTAATACTCCAAAAAATACTGACCAACCAAATTATCTTGAAATCAGTTCGAGTGCCCAATCTGTTTTTGTTATATAGATTTGAGGATAAGTGGATAACCACCAATAGGTTAAATCAGTCAGAAGCACATAACAAAAATTAACATAACAAGTAATCTGTATATCCCAATTCCCAAATAGTGAAATAATACTTCAAAGTCCAATAAAAAATTATAAGCAACTACACTAAAATGGTAAATTTTACATGTAGTGACATCAAACCTTAGAGCTTTTAAAGGACATTCGTATGATAATTTTCTCTAAAAACGCAATTTTGTTGCACCAACACAGCTGCGGATGCAACATTGCGGCACAAGGTTCATTTGAACCTATTAGTTTCAATGTGAAGCATAACTTAAGTAAAAATCTATTAAAATTGTACGTAATAAATAGTAGCTAGATTTGAACTTATAATTTAAAAATACAACAGATCAATGTTAAGAACCTCAATGGTTGAACCTGTAAAAGTTTAAATTCTTGGTCTGCCATGCACCGACATGAAGCGTCCTATCCATTTTCAACAATTTAGGATCCTAATTTTTAATGGAAAAATTCAATAGCCCGTAGCTAAAAATATTGAATCGCAGCACAAGTGTTCGAACCTTTGTCTTGTCGTAATTATACACTTATGAAAAATACTACACTGGAAACTCAAATATTATATTTTCTTACTTCTTTATTTTTTTTTGTATCTGATAAATACCCGTGATATACACGGTATTACGTTGTGTATATCACGGGCAGATTGTTGCATAATGGACTGTTAAATCCCGTGATATACACGGTATATGCATGCCGTGTATATCACGGTTTAGTAGTCTATTTTAGATTATGATTTGTTGTAATTAAATTAGAGTCGTACACTTATCATAATTGTATAATTATTGTACAAGTAGAATAAGGTTTTAGGAGTAGAATAGGAATAGAATTTTCCTATTATGGAAATTGTAAATTGTATATATACTCTTTCATTAATGAAAATAATCGAGGGATTATTTCTTTCATGGTATCAGAAGTCTATGACTAAATTACTTCCGCTCCTCTCCTAAACTTTTTTCTCGGTTTCCAACGTCCCTTCTCGGCCGAGACGGCTTGGAATCCGACACCCCTTCTCGGATTTCGTGCTCCTTTTTACCTCATCTCTTCCCAATCCCTTTGGTTTTTCGTTATGTCAACGTCAAAGAACATGTATCATCCTGCCCTTATTGTTTCTAACATCAAGAAAACATCCCTATTGTTCTTGAGATGAAAAACGTCCAACATGCGACGTGGGCAAAGTTGTTTAAAATTCACGCAATCTATCATCAAGTCCTCCATCACATAATTCATCCTGCTATCCCTCCTCCTGTGGAGGATCATCAGTTATGGATTACTCTTGATGCTACCGTCCTTCAGTGGATTTACTCCACTATTTCTACCCACTTTTTATAGACGATCATTGAACCGGACACCACGGCTATGCTACCTGAAATAGATTGCGTGATATATTCCAGGATAACCAACACTCTCACGTTGTCACCCTTGAGCAGGAATTTTTCCAAGTCTGCATGGAAGATTTTCCGAATGTTTCAGCCTATTGTAAATGGCTCAAGGAATTGGCGGACTAACTCCGTAATGTTGGCGCGCCTGTTACCAATAATCGTCTTATTCTACAAATGGTTGCAGGCCTATCTGAGGCCTATAATGGCATTGGGACTCTCATTCGTCAAAGTAATCCGCTTCCCCCTTTTTATTAAGCCCGTTCGATGCTCACGTTAGAGGAAGTCGGCTTGGCAAAAAAGGCGGCTAACGGCGCTAGTTCTGTGGCAATGATGACTTCATCCGATAATTCTCACGGGTTTTTGACCATTCGGGCCAAAACCGCAACAACGGTGGCGGCAAAAAGGGTCAAAACGGTAAAAACAATGGCACAAATCGCGGCGGCAACAACGGTGGCTGTCGAAACAGTGGTGGCACCAGCGGTGGGCCTCGAGGCAGTGGACAAAAACCCAATTGGGCTCAGTAGTGGGCCCCATGACAGTGGACTGGGCCGGCGGTCCTTGGCCCAATAGTGGGTATTTTCCGCCTTGCCCTTACCCGAGTAACTGGGCCCAGTTCCAACAACAGGCCAAGCCCAGCTTCTCGGGTCCAGTTTCAGGCGGCAGATTCTCGTATGGGCCGGGGTAGCAGGCCAGTGTGTTTGGGCCTCGGCCTCCGCAAGCATTTCAGGCAGTGGGCCCCACACCGACTCCGACGGATATTGAGGTCGCAATGCATACGCTTGGATTAAATTCTCCAGACCCGAATTGGTACATGGACACCGATGCCACTTCTCACATGACGTCAGACCAAGGTACTCTCTCGTCTTATTCCAATTTGAGCAAAAATCGTGGCATACTTGTTAGTAATGGCAACTCAATTTCAATTTGTGGTTATCGTCATTATCAAATAAAAAAAAAGTTTGAACTTGAAAATAATACGAAAGCTACATTTATAAGAAACACTACAGATGTTTTGTATGATTAATTGTGCTCAAATTGTAAATTTGCACGAGCGGTACGCATAATGCCACATGCCATTTTGGTTGATCAACAAGATGCAATAATTTGGGAAACATGATTTTCTAATACAAAAAGTGGACCAAATAAATCATAGAGTTTTGGTTCCATTTCCCAACTAAATTTTCTTGAATCACTTCAAGTGCACAATCATGATTCACGTGCCCTTCTTTGCCAGCCAGTATAAATTTTTTTTGTGTGTTTTGTTGTAGGAGTATCGATTTGAACATGACCACCTATAACTTAACTATTCATTCAGAAGTACTTCGAAAAGAAAAGGCAAGTAATGTGCACAAAAATGTCCAATCAAATTAAGTAAAATGGAAAATTTGCACGAGTGATATTTCTTTTAATTAGAGCCATGTGCCTCTGGTCCAATTGGGATTTGGCATTAATCCCTGCCGTTCTATATTCAATATGCAAAAAATGTGTATATAGGAGACAAATGAGAAGATTGAACATACACAACCTTTGTACGTTTTGGGGATCACATATGAGAAGATCACATGTTTCAAGCTCATTTCTTATAATCAGTAGCTGTTGCAATGAACCAAAAACTTAGATTCAGAGTTTGACCACAAAAGATAAAGGATTTATTAAAAAACAGAAAAGGGCCAATAATGCCCTACGACTATTTTAAAAGATCTAAATATATCCTTCATTCACTTATTTTGATAAAAACTATCTCTTCACTGTAATTAAGGGTAAAAGTGAGCCAGAAATATGAGCTAATTTTTAGTAAAATACGTGAATGAATGATATATTTAAACCTTTTGAAATAGTCCAAAGATATTTTGGTCCTTTTTCGTTTAAAAAACATCAGAATGATGAGATCAAGAGTGTTTAAAATAAATTTAGCTTCATTGATTGGCTCATTTGGCACGAATTTGACTTAATTAGTTTCAATAAATTTTAGATACCTGATAATTAAGCTCAAAAAAAATATCTTTAAATTCGGAAAAGTATGGATGACGAGATCCAATCTCAGAACAACTACACCTTCAATTGGATCATTATCGATCTCAGATTCTCAATCCACTAGATAGGACTAGGTACATCATATTAGAGATGGCAACGGATCGGATCTGGACCGGATCCTTCTAGATCCAGATCCAGATCGTTTTTCATACATGAACCTAGATCCTTATCAAGATCCATCGGGTCCATAAAAATCATATTCAAATCCGGATCCATCGGATCCACCGGGTCCACGGATCGGATCTGGATCCACATGTAAAAAAAATTGTCTTGCTAAGAATTTTTTTTTGAACTGACGAACGATTTTTACTTAGCTAACAGTTTACTGTGTTTCAATTTTGAAATGTTCATATGAGATATTTTGTTCGTTGTCTCATTTTGATTGTGAGCTATTAATTGAAAATGTTAGACAATGACAATAGTTGTGAAAAATGCTGACTAGTAGGTTAGCATTGTGCGTGAAGGCAGTAGGTTAGCATTGTGGATCACACAGAGAAGCACTATTTAGGCTTAATTTACGGGTATGAACGAATAATGTCGGGGCCACTCACTTAATCTTTTCCGAAGGGAGTACTTCATGTATTTTCACTCACTTCCCAACACTCTATCTGTATTTTCACTGAATTATTTCTTAACTCCAGATATTTATTAGTATCCGAAACACCCTAACGCCACCATGGCTAAGCGGGATACAATAGGATCATCAGCCTGAGCTTCAGACATTCCGCCTCGACTGTACTCTGCCCAACCTTAGTTTCCTCTCACATGAATCATCCGCTATATTATAGCATTTGTTCCATGATTCCAAGTAGATTAGTGCAACATAGGTTCAACACTTAAGGATTTAGCCGATCATGGGCCCTAATCCTGGATATATGATAAAATAAAATAAAATAAAATATAAAATTTAAAATATACCTAAGATCAGGTGGTTGTGCTCAGTGCCGGAGGAGATGTATAGCAAACTTAAACTTTTATTTAGAGAGAAGTTTTTACAAAGCGGAGAGAGAGTGGTTGGCGAAAGCCTGCCTCTCTTCCTTCCTACTGAATCCTTTTTATAATGGATTCTAACAAAATATCGCCGCGTAGTGGCCGACAATTACCAAAGTAAATAGTGGCCAAGTGGCCGACAATTACAAAAGTAAATAGTGGCCGACAGATAAAAAAGTAAAAAAAGATCTCAGCCAAAACACATGGGCCCTACTATTTTAATAATTCATCTACTTTATTAAAGTAGATTCTATCTGTCTGTCTAGTGGCGTTTTATGATAGGTCCACCAATCAAAGTTTATTATTCTTTTTCTTTTTCCTTGTTTTTTTTTGAGCTGGAGGATGCCTCCATGTTTTCCTGGAATTTTGCCAGGTATTCTTGAATATCAAAATCAGCATCATAGGGGTCCTGGGAGTCCTGGACGTCTTCCTCTTCTGTATGAACTGATGCCATAGAAGTGTCGGAGGGAAAATCCTCATCTAGATTTTTCATTAAATCTTTCTTCACTTCTGCCTTATAGGATGATATAATATCAGCTTTAGAGATTACTCCTTTTTTAAGTTGGATCTTTCTAGCAATATGCTGGAAAGGGCTATTATCTTCCGATTTAGGTTGTTCGTTCTTCAACTTAGTATAACTGTCCACTGCTGAGGTAATCTGGTCTATAAGTTCTTGGCCATTCAAGATACCATCATTGGTTTTTTGCAGTAATTTTTTCCAGAACCTGATATAATAAGTTCTTTGTAAACAAGAAATCTGTTCTGGGGTATAACCCACTTCAACTGACCATTTCATGATCCACAGGATGGAGAATTCTATGAAGAAGTTCATATGAGCAATTCCATCTATGACAGTCTTTTGTTCTCCCAATTTTATGATTTTCGGAGAAACATCAACCCAATCGGTGTATAAACCTTTAAAAATCTGAGGCATAATATGAACCGATGGACCATATGTAATTCACCAATGCCAAAACCAGTTTGGTATGTCCTGGGTATAAACATGAGAGCATATCTTTATAAACCATGAATGTTTCCTGTTTGGATTTTCATATAGAAAAGTTTTATGAAAACTTTCTACATAATCCCAATAGTTAAATTTAACCTGAATTCTTTGTTCAGGATGAAAATATTCCCTCTCTTTTGATGTGCTAAATCCCCAATCTTCTGGAGTAACAATCTTTTTTATAATAATTTTTGAAAAGTTATAAACTTTTTTTGTATGCATAGGGAAATAATGCTGAATTTCAACTGACCCTGTAGTGATGAGAATAGTCTCATAATGCATTCTTGACTTATAGGTCAAGATGGGATATGACCCAGCTTCCAGATATCTTTCCATGAGTTTCCATGGCTCATCTTTTCTTTCCAGATCTTTATTATCAAGAAGGAGTATGATATCTTTTTTATCATGTTTTTCATATCCTTCACTATCATCTTGCTCGTCATGAGCTATCTCAACATATGATGGATGTGCTGAAGGCTGGGGGTTATTACCCTCTCCTCTGAATTTTATGAAATCCATGAACTGTTGATTTAAAGGACTGTCTTTATCAACTGCCGAAGTCCCTGCTTGTGATACAAGCTTTTTGTTTTCTTGCTGGACAATGGTATGACCGCGCCCAGTTCCTCTTCCTCTGCCACCACGACCTCTATAATTTGAGTCGCTTGGACAGTTTGGCCTCATCATCCTGTATAATAAATCCATTACCTTATGAATTCAAATATTCTCTAGTCAAGAAATCAGGCAGACTATTATCTGCTCCTTTTTTATAATGAATTTTGAAGTCGAATGGCGCTAACAAAGCCTGCCATCTAGCAAACATCTGTTTAGAAACATCATGCTTGCAATCTTTATTAAACATGAATTTTGCCGACTGACAATCAGTATTTATAATAAATTTTTGATTGTATAAATCGCCTTGAAATTTCAAGACACTTTTTACAATTGTTAGAATTTCTTTTGCAACTGTAGAATAATTCTTTTGACTTGTATTCCATTTGCCAGAATAGAATTGTATTAAATACTATTGTTTATTAACTGGAGAGTATTGTTTAAGTATACCTCCGTAACCAATATCTGAGGCATCTGTTTCTATAATTTTTGGCCAGGTAGGATTGGCAAGAGTAAGACAAGGAAGGTTATGAACCTTAACCTTAATTCTTTTGACAGTCTGAGTATGATTATCTGTCCATTGAGAAGGAAATGGCAAGAGTACACTTACTATTTTTGTCATCTCAACTAAAAGTAGGGCCTTTCTGTCATTTGGACACAATGTGGTTTCAATTGAGATGCATTAGGAACAAATTAAATCTATTAACTCCATTATGTCTGGGTTTTATTTTTCTTTTCATTATGTTTGGTTTTGATAGTCACCATAGACACCAAAGCTCTTTTCCGGTTCTTTTTTGCTTCTGTATTGCTAAAAGTAAATTGGATAATGTCTACATAAGCAAAATATCTGTAAAACGTAAATATAATTTTTCTGCTTTCTATCTCCCCACAAGGAATCTCCAGTAAGTGTGTTAGAGATGTTAATTCCCTCCATTTATGCACTGCAAATGTTGAAAGAAAATTAACAAAAAACAAGACCAAATGACAAAAAGGCCCCTACTTTTAGTGAGATGGCAAAAAGAGTAAGGGCATTTTAGTGAAATAAAAATGGGGGAAAATGCTAGTCTACTACCTTCATGTATTAGGTTAGCAAAACTCTTTATATATATATATATAAGTATTTCAATTTAAAAATAAGTTGTAATTCCTACTCAGTACTCCCTTCCTGTAGTATCTTCTCGCTATGTTTGTCTTTAAGTAATCAAATAGCTATCTCCAAAAATAATATATATATATATTTTTTTTTTTAATCTGGACTCTGTCCAGTCACTAGTCTTAAGGTTACTATTCATCGTCCCTGCCAGTTGGTGTATTTGTTACTATTTAGTCTTACTGTACTATTATTCCTATTCACTTCTTTCTTTTGAACTGTTCATCTCGTCCTTTAGACTTTACCCTAATAATGACGGTCGTCTTTAGCCACACCCAATTTTCAGGCCAACACAGTCCTTCCACGGACATCAAACGGCCATTACTACCAACCACCGCTGGTATAGGAATTTACAGGCTAATCCATGGATGTCACTATAGAGAATAAAGGATAACCATATACTAAGTTCATCGGATAGTCGTGTCCAGGCATAATGTAAATAAGATTTCACTAGCAATTAATACATTCTTTGGCAAAGATTTTAACTAGTAACTCAAGATTCATGATGAAAATAAAAACATCATATTGTATTAACAATAAAAACTTGCATTTCTGCAAGATAGATACAGTACAAGCATAATATACATATGGAGATAACTACCTAAGAAAACTTAAAAACTTACATAGTCTGAAGTACAGGGAGGTTTCCCTTTCGGGAGTCTGGGGGGATGTGGTTGCTACGGGGGAACTGAGTACCACCCTTAGTTGTCTTACATCGGGGTCTATACAAGTGGGGAGATGGGAACTAACTATTTGTTGGAGAGAGGAGATGTTTTGGGAGTGGGTGTCTGTGAATTCACTCTTGCTAAGAGTTCACTCTGTCTGTCTTGTGAGAGGGAGTCTCTTATTTATAGCGTCTCGCGGACTTCAGCTGCGGATTTCAATTTGAAAAAGAATCTTTAAAAGTTTTCGGCCGGGTGCGCTGCGGGCCCCATCGTCACTTTAACTTTTGAAAAATATCTCTTTTTTGTTGTTTTCTGCTGCTGGCTTTTGCTTTGTTGATTTTTTCAACGCTGCTGTCCTGTTTTGTCTGCTACTTTCGGCCGCTTTATCTCAAGTGGCTGTCTCTGTCTCGCTTTGGCATCTTTCAACTTTGTTAGTTGTCCGTTGCTTTAGCTTTCTGTCTTCATGTATTCAAATTGTGTTCTGCAATAGAATCGAAACTCATGCCCGAGTCATCATTTTCGTTAGGATCCTGAGCATGTTGGATTAATTCATTTTCAGAACTTGTTTCAGACACATGATCTATGTCTTCTGTATTAAGTCCTCTATTTTGTCTTGATATTTCCGGGGCTGTAGTTACCGGATTTTCATGTTTGTCTTCCATTATAGGTCTAATCTGTTCTTTGAAAATATTTTCCAAAGTAGATTTTATTATTTGTTCTATATCTTTTGTCTGAGGCTTCTTCTTTCTGCTCCGAGCTCGGGATGTTGATCCAGTTAGAGTTTGGGGCAGCTTACGTCTAGTCTTTAGAGAAATTTCTTCCTCTGATTCGATTTTTAGTAAAGTGACAACTTTCAACGGATTTGATTTGTCTTTACCGTACGACCGTTTGTACTGGGACTAGTTGTACCTATACCGGTACAATAGGTTTCCTAACATTTCGGACGGGAATGTTCACCGGTCTCATCCATTTTTTGTTGAGATGGAGAACTCTGTTGAGTCTGTCTTAGAAGTAACTCTAATTTTGTAGTCTTTTCTATGAGGTATATATTTTGAATCTGGAGTTCTTCTTTTGTCTGGTTTAATCTTTTGAATGACTCTGTCATTGTATTACAATGATCACAAAAGATAATTTTGTCTGTGTCTTTCTTGATGTTATACTGAGGAGTCTGGTTGGGATTTTGTCTGAGTGCTGGAGAGAGGTAGTAATTTGGACCAAGTATTCCTCGAGCATAGTCCAAGGCCTCATTAAAATCATTAAAACCTTTGAATAGTGGGGTTTTAATATCTTTAATTGAATCCACCACTTCAATCCAAGTCTGAAAAATTCCTTTTGTCTTTCCATGAATCACAACATAAAACTTAAAACGTTTTTCTAAATTCTTTTCATGGAAATAAGAACAAGTACTATTTAAAGTAGCCAAGAAGTGGCTGTTGTCTTTCCTCGTGTGTGAAATCCACAAATTGTCCACAAGGCATCTCTGTTGTTTGTCTATAACGAAATCTGGCAAAACTTTAAAAGTCATATTAGACGGAGGGTAAGATATTAAATTATTCTTACCGAAAATGAGTCTTTCTAGTGGGGGAGTCTCAAGGGCAGATATGGGCCTGAAATTCAGGTTCCCCAACACTGATTGTCTATAAGTGTCTTGGGGTATGGCTGGGCCTTTCCCTTTGTCTTTTGCCGTCTTCTTTGATGAACTACTCATGCTGCTAAGAAGAAGACAATGTTTAGTTTGGATACCGCTTAATATTCTTTTTAGAATTATCTGTAGATATTGCTAATCTACTAAGTTGGTCTGCTAAGTTATTGTCTTTACCTTTTATGTGTTCAAAGACTAAGTTATATATAGATATGGTATCTAAGAAATTTAACCACCTACGTCTACTACTGCTTTTGTCATTTATCTTTTGGTGAAACTTTACTATAGCCTCACAGTCTGTTCTGACTAAAGTCTCAGGTTTATTTAAAATATAGAGTCTAAAAGCATTTAGTCCGTATATTACTGCTAGTATCTCGGCGTCTATGCTACTCATGTTACCCTTTTCTTTGTATTTCCCACTTTGGTAAGCGCAAATACGTTCTAAAGTCTTACTACAGTATTTATTTGTTTTGGCTTTCAATACCGCGCCCCATCCTTCGAAACTTCCATTTGTCTCAACGATTAAATAGTCCTTTTCGAGAGGCATGCTTAGATCCGGAATGTTCTGGATCCTTTGTTTTAGGAGCTTCACAATCTTTGTGTCTTCAGCATTGAAATTTTTCTGGCCTGTTGAACCTGATTTAGAATATAACGGTCCAGCAATCTTACCTAAATCTTTTATAAAATTTCTAGCATAATTTAATATTCCTAAAAACTTTTGTAAGTCTTTCGTTTTGTCTAGTTTGTCTGGCATGTCTAACACTTTTTTAGCGATATGGGGTTGAAGTTTTATTTTTCCTTCCCCTATCGTTACCCCTAAAAAGTCTATGTATTCTTTACATAGAACCATTTTCTTTTTACTTATGATTACACCATTATCTACAAAAAGTTTAAAAACTGTCTGGAGGTGTCCTAAGTGTTCTATCATGTTATTACTAAATACTAGTATGTCATCTACATATACTATAGTAAATCTTTTATATTCCCCAAAAATCATATCCATTTTCTTTTGAAAGATCGGGGGAGCAGTCTTTAGTCCGAATGGCATTACCAACCATTCAAAGTGTCCTTCGGACGGTGAATGCCGTCCACTCGATCTTTGTCTGGATGCATCTTTACCTGCCAGATATCCCGATTTACGATCAAATTTGCTGAAAATCGTCTTTCCTTGAATTCTGTTTATTAATTCAGTCTTGTCTGGTAATTTGTAGCCATTACTTCTAGTATTGTCATTAAGTCTTTTATAGTTAATAACCATTCTGGCTTTTCCTCTAACTTCTTCTGAATGGTTCCTTACTATAAATGCTGCTGATCTATGTTTGGACGTAGATCTTCTTATTATCTCTAAATCTGTTAAGTCTTTATTGGTTGCTTCTATTGAAGCAGTCTTGATTATATATTCTGGATTAATAATTTCTAATTCACAAAGAATTTTATTATTTTTCCAGTGTCTTAAAGGCTTCTCACCTATTATTTCTAGTTTATCTAGAATCTTAACTATTTCTTCTAGATCTTTCTGATTTTTTATAATTCCTATTTTGTTTAAGCCATCTTTAAAATTTACAAAATCCGTTTCTAACTCTATTAGAGTGTAGTTCTTTTCTAGAATTTCGTCTTCTAGCAAGTCATTGAATTCTAAGTCTTCTATTTCTAATCTATTACTGTTTTCGCAGCAGTATTTTTCATTACTGTTGCATTCTTTACAGCAATTGTCATTCTTATTTACTTTGTTTATATCTGAAATCTGACTTATCTTTGTCTCCAGTTTTTGAGTTTGCACCGGAGAATAAGTACTGTCTTTTTGGAATATTATTCCGTCTCTAGTTATTGTACAGCTTCCATTATTATGTAGTAGGAAGTCTAATCCTAAAATAAAGTCTGTATTTATATTTAGGTCCCTTACCAATATCCTATTTATTTTATAGTGTGGACTATAAAATTTATCACAAGAATTAATGAAGCTTATTACTGCTTCTTGTAAGTAATACTTATAAAAATTATGTGTGCCATCCATCTGCATAGCTGACGATGGTTTATCTAGAGTCTTAATTAAACTAGCTGGGACAATCTTTTTATTTAATATACTGCTTGTGCAGCCTGTGTCTATTAAAGCCAGCGTTGTAATTTCGTAATTCTGAATTTTTATTTTTGTTAATAATCTTAAAGAACTAAATTTCTTGTCTTCGTTACAAATTAGAGTTCTATTCATTAATTCGGAGGAGTTATCTATTTGTTCTTCTATCTGTTCCTCTAAATTTTTATCTTTGGTGTCTTTTTGGATTTCTACCAAATTTAGTCTCTTTTCTAAGGTATTAACTCTAGTTTCTAGAGTCATTAGTCTAACAGATAAAGTTGGATCTGTTATTGGGTCTTCTATAATAGTTAAATCTTTCTTTGGCCCAATTGTTATTTTTAACTCTTTCTGAAGGCAATTTATGCAGCCTTCCATGTAGCATTTTTTGCATTTGGCCCGTTTGCTTCTACTTGGGAACCACTTACAAATGCAACACGCAGTGCTGTCTAATCCTTTATTCTTTTCGAATAAATGATCGCATTCTAATTCTGTATTTACTAAATTATTAAGTTCTTGTATATTAAGATTCTCTATACCTATTTCGTTTATAAATTCATCTGCTTCTGAGTCTGATGAATCTATCAATTGGTCTTGTTCATTATGTATACTTACCACTGAATATATGCTTTCTGTATCCGACATATATTCGTCTACACATATTAAAGTCTCTTGAAAGTCTTCAATTAGTTGAGCATTCTTACTATTGTTATTTATCCTCTTCGGACAAGTATTTGCTAAGTGCTCTATACTACCACAAGTAAAACATTCTAGTCTATTGTTATAGGTTCTATCATCTCGGTATTTTCTAATATGTTTATTTTTGTCTAGGTGTGGCTTTCTGGCCTTTGATTTTCTAAGATAATATTTCTTTTTATCATATTTATCAGTCTTGTAATTTTTTCTTTTATACTTCTTATTCTTCTGGGGGTCTTTATCGTAGCTTTGAGTAGTGTATATTACGCTCTTGCAGAAACTTAGCTCATTTTGTTTAAGCTGCTTCTGTATCTGGAGGTTCGTACACTTCTCTTGGAGTATTTCCATTATGTGCTGGATCCGATGTCCTATGGACCATTTGGCTGTAGGATTCTGCAGGATTCCATCACGCTTACTCCAGCGTTCTTCAATTTCTCTACCTAGAGCTCCTGGTAGTTTATTGAAGAGTTTTTTGCCTAAGTCTTGATCAAACGAATTTCCGCTGATCGTGCAGTAATAAAAGAAGTCATTTAAAAACTTTTTAATATATATCCAATTACTTATGCTAAGTTGTTCTAACTTAATTAGCGCATTTTTCTGTAGAATTATAAGTCCGCTATTGGGGTCTTCACCAGTAATAAGAGTGTGGATCTTATTTGTGAAATTGTACGGGTTTGATCCCATACCTACCAACTGGACAAATTCTTCTGGGAAATTTGTCTTGTATGCTTCCCATAATGCTTTCGTTGATTCTCCTAAGAATGTCTCTAGATACTTATACATAGTCTCTGGGTCTGTTTCTATGTAACTTTGTATGTAATCTGCTACTACTATACCCTTCCATATATCAATTACGGAGTTCCACCTTTGTGGATCATGGGCGGCTATGTTAAGGATCTTTCCTCTACTTCCTCCTTCTTGGAGGACTATGTTTTCCTCTATAGGCATCCGTTTTCCTGATGGTTTAACGGCTTCTATAGGTTCTTCTATATTTCTCCATACTCGTCTTCTAGGTACATTACCTGTACTAGTATTTACTGTAACTGGTTCTCCAGTTCTCTGAAATGGACTAGAGCTTGATGCACTTGCACTAGCTTCCATTAATTCTTTTTGACTAATTATAGAGGTTGTCTCTAAATCTGAGTCTAAGTCATTTATCGAGGAGAAATCTTTCCAAATTTCTTCCAACATTTCATTTTTCTCTTTAGTCATTTGTTCTTGTTTGTATCCTATGTTATCTGTTCTTTGTTCACATAACTTAAATGTGTTATTGTCTCATCTAACTCCATGTTATCTAACTTACAACCCTTACATTTAAATAACATCTTGGGTTTTTGTCTTTTCATGTCACGAGCTTTTTCTATGGCTATGTCTACCTCAAATCCTTCTTGGATTAGTTCTATATTCATTAGATTTAGCTCTTCTTCATCTATTGTACTTTCTTCTTCGCAATCTTTTTGCGGAGTGTAATTATATTCGGTAAATCTGATGGAAGTCTCTCCATGTCTATTTGTATATTCTAAATGAGCAGTTGGTTGTAATATTCTTTCTTTTTTGGTAAACTGGTCTAGTTTTCATTCTAGTCCTGCATATTCTTCTGGTTGTATCTTAGTGGGCTTAATTAAGTTAATGCCCTTGTTGCTCATTAATTCAACTACATCGTTAATTTTAATTTTAAATTTAGTATTACTACTTGTAGTCATTTTTCCTAAGAAACCTAAACATAATAAAAGGTTGTTTCCGCTATTCATTTCTTCATAGCCTTTACTTTGTATTCCGATTTTTATATGTCTACCGAATTCGCTTAAATTTATTAAGAAATCTGGACTGATATAGAAAATTCCTCCATTATCAGTCATGTCTATTTCAGTCATTCCGATGATAGATTTTTTAATATCTGTCCATCTGTCATCGTATATCATTATTAAAACTTTGCTGCCTAAGTTCTTTCTAGTTAATCCTTTAATCCCTATTACCATTAGTCCCATATGCATTAGGGTCCTGGTGTTACGTCTAATTTGTGTAAAGGATTCTTCGCTAACCAAATTTAAGTTTTGGGTCTGGCCACCTAGTACTGATATCTGTTCTTCTCTGTAATGTCTATATAGTTGAGCTGTAGACGTGAATCTTCCAGCATTGTATAATGTTCTGGGGTTCAACAAATTTAATTGATTTTGTTGAAAAATACTTATGTCGCTTTCTACATTTATAACTTCACTTAATTGTCTATTTGTTTCTTCTGGGGTTCTTCTGTTTAATATTCTTGATATTAAACTAGATCCTACCCGGTCTTCAGAGAAACTTTGTCTTGGTCTTTCACTTCCTGATCTAATTGGAAGAAAGTCCATTTTTGTGATTTCTTTATTACTTTAATCTTTTCTTTCTGAGGAGTTATTTCTATTTTACTTAGTTGGTCTATTAGATTATCTATAGCCTGAGATTCTTTTTCCTTTCCTAAATTTCTTTTATCCCTATCTATAGTACTTTGAAAAATATGTTCGTCTAACTTGTTTACTCTACTCGTTAGGTTATCTATTTTTCTGTGTAAGTCTACTAATAAAGTTGTTATTACTATACCTTGTTGAATTAGGATCTGATCTGATTTCTGAACGGGTATGTAATTTCTATAATCGTCTGTTAAAGGAATAGATTTTTCTATTATTCTTGCCGCTTGTTCTTGAGTACTTTCTATACTCATGAAATAATTGCAAGCCTTAATTCTTTAACTGACTCTTCTAATTTAAGAAATTTTTCTACTAAGTCTTTCTTTAACTCTCTATTTTCTTGATTAATTTTTAATTCTAAATCTATTAGATTGTCTTTAAAGATTTTTTCTAAATCTTTCTTAGGTGATCTTTTACTAGTTATACTATTTATGTAATCTAAGTTCTTTTCTGTTTTACTAAACAATTTTTCTTGTTTAGACAGTAGGTCTTCTAGTCTTTGCTGACTATCTAAGTATTTTTTATTATCTAGTTTTAACCTTTCGCTTAAGTTAATTATTAGGTCTACTATAGAATTAAGTTGTCTATCTTCGCTGTGAAGCGTATGTTCTTTAGTACCAAAATTACACTTTATAATACTATGGTCTGGTAATACTCTATATTTTTTATCTCTTACTTCTAGAATTCCTCTTTTTCTTGTCTCTATTAAGCTACAGAGATCTTCTAGTGCTAAAAAGGCTTTTTTATACTTAAGTCTTCTTTTAGCTTGTTGGTTAATTATATGAACCGTATATCTAATATGTCTTGCGAAAAAAGAACTTCTCATAAAATATCTTTATGTATTATGAATACAGAGTCTGCAACTTTCAAATAACAGTCTGATAAGAATCTGTCTTGCGAGTTTAAGTCCAATCAAGATTTTCTCGCTCTGATACCAAAATAAAAGGGGGGGGGGGGTAGATATAAGTATTTCAATTTAAAAAGGTTTTAAAAATAAGTTGTAATTCATACTCAGTACTCCCTTCCTGTAGTATCTTCTCGCTATGTTTGTCTTTAAGTAATCAAATAGCTATCTCCAAAAATAAATTTTTTATTTTTTATTTTTTATTTTTTTTTTTTTTAATCTGGACTCTGTCCAGTCACTAGTCTTAAGGTTACTATTCATCGTCCCTGCCAGTTGGTGTATTTGTTACTATTTAGTCTTACTGTACTATTATTCCTATTCACTTCTTTCTTTTGAACTGTTCATCTCGTCCTTTAGACTTTACCCTAATAATGACGGTCGTCTTTAGCCACATTAGCCTGTAAATTCCTATACCAGCGGTGGTTGGTAGTAATGGCCGTTTGATGTCCGTGGAAGGACTGTGTTGGCCTGAAAATTGGGTATGGATGTCACTATAGAGAATAAAGGATAACCATATACTAAGTTCATCGGATAGTCGTGTCCAGGCATAATGTAAATAAGATTTCACTAGCAATTAATACATTCTTTGGCAAAGATTTTAACTAGTAACTCAAGATTCATGATGAAAATAAAAACATCATATTGTATAAACAAAATAGGAATTATAAAAAATCAGAAAGATTCTAGATAAACTAGAAATAATAGGTGAGAAGCCTTTAAGACACTGGAAAAATAATAAAATTCTTTGTGAATTAGAAATTATTAATCCAGAATATATAATCAAGACTGCTTCAATAGAAGCAACCAATAAAGACTTAGAAGACTTTAAAATCCAGATTAAAGAATTAACAGATTTAGAGATAATAAGAAGATCTACGTCCAAACATAGATCAGCAGCATTTATTGTAAGGAACCATTCAGAAGAAGTTAGAGGAAAAGCCAGAATGGTTATTAACTATAAAAGACTTAATGACAATACTAGAAGTAATGGCTACAAATTACCAAACAAGACTGAATTAATAAACAGAATTCAAGGAAAGACGATTTTCAGCAAATTTGACTGTAAATCAGGATACTGGCAGGTAAAGATGCATCCAGACAGCATCGAGTGGACGGCATTCACCTATCCAGAAGGACACTTTGAATGGTTGGTAATGCCATTCGGACTAAAGACTGCTCCCCCGATCTTTCAAAAGAAAATGGATATGAGTTTTGGGGAATATAAAAGATTTACTATAGTATATGTAGATGACATACTAGTATTTAGTAATAACATGATAGAACACTTAGGACACCTCCAGACAGTTTTTAAACTTTTTGTAGATAATGGTGTAATCATAAGTAAAAAGAAAATGGTTCTATGTAAAGAATACATAGACTTTTTAGGGGTAACGATAGGGGAAGGAAAAATAAAACTTCAACCCCATATCGCTAAAAAAGTGTTAGACATGCCAGACAAACTAGACAAAACGAAAGACTTACAAAAGTTTTTAGGAATATTAAATTATGCTAGAAATTTTATAAAAGATTTAGGTAAGATTGCTGTACCGTTATATTCTAAAACAGGTTCAACAAGCCAGAAAAATTTCAATGCTGAAGACACAAAGATTGTGAAGCTCCTAAAACAAAGGATCCAGAACATTCCAGATCTAAGCATGCCTCTCGAAAAGGACTATTTAATCGTTGAGACAGATGGAAGTTTCGAAGGATGGAGCGCGGTATTGAAAGCCAAAACAAATAAATACTGTAGTAAGACTTCAGAACGTATTTGCGCTTACCAAAGTGGGAAATACAAAGAAAAGGGTAACATGAGTAGCATAGACGCCGAGATACTAGCAAGTAATATACGGACTAAATGCTTTTAGACTCTATATTTTAAATAAACCCGAGACTTTAGTCGAACGATCGTGAGGCTATAGTAAAGTTTCACCAAAAGATAAATGACAAAAGCGTAGTAGACGTAGGTGGTTAAATTTCTTAGATACCATATCTATATATAACTTAGTCTTTGAACACATAAAAGGTAAAGACAATAACTTAGCAGACCAACTTAGTAGATTAGCAATATCTACGAGATAATTCTAAAAAGAATATTAAGCGGTATCCAAACTAAACATTGTCTTCTTCTTAGCAGCATGAGTAGTTCATCAAAGAAGACGGCAAAAGACAAAGGGAAAGGCCCAGCCATACCCCAAGACACTTATAGACAATCGGTGTTGGGGAACCCGAATTTCGAGGCCCATATCCGCCTTGAGACTCCCCCACTAGAAAGACTCATTTTCGGTAAGAATAATTTAATATCTTACCCTCCGTCTAATATGACTTTTAAAGTTTTGCCAGATTTCGTTATAGACAAACAACAGAGATGCCTTGTGGACAATTTGTGGATTTCACACACGAGGAAAGACAACAGCCACTTCTTGGCTACTTTAAATAGTACTTGTTCTTATTTCCATGAAAAGAATTTAGAAAAACGTTTTAAGTTTTATGTTGTGATTCATGGAAAGACAAAAGGAATTTTTCAGACTTGGATTGAAGTGGTGGATTCAATTAAAGATATTAAAACCCCACTATTCAAAGGTTTTAATAATTTTAATGAGGCCTTGGACTATGCTCGAGGAATACTTGGTCCAAATTACTACCTCTCTCCAGCACTCAGACAAAATCCCAACCAGACTCCTCAGTATAACATCAAGAAAGACACAGACAAAATTATCTTTTGTGATCATTGTAATACAATGACAGAGTCATTCAAAAGATTAAACCAGACAAAAGAAGAACTTCATATTCAAAATATATACCTCATAGAAAAGACTACAAAATTAGAGTTACTTCTAAGACAGACTCAACAGAGTTCTCCATCTCAACAAAAAATGAATGAGACCGGTGAACATTCCCGTCTGAATATTAGGAAACCTATTGTACCAGGTATAGGTACAACTAGTCCGGTACAAACGGTCGCCGGTAAAGACAAATCAAATCCGTTGAAAGTTGTCACTTTACTAAAAATTGAATCAGAGGAAAAAATTTCTCTAAAGACTAGACGTAAGTTGCCCCAAACTCTAACTGGATCAACATCCCGAGCTCGGAGCAGAAAGAAGAAGCCTCAGACAAAAGATATAGAACAAATAATAAAATCTACTTTGGAAAATATTTTCAAAGAACAGATTAGACCTATAATGGAAGACAAACATGAAAATCCGGTAACTACAGCCCCGGAAATATCAAGACAAAATAGAGGACTTAATACAGAAGACATAGATCATGTGTCTGAAACAAGTTCTGAAAATGAATTAATCCAACATGCTCAGGATCCTAACGAAAATGATGACTCGGGCATGAGTTTCGATTCTATTGCAGAACACAATTTGAATACATGAAGACAGAAAGCTAAAGCAACGGACAACTAACAAAGTTGAAAGATGCCAAAGCGAGACAGAGACAGCCACTTGAGATAAAGCGGCCGAAAGTAGCAGACAAAACAGGACAGCAGCGTTGAAAAAATCAACAAAGCAAAAGCCAGCAGCAGAAAACAACAAAAAAGAGATATTTTTCAAAAGTTAAAGTGACGATGGGGCCGCAGCGCACCCGGCCGAAAACTTTTAAAGATTCTTTTCAAATTGAAATCCGCAAAGTCCGCGAGACGCTATAAATAAGAGACTCCCTCTCACAAGACAGACGAGTGAACTCTTAGCAAGAGTGAATTCACAGACACCCACTCCCAAAACATCTCCTCTCTCCAACAAATAGTTAGTTCCCATCTCCCCACTTGTATAGACCCCGATGTAAGACAACTAAGGGTGGTACTCAGTTCCCCCGTAGCAACCACATCCCCCCGGGACTCCCGAAAGGGAAACCTCCCTGTACTTCAGACTATGTAAGTTTTTAAGTTTTCTTAGGTAGTTATCTCCATATGTATATTATGCTTGTACTGTATCTATCTTGCAGAAATGCAAGTTTTTATTGTTAATACAATATGATATTAGGTTAGCAAAACTCTTTATATATATATATATATATATATATATAATAGAGGTCTATTTTAAGCATTGCCTTTGCAAAGGCGTTAAAAGGCATCTTACTACATGGGTCTAATATTTCAAAATTATGAAACCACAAAGTGCCCACATTAAACTGTCTCCATATACTAACTTTTTCATTTAGCCAAATATATTTGACTTTTTCAGAAAATCCGAATCTATGTTGATTTTAATTTTTCTAAACATTTCGTTTACTGCGATGCACTATGCCCTTCATCCTCTCTAGGTGCCTAAATATCCCAAGTCTTTCCTCCTCCTAACCTTGACCTCTCCCCACATTTGCTGACAATCCGCTTTCTATCCCCCGAACATTCAATGGAAGAAGATAAAATACTATTCTACACGTAGATGTATATATAAATCAGACATAGATATTTGAACTCTCTTTAAATGCTATCATGCAAGTACGATGTATTTTTATAGGTCCATAACCATCTCATATCAATGGTCCCTTTAATTTGTTGATACTATATCGGGGGCGCATCTAACTCAAGACCTTTAACAAGAAGTCAAGACAAGGAGCTTCAAGCGTTGCAAGCCTTGTTGGACCTTGGAGACCCTTGAGGAGCAAAATGAGAGTACGCCACAGGTACACCATGGCACATCCCCTGGATTTGTCGCGTAAGCCCATCTATCACCAAGACAAATAAGAATGAACTAAGAGTTGATCCCTGGTGCAGCTTCATCATTACTGGAAAGTGCTCTGAGTCTCCTCCTACTGTACGTACCTTGATCTTGGCTCCATCATACATATCCTTGATCGCCCTAGTGTACGCCACAGGTACACCTCTAGCCTCCAAACATCTCCATAGAACCTCCCTAGGTACTGTTGACACCCAATTTTGTCCCATCTTTTATGACTTTATTCGTAATTTTTAATATTTTTGACACTTTTAAAAACAATTTTTAAATATAGGCATATATGGGCATATATCTTATTATTATTATTATTATCCGCGTTTTTACCGTCATTTGCATTCTTTATCATAATCATAAGTTTTATCCAAAAAATTCTACGTTATTTTAATCTCGCAAAATTGCATCGCATTTACATTTTTTATTTAAGCATTAAACATTTCAAAAATATTATATTTTTTATTATTATCACATCGTTACGTTATTTTAAATAATTCACATCTTTTACAAAAAATAAAAATAATATTTTTAATGTTAAACCCCTTTTATATTTTTAAATCCATAACCCATTTTTATTTCCTAACCCAAAACAATTTTCACCCATCACCAAAACTAATTCGTCCAGCCCAACACCCCAAACCCGTCGGCCCACTCGGCTGGCCCAACACCACTTTTCCCAACCCAAAACTATTAAACCCAAAACCCCATTCTCAAACCTTCCACCAGCCCAACTCACCCGCAGCCCAACCCGTCGGCCCAGAAACCCGAACCGGCCCAGCCCCCTGACCCGACCCACACCCCTTTTCTTAAAAACCCAAAACCCAACCCCCAAAACCCAAAAACAAAAATCCCAAAAATCAGAAAACCTAAACCCTACCCCCCCACCAATCGCCGCACCCCTAACCCCCTACGTCGCCGCACCCTACACCCCTACCCCCGACGTCGCCGCACCCTACACCTGACACCACCAATCGCCACACCGCCGCCTGACACCACCAACCCATACCCCCTAAAAACCCGTTCCAAAATCATTATTTTTGGGCCCTTTATTTCAAATTTGAGCTCGGTTTTTGGGAGAAATGGGGCTATAAAAACCCTTGTGTTCTTCGAAAATAGGAGAAGGGAGGAGAGGGGGAAAAAGAAGAGAAAACCGAAAGATTTTTCGGAGGTCCGATTGGATATAAATATTTTTGTTGTGTTCTTGATTTCAAACATTTTTTCCTCCATTGTTGTTCAAGAATTGAGTCCGAAAAGGTTTGTTCTCCATTTTTGATTCTCTGATTTCGCATCACTGTTTCGGGTCGGGTCACTGACCCGGGTCGGGTATTGTTTTCAGAATTCTTGCGTTTCATATTTCTATATGTTGGTTATCTGAAATTGGTGAAATTATTCGATTTCGGGTTGCACAACTGATTCGGGTCGGGTCACTGACCCGGGTCGGGTATTATTTCCAGAATTCTTGCATTTCATATTTCTATATGTTGTTTATCTGAAATTGGTGAAATTATTCGATTTCGGGTTGCATACCTGATTCGGGTCGGGTCACTGACCCGGTTCGGGTATTATTTCCAGAATTCTTGCATTTCATATTTCTGTATGTTGGCTATCTGAATTTGGTGTTAAAATCTGATTCGGGTTTGGACCACTGATTCGGGTCGGGTCACTGATCCGGGTCGGGTCGACCCGGTTTTGGCGTATTTCCAGATTATGGCATTTTTTCACATCTGTTGCTGGTTATCTAAAAAATCTGAATTTCTGATTTCATTCCGGGTCTGTTTTTCCAGAATCAACTCACTGTTCATCTGCCTTTATTTATTTCTTTCGTTTCTCTGTTTTTTCTGTTCGCTGGGTTAAACATCCGGGTAACGAATATCTTACTATTCTTAATGCTTTACTGTTTTATTAATACTGCATTTAGGCTGACGAAATTGAATTCGAGGCCGCGCTTTTCTTTCGTTTCATTTCTCTGTTTTTTCAGCACTGTTTTAAGTATCCGGGCAACTGATATTTTACTATTTTTTACTGTTTTAAACTAAACACCGCGTCTTTTTCGGAAATTATTTTCTGCTTACTGTTTTACCTTCTGCTGCTGCTGTTTACTGTTTCATTTTAATTTTACTGATTTGAACACGATACTGCACTGGCCGATGAAAAATATCCGTCGATTTTGAGGCCTCCACAGTTGCAAAGACGGAAATATAACTTCTGGGCAAGGATGAGGCTTAAACCTTTATTTCATCCGAGATCAACATGTTTAGTAGGCGAGGTGAATTATATATTCGCAGCCACGATGTGATTATAGTGATCTTTTCTATTTCACCCGAGAGACCAACACGTTTAGTAGGCGAGGCAATCAAAATAAACCACATTAGTCATATGTTTGCAGCCACGACGTGATTGGAATGTTCTTTTCAAAATTTAAGTCTGAGCCCTCCGTGATCAGAACATTCACTGTTTTGAATACGGATATGGAGTTATTTGTATTTAACGTTTCTAACCGTTTGTTCGTGATGTACTTGCGGGGATTAAAGCAAATAAAGACAAATATTCCTCGGAGTTTATTTATTTTTATTTCTTTCTTTAATTCAGCTTTTATTCCGCTTTGTATTGTAATATTATTTATCGCACTTATGTAATTATTGAAATGCTTAGAATAGGCAAACTTAGGATTAATTCATAGGTTAGTTTAAGATTTGAAACCCGTCGCTAGCTTATTTATTTGTAGGCTCGGTTGAATTCAAACTTAGAAATCCTTCGTTAGTTTATTTATTTTAGGCTCGTCACGCGTATTCAAGATTTTCAAAACAACTTTTGTCATCTTTTATTCGCTTTATTAATCATACCGAATAAGCTTATCTTTTTGTCAATTTACAGTTCATTGCTTCTCAAAATCTTACTTCTTTGGCATTATAAATAATTTGTTTTACTATCAATTGTCAAATACATATTTTCCAAACTCTACATGTATTTTTCTTTAAATACCATACAAACGCATATTTTTCTCTACATGTACCTTTCTTTTAAAATGCTTCATTTACTAATTATTTGCAAACATCTTTAAATCTATTATACTTGTAAAAACATATATATTTTTTAGCAATAATTAACCTGAGTTTGACCGGATAACCGCAAGTTAGCGGATCTTAAAGGATGCCTAACCCCTTCCCTTTAGGATAATAAAGAACCCTTATCTAGAATCTCGCTAGTTTCGCAGACCTTAAAATTGGAGTTACATTGCAGCATTTAGTTTAATATTTAGGTGTCCTAATTCACCGTAAAAATAATTAGGTGGCGACTCCTCAATTCTTTACCCAGGAATCACCCGTACCCGTTCGTGCTCCGCTTTGACCTCGTAGCCAGGTCAAAATAGGGCGCGACAGGTACTTTGTCGTATGCCTTCTCGAGGTCGATGAAAAATCATATGTAAGTCTCTCTCCCTCTATCTATACTGCTCCACAAAGCTCCTAATAAGATGAATGGCTTATGTGGTCGAACGCCCCAGCATGAATCCAAAATGGTTCTCAGAGATGGACACGCCTCTTCTCACCCTCATCTCCACAACCCTTTCCCAAACTTTCATAGTTTGGCTCAGCAGCTTGACACCCCTATAGTTGTTGCAACTCTGGATATCACTTTTGTTCTTGTACAAAGGAATCATTGTACTCCACCTCCATTCTGCGGGCATTCTCGCCGTCCTAAATATGACGTTAAACAATTTCGTCAGCCACTCCAAACCTGCCCCTGCCTGCGCTCTTCCGAAATTCGACTGGAATCTCATCAGGCTCGGTCGCTCGTCCCCCTGCACATCCTGTGAACAACACCCTTCACCTCCTCAACCTTCATGCTTCTAAAATACCCAAAATCTCGGTACCTACCAGATTACTCCAGATCCCCCAGCACAATGTCTCTATCTCATTTTTCATTCAAGAGTTTATGGAAGTAAGATTGTCACCTCCGCCTAATTTGTGCGTCCTCCACCAGTACTTTGCCATCCTCGTCCTTGATACACCTCACGTTATCCAAGTCACAAGCCTTCTTCTCCCTCGTCTTGGCTAGTCTGTACAACTTTCTATCTCCGCATTTCTCCTCTAATTCCACATACAGACGTTCAAAAACCGTCGTTTTCGCCGTCGTAACCGCAAGTTTTGCCTCCTTCCTCGCCATCTTATATAGTTCCATATTCGTCCACTTCTCTACCTCATCTTTGCTTTCTAACAATTTCGCATATGCCGCTTTCTTCGCTTCCACCTTCTCTTGAACTTTACCATTCCACCACCAGTCCCGTCGATGTCTACCACGTCTACCCCTCGACACCCTATGCACTTCTCTAGCTACCTCTCGAATGAAACTGACCATCCTGTCCCACATACCGATCGCATCCCCACTACTCCCCCAAGCACCCTTGGCCGTCAACCTCTCCCCCATCTCCTTTGCACTAGCCATAGTCAAACTCCCCTATTTGATTCTTAACCTGTCATCCACAACTCTCTTCTTCTTCTCCATCTTGATCTCTAAATCCATCACCAGAAGCTTATGTCAGATTGTAAGATCCTCCCTCGGAATAACATTGGAGTCTTTACAAAGACCTTTGTCAACCTTTCTAAGGAGCAAAAAGTATATCTGAGTCTTAGCCACCGAACTACGGAAAGTCACCAAGTGCTCCTCCCTATTCAGGAACCTCGAATTGGCTATCACCATCCCAAAAGCTCTAGCGAACTCCAAAAGTGAGACGTCTCCCCCATTCCTATTCCCAAGGCCAAAGCCTCCATACACGTCACCATAACCCCCCGAAAGTGACCCGATGTGTCCATTGAAATCCCCTCCTATAAATAACTTCTCAGTATATGGTATAACACCCACTAAATCGTCTAAATCCTCACAAAAACGTCTCTTCTCCTTCTCGTCCAAGCCCGCCTGTGGCGCGTAAGCACTAATAATATTCATAGTGCACCCTCCAACTACCAACTTAATCGTCATCATCATGTCATTGGCCCTTCTAACCTATACCACATGATCTCTTAGCTCGTTGATCTACCCGAGAACCATAACTTATACACGTTCACGTCCTTAGCCTTAGGTCCTACCCATTTGGTCTCCTAAACACATGCTATAGTAATCCTTCTCTTCTTAAGAATCTTAACTAGCTCTATGGACTTCTCCGTTAAAGTCTCAATGTTCCAAGACCCTATTCTTAGTCTAGCATCTCCCTTACCACACTTATCCAGCCTAACCTTCGCCCCGGCCGAGAACATGACCTTAGTCTACCATCAGTTACCAAAGCCACTACAACGTATATAAAATAATAGACTACTCAAATGTATACTCTAAAACAAGAAGGGATCAAAGTGAAAACACAAGTTAACAAGAATCTAGAGGCAAGTAACCACTACGCCAAAAATGCGATAACTAAAGACAATAGTAGATGCAAAAACGTAAAGTCACAAATCAATACAACGAAGCGGCAAAATGGAACAACATGAGTAAGGACAGGGAGTGGATACGAGTAACTGGAGGTACCAACTCCAATTGAATCAAACATGTTCACCCACGACAATCATTGTTCACCAACACAGTTCACCGGCACCGGAAGTATTGTTCGCTGAAACAATTCACTGTGGATGCGTTCACTACCGTAAAATTGTTCACTGCCGGAGAGTACTGCTCAGTGCTCACCATAAATCCATGTTCATCGTCGGAGCCTATCGGAACAGTAAGACCTGTGCAGATCTGACCGGAAAACCCACTGTGAAAGGGTTTCCGTCAGAGGAGAAAAACAGCTTGTGGGGGAGAAAAAGGAAAGGAGGGGGGGTGGCGGGCCGGAAATCGTCCCAACCAAAAAACGCTGGTCGAAAATCGTTCCAACCAGAAGACTCTGTCCGGAATGCTTTGCCAACAGTCAGGAAAAGCGTACCTAGTAGGGGGGCAGTGGTGTCCGTCGGCGAACGAGATTGTTCACTCCGAAAAAAACACCGAAAATCACTGCCGGATTTTTTGTTCGCTGTCAAAAAATCATTGTTCGCCGCCAAAGCCTATCAGAGCAATTGAGACCTGTGTAGATCTGGCCGAAAAATACTGAGTGGGGCTTAGTTGTGTCCGTCGGCAGATGAGACCCTTGTCTCCAATCACCGACCAGAGTGGTGCACCAATGTGGGGTTACCATCGGCGAGGGTATGGGTAGGGGTAGAGGGTGGGGTATGTGTTACCGTTGCAAATTCAGAGGAGGTTCATAGGAGAGAGAGCGTTCAGAATACACTAGATATACTTGATATCGAAGACCAAACAAGAGACCAAAAATATAGTTGAAACTCACCGGAAAGAGTAGTTGAGCGAAGGCAGGAATCGACACCCAAGCAGACAGACTGAGCAATCACCGAAAAAATAAAAACATATGACAAACAAATAGATACAACCCGATCCATGTTCACCCCTACCCGTAGCTTTTAACTCGAAACCTTTATGTGCTAAAATATCATTAAATAGGTTAGAACCTAATAAAACAATCTACATTGTAATAAAATATCAAACTCAACCCAATAATATTCAAATCCTAGATCCGACTCAGCAGTTGAAATTCACTTGGAGAATAGATGGTCCAATAATATCTAATCCTTTATTCAGCATTGAATATATAACAAGATGTTTCAGAAATAAAAATAACTAAAACACTTAAAAGAACTTTGAAGTTTTGGGTAAATGATAATCCAGGAAGCTAGTTCTCTGTGTATATCTCAACATGTGTAGCACTAATCTACTTTAGGTCTTTACAAAAGCTTTTTTTTTTTTGCTATTTTTATTTTCAACATAAAGAGTACAAATAATAATGACCTAAATTAAGGCCTAGCCGAAGAAAGATGAAGCATATAATGAAATGGATCAAATTCAACACAAAATACAAGCCTCTGATCAAAGCAGCTTGATGCAATCTAGTAAGGAATTTCTCTAGTTTTTTGCTCCGCCGTTCGTTGACTCTTCCAAGGTATTGGATTTCTGGATTGACTTGTGTCAACCTCTGAGAATATCATTAAACAACTAAAAAATTTGGGCAGTCGCGGACTGCCCACATACTCAACATTCTTCTATAGCTCAAAGTCTTTAATCTGCAAATCTACAAATCTTCAGGTCCCTGAAAAATGTACCACATAGCCTTTTGATATTCCTTTACAAAGATGAGAAAACAGGCATGGAAAATATAACAAGATTAGGTCTCCAGTTTAGCCATAGCATTAGCCACTGTGTGCACTGAGGCAAAGAGGAAATTTTTGAAGGTGTGATTTGGTATGAGGCTTAAATGTGTGCATATGATGGGAGTAAAGATAATGATGTCACCACAAACATGATATGAATCAGACGAGTACGTTTCAAGAAAGTAATTAGTCAGGATAACAGTGTTTAAAGAGGTAATTAGATTAAAGTATTTACTAGAGTGTTAAAAGTTGTGTTGCTTGGACTCTTTAAAAACGTTGTCGGGAGTGTGTCGGATCCTCCAAAAATAGGGTGCGACAACATTTTTGGAGAGTTTGAGTAACATAGGTCAAAAGTGCATAATTTAAGTAGAATGGATGTCTTGATATGAAATGGGCAATGTTTGTGAAGCAGTTTCTAAAAAATAATACCTTCTAAAACATCAGGATCCTTCAAAGGAGCTGAGTAGATCTTGATCAATCTCACCAAAAATATTTGGGCAGCCATGCCAAGTGACCGTCTCCCTTGCCCCCCAGTAACCACCATTATACCGGAAAGTCCCATCTTCACCTTCTCTTTGAAACCATCGGGGTCTCCAACCATTCTCTTGTAATTTCCTGGACTGTAAGGAAAGAGAAAGTGCTTTGTTTAGCCCAAAAAGAAAACAAAGATTCATAATATAATAATATTAGCTGAAAGTTTCCGGTGTGACAATTTCAAGATTTTAGTGAACTTGGGAGGATTACAGGGCCCCAAACCTCCAAACCAATTATAAGTCAACAGAACCCAATCCGTCAATTCAATATCATCTCTACGAAAAAGTATACTGCAGAAATTGATTGCATATGATGTAAGCCTAAATGCATAATATACTCTCTACCAAACTCTGCTATCCAACTGTTTTCTGCATAATTATACTACAGAATGCTAAAGCCTCCAATATTGATTGCTAAACTATTGCTTCCCGGTCAATTATTAAGATTACAAAATCTTTTACTGTTCAATATTAACGCTTTCTGCATGTTTCTCAAGCATGAGATTCCAAAACCACATTGAGACTTGTAAGAGACTCTAAATAGAAGGCATCCTCAAGGACAACTAATTCACTGGGAGGTATATAGGACCTATATTTTAAAAAGAACTAAGCCTGAATGTCCAACTTTGCGCTTCCACTCATAAGAGTGACAAACCCAATGAGATGGTCAGAAACTCACGCAGTTTGAGTTATCAGATAGAAAACAATCTTGAAGACTAAATAAGAATGATAAACAGTCAAAAAAGAATGTGTACATAGTTTTGAGGAGACTTAAGTGGGAGCAGACGTACCATTCTCTGTCGTGTCTCTAACCGCAACTTCTCTGAATTTGCCTTGTCATATTCCCCATTCTCTAGATGTCGCTGATCAGGTCTAAGTCTTGAATCTGTAGGTGGGAGCTTCTCCTTTATTACAAACACGCAGATTAGACAGGCTATAAACGAGAATTAGCTTCACATAAAAGATTAAATTGAATATTTCACATGAAGATTTTATTAACACTCTGTTGTACCTTAAGTCCTGGTGTTAACTCATTCAGTGTAATAGCAAAAGAAGATAAGTTGTATCGAGTGAGATTTGGGGGTGGATTATTCCGTCTCCACAATAAAGATGAATCAGATAAATCCTTAGGCCTGCTGACCCATTCTCCATTGATATAGTACATGCTCTCGTTCCACTTTCCGAATAATGTAGCAACTTTCTTTCCAGAGACATCTTCAACAAATCCATGAACCTGTAGAGTTGGTTTGAATTTTGAATTATCCGGATAATAGTACAACAAAAATTAGATATATAGAAATAAGATATTGTTAAATTAATTATAGGATGTCTCGTCATTTACCTGATGAGGATTACGCTCGATAATGGATGGCTCTTTGAACTTGAGCTTGCATGAGTGCTGACGATTGCCACGTATATGCATTATCCCGTGATGATCACAATATATCTTACCAAGGATAAGATTGTAGATACTTGTCGTGACCTGAGGATATCAAAGTCTCAAATTAAACAAACAAAACGAGAACTAACTATCTGGTGAACTCCAAATGATCAGCATGAAGTTCTGCCTACCTTGCTCCACTGGAAGATCTCTCCGTCGTCGAATTCTAAGGTTAGTGTTCCAACAGGATCAAGTTGAATTGATCTCCCCCAAAATTTAGACTTAAGATTACTGTCAGCCCAGAATTTCCATCCTCTACCTTCACAGTGACAGGCAATAAGTGTTGGGTGGTGACTAACCTGTTTCAAGAATCGGCTAATTACTATCATAAATATCAACTCATTGCAATCAGAGAGGTAAGAAATTCCAGCTTCAATTTACTGTGTTCCAAATTATTTCTTTCTTCAGTAAGTTGAACTACCAAGTGCGCCTATTGATTTTCATAGTAATTCACTTTGGTAGCAAAAGCTAAAACATATAAGATGTTTTCTCTTGTTATCATTCTCTAATATGATGTTTTCCCTTTTATCATAAAAATTTCCACAGAATTAGCACTCAAGTTCTTAAGAAAAGAAGTTGACAAAAAATGATCTGCAATGGAGCAACATGAACGATCTAGCGTGTGGAAACATAGAACTCACTACCATGAATAAACATATACAGTTATCGAAGACGGGCTCATTGACTAGGAAACATAATACTCACTTTGAAAAAACCTTTTATCTCTGTCAACATTATCTTTAAAAAAAATCAAGTATGGATTATGCCACAAACTAAGTTTTGCTAACAAAATACTACTGCAAGGAAAGTTGCATGCACAAATATAAACCTAGTACCTCTACAATAAAAAAAAGGACAGTCCGGTGCACAAAGCATCCCGCGTTAGCAAACACAGCACTAAATAACAGCACAATATATTCTTGATAAAATACCTTCTCCGAGAAAAAGCGGACTCCTTTCTCAGGAAAATCAGCTTCATAAGTTTCCCCAAGCAAAGGATTGAAAGGTTTACAATGCCGGCCTTCAGTTGAAGCATAACCAGACACAGCAAAAGCAGCAATGTTTAGAATTCTTAAAAGGCTGTTCCCCTGGAAGAGCAAGACAATTTGAATGATGATCAACATAAAGCTAAAAATATAGCCAAGAATTGCTCTAGACCATGTAAATATAATTGGAAAAACTCACTACTAAAGAAGCCTGCTCCTAGGGAAAGAATTTATATACACCTTAAGGGGGAAAGCAAGACACAAAGAGGAATAAAAGCAATAAGTCGGCAAAATGTACAAAGTTATAAATTTGGTTCATAGACGCAATACCAAGTTTTGAACCTCAGCTGCCATCGGAAAACTAATATATTATCTTAACAAGATTATAACTTGTGTTATTCATCAAACCAAAAGATTAAAATTTGTGTTCTGATATAAATATTCTGAAAAACAATGTTCTGACACAAAAATTTATACCTAGCAATTAAGAGTTAGCATCTTTGCAGTCCAGAAGTGTACCAACCAGTGACCGGCTTAACAAAGGAAGTTTCACTAATTACATTTCCTTTTTTTCTTTTGACGGAATGATTAAAGGAGAGAAAGCAGATAGACTTTTCAATACCTAGACAGTTATCTAATTGAAAACCTCAAAAGTTATTCAGCGACAAAAAAGAGAAGCATACTTGTTTTAGGACTTGAATAAGAGATGTGGCAAGTAACAAATTAGCTGAATAGTATTCAAGAAATATCAGCTTCATGTAATCATTAATTTAGATGACCCAGATAAGAAACTTCTCAAATAGAAGCAAGAAGGTAAATGCAAATGCCTAGTCATGTTTTTATAGTAACAAGAGGTGAAACTAATAAAGTTCGTACCGATTTTCCATGTTCATATGCTCTATCTAAAAGATATGAGTACTCTAAATCTTCGAAGCACTTTTGTAGGGATGAAATTGGCTCGTTGAAATACACTGGCAGGCAAACTCGCGTTAGATCTTTCCCGACATTGTCTTTGATCATAGACCAAAGACTAACCCCTTTCTCTTTTTCAACTGGATCTGGCAGCTTTGTTCTGCGTACAACTTGTGCATGTGCGGATGCATCAAAGGTATTGTTTGTCATGTTGTCCATAACCATTGACCCACTAGATGTATGAAGTTCAGAAAAACATTCATTTGCGTCAAGATAGTTGGCTTCCTCTTCATCTGACGCTTCATCGAGCTCTTGTTTCTCAATATCATCAGATGATTCAGTTGTACTCCATTCTGAAATTAAACGTATGAGGTTAAAAGATGTGCATACACCCAACACTTTCCCCCCGTAACAGTTTGTACCTTTTTGTCTAAGAAAACATAAATCTTGTCCCTAATTGAGTTGTTTGACCAAAGGCTTTACAAGTTACCAGAGTAATGTAAAGCTGTCAAACATTTTTCGATATTCAAGATTTTATATTTAAGATGCTAAGCTCCTTTAGATGAGGGAAATGCTTCTCATGGGCCACTGAGATAGAGCCTTGTGGCTATATCTATTTAGGCCTCTTATTAACATTCATTGGTGGTGCCCATAACTGATTTAGCTGACCAACGATAACAACAACAACAACATACCCAGTGAAATCCTACAACGTGGGATCTGGGGAGGGTCGAGTGTACGCAGACCTTACCTCTACCTTGGAAGGTAGAGCGGTTGTTTCCGAAAGACCCTCAGCTCAAGACAAAGCATAAGCCCAAGCAAAGCCATGGATAGAAGCAGGCATGACCTCATAGTTCTCAGTGCAAGACATACAATGGGAAAGTGAAGTGGTAATTGGGCCAACTACTATATTCTGCATGTCTCCGCCCCTTAACGATTTGGAAAAGGAAATACTCCCAAAATTCTAATTTATGCGACACTTATCCAATTTTGGGACGTTCTGAAATATGTGACATTATTCCACAAATAATATTACTCTACATAACTTTCACACCTTTAAAGAATTCAAAAACATTTAAGATATTCAAATTTCAAACTTAAAGTAATGTATTCTATGTCAAACTAATTTCTCAATAATAACTCTAATATTTCTTCGCCCACCACTAACCACTAAGTACAATAAGTATTTTAAACTACAACCTTAAACTCTATGTTCGTCAAACAATGTCACATAAAATGTGATGGGAGCATATAAATCAGCTTTAAAAGGGGTGTATTTGAGCAGGAGAGTATGAGAAACAATTTAAAGAAGTTACACTAGTTACAGCCACTAAATTTATGCCAAAATTCATTGGATATTCCAGTTCTATTAATATACAAGATTGTGAGAAATTATGGGAGAAAATATATTATTGAATTGTTGTGTATCTACATGATTACATTGAGCTCTATTTATAGACACTCCATTACAATCTTATTCCTAGTAGGATACTATATATGAAATTTTATTCCTATTCTACATGACAATCATTTTTCTAGTAGGATACTATATATGAAATTCTATTCCTATTCTAACACTCCCGCTCAAGCTGGTGCATACAAGTTATATGTACCGATCTTGTTACAGATGTAATTAATATGAGGACCGGTGAGGGACTTGGTGAAAATATCTGCAAGCTGATCACTCGACTTCACAAATTTTGTAACAATATCACAGGAGAATATCTTTCCTCTGAAAAAATGACAGTTAATCTCAATGTGTTTAGTCCTCTCGTGAAATACCAGATTTGGAGCGGAATGCCGATAAAATACTGAGTGATCAGCTTCACTACGAGTCGTGCCAAACTCCTGAATTATTGTGCTGAACTTTTCAAACCAGGCCGAGGAGATTGTTTCAGACCATAAAGTGTTCGGCGCAATCGGCAGACCAAGCTAGACTCCCCCTGAGCAACAAAACCAGGCGGTTGCTCCATATAAACTTCATCCTCTCCTCAAGGTCACCATGGAGAGAATAGCATACTTCACGAATATGTCCAAGCCTATTACAATAACTACACCTAGGTCAAGATCTTTCAAGACAATGTCCTCATCGCTTCTTCATGGACTGTGATGTGCAATTTTTTGATATCCTCCTTAAGGGTTTTGAAGTAATCATGGAACTTGAACAATTCTCGTATTTTTAGAGTTAAACATATCAATACAGAGAGACATAGTGAAATCTGACTTGAAAAATGGATGAAATCCGACAACATAACCTAAGAAGAAAATCACCGAGATCTGGCCGGAAAAAGGTGCATGCGCGGCGCGTGAATCTGACGCGCTAGCTAGAGCTGGTACTTCGAGCGGCACGTGGTGGCGCGTGAATGGGTATTTGCCGGAGCCGCTGACTAGGTTTTGATTGGAAGGGACTGATCTACCTCATGGTGGTGTTGGAATTTGCACAACACTACCCGAAAGTAATTTTGACGCGGACAGCTATGTTGTCCCTGAAATATTGCACGGTGACTGATTTGCTTTGCACAACAATTAGCTTCTCACTACCTTGAACCTAATCTATGTTATGGTGGTGTTGGATTCTGCACAACACAATTGAATAGAGATGTGACGCTAGTAGCCATCGTAAAACGTTTTGCGCGGTGGTGATTTTTTTTTTCGAATCTTCGCTGGAATAGTACACAACGGATACTTTCTTACTAATACTCTAGAAGAGGACACAAAACAGTCGTCGGAATTGAGGCGCGGAACTGTGATGGTATTTTGTGGGCAGGATCGAAATGATGGAACGACCCTAAGGGACGCAAAACAGTTGCCGGAATTGAGGCACGGGACTATAATGGTATTTTGTGGTGGGATCGAAATGATGGCACGACCCAACGGGACGAGAAATTATGCCGGAAAAGTAGTCGAAGCTCGAAGAAAGTGGTATGGGTCAGCTCGAAATCTCCGCGCGATGCTGACAATAAAAATAATTCTTAAACAAAAAATGGCCGCAAAAAGCCTAGAATCACCGGAACCCTAATTCCGACGATCGGAATCTATTAATTGTTCACGCCGGGGAAAACACTATTCACGCAGCACTGTTTACGCAGTACTGTTCACACCGATTTTTTTTCCCGGTGATAATATTTTATTATCTGAAGGAGAATATTTTATTTATAAATATCTAAAAGTTCTCTACAATCTTCACTCTACCATTATTCTTTAGTCAGACGGGCGACACACATTTTCTAGTGCCGCCCGCGAGCAGCGTAAGCTCTTTGATTCTCTACTAAGATCGTAGAAGCTCTGATATCATGTGAGAAATTATGGGAGAAAATATATTATTGAGTTGTTGTGTATCTATATGATTACACCAAGCTCTATTTATAGACACTTCATTACAATCCTTATCCTAGTAGGATACTATATATGAAATCCTATTTCTATTCTACATGACAATCATTTTCCTAGTAGGATACTATATATGAAATTCTATTCCTATTCTAACATAAATTAAGCATCTTGAACATATGATATGAGGGACAGAAACTGAAACTATTTTAGTGATGTGTGGCGGAATTCCAGTACGTTGGTGAAACCCTGGTGCAAATAATTTGTTGAATCTCTAGCTCTTTACAACAACTACGAAGTCAGGATAATGAAGTGAAACAGAGTTGATAATGAGGCCATAAATCAGAAAATTTTAACAGAACCAAAGTGCAACCAGAATCGAGTTTTCCCCCTGTTTCTGCTGAAATATCCTTCAGGAAAAGGAATACTACAGGAAGATAACCTCAAAATTTTGCATTCATTCAAATTATAGTTCATCCTTGAGCCGAGGGTCTATCGGAAACGGCCTCTCTACCCCCAAAGTAGAGGTAAGGTATGCGTCCATTCTACCCTCCCCAGACACCACTTGTGGGATTATACTGAGTATGTTGTTGTTGTCAAATTATAGTTCATCTAACATCATACGTCTACCTAGAAAGCAGAATGTGCAACAATTTGGCAAAAGTTGAAGGAACTTTTAAGGGAAAGATATTTTTGTTTCTTTCTTTCGCTTACTTAACTGTACTTTTACAAGTAGAAGTAGATGAAGTATATATATATATATTTATCATACCACTGTACTTGCCACGCCCTAAACTGGAGAATTGCTTCATCAGTTGGAATTCACTATCATGAACCCCAGAAGCTTCACCTTCGATATTAGCTGCCTTCAGAAGAAAAACTTACAGAATTTAGAGATGGTGGAGCTCATTTTTACAGCAATATGCAAATCATGGAAACAAAGTTATCAAATGTAACATGAATGAATCAGAATTGATATGGAGCAGAGATCCAGAAACAATACTTTATGTATTCAACTTAAATAGGAATTCAGGCAGATAAATAAATTCAGTAATATGACCAACCCAACATATTCATCTTGCATGCGACCTCACTCACATCTTTCTTAAATTTTAATCTAAAGAATCGCATAACTGATAATTCACGGAAATCTGTGTAGAAAATTCATGAAAATTCAAAGAGGCTATGGAAAAGGTAGAGAACATCTTAAAATAAGTCACCAACCAGACTATTTTACTTTTAGATGACTGTGTTGAACTTGTATATGACTGACAACAATGGGAAACTGCAACTTTATTCTCTTTCTTTTTTTCCACCAATAAAGAACACTGGTAGTCAATTATTAAAAGAGGATCTGCAACAGTCTAAAATATTATTCTGAAGTAGTGATAGATGAAGATGTTGATGTTAACGGAGAATCAAAATATGATGGTTGAAATGGAGATCGCTACTAGAATGTTATGTAATAGAAGGACACGATATATGTGCTAAACTGAAACGTAAGTTCTATAAAACAGTTACTTCGTATAAGACCAGCAATGCTATATGGAAGTGAATTTGGGCTGTTAAAGTCCAAAGTGTTGCGGAGATACAGATGCTAAGATAGATGTGATGTAAAGTCATACAAAGATTAGACCGGATTAAAAATAAACACATACAGTAGAAGGTGCAAGTAGTGCACTTCCATGATAAAATGAGAGAAAAACGCTTACAATGGTTTTGTCATATCCTCCATAAACCTCCAGAGGCATCTATATGCAGGAGTGAAACCCAGTGAATGAAAGTATTAAAAAGGAACAAGGTAGACCAAAAAACATGGAAAAATGTTGTCCTAGCAGACCCACAATCTCTTGGAATCCATACAGACCTACCGAAAAGTAGGACTCAATGGAAGAAAAATATTATATATATATAATTTGGGATTATATTTTAGTCATGTTAGACGTTTATTTTAGGTTCTATGTTTTCTAGGATTTTTTTAATTATGTGAGAAACTTATACGCTAGTAGAAAATCTAAATGATTTCTAATACTTCTTTTTATTTAGTATAGTATTGATCTAAGGTGAACTTAAATTCAGCAACATGGTCAGTGAGAATTAGTATAGCCGACACAACTTGCTTGGGATTAAAGGCGTAATTGTTGTTGTTATTTGTAGTGAGTAGGAGCGACCTATTAAGTGGAATCGGCGTTCATCTTGAGAAGACACAAACCTTTATAAGGGCCGTAGAGGAAACAAAAAGTAACACAGCTATTACTAGAAGTCACAATAGCAACATGTACTTGAAACCTTTTGTTTCCATTGTGACCAGAGAATCATTCTAACCATTACAATCTAAGCCACTAAGGATCTGAATTTTCAGATGATCTACAAAGCATAATACCAAGATAATGCACAAAGGACTTACTCATGACATTAAGCTTAGCTTTACCCAAAAGTATTTAGAGAAATGGATATTCGCAGTGAAATCAAATCAAATGCATTACGGTATAGTCCTTATTAATTAGCATGCGCGGTTCCATTCACTTCCATGTGTACATTATGAGCAGAATGTAATAAAGTTACCTCCAACTGTCTTAACGTGTCCAGCAAATTGGAGCGATCCTCACAAAGACTTTTAAGTTGTCCTTTTATTTCTGAAAACTCCGAGAGCATGATCTGCTCACAGTCCTTGACAAGTCCCTCACCAATGCCCTCTTCAAGCAACCGGTTTTTCAATCTTTCAGTAGATATAGATACGTCATTTTGCAAAAGGTTGAGATTATCATTCAATGGTCTCAACTGAAAAAGATTTCTTGTTGATATTAAAGCTTCTATCCAGGCAGCCCGTTCTTTCTTTGAATTTGTCCTCAAGTGAAGAGACTTGGTGGCTGTGAATATGTAAAATCGCCTATCATCAGACCTGCTCTCACGGAACGATGACACCTGTAAGGAATCCACCCAAACATCTTAAGGTTAATGGCAAAAGCAGCCTTTACATTAAATGTGTTTGGTACGACGGTAATCATTTTCCATGGGAAAAAAACTTGGCAATGCTTGGTCGTTGAATATAAAATATATTTTGAAAAAAAAAGAAGAAAGTATTACGCTGAAAATAATATTATTAGCAAATCAGAGAGTGCTTTGGTGAAACTTTTTGGCTAAAGATCAATAATAGTAATTGGAGCAAGTAATATAACCATAAAGGTCAAGTAAGTTCTATGGGGGAAAAATAATGACAAGTGAGGATTGCTCAATTGGTAAAGCACCTCCACCACGATCGGTAGGTCCAGGGTGAGTCACGCTGAAGGGGAAGTGTGGAAACACTATATATCCTCCAAAATGGAGATAAAAAGAGGGGAAAAGAAAGTTGTCATAAAAAAAGTTCTATGGAAAATGACTTATGTCCACAAGTGAAGGAAGTCATTTTCCTCAATTTGTTGGTGTCAACCAAACACAAAAAATAATGACTTTCATCATAGCAAACTGAAAGACAAACTCATTGTACTATCAATAACTCCTGCTCCAAATATAGGTCAAAATATCTAGACAGTGAAAGAAAAGAGGTCACTGCTAGTCTAGTAGACAACTGGATATGTCATTAATAGGGGATACATATAGCAGAACATTTTGATATAACAACACGTTAAGAAACAAGGATAGTGATACAACAAGTACGTCTAGAAACAGCTGATGCCGGACAACCTAGAATAGATAACATGAGAGCTGACAGATCAACAAACCAAAGAATAGCGGTAAGGTCATTAATCCACCAACAATTGTAGTAGAAGAATATCTCCTTGCAATAAAAATTCTGAAGTTTGCAATGAACTTTCAGTCATACTAAACCTCTAGAAAAAGGATAAATACAAAGATGATAACTACTGGTACACTACAGACATGATAGAGATACAGAGAGAATTCACTATTTTTGGAGTAACCGGTAAAGTTGTTGTCATGTGACTAGGAGGTCATGGGTTCAAGCCGTGAAACAGCCTCTTGCAATTCTATTGCAAGATAAGGAACCCTTGTGGTCCAACCCATCCCGAACCCCGCACATAGCGGAGCTTAGTGCACCGGGCTGCCCATGCTACTACTCCTACTATACTATTATAATGAAGAAAATAACATAACTTTCTCAACCCCACTTCCCACAACCATTCATCTTGTAACAATAAAATGAATGAAGACTTGTCAAACAGAAAAAGATTTTAAAAAAAAAAACAAGAAACCCATCAAAGAAACTGTCAAGTGAAGATGACAAATGGAAGGTCACTTCCAAGTTCTATGACAAAACATGAAGGAAAAAAAGTTCTGATTTTTCAAGGTAAAAAAAACAACATACCCATGTAATCTCAGTATTCAGCTGGTTGTTTCTGATAGACTCATGATACAAAACAAATGAATCAATACACACGTGAGAGGAAAAAAGTTCTGATTTTTCAAGGTAAAAAAAAGCCCAAAAAAAACATTTATCAAAAAGTGGTAATATTTGTCAATAGTGTTTTTTACCATAAACGTAGGCCTACCAGAATAGAGGATTCTTTTAGCCTATAACTCTCCCAGTTTCTTTCACCTGCTGATGTGACTCACTATGAATTAACAACCAGTCAAATTGCACGGTAAAATTTGCAAACTACAATTCATTGACCATCAGACAATTGCAAAAAATCAATCAAAATTGGCTCGGATATCTAAACCAAAATATCAACATAATAGAGGGTAAAACAATCGGAGCAATTGTCTGAAATTCAAGATTTTGCCGATTCAAGAAAGTTTCGATCTTTTCACTACACCCCCAAAAAACGACAAAATCCATTATCCCTCCCCGCCAACTCTCAGTTATAATTTTGAGCAGGGCAAAGGTGTAACGTATGCGTACATCATATTCTCCGCAGACTCAATTGTGTGATTACACGGTATATGTTATATGTTGTTGTTGTTAACTCTCAGTTATACAAGTTCGTACCTTTAGATGAACAATGCCGACGGATTTTCCATGTTTACGGCGGCTATAGTTACCGGCGGGGAGATTACCGATAAGTCTGACGTCATCACCGGCGATATGGTCTGGTCGGCGATTTTTCGAATACGAAAGTACTCCGTTCCGGAGAGTAAACCACCGGGATCTCCACCCTTTATGGTAATTAGTCCACTTGTATAAGATTCCGGCGACACCAGCAACATCGGATCCACCGGCATTATTGAAGTCAGATCCGGAGTAAACTACGGCAGAGCCGGTACGTAACAACGTCGGCTCCGGCGACTTGTCTCCGATCTCCGATGGACTCTCTAATGTTATACAACAAAGTGGATGCATTTCCCTCACACGCATTTTTTTATCCAATTCAATTAAAGATCCTAAATCCGCATTTCAAAATTTACAAGAAAATATACGAATGAACACACATATGTGGTACTACTTTACATGTATCTATACAGAAGATGTGTTGTATAAAAATGTAAGTATAGAAACTAAGGGAATATTCTTGAAGTTAGAGAAAAGGGAAATAAAAATTGAGTCTTTATTATGGTATTATAAAATAAATAGAGATGTGGGGAAGTTAGGGAAGTATATAATATACTGAAAACAAGGGTATTAAGATAGTGGCATAATGGTCATTTCCATTTACGCCATTGAAGTATATTCTTAAAGAAAAAGAAAGAGAAAGATAGAGACACAGAGAGAAAGAAAATGTATTTATTCTTATATTAAGTATGTGTTACGGCGGAGGACGGTGGCGTAAGGAGGCAATGGCGGCGGAGCACGGCGGTGAGGTGAACGGAGAAGGGGAAGATCAATGAGTGTGGAAGATGAAGAAGGAAGAAAGTTTGATGGGGGTTTTAAATGCTACTTTTACTCATTTGTAATCATCATGTCTTTTCAAAATATTTTTCAGTTGTTGGATTTTTTTCTATTTTTCTGATCACATTTATTAATTGTTTTGCCGTTTCTTCACTTTGTAACAAATTAATAATGCCACCATTAATGGCATTTTTTACCTAACCAATAATTATACGGGGAAATAATAAGAAGAAGGGCCAAGATTATTATACCAAAATGCTTTAATAATTGTACTGTGCTTCTAAAATTATAAAGCATAATAATTACTGTAGTAACTAATTGAAAGTTCGAAAAAAAAGTTACTCCCTTTGTTTCAAATTATTTATTATTTTTTTTGTTGATACGTCCCTTAAGAAATATTTCCTCCGTTTCAATTTATATAGCATCATTTGACTTAACATAGAGTTTAAGAAAGAAATAAAGATTTTTAAAATATGTGGTAAAAAAAAAATCTTAAATATTTATGTGGTTATAAGTCATCTAATAAAATTAAATTGTTTCTAAATATAGAAAGATGACATTCTTTTTTGGACAAACTAAAAATGAAATTGTGTCACATAAATTGAGACAGAGCGAGGATTAATTATAAGGGGTCTTTGATCTACTTTATCCTTATTTATATCAAGTTGTTATCTCTCTCCATTAAATGTTTACTCTATTTATGTGTCATTACCATTAATGGAAAATGGTAAAATTGAAGAAAAAAATTAGTTATATCTTGAACTTCTAAAATGATAAATAATTTGAGACGGAATGAATAAAATATTATTCTAGAATGTCTTAATAGTTATATTGTGCTTCTAAAATTATACAACTACACACCTGGTGAAAACCCACAATGTAGGGTATGGGGATGGTAGAGTGTACGCATACCTTATCTCTACCTTGGTAGGTAGAAATGTTATTTCCGAAAGACTCTCGGCTCGAGAGAAAGCATAAAAAGGTCGACTAAGGATAAGCAAAACAATTCAAAACAATATGTAAATAAAAATAACGAAAGCGAATAAACCATTGCAAATCAGTCTGGAAAAAAATAATAGCTACCACAAATAAATAAGATAATTAAAGTACACGAACAACATATAATAGCAGGGAGTACTTCTAAATTATGAAGCATAATAATTTTGGAGTACAAATTAATTGAAAACAAAAAAAAAGGAGTGCAAATTGAGACTATCATGTATCATTAATAAATAAACTACCATTATCTATTGATCGATTACATTTTATAAATTCTAATTTAAGAAAATGTTCGATTAAATTGAGTGTTATGTTTTCTATTTTGGCAAAAGATAAACGGAGTGGTTTAAGTTAAAAAATACACTTTCGGAAAAATAGGACCATGAGTACACGTCTACCTTTGGCTGAATCTACAATTCATAAATTAACAAAATAATGATTTACTCAACCTTTTACGTCTAGAGGACGGCTTTAGAAAAAGTTCAATTTCATAAAATTGAAATTTTAAATTTATTTCTATTGTAAAACAAGAATACCACTATCAGTTTAAAGAAATATATTATATGCATGACTTATTTGAAACATGAATATAATGATTATTCTTACTGTAATGTTGGTTCAAAGAAAACATACTATTAATAAGAAGCGGCTTAACTTATCGGATTAATATTAAAATCATGCTTAAAGGACTTAATTAGGACAAAACAGCCAACAAACGACTTTCGTTAATATGGTGTTTGGCCTCATTACAGTTTGTATACATCCAAAATTCGTCTTGTCAATACACCCATTATGAAACGTGAAAGCATTATTCCAATAATAATAATACATAGTTACATACATGTTTCACAACAGAAAAATAGATTAAGTTCGATATACAACAGTTAAAATACATTTGGAAAATATAATGTCCGTTTAAAATAAAGAATGTCGAGTAAAATTTATTGAGTTTTTCTTAATAGGAATGAATACAAAACGTACTTTTTAGTAGACTTAATAAAGATTGGTCATTTTTATCAAGTTGAATTTGTTTCAAAATGTTTGACATTTTACCAACAAAAAAAAAAACACTTATATTCATCCAAATCTAGATTTACTGTTCTAATTTGTAAAATGCTAATTAAGCAAGATGTTTAAGAAAAAATAAAGTGAAATAATTAAAGCAAATACTCGTATAAAGAAATTCTTAAATGTATTTCTTCAGAAGTGTTCAAAAAATTCAAAATACTAATAAAGTCGAATGGTCCAAGTCCTAGATACTGAATTGCCAATGAAAATTGTAAATGAAACTGTTATATATTATTATTATGATGACTATTATTATTATTATCAATTATAATAGTTTTTTTTTCTTTCCACTTGGTTGGATGAACACGCAAGCTAAAGTACTGCACTTTGAATGGTTCTCGCTTCAAAGGCGAGGAACGAGTAAGACAAGATATTCTTCGAACCTTCTGCTTAGCAAAAACAGGAATTCACAAAGGTGAAACCCTTTCTCTCTTTTTCAATGTCATTTTAATATGGGAAAAATGACATACTTCATTTTCTTGTCCATAATTGAAGACCAAGACTATGCAAATTCACTATCAAATTTTTCATTATTATCTCGATTTATGTGATAATATTTAATTGAATACAAAATTTAGAATAAAAAAGTAGATTTTAAAAATATAAAATACAAAAAAAATTATAAATTTTTATCTGTCTAAAAATTATAGTAATAAAGTAGGTTTTATGAAGGACTATCTTTAGCATAAATAGCAATGAAGGACAATCTTTAGCATAAATAGCAAGGTTAATTATAGAATAGTGTGATGGTCATAAGAAGATCAAAAATAAGGTAAATAGCCGGAGTAAAATTTAATTGTTTTACAAATATAAAAAAGTATCATTTTTTTTCTAGACTAACTAAAAAGAAAAAGTGTGATATAAATAAAATGAAGGCACACAAGAGTGTGGTTTACTAGTCAATGGAGTGGGTTGAGCACATCATGAGGTCTCAAGTTCAATTTCCAGCAAAACAAAAATACTAGGTGATTTCTTGTCATATGTTCTAGCTTCGTGGGACAAGTATTCCGTAGAATTAATCGAGGTGCACAACACAATTATTAAAACAAACAAAAAAACCAGTATTTGTTTTTTGTGAGGATCCTTTTTTCGATTTAACAACTTGGTATTCAAATTTTTCTGACTCACTTATTCTACACCAAGTAGAATTACAGTGGATGATACAATGCTACTTATCGAAAGATTCTTAATTCGAGATTTCTAATAAGGATGGAGAGATGTCAACAAATCAACCATAATCTTACTATATATACCATTGCTGAAAGATATTATATTTTGTTAGGTCCGGGTATGCTATGAAACAATAAAAATAAATTGAAATAAATTAACTTGAATGTCAATTCAGTTTCCGAATGTCGGCGATAATGTCGTCCGACACCAGTACCAACACTTAAGTAAAACAGAAAACTTTAAAGAGCAATGCAGAAAAATTTAAAGAACACAAAGGTTTAATATTTACATAGGTTATATATACGGTCAGTGACCGAAAGTATTGTATATATTTATTATATATAAAAATTACAAATTCCTTTCTTTACAATTTTACAAGATGAAATGGAAAGGAATTAAATGTTGAAGTCGTAGATGACTTCTACCTGAAAAATCTACCTAAATAGACATAGACAACTTCTCATTACAATTGCTCAATACAAAGCTAATCTAGAATCTAAACTGCAATTGTAATGTTGGACAGAATGTTGTCGACACGCACATGCAACACTTGTGATCCAGTTTTTTGAGATAATTCTCGAAAGCTCTCTTAATATTTTTGCAATCAGTTTCTGGATATCGATTCACTCTTGTAACCTCTCTATTTATAGTAGAGAGTCTTCCTTGAAAAGCTCATCGATTGGTTGAGTATGTTGATGGAAAAGTGGGCAGCTTGTGTATTTGTTAGAGAAGATCATGGAGTCGAAATCTCAACAACTTTGACTTGCTCTTCACTCGACTTATTCCCAAACTTTGATTCTTTCTCCCACGTTTTACACAGCTCCTAATTCACATGCCTAAGTCGTTTTTACCACTCTGTAAAATTGTTACTGCTTGACGTGAAGTAAGGCAAAACTGTTATGAAAAATGTTGGTCTGAATGTTGTGACATTTATCCCAACATTTTTTGCAATCAACAATCGTACTTCAAAAATATGTTGGGTCAAATGTTACACACCAAACCCAACATTAACATATTTGATAGCATTTTTAATCTAATATAATATGTGTGTACATTGTTTTTTGAAATTCAAAGATTATGTATAGATGAATTAATATGACTATCCAAATTAACCAATATTACGTAAGAAGTCAACTTATGATACATAAAGTGAGACGGGAAGAAATTAAATAGAAGGATCCAAATAAATTTTATTTCCTCTTATTTTGAAAGTAGTATCAATATTTTTTTTTCTCATTCCTTCCGTTCTACTCCGCTATGTCGATTAGGAAACTATAACCATGCAAAATGGCCAAAACATTAATTTCCGGGAGAGAAAGTTTTTATTTGTCTTACAGTCACAATTGGCAAGCTAATCACTAATTCTAGGTACTATACTAGTACTGGTAATAATTAATGCTAATATATATATACTAGTACTAAGAATAGTTAAACATCAAATAATTGAGGTCATCGGATGTTACATAATAAAAAATTGAACTTCGACATCGTATTTGTCGTACAACAACTCGTTCATGTGAATAACTCTTTGTCTGTTCATATAAAGAGACTTATATTTAATCATTTCATATTTTATCTCATCAATACGATGCCATAGTCGTTTATGAAAATTACCCTCAAAAGATGGGTGCACCGGATGGGGCTCTCCTTTCTTAATTGGTTTTTTTGGGTTCTAGTTCGGGTATGAAAAACCCCTTGATAGAGAGCGTTTTTCCAAATTGGCCCTACGCGGCATGAATTCGAATATAGTCAAGCTCCACTATGAGTACCGGACACCGAATTAAAAATAAAAAAGAATCGTTTATGAAAATGATCATTCTGTTTCGTAAGGAAATGAACAGAAGTGAAGATTGAAATTAATGTCTAATGATTCTAAATAGAATCTCCAAATATTTTATTTTGCATAAAAATTTTCAATTAATTTTGCTTTTTCATGATTAGTTGGTCGAAAATTATTTCTTTCTTTAAAAAGAATGTGTTTGAAGATCTCACCTGAACGAATTGAGTTGTTGTCTCGTTAAGTTTTTCAACTATACTCCCCTTATGAAGGCGCGAGATGAATTGTCAAAATAATTCTTTTAGTATGAAACTTTTACATAACTTTTATAATTATATTTAGAAATCTCTTATATTTAAGCACATTCAACTATGAATATTATTTTATATATTTTGCAAAAAGTAGAATTAAGCACAATTCTATCTTTAACATTAAAAATTTCAAACAACGTGAAAAATATTTAAAATCTATGGCCAGATCATATCCGCAAAGTGCAAAAGTAATTTGAATATTTTCCTTTTACTCTTTAAATAAGATTAGAGATATAGATAATGGGAAGAAAAAAAAAGAGAGAAAAGGCATAACTTGGAAGCAGAGCATCATAGGGAGCATAAGGATCCGACACGTAAACATGTGGCACGAAAATCTACATCACGCTTCTTCACTTTTTCTTTTCCCTAGTTTTCTTTGTGCATTCCTTTTAGCATCGTTTTTTTTTATATCCATCTTCATGACTTACTTCATACTATTTTTTGAGATATTAAATCCGATTCTTCAGCATTACTATCAATAAATTATGAAATATGACTGAATAACCAAAATTTGATAACAGAGCAACTGATATCACCTACAAGGTCATACACCAGAAGAGAACAAATTACTCCCATCAGGATTTGAATATACGTTGCAGTCCTCTAACTGAATTTTAAATTCTCCTCTTTTGTCATCAAGTTATATCCGGGTACTTTTTTTTCCCACATCGTTTTTTTTTTTTTTTTTTGATAATCCAGATTTCCAGGCTTGCGCCTGACTACTTCACTGGTATTACCCAGACGTCCTGGAGATGATGGGACCGGTCCTTCAGCACTCCACCACCAGGTAAATCGCGGGATGTGCACACATGGTCAGTGTCTGCTTGCGTCCAACGGATCAATGCTACAAGGTTGACCCCCCACGTGCCCCATCCACAAGGCTTGGCGAGACCGAACACACATCGCAACATGCCCGCGCGGCTTTTAGCGCCCAGGCTTTACCACATGTATGTGCCCCGAGGACGATATCCGGAGGGGAGAATCGAACTTGCGACCCTAAGGCCGCAAAGTTGACTCCCTGCCAGCAAGCTGACCCCTCTAGATCACATCGTTTTGTATCTTCACACTTGATGTACTGCAGTACTATTTAACTTTATTAATTTATTCTTTTTCATTTCATCAAAATTTACTTTGTAACTCTTAAATCAAATTTAACATAAATAGTTATTTGTAGTATATTCTGTTTAATATCCGTCCAAATCAAATTAGGCACTTGTTTTCCAGTTTACGTTATAGTGTTATAAGATTAATTTGGTTTTTATATTATATGTAATAGAATATTTCTCAATTTTTTTCATTAATTGTATATCTCTTATTTTAGGTAAATTATAATTCTTTTGTAATTATGTTAATTAATTACCTAGTTTGTATCAAAGTAAATATTCTTGTAACCTTATATATATTGTAAATCATTTATCAATAAAATCAAGGAACATATTCATCGGTAGCCTAAAACTACAAATCATACCCTAACTACCGATACACCTTCTCGGCCGCCACCTTTTTTCCATGTCGGCACATAGCCCACGTCAGAACCTAGCCGACGACCTCTCTCGGTCGCCCCCCTCCCCCATCTTTTCCTACGATGGAACCCTAGTTTTTCCGGTCATTCTCCCTCTCTCTTCCTCATAAATTTCCTCTTCCATGATGGATAAAACCAAATTTCACACGGCACTTACCGTAAACAACATTAAAAACTTCATTCTTGTGACTCTTAAGATGAAAAAGGGTCAATACTCCTCATAGGCGGAGCTTTTTAAGATCCATTATCGTGTTTACGAAGTTATCGACCACATCATCCCTCTTACGCCTAAGTCCACAGACGTACCATCGGCTTCGACTTCTGATGATGCACTCTGGTCTCGTTTGGACGCAGTCGTCCTCCAGTGGATATACGACACAATATCTAATGATCTGTTGCACACCATCATTGAGACCGATGCCATTGCCCGCCAAACGTGGGAACGTTTGGACAGTATTTTCCATGACAACAAAACTCAACGAGCGTTATACCTTGAAAATCAGTTCAAGGACGTTCATCAGGATGATTTCCCAAATGTGTCTGCCTATTGTCAAGAACTCAACATGCTTGCCGACCAACTCTCCAATGTCGACGCACCAGTCACTAATCAGCGATTGGTCATGCAACTTATTAAAGGTTTGAACGAATCCTATAACGGCGTTCCCATCATCCTTCAGCAATGCACATCTTTACCTCTATTTTATGAGGTCCGTTCGAAACTCATCATTGAGAAAAATTGGAAAATCAAGCGCAGCACCACTCAGGCCAGTATTGTCGATGCCGTCCTCACTACTACTGTTGGGCCCTCCGCTGACAGCAGGGCCTCCCGGTCCGTCAACCATAACCATCGGCTAGAGGACCCGCAATAGTCTGCTTCCTCCCTTAACAATCGTCGGAGTAGGCAATCTAGTAAGGGTCGCGGTGGAAGAAATTTCGTCAATAACGGCGGCGTGAAGGGGCAGTCCCCGCCGGCCGGAAATAGCCAGCAGCAACCGCGGTAGTGCCAGCAGCCTCCGTCGTGGGCTGCCTACCCGCCGTGGGCCGCATGGGCCTCACTGTCATGGGTCTCCCCTCCTTACCCGCATACAACATCCTCGTGGACTCCACCTCATAACCAACAGGCCCAACCTGACATATTTGGTCCACGTCCACAACAGGCCTACACAGCACACCCCTCCCCTCGTCATCGACTTATGCATCGACTGGTGTTAAGACAGCTATGAGCAGAATGTCACTCAACACTCCAAACTAAAATTGGTATATGGACACATGCGCCACATCTCACATGACAACATCACAAGGTACTCTTTCGTCTTATTTCAATTTGAGTAATTTAAATTGGAATATTATTGTTGGTAGTGGACAAGGCATTCTCATCCGTGGTTATGGTCATTCCTCCCTATCCCCATCACTAATCTTAAAAAATATCCTCTATGACCCTACCCATTAAGAATCTAATCTATGTGCGACGTTTCACAATTGACAATTGGGTTTCCCTTGATTTGATCATTTTGGTTTTTCTGTAAAGCATTTTACGACAGGGAGACGAATAATGAGATGTGATAGCACCACATATCTCTACTCCTATTTCAAACGTCGTCAACAATCCAGCCCCAGTTCTCTCAACCTTTTATGCTCTTTTGTCTTCCTTATGGCATTCTAGATTAGGACAACCGGAAGAATTTGTTTTACGCTCTCTTAGGAAAAATAATTTTATTAATTGCAACCGTATTTCTAGGACTCCTATATGTGAATCTTGCGTTTTTGGGAAACATGTCAAATTACCATTTTTTATCCACAAATTGTACTTTAACGCCTTTCGATATCATACATAGTGATTTGTGGACATCTCCTATTTTGAGTATGACTGGTCATTGATATTATGTGTTATTTTCTGGATGATTATTCCAACTTTCTATGGACTTTTCCAATTGGAAATAAATTCCTATTTTTTCTTCATTTAGTGCTTTCGTAAAAACACAATTTGAAACGAGCATTAAATGTTTTCAATGTGATAATGACAGGAAATTTGATAATAACCAATTCAAATAGTTTTGCTCCAAAAATAGTCTTACCTTTCATTTTTCCTGCTCGCACACATCCTCCCAAAATGGTAAAGCCGAACGGAAAATCCGAACCACAAACAACCTCATTCGTGCTCTACATGCTCACGCCTCAATTCCCCCCCCCCCCCAATTCCCCTTCAATTCTGACATTACGCACTCTCCATGGCCACCTATCTCCTAAACATAATCCCAAACAAGTCTCTAGCTCAACGGTCGCCCACCTAAGTTCTGTTTCGTAGGAACCCCTCCTACCAACACTTGCGTATTTTTGGATGTCTTTGTTACCCTCTCATTTCCTCTAAGTTTGCTATGAAAGATCTGCCCCCCGAGTTATTTCTTGGGCATCTCTGTCACTTGACATTCCGGTGGCCTATTTCTATGTCAGTAGAAGCACGCCGAAGAGATCCTTGATCGTGCAGGAATGATATCTTGCAAACCATCGCACACGCCTATAGACACCAATTCCAAGCTTAGCACTGATTCCGGCCCTTGATATTCAGACCCGACTCACTATTGTAGCCTGGTTGGGGCCCTGCAGTAGCTCACATTCACGAGACCAGACATATCCTATGTCGTGCAACAAATCTGCTTGCACATGCACAGTCCGATAAAAGCACACATGCATGCCCTCAAACGTATTTTACGATACATCTAAGGTACACTTCACTTCTGATGCTGACTGGGTGGATGTCCTGACACCCGACGCTCTACGTCTAGTTATTGCGTTTTCCTCGGAGATAACCTAATATCTTAGTCTTCCAAATGGCAACACACACTATCCCGATCCAGTGCAGAAATAGAATACAAAGGTATTGACAACGTCGTCTTTAAGTCTTGTTGGATCCGTAACCTTCTACTTGAGCTTCACTGCCCGATTCAAAAGGCAACACTGGTCTACTGCGATAATATTAGTGCGATATATCTTTCCGACAATCCCGTCCAACATCAGCGCACTAAACACACTGAGATGGACATTCATTTCGTTCGCGAAAAAGTGGCTCGTGGTCAAGTTCGTACCCTTCATGTTCCTTCCAGATATCATATTGCTGACATCTTCACCAAAGGACTTCCGCGCATACTATTTGATGATTTTCGAGTCAGTCTCAGTGTTTGAGAACCTCCCGCTTCGATTGCGGGGGTGTAATAGAATATTTCACAATATTCTTTCATTAATTGTATTAATTGTATATCTCCTATTTTAGGTAGAATTATAATCATTTTGTAATTAGGTTAATTAGTTACCTAGTTTATATCAAAATACATATTCTTGTAACCTTATATATTGTAAATCATTCATCAATAAAATCAAGGAACATATTTCTTTAATATGAATGGTAATAACACTAAATAATTAAATTTTTAAATAAATTTTATCGGAGTATCATATAGTATAATGTTATAAATGAAATGTTGTCGAATAAAATATTAATATAAATTGAAATGAATATCAATATCAGATTAGGTCTTACAAGTTTATATTTCATTTTGCTGGAAAAAAAGTTTATATTTCATTTTGGGAGTTCACCAACTCGGATATTCGTGCCTTATGATGAGGTAAATAGCGGTAGCTTCAAGTTTACACAAGTGCTTTTGAAGATCCCTATCTCCTGTCTCCTCATAAATAAATAAAATCTAAAATTTAAAAAGGGAAAAAAGAAATAAAATAGAAGAAGAACAAAAAGATCCCTTTCACCAACCCAACCTACGTAGGGTTCACTAGGCGTTTGGATAATATTTGAGTTCAAAATATCAAATTTTGAAGTTTGAAAAAGTTTGTGAATTTTTCTGTCTGGGCATACACATAACTGTAATTCTTTAGAAAAAACTGTAATTCTTTTCTTCTTTTTTTTCTTTTTCTTTGCCAATGTTGAAGATATATGATTGGAAACCAAAATTTTCATTAAGCTTGTTTCGTATAATTAAATAATAAAAGTGTGTTTTTTCTAACAGGACAAATATTTTGGGATCGAATCTACCATCACACATTAACAATAAAAAATTCACGTGCTTAAATTTTTGGATAAGATGATCACACAGTTCAATAAAGTTATCTAGGCCTTAGCTTAGCAATGTCCTCCCTTTGACCTTATTCTTATTAAAGTAATAAACTATTATTAAAGTTTTACGTGAGATTAGGTGCACGTAAAATTGAACTAGTGGAAAAACTAAAAGTATATTTATGTCCTAGAGACAATCTATATTAGAACAAATATATTTTATACACATTCATATTATTATTAATGGAGATTAATATTTTGGCATTTGCAATTATTGAATTATTATTTGATTATTTGTAATTATTCATTAATGTGCATCCCTTGAGCTTACGTTGTCATTAATAGAGTGAGATATTAATGATAGAGCGTAACTCTTAAAATAGCCTCGACTAATGATCATCGAGAATGGGATATCGATGATATGTGATAAGTCGACATGTGGTCTGCATCACATCCTTAGAGGATGTAGTATGTCTCACCTGCTACGAGTAATGGTTACTCGTGATGGACACATGGATACTTTGAAAGTATTAGTATACCCTGCTGATATACTGTTTGTTATACTTGTCTAAAGTATGATCAGCGTGTGGGAGATAGAAGTCCTTAGACTTGAGGTCAATACGCGTCTTGTCTACAAAGTAATGTACTTTGATCCCGTCCTAAGCTCAAATGCCTTATAGGTTGATATACGGCTTGTATTGGATACATTACGATGTGGATTGAACGCGGTAGTTGAGCCAAGATTAGGATTCATTCATCGGATGTATATTCGAGAGAACACTCGGATTCTTAGTGATATTAGGTTGACTAAGTCGTTGGCCAACGCAATAGACATATTTAGAATATGGTCTAGTTGTCAACTAATATAGATGAGATACAATGATTAATCCATTTGGATAGACACTTGACAAATCCTAATTTGATTAATGTCGATATGAGAAGGCATGTAGGGTCACACTATGTCGATTGTCCGTTTCGATCTAAGGATGTATTGAGAGAGTAAATTAAAATGTTTGATTTGGAATCGAGACATTTAAATGAATAATAATTATTTTAATTAATTCAAAATTAAATTTTGGATTTAATTAAGAATGCACGAAAAATAAAGTCAAGCGTCGCGGCGTCCATACCCTAGGGCCGCTGCGCCTTTGCCTCGATTTTTGGGTCAGGCCCAAGGTCAGACCCTAATACGATTTTGACCTATTTTTCAACTATAAATAGAGTCATTCACCTCATTATTCAATACACCATTTCTAAAAAACATTCTAAGCCTTAGAGACTTAGAATCAAATACTCTCGAACCTCTGCCGGATTTCCTAGCTTTCTGAAAGAGAAGTACATTGAAGCTTGGAGCTTGCAATCGGAAGGGCAACCGCGTGTGCACCTTATAGTAGATAAAGATTCCAGATTATTATAACTTGTAAGTAAATATTTTATGTTACAAGTTTCATTGTTGTATAACAATACCAGAAATTATTGTTAGGGTAAGTAAGAAACAAAACTTTTAAACTTCCGTTGTGCCTTACTTATGTGTTTTGAACCCAAAGAAATCCTACAGTGGTATCAAGAGCTCAGGCTAGTTCAATGGTTATTTAACAATTGAATAAAATAATAATATGGGTTAAACATAAAATTGGATTAAAAACGAGGTTTCTTGAAATCCTACATATCTTGAACAAATGTTGACATTTAATATCACCCTAAATTATCTCCTACGCTAACTCGGGGAAGTCATTCCGCTCTAACTCGAACTAAGCCAAAGTGTGTTGTCCGGCTCATTGCACGGTGCACGGCTAAGAACGAGTAAGAACGGATGATGGTCGATATGGGCATTATTAATAATGGTGGGTGATGATAAAAGACCTGTGATTTGATCCCTAAATTGGATTTAGGGCTCGAACGATTTTAAGAATCAACACAGAAATATTTTGTCCGAACGTCGGCGTCATGGCCCTATGGTAGGGCATCGCAGCGCTTGCTAGGGTTTAAAGGAAGCGTCACGGCTCCATGGTGGACGTCGCGGCCCTAATGCTTCATTTTTTAAGTTCCGGACTTTCTGGACATTAGGCGCCGCCACCCCATGGTGGAGCGCCGCAGCTCTAATGCATTGCGGAAGCAGAAATTCGATTTCTGCCTCACTGACGCCGCGACCCTAATGATTAGCGCCTCGGCCCCGACGGTCGGGAAAAAAAATTGTTCAGAATGTTTAACCCATGATTATTATTATACAATATATTTGATAAGTATATTGTTTATGTGCTAAATGTCAAATTGTTTATCATTTAAATTACTAGAATAACGTCCGCTATAACTGTCTGGGCAGGCGGTGCCCAGTGTTTGATTAAACCATCTTATATCATGCATATTGGGTTGACGGTTCCCAACTATATGTGTCATTAGTTTGCATGATGTTAAGATGTCATATTGGATATGGAGTAAAAGAGTTGATCTTGGTTAAAATCCTGAATTAAAATGTTCCCCAAAATTTTAATACAAGACTTATTTAAATGAACGCGTCGTCCGTTATAATTGATTGTAGTGCAAAATCCTTTTCGGCGAGATGAGTATTTATGCCACAACATTTTCTCTAAGTCTACGAGGACTCAGACTCTTTCATAGATGCACGTTAAATGTAGAATGGGTGATAAACCTTCATGAGTATTTACACCATAGTGTTTGCTCTATGAGGCAAAACTCACTTAGATACATAATTACAGTAGCATAACTGAGTTGACTTGCTAGGTTGTCTTGGCGTCACAGTGTCGGACAAGCCGATGGACATAGATTGATTGTTTAGAACATTCGATCAAACATGAGTTACAAATTGTTTGCAATTGGTTTAGAGACCTACCAGGTTGTGTTGTTGAAGTTATCAGCCACAACAAACACGGAGATAGCATGAACCTGGATCATGACCCATTATGACCATATTTGACATAAGTCCGTATTCTTCCACGGGGTCGAAGAGTATGTTAAATAGTGGGAGCTAATTAAACAAAAAACCTTGTTGATTTGCCTAAATGAATGTGTATAATAGGAAATAGTTTTTGAATTTGATTTCCAGTCTATCTAATTCTTCAGATTACTAAAGATGTCGAGCTTATCATTGAAAATGTTGATTGAAATGAACAAACTTACTGGACCAAATTACCCCGACTGGTTAAGATATCTGTGATTGGTGTTAAAATTAGAAAGAATTGAGTATGTGTTAGACACAGTATTCCCCATAGTCCCTGCTGAAAACTCTGATGAGTATGCCCTATTTGACAAGGTGGCTTATCAGAACGTTTGAACGATGTTGCCTTGGCAAAATGTATAATGTTATCTTCCATGACTATGGAGTTACAGAGGCAACATGAAAACATGGGCCCCAACGAAATACTAGAACACTTGAAGAGTCTCTATGAAAAACAGTCTCAAATAATGGAGTATGAACTGTTGAGAGACCATTTCAAATGTAAGTTGAACGAAAGGGGACAAATGCCAGCGCATATTCTAAAGAAGGACTACACAGCTCCAAGAGGAGGCAAAACACTAGGTGCTTCTACCTCTACTGGACAAGGTATGTTTGTAATTGAAATAAATATGTCTACAAGTAACTCCCATTGCTGGGTATTGGATACCGCTTGTGGCTCTCACATTTGTAGTAATGTGCAGGGCCTAATTAACAACAGAAAGGTTGGACCTTGGGAGGTGGACCCGCGCGTTGGAAATGGAGCACGAGTAGATGTTGAACGTGTGGGAACTTATAGACTAGATTTACCTTCAGGCTTTTGTTTAGAACTAAATAATTGTTATTTTATTCCCTCATTAACGTAGAATATCATTTTTATCCCAATGTTAGACATTGAGAGGTTTTCCTCATTCATTGCCAATGGCAGTTATGTACTATCTTTTAATGATTTTGCTTGTGGAAAGGCTCCGCTTGAGGATGGATTGTATATTTTAAACTGTAGTCGTGAAATTTTCAATATGCAAAACAAACGAGCTAAGATAAGTAATCCAAGAAACCCCACCTACTTATGGCACTGCAGACTTGGTCATATCAACGAATAAAGGATAGTAAGATTGAAGAAATTAGACTACCTCGAACCATTTGACTTGGAGTCCTATGGTAATTGCGAATCTTGCTTGAGAGAAAGATGACCAACAAGCCACTTTCTGGGAAAGGGATGCGAGCCAAAAGAGGTACTTGAGTTGGTCCATACTGATGTATGTGTGCCATTTTCAACTCAAGCTAAGGGAGGCTTCCCTTACTTCATCACTTTTACAGACGATTTCACAAGGTTTGGGCATGTGTATCTTATGAAACATAAGTCCGAAGCCTTTGAGAAATTCAAGGAGTAAAAGTCAGAAGTAGAGAAGCAACTTGAAACAAGTATCAAGACACTTCGATCGGATCGAGGAGGTGAATACTTAAATAAAGAATTTCTGAATTATTTGAAGCTTCATGGAGTCCAATCACAATGGACACCTCCTGAATGCCACAAATGAATGGTGTTGCTGAAAGGAGAAATCGAACCCTATTAGATATAGTTAGATCCATGATGAGTTTCTCAACTCTACCAACATACCTTTGGGGATATGCATTGCAAAACTCAATTTATATTCTGAACAGGGTTCCTTCAAAGTCAGTAGAGAAAACTCCATATGAGATATGGAACGGCAAGAAGCCAGCACTTAAACACATGCGACCCTGGGGTTCCCTGCATATGTAAAGAAGATGCTTACTGATAAGTTGAAATCTAAAAGTGAGAAATATTATTTTGTGGGGTATCCAAAGGAAACTAAGGGATACTACTTCTATCTTCCTGGAGAACATAAGGTCATTGTTTCCAGGAACACAACTTTCCTTGAAGAAGAATATGTCTACAAGGAACATAGTTGCACAGAGATAGAACTTGAAGAAATTCAAGAACCACAAGATAACACAGAAGCTGAACCCTTGTCGAATGACCTAAACAAGGATTTAGTGGGAGTATCTGGTGAAGATTGGGTACTTAGAGTACGCTCTTAAGCCAGTGGGAGTGCTGTGAGAGATAGTACAGAAATGCAAGGCTCTCATACACAACTAATGGAAGATGATACAATGGTTGTACATCATTCCATTCAGGAAATACATGAAAATGACATTCCTGAAAGCTCTCAAGGTGATGGATTATCCAACACACAAAGACCTTCTCACAATCAGAATACAACAAACACTGAAACGCAGAGTACTCAACTCCGTAGGGCCACTAGAACTCATCGTCCACCTGAAAGACTTAATCTCCTTGTTGAAACACACATTGAGATAGATATTCCTGATGACGATGAACCTACAACCTACAGCGAAGCTATGTTAGACATTAATTCACAGAGATGGCAAGAAGCCATAAAATCTGAGATGGACTCGATGTACGTAAATCAAGTTTGGAACTTGGTTGATTTACCAACAAGGGTTAGACCCATATGATGCAAATGGGTCTTCAAGAAGAAGATTTATGCATATGGCAAGGTACAAACTTATAAAGCAAGACTGGTGGCTAAAGGTTATAATCAATGACCTGGGGTCGATTATGATGAAACCTTTTCACCCGTTGTTAAGATTAAGTCCATTAGGATTTTGCTCGTAATAGCTACATATTATGACTATGACATTTGGCACATGGACGTCAAAACCGCTTTCCTCAATGGTAATCTAGTTGAGGAAGTGTATATGAAACAACCTAAGAGTTTTTCATCTGAATCCAAACCAAATGTTGTATGCAAGCTACAGAAGTCCATTTATGGGCTTAAGCAAGTCTCGAGGAGTTAGAACATTTTCTTTGACAAGGCTATCAAGTCATTTGATTTCGTCATAAGCAAAGAGGATCTCTATGTTTAAAGTAAACACAAGGATGGGAGTATTGCATTCATTATTATATATGTAGATGACATATTGATAATGGGAGACAATAAGACTCTCTTGCAGTCAGTCAATGAGTGATTGTCTAGTACCTTCATGATGAATGATTTAGGTGAAGGTTGCTACATTCTGGGAATAGGATCTATAGAGATAGACCTAATAGATTGTTGGGGCTGTCACAGTCAGTCTACATAGACAAAGTTCTTAGACGTTTTTCTATGGAAAATTCCAAGAAAGGCGGTCTACCTATGGGTCAAGGCATCAAGTTATCTAAGAAGGACAGTTCTTCTAATGCTATAGAACTTGAGCGCATGAAGAGGATCCCATATGCTTCGATTATAGGATCAATCATGTATGCCATGACCTGTATTAGGCCAGATGTGGCATTTGCACTTAGTATGACTTGCAAATTCCAGCAGAATCCTGGGGTAGAACACTAGAAAGCAGTCAAGAGTATTCTTAAGTTTCTTAGACGAACTAAAGATTACTTCTTAGTCTATGGTGGGGAAGAAAAGCTAGCTGCTACCGGGTACATTGATGCTAGATTCCAGACGGATCTTGATGACTATAAATCTCAATCAGGTTACACATTCATTTTCAATGGTGGAGCAGTAAGCTGAAAAAATTCCAAACAAGCTACAACTGCTAATTCAACAACAGAAGCTGAGTACATTGCTGGATCGGAAGTTGGTAAAGAAGCTGTTGCGATATCTGAGTTTCTGAAGGAACTAGGGGTTGTTCCAAGTGCCACTTGTCCAATAACGGTTTATTGTGACAACACTGGTGCGATTGCGCAAGCTAAGGAACCAAGATCAACCAACAGAAATAAGCATGTACCAAAGAAGTACCATATACTCAGGGATATGGTGGAGACTAAAGAGATTAGATTAGACTATGTTCCCATAAACGATAATCTAGCTGACCCATTCACTAAACCATTAAGCTTAGTCAAGCATAATGGTCATTTTGATAATATGGGCATTAGATATGTTGGAGATTGGCTCTAGGCCAAGTGGGAGATTGAAAGTATATTTATGTCCTAGAGACAATCTGTATTAGGACAAATGTACCTTATACACATTCTTATTATTATTAATGAAGATTAATATTTTGGCATTTGTAATTATTGAATTATTATTTGATTGTTTGTAATTATTCATTAATGTGCATCCCTTGAGCTTACGTTGTCATTAATAGAGTGAGTTATTAATGATAGAGCGTAACTCTTAAAATAGCCTCGACTAATGATCATCGAAAATGGGATATCGATGATATGTGATAAGTCGACATGTGGTCTGCATCACATCATTAGAGGATGTAGTATGTCTCACATGCTACGAGTAATGGTTACTCGTGATGGACACATGAATACTTTGGAAGTATTGGTATACCCTGCTGATGTAGTTTGTTATACTTGTCTAAAGTATGATCAGTGTGTGGGAGATAGAAGTCCTTAGACTTGAGGTCAATACGCGTCTTGTCTACAAAGTAATGTACTTTGATCCCGTCCATAGCTCAAATGCCTTATAGGTTGATATACGACTTGTATTGGGTACATTACGATGTGGATTGAAGGTGGTAGTTGAGCCAAGATTAGGATTCATTCCTCGGATGTATATTCGAGAGAACACTCGGATTCTCAGTGATATTAGGTTGACTAAGTCGTTGGCCAACGCAATAGACATATTTAGAATATGGTCTAGTTGTCAACTAATATAGATGAGATACAATGATTAATCCATTTAGATAGACACTTGACAAATCCTAAGCTTGATCGGGTGTGTCGTGAATGAAAGGATTTTATCTTACCACATAAAGGTTAAGTTTATTGGATTCGTGTAAATGTACTTCACATATTGAGTTCGTCTTCCGGCGTCGTCTAGGAGTTCCGTGTAGACCTTAATTTGATTAATGTCGATATGAGAAGGCTTGTAGGGTCACACTATGTCGATTGTCCGTTTCGATCTAAGGATGTATTGAGAGAGTAAATTAAAATATTCGATTTGGAATCGAGACATTTAAATGAATAATGATTATTTTAATTAAGTCAAAATTGGATTTTGGATTTAATTAAGAACGCACGAAAAATAAAGTCGAGCACCGCGACGCGTGCAGACGCATGCCGAGCGCCGCGGCGCCCATACCCTAGGGTCGCGGCGCCTCTGCCTCGATTTTTGGGTCAGGTCCAAGGTCAAACCCTAATCCAATTTTGACCTATTTTCAACTATAAATAGAGGCATTCACCTCATTATTCAATACACCATTTCTGAAAAACATTCTAAGCCTTAGAGACTTAGAATCAAATACTCTCGAACCTCTGCCGAATTTTCTAGCTTTCCGAAAGAGAAGTACATTGAAGCTTGGAGCTTGCAATCGGAAGGGCAACCGCGTGTGCACCTTATAGTAGATAAAGATTCTAGATTATTATAACTTGTAAGTAAATGTTTTATGTTACAAGTTTCATTGTTGTATAACCATACCAGAAATTATTGTTGGGGTAAGTAAGAAACAAAACTTTTAAACTTCCGTTGTGTCTTACTTATGTGTTTTGAACCCAACAAAATCCTACAAAAACAATAATCATGACTCGGGTATTTCAAGATCCAGCGTTTGTGTTACGATTATTCAACTTCTCTTATTAATTTTGGCTGTAGTTTTGCAACTAACATTAGTTTGCAAGTGCTTAAGTTCATGAACAAAAGCATCGTGACAATCACCCCAGAATCAATCTTTGCTAATTCGATATAATTATGTAGTTAAAATCGTCCTATATTACTACAATAACAACAGCATACCTAGTGTAACCTTACATGTGCGGTCTCCAGAGGGTAGTGTATGTAGACTTTATCTTTACCTCGTAGATAAAGAAATGTTATTTCTGATGGATCCTGACTCAAGTAAAACATCTCAAAGCAGTTTGAAAAAGGAATAAAGAAATGAAAGCAATAACAACACCGAAATAATGTGATATGAAAAGCAATATATAATATTTAAAAAAAAACAATAACAATAACGAAATAGTACGACAATCGAAGTATAAAACACACATATGATATAGAAATCGAAGGACAAGAAACAAAATTCCTCCCACGTTCTAAAAAGAATTTAGAATTTGGAAAAGGAGGGAAAGGAAAAGAAAATTATTATAATTTATAATTGTAAGCAAAATCCCAATATTGGGACCATCTGAAGCAAGACAAAATTGCAGGGCAGCAGCAGCACCTGCTCGGAAACTCATCAGACCATAGTCATGAGTATGAGCTTTCGGAACTGCAGCAGAGAGACCATGTTGTTTTTGTTGACCACAACTAGAATATCATCTACGTATTACGTACTAGGATTCCCACAAATAAAAATTGACTAGTGCATGAAACAAAAGTTAAAATCATAAATAGTAATGTACTACTAGTAGTTAGTAGTTACCAGCCTAGCTCCCATTATTTGGACTCCGATCACATATTCTTAACTCCCTCATACTAGTTAAAAATTGCTTTTATAGATATGCTTTTTCCTATTCCCTTTTTAAGGTCTCGGTTTATTTTTATGAATCGTTGTTGTTACTGTCCTTTTTCTGAATGTTTTAAACTGTTTTTCTTTTTAGTTATCATGTTTTTCTCAATGCCGTATTTTCTTTTTCATAATTACTTTGATTTGATGCACTTGAGCCAAGAGTCTTTTCAAAAATGTTTTTCTACCTCTAGGAGATAGAGGTAAGTTATGGTATACTCTACCCTTTCGAGACCCATTTATGAATTACACTAGATATGTTATTGGTAGTTTATAATTTCTATGAAAGTAAGTTACACAGTTACGAAGGGGAGCCTTGGAGTAACTGATAAAGTTGTTGTCATGTGACCAGGAAGAGGTCATGGGTTCAAGCCGTGAAAATAGCATCTGACAAAAATGCAAGGTAAGACTGCGTACAACAGACTCTTAAGGTCCGGCCCTTCCCCAGACCCCGCGCATAGCGGGAGTTTACGGTATCCTCCTATAATAGTTAGCAGTCCTGAACAAGCGAGAAAGTGTTTCGTTTTATGGTTCTTTCATATTTATGGTTCTTTGTGCAACGGGCTGCCTTTTTAAGTTACACATTTATATAACATGTCATGTTAGTTATGCGGAAATTATCAATGGTGGACCTAAATTTTTAATTAAGCAGGGTCAAACAAATACGGAAACCGTGATTAGTGACAAATCTTGTCAATTTTTATTATATTTATCTTTTTATATTACTGCATATTATTTATATTATTTATGTTCAATAAAAAATATCAACCAAGCGGTATCATAATGCACATATTGTATATAAGGTGATTAATGATGAAGATCGTTATACATGAGTTATTTATCCTAGAAGGGCATTTTTATCTTTAAATACAAAATTCAATATCTTTAGTTTATGAATTTTGAATCACAATTCTTGTTACTTACTAGTTTCTAGATAGTTTCTTATACCTATTAAATGAATTTTTAATAAAAATATAGGGACTAAAGTTATTGAATTCTATCGAACTACTACAGTGGCTTCACCTTGTTTAAATAATTCATTTATGCATTACTAATATAATATTTTTCGTATTTCACATTTTATTTCGTATACAATAATAACTTGATACCGACATTATATGATATATATCGTCATCAAACGCCTCATTAACTATACAACTATTATTAATCTTATTCGGTCAACCAAATATTTTATTATATATACGGATTCTTATGCTGAAATTAGTTAATATTCCTATATCATCAACCAAACGACCCTGTACAACATATGATATGGGGCATGTGATTTTTAAGAGGTTTGCAGAGGTGGGGAAATGTTGAATTAATTGCAAGCCCCCCACTGTATCATGGCTTGTGACCAAATTAGGTTAGATCTCTCTTCTTTCTTTCCTTTGAAAAATTGATTAATTAATACGCCGTAAGAAGAAGCATAACGCATTTGACGTAATTAATCTCTATGGACCATTTCAAATTTGTAATATTTTCTTTCCTACAATCCACACGCCATAATGAGAAAGAGGAAAAAAATAGGAATTTAGAATCTAACACCAGTGTAAGATAATTACTCCAAGTTATCCACATTAGGAAAAAAAGTAAACAATTTTAACATACGGCGTTGAAAGAAGTTTAAGTATCCAAGGCCTAAAAAATGTTAGACGTTTCATTTTTGTAACGTTAGCCAAACTTTATTGCGTATATAGCTAGTGAAAACTTCTATTCTAGTTGGTTATAAAATATACATTGACGTGATAGTAATTGTTTTAAATTACTTAATGAAGTTCATTTGACAACAATTGCCTATAGAGATGGCAATGGATCCTGGACCCGGTCCGGATTCGGTGGATCCAAATCCGTTTTATAGGATATGGATCTTCAAAATTTGGACCCGACGGATCCGGATCCTGATCCATTTTTGACGGATCGGATCTGGATCTGGATCTTGTATTTGAGATCCAGATCCGGTCCAGATCCGACCCGTGGATCCATTTTTTATTAAATATATTCATAACCTAGAATGTAATTTTATAAGTATTTTCTTAAAATTGCTAAGCACATCCTTGCAAGTTTAATTCTCAAAACAAGTTTAATTTATCCCCGCGTTAACTCAAAAACCAAAAAATAAAGAGGTAACTTTGATAATAAAATCAATGTTATATTATTGAATGACTAACATCTCCATAGACAAGTAGTTAAAATTATATTCACTTCATTTGTGAAGATTCCAAGCACATGCAAGTTCTGCATTGTGGAAATACTAGTCAGCATTTTCCACAATTATTGTCATTGTCCAACATTTTCAATTAATAGCTCACAATCAAAACGAGACAACGAACAAAATATCTCATATGAACATTTCAAAATTGAAACACAATAAACTGTTAGCTAAGTAAAAATTGTTTGTCAGTTTAATAAAAAATTCTTAGCAAGACAAATTTTTTTACATGTGGATCCAGATCCGATCCGTGGACCCGGTGGATCCGTTGGATCCGGATTTGGATCTGATTTTTATGGACCCGACGGATTTGGATCCGGATCTGGATTCAGATATGAAAAACGGATCTGGATCTGGATCTAGTAGGATCCGGTCCAGATCCGATCCGTTGCCATCCCTAATTGCCTACCACTCAATAAAGGCGAAAAGATAACATTCGTACTACAAAGCCACTAAAGAAAAAGAAAATGTACATGTTAAGTAAAGGAATATGTTATCTGTCTTTTATTGATTATTGTGTACAATATATATATAGTGTTACATAATTATTTACATGACTACAAACTAGGTAACAAAATCTTTCTAATTACAATTGGAATATAAATTTACCTAATATAAAAGATATACAAAATATGGTAATATTTTATCAATGGTAATATACAAGATATGATAATATTCTATCACACCCCCACAGTTGAAGCGGGAGGTTCTCGTACGCTGAGACTGGCTCGGAAATCATCAAAGAGTATGTGCGGAGGTCCTTTAGTGATTATGTCAGCAATATGATATCGGGAATGAACATGAAGAACACGAACTTGTCCACGAGCAACTTTCTCACGTACAAAGTGAATATACATTTCAATGTGTTTAGTAAACTAATGTTGAACGGGATTGCCGAAAAGATATATCGCACTTATATTATCACAGTAAACCATTGTAGCCTTATGGATTGGCTAGTGAAGCTCAAGTAGAAGATTGTGTATCCAACAAGACTCAGAACTGACATTCGCTACACCTCTGTACTCAGCTTGGGTACTGGATCGAGACAGAGTAGGTTGTCTTTTAGAAGACCAAGAAAGCAAGTTATCCTTGAGGAACACACAGTAACCTGACGTGGATCGATGAGTGTCAGGACATCCACCCCAGTCAGCATCAGAAAAAGATGTCGAGACCAGAGAGTGAGTACTTGTACAGGTGTTAGCCGAAATGAAGAGTACCTTGCACATATCACAAAATACGTTTGAGGGCATTCATATGTTCATTCGTAGGGCTATGCATATGTAAGCATATTTGTTGTACGGTATAGGATATATCTGGTCTCGTGAAAGTGAGATACTACAACGCTCCTACTAAACTGCGATAGTGAGTCGGGTCGGCATACAGAGAACCCGAAGAGGCACTGAGTTTGGAATTAGTGTCCACCGGTGTGTGGGTTAGTTTACAAGACGGCATGTATGTTCTTTCAATAATCTCGTCGGTATACTTCCTTTGACAAAGAAATAAGCCACATGCGTGTCTCGTAACAGCAATGCCCAAAAAATAGCTTAGAGGCCCAAATCCTTCATAGCAAACTCAGAGGCAATGAGTGACATGATTTGATCGACGAAGTGTATCAGAAGATGTAGTGAGGATGATATCTTCAACATATAGTATGATGAATGCCATGTCATTACCCTTGCTATAGATGAACAGTGAATGATCAGATCTGCTATGCGAAAAATCGATAGAGGATACAAAATCAACAAATTGTTGGTACTATGTACGAGGAGCATGTTTCAGTCCATAGAGTGTTTTCTTCAAAATACATACATAATCTGGATGAACTTGGTCCCTGAATCCCATAGGCTAATGCATATATATGTTTTCATGAAGGTCCTCATGCAAGAAAGCATATTTGACATCAAGTTGATGAATGAGCCAAGATTTGGATAAAGCAATACTGAGAATAGTCCAAATAATCGTCGGTTTTACTACTGAGCTGAAAGTTTCATCACAATTCACTCCCACCTATTGAGACCTGCCATCACCTACAAGACGGGCCTTATGCCTCTAAAAAAAACCATCAGATTTCTTTTTATGTCGAAAAATCCATATAGAATGAATAATATTAGCATCAGGAGGACGAAGTACTAGATCTCACGTCTTATTTTCAATAAAAGCATTATATTCGTCAATCATTGCATTTTCCAATTAGGATCGGACAAGGCATCTTTCGAATTATGAGGAATAGGGGAAGGGGCAACCTAAGTGGACAAATTAAATAGCCATTTAGGTTCGGGAATATCGTGCATAGCACGGGTTTCATTATCCGTCGAGGTGCCGCTGGAGGTTGGACGGGATTGGGAGGTGGTGGCCGAGACATGGCAGTGGGACTAGGAGTACTGGTGTCGGGGAGAGAGGTGGTTGGCCGAGAAGCAATCGAGATGAATTACCGTGATGGGTTGTTCCGAGGCTCTGCTGACTGAAAGGTAGCCGAGACGGAAGGCTGTGACGGGCTTATCCGAAGCTCCTGTTGTGAGGCTAGGTGGACTGCCCACCTCGGGACGACAATGATGGGGCCAGTTGCCGATGATGACGACGACTAATTTTGCAAGTGATAGATTAAAATGGGATTTAGACCATCATTTATGAAGTCATAGAAATTTGGAGGTAGAGAATTGAGTTCGACAAAGGGGAATTGTGACTTATCAAATATGACATGCCTAGAAACGATTATTTTTCGGCTTGACAAGTCATAATAATTGTAACCTCTATGATTGGGGGGGTAACCAAGAAAGACACACAGAGATGACCGAGGTTAAATCTTATTGATTTGAGTGTATGGATAGAGGGGGTAGCATATACATCTGAAAGTTAGTAAGGATCCCGAAGATAGAGAACTTGAATGGGTGACCTGTGTTTGAGAGACTTGTTTGGGAGAATGTTTAAGAGATAGGTTGCCATTGAGAGTGCGTAATGCCAAAAATAGAGGGGATAGAGGCGTGGGCAAGGAGGGCATGAATTAATTTCTTTATGGTTCTAATTTTCCATTCGACGTTTCCATTTTCTGGAGAGGTATGTAGACAGGAAAAATGAAAAACAAGGTCGTGTTTGGCAAATAACGGTTTGAATTGTTGATTATCGATTTCACTTCCATTTTCACATTGAAAATATTTAATATTCTTTTCAAATTGTGTCTTTATGAAAGCACTAAAGGACGAAAAAATAGAATAGACTTGGGACTTAATACTAATGGAAAAGTCCATAGAAAGTTGGAATAATCATCTAAAAATAATACATAATATCTATGCCCGACCATGTTTTAAATGGGAGAAGTCCATAAATCAATATGTAATATATCAAATGGCATTAAAGTACAGGTGGATGAAGAATAAAATGACAATTTGACATGTTTCTCAAAAACGCAAGATTCACAAACATGAGTAGTAGAGACATTTTTGCACTGAATAAATTTATTTTTGCTAAGAGAGCGTAAAATAAAATCTCCTGGATGTCCTAATCTACTATGCCATAAAGAAGATGAAAGGGCTGCAAAGGTTGATGGAGAGGAGCCTAGATGGCCGACGGTGGTGGTGATAGGATAAAGGTCCCTGGTGCTGTCACATCTCATTATTCGTATCCTTATCCTAAGGTCCTTCACAGAAAAACCAAAAGGATCAAATTCAAGGAAAACATTATTGATGGTTGTGAAACGACGCACATAGATTAGATTTTTGATAAGTTTCGGGGCATGGAGGATATTGTTTAAGACTAACGGTGGATGTGGTGGGGAGAAGGATGCTTGTCCATAGCCTCGAATGGGAATGCCTTTTCCACTACCAATAATAATATTTCGATTAAATTGCTCATATTGAAATAAGACGAAAGAGTACCTTGGGATGCCGTTATGTGAGATGTGGCGCTAGTATCCATATACCAACGGTCGTCTGGTGTATTGAGAGACATCGTGTTCATAGTCGCCTCAATATCCGTCGGTGCATAGGTTGAATGAGGAGAGACTTGTGCACTATATATCTACTGCGGACGTGAGCCAATGATGCCTGGCTGGGGCTGTCGGGTCAAAGGTGGGGCCCGGATGATTCGGGAAGGGACACTGTGGAGCAGCCCACGGTGAGGGTTGCACGGTGCCAGGGTTGCCGCATTGCGGTTGCCACGGTTGGTTGGGGCTGCCCTCTACCGCCTTTGCTACTGTTTTCGGTTTGGCCACCGTGACTTTAGCCGGAATTTCACCATTTGTTGTTGGTCCGGGATTGTGAGCCATGTTTTGGATCGTTGGATTGTCGATGTTGCGGGGCAGAGTCCGAGCCACTCGAGTCGGCAATTGTGCCGCCGGTGGTCATGAGGGCGGCGTCGGCAGTGATTGCATTGGCCGCGATCCATTTGGTTTTCCGTATTTCTTCAAGGACGAGTCTCGAATGGGCCTCATAGAATGGAGGCAATGTCGTGCTTTGTTGAAGGATAGCAGCGACGCTGTCATAAGATTCATTCAAACCGGTGCGCCGATGTTGGAGAGTTGATCGACAATCATCTTAAGCTCTTGACAATAGGCCGACGCATTAGGAAAATCATCCTGCTGAATGTCCTTGAATTGATTTTCCAAATACAAGGCACGTTGTGTCTTGTTATCGTGAAAGATGTTTTCCAATCGCTCCCAAGTTTGTTGTGCAGTAGCGTCGGTTTTAATGATTGTATGAAATAGGTCGTTCGAGATTGTTCCGTAGATCCATTGTAGAACAACAACATCTAAACGTGACCAAAGTTCATCATCATGTTTCTCCAGGGGTTCGGCAATGGCATTTGATTTTGGAGGGATGATGTGATCGATGACTTTGTATACACGACAATGGATCTTAAACACTCCGCCCAAGAGTAATACTGATCTTTTTCATCTCAAGAGTTATGGGAATGAAGTTCTTGATGTTGTTGGCTACAAGAGCAGGATGAAATTTAGGTTGTTCAGCCATTAGAAATTGGGAAAGAAGAAGGGAGGAGATTTTTTCGAGAATTGGAAGAAAAACGGGAGAGGGAGTACGTCGGCAAAAGAGGGTGGATGCCGAGAGGGGAGAGGGGGGGGCGGCTGAGAAGAAATCAGTGTTTGGCTTCTAATACCATAAAGGAATATGTTCCCTGCCTTTCATTGATTATTATGTACAATATATATAGTGTTACATAATTATTTACATGGCTACAAACTAGGCAACTAAATCTACCTAATTACATTTGAAATATAAATTTACCTAATATAAAAAATATACAAAATATGATAATATTCTATCAATGATAATATACAAGATATGATAATATTCTATTAGTAAGTTCTTCTAGGCTTCACATTGCTCCTTTTTTCTCTTTTCATTTCCTTCTTTCCGTTCTACTTAGAGTAATCCAAACTATCCCAGAATAATCGCGTACACAACATTTTTTATAAGCAATATCAATAACAACAACAACATATCCGGTGTAATCTCACAAAGTGGGATCTGAAGAGAGTAGGATGTATGCAAATCTTACCTCTATTTTTACATATTTTTATGGGGCAGAGAGACTGTTTCCGAAAGACCCTCCACTCATAAAGTTCTTATTATAAAACATAATTCAAGTCAATATTACGACTCTCCCTCGATCAGAAGGTTAGTAATCTCGTAGAACTTTGTTTATATGTGGAGGAGCTCACTGGTTTCATTCTCTGCAACCTCTATTTTATTGACAAGTAACTAATGAGACCTCTAAACAATGTAAACCACATTTTCAAGAAGAATCAAAGCGGTGCCCTTAACCAGAAAACCGATGACCCTAACAAATAAGCTAGCAGTGGTCGGGCGTCAAGTTTCAACATTTGATATTATATATTACTTAATACATAATTTTATTTTCACATTATGTAGTTATATATGTTGGTTATTACAAAGGTGCAAGAAACGGGAATTACTAGTAACTGCAAAGTAATTCAAGAACTGAAAATTACAATAGAACAACAAAACTGAAATTATAATTTTGTTGAAGAAGTAAAACTGGAAACTGTTTTGTTATTGCTGAGTCGAGTGTGGCACTCTGTCCTTAAGACAATATTGCCCCGTATGTATCCTTTATACGTCCTGGACAATTCGTCTCCCAAGATAAAACAGCAATGGAACACTTGAGCAAAGGAAACTCAAGAGCTACCGTGAAGAATATTGAGTAATGAAATGATGCTTGGAAGTTGTAGGAAGAACTGTTTTTGCTTGTGTATTTTCGTGTAGTATATCTCTTGTATGTTCAGTGTGTCTCAATAATGGTGTAAGGGGTGTTTATATAGGTAAGGGAGGGGTTGTTTAACTGCCCCCATAACAACAATTATTGGCCAAATAATGACCATTATGGAGGTAGTAAACCACCAAAATAAATGGTGAGAAAGACCAACGGATTGGCCATTATAGGAGGAGTAATTCAGCCAAAATAAATGGCTGAATTGAGTGCTTGGCGTTTCTGTTCTCTTCTGCCCAATTCTGACTTTCTGGAAACTTCAGGGACCAAACTGTACATCTTGAAACTTCAGGGACCAAACTGTACTTCTGGCAAAGTTCTCTGGCCCAAAAAGATAACAGCCCACGGCCCGTGAACCCGAAACCGAACGGGCGGGCGGAGGTGCGCGTGTGGTCTTTCCTTGAACCGAAGCACATCTAGGTCCTCCCTCCTTTAAACACATGGGATACCCCTTGGGGTCCCAAACCCCAAATCAATTTCGAGTCTTATATATACAACAATTCTTTCTTCCTCTACCGATGAAGGAGAATTGAACACAACACCACACTTTCCATGCTTCAAACACCTCACTTCGTGGACCAATATCTCTTTCATTTCTCAATGAAATTTGACGATTCTTGGCCCTACGATTATCTATGTACTTAGTAGATCATGCATGTGTGAAGAACCGGATTCTCCAACATACGTAACACTAGTGTTTAAGCTGTTAAAGTTGGTCGGTCGCAACTCCCGCCAAAAACAAATTTCCAACAATATATACACAACTAAAATACAGAATGGAAGACCTAACACCTTAACGAACTCATGTGAACACTCTTCATGAGCGAATATTAACATCTCAATAATATACATGTTGATGTTGTTGATCGCCCTTTGCTTGTTAGGGATATATAGTTTCATTAAAACCAAGACCAGTAATGCCAAAAATTTAAAACTCAATATATAAAGAAGATAAAAACAAGGAAAATAACGTGGTCATTTAAGTTGTCAAAGAGGGCAAATCAAATAATAAAAGCAAAGAGATATATAGGCCATCTTAAAGAATAGTACTAAATGTTAAGGCTTTGTGAGACCAAAATGGGCGTGTTATCTCCAATCCCATGTGTGTTCACTAATAGTGAAAATGTGTTAATCCCCTAGAAATAAGGGGTCCATGAAATTTAACTTAGTCAACATCTCAAGTCTCTTCCAATAAATAATTATCTTTATCAAACAAGATCTCAATTCATAACCACATGCTCTAATAATAATAAAGCCAAACCCCTCAAGAAAACTTTTCATCATTTTTCTCTTTATCCTAACCCTACTACACAACATTAGTGTTTCTTTGCTTCATTTCTATTTCAATCTACATGCACCAATTGAGATGGCCATAAAATAATGTTTCTTATCTTATCAACTTGACATTTTTGTACTTAAGATAAGTCAAAGATTATTTTGCAAAATGACAAAACGAGGAGTCTAACATTCAAGAAAATTCTTTGAGAGACATTATTCCCTCAAACAACTTTTATTTATGGAAAATATCGTTCCCGTTTTCAGTAATTTCTATAATTATTATTATTAAAGGTAAGACGGTGGTGGGGTTTCCACATGGACATGTGTTAAAAGGAGAGATGAACGCCTTAACTCAAGCCTTTCTGACTTTACAAGCTGTCCTCTTAGTTAATACTTAATAAATGAAAGTTTAAATTATATACACGGATAATAATATATTTTTTACATTATCAAGTTATTCAAATAATATTTATAGATAAATTTTTAATATTATAATATATGCAATCTTAAAAATAAGATAAGTTATATGTTATAATTAGTAAAAGTGATCTGATTATATAAATTTTTTATATTAATAATATATACAACTTAAACGCATAGAGAGACAAAACAGAAATGAATTAATATTTTCATTTTGTCATACTTTTAAATTAAAATGATATCTTTAGTTGTTTACAGAGATATGTTTGATTCAATTTTTAGCATTAAAATATAGATGATAGGGGTAATATGGTTGGAATTGGGAAGACAAATAACTGCCAAAGAAACGTAAGGGGCTGGCCACTATCCAGTATAATATAAGGGTGTTTGGATTATTTTTTTAAAGTAGTTTATAAGCTAAAAAGCTAAAAGTCATGATATTATTAAACTTTTAGCTTTTGACTTATTTTATACCGTATTTGTCACAATTTATATGACACTTTCATTTTTAATTAGTTTGAAAAACATAACACATTTCCTTATTGGACAATAATTTAACTTTAAATTTTACATTTTATGCTTAACGAGATGATCTATAACCACATGAATTTTTTTATTTTAGACCACAAAATTCGAAAGTCTTCCTTTATTTCTTAAACTACGTGTCATGTCAAAGACCTTCATATAAAATGGGACGGATAAATAACTTTTTAGCCTAAAAATAAGTGCTTAAAACACTTTTTATCTCACTCAAAACACCTTAAAAGGTAGAAAAGAACTTTAAAATAAAAAAATACTTAAAATAAGTTAATCCAAACACCCTATATATCGTTCAGGATAAACCAATTATTTATTTAACCTATTGCATTAATTACCTCCCAAAAAAGAAAATAATAAGATAATATATTGTCGTGGTTTAGGCATATGGTTTTCAAAATTGAGGCTTCTTTTATTTCTTTTTTGTTTTCGTTGGCTCAATTATCTACTTGAACTTGTGCAATATTCTTTTTCCTTTCAAAATAGTTGACAAGTTTCATGTTATGTTATATACAATCACGGACATGATATTCTTGAATACTATAGGTATGCCAAATTATCCGATTTGTTTGATTATTTTGGTCAATTGATTATTTCTACAGTGATATTTATTAATTAGATTTGTTTAACATCCATCCAACATCAACAATCTCACCCTTTGCCTTTCTCTTCAGTAAAACTCCATACGAAGCGAAGATGACTCAGGGATACTGATTCCCGAGGGAATCCTTATATTCCAAGAATCAGTAGGAGATGTTGGGTTATGCTCCCCCTTAACTCGCAATATTAATTGTTGTATTGTATTGTTGTATCGATTATTTGATCGAGAGTATAGTTATAATCTCCAGTAGTCGCACTTACTTACGTAACCATGTAATCAGTCTACAGTAATCCATTTATAACAATCCACGCCGTGCAACATATATAAATAATTTTTGAAAGCTACTCACAATAACCAAGTAAGAAATATACCAAATATCCCAAAAAAAATACAAACACATAATAATAATCCAAATGTCAATAATGTCAGCAGTAGTCCACTATTCAAATAAACATTCATCATTGAATCTACACTACCATCAAAGCATAATCATCCTTGACTCAGAGTAATCAAGTCACAATAGCTTCGAAATGCTAGACAATTACTTGCAAAGACTCATCTTCTATCTCCATGGCTTCGATAGTTAGCAATCAATCATCTCACCTCTTCTCCCTCCGCATCATTACCTCGCACCCTTATCAATAGCAGCCCTCTGCCTCTGTCCGTCTTCCAAAGATATCTCATCTCCCCTTTTTGTGAAGAAAGTAAGCACATGTAATAGTTCCTGGCTCGCACTAGTTCTTGAATTTGTCCTGTCAAGTTTAGCAATGTAGCCGCCTTTGACATCGGGACCCTCGTCTAAATGTTGCCAGGGAATAACATCCTTTGATGTGTTAGTGTCCCATTCATCTTTCTTCCAAGGCATGAACAACTGCTCGTTGTACCGAGTAAACCTCTAAACTCGCTTTTCTCCTTTTGGATTCTTAAAACCTTGGTAGCAGATTTGAAAAATCAATGCAGGAGGGCATGGAAGTAGAGGCGTAGTTGCTTTGTTTTTCCGCTAAGTTGATAAAGATGGTTGAATATAAGTGTTCCTAAGTCAACTTTCCGATTCCTTCCAAACTTAAAAGCAATGATGCTTGATCAAGGGACTATTGTCTCGTTGAGAGAGGGTAGCCAGCTGTATATAGCAAGTTTGTGCAAAGTGGCAAACAAGGCAAAGGAGTTTCGACACGGCCGGTCGCGAGAGCCCATACTAAGTGATCAAATTCCCGTAAGATACTTGATCATTGAATTGAGTTCTTCTACAGTGGGGTTTGGTTGAGGTTCTCTTTTACTAATAATTATCCCAAGGGTGGAGTTGATGATATTAGGTGTAAAATTGTATACCTTGTTGTATAGGTACACTTTCCCAAATTTTTTGAGGTTGTGTCCCTAACAATAAGCATCGATTAGCATAGAACACCTTAATCACCTTCTCACACAAGGATTCTTACCGTATATAGAGCTTAAGATGTTTCGACTACTTAAGAAATCAACTAAACCATTTTTGGAGAATGAAGTTAGGTCAATCATCTTCTCCCTCTAACTCCCTCTATTCTTAAACCAATTCCAATTGTCCGGGAGCATGATTTAGTTTGAAACATGAAAGAGTAGGGAATTACCTCGAATCTGTTTCGCATTCTCGTGTATACTTGTTCGGATGAGGTGGTTGCAGTGTGTTTCCTCTGATGTCGGGGCAACATAGTCCGGGTCCATTTTCTCGTCAAGGTGCCTTTGATGTTGAGGCAACATATTTATCAAAATTCCAAAGATGTTCTATGGACCCTTTTAGGAATGAAGTTTCGTAGAGGTGTGTCATCGAATCTCTTCTTCTTCTTTTTCCTTCTCGCATTCTCGCTTGTGAGTGGAAGTTGATGGAGTTCGGAGGAACCGGGCACACCGAAATGGTGTCGCGTCGTTGCTTTTTGGCGCATCAACAGGGAAAGTCGACTCTTCCCCGGATCTTTTGGCATCGGTATTCACCGAATTGGTTTTCGAAAACCCTCTTTGACCTTTGCGTCGGAAATATCGATTTTGAGGCAAGGTTCGAGAAATCGATGTTGCATCAACATCGATTGGATTTTCATTATCGCCCGTAGCTCACCAGTAGTTGGTTTATCTGAACCTGCTGTGATCATAGCCTGCAGGTAGCCCTCGACCGGTCTCAAGTCATTGATGAAGTATACGCTCGTAAACCTGTCGTTACTTGTCGGACTAGCCTACATTGGAGAATAATCTTCGTGTTTGTTGATTTCCTTGGGGGACACGGATACGGGAGAGGCTTTTGAAGGATTGGGCGTAAGGTGTTTTTGATTTTGAGAAAATGACTCGTATTGTTGTACGCTATGGTTTAACGGGTCAGAACCTGGCCGATGTGACAATTCCAAGACAAAAAAATGGGAGGTTTTATTATAATGCAAAGTATACTTACACTCAAACTCTTTTCCTTAATCTTTAGATTGTATAGAAGAATAAAAACTCTTTGCACACCTAAAATAAGAATTTTCATCGCACGTATGTCGTTTAAAAAAACGGTCCTCGAAATTTTTCGACTTCCAAATTAAAGACGGAGACGTATTAAATACCAAAAGCATGAATAAAATAAGATAAATGCCGATGATCGAAGGTAACGGGACACAGATGTTGTTAGCCAAGTAATTGTAGCATTTTACAAGTTAAAAACAAGCGTTGGCGCGACCTAAAGAATTTTTCTAAGTTTGGTAGATGACATTTCCGTATATGTTCCCTATTTTAGAGGTAGATATTTTGGACTAATGTAACATTTTACCATTGTCTTTAATCAACTTAGTTGAACACATACAATTTAAAAAATATTGGGGAATCTTCAACCTTTTTGAACACGTGAGTATAGAATGGGAACGATACCGATTTTAGAGCTTTGCTCTTTTTGTATACAACGAATCTTTTAGTGGGGGTTTGCCTTAACTATCTTGTCCTTTAGAGTCATGCTTGAATCTTTTGAAAAAAAAGATTGCAACATCACTACAACACTTATCGTATATTGACTTAACGATTAAATGTTATCCGAATTTTGGGATAATATTGGGACAACATCTACCTAGTCTCTTTATTCAAAGAAAATGAGACCAAGAGATTTTTTTCAAGCTAGAAAATCTCTCATGATTTAAAGGTTTGGTAAAAATGTCAACCAGCTTGAAAAGAGTATCAACATGTTCGATTTGAACTAGTCAAGTTTTTCCACTAAGTCTCTTAAAAATGATGTCTTATGTCTATGTGCTTTGTACGTGAACGTCGAATCTGGATTTTTGGAAATATTAATAAGCACTCGCATTATCACAATACAAAATCATGGAGTTATTAGATATGACATAGTCATCTAGCATATGTCGTAACCAAATTAGTTGAGCACAACAACTTCCGCTACCACATATTCGATTCTAAGTAATGAGAGTGATACACAATTTTGTTTACGACCGAGTGTACCACGAGACTAGATTATTGCCAAGATAGAAACACCCACCACTAGTGCTTTTTCTATCGTCTACATCACCGGCCCAATCCGAGTCACTATATCCTATTAGATTAGAATTAGTGTCTAATTAGATTTGTTTTTTCTTGGTTTTTTCAATCATAAGTTATTTAAATTACTTTAACCATAGCTTAATATTTTCCGTAAATTATAAACTTACAAAGTTTCAATATTACAAAACGTATAGATAAAATAATTGTTTAAAAAGAACGAATAGCTGCATATAAAATAAGATCAAATTTGGAGGAAAATATCTTTAAATTCACTCGGAAGAGCAATTAATCTAAAATATTGACGATGAGAGAATAAATTCATTGTATTGATATTGAAGAAAAAAAAAGTCCTCCCAGCTTTCCAACCAACACAAAAAATTCATGCATTAATTAGGAACTACACTAGTAAAAAAAAAAGGGGAAGGAATTATTGGTTCCATTTACATTGGAAACTAATCTAGAAGATAAATGATTAATTAAGATTAGCCTCATGATGAGACAGATAAGTGAGGTTTGACTAGTCTAAAGTTAAGTCTAGAATGAAAATAATGATGTACTTCTAGATCTCTTGACTAATTAACAAACATTTATGTTGCTTTCTCTCTTTTTTAATTTGTCTTAAATAAAATTCCATCATCCTTTTCATTAATCTGTAGCAAATAACTCTCCCTGATTGAGCTAGAAAAATATCAAAATTGAAGGCAAAAAAGTAAAAAGATTTTTGGATGAGCTCACGTAAAAATTGATTTGGAATAATAATGATTATTAAATGACAAATATGGCAAAACAGAAACTCAAAAAAGAGAAAGAACAAAGAATAAACAGGTGATGGAAACAACTAATTTGATCCCTTTCTCTTTTTCTATTAATTTCCCCCCCCTGAATATCTTCTCTTTTTATTTTAAAAAAATTGTTTCTTTTTTTGGCATCCACTTTTGGAGATACAGCTTAGAGGAATTTGTTCTTAGGGTGGTTGAGTTGTAATATCATAGACTTTTATTTCGCAAGGTTGATTACAGCAAATGTACTTCCATATAATGAATGACCACTAAAAAGGATGCACTAAACTCCCGCGATAAGTGGGATCCGTAGAAGGATCGGATCACAAGGATCTATTAAACGTAATTTTACCCTACATTTCTGCAAGAGACTATCTTTACGACTTGAACCCATGACATCCTAATCACATGATAATAATTTTACCAACTTTACTAGATACATTCATGTAATTAAAAAGTGAAATTGACATTATTGTAGCAAAAGAAACAGCTTTGTGTCGTACATTTGAGAACAATGGGTAATGGACCTAGTTGCCAAAATCATTTCCAAGCTTCAGGGGCTGTCTCTTGCTTGATTTAATTTGTATATATCATTTTGGATTATCGATAAGTTATTGTAAAGAATGGATATTGGCCTAACTCAACCTCAAAAAACTAGTTTGTAGGGTGAGGATTGTCCAAATTCATATAAGGAGTCTATGTTTTTATTTCATATCCGATGTGGGATTCTTAACACTCCCCGCACGTCCAGACCTTGTCAACTGGAGCGTGTATAATACAATTTGGGGGCCCAACATTGGTGAACAAAGAATTGGAATGAGTCTGGCTCTGATACCATGTAAAAATGTATCTTGGGTCTAACTCAACCCCAAAAGCTAACTTGTATGGTGAAGATTGTCTAAATTCATATAAGGAGTTGATGTTTCCATTCCATATCCGATGTGAGACTCTTAACAGTTATGAAACCCATTTTTATCTCTTTTAACTGGTGGGCTTTTCATTTTTTTTAAAAAAATAAAGATGGAGTGGAAAGAGATCATGCGCTACTTAATAATGTGAATTTTTGGACGAATATTTCATCAAAATTTTGCTCGTCTTCGTCAAGGGATTTTCAATAAGAAGTCTGTCAAAAACGTTTCCGACCAGCCAATTTTCGACTAATTAGAAGAAATAACAAATGCAGAATGTTTCTGAATTATTTTATGCATATGTCACTACTTTCTTAGCCCAAAAAAGGAAAATATTGAGGAAATCAATGGAGTTTTACACACAATATGTAAGGTGGCCTTAAGACACTAACAACTTTTTATGTGCAAGCACGTTCAATTCTCCCATAATACTAGAAATAAAAGAATGAAATTCATTCTTTTTGCAGAAATAATAATACATAACAACGTGCCAGCAACAAAAAAAAGTGCAGGTGAAACTTTAGTATAGTATAATATAATATGAATTTAAGAGAAATCGATATACAGCTAAAATCATTTTTTTAATGAAGAAAAAAGATTTAGATCATGTAGAAATTTGTTACACCAACTTCCAGTTGGGAAACAACTCAGTGAAGCACTAAAAATAGGCCCCCAGAGCTCCATATGTCCTCTCTATCTATTGAGGCATTTTTCATATAAGTTCAGTTATATTACACCTACCCAGACAAAATAAAAAATGCACCCACCTCACATCAATTCAAAATTCATATAAATCAAGATTCATATCATTTCAAGAAAATGTGTCCCTCCAGCATAACATGTGCTTAGCCATTCCATCAATCCTTTTAAAGTCCGTAGAGAGAACCTTTTGTTGTTGCTGTTCCCACGAACCATCTTCCAAATTTTCACGTCTTTCTTTCTTAAAAAAAATTCTTCATGCAAGCCAAAAATCAAATCAAATTTTATTAGGGTTGAAGATACTACACATATACATTAGGTGTACCCACTAATAATTGGGATTTTTCTAGGGTAGTCAATAAGTGACCAATGAACCATTTCCTCATAACATCACAAAATAATATGTTTTAATCTTAAACAAGTTAGAATTGACTAATATGATTAATTCTCACCGAGCATAGTGCTCATTTGTGAGGATTTATCGTCATTCGACTAGCTTTTGTGATAGCTATCAGCCTACCACAACTCTCCTCTTCAATCCAAATTTAGGATCCATAACGTTAGCAAGTTCATACATGCAGAATTTTCCCCCTTTCTTTATGATAAATTCCTCAAAATATCACAACAACAATTACATCTATCGCAAGCAAGTTGAAGTCGGCTAGATGATTAATTCTCACTGATCACATCGCTCATATATTCTATATTGTGAGGATAAATTTATCATAAATTCATAATTAACTAGTTTTATGCTAGTTGTCAATCTACAGACTAGAACAACTTTGACCTTTTATCTAAATTTAGGATCGACAATGTTGGCAAGCTCATACCTGTGAGATTTTTTTCTTTCCTTTATGATATTTTCCTCAAAATATAACAAAGGAGAAAAGTGGCCAAACAGAAATGAACAAATAGTTTACTTGTTAACTTCTTCAACTTGTTTAATTGATCAATATTTCTAGTGATTGTGATTGCAAAAGCTAAAGGCATCGACCATGTGGACAAGACTAGTGATATCTAAAAACGTAATGGTCCTGTCCTATATTATGTGACTTCCATAAAAGTGCAATTTCATGCGTTTAATTTACTTTTTTAAAGCACTAAATTTAGGTGACATGTCCCTTTTCCAAGTCCGTTCAAACCGTGTACTTAACTGTGAGTATTAAAATGTCTCTTCAATTCACAGCAAGAATCTAACAATCAATTAAGCCTTTACAACTTATGAGAGTAGTACGTTTGGTGCTTCACCAAACAGGGTCCAATTTCGAATCAATTATTATTGCATTATGCTATATATACATTATCATCACTAGCCACCACCCCACCCCCCACCCCCCCCCCCCCCCCCAAACCAAAAAAAAAAAAGACAAAACAAATTACTATAACGATTTCGAATTAATGCATGTCATTATTTTGATAATCTTGGAGAGCCATTAGTGCAACACATCTTCAGAGAACTCAACACGATGGCTGATATTTGTCTAAATATTGTTGCTAATAATGTTACTAATGTACTACTACATTATATTTTCCCACTTTCATTTGTATGTGTGTATAAAATTGTCTTCTCCAGCAAAAAAGAAAGAATAAACAGGAAGGTTTTTGGATTGGACCCTTCTTCTCTTTTCTCACCCACCCCAACCTCGAAACCCAAGGGTGGGGGTAACATTACTAAAAAAATAGTATTTTTCACCGGTATTAAGTGGAAAATTTATGCTAAACGATGATGGAAAACAGGTTCCCATTGAAATGCTGAGAAACTTTCTAATTTTTTCGTGTGAGAACACTACTTACTATTTAGGTTTTTCTCACTAACATTTAATGGGAAATAACCACTAAGATTTTTTAATGGAAAATTCAATAATAAAATAAAGATTTTTTTAGTAGTTTGGGGTTGGAGAGGGGGGGGGGGGGGTTGGGTTATGTATAATTAAATTCCATGGAAGTAGCTGCTTGCATTTACTCAAATTGTACTGAAAATAGTCAAGTGTGACAGAGGACTAGTACTTGGGATTTGAGAAAGTGATGTACTTTTCTTAATCTTGAAGCAATATTGCATATACTTCTACAACAAGAAATTTACTGTCTGTGGTATGAATATTTAGGTTTTAAATTTCATCATACTACAAGTCAGCATTTACTAAAGGAATGGATCCAGTCTTGAAATTAGAGGAAATTGTCAAGAATTCGTACATTTCTTCTTGAACAAATGGAAAATCGTATTTCTTGTGCTTTGTTGTTGAATTTGGCCCTTTTTGGGTTAAAAGCATCTTCATGTATCCCATTGTTTTAATTTTGACACATTATTTACCGCTCTGATTTTTTCCGATTGTTCTGTAAGGATAAGTATTTAATAAATGAACCTCTTTTTATTTTTCATGTAAATTATGAATTTTTTAAATCACCATCTACAGATCAATTTTGAGTTTCAATCCAAAATTTTGGCTACTTGTCAAATGTATGTATGGTGTTTGATTGAGCATAAAATTTGAAACAAGTCATTTATATTTGTGTGACTATAAATTATTTGAAGAAGGGAAAATGAAAAAATTAAAGCTAAATTATTACAAAATAAATCATTTTTTTTGGATTGACCAAAAAAAGAGTCATGTAATTTAGGACGGAGGAAGTATTAGGTTTCATCATGTGATTTGCGATATGTTACTAAAGTATAGTACTCCATCTGTTCCAATTTATGTGGCATCATTTTCTTTTTTATCTATCCCAAAAATAATGTCACCTTTTTATATTTAGAAACAATTTAACTTTATAAAATGATTTACAATCACACATTTATATAAGACTTCTTTTGGACTAAACATTTCAAAAGTCTTTCTTTCTTAAACTCCGTGTCAAGTTAAATGGTGCAACATAAATTGGGACGGAGGGAGTAATAGTTTTCCTTCTCATTATTCTGACAAGACAATGATACCATCGAGAACGTATCTGTAGAATGGTGTAATTCTCCTTGGTTGGAGGCTTTTCATTAATGCAATATTTATAGGTGTTTACAATTTACAAACCTAATTGGAGAAGAATCTCTACTTTACGTAATTATATTAGAATAATAATATGGAGAATATTAATATATTCTCTGTCACACACCCTCAGTTGGAGCGGGAGACGGCCAGACGCTGAGACTGGATCTGAAGTCAAGGAACAGCTGCCGAGGAAGTCCCTTAGTAAATATATCTGTGTACTGATAGGAAGAAGGAACATGTAACACCCGAACATGGCCCATGGAAACCTTCTCACGAACAAAATAAATATCCATCTCAATATGTGTTGGTTCGATGATGCTGAACCGGGTTATGAGACAAGTAAACAACAGATATGTTATCACATTAGACAAGAGATGCCTTACGTAAGGGACAATGAAGCTCTAGAAGGAGGTTTCTCAGCCAACAAAGTTTGGCAACAACGTTCGCAACGCCTCTATATTCTGCTTTTGCACTCGAACGAGAAAGCCTGGCTTGCCGTTTTGCAGACCATAAGATGAGGTTATCACTCAAAAATACACAATAGCCGGAAGTAGATCGACGTGTCTCTGGAAAACCGCCCCAATCGGCGTCCGTATAAGATATCAGCATGATCTGTGCAGATGGATAAATATGTAATTTGTAGTGAAGAATACCCTTTACGTACCGAATGATACGTTTAAGAGCGGTAAAGTAAGGCTCCATGGGTGCATGTAGAATGGTGTAATTCTCCAAACCCTAACACCCCATTAACCAACTCTGATACAAGCATGAATTTGAAATAATTCTACCCACGAAGAGTATTGTCCATCCTCTTGATCAAGAACCAAAGGGATAAAATTCTTGATATTTGTGACGGCGAATGCCGGATGAAAGGGGTTGGTAGAGGAGGAGGGAGGAGGATGTGTGACGTCTTGTGTGGAGGAGGAGGAATCATGAGAACCCATGTTGCCGCCGGAACTTTGGGAAGAGAGGGAGGGGCGGCAAAAATTCTTTAGGGTTTGGGGGGGCTGCTGCTAGAAAGAGGGGGGGGGGGGCGAAAAAAAGAAAGAATTTTAGGGTGTTAGGGTTTGGCTCTTGATACATGTTTTGATACCATGTAGAATGGTGTAATTCTCCTTGATTGGAGGCTTCTCATTAATGCAATATTTACAGGTGTTTACAATTTACAAACCTAATTGGAGAAGGATCTCTACTTTACACAATTACACTAGAATAATAATTACAGAATATATGGAGAATATTAATATATTCTCTATCACGTAATCATACTCATTAAAATTAGTATCAAAACCTGGATTATATATACAGCAGAAATATAAAGTAGAAATTAAGGATAATCTTCCAAAATCCAAAAAGTCCAAAGTCCAGAGTATAAGACACAATGTACAATCGAAATATAATCTTCAAAAAGTACAATATTTCCTTTAAGAACGGTGAAGTTATGCGAGTTGCTACCAATAACTTTGTAAAGTAAAATTGTGGTTTATAAGTGTGAAGTAATTAATCATAGATAGCGTAAGAAATATGAGAGCGAAAATTCTTTTCTCTTTTTTAATATACGGTTCTAGCGTTTAATTTGTGTGTTGCCAAAAAGGCGAGGAGAAGAAAAATCCACGGTCAACGGTTCCAAAGTTCAATTAATAGTTTTAATTTTTGTCAGTGGAAGTTGTTTATTAAATTCTGACGAAATTAACTATTGCAAAGTTATACATATGCCTCATCTAACAAAAATAAAGATATTTTATAAATTTATAACCAGAATATCAACAAAAAAAGGAAGAAAATGGAGAAAATAAAAGAGGATGTTAAACAAATCTGTTCATTACCCTGTATGTTTTATTCTTTGCTGAATTTGGTAGTATTTAACCAAATTAACCTTAATTTAATCGAATGAGTTAGACCATAGAACATAATAGAATATTACTCTTAGTAGTTAAGTTAATTAGTCGATGAAATGTAGAGTTGACACATCTGTTTTGAATTGTCACAAATCATTAAACTCCAGAAACCGTGTTTAGAAAAACATTCTTCTCAGATTAAACCATCTATCAGCAGTAAGCACACTCAGAAAAACAAAAATAAAAACAAAAAGCAGAGATAAAAAAAACAGAACTAATACAAGACAAAGCACCACGTCACGTCCAAACGTAATATTGCATTCTTTTCAACAACCAAAAAACTGTTTCCTTGCACTATTTGTTAAATTTCCACATCTACAAAGTGCTGAAAATTAAAGACATATATGGAGTTTTTCGCTCTTTAATAACATGCATGCTCCTCAATTATTTTGAGGAGTACCAGTTATCTCTTTACCAGCTACATACAAAGCCTAAACAGTAGAAAGAAAGCATGTAGCCTAATATTTGAAATTTGTTTTACGTTTACTATTCTACTTCAAATAAATGTAGTGTATGTGATAATGACAAAAATAGTTAAGCAGCGGATATCAAAACAAAAAAAAATGTTGTGTCAAAGAGATAAAGTTTTCACCTGCCAGAGGGATTTCATTGATTGTAAAAGCAGTGTCTGTATCATCGCTGGACTTGTACGAATTGCCTGAATTTCCCTGCACATATGCCAGTCCCAATTTTGGTTGTTTAGAAGCTTTCTTGTCAGTCCATTCATACCATCCATACTACTATTCCACAAATACCTTTTTTTTCTGCAAAAAGATCTTTCTTCCTATTTTATGAACATGAATGGTGTTTGAACAAAAACAATTTAAACTTATTTAACACTACTAGTAGTGATTGTTGGAGAAAATATTAACGTTCTTGCGGCGTTTTGCTAAACTAGAGATCAGCTCTGCTTCTACCAAACTTAGATTCGTAATTTTGCCAAATAGGTAATCACTTAACTATACAGGAACTTGTAATCCCATCCACACATGGAAATTGGAAGGCAAATCTTGAATATATTTTTTCAACTTGAAATTAAACAAAATGAGTCGTCTCTCATGTCGAGTAAATTGTGATTCAACAGTTGGACAATTTCTCTGCCCCCACCCCTCCCCGACATCCACACCCCTAAAAATCAGGGCCTCGTAACGATAACAATGACAATTATAATAAAGAGATGTTCTCACAAGTTCTCTACATTTTACATGTAGAGTCTCACCTCTGGCTTAATGTATTTCCAGAAAGGAGAAACAAGCAAAAGACTCAATAACCAAGAAAACAGGAAGCAAAAGTAAAAGATTCGCATATAACAAAGAAAACAGGAAACAAAAGTAGAGTCCCATAATAACAAAGAAAAGAAGAGAAAGAAACCCACAGGCAATACTGCAAAAGCCCCTCGTGTGAGTGTGTCATTGCTATGTGGGGTAAAAAACTTTAAAAAAGTATGACAGTGGTGGATCTAGTCTTTCTTTTCCTTCCAACTGCAGACACACACTTCTCATCCATGTCAGTGTCTTCCTAATAGCCCACTATTTCTGCACTAAAATCCCCCCTCTGCTCTTCATCATATCTATTGCCCTATTCAATATTTTTAATTATTTTACAGCCACTGTAAACATTGACAACAAAAAATACTCCTATCATTCAAGAAAGAAATTACGACACCTGTATCTATTTCAAGTTTTTCAACTGATGACCAAATATTAGTGCAGTAACTTTTGCTTTCTGGGGCATGTACCATTCTCCTTTTGCCATGTTTCAGGAATGGCTAAATACATATCTAGCAATTATAATAGACAGATACTATGTTTAAGAGGGTCAAAGATGCCAGGAAATTTTGTCATACGATGTCGCCCTCACAGTGTATGTTTTACTGCAGGCTCTGAATTACTCACACAGAGAAAACCACAGGTCTGAAATTGAGTGACCATTATATACATCTTCCTAGAGTTCAGCCTTGTCTCACTGTTAGGTCATTATCAAACTAAGCCACAATGTTTGACCATGACCAAACGCCTAGTAGCTTCCATGTCCAAATGACTCTGAAGGCAGGGATTTGGATTTTGGTATCATCTATCATTTTCTAAAGCTGCATCAGGCCACCACGTCACATTTATTTAGGTATCATATAACTTGAGAAGACTACAATTCTAAAAACCATAACAAGTACCCAGTGAACTAGTCGAAGTGCATGCAAACTAGCACGGACACCACTTCAAAGAGAAAAATAAGACTATAAGTCAAAAAAAAGTGTGAAGTGCATTTCTGATATGTGTATCCTTTGCATGTATCAATATACACTGAGCTCCCAGAGGCGGTAACACATATTTATACTTCTGGATTCTTAGCGCTTTTACAGGTTTCTTGTTCTTCAGTTCCATGCACCAATGGCAATAGAGAAGCACAGATACCCATGCTAAAGCAAAGCTGGTCAGTGATCTTAGCTAATCTTTTGAACATATCAGAAGGCACAGAAGTTCCAAATAACAATAGTAAACCAACCTACTTTTTGACCAACTCAACATGAATAATAGCAGCTAGGCATCTAGGGGTAATGAGTTTGAAATATAGCAGGACCACCACATGGATATGCTGTAGAAAAGTTTAAGGAAAACAACAAATTGATTGCTATCGTTGGAGTGACCCAGAGTGTAATGCTCCTAGCTTATCATGAAAGCTTCCCTGAAAGTAAGCATGACCGGACCACATATAATTCTGCAGAGCAACGTGATAATAATAAAATTGCTACAGCAAAAACAGAAAAAATCAATCATGATTCATGTGAACACAAAAATCAGACAAACAATTATGAGACACTTCACTGAAGGACAATTAGAAAAGTATTCATATGATTCAACAACTAAGGGCAGAGTGAAATGTGATGCTTTTGTTCTATGGAGGGCATATGATTCAGCCTCAGATGTCACTTCAACTATGAAAAGGAAGAATTCTGTCAATTTATGTCTTCCATGTTCAATACTACTAAGGGCAGCCCGGTGCACTAAGCTCCCGCTATGCGCTGGGTCCGAGGAAGGGTAGGACCACAAGGGTCTAATGTACGCAGCCTTACCCTACATTTCTTCTGCAAGAGGCTGTTTTCACGGCTTGAACCCGTGACCTCCATGTTCTATACTACTGTAAAAGATAAAATCCCAGAGCATGTCAAATGTGCCAACAGAAAATTCCAAATAAATTGGGAATTTCAAAGTAATTAGCAACTCTAGAGTAGTAGAGGAACTAGGGACATCTAAATCATGAGGGAGCAACAAAAATTCCAAGCAAGGATTTCACTTGCACACATGATGAAAGATGCATGAATCTCAAAATAGCCTCAGAAACATCCAGAAATCAATTGCCTGAGAGTTGTTTTAGAGATGACCAAAAAGCGATACATAATATGACAACATCACATGGTTTAATGAAGCATCAACCGTTCCATCAAGTAGAAATTCCATGACAGCAGACGTGCAAGAAACTGGAGGATCGATAAGTATTTTTACAAACTTGATGAGAACCACAAAAACATTCACGTGGGAACAGAGATGGTCAATAACGTAGTCCAATGTCAAATAAAACAGCGCCAAACTCCAAGATGTGTTTAACTTGATGTCACTAGTCAACCAACAATATAAGAATGGAGCCCAAATGTGCTCTATGGTCAAGCTAATGGAATTTTACACAGCTAAATTTCAGCTAATAGAATTTTCTGAGGCAAGATTTTATAAGTATTTGTAGTTTTTTCAATTTCTCAAAGACAAATAAATAGTTTGAAGTTTCGGAATAAACCCTGTAAGTTCTAACGGTGAGCATTCCAAAAGTGTCCTCAGTTCATAAATAGAAACTTTTTTTTTCTTAGTTGATTATTTATAACCAAATATCTCCAAGAATCAAGATAATTTGACATATCCATACAAGTGAATAGACAAATGTTTCATATCTAGTAGCATAGCATCATGAACTTAAGTCCATAGATAATTGTCAATCAGAAATGACCTTCAGTCTACATAAAAGTCATTGCGCTTGGGGTGATGACGCAGCTAGTGAGGTTCTAAGAGGCACGTCTATAGCTGGTTGAAAACAATTTCTAGTCTACATAAAGGTCAGGCATCATTACTCTTGGATTCAAACTTCAATGAACATGAACCGTTGATCCTATTAGAGAACTTCAGGGACAACATAAGATCAAGTGTTTGAGCTAAGAAAATTTCTGAATTCAAGGAAAAATATACTCCTATATTCCAGTTTATGTGACTTTTTCTTTTTAATCTGTTCCAAAAAGAATTGACCCTTTCTAAACTTGAAAATAATTAACTTAAACCTCCTATTTTTCCCTTAATGACAAGCTTTTATAGTCACACAAATGTTATGGCATATTAAAAACCACAAGTTTCGAAAGTCTTATCGTCACACAATTGTTATAGACTTATGGTATGCTTAAAGTTTCAAAAGTCTTCCTTACTTTCGTAAACTCCTCCCCAGTCAAATAGGTTCACATAGATTGAAATGGCGGAAGTAATTTTTTATAAGTAGGAGAAACATAATATTTAGTTATTTACACATTCCTTCTCATCAGAGGATATACAAATTCCATGAGATTTAGGTCTATCTCATCCCTTTTTAGCACCTTCAATCAGCCTATATCATACCAACTGTCCATGGGCCTCGAAGCACTATCGCGAACCTAAGCTGACTTTCTATCACCTTTATAATGTCCTTAAGCCTTATGCTCTATCACTTGTTCCCAAACTTTCATCATATGATTTATATGTTTTATACCACAACAGTTCATATAGTATTGATTATCTCCTGTGAACTTATATATCAGAACCAAAGCACTCTTTTTCTACTGATTTGCCGTACCACTCCACCTCTCCAATAAACTTCCAAAAAATATTCAGGAATGCCAGCAGGCTTTTCTAACCATCATAATTTTTCACGGCTTTTCTTTACTTCATTAAGATTATCTGTAGTTCGAGCAGATGTGCCCTTAGTCTGCATTCACTCCACGGTTGATTTAATAAACAGAAGAGAAACAATGAGATGCCAATAACTATCTTTTCGGAATGAAAAAGTGAAGTACTTAACTAATGGAAGTTCAACTTTTTGTAACTCCAATTTTGGGTATAAATGTAAGTGAAATTGCTTTCAGCAAAATTTACCCACAATCCATAAACATTTAGAAGAAAAATTGTACATGTTAGGATAGTATGGATGTCTACAGGGATCGACTTCAATCTGGGAACATAAGTCTAGACCTTTCTACTTGTTGCCTCTCCTTTGAATGGACCTTCCCCTTCACGTCTCTCAATCGGAACATACCACAAAATAGAGGCAAAACATTTAACAATATAAAAAAAGATAACCCCAGGATATAACAAAGTATTAAAGTGACAGGTTTAATAGGTTTATACAAGCCCTTATTATCTTGCTTATTGTTTTTAAGACCCTAAGCTGTCAATAACTCGTCAATACCAACAGGCAAGCACAAGAAAAAAGAAAGAGAAATTCTATAATCCTGCTATTCAGTTGCTTTTCAATGATAGCTACATTTAATTACTATAACTTGATGCCCTATCCTAAACCAGTTACAGAATTTATTAGATGGGCTGATTAAGTTGTTGAATAGGTTTCTTTTTGATAAAGTAAACAATTTTATTCATGTGGGAGTAGTCCCGTAAACAAGCCGCATACCAAAAAGTAGAGAACCTAATTTGACACTGATATTCAGAAAATATATGCAGGCATCACATTCTCGCGATAATTAATTTTCTGAAAGCATATCTCTAGAACATCTTATTATCAGGTGGTAAAGTACTTAATTTGACGAACAAACCAATCAAGAGAGAAGCTATTATTAACTAGTTTATCATCTATGCAACAAGTATCATATACAACTGTCAATCCGAATATTTTATCTTGTGCTTTCGTAAACAAAAGTATAATGTAATTGTGTAAATGGCGGCAAACTAAAAATAGACTGCAGATACAATCATAATTCATGATTCATCAATACATTCCAGCTACTTTCATCCATATCTAGAGTTCCTATAAGTTAAGATTGCAAGAACACGTGCATGATATGCACTATTTGAACGCAAGTGCATTGATTCCAACAAGCATGAATCAATCACATTAATTGAAGCTAACTGTCTTCATGACAGTCCCAGACAACTCAGTAAAGCTTAACATGACGTGAACAATGAAACAAATTGCTAAAATTCATATTAATTTTACATCCACATTCCCGAACCGGAAAGGAATAAAGCTTACAACTTTCCCATCTAACGAATGAGACCAGTGTTACTAATAGTTCCAGAAACCACAGCAAAGCATAATACATCAAAATCAACTACTATTTCACCTCAATCCCTAACTAATTGGGATTGGCTATATGGATTCTCAATATCCATTTCGATCTTTGAACTTCTCATTCTAATACTCAATAATTATTCTTTTAACATAGTAAGGCATAATCAGAGATACAAAAAATTGCTCCTGAAACTAATTAGAGGTTGGCTATATGAATCCAAAGTATCATCCTAATACTCAATAATTTGTCTTATAACACATTAAAGCAGTATTCGAGATATATATTGAAACAGAATTACATTCATATCAATTTTACACCAACAATCACAACGAATAAGGAATAAAGCTTACAACTTTGCCATCTAAAGAATGAGGTCGGTGTCACTGGTAGTTCCAGAAACCACAGCAAACAATAATACAACTACTATTTCGCCTCAATCCCTAATTAATCGGGGCCATCTATATGAATTCTCAATATCTATTTCGATCATTGAACCTGTCTCATTCTAATACTCATTAATTTGTCTTTAAATATAGTAAAGCATAATCAGAGACAAAAAATTGCTCCTGAAACTAATTAGGGTTGGCTATATGAATCCAAAGTATCATTCTAATATTTGTCTTTTAACACATTAAATCATTATGAAAGATTGATGTTGAAACAAATTTCATTCATATCAATAAGGAATAAAGCTTACAACTTTGTCATGTGAAGAATGAGGTCAATGTCACATAATTGAAAATCCAAAACACAAACATCCCTTCGAGAACACCCAACATTACACCAGCAATAACATCAAACACAAAATGCCGTCCAAGAAGAACCCTAGAACACGACGTCGTTATGGACCATCCGATCACAATAAGGATCAAATAATCCACAAATAAATCATACTTAAGCTGAATCAAAACCTGCTTAATAAAATCGAAGGAAAGATAAAAGAGAGTAGCGATCATTGAAACCCTAGATGAATGTCCACTAGGAAAAGACCAATGGTCAACGGAAAAGGAAACAAACATGTTTTTATTGTAAACGGGTCGGGGCCTCCGAATTAGGTGTTTGAGGGGTCCGATTACGATTAGGTCGAGGATGCCGCCGAGGAGTAGGTTGATTAGGAAGATGTTGGCGGTGGTGCTATCCGAGAAAGCGAGAGGGTAAAGGAGTAGTGAGAGGATTAAAGGGAAGAAGAGGAAACCGTCGCCGGAGATTTCTAGGGTTTTGAGGAAGTAGTAAGGGAGGATAGGGTGAGTTAGAGTGTAGAGACGGAGGGAGATCGCGGTGTCGAAATCGACGATGCGGCGGATAAATGACGGCGACGGTGACGGAGGTGGTGACTTGGATTTCATCTTTCCAGTTTTGTGGACATGAAACCAACTGAATTTTCAGTTGAAGTATGATGTGGAAATGTCAGGAAATTCGTTAAAATAGCCCAACAACGAGTACTAATTTCATAATTATCATTATCATTTAATTGCACAGTTTTCCTTCAAAATGGACCCGATCTGTAATTTTTACCCCTAAAATGAAATTTATATCTATTAGAATATAATTTTCTCCAAAGATCCAGATTAAGTTATGTCGTATTGCTTAAAGAGCTATTTTCATTTTTAGAGGCAAAAATTAAAGACCAACACAAAGTAGGAACAAAAGTGCAAATGACCCAATCATTTTTCTTGGTGTTGGCCCATGTTCGAAGGTTTACTAAACCAGAGATTCTTGGTTCGAATATAAGAAGAGACAAAAAAAGAAAAAAATTCGCAGAGCAAGATTTTCATAGAAATTATGCATATTCGGTCAAAGTTATATAGAAACTACGTTGTAACTAGTCGGACAAGGTATAATCTTAATTTTTCAACGAAACTTTGCCTTCATGCATAGTTACATAGAAAGTACGCCCTTAAGGCATAATCTCTATACAATTTTTACCGAATAGGCATAATTATCTATGAAATTTTGTTTTATAATTTTTTTTCTTTTTGACTCTACTGGAATTCGAACACACAACCGTAGAGATATTTTCGATCATTATTTTAGGCGAAAGACAAAAATTAAAAACTACCAATTTGATGGGCAAAAATTAAAGACCACCCTAAAATAGAACAATCGTGCAAATTGCCCATAAAATTCACAAATAATCACTTTGTCCTTTGTACTTAAAAAATAGTCATTCGATACTAAATTTTCACAAGTTAAACTCCAGAATAAATTTCATGACAATAACAACATAACTAGTGAAATTTCACAAGTGAATTTGAGAAGAATAGATTGTGCGCAGATCCTTACTTTTATCTTGAGAGGAGAGATGTTGTTTTTGTTGGTATTTGTCTCTATTGTACTTTATAAAGCAGTACGAGAAGTGTATCACTATTACAAGTATTCGAAAGGATAAACAAAGATTCAATAATTCAACTAGAAATCTGAAATTACAATTGTAGAACAAGAAAGACTGGAAACTGTTTTTGCTGAGTCGAGTGTGGCACTCTGTCCTTAAGATAATATTTCCCCGTATGTATCTTTTATACGTCCTGAACAATTTGTCTCCCAAGATAAAACAGCAATGGAACACTTGAGCAAAGGAAACTCAAGAGCTACCGTGAAGAATATTGAGTAACGAAATGATGTTTGGAAGTTGTAGGAAGAACTGACTTTGCTTGTGTATTTTCGTGTAGTATATGTCATGCTCAACAATGGTGTAAGGGGTGTTTATATAGGTGAGGGAGGGGATGTTTAACTGCCCCATAACAGCCATTATTGGTCAAATAATGGCCATTATGGAGGTAGTAAAGCCACCAAAATAAATGGTGAAAGACCAACGGATTGACCATAGTAGGAGGAGTAATTCAGCCAAAATAAATGGCTGAATTGAGTGATTGGCGTTCTCTTCTCTTCTCGCCCACCCCGACTTTCCGAAAACTTCGGGACCAAACCGTACATCCGAAAGAATTCTGGTCCAAACTGTACATCTGAAACTTTTGGAATCAAAATGTACTTCTGGCAAAGTTCTCTGGCCCAAAAAAATAATATCAGAAGGCCCACAGCCCACAGCCCGTGACCGGACGGGCGCGCGGCGGCGGCGCGCGTGTGGTCTTTCCTTGAACCGAAGCACATCTAGGTCCTCCCTCCTTTAAACACATGGGATACCCCTTGAGGTCCCAAACCCCAAACCAATTTTGAGTCTTATATACACAACAATTCTTTCTTCCTCTACCGATGAGGGAGAATTGATCACACACCACACTTTTCCATGCTTCAAAAACCTTACTTCGTGAACCAATATCTCTTTCATTTCTCAATGAAATTTGACGATTCTTGGCCCTACGGTTATCTACGTACTTAGTAGATCATGCATGTGTGAAGAACCGGATTCTCCAACATACGTAACACTAGTGTTTAAGCCGTTAAAGTTGGTCGGTCGCAACTCCCGCCAAAGGCTAATTTCCAACTTAATAGACCCTCGACTCAAAAAAACATTTCAAAAAGATTGAACAATAATTAAGAAAGTAAAAAAGCGATAATAAAATACTATAGAAAGCAGATAAATTTCATAAAAGTGTTTTTTTTTTTCAAATACAGGGCTGAAAGTTGCTATCTGGTGCTATTACTACGAGAATAACAGACGGTTTATGAGTAGGAATTAGGAGCCTAGATTTGTTGAGTAATATTTATTAAAAGGTTGAAATGGCCATAAATCAAACAACTTAAACAACAGTTTGGGTCATCTTAATTAAACCCATAAGTCATAACAGAGTTTCGTAAATAAAAAAGAAAACAAAAATGATTTCTAATGCACGATACAATTTACTTACTTTAATTTTTTAAGCAACTCACGTATATCTCCAAATTGAGGAAATGAATAAGTAAATGATTTTGAGTTAAAGGGATTTGATTATGACGAATTCCTCAACTTTTCTATCTAGATTACAGCCATTTTAACCCAAACAACATAATACTGGGTTAGAATGGTTTGAGTGAAAGATTGGCCCATGACCCAAAGAACATGACCAAACCAGTCCATCTGACAAGAAATTGCACGGTTTTCCTTCAAATGGGCTGGTCTTTAATTTTTGACCCTCAAATGAAAATGTTCTTATTTTGGGGTGGTCTTTAATTTTTGTCCATTAAATTAAAAATCTTTAATTTTTTTTTTCGTCTAAAACATTTGGGTTCTAGGTTCGAACCCCGCTTAGTCAAAATTATTTTTTAAAAAATCGCAAAGCGTAATTTGGATTCGTAGGGCAGAGTTTGCCTTAAGATAACAAACTCTCCCTTAAGGCAGACAGAGTTTGCCTTCAAGCATAAGGCAAACACTGTCTTGCGAATCCAAACTCTACCTTGCGATTTTTTCTTAAATTTTTGACTGAGCAGAGTTCGAACTTGGAACCTCGGGGTATTGTTAAGCGAGTGGAAAAAAATTAAAAATTTCAAATTTGAGGGGCAAAAGTTAAAGACCAGTACCTTTGAAGAGAAATCCGCGCAAAAAATATGAATGTAATTTATTCTTCTGGGGCATTAGTTCTTTACGGGATCGGTCATAATTTGTGTCTGATCCTGTAATGAACTTATGCCCCAGAATTATTTGCATCTTGAGGAAAAAATTAAAGACCAGTACAAATTAGAACAGAAGTGCAAATGACCTTCCATCTGACATTGTTCGGGTCATTTGCACTTTTAACTATATTTTGTGCTGGTCTTTAATTTTTGCCTCAAGATGTAAATAATTTTTTCTCGGAACATAAGTTTATATCATCGAATCATAATATTCCATAAGTTATGTTTCGTTAGGCATAAGTTTGATTTCGAATGGTAAAAATTAAAAACCAACCTATGTGAAAGACAACAAATGAAGACCGGTCCATTTGAAGGGAAAACCGTGCAATTTCTTCCATTGTTTCGCCAGATGTTATTAATAGCTCAGTTTTCTAGCACAACAAAAGTGTAATACTCGCATCAAATGGGCTGATCCATAATCAAGTCCAAAAGTTAGTAACAATGAAATATTAAAAAACCCACAATTTTCTAACAGCACAAATAGCTGGTCGGATTTATTGTTTATTTATTTAATTGATATACATAAATTATATAATAATTATAGACGATATACACATATTTTCCATGAACTATACATATTTTATATAACTGCCGGCCATTTTTAGTTTAAGCAGTTAGGTGGACGGCTATTTAGGTTAATTCTTCTGTTTTATAATTTTATATCTAGCTATTCTTCTATTTTGACTTTTGAGACGTTTTCTAAAATTGTACGAGTTGAAAAATAGTTTCAGGTTTATGGTCAGAAGCAAAATGATTAGAGATGATCATTAGGCTGTCCAAAAAAAAGTTATCTCCCACTAACAGAAAAAAATAGAAGAGTGTGTTAATCAAACAATAGTTGTAATGATTTGTTGACTATAAGAAACAAATGCACTACACATGATATCAATAATTCCCTTGTAACTTAACTTTAGAAGGTGGAAACATTTGGTCGTGCCAACAAAAAGTTCTTAAGAAGAAAACAAAATAATCGAAAAGGCTCATGTGATGATTTTTCTCATTATATGCAAATCAACACTCAAATAGTTTTTTTTTAGATCTTACACTTTCTGAAAAGAGAAAGACACTTTTTCTTTGATCCAATATCTAAGAATTTTCTTAAGTTTTCAAACTTATAGACATGACTATAATCATATTGTTGAAAAAATAGCATTCTGGAATGTCTTTGTTTATTTTTGGACACGATAATGTAGCAAGTCTTCAAAGGTTTCAAAGACAGTATAATCATGTTGTCGAAAATAACCCATTCTGGAATTTCTTTATGGTATATAATTGGACACAATAACTTATATAGCAACGTACGTATTGGAATAAGACCAAGTAAGTTTTTTAATATGGTTATGTCAATGGAATATCCGTTGGATATGAATTGGTTAGAATACACTTGAATTTGATATCCCACTCTATTTTTTCTTCTTCCACATCGGAGAATAGAAGATTTAAAGTTAGAAGATTGTGATTTAAACCTGTAATTATAACCCGGGAGAAGGGATATAACTTTAAAATTCAACTGTTGAGACACTTTGAATTAATTTTCGAGAAGAAAAAACTGTGAGACCCAGAAGTCTTGAAGTGTAACAAATTAGTGTTGTTCCAAATCAAATTATTATACCTTGATAGTTGGGTCTGGGATGTTAGGGAACTCGTGACATGACTCCATTTGAACAAACACTTCTATGTTGATATTATTAGCAAGTGTACCATGTTTATATTTACCATATTTAGTGTTATGTAATTATGATAGAATTAGGATCCCTTGTTGTATAAGGATTTCACATTGTACACCTATATATATTTTGTATTAATGAGAAAGTCTCCCCAAGAGAGATTATTTCAATATTACACAGTATCAAAAGCCAAAACTCTAAGTCTTCTCTAAAAATCCCCCCCTTAGGTTGTCTCACAACCACCGGCGGAGCTCTGTCCTCTGCGAGTTGGGAGTTGTTTTATTTTTTCTTTCTGTCATTGTCCTCTGCGTTTCCTTTTGACTTTGTTCTGTCCGAGACTAATCACAAGTTGGTCCTTTACCCGGAGAACAAAATAAATTCTCTGCTTCATGCTTCCTCTGTTTTTTTTTCATTACCCGAGACTAATCACAATTTTGTCCTTTACCGAGAACAAAATATATCCCTTGACTACTTCGGGCATTTCTCAATTCAATTTGGATCAGGCTTTCAGCACATTGACCCGCCAACAACCTGATAATGCGTGGTACATGAATACTGGTGTCACGTCTCATCTCACCAACAATTCAGGTAATCTTCCTCACCTGCGCCAGTTACCAACTCCACAATCTATTATGGTCGGTCGTGGTCATCGCATTCCCAATCAAGGATTTGGCCACACCCTTACCCCACCACCGCATCCACACTTCTCTCTTAAAAATGTCATTTATACCTAAAACATCATCAAACATCTAATTTCTGTCAGAAAATTTGTCACTGCTAATTCTGTCTCAATTAATTTTGACTCGTTTGGATTTTCCGTCACGGACCTCCGTACCGAGAAACTCCTTACGAGATGCAATAGTGAGGGGGACCTATATCCGTTCCTATCCACATCCGCTGCTAGTGTCACTCCTCCCACCGTTCTAACAATCATATATCCATCTACGTGGCACAGTAGACTTGGTCATCTAGGCTCTCACATTTTTTATTCTCTTAGAAACCAAAATTTAATCCAATGTAATAAAGGGAACCTTTCTCATAGTTGCTCCTCGTGTCAGTTAGGGAAACACATTAGACTACCATTTACGGCTTCTATGAGTACTACTTTCTCTCCATTTGATATTATTCACGCTTATGTATGGACATCTTCCATAACCAGCAACTTAGGCCACAAATACTATCTGGTATTTTTAGATGATTTCTCTCACTTTTTGGGGTCTATCCACTCAAACTCAAATCTCAAGTATTCTCCAAATTTGTTGAGTTTCGTACACTGGTTAAAATGCAATTTGAAAAAGACATGAAATCGTTTCAATGTGATAATGGTCGTGAGTTTAATAATTCCATATTTCATAAATTATGTGCGGCGAATGGCATGATCTTTCATTTCTCATGCCCCTATACCTCTCCTCAGAATGGTAAAGCCGAAAGAATTATCTGAACCATTAATAATATGATTCGTACCCTCGTTTTTCATGCGTCTTTCCCCTACCTTTTGGGTATATGCACAAAAAATGGTAGAACACATTCTCAATATTTTACCTACTCGTGCGATTCAAAATAGAACACCCACCGAAATTCTCTACCGTCGGATCATTACCTATGATCATCTTAGAATTTTCGGTTGTCTGTGTTACCCTAATCTGACATCCATGCCCCCACCCCCACCCCACAAATTGACACCTAGATCTACTCCGTGCACCTTCCTAGGTTTCCCGTCAAACCATAGGGGGTACTTATGTTATGAGCTCTCCACCTACAAAATCATAATTTCTCTCCACGTCACCTTTGTTGAGTATGTTTTCCCGTTTGACAACATTCAAAAATTCTGAGTCATTCATTACAAATTTCTTGAGGATTCGGACACATTACCGCTTGTCCACCAAGCTCTCCGTCATGCTACCACAGAACGAAACTCTGTGTGTCTACCACCCGCCTAGTCTCCGTCACCATCACCATCGATTGCCACTACCACCGGCGTTCAGCCCAATATCTCAGTACCTTCTCTGGTCATCATCGGTCTGTCAGGCAACTATGCGTCTCTGCCACTACCACTACCTACTGCCGCCACCACAGAACGCAACTCTGCGTCTTTGCCACCCGCCTGGTCTCCATCACCATCACCGTCGATTGCCACTGCCACCGGCAATCGGCCTAATATCTCAACACTTTCTCTGGTCACCATCCCTAACTTTGTGTCGCTACTGCATCCCCAACCCCCACCCGTAACCACACCAGCCACCGAAAACCCCCATCAAACCATCATAGTACCATCACCAAACCAACACACCGATCCCTCCCCACCACCGACTCCATACCCTATATCGTCGACCTCCGTCAGTCACGATATACCTATATCAGCGATACCACACAACCCCGCCGTTGCATCCAACCTCGACTCACCCAGTTTGGTACAACCCACACCCTTACCCAGCCACATAAAGCCGATTTCGACCCCATACAGTACACCCGACCCGACAACCAACACCCTTACATAGCCATCACCCTCACACCATAAATAAACCCGTGCCCAACACGGAATTTTCAAGCCCAATGTTCACCCAAACAATTTCCCCTATTCCCAAAAGCCAAAAATTAGCCAAAATGGATCCGAATTGGCATGCGGCCATGTGTGAGGAGTTTAATGCTTTAACAAAATAGCGTACTTGGGATTTGGTTCCTCGACTGGAGGGGATGAATGTGATCTGTTGCATGTGGCTTTTTCATCACAAGTATAGGGATAGTGGTGACTTAGAGAGATATAAGGCAAGGCGTGTGGCAAATGGTACTAATCAGCAGGAGGACATTGATTGTGGTGAGACATTCAGTCTGGTTGTTAAACCGGCCACCATTCGCATAATTCTGAGCATCGCTATGGGAAAGCATTGGCCGATTCATTAGCTTGATGTGAAAAATGCTTTTCTTCATGGGGATTTAAAAGAAACTGTCTACATATACTATCCGCACAGTTTTGTCCATCCAACAGCCCCTCAGTATGTATGATGTCTCTGTAAGTCACTTTATGATTTAAAACAGGCCCCTCGAGCGTGGTATGATCATTTTGCACAGTTCATTATGCGCATTGGGTTTACATGCAGGAAGTGTGATAATTCTCTGTTTACTTTCCATAGAGATAGTAACACTGCTTATATATTGTTATATGTTGATGATATTGTTCTTACTGCTTCTTTCGATGTGTTGAAAAATGAGATAATTGCACTACTCAAAACCGAATTTGCTATGACAAACTTGGGGAAGTTGAGCTATTTTTTGGAGATTTCAGTGACCAGATCTGCAGATACTATGTTTCTTTGTCAGCGTAAGTATGCAGAGGAGATTGTGTACATGGCTAAAATGGACAATTGCAAGATCATGTCTCCAGTTGACTCTAAATCAAAGCTCAGTGCTTTGGATGTTAATCCAGTGTCAGATCCCACTCTATACATGAGTCTTGCTGGAGCACTACAATACCTTACTTTCACCAGACCTGATATTGCTTATGATGTTCAACATGTATGCTTATTCATGCATGCCCCCAGGGGGTCTCATTTTACTGCCCTCAAAAGTATCACTCGATATGTTAAGGGCACACTTGATTATGGATTGCATCTCTACCCTCAGCACCGACCATGTTGTTATCATATACGGATGCTGATTGAGCAGGCTATCCGGACATGCGATGATCCACCTCAGGCTATTGTGTGTTCTTATGGGATAACCTCATTTATTGGTCAGCCAAGAGACAAGCCACATTATCCCATTTGAGTGCAGAAGCAGAATACAGAGGTGTTGCTAATGTTGTTGCTAAGATCTGTTGGCTCCGAAACATTCTTTTGGAGCTTCAGTGTCCTCTTCGTAAGGCGTCTTTGGTCTATTGTGATAACATATCCGTTATGTATCTATCTCATAATTCGGTTCAGCATCAGCGAACCAAGCACATTGAGATGGACATCCACTTTGTTCGTGAGAAGGTTGCTCTCGGTCATGTCAAGGTATTGCATGTACCTTCTTCATATCAGTATGTAGATATATTCACAAATGGCCTTCCTAGACAACTCTTTCTAGACTTCAGATCCAGTCTTAGCGTCCGACCTCTTCCTGCTCCGACTGAGGGGGTGTATTTAGCAAGTGTACCATGTTTATATTTAACATATGTTATGTAATTATGGTAGAATTAGAATCTCTTGTTGTATAAGGATTCCACATTGTACACCTATATATATATTTTGTATTAATGAGAAATGGTTTCCAAAGGAGATTATTATAATATTACAGATATGACGTAAGTTGTTTAATTTCTTACTAAAACATTTTCCATGAATAACTTAATTTCTAGTACCAGATAATATGTTCCAAAATCACATTTTTTTCAAAAAAAATAAGTGAAAAATCATGACTTTCGTACCTATTATTTTCTTTAAAACTATCTTATCTTTTAATTTCATATCACTTGCTCCAACCATTCGTTAAACAATATTATTATCAATCTCCAATATTCAAAAGCTTCATTATAACATTATCCTATTCTCTATATTATTATTATTAGTCTCTAACATAGTATATTTGTAAAATAATTCTAATTCACCAACTAAAAAAATATTTTTAAAAAAAAGAAGAATGACTTCAGTCATACCGAACGCTTATGTGCCCAACTGAACTCTCCCTTGGGCATAATGGTGGATGATCATGTTAGAGTTGTAGTTGAACTTTATTTTTACTATTCATTTCTTGAAAATGATCAGAAAGTCTTTGCAAGCTAGCAAAATGAGAAAAACAGGCAGCTAGCTGTTTTAATGTTGAGTTAATTACTGTGACAGTGAAAATTAATTTTTTGCTGCCAATGAAATTTCTTTAATATAAGTTGACTGCTAAACTGTCCACTTATTAATGAAGGAACAATTAAAATAATACAAGCATTTAATAGACAAAGGTGGTAAGTGTTTGGTAACATTTAAGTTCACATTTGAATATACCTAGTGAAAAAAATGTAGTGACAACGCCGTGGCTATTAGGTTGTCTACATATTTGAATTAAATTAACTTATCAATTAATAAATTAATAATAAGTCCATACACATAATTAAATAAGTTATCAAGAATTTCAAAATCTTTTAAAATTTCAAGTAGCTTTGGTTGGCTTGTGAATGGACTATCATGTTCATACCACTACTTAATTAACGATACACATAATTTTTATAATTATGCATGCATGCTTAGCTATAAATAAAACCTACTAATAACTTTCCCACCTCGAAAACAATGCAAATTTTCAAAAGAAATTGATGCATTGTACATGCATCCATTTAATTCAATTTGGATTGATAATTATTCCTTTTTGTAGTATTCCTCTGTCATAATTTATGCATTATTTTACGCTTCTCCATATTTAAATTATGTGAATTGTAATCAATATTTTAAAATGTATGTTTCCTCATATTGACTTAAGAAGAATTACAATTTATAGTTTTTGAATATCTAAATCTTAATTAAAATACTGAGTTGATCTAATTTACTTTAGCTTCAAAAGTTAATTAAATTAATTTAAGTTAATTAAATTGATTCTTGTTTTACATAAATAGGGATGGAGGAAAGTAAACAATAAGCTACACTTTACATTGCTTTATTACATATATTTGTCTCAAATTTTAAAAGAAAAATGAAGGACACAAGTCACGATAGATAAATCTTCTGCAATATACAACCAATAATTATTATTGCATGTATCTGGATTTAAAAAAAGGGACCATAAACAAGATGATTGCTAACACTTTGTATGATACTGTCAATGCCAAGGAACAATTAATCTATTTTGCATGTTAATTGAAAACATGAAGAAGGAAACAAATATTATGAGAAGTACTGGGTCAGAGAGGTGGGGTTACAACTGAAAAAAACAAAAGTAAAAAGATAAATGAAATAAATGCATTGTTCTTTATAAAATATATGCATTCAAGTGTTGTACTGAACTTTAGTGTTGAAGTTATTGTTTAGTCAATTTCGACATGAAGGCTGGTTGAGGCTTATGATCATCTCAAATGATTACTACTCTACTTCTAGTAAACCTAGCTAGATCTAAGAATTAACTAAGTGCATTATAACTATCTTCTTGAATTTAATCTGTTTTCCGCATCACACTCGACCCTAGAGACACAGCCGTGCAATTGGTAGTTTATGAGTTTACACTTTACTCCCTCCAACCCCCCCCCCCCCCCCCCACCCCCAACCCCCAAATACTTGTTACATTTTCCATTTACACGTCACTTAAGAAAACATTTATAATTATAGCATTTTGATTATTTTATCCTCTTACAATTTTTTATCATGTTATCTCTTCTCAATAAATATTCACTTTTACTTATGCACTATTGACTTTGCACATCCGTTAATAAATAATAAATGAAGTGCATAATTTACCACAATATCCATATTATTGGAGTATAATTTTAATGGATTTAACAAAAAATAATTTAAAATGAGTAATTAATACTATGGGTAAAACAGGAAAAAATAAATTGTATTCTCTTGATATGCTAAAGTGATAAGTAGAAGCGAAACTCTATTTTTAGTATAGCAGACAAATAAAAGTGAATAGATTGAGTATTTACTTATCTATATATGTCAATTCCATAAATGATGTAATCCTTCTTAAATGTTGTAATTAATACAAGGGTAAAATAGAGAAAAACTATTTAGCTCTATCTTGGTTAAATAAAACGATAATTATTTTGAGACAAATATTTTAAATAAAAATGACAAGTATTCTGAGACGGAGGGAGTAGAATTTTAGTCCTTAAAAGTTACTACATTCGAAATTAATAACATGTACATATTCAATGATTGTTTTAATATAAATATAAGATTTGGACCAAAATTACTAGATTCAACCACTCATAACCAAAAGGCTAGCTCTGCCCTTTCTCGACCTTATTTTGTAGCATGTAATTTGGTTCGTGGCTCAACTTGATTCGATAAGCTATATGTTTGGTGGAAGGAGATTGTTTTCGATGTTCAAATTTAAGTGCCAATCGTTTTCAAGAGAAATATGTGCTAGTTCATATATTCACAATATATTACGTAATTAATATATTTTAGTATAATTAATGTAAAATAGATATCATAATTCTATTAGGACTATAATTGTACACTTTATATATATATATATATATATTACATTAATAAGAGAACTTCAATCAAGAAGAATTACACTATTTTACATGGTATCAAGAGTCAAACCCTAATCTCCTCTCAAACTTCGACTAACACATGTAAATCTTCGTTCTCCGAATGGTCATGTTTCAAAATCTCCCTTTTCAGCAACATACCCTCCTTGATCGATCCTTTGCCTAGAATTACAATTTCGCTCATGTCTCATTTTCCATCATCTTCTGCGTATTCAGTCTTGGACCAACAATCAGTCTAATTAATTTTATAACCAGGATACTCATTCATTGAAATATAAAGCTTCTATGGCCACCACGTGCTGAAGAAACAAGAAAACCAATCCCACTATATTTATCAACCGTCTTTCAAATTTCTATATCCAAATCAACTTTCTTACAATATCCATCTTCTAATTAATTAACCCTCATTAATCTCTCTCGCGATACTCCCTAATGTTTATACGAATTCCCATATTATCATATATAGGTTCAGAAGAGAAGCTCACGGAGAGCCCTCCTGTTTGAAAAGCGCATCGCTCGCTTTTAGTATTTTTCAACAACCTCGTCTTCCTATCTAACCTACCATCCATGAACATGGCACGATATTCCTTGTTGCAGCCCAACATCCTGGGCCACCAGCACCAGGTCCACTTCTCCGCAGCCCAACAGCATGCCTATGACCCCTGTCGAACTGAGTCAAGCCCAGCAACAACAGCGGGCACCGCCGAGGCCCACTACACAGCGGTCCAGCACCACCGAACCCTTTTCCAGCCACCAGGCCCACTACACAGCGCAACAGCAGCCGCCCAGCCTTAATCCAATAGATTTGGGCTAGGCTTTTGGTTCTTTAAAAATTCAACAGCCCGATGATGCGTGATATATGGATACGGGCGTCACGTCTCACCTCGCCAACAATTCTGGTAATCTTCCTCAACTGCGTAATTTAAATACTCCTCAATCTATTATGGTCGAAAATGGTCATCGCATTCCAATTCAAGGGTTTGGCCACATACTAACTCCACCACCGCAACCCCACTTTTCCCTTAAAACGTCCTATATGCCCCTAACATTATCAAGAACCTAATCTCTGTTAGAAAATTTGCCACCGATAATTCCATATCCATTGATTTTGACCCGTTTGATTTTTCTGTAAATGACCTACATACGGGGAGACTTCTTACGAGATGCAATAGTGTGGGGGACCTCTATCCTTTCCTATCCACGTCTGCTGCTAGTGTCAATCCTCCCACATATCTAACTGCAATCTCCTCCTCAACGTGACATAGTAGACTTGGACATCCCAAAGCTCATATTTTTTATTTCGTAGAAACCACAATTTAATTAAATGGAACCTTACCCAAAATTGTTATTCTTGTCATCTAGGAAAGCATGTTAGACTTCCATTTATGTCATCTTTGAGTATTACTTTTTCTCCCTATGATATTATTCATGCTGATTTATGGACCTTTCCTATTACTAGCAAATTGGGTCATAAGAACTATTTAATATTATTGGATGATTTTTCTCACTTCCTATGGGTCTATCCGCTCCACTTTAAATATCAGGTCTACTCCAAGTTTCTTGAATTTCGTACGTATGTTAAAACATAATTTGAAAAAGAAATAAAAATGTTTCAATGGTCGTGAATTTAACAATTCTCTCTTTCATAAATTCTGTACGGCTAATGGCATGGTATTTCATTTCTCCTGCCCCCATACGTCCCCTCAAAATGGTAAAGCCGAACGTATTATACGCATTATTAACAATATGATTCGTACCTTACTTTTTCATGCATCTCTTCCCCCCAACTTTTGAGTATATGCATTAAAAATGGAAGAATACCTTCTTAATATACTACCTACCAGTACGCTCCAAAATAGGATCCCTACTGAGTTCCTATTTCGTCAGATCCCTACCTATGATCATCTTCGGGTTTTTGGTTGTCTTTGTTATCCGAATCTAGCCTCCACCGTCCTCACAAATTAGCACACCTTTCCACTAAGTGTGTCTTTTTATGGTTTTCGTTAAACCATACGGGGTACTTATGCTATAACGTGTCCACACGCAAAATCATAATCTCACGTCATGTCACGTTTGAGGAGAACATCTTCTCCTTTGCCAACATCCTTAAATTTTGATTCACTAATTACAGATTTCTTGATGACTCAAACACCTTACCTCTAGTCCAAAATGCACGACAAAATCCGCACCCTCAGGCCGTACCACTACCTGTCCCGTCGACCCCACCCCACTGCCCAGTCTCTGCCCAATGATACACCCGCCACACTGCCCCACCCCACTGCCCAGTCCCTGCCCGCCACACTGCCTAGCCCCTGCCCGTCACCCTTCAAGCCCATTCCCGACCCCACTGCCCAGTCCAGTCCATCACCACCCAGCCTCCCTGCCCCACCCGTGATCGTCCCCACACACCGTATGGAAACTCGTGCACAATATGAGATTTTCAAACCAAAAGTTCACTTTAACCTATCCACTCAAACCATCTCACTCATTTCTAAAAACCCAAAATTATCCAAATTTGACCCAAATTGGAATGCGGCCATGCGTGAGGAGTTTAATGCATTAACCAATCAGGACACTTGGGATCTTGTTCCGCAACCAGAAGGGGTGAATGTGATTCATTGTATATGGCTCCATCGTCACAAATTCCGAGATAGTGGAGAGCTTGAACGCTATAAGGAAAGACTTGTGGCTAATGGTACTGGTCAGCAGGAGGGAGTGGATTGTGGTGAAACTTTTAGTCCGATGGTCAAATCAGCCACCATTCGCACAGTATTTAGCATAGGTATGGGAAAAAATTGGCATATTCACCAGTTTAATGTAAAAATGCTTTCTTAATGGAGATTTGAAAGAAACCGTTTATATGCATCAACAGCCTGACTTTGTGCATCCAAAGGTTCCTCATTATATCTACCATTTTCGTAAGTCACTATATGGTTTGAAACAAGCTCCTAAGGCTTGGTATGAGAGGATTTCTACATATATCATACATATCGGGTTCGTGTGCAGCAAGTGTGATCATTCCCTATTTATTTTTCATCGAGGTATTGACACGACTTATCTTCTTTTATATATGGATGATATTGTTTTGATAGCTTCTTCTGATACACTGAAACACGAGATCATTGCTCTGCTCAAGTCCGAATTTGCTATGACAGATTTGGGTAAGTTGAGTTATTTTTTGGAATATCATTGACCAGATTCGCACATGCCATATTCTTGTGTCAGCGTAAGTATGCAGAGAAGATTGTCTACATGTCTAAAATGGCAAACTACAAGATCATGCCCACTCATGTCAACTCAAAGTCCAAACTCAGTGCGGATGACGAGGATCCGATCAACGATCTCTCTCTTTATATGAGTCTCGCAGGTGCTCTTCAGTATCTCACCTTCACTCGGCCAAATATTACATATGTTGTTCAGCATGTGTGCTTGTTCATGCACACACTTAGGGAGCCTCACTTTACAACTCTTAAGCATATCATTCGGTACGTTAAGGGCACTCTTGACTATGGACTACATTTATATCCCTCCGCACCGACTAGGCTGCTCTCTTACACAGACGCAGATTGGGCAGGTTGTCCGGAAACCTGTCGCTCTACGTCCGGCTATTGCGTATTTTTGGGGGATAATATTATTTTGTGGTCTGCCAAGCAGCAAGCCACACTTTCCCCGTTCGAGTGCAGAAGCAAAATATCGAGGCGTTGTGAACGTTGTTGCCGAGCTATGTTGGCTCTAAAATCTCCTTCTTGAGCTTCATTTTCCCTTACGTAAGGCATCTTTGGTTTAATGTGATAACATATCTACTGTCTATTTGTCTCATAACCCGGTTCAACATCAGCGAACCAAGCATATTGAGATGGATGTTCACTTTGTTCGTGAGAAGGTTGCAATGGGTCACGTTAGGGTGTTGCATGTTCCTTCTTCGCATCAGTACGCAGATATCTTCACAAAGAGGCTTCCTCGGCAACTGTTCCTTGACTTCAGATCCAGTCTCAGCGTCCGGCCTCCTCCCGCTCCGACTGAGGGAGTGTGATAATGAATATATTCTATATATTCACAATATATTCTGTAATTAATATTTTAGTATAATGAATGTAAAATACAGATCCTAATTCCATTAGGACTATAATTGTACACTCTTTATATATATATATATATATTGCATTAATAAAAAAACTCTAATCAAGGAGAATTACACTATTCTACGATACATTTAAAAGATTTTTATACTGTTTTTAAGAAAATGAAAATGCAATCGACTTTAGTAATTTCACCTTTTTTTTTTGTTAGTAATTTCTCCTCATTATATCTAAATGTATATATGGGTGCATTTAATTCCTTGTGGTACCTCGTGTAGAGGTAGCTCAGCCCTACTCTTTAGTGAGTTAGCTATAGCCTATGTGTCTAGCATGCAAATTGCAATGGTTGAATAATATTCAAAGTACCATTTATTCATTGCATGTGCATGAGTTGTACTTGTAAGCAACCTGCTAATCAAGAAGGAAAATAAGAAATCAGTTTATGTTGATTGTCCCATCCCTGCCTCAACTCCATGCTTCAGTCCCTTCAATTTCATAAATGGAAGAAGAGATAACAAATTTTATAGTAAGTTCATAAGTATTGATTGTTTCTTCTTGCTATTAGAAATAGAGGTTTTCCATCGACAATGAGTAAAATTTTTGTGTTATAAAACATGTTTTTCTCAATCTGATTCCCATCGAATCAGCTCATCAAAAAATGCATGGTGGGAAACAGATTACTATTGAAACATTAAAAACTTCATAATTTTTCTGTGTGAAAACACTACTATTTTTTTCTTTTCTCACTGATTCAATCAAAATATTTGTGAGAATAACCACTGAATATTTTTTAATTGAAAATAGTGATTTTTAATAGTGTCTCCATCACCCAATAACTCACTCTACTCACCCTTCACTGCCTCCCCCCCTCCCCCGCTCTCACTTTTGTTGGGTGTACAAACAAAATCTCATATATAACTGGAAAAAAATGTTATGTATAAGGTGTAGTAACAATCTTAATGGTATGACCTATGAGGCCTTTGAGAAAAAAACCATGCGGGCTTGGTACAAAACGTATAATAGCATACAAAGTTAATAGTATTTTTGGATTGTTTTAACCCAATAACGGGTATCAAAGATAATGGTTTGGTGAGACGAGTACGAAGATGATGGAGTGATGGTGTAATACTCGACTTATTGTCTTTGCCTATTTATAGGTCAGTTTATATATAGTACTACATTTACTCGTAGGTTGGAAATACATACACAAAGAAGCCTACTCAAATGAAGTGGGTGAGACACATGTGAAGTAATACCAGTAGCTTGAGACGCACACATAAGAAAGTACGTAAACTTGGATGTCTTAATTAAATACTTGGTTAAAGTGGGTGACACACAATTAATCTCCATATAAACTCATGAGATGATGGATCATGCAGAACTTAGCTCGAAGGGGAGATCATTGGGTGTGGGAACAAAATTTTGCGTTAGTAGCTGAAAAGAAAAAGAAGCTACTTATTGTTGGATATGTAAAGCAATACGAAAAGTAAATAAATATTACAAGTGTTCGAAAAGATAAACAAACAAGCCAATATTCAGAACTGTCGCAAGCTTGTTGAGTCTTGAATTTTGATAACCTGAAATCAAGAAATACTAAATCTGGATTGTTACAACTGTGGGCTGAGTCAAGAGATGACTCTCTGTCTTTAAGACAATATTGCCCCGTATATATTCTTTTACGTTAATGGGCAATAGTCTTCCAAGATAAAACAACAACTAATCAACACTACAAAGCAAATAGGTTGATTCTGACGAAGAAAACAAACACGAAACGACTTGCTGAAGAATGAAAAAGGAAGGAAGAGTTTTCTATTTTAGTCCATTGTTTGTGCTTCACGTTTTTGGAATGGACTTCGGTTGTTCTCTTTCTATTTGTCTCTGTGTATATATGTTAGTCTCTGCAATTGAGCCAAAATGCTTCAATATATAGCATAAGGGGAGGGACTCCTCAACTGCCAAGTAATGGCCATTAGTGAGGGAGTTAATCAGTCAAGTAATGACTGATTTAATGTGCAGCATAAAGGAGCTGTTAGGGAGGTTTAAAGTGCAGATTAATGGAGTTTTAACGCTCCAAAAATCAACTCCAACGACATTCCCAATTTCAGCTTTTCAGAAACTCCAGGGACCAAACCCGCAACCCAAGCCCGGATTGGACGGGCGGCGGCGGCGCGGGTGGGCTTAGCCTTGAACCCAAGCACATCTAGGTCCTCCCTCCTTCAAACACATGGGTTACCCCTTGGGGTCCCAAACCCTTAGCCAATTTTGAGACTTATAAAGAGAACAATTCTTCATTTTCCCACCAATGTGGTAGATTTGTCCCACACCATATTTCCATGCCTCAAACACCTTACTTCGTGGACCAATATCTCTTTCATTTTTCAATGAAATTTGACGAATCTTGGCCCTACGGTCATCTACTCACTTAGTAGATTATGCATGTGTGAAGAGACAAAGCCTCCAACATACGGAACCCTAGTGTTTAAGTCATTAAATACGGGTGGACGCACCTCCCAACCAAAGACAAATTTCCAACACATATAAAGTATGGCGATGCTCTTAATGGCATGAAGCCTATTGGGGAAAATTATTCGAATTTTGTTCAAAACGGACAATATCACACCATAATAAGAGTATATTAGCTTTGACTGATTTATTTCAACAACCTCCACCCTTGACCACCCTGCCCCCACCTCATAATGTTTACCTATATTAAATAAATGTACCTCAAATAATATTTTCTGCTTAACTTTAGAAGCAAAAAGTTAAGTAAGAAAATCAATTATTTTTTAGAAAACATTATCATTCAAACCATGAGACCCTTAAAACTTAAAGTTTTCTACTCTCTATTACCCCTACGTAACTTGGTGCATGTCGGAGCTAATCTTGATTAAAGTGAGTGTCGCGTTTAAATTTGAAATGGACTTGCAAAAATGCTACGTAACTTTAAGGTGAAAGTAGAAACTTTTTCTTTTATTCCTTCTTACTTTCTTGGTAAATCTGTTAGTCATTTCAATGCAATCATATTGTACGACTACCTTTGCTAAGAAACATAGAACACACCCAACAAAGTTATGGGGGTTCCAAAAATACATGCATCGGTGATTGAAGAGTACTCAGAAAATGTTGAGCAAAATGGGAAAAAGAATTTAAGATGAAAGTAAAGTAAAGGTTAGAAAAGGCAAAAAGTGAAAGTATAGGGGGTCGAAATTGAAGCACGCTAAGTTTCATTTTAACGCCATTCCCGGGGCTCCAATGGATTCTACAGGCGTGAATTCAAAGGCTGACAGATACATACATATACAAGAAATTCAATAAAAATCTATTTACGCTCATTTACATCAAATTAATATACTTTATCTCAGTTAAATAATAAATAATGTAAAAGTTTAAGTTAATTAATTATAATTAAGTAATAAAAATTAGATGCATACCATATTATTATAGTGTATTAGTATAAGCATCGGATATGAATAACCTTTCGTTCAAAAGAAAGAAAAAATAATCCATTGAGACCCTTATCCAAGTCCCCACTTACCAAATATTCCTCATTTGTGCCACCATACCTTTTTCTTCATCAAGTAAAAAGACCTCAAAATTATGTAATTATACCTCCGGTCCATTTTTAATGTCGTTTAAGTAGTATATATTTAACAACTTTAATAGTAACAATATTTATCTAAATTACCTTTGATTTTTTCCCTTAAACATCTTATTTAATTAACACTATAACCAAATTATATCATCAATTCCACGTAAGTTGAAGTTGAGAATAGCGCTCGCTATCTTTCCTGTCATAGGCATATCTGCTTACTTATCTAGGATCTTGAGTAAGCTATTAACACTACGTATACTTATTTTAAAAAAGGTGAATTAGAAAGAAAATAAATACAAAAATGATCCCTTATGTTTGAAGATTGGTTCAAAATAGTCACTTATGGTATTTATCCAAGTACCCCACCTACCAAATCTTCCTTTTGTCAAATAAAAGTTAGTTTCCTTTTCGAGTAAACAGCCTCAAAATTAAGAAATAGCTAGTTCTCATAACTACATACGAAAAATAATAATAATGGGAATGGATATCAAGAATCCATTGCATTGGAGGAAAAAAGAGCAATGAGATGATGTTTAGTCGTTTGAACTATATTTGATTGAAGCTGGAAAATATAACAGGTAGTACATCTTAATTTCCAATATCATAAATGTTTTGTTTGAATTTATAATATTTCAATACTTCGTATTTTTAATGATTATCTAACACGAGAGGTGCTCTAATAAACTATAATTGGTATTATCTATACGATTTTGAACTTTCAGTATTTTCCAACTTTTGTTAGATGTTCTTGAATTTCAAGATGTTCTAATTTTTTGGAGTATTATTTGAAGCTGAAAAAAAAAAATGTATTTCAAATATTTAAGTTAGAGTTCGTGTTTGGACATGATCAATTCCACTTAAAAAATACGAGTAGACAGTATTTCACCATCATTTGATCAAATACTTTTGGCCAAACTAAACTTTGCAAGAAGCTTTGAGTGAGGGAAAGTTGGAAGAGGGTTTCCAATGGGAATCATTTTCTTCTTTTCGTCCTGAAAATTTTCTTCAAAGACAAGAACTTTTCTTTTAGAAAATATAAAGGAAAAAGTTCAAGATTCCATAAACTAAATATATACTCCATTGGTCCCAAAACGATTCTCTTACTTTCCTTATTAGTTTGTACATGATTAACACATTTCTATATTTATAAACAATTTAATTTTATGAGCCAATTTTTACCGTCACACAATTATCTAAGGCTTGTTTTGGACCATACATTTCAAAAGTAGTCTTTTGTTTCTTAAATGACAATCTTTTTTTTTAAGACGGAGGGAGTATATTCTTTCCAGAAATTCAAGCAAGGAAAATGAGAATATATATATATATATATATATATATATATAAAGCATAGTCTATATGGTGAAAAAGAGGACACGATGAATTTTCCTACAATAAAATTAATAGCATTCCTGATAATGACAAAACTGTTAAGTCTTTGTGGTTCTCACATTGTTCCGGTGATTCAGATTCATAATAAATTTGTTATCTTATTAGAAAGAATTTGATGGCCTTTGAGGAATTGTATAAATCAATGTTAGTCTCCTTTAGCCCTATAAGTGAAACTATGGACCACTTCCCCAATAAAACACCAAACTTCGTGTACAGTGACATGCTACCTTAGTGTTACTAGCAGTCATCTGCTACTTCATATACATGTACGGGTCCGTAAAATTCAGTAATTTCAATCAAAATTATATATTTATATTAAAAAAATTATTTAATATGTATAAATAATTATTAAGAATTTAATAAGTTCTATTTTTTAAAATTTAAAACTAATAAACTCAATATTATATATCGATCTGCCTTCGACTGACTATATATATTACAACAACAATAACATATCTAGTATAACCCCACAAATGGAGTTTGAGGAGAGTAAAGTGTACGTAGATCTTATTCTACATCATGAAGATAGAAATATTATTTTCGAAAGACCCTCAATGCAGCAAATCAAATTAGTTATGAAAAAGAAAATATGACAGTGAAAAATTATGACAACTAATACAAAAAGCATGCCAAAACATTTAGAAAAAGAATAACAATAACATCGAAATAATACGATATCCAAAAACACAATAAATAACCTATAGTAACATATATCAAAAGCAAATATCCAAAAACACAATAAACAACCTAGAGTAACATATATCAAAAGCAAATCCTATGTGAATCCGACTGACTATATAGGAGTCTAGAAACAACAAATAGTTCTCCACTAAAAAGACTTTTAAATGAAATAGTAAGAAGAGAGGAAGAGAACAAAAGAAACTACACTAGTTTTAAGTTTTAAGTTTTAACTACAATACATACTATACATTAAAATAAATACATAGTGAATAGTTTAGAATTCAGAGCTTTTTGGAGTCTTTCTTTGCCAGCTTCCATTATCTTTCAATTCTTCTATTCTATCCCTTTAATTCTCTCACCTATTTCACTTCAAACTCCCATAAAAGATTTCAACCTAGTACCCTTTAATTTCTTTATTTTTATTACGTGTGTACCATGACTTTGATATCAATTTCGGCGGAAGGAATCCCACACTATCTGAGGATCCTTTAGTGGTTCAATAACTCTGACATAGAGGCTGTCTTAACTTAAAACAAATCTATAAAAATGTCTTAACGCCACATTGGCTCAGCGGGCTAAAAATAGAACGATCAGCCTGAGCTTCAGACATTCTGCATGAGTTATCTTCTGTCCGATCTCAGTACCTTCTCATATGAATCTTTAGCTAATTAATGCATTTTTACTATAAATACTTAGTAATCTGGTGTGATATAGTTCAACACAAATGACCTAGCATGCCATTTAAACTGAATCTGAATATAAAATTAACAAAATAAAATAAAAAGGAAAATTTCTTTATTTTTAAACAAAAGCCTCTGTTGTAATTTACTATGTATGTATTTCAAAAAGTTGTGGTCAAATATCCCTTTAGAGATAATGTAACGTCAAGTAGGCCCTCTTTCTTGCAGAGTTATTACAGAAAACCCAGGACAAGAACGGATGCAAGCTTGAATATACAGGTTCAACAAAATCTAATAGCATTATCTCAATTCATGTAATTGTGTCAGAAAATTTATTAAATATTATATAAAATTAAACTCAAAACTCATTTACTAATACTTAAAGTCGTTGTTTTAAAATTCAAAAATGCATGAAGTTCAAATCTTCAATCCGTCTTTGCTCCAGGAGCGAAGCTATTCTTGTTCAAGAGAAGTCAATTGACATCTCTTTTATCGAAAAATTACATATTTAGATACGTTAATTTTTTTTCTTGAAAAGTTACACATTTGACCGCTCGATCAAAAATATTTACAATCATTAGCCAACATACATATATTATGCATTTGCTGACTACTTTTTTGAGCGGGTAATTGTTTTAGTGGTTAATTTCCCTTCTTTTATATATATTCACACACACACACTCTCTCTCTATATATACTTTCGTGTATTTATTTTCTTGTATATTTTAAATTACATTGTGAAAATTCTAACACTACAACTATAAAAACTCCTCTTGAAGTGGACCGTTTACAAAGCAAGTGAAATAAAACTCCCCACAGAATCATATTCTCCCTATAAAACAACAAACTTTTCTTGATGAACTTATCTTCCAAAATGAATCAAACTTTTGTAGAATATCTTGAAGACGAAATGAGTCATATTTCCATTTTAGTGAGTGAATGTAGTTGAAACTTCAGTCTTACCAAATAACACACATGATCAACAACAGCGAATTGCTCACCGTTTTGCTTTGTTTTTAAGGCAAAATAAAGCATTTAAAGTTATTTACATAAGGACAAATATTATATGCCTAAAATACAACTTTATTAAATAACTGTCTGCCCACTTAAGGCAAAACCACCAGCAGTAAGCGGAAATTATAATAATTCAATTGAAAACCATAAGATTAAAAAAATAAGGAGTATCATGAAATTTAATTATCGACTATGACTTGTACCAAGAACAAAAAAAAGAAGTATCTAGTGGAAATTTTCGCTATTTTGATATCCTATTTCATTTTATTCATGTGTCACAATTGATCTTTAATTTTTATGGCCAAAATTTAATATCAATTTTAGTAACATTTTTTAAATTTAAGTTTGAAATATGTAAAAACTAGTGTGGAATTTTTATATAATATGTATGACCAAAATTATAAAATTAACCTAAAAATGTAAATTACATGAAAGCAATAAGCAACAACATACCCATAATCCCAAAAGTGATGGAAAGTGGGGAAGATATGATGTACTTAGACCTTACCTTTATCTTTGTGGAGCAGAGTGAATGTTTCCAATAAACTCCGTCCCCATTTAAAGAGATAAATTATATGAAAGCATGTTCATTATTTTATTTTTAGAATTTATTATTCTAAGGTCATATTCACCTAAATACAACACTTTAGGAACGGACATATACTCTACTATGACCCCAATTCCTTTGTATTTCTAGCTGTATACACCAATACCAAAATATTGAGCCTAAAATAGCATTAGTATATTTTCAAAAGAATATGGCACGTGCTAGGCTTTTAATAAAAACATGAAGTTATACATTATATATGGACCTTTACGATTTTGTATTTATTTTAGCAGGTGGTAGGAAGATATTTAAGACATTTATATGATATCTGTATAATTTTTTGTCGTTGGACATTGCAACTAGACCTATATATTAGAGAAAACAAATAAAGAAAAGAAATATTGAAGTTAGATTGAGTTAAAAGTTTCTTTTGGAAAGAGAGGACCCAAATATGATTGCATTGCCAGCAGTTTGAGAACATCTAAATCAAATGGATTTTAAAGATATCGTATGATTACATGTTAATTATTATTAGTATTAATTAGTGTACATTGTATCATGATGATTAATGCGTGATTTTTGTGGCTCAAAATTTTAAAATTGGCGGTTTCAACAAATCTTTTCTTTTGAGTATCAAATCTCTATAGTTTTGACGACATCAATCATCATTAATAATTACTATTTATTCCTATGTCTTTAAAAGAAAAGAGAGATTACAATCTTATCATTGGATTTTCAAATATTGTGTATTAGAAACGTTTTAAAATTAATGGTGAGATTAAACTAATGTATCATTCTATTGGTCAAATTATTTTTCTGTTACATTTTGTCAACTATTCTGTTCATTTTCAGTAGTGAGTGTTGATCACAAAAAATGAATTCACCTTTTGGTTAAGATGATTTAAATTAGCGAGAAGTAAAATCAAAGCATAAAAATGATCCTCATATATTGCAATGAATCACTCGCATGGCTCTATATATCATTAACTACTACATAATACCTTTTTAATTGAAAAACAAATTTCCTGTAATTGCTCGGAACATGGGATAAAGTTTTGACATTTTACATCTTTGAAAAAGAAAAAAGATGTATATTTCAAGTGTTTTGGATGTTTTATGTAATGCTACTTTTACTTTAAAATCAAGCAAGATATTTTCTCTTTAAACTTAAAGCTCAATTGTCATGAAAACAAAATCATATAAAAATTATTGGATTATGAGTTCTCTTTCGTTAAATTGAAAGAATGTTTTATTAAAGTTTTTTATTCGAGTGAAATGAAATAATCAAAATAATAATAACACACTCAGTATAATTACACAAGTGAATTTTGAGGAAGATGATATTTAAGCAGCCTTATCTTAAGAAGGTGTTTTCAATATATTCTAGGCTAGAATGAAAGAATCATCTACATGAAATGTTATTAAAATTGTGAAAGAAAATAAGTCAAACAACTAAAAATGGAAATCAAGAAAAAAGATAGAAAGTACAAATTTATTTATTTATTCAAAAAAAAAAAAAAAAGAACCCGACCAAGAAACAAATTGATCATATGACAAATAACAGAATTATTTGATTTATACACAAAAGGTTCGTACTTTGTATGTATCAAATCTTTCTCTCTCAGAACCCATTCATGAACTCTTGTTTTCTCCATTTATGAAATTTGTTCTCTCTCTTCTGCTACCATTATGAAATATAGTAATTACATGGGATAGCGTGAGTTCGATTCCCCGCAAGCACGAAAAAATTCTACATGTTGAAAAATTTGACCTTGTCTCATTGATCAGTTGTACACTTCCAGAAAAATTGGCCACCGGAGCACATCCCGCGATTTACCTGGTAATAGTGTTGAAGGACCGGTCCTATTACTTCCAGGACGTCTGGGTAATACCAGTGAAGTAGGAAACCTGAATTATCAAAAAAAAAAAAAAAAAAAAAATAGTAATTACATACATTCACAAAGGTAGTAATTTCCATACATTCACAAGGGTACTCCCGTCATTTCAATATCCCCCTTGACCGTCTCATTACTCTCTCCTCTGTCATTTTTATATCGCGCCATCTCCCTTCCATTTCCATTTTCTTTTCCACCTCAAAATCTCAGTCAAACAGAAGGGAAAAAAAACATTTTGTCTACATTTGTAGTACGTAGAAATATGCTATGTATTATTACATACATATATAATATAGTTCTAAGTGAGTGTTGAAGTGGTTTTACAAATTTGTTTGTCTTTGTCGTCGTTAATGGCGACTGGTTGGGTGAAATCATGGAAATGCAAGTCAAGAGCATTAGACGACGTCGTTAACAATCATCACCATCACCATCACCAATATCATATCTTACCCAACTCTGCTAGTTGCAAAAATGGCGTTAAAAGCCTCAAAGATGTAGTGGAAAACACCGAAAATGGAAAACCCAGAAAGAAAAAACCGTCAAAGCTACCGGAGCAGCCGTCAACGAAGCGACCCGGTACTAGAGGATCCGAACCCGAGAAACGACCCGGTTTGAATAGGAGAAGTATCGAGCTAGTACATCCACGAGACTTTCACGTGCTTTGACGGAGTCAGCGTTTTTTCCGGCGTTGACTGAGTTACCGGAGGGGCATCCGTCGCGTAATGTTGTGGAGATAATTTTTCAGACGAGTTGGACCCCGAAGGTTTTTTCGGTTCGGGTCGAAATGGTGTTGAAAGTTCAGAATTTGACCCGGACTGTGACCCGGTTCGAGGAGTATAGAGAGGTAGTGAAGTCTAGGGCCGGCAACGGCGGTGACGCGGCGGTGGAGAAGGGCGGCGAGGACCATGCTCGATGTGTTGCGGACGGGAACGAGGTGATGAGGTTTTACTGCCTGGGACCCACCAACTGCGGCGCGTACGAGGCTGGTGGCAGCGCGTGGACGTTTTCCTCCTGGAAAGGGACAGCGGTGTGCACGTATTGCGGCAGCGGTGCGGCCCACGAGAATACCGGCGGTGGGAGAGGGAGACGGGCTATGTTGGTTTGTCGGGTTATTGCGGGTCGGGTCTGGAAGCAACTCGGATTCGACTCGTTGATTGAAGGGCGAGTTGGATATGACTCAGTGAGTGGGGATAATGGCGAGTTATTAGTATTTGATTCACGTGCCGTATTACCATGTTTCCTTATTATCTACAAAGTGTAAAGAAAGAATTTCAAAAGAAGTAAGACGTCCTTGGCTTTTTAAATCTCCAATTTTTCTTTCATTTTTCTAGTAGTATATCTTTTTAATTTAATTTTTTTTGGCCGTTGTAATTATGCAATATTGGGTATAAAATACTTCCTTTGGTCTTTGTTGCATGTCAACATATTTTTCACACTTTGAAAGTTTTTTTTTTCATTTTAACTATGATTATGAAATTAAGCATGTTATTATCAAAACAATCTCATAATCCTAATTATAGAAGGATTAAATATAGAATGTTATTTCAATAGGACAATGCTTCTAGGCTCTAGCTATGGTAACTGAACATTGCAACCATAATTGTCAATTTATTAGCATTAAATGAATGGCGATTATTATTATTATTATTATTATTATTCATAATAGGGTTTTTAGTTTGAATGTTTATTACAAAGCCCGAGGGTTAAGAATTTTAGTTCCATAAAATAAATTGGAACATCAAAAGCAATTATATTAGTACATTCCGTTATAGTTCGACCTTAATTTTGCAAATCATTTGCAAGATGCATGCATTTGTGAGTGCAAGATTACCTATTTCAAAATTAACATTGATATCTTTTTGAAAGTTTATATTTGTACTAAATCTAAATTTATTTTCGCAGAGTAACACTTGAGGCGAATTCAAAAAATTTCATTTATAAGTTCTAAATCACAACATTTTTTGCTTATTAAGCTGGACAAAAAAAATTATACATATTAAGGGCCTGTTTGGAAAGCCACCTAGATAATTGAAATTGGGTGTAATTAAATAGGTTGACCTGTTTATTTGACCAAGTAATTATATAGTTAAGTGAAAATTGAGTGTAATTGAGAGGGTGTAATTACATGATTACTTTTTAGTTTCTTTCTTTTTTGTTTTATTTTCATTTCTATTATTTTAGTTTCTTTTTAATTTTTATATTTTAATTATTATTTTTAAAATATTTTTTAAAATATTATTAATCTTTCATTTCTTTCTTTTCATTCCCAACCTTTACTTTCTGTGGTTCCATATAATTACTAGTATTTTTTTATTCATTTAGCATTAATCGTCTTATTGTACTAATTTTTGAAACTACACCTCTTAATATTAGAAATAATGAGTCATTAACAAACTTGGCATATTATGAGTGACATTATTAAATTAGAATTTCGTTGTGAATGAGGTTATAGGCATATATTTTCTCTTTCTTTTGAATTATTTATTTAAGTTACGTTGAAACTTACTTAATCATAATGTTGGAATTTGACATAAAAGCATTATGTTAAACTTTTTCTTTTGGATTTTGAATTTAGGTTATATTTTTTATTTTAATTGATTTGCTTTAATACTATTGACTTGTTATTTCACATTGCATGTTGTTTATTTTTCACTTACCGTTGATAGATTTTTTTGTCAAACATTTGAATAATATTATGACATTATATCTATAAATGTTGTTTTTAGTCAAACATCCAATCCATGATGTTCTAAAAAAAAGTATGCTTTTAAGTTTTATAATTAATTAAAATTAAAATTTTATTAATTTGAAATATATATCAAATATTTTTTATAATATTAGTTACAAATATATGATTATTAATTAATATATTTTCAAGATATAATATGTTATTAAATAACTAATTTAATATTATTTATAAAGGCACATATTTTTTAAATATTAATTTTAAATTAAACTAACTGTGTAATTACATTTGTGCAATCAAACAACAAGATTGTAATTACACAGTAATTACATTATGACAAACAAACAAGTCGTTGTAATTACAGTACTGTGTAAATACTAGGTTATGTAATTACTACCCTAGTAATTACACCAATTCCAATTACCAGGTGACTTTTCAAACATACCCTAAGTGAATTTTTTGAAAGGAAGCCTTGGACCAATAGAAAAATTGTCAACGTGTAAGTTAGCTTTGTGCACCGAGCTGCCTACATTAAATAATTAACCAATAATATTTATATTAAGATAGTCTGTATACATCAAATTCCTCAGGTTCAATCCTTTCCGACCCTACATGAACACGGGATAATTCATGCATGAATTTCTTAATACGAATGGACCGAAATTACTAAATTCTCACGAACTCGCATCTCCAATAGAATAAAAATAGAATCAGTTAATGTTGCAGACATGACAAATCAATATAGTTAAACATGCTTAATCATAATGAATGGGCTCTAGTGTTGTTCATTACACACGATTCCTGCACAATGCCAATGTTTATAGATCCTTCCAAATATTGGATATATAACAGACAAAACTAAAATCCACCCTCAGAGCTGTCATTCAATTTCAACTAACACCATATCAATTTTAAATTCCAAAAAAAAAAAAAAACTCTTTTATAAAATAATAAAGGCAAATTGTAACGAAGTTTATGCTTTCAATAATTAATAAAAAGAACATGAAAGCTAGTGGTTATGATGTCAAGTAGTTTTCAAGGAACAATGTTAGCTTGTTGATCAAAGTTGTTAAATTAGTAATTTGATTTGATTGCTTCTAAGGATGTTGTTTGGTAGCCATAATGAAAACAAAGTTCAATTTGTTACAAAAATAAGACATTTCAACCACATGCAAGGATATGAGCAAGAGAGAAAAAAAAGATACAAATCGATATAATTAAATAAACGGAAGAGGGTCGGATTTACCCTCTACTTCGTTCATTGTTTAATCATATATCCCCGTTATATTTTTAATTATTTATACCCTTGTTGTCCATTAAAATTCTAAATATATCCCTTATTTTAACGGAATGTTTTATAGATATAGAAACAAAAAAACATTCAGTGTTTCTTGTCAATGAAGATTGAGAAGAGTGGGCTCAACAAGCTAAAAATTATGTAAGAATTGATAGGAGGTGATTTATCAAAACTAGAGGCAATTTTTCCTTAAAAAGGATACTTAATTTTTCTGATAATTATCAAAAGAAATTTCACTGTAATAATCATGTTTAGACGATATATATTTTACTTAATAGACAAATATTATGCATTTATTTCGGGCATACACTTTTCTATTAAGAGAGACTCTTTCATGAGGTTGACAAAAAAAAACTCTCTTTCTTAAAGTATCTAATCTGAATTCTTTCTAATTCTGGCTCTCATAAATCATAATATATGATTCTTTGAGTCAATTACTCATAATATATGGTTCTTTGAGTCAATTACTCATAATATATGATTCTTTGAGTTAATTACTCACAATATATGATTCTTTGAGTTAATTGCCAACAAAGTAGAGATGCAAGATATGAGATTTTAGCTTCTCTTTTTTCTTTTTTCAATATGATGTTAACTGCCTTTATTACATAAGTATAGATGAATACTACACAAATAAAGTTGTTAGAAAATTGTAATTCAATCATTTAAAAGTATGATCCGCTAAAGAAGATTACATTTACTCTTGTAGTTGAAAACTTCAAGACGCCTTCTTATTTGTCAAAGGAATCAATAATACAAGATCAAGGTATCAATATTACAGTTTAAGGTGAATGCTTTTACTTTGTGAAGGGGAAAGTCCCGAAGGCAAAACCCCCCACCTGTACCAGAGGCCTCTTGGCCAGGTGGGATGTAAATCGAGGAATATGCGTGAGTGGCACCCCAATCAATATTACGTAGGTGAATGCTTTTACTATCACTAAATGAGTACAAGTTCTTTGAACTAACGGCATAAAAAATAAAGATTTACACCATCGGATTACTTAATTGGTAATTTCATATTATTCTTTATACAATTATTAATGGTAATCTTTAAAAATAAAAAACAATTATATATATATAACAAAATTGCTCTAATATGTGCTGCGCAAATTACGCCTTGATCATAACATAAGCAGAAAGTGTAAGGAACATAAATTTGGTTGAGAATGGTCGTTTTCTCTCCTTCCTCCTTTGACCAGTTTACCAATCTCTTCTTTACTTTTCAAAACTTTAGAAGCAAAAATAAATGTAGCTGTCATAAATTCTGAATATGACTAATATAATTGTTTCCTGTTGACATTTTGCTCTTTTAATTGCCTATTTTTCTAGAGTTTATGTTAAAAAAACCATCACTGTAATAATTTCATGCACTATTAGATCATTCAAATGATATTTACATATAAACATCCTTAAAATGTGAAATTTGTTATCTTAAAAGTAAAATCAGTTACCTGCTAATCTGCCATAACAAGTAAAGATGATGTAAATCTTTCTTACTGACAGTATACTTAACTTTTAAAACTCTTTTTTTTATACAACTTTTAAAACTCTTTTTTTTTAAGTGTTAAAATATGCGCTAGTCTTTATTTGACAAAAGTGTACAACATAGCCATGGGGAAAAACAGGTTTCTAGGATTACCTAATCACAACTTGCATTTGTCCTTTTTCTTTTTGTTTCATTTGAAGATTCATCAATTGCCAAGATTCTAAAGCATTTGTTTAAAGAGAACCAAAAATGAACATATTCTAATCCCTGGTGCAAAACAGAAGAGAGAGCAGTTAAAAAGGTAACTCCAATCATGTTCTCAGAAACAAACCAGATATGGAGCAGCTCTCATTAACAACAGTCAACAACAACATACTCAGTGAACACAAAGTGGGTTCTGTGAGGGATATAGTGTACGCAAACCTTACCCCTACCTTGGGGAGGTAGAGAGGTTGTTTCCAGTAGACCCTCGGCATAAGGACAAGCAAGTCAAGCAGTATAAAAAGTCATGGAAAAATACGATAAAAGCATAATAAAACAGTCTGGAAAAAAAGGAGCAGTAACTACCACAAATAACACGATAATCGAAGTACAAGAAGCAACATATAGTAGTAGAAATCGAAAGACAAGAAACTATACGAGTAGTACGATGACTACTAGTATCATTAAGAACAATCCTTTTAGAATATAACAAAAACTAAAGGATAAAACGATAATTTCACATCCACCAGAGGATCTACTTCAAAGAATTGGAAGGGCTTGAATAAGATGATAAAATTCCATGGAAAAATCCCCTCTGCATAATTTTTCTTTACTTTAGCTCATAAATGAGTTCTCCAAATGACCAAAGGCCTTTTCAAAATTCACTCACTCACAGAAATCAAGAATGGAAAAAGATATGCGGACAGGTTGGCCAATAATAGCGCCCTCTAATGTACAGTTTGTCATATGCCAATAACGATTATCCGAGCTGCAGTTACTACCGAGACTCCACCAGCACATACAATGGCTTGCCATTCAACTTCTCCTTGCCCTGCAACAACTAGAAAGTTATCTCAAGGAAAAACACAAGATAGAAAACAAAGACAAGTGTTTAAGATTAAAATATACTTCTATTAGAAAGATAGATTTGGTACCAAAAGTTTAATCTATTCACCAACTTGCCAAGGAATGTGGAAAGACGGGCAGTAAGTTCATGAGTAATTCTAATCTAATCTTTGCCAGATCTTCCCCTAAGAACATTTTTAGCAAGGAAATTTTTGCCTAATTAGACAGTCCTGACAGCACGAACCATATATTTCGGATCAGAAGAAGAGCGGAAAGAGCGTAAGATGTACCTTTAGATCTGGTATTTCAATCACACATGCACATTCAACCACCTCTGCGCCAGCACGCTCTGTGAAAAAACAATTTGATTGAACAAGTTGCATTTGTTATAGAGACTAATAACCATACAAAGAGAGCACAATAAATTGTTAATACAAGGCACAGGGTATTTTTGCATGTGAAGAAACGAATCCCACAGTATTTATCACGAGAAGAAGAACACATTATCGAACCGTTTACAATGTGCATGTAGTTTGAGTTACTAGGCACATACCTTTAACAAAAGTTTGTGCCAGAACAGCTATAATTAAAGAGAAACCAGAGCTGGGTATGTCATAATTTAGTTTTACAGAAGCTCAGGAGAAATTATTATACTATATGATATCAACCTCCCTATGTCAAATCACTTCTTACTCGAGGCTAATCCAACAGAAAATACAATTCTAAATTTGATATACAAAATATTAAAATCATTGTCAAAATATACATGTGTTCTGACAATGCTACGAGATGAAGCATCCACCAATTTAACCTACCACTTAAGCAATGCAGAACAAAAACCGAGCACGAAGTTAACCTAGTCTCATCCTAGCTATGATGCCATTATTTGCTGCAAATTCCGGATCTTATAATAGGATGCTACTATTAACTTAAACACCGCCTCATAGGTCCATATCGCAAAGGAGACAAAAGGAAACTGAAAATTAGAGAGCAAAGAACTGCAAGTGGTCATATAAAGTACTTGCACTGTTTTTTCAGCTTTTTTAGTATTTATTTCTTTTAATAAACTGACAGCATTAAGCCTAAACGATGGTGCTTCAAGTGGTGAATAAAACATTCACCGACTAGAAATTAAGCAGCTGAAAGCTCCATGTAGACCCTATTGAAAATTGCCTAGCGATATTTTGCTCGGATGCTATTGCGTTACTTAGTTACATAGTCCAGAATCCGGAGCATATGTACAAGTTGTAGTTCCATTATGCACATTCATTCAAACAAGTGTCAAATGCCATGGGAGGTTCCTGGAGTATAGCTCTATCCACATCAAGAGAATCATAAAAAAAGGTTTACCAAGTAAATTCATAGCTGCACGAAGAGTGCCACCAGTAGCAATCAGATCATCAACCACCAAAGCACGTTCACCCGCTTCTACTGCTCCAATATGCATCTCAAGACAATCACTTCCATATTCCAAGTCATACTCTTGTTTAAAAACTTCACCTGCAGTCATGGTGAAACTGAGATATTAAGCACTCATACTGAACGAACATGATGAGCTCACAGTTTTCAGAGGAATTCTTCAATATATGGGAGAGAGAGAGAGAGAGAGGAATTATGGGTATTCTACAACAGTGCCTCAGTAATGTGGCATGTGTTTAGAACTACTCCCTCTTTTTCAATCTGTTTGTCTTACTTTACTTTTAAGTGTTTGTCTTTTCTTTTGGACTTTTTCCAAGTCCCACATGACATGTTTAAAACAAGAAAGGGCATTTTGTCTCTTTCCTAATTTGGAAACCCTTTACTTCCAACATCCCACATGACATGTTTAAGACCACAAGATTAAAGTAAAGTAAAAGCTGAACAGGGGAATCACGTCTTTATTGAAGAATTCCTCCTTTACAAAGTCAAAAGTGCCCTCCTTTTGCCCCCTAAATGGGACATCAGATGAATCAAGCATCAGGATTTAAATACTTCCGTAGCAGAATTCCAATTCTCGGAAATGTGTCGAGTAACTTTATTTACAGGGAAGGAAAACTAGATCAGAAAATGGTCCTTTTAAAATATAAGTTCAGGATATGGTGAGTAGTAGCTTTTGAGCAGCCATAGTAGACAGAGTCAACATTTATAGTTACACAATGATGTACTAATCAACGTGACTAACACGCTTGGCCATCCGATGCAGCCTACTCATTTGAATAGAAAGGTGCTCGCAACAAAAAGATGTCATGATCTCAAAGAAAGTTGTTGCAGGATGAAAAGATACCTGGCAATTTCTTTGGTTTTCTTAAAGGGACAAATTTTGCCCCTATCGCCAAAGCAATTGGTGGACCAAATATAAATCCTCGAGCCTCTATTCCTAGAGATAGTGAAACAAAAAGGTTGAAATCAAGTCAGCCAAAAGGTGATAAAGAATAAATGTTTGGAAGTTACTCACAAATCAGGATTGATTATATTAGTTTGGAAATACTATATGACAAAGGGCTACAGCATTAGGTCATCAAAGATAAAACTACATATTAAAAGAAATGCTTCAGATTGAATAATAGAAGCCCACAAAAAAGGACAACAATAACTCAAGAATATGACAAAAGCAATTAAACATATGATTGATAGTCACGATCATCTACAGGAATTGGTTATTCAGAAAAGATATTTATAATATCTGAGCAAGTTGAGAATAAACAACTAATAAACCTTTACTAATAAGAAGTAAAAGGTCATGGACATTGTTGTAAAAAGCTAGGGTAAAGCGATGAAGCGAAGCGAGATGCGGGAACTTCAAGGCTGTAAGCGAAGCGTCTTCAGTGAAGCGACCGTTTCTTGTGCTTAAGCGTGAAGTGACCCTGACGTGAGGCGAGGGTGAAGCGCTCGCTTCTTCAATGTGTTTAGAAAAAGAACCTAATTGGAAGAAAAGAATCCCCAGGGATGACTTATGTAAGTCATCCTCACTTCTTCCCGGGGGACTTACGATGTACATGTAAGTCACGGGGTTCTTCGTGTCCGTAGAACATTAAGGTAAAGTCTCCATGACTCCATGTACCTTATACCTTGAGATGTTTTCCTTGTTTATGCTAGCAAAATCACCTATTCACAATTTCACATGCCTAGTATTTTTGGAAACTACAATTTCTTTGAAGCGATGCGCTGTCTAAACTAGCCAATCTGCAATTTTATAATGTTCAGATGCATGATTTCTACATATAGTGCATGCTTTAACTGTAATCATTCTTTTCTTCTTTGCCAAGGCACTATGTTGCTCTAATTAGGATACCAGCAGTTTTTACAAATTGCAGTTGCAGTCCACTTTTTGTATCCACATGGAACTCCAATGCAGAAAAATCAAATGCCAGGAATCACGTTTTTTTATTTTAGAATATAAATAAAATTCCACAACATCCACATGACTGGGAAAGTGGTAGGTGGAACCAGAAACAAGCCAGATCAGCCTAGGAATTCAAACTAGCTAGATGAGTAATGAATAGAAATAAATATCATTGCCCAGCATAGGATCATCACTTTGGATGAGGCAATAACACTTTGGACTTAAAAATCCACAACCTAGACACTGTTTGCTCCGACTTAAAAGTCCCAGGAATACATTGACATGGCATTACGTAACGGCCTGATACACCAAGTAGTGGGAGACAGGGTGCAGCCAATGGTTGATAAAAATCACAAAATCTTCAGATACTCATAAAGTATCTAATAAAGTAAGTTTTATCTCTAAAATAATTATATCTCAGACAAAGAAAAAAAACAGAAAGATGGTTGAATGGTCGATGATTCCCATATAATAACAGGATAATATAATTAAGGTATACACATAAAAAAACACTACAGCTTCATTTACTGAATGAACTGTCTAGCCATTAAAAAAATGCCCTCAACAGTCGACCCTACCTTGAATGTATAATTTAAATATACCATCATGTTTGGTAAATTTCCTCTCATTTTGATCACCAGTCAGTAACCTATTAACTTGTCCATTCAACTCTGATATCACCTTAGGATCTCAGAATCATTCATCGGATATTTGATAACAATTCTTTTTTTTTTTGATGAATTAAGATGTTATATAACTGGCATCAAGAAGATACAAAGTAGTACAAAAGAGTTCAACTAGCTCCAAATGCACAAAAATACAATTCCAGACAGGGAGCTGAACCAACCATAGCCATGATAAAAATTCTTTTTTTAAAACTAGTATAGGACAAAGTGGCCCGGAAACATAGGAAAAAGGGAAGTTATGAACAAGAATCACACTGCTCATTTCCCATTTTATAAAGTTCATGAAGTCTCAGGAAATCATATTGTAACTCAAAACAACCACCATACATCATGCACCAATCACAGTGAAAGGACAAAGAACCTACTCATAATAAACACTCCACCAAGCAATATCTCTGGCCATGATTAATAGCACACAAAAGAGAAAGTGTTATTGCCTCATCCATTGAGAGGAGGAAATATCAATTCAACTAGGAAGTGAATATCTCTGTACAACAAAAGGGGTGGAGAAAAAGGAATAGGGAACACCAAAAGCTAATGGGTCCGCCGCGCCCATATTTCACCAATGTTATTATCCATTACCAACCACCATCACCACCCCAAAATCCAAATAGGGACTCCAGCACATGCCCCATTGAAAGCTCTAAATGATTGATATTCCTTCTTCACACAAAAGTCATCAATAACATTACATTACCCACTAGGCTAAAATATAACTCAATACTCAAATGACTTCAATAAAGAAAAGATGAAAACAGTAACTCCCACATTGCCTATAAAAGTATTCCATAGGCCCCCACAAGGCCACAACACTGTAAACACCAGCCCCTCCACTCCACCCCATACCCATCCCCACCCCTCCTCCAGAAACTAACAAAAACAACTAAAAAAGAAAACTTAGCTAAAGACAGCATATATACACATATCAATACATGCATTACAAGTTCTTGAGTTATATGGGGACCACAAAAACTGTATTAATATAAAAAAAGCAGCCCGGTGCACTAAGCTCTCGCTATGCATGGGGTCGGGGAAGTGCCGGATCACAAGGTCTACTGTATGTTTAGCTTGCATTTCTGCAAGGAGCTGTTTTCACGGCCAAAACCCGTGCTCCTGGTCACATGGAAGCAATTTTACCCGTTACGCACCCCTTTTAAAAAACTACATATACATATTAAATAAAAAGGATGGGGCTTATATATATATATATATATAATATATAATCCCTTTTTTTCTGGTAGTTGGAAACAATCTGCAGCTAAGAATGCGGAATAGTTACCAGCAACAACTGAGATGTTTTTGCCTTTGTATCTGTCCACAAATAAATCAATTGTGTCTTTGAATGCTTTTGGATCCAGTAACAGAGTAGTTATATCTTGGAACATTATCCCTGTACAAATTTAAACCCAAGAAAAAAAATTACTAACACACAATGTTAACAACAAATATTTTTACTTTATCTAATTGGGGTCGATTATATGAATCCTCACTATCTATTCCGCTCTATTTCGACCCTTTTTTCTCTGCGTAAACATACGTTAAAGGACAAAAGAAGATAAAGAAAGGACCTGGTTTGGGAAAATTAGGGACAACACGAATTCTTGATTGTATAGCATGGATACGTGGATCTTGGTGTTTGCAAACTGACATTGTTATTTTGAATACAAATAAATTTGGTGAAGAAAATGAATCAGTTTTTTCTGTGTTTTTGGGTTGTTTATGTAAAGGTCTGGTACTGAAGATTTTCTGAGTGTTGGACGAAAAATAAGCAGTGAAAGTGAAGTGATAGGACAAGGGAGGGAATGAAGAAAGAAGGAAAAAGGGGTATTTATAGGAAGTGGCTTTTCAGTTTTTGGGGTTAAAAAGAATGAAATAACAAAGTTTTTTTTTTTTTTGAATCCCATTCCGCTATCGTTTGGTTCATGAGATATTCCAGAATTATTTGAGATTAAATTTATAAATTTATATCTTTAATTAAAGATAAATTTAATTTCAAACTTAATCTTTGATATTCACCTTATTCCATCAAATTTGATTTGATTTTATCCCATCTCTCAGGTGAAATAAATTAGTCCAAGAATTATAATATAATAATAACTTAATCCTCAAACCAAACAACCTCTTAAAGTAAAACCGCTCTTTTTCAGGATTCATTTGTGTGATTTTTAGTTAAAGATGAAGAGATTTTATCCATAAAGTTGGGATTGATAAATATGTTAAATTGTTTTAAAGAATTTAATATCATATTATTTATTTTATTTAATAACTGAACGATTAAGGTTCAAACTTCAAACTCGTGATATTGAGAGTTTACTAATAACATAGTGACGATTGAAGTGTCCCAATTGAAGACTTTGTGACCATAACAATGATGATATTATTTGATTACAAGTTTGTAAACTTATTTAACTAAACAAGTTTAAGTTCTGATTTAATACTTTTTCTTTTAGAGTGGAATTACAACTACTATCTATATCAACCAATTTTGGTTGAAATTTGATCTAAAGGCCCATTTCTTACTAATCAAAAAGATTTTTGGATTGCATAACAACTATATTTTCTCTGTTTCTTATATTCTCTTTTATTTTAGCACTTGTTGATTTATTTATTTTTAAAAAGTAGAATTAGAAAAGAAGAAGGACCTTGTATTTGTATAATCTTGGGTTTAAGTGATATTAAATTATTAGGCCACTGGGAAATTAATGTGGATTTTGGCGAAATTTTATTAAAGAGTTAGTCTTGTGTAGTAATATTCCTAGCTTGTCCATTTTAGCTGTATTATGCATTTATGAAGTTGTTAGTGAAAAAATAGTAAATATCCTGCATAAATCACTAATGGATTACTTAAATGTATGAAACTAAACTAGATGAATATTTTGTTAAAGAGTAAGAAACTATAAATATTTTGTTACTCTGAAAAATGGGAAGCCATTCTCCTCCTAACTATAGTTTTTTCACTAATGGGTTACTTAAATTTTGAAGAGAAAATTCTAATATTATCACTACGATACTGCTATTCGAATTATGACTTTTTTTAATGATCATGTGTAGAATATTATCGGTCACAATAAACAATAGCAAAGAAAAATGTACAAAGATAAGCAATTAGAGTGTCCTGCCGTAAATTATATAGTAATATATAATCAAATTATTAAAATAAAATTCAGAGAATAAGGCACATTATTTTCATGGTATACAACACAATATGAAGATATAGTGCACAAGTTACTTTTCAAGCAAGGGTGAGAACATTCTCTAATGTACTTTTTGAGAAACAATTGTATAGCAATTCAAATCTCACACTTATAGCATGTTTAACCAAACTTATTTTCCCCTCAAAAATACTTATTTTTTCAAAAAGTGCTTATTTTAAAAAAACTGAGATGTTTGACCAAGCTTACAAAATAGCTTTTGTCAAGCACTTTTGAAAAAAATTACACTTAGAAGCACTTTTTAAAAATTTGACCAAACACTAATTGCTGCTCAAAAGTGTTTCTTAACTAATTAGTCACACAAATTATTTCTCACTAAAAATACTTTTTTGAAAAGCACTTTTGAAAAAATTTTTTCAAAATAAGCAAATTTTAAAAGCTTGATCAAACACGCTATTAATCTCATAAATTTAAGACAATTAGTCCCCTTTAGCAATAATGAATAAGTTAATAATAATAGCATCATCTATCTATCATTTTGGCACTCACAAGGGCAATCGACCAAATATTAAGTTCACACTTTGGAAATCTAATAATTCATGAACAATCATTGCATAAACTTGTAGTGGCATAACTATTTAATTTGTTTAAGAAGTTTTATAAATGTGAAATTAAGAAGAAAGTACAAAAGCAACATTAATTTATGTAAAAGTAATTACTCGTATCTCAACTGAAAATGAGAAGGATAAACATAAAAGTCAAGCATTGAACACATTTGGATAATAATTACTACTAGATATCAACACTGGCAATTCTTTTAGGCAATGTGAGGAATTTCAAAAAAATTGTTGGTTGTTTTGTGGTTTTTGGTTTTTAATGTTGTCATTCTGCTTGTCTTATTAGATGCAAATTTGAGCATGTCACTAGGTTTGAAGATACAATCTGCATAAAGAACCAAGAGGAATGTCATTTCGTGACATTAGATTTCGAAAGATCTTCATCTTTGTATGTCATTGTCAAAACTAATCTTCCTATATCAATTTGCTCTAAAAACAAATTACTTTATTTCTTAAACACCATCAAGATATTATTTAATAATACACTTGCAAACGAGAGTGAAAATAATATATCTTTAACATGGATTATACAAGAGCGGGTCAACCAGAAGTATTCGCTAGCTTCTAGCTAGGTTGTCAAACTTCTGAAAAAAGGAATGCACATGATATTTTAGATGAATCTCACATCGGAATGAAAGAGAAAGTGAAGAGTTTTATAGAGCATAACATAAACTCATACATGATATGCACGCTTTTGAGCTCGATGAAGGTGTAGCACAAGGGACATATCTGTGAGGTCTGTTGGATCAAAGTGGACAATACGTGTTGTGGGTTTGGATTATGACAAATATAATTAAAGGAATATGTTCCCTTGATTTTATTCATCAATAATGTACAATATATATAGTAGTACAAGAATATCTAAACTAGGTAACTAATCAACCTAATTACAATAGGAAATATAATTCTACCTAAAATAGGAGACCTAATTACAATAGGAATACAATTCTACCTAAAATAAGAGATATACAATTAATGAAAGAATATTCGAGAATATTCTGTTACATCCCCGCAGTCGAAGCGAGAGGTTCACGAACACAGAGACTGGCTCGAATATCATCAAATAGTATGCGCGGAAGTCCTTTGGTGTAGATGTCGACAATCTGATATCTGGAAGGAACATGAAAGACACGAACTTGACCACGAGCCATTTTTTTGCGAATGAAATGAATGTCCATCTCAATGTGTTTAGTGCGCTGATGTTGGACGGGATTGCCGGAAAGATATATCGCACTAATATTATCGCAGTAGACCGTTGTTGCCTTTTGAATCGGGCAGTGAAGTTCAAGTAGAAGGTTACAGATCCAACAAGACTCAGAGACGACGTTGGCGACACCTCTGTACTCTGATTTGGCACTGGATCGGAATAGTGTAGGTTGCCTTTTGGAAGACCAAGACAATAGGTTATCTCCGAGGAAAACACAGTAACCAGATGTGGAGAGTCGGATGTCAGGACATCCACCCAGTCAGCATCAGAATAAGCAGTGAGACTAGTGAGCGAGGACATGTATAGATGTAATCCGAAGTGAAGTGTACCTTGGACGTATCGTAAAATACGTTTGAGGGTATGCATGTGTGCTTCCGTCAGATTATGCATATGTAAGAAGATTTGTTGCACAACATAGGATATGTCAGGTCTCGTGAATATGAGGTACTACAGGGCCCCATACAGGCTACGATAGTGTGTCGGGTCTGAATATGGAGGGCCAGAATTAGCGCTGAGCTTGGAATTAGTGTCTATTGACGTGTGTAATGGTTTGCAATATGTCATGCCTGCAAGGTCAAGGATATATTCGGCGTACTTCTTCTGACACAAAAATAGGTCGCCAGAATGTCGAGTGACAGAGATGCCCAAGAAATAACTCAGGGCCCCCAGATCCTTCATAGCAAATTCAGAAAAAATGAGAGACACCTTGTTGTAGTGAGAATGATGTCATCAACATATAATAATAATAATAAGTAAGCCATATTTGTACCCTTGTTGTAGATGAACATGGAATGGTCGGATCTTTTGTGTGAGAAGCTGATAGATGAGACATAATCGGTGAACCACTGTTACCATGCCCGAGGAGCATATTTCACTCCATAGAGCTATTTTTGCAATAGATACACATAATACGGATGAATAGGATCCCTAAAACCCATAGGTTGATATATATATACCATTTCATAAAGATCCCCATGTAAGAAGACATTCTTGATATCAAGCTGATGAATGGGCCAAGACTTGGATACGACAATATTAAGGACAGTCCGGATGGTTGCGGGCTTTACGACCTGGCTAAACGTTTCATCATAGTCCACTCCCACCTGTTGAGACCTGCCATCACCTACAAAACGAGCCTTGTACCTCTCAAAAGAACAATCGATTTCATTTTATGTCTAAAATCCACATAGAATGAATAATGTTAGCATCAGGTAGACGAGGTACTAGGTCCCACATGTTATTATCAATAAGAGCATTATATTCGTCAATCATTGTGGCTTTCCAATTAGGGTTGGACAAGGCATCTTTCGGATTTTGAGGGACATGAGAATGGATAACTGAAGTGGATAGGTTAAACATCAGTTTTTGTTTATGAATTCCGTGCATGACACGGGCTTTCATGGTCTGAAAGCGTGTCTCAAGATGCGGGATCAGAGGGACGTGTGCCACGGGACTGCCGGGAAGAGTAGGAAGGGCAAGGGTGGCGGGACCGGCTGACCGATGCCGGTTTGCCGAGAGGGGGCTGCGAAATCACCCTAAGGCGAGCTGTTCTGGGGCAACGTCGGTAGAATAAGGTGGGCAGTGTGTCCCGAAATGTTCGAGGTAGGGGCGGGTGACGGGGTATGGGACGTCGGACTATGTATATGATGAATTAGAAGAGGGATCAGGACATCATCTAGGAAGTCGTAGGAATGCCGAGGTGACGAATTTATGGAGGCAAAAGAGAATTGAGACTCATAAAATAGGATATGACGTGAAATAATAATTTTACGGCTCGATAAGTCATAGCACAAGTAACCACGATGATTGGCGAGATAACCCAGAAACACACACGGGATAGACCGGGGTTAAAGTTTGTGAGTGGTCAGATGGAGAGGATAACAGAGACATCCAAAGATACGTAAGTGTTGGTAGGAGGGGTTCCTACGAAATAGAACTTGAGTGGGCGATCGTTGAGCTAGAGACTTGTATGGGATTATGTTAAGAAGATAGGTGGTCATGGGGAGTGTATAATGCCAGAATTAAGAAGGAATTAAGGCGTGAGCAAGTAGGGCACGGATTAGGTTATTTATGATTTGGATTTTCTGTTTGGCGTTACCATATTTAGAGGAGGTATGAGGGCAGGAAAAATGAAAGGTAAGACCATTTTTGGAGTAAAACTGTTTGAATTGATTATTATTGAATTCCCTGCCATTATCACATTGAAAATATTTAATGCTCTTTTCAAATTGTGTTTTTACGAAGCACTAAATGGGGGGGGGGGGGGGGGGGAAATGGGGTAAAACCTGGGATTTGTTGTTAATTGGAAAAGTTCATAAAAAGTTGGAGAAATCGTCCAAAAACAACACATAGTATCGATGGACAACCGTACTTAAAATAGGGGACGTCCAGAAATCACTATGTATGATATCGAAAGGCAGTAAAGTATAATTTATAGATGCAGAAAATGGTAATTTAACATATTTCCCAAAAATGCAGGATTCACATATAGGAGTCCTAGAAATATGGTTGCAATTAATAAAATTATTTTTCCTAATGGAGCGTAAAACAGAATCTATCGGATGTCCTAATCTAGAATGACATAAGGAAGACGAAAGAGCAGCAAAAGTTGATGGAACTGAGGCTGGATTGTTGACGGTATTTAAAAGAGGGTAGAGATCTCCCATCTATCACATCTCATTATTCATCTCCCTATCGTAAAATTCTTCACAGAAAAACCAAAAGGATCAAGGTCAAGGGAAACATTATTATCAGTTGTGAAACGTCGCACAAAGATTAGATTCTTAATGAGTTTAGGAGCATGTAGGACATTTTTAAGATTAGTGGTGGATGTGGTGGGGATAAGGATGAATGACCAAAACCACAAATAAGAATGCCTTGTCTACTACCAACAATAATATTCCAATTTAAATTACTCAAATTGAAATAAGACGAGAGAATACCTTGTGATGTCGTCATGTGAGATGTGGCTCCTGTGTTCGTATACTAATTTTCGTTTGGAGCGTTGAGTAACATTGTGTTCATAGCTGTCTCAATGTTAGTCGGTGCATAAGTTAAGGGCGGGAGGGCATGTGCTGTGTAGGCCTATTGTGGACATGGTTTGATTATGCCAGGGTGGGCCTGTCGGTTTTGAGGTGGAGTCCACGAGGATGTCAGATACTGTCAAGGAGGAGAAACTCATGACGGTGGGCCCCACGGCGGGTAGGCAGCCCATGGCGGAGGCTGCTGCCACTACCACGGTCGCTGCCGCCGTTTCCTGCCAGGGGACTACCCCTTCCCTTCGCCGTTGTTGCTGGAATTCCGTCCGCCGCGGCTCACGCCCACTTAGAGCAGATGGAGATTCTCGGACGGGGAAAAGTGGAATCGTCATAGGATTCATTCAAGCCTGCAATAAGTTGCATTACCAATCACTGATTCATGACTGGTGCACTGGCGTTAGATAGTTGGTCGATAAACATCTTGAGTTCTTGACAGTATGCAAAGACGTTTGGGAAATCGTCCTAATGAACATCCTTGAACTGATTTTCAAGGTATAACACTCATTAAGTTTTGTTGTCGTGGAAAATACTTTTCAAACGTTCCCACATTTGATGGGCAGTGGCATCGGTCTCAATGATGGTGTGCAACAAATCATTAGAGATCGTGTCGTATATCTACTGGAGGACGGCTACTTCCAAATGAGACCAGAGTGCATCATCAGAAGTCGAAGCCGATGGTAGGTATGTGGACTTTGGTGTGGGAGGGATGATATATTTAGAATATCTATAAAAAAATATTTTATGCTTGTTTCTTTCTCTTGTTTGAGACAAGTCGTGAATCTATAATATTGTGGTCTTTTACAGTGAAAGAAGTTGGGACAAAGTTGTCAATAATATATTACCTAGAGAGTTGTGGTCGATAACTTCGTAGACACGACAATGGATCTTAAAAAGCTCCGCCCATGAGGAGTATTGATCATTTTCCATCTCAAGAGTCATAGGGATGAAGTTTTTAATGTTGTTGACTGCAAGTGCAAGATGAAATTTGATTTTGTCAGCCATGGAAGAGGAAATTTAGGAGGAAGAGGGAGGGAAAATGGCCGGAAAAACTAGGATTCCGTCGTGGGGAAAAGGGGGTGGCCGAAAGATGAAGTCGACGGCTAGGGTTCCGACGTGGGAAGGGTGGCAGCCGAGAAAAGAGGTCGGCGTCTAGGGTGTGATATTTAGGTTTAGGCTTCTGATACCATAAAGGAATATGTTCCTCTTGATTTTATTCATCAATAATGTACAATATATATAGTAGTACAAGAATATCTAAACTAGGTAACTAATCAACCTAATTACCATAGGAAATATAATTCTACCTAAAATAGGAGACCTAATTACAATATGAATACAATTCTACCTAAAATAAGAGATATACAATTAATGAAAGAATATTCGAGAAATATTCTATTAATAATATCAGAGCCGGACTCCCTTAGAGCCCAAAGCAGAAGGATGGATCAACGAGATAAACTGACATGCTTCTAGGCTGACAAGCTTCTAAAGAAGAGATGGAGTCATTAATGATGACACCTTAGGTGAATCCCACATTTAGCTAGATGGTTAAAGCGAAAAGCCTTATAAAGTACGACACAAATTTACATGCTACACAGTTTTGGGCTCGATAATAACATAGCCCAAAGGATAAATCTATAAGGTTTACTCAGCCAAAGCGGATAATACGTGTTATGGGATAGGACTGTTAATTATCATTATGTTGATATAATACAACGCTTCACAAAGATTACAAACTTACGTTGAGATGCCGATTTATACCTTATTTTTACGTAATTATTATGTCATTGCATTAAAAAATTTCATTAGCACAGACACATATACTAATGTTTTAATCTCTACTTTTGCAACTTTGTACCGACAAAGGACTAATACAAACTAATTGAAATGTTGAAAGTAAAACACTCAAGAATAGAGTTTAGAAATTTATTTTCCCCTTTCGGTATCCGGAAATTAATTTGGCTAAAGTTCAAATGATTCTAAATCTGAACCGTGCACAATTTTGTTCGCTAAAAGATTTGTTAATATCACAATTACCTACAAAGACTTTAAAGATAAAAATGACCAGTAATAATGAGCAACTTGACTAGTTCTTAAAATCCCAATTGATGTCCTTCCTCGAATAATTATCACAATAAAAAAAAATGAATAAAATTTGAATTATTAATACGAGGATTGGAGTTGCAATCTTATAGTAATATCTTATTAATTGACAAATCTAACATGGATGATTCCATTACAAAAATGGAAAAGAGCCAGAAATACCTCTAACATTTGTGATTTGTCGTATATATGTCATTCGTTAAGCAATATACTCACAGAAACTTCAAACACTATTTTTTTTGTCTCAAATATACTCCTGGATCATTCAAAACGTCCAAAAGTCCCCATCACACTAACGGTAAAATCCACGTCAAAATATAGTTATACCTTTTTAATTATGTAGAGGTAGAACGTTTCTTTTCGAGTAAAGCAAAAAAAAAAACGCATAAACACACAGAAACAATTTTCTTCTTCTTCTCCTCATCTCTTCCCAAAAATATATAATTGTACACATTTAGTTCGTGGAACAAAGTCTTGTTCCCTAGTGAACTAGAGTAGGATAATTTCTTCCTGATAATCTTCAAATTCTCTATTTCGAATTTGTTGTAAAATGAATATATAAAGAAGAAGAATCCATTGATGAGTATTATTGATCAATTTCAATGAAAGAGAAGACTTATTTCTTGTGTTATACATTGTAGATACATCGTTGTATATATAGAGTATACAACTCTTCTAGTAACTATTTTTGGGACTTGTAACTAACTTATGGAATCTAGTTTATTTACTAAACTGCCCTTATTGACTAACCACCTCACTAACCTTCATTAACTCCCTTAACATTATTAGCTTCCACACTCCCCTCAAACTAGGAAGAACAAAAATATTTTGAACTCCTAGTTTGAAACTAAGGTAGTAATGCTGGACTTTGCTGAGCCCCTTGGTTGATCTTGAGTAGGAATGTACTTTGTAGCCACTAGTTCCTTAGTGATTTTCTTCCTTAAAAATGACAATCAATTTTAATGTGCTTAGTTATTTCAATGGTAGATTGGATTGGCTGCTAATTGAATTGCTGACTTGCTGTCTATGAATATCTCTATTGGGTTTTTAACCTCAAATCCCAAATCTTGCATCAGACTTTGTAGCCAAACTATTTTTTGTTACTGCCATTGCTAAACTTCTGTATTCAGTTTCTGCTGTACTTTTAGAAACGATTGTTTGTTTCTTATATTTCCAAGTTACTAAGGAGTCTCATAGAATACCAAATAACCTGTTACTAACCTCCTAAGTGTGTGGACATGATGTCCAATCTACATCACAATAGGCAGTGATAGTATTCTTCTGTTTGCTTGATAACAACACACCTCAACCAGGCTGATTTTTCACATATCTGACACTTCTCAATCCTGCTTCATATGTGATTTTCTAGGTTGTTGTAGAAATTGACTCAATATTTGAACTCCATATGAAATGTCTGGTCTTGTCATTATTAAGTAGAGTAGCTTTCCAACTAGCATTTGATAGGCTCCTTGATCAGCTGCAGGGTCACTGATTACCTTCTTTTTATCTGTTATGGACTCATCATATTACTGACTAGTTAACTTAGAGTTAGTATCCATAGGTGTAGCTGCAGGTTTTGCATTACTCAAACCTATTTCTGAGATAAGTTCTAAGGCATACTTCATTTGATTCATAAGAATTCCTTGTTTTGATCTAGCAAACTCAATTCTCAATAAGTACTTTAAGTCACCTAAATTATTCATCTTGAATGATTGCTTCAGTTTCTCTTTTGTTTCCTCAATCACTTGAATATTACTTCATGTAATCAACATATCATCTACATATACAAGTACAAATACTGAGCTTGTTGATGTCTTCTTTATGAACAAAGGGTGATCATGTTCACTTTGCACAAACTAAAAACTTAGCAATGCCTCAGACAGTTTTGCATTCCACTGTCTAGGCACTTGCTTTAAACCATAGAGTTATTTAATAAGTCTGCATATTTGATTCTCCCCCTGACTCTTAAATCCTTGAGGTAACTCCATGTATATTTCATCATATAGACCACCTTATAGAAAATCATTAAACACATCTATTTGATGAATTTGTCAATTCTTTTGAGCAACAATAGATAACATAGTTCTAACAATCTTCATTTTGACTACTGGACTGAAGGTTTCTTGATAATCAATACCCTCTTTTTGACTATAACCTTTGGCAACTAACCTAGCTTTAAACCTCTCCACTTCACTTGTTGATTTGTATTTTACTTTGTAAATTCACTTATAACCTATAGGTGTCTTTCCCTTCGGTAGTTCTACAATTTTCCAAGTGTTGTTACTTTGTAAGGTATCAATCTCATTAGTCATTGCTTCAATCCATCTTAGATAAGCTGCAGCTTCTTTATAAGACTAAGGTTCAGTAGTGCTAGACATGTTTGTGAGATAGGCTTGATAATCTGGCTTGACTTTGTCATAAGATATGTAATTTTCAATAGCATAGATGAGTCCTAAACATTCAGTGACATAAAATCTCTCATCCAAATAGGAGGTTTCTTGTGTCTGCCTGATTGTATAAGATTGTCTTATTGTTGTGGTTGGTCATGTATCTGTGGATGCTCTTGTGAAACTTGAATGTAATTTATTTGGTTTTGATTACTTTGTGATAGAACTGCAACATTTACATATTGTATTGGTTGTATGTATTGTATTGGTTGTATTGCCTGTGGCATGTCTGCACCTTGAGCTATTGTATGGTCCTCAATCTGTATTATGTTGTCCACTACTGGTGTACTTTGTTGTTCTTCCTCAGGGTGAGTATTTAGTCCACTATAGTTGAATATGGGAGTACTCCTGTTGCTATTGTTTTTGAAGAGAAATATGTCCTCCCTAATGTGACATCTTTGTTTACAAAAACACATGATTAGTAGAATCATATAAGATATAACCTTTTTGAGATTCTGCATACCCCATATATATGGCTTGTCTAGCCATGGGTTTGAGCTTATTAGCTTTATGAACCACTTTGGCATAGCATAGACAGCCTATGACTCTCAGATGTGTGAGAGATGGTTTTCTGTTAAGTAGTTTCTCATAAGGTGACATATTGCCTATAACAGTACTAGGCATTCTATTTATGATATATATAACAGTTTTCACACATAATCCCTAATATTTGATAGGTATTTGAGCTGAAATCTTAAGGCTCTTGTTATTTCTAGTATGTGCTTGTGCTTTCTTTCTGCAGTACCATTTTGCTGTGGTGAATAAGAGCATGGAGTTTGATGTACAATTCCTAACTCTTTAAACATGTTGCTGCATATATTATTCACAAACTCAGTCGCATTGTCACTTCAGATTACTTTGATCATTTTGTTAAACTGAGTTTTAGTCTAGCTATAAACTGTTTATGACAGTACTCACATCATTTTATTTTGATTAGAAATAGCCAAGTCATCTTAGAATAATCATCCACAAATGTTAGGAAGTACTTATTCTCATCAAATGTTGGTACTTTGTAAGGACCCCAAAGATCCATATGAATTAAATCAAAACTGCAAGAACTCGTAGTATGACTTATAGGAAAAGGTAATCTAGACAACTTAGCATATGGACAAACTGAGCATTTATTCAAAGCATGAGTAATATCATCTAGTTTTACAGGTAGTTATTTCTTAAGTACTGAACTAGATACATGTCCCAATCTCTTATGCCATATATCTATATCTACTTTTGAAATATTCTCATATTCAGGCTCAGTATTAACAGTGCTAGCAGTTGGTTTCACTTCTTTGATGTCCTTATTAGTTAAAAGTATGTAAAGTCCTCCTTCTTGTTTACCAATCATCTTCACCATCTCAGTGTTGAGATTCCGAAACACAAAAAAGTCATAAAAGAAGGAAGTTGAACAATTCAACTCTTTGGTTAGTTTAGCCACAAATAACAAGTTAAAACTTAAAATTTGAAATATGAAACACATTTGATATAGAGTTATTATTGAATAGTGTACTAATTCCTATATGTATTACTAAAGATATATCACCATTTGATAGGAAAACCTTTTTAGGATTCACATGTTTTGATATAGTATAGTGATCAAGTAGATGCAGGTCAGCTACCATGTGATTAGTAGCACATGTATCCACTATCTACTTAGGACCTTGACTAGTCTTAACCACTACATTACTCAAACGCATACCAACCATACTTGCAGAATGCATTGTTTCTGGTGCTTTATTCAGTAACTGTAGAATTTATTGATACTGATCTTGATCTTGTGTCAAAGAGCATGTATCCTTTTGATTTAGCTGAGCCACTTGAGAGTTGGTGAGTTGACATGTGTTATGAACAACCCCTTGAGCCTGAGAGGAACTTTGTCCATACTCAAAAGAATCAGTCTGCACATGATTGTTTTATTGATAAGATTGTCCAATTTGGCCATTTTCCGAAGAGTCAGCAATTACATTGTGTGCTATGTCATAACCACTTCTTTTCTTGAACTTAAAGTCTTGTGGATATCCTATGATTTTGAAACAATTTTCCCTGCTATGACCCTTGATCTTGCACACATCACAATATAAATTGTAGTTTTTTGAACTTTTGATGCCCTCCTATCTTTGAGTACATCACAACATCATATCCTTGTTGTAGTAATTGGATTTGAGCCTAATATTCATGCAGTTGCTACTACAGATTTTTGGCTCTCATCACTAATGATCATAGAGTAAGCTTGATTAACAGATGGCATAGGATTCATCAACAAGATTTGACTTCTTAGTTGAGCATATGAGTCATTCAATCCCATAAGGAATTGAAATAGTTTCAGCTTCTGAAGATGTGCAGAAAATTCCTTTGATTTTTCACAATCACATATTAGTGTTGGGATTTAATATTTCAAACTCTTCCCACAATTCCTTCAATTTAGTGAAGTAAATAGAAACATAACTGGTGTTTTGGCTAAGTGTGACTATTTTCTTGTGTATGTTGAAGGTTCTTGAACCATCAACTTGATTAAACCTCTCATATAATTCTTCATTGCGTATTTACTACAAGAATCCTTTATCTTTCTCTCTAACCTACTCCTCCCAACAGTAACATCACCAACCCCCTCCCCATACAACCCCCACCCCCACTCCTGAAGGTAAGACCCTCCCCCAATAGTGCCACTCTAACCACTCACCGGCGGTGACGTAAGACCTAACAACACCGCTCCGACCATCCATCGGCGGCGATGGAAAAACATTTTTTACAAAATTTCATTTGTTTTTGTTCTCTTTTGTTTCTTTTCTTATTCTTGTGTTCTTTTTCTCCTAGATCTACGCATGTGTTTGATTTTTTTGGGTGAAATCTCCGGTGAACAGTACTCTCAGTATGGTGAACAATACCATGAATAGTATCATGAATAGTACCATGAACAATTTCCAGCAGCAACGGACAAACAGTACTCTCGATGTTAGTAAATAGTGATTTTCGCCGGCAAACAAGTTGGATTCAACTGGAGTTGGTACCTTCGGTTGCCCGTATCCATTCTCTGTCCTTAACCTTGTTGTTAAATTTTGCCACTTCTTGTCTTTAGTTATATCATTATTGGCGTAGTGATTTTACTTGTCTCTAGATTCTTGTTAAATTGTGATTGCACTTTGATCCCTTCTTGTTTTAAGGTAAACGTTTGAGTAATTTATTATTTTATATTTATTGTAGTGGATTTGGTGAATGATTTTAGACTAGGGTCATGTTCTCGATCGGGGACAGGGGCGAGGGTTAGGGGGTAAGTGGGGTAAGAGAGAGGCTAGGCTAAGAATAGAGTCTTGGAACATTGAGACTTTAACGGGGAAGTCCATAGAGCTAGTTAAGATTCTTCAGAAGAGAATGATTAATATAGTCCGTGTCTAGGACACCAAATGGGTAGGATCTAAGGCTAAGGATGTAGACAGGTATAAGTTATGGTTTTCGGGTAGGTCGAAGTATAGGAATGAAGTAGGCATTTTGGTAGACAACGAGCTAAGGGATCAGGTGGTAGAGGTGATGAGGGTCAATGACAAGATGATGTCGACTAAGTTGGTAGTTGGAGGGTTCACTATGAACATTATTAGTGCCTATACGCCGCAGACGGGCTTGGACGAAGAGGAGAAGAGACGTTTTTGGAAGGATTTGGACGAAGTGGTGGGAGGTATACCACCCACTGAGAAGTTATTTGTAGGAGGTGATTTCAATGGAAATATCAGGTCACTTTCGGGGGTTATGACGACGTGCATGGAGGCTTTGGACTCTGGGACAGGAACGGGGGAGGCGTCTCACTTTCGGAATTTGCTAGAGCTTGTGGGACGGTGATAGCCAATTCGAGGTTCCTGAAGAAGGAGGAACACTTGTTGACTTTCCATAGTTCGGTATCTAAGACTCAGATAGACGTTTTGCTCATTAGGAAGGTTGACAAAGGTCTTTGTAAAGACTGCAATGAGATGGAGGAGAGGTTGATGGCAAATAGGGCTTAGTGGAGTTATAGGGATGCGACCATTATATGGGACAGGATGGCCAGTTGAATTTGGGAGGTAGCTAGAGAAGTGCTAGGGACCTCGCGGGGTAACCATGGTAGGCATTGAGGGAACTGATGGTGGAATGGTAAAGTTCAAGAGAAGGTGGAAGCGAAGAAAGCGGCGTATGTGAAAATTGGTAGAAAGTAAGGATGAGGTAGAGAAGTAGACGAATAAGGAACTATATAAATGGTGAGAAAGAAGGCAAATCAAGCGGTTACGGTGGAGAAAACGGCGGCTTTTGAATGCATGTATGTGGAATTAGAGGAGAAAGGCGGGGATAAGAAGTTGTACAGATTAGCCAAGGCAAGGGAGATGAGGGCCCGTGACTTGTATCACATGAGGTGCATCAAGGATGAGGATGGCAAAGTACTGGTGGAGGAAGCGCATATTAGGCGGATGTGGCAGTCTTACTTCCATAAACTCTTGAATGAGAAAGGAGATGGAGACATTGTGCTGGGAGATATGGAGCATTCTGGTAGGTACCGAGATTTTGGGTATTGTAGAAGCATTAAGGTTGAGGAGGTTAAGAGTGTTGTTCGCAGGATGCGCAGGGGACGAGCGACCGGGCCTGATGAGATCCCAGTTGAATTTTGGAAGAGCGTAGGCATGACAGGTTTGAAGTGGCTGATTGAGTTATTTAAAATCATTTTTAAGACGGCAAGAATACTCAAAGAATGGAGGTGTAGTACAATGATTCCCTTGTACAAAAACAAAGGTGATATCCAGAGTTGCAACAACTATAGAGGTATAGCTGCTGAGCCACACTATGAAAGTTTGGGAAAGGGTCGTCGAGATTAGGTGAGAAGAGGTGTGTCTATTTTTTAGAACCATTTTGGATTCATGCCGGGGCGTTCGACTACTGAAGCCATTCATCTTATTAGGAGGTTGGTGGAGCAATATAGGGAGAGGAAGAAAGATTTACATATGGTTTTCATCAACCTCTAGAAGGCATACGACAAAGTCCCTAGGGAGGTTTTATAGAGATGTTTGGAGGTTAGAGATGTACATGTGGCGTACACTAAGGAGATCAAGGATATGTATGATGGAGCCAAGACTAGGGTACGGACAGTAGGAGGAGAGTCAGAGCACTTCCCAATGATGATGGGGCTGCACCAGGGATCAACTCTTAGCCCATTCCTATTTGCCTCGGTGATGGACGGACTGACGCGACATATCTAAGTGGAGGTACCATGGTGTATGTTATTCGCAGATGACATAGTTCTGATTGATGAGACTCGCAGCAGAGTGAACACCAAGCTGGAGGTTTAGAGACAGACTCTGGAGTGTAAAGAGTTCATGTTGAGTAGGACCAAGACAGAGTATTTAGAGTGCAACTTCAGCAATGGGAGCGACCCTGAGACAGGCGTGGAGGTAAGGCTTGGTACTCTGGTCATTCCAAAGAAAGAAGTTTCAAGTACCTAGGGTCTATTATCCAAGGGAATGAAGAGATTGATGACGATGTCACACATCGTATTAGGGTAGGGTGGATGAAATGGAGGCTCACATCTGGAGTCTTATGCGACAAAAAGGTTCCACCAAAACTTAAAGGCAAGTTCTATAGGGTGGTGGTTAGACTGACTATGTTGTATGGGGCAGAGTGTTGGCCAGTCAAGACATCGCACATACATAAAATGAAAGTTGCAGAGATGAGGATGCTGAGATGGATGTGTGTGCATACAAGGAGAGATAAGATTAGAAATGATGATATCTGGGATAAAGTGGGAGTGGCCTCGGTGGAGGATAAGATGCGAGAAATGAGGTTGAGATGGTTTGGGCATGTGCAGAGGAGAGACACGGATGCCCCGGTACGAAGGTGTGAGAGGTTGGCTATGGACGGTTTAGGAGGGGTAGAGAGGTAGGCCAAAAAAGTATTGGAAAGAGGTGATTAGACGGGATATGGCGCAGGTGCAACTTACTAAGGATATGACCTTAGATAGGGGGTTGTGAAGGACACGAATTACGGTAGAAGGGTAGCAGGTAGGCGAATGTAGTCCTACTTACGCTTACAAAATGATAGTTGTAGTGTTATTGATGTAGGCCGATTAGCCTATCACACTTATAGGCGCAATAGTGGCTTATAGTCCTTGTAGTTTGATTTCTGCTGTTGTGTGTTCTTTAGTGTACTTTGTTTATCTTATTTAGCTATGTTAATTACTGCTTTATGTTTGTTAGAATGCGTTACCATGGCGTATTTCGATTGTGTTATTAGCATGTTCATATTGTCCATACTGCTTTAATTCCATGTTTGAGTGTGACCATTTCTCTTACTTTTCTTTGCTTTGCCTTTCTTGTGATTATGCTTTGTCTTGAGCTAAGGGTCTCCCGGAAATAGTCGATCTACCTACCAAGGTGGAGGTAAGGTCTGCGTACACTCTACCCTTCCCAGACCCCATGTTGTGGTATTTTATTGGGTATATTGTTGTTGTTGTATATAATTCTTCCCACATAGCCTGAGCACTAGTAGCATACATCACACCACCTAGTAAACATTTAGCAACAGAATTCAGTACCCAAGATAAGACTATAGCATTCACCCTTTCCCAATTTTCTTCTAGACTTGGAAACTTGTCTTTTGTACAAGAACCATCAACTAACCCCATTTTATTCCTCCCTAGAAGAGCTATTTTCATTTACCTACGCCACAAAGAATAGTTTTCAGCCCCAGTTACTTGAAAGGAGATAATCTGAATGCCACTTACATTAGAAGAACTCAAGAACAAAGGGTGATTGTAGTCGATGACATTGCCACTGCTTTGGTTTCTAGTCGAGGGTTGAGAGGATGAATCTGCACCATTTTTAATTGCCATTTTTCTCCAGTTGATATATAACTCAGAGAATGATTTGTATACAAGATCTTAACAACACCAGAAGTCTGGAATTGGGAGAAAACAGATTTAGAAAGAAACTTGTTCTGCGGAAATGAACAAGACTAGACGAAGAGAAAGAAGAACATATTTTAAAGAACAAAATCAAAATTTCAAGCTAGATTTCTAGCTCTACGCTCTAATACCATGTTGTAAAATGAATATGGAAAGAAGAAGAATCCATTGATGAATATTATTGATCAATCTCAATGAAAGAGAAGACTTATTTCTTGTGTTATACACTGCAGATACATCGTTGTATATATAGAGTATACAACTCTTCTAGTAACTACTTTTGTAACTTGTAACTAACTTTTGGAATCTAATTTATTTACTAAACTGCCCTTACTGACTAACCACCTCACTAACCTTCATTAACTCCCTTAACTATCTTCTATTGATCATTATTGTACATTACTAGCTTCCACAGAATTTGGTAAACATACTTGGAATTACATCTTTTAATTCCCAACACTAAAAAAGAAAAATAGAAAAACATAATTCATTGACTTTGGAAAATAATTTAAGGTCATCAGTTAGAAACACCTCCACGCATAGCGGGAGCTTAGTGCACCGGACTGTCTTTTTTTAGTCAGAAACATGAGTAGTGATTACAACTGCGAAATTCACTTCGAAATAAATTAAGATAAGGAAATAGGACTGTACCAGAACATGCCTATCTCTTTCTTCATACAATATCATAAGTATCTTTCAAATCTTCATAATTATATTCTGTGTAAAATAGTGTAAATCTCCTTCCGAAAGTTCTATTATTAATGTAATATATATAGAGTATACAATTGTAGTCCTAATAGAATTAGGATCTCTATTTTAAATTAATTACAAAAAAAATTAATTACATAATATATTGTGAATATATATGGAATACATTCACTATCACACACCCTCAGTGAGAGCGAGAGGAGGCTGGATGGTGAGATTGAATCTAAAGACAAGGAACAGTTGCCGAGGAAGCCCCTTTGTGAAGATATTTGCATACTGATACGAAGAAAGAACATGCAACACTCTAACGTGACCCATTGCAACCTTCTCACAAACAAAGTGAATATCCATCTCAATATGTTTGGTTCGCTGATGCTGAAACGGGTTATGAGACAAGTAGACAACAAATATGTTATTACACTAAACCAAAGATGCCTTACGTATGGGACAATGAAGCTCAAGAAAGAGATTCTGGAGCCAACATAGCTCGACAACAACGTTTGCAGCGCCTCAATATTCTGCTTCTACACTCGAATGGGAAAGTGTGGCTTGCCGCTTGGCTGACCACGATATGATGTTATCCCAAAAAAATACATAATAACCAGACGTAGAGCAACGGGTGTCCGGTTAGCCTACCTAATCAGCGTCTGTGTAGGAGAGCAATCTAGTCGGTGCTGAGGGATATAAATGGAGTCCATAGTCAAGAGTGCCCTTAACGTATCGAATGATACGCTTAAGAGCTATAAAGTAAGGCTCCCTAGGGGCGTGCATGAACAAGCATATCTGCTGAACCGCATATGCAATATCTGGCAGAGTGAAGGTGAGATACTGAAGAGCACCCGCTAGACTCCTATAAAGAGAGGGATCACTGATCGGGTCCCCATCATCTGCACTTAGTTTGGATTTAGATTCGATGGCAGTGGGCATGATCTTACAATTTGCCATTTTAGCCCTGTAGACGATCTCCTATGCATACTTATGCTGACACAAGAACATGGCATGTGCCGATCTGATCACTGATATCCCAAAAATAACTCAACTTACCCAAGTCAGTCATAGCAAATTCAGACTTGAGTAGAGCAATGATCTCGTGCTTCAGGCCATCTGAAGAAGCTGTCAGTACAATATCATCCACATATAACAGAAGGTAAGTTATGTCAGTACCTCGATGAATAATGAACAATAAATAATCACTCTTGCTGCACACGAAATCGATCTGTAAGATTTAAGTGGAAAATCGCTCATACCAAGCCATTGGGGCTTGCTTCAGCCCATATAGTGACTTACGAAAATGACAAACATGATGAGGAACCTTCGGATGCACAAAACCTGGCGGTTGATGCATATAGATGATTTCTTTCCAATCTCCATATAAGAAAGCATTCTTTACATCAAGCTGGTGAATAGGACAATTCTTCCCCATAACAATGCTCAAAACTGTGCAGATGATAGTTGTCTTAACCACTGGACTAAAAGTCTCACCACAATCAACACCCCCATGTTGCCTTATGCCATTTGCCACAAGTCTGGCCTTGTGATGTTCAAGGGCACCATTATCTCTAACTTATGATGAAATAGCCACATACATAGGATTACATTCACCCCCTCAGGTAGCGGAATAAGATCCCAAGTGTGCTGTGAGGTAAGCGCATTAAACTCCTCTCGCATGGCCGCATTCCAATTCGGGTCATGTTTGGCTAATTTTGGGATTTTATGAATGGGTGAGATAGTTTGAGTGAATAGGTTAAAGTGAACTTTAGGTTTGAAGATCTCATGTTGTAGATGAGTTTCCATGCGGTGAGTGGAGACGGTCACGAGTGGGGCAGGTGGGGCTGGGTAGTGACAAACATGATTGGGCAGCGGGGTCGAGACTAGAAAATGGTGATGGGCAGTGGGGCTGGGCAGGTAGGGATTGGGCAATAGGTTGGGGCAGTGTGGCGGGTAGAATTTTGGGCAATGACTGGGTAGGGGGTCAGGTCAGTGTGCCAGGTGTAAGTTCGGGCAGTAACTGGTCATGGATCGGGCAGTGGGGTAGGGTTGGTGGGACGGCCAAATGGTGCGGATTTTGTAGTGCATTTTGGACTAGAGGTGATGTGTCCGAGTCATCAAGGAATCTGTAATTAGTGACTCGAAATTTTTGGATGTTGTCAAATGGGAAAACGTACTCAACAAACGTGACGTGGCGTGAGATTATGATTTTGTTACCCCCTATGGTTCGATGGAAAATCTAGGAAGACGCACGGAGTAGAGCGAGGTGCTAATTTGCAAGGGATTGTGGATTCCAGACTTGGGTAACAAAGACAACCGAAAATACAAAGGCGATCATACGAAAGGATCCAATGGAAGAAAATTTCGATGGGTGTCCTATTTTGAATCGTACGGGTAGGTAAGATGTTAAAAATGTGTTCTACCATTTTTAATGCATATACCCAAAAGGTAGGGGAGAGATGCATGAAAAAGAAGGGTACGAATCATATTATTAATGGTGCGGAGAATTCTTTCGGCTTTACCATTCTGAGGGGAAGTATGGGGCAGGAGAAATGAAAAACATGCCATTAGCCACACAAATTCAAGGAATTTGGAGAACACTTGAGACTTGAGTTTAAGCAAATAGACCCAAAGGAAGTGAGAGAAGTCATCAAAATAAACCAAATAATATTTATGGCCTAGGTTGCTAGTTATAGGAGATGTCTATAAATCTGCATGAATGTTATCAAAATGAAAGAAAGTGATACTTAAAGAAGACATAAATGGAAGTCTAACATGTTTTCCTAGATGATAAGAGGAGCAACTATGGGAAAGTTTCCCTTTATTATATTGGATTAAATTGCGGTTTCTAAGGGAATCAAAAACATAAGCTCCCAAGTATACTATGTCACGTTGATAGAGATATTATAGCTAAAGCAGTGGGAGGAGTGACATGGGAAGTGGACGTGGATAGGAAATGATAGAGGTCCCCCTCACTATTGCATCTTGTAAGAAGTTTCCCCGTATGCATGTCCGTTATAGAAAAACCAAATGGGTCAAAGTTGATGGATACGAAATTATCGGTGGCAAATTTTCTATCCGAGATTAGGTTCTTGATAATATTATGGGCATATAGGACGTTTTTAAGGAGAATTGGGGATGCGGTGGTGGAGTTAGTGTGTGGCCAAACCCTTGAATTGGAATGCGATGACCATTTCTGACCATAATAGATTGAGGAGTATTTAAATTGCGCAATTGAGAAAGATTACCAGAATTATTGGTGAGGTGAGACGTGGCGCCCGTATCCATATACCACGCATCATCAGGCTGCTATAATTTTAAAGAACCAAAATTAAGGCCCAAATCTGTTGGATTGAGGCTGGACGGCTGCTGCTGGGTCGCTGTGTAGTGGGTCTGATGGCTTGGACTTGCCTAACGAGCCGCTGGATGGGCTTCTAGGATACTGGGCCTCAGTTTATCCCACCAAAACTGCTATTTTTGGGCCATTGGAACGTTGCTGGAAGGGCAGGCCCAGTCCAAATTGTCCCAACGCTGTTGGAAATGCATGCCCAGTTCGAACGTCGCTGGAACGCTGTTGGGCCTGTTGTGAACTGCACGTATTCTTGGCCCAATTTCCACGAGGAGGATTTGTGACATCGGGTGTTGAGGAAGTGGAAGCGTGAGAATCCATTAGGTGAGCTGAAAAATTGGTGGAAGAAAATCGGGTGTGGGGTTGTCGTATATCAACTGTATATTAGTGGTATACATGTTTGTTTTTAGAGATGGACGGTTGCCGAAGTAGGGTTTTAGCTTTCACAAAAAAAAAAAAAGCAATGCCGAAGTCCAAGCATAATAGAGTCGTTACCTTATCTAAGACAAAGAAGAAGAGAAATGAGCACAAAGAAAACATTGTTAATTCAATAAGGGAATGTGCAGAAAAGTATTGTCCAGTTTACGTATTTAGTTTCAAAAACATGAGAAATCTCAAGTTCAAGGAGTTCAAAGATCAGCTCAAGTCTTCCAGCAGATTTTTCCTTGGATTGAACAAAGTCATGCAGGTAGGACTAGGTCGGTCAGTTGTTGATGAGATTTGTCCCGGCCTCCACAAGATTTCTAAGCTTGTACGTGGAGATTCAGGCATTTGTTTTACTAATTTATCAAAGGAATAGGTCCAAAGGTTGTTTAATGAGTTAGAAGAACATGACTTTGCAGGGACTGGCACTACAACAATAGAGGCGGATAAGAGATAGACGGCGGCCAAAACTAGGGTTAGGGTAGGGAGGGATTTTTGGCTCCTAATACCATGTAGAATAGTGTAAATCTCCTTCCGGGAGTTCTCTTGTTAATGTAATATATATAGAGTATACAATTGTAATCCTAATAGAATTATAATCTCTATTTTACATTAATTACACTAAATATTAATTACATAATATATTGTGAATATATATGGAATATATTCACTATCACTGTGTACATATTTTATTTTACAGCTTTTTAAATTTCCTCATAAATATGTCAAAAAAATATTCCTACTTATATAACAAATAATTTAATATGTTCTAATGAAAACGAGTTGCCTAACACTTCAACTCTAATTAGAGTATGCTGCCTAACTCTTTTTTACTTACATAGTTGCATGACCCTTTCTATTCTCGCTCCGAATTATGTTCTCTACCGTTTTATCGGCTGACGAAATCGGGAGACAAATTAATTCCTTAACTTAAGTGATTTGGGCTAGAAACAAAACTCTAATTTCCAGCAATGGGTTCCCCAACTACTCCAAAAGCATTAGGACGGTGGTATGAGTAAACTAAGAGGTAAAAAACATAAATGCAGCTGAGTACAGTAAAGTAAAGGATAAAATAAAGTAAAAAGGATAAAGATAGATAAAAATTGAGTTGTTTGATTGATTGTTTGTCCTTCTATATACAAAGAATGATCCTATTTATTGTACAAAAAAGGAAAAAAATTGTACAACGTGATCCCCCCCCCCATGTCAGCCATCAAGTAACCCACTAAGTTCAATGGCCGATTATGGGGGAGGTGGTGCCGATTTTCTCACCCTCTACTCCTCTTGCTCGGATAATGGCCATTTCTTTTAGCTGTTGTTGGCCGTTATCGCTTTTAGGGGTTCGGAAACCTTTTTCACTTGGTCGTTGAGGCGTATGCATCTGAGTGGGTCCTAGTCGTACCTCTAACTAACAACTTGGCTAAGATGTCTTAGTAGTCGATGAAGTTCTTGTAGTCGGGGGCTAGGAGTAAATTCGACTCTGGAGCAGTTATGCTGTCACTGAATTCGTCTAAACACTTAAATTATTTATGAATGTTAACAATTGCCCCCTACATTAACTCGAGTGTGACTGTTGAGTTGATGTATCCGAAAGTAGCCGTCGTTTCAGTCTGACAGCCGCGAATATCACTTCAATCGTCTTGTCTCCAGTGCATGCAATAATGATTACTTATGGATTGAGTTTCCCCTTCAACCGAGGTGTCTTTATTACCACAAATCGGTTCCAATATTTTACAACCGTGCATTCAAAGAGGTAACCCTGATTTCCGCCGCACATTAAAATTCTACTTAAGAAGAAACATCTTTTCGAGAAATTTTCACTTGATCTTACAACTATCTCCGACTTCTTCCCTTTTGCATAAAAAACCCTAATCTTGGCCCTTTCCTTACTCGGATGTCATGGCTTCTTCTTCCTCTTCTCAGAAGATATATGGGACCACTCTAGCCAATAAAGACCTAATCGAAGCCTTGGTCCTTGTTGATAAACAATTGGTTCTAGCTCCATATGGTAGGCCGGTGACCTATGATCTTCCCCTTACCTGCGACCGGTTCACTGTCGACCGTTGTTCGGCTAACCTACGTACCTGGCCGACCAAGGTCACCAACTATTCTTCTTGGGTGGACCGGGTCGGGTTGGCCGGTCCTCTGTGGTTCCTTCAGTTGTGGATAAGTTTGTATTTCCCATTGTTCATCTCTGACGATTTTGATGGCAGTCATTCTTCGTTAGATCCGCCGGTGTTAGCCGACACTCTTCGGGGAACACCTCTTATGCCCCCAAGATGTTTTTACGGCAGTCTCCACCCGGCATGGTCTGTCTCGAAACCATTACGCAGATTGGCAATCGGTCCTTAAAAAATGGGCCACTCCCGATTGGGTTCATCAAATAGCCGATGACCACTCAGCGGAAGGTCATGAATTAAGTGTGGGGGCGTATCCTTACGCTTTTGGGAGGATTGAAGCATAACTCTAGGCATAACAAGTTGACCACGGAGCCTATCGACCCAACTTTGTGGCACGATAATTTGGCCTGACTCAGCACATACCATGGCCTCACCGTAGTGTTGCTCATTCGACCCACCGTTGCTCTCTAAATGCCAAGCAGACAGAGGAGGTAGCCGCCCACAATCTTGATAAGCTTGTCAATTTCGTCTGGCAGTCGTTCTTCCCAAGGGCCAACACCACGGTTGCTTTTGTTGACTGGTGGAAGGTAGCCAAAGAAACATTATTCCAATCCTCCATGGAAGCCTACTGTGATCGGCTGATTCAGGCAAGATAGAGTGATCCGCTGGTCCACTCGAAGAAGAAAAACCCATTAGACGCTAAGCCAAGGACTAAAGAGGTCCCTTCAAAGGTGGTTTCTATCGACAACTAGGATTACTGCCTCTTGGTCTTTTTACATATATGTTGGCTAGAATTTCTTATACATTCTAGGCTAACACTTTTTATGTATCTTTCGGTAACTTCATCCACCTCAGGGTTTGTTGATTTGGAGACCACTCCTACCAAGGGATCTCCGTCGCCTAGGCAATCCATTTTAAAGCAACCCAGGCTAGGTGAAGGGGTTGTTATTTGTGAGCGTAGGAAGAAAGATCTCGCGGAGCCGAGGTCCCTATTTCTGAAGAGGAGGATGATGAGGTATATCCCTTATCTATCTCGACTACCTTTGTATCGGCTATCTTTCATTACTCATATTTTTTGGTTTTGTCTTTCAGGAGCCACAATTGACAAGGCGCAATAGGCGACGGAAAGTATATGATGCCTCTCTTCATGTCGGAGGGATGTCCTATTTGGCTCGTACTTCCGAACACCCGCATGATTCTCCATCAGCTAGCCTCGATATCAGAGTTTCTCTGGTTGAGGCAGCCGAAGAGGAAGAGGTTTACATAACCGTAGAGGTATCTCATTTTCCTTCTAGTCTTATTATCTAGACTCTTGCATCTCTTCTGAAATTGTCCTTTTCTGTACAGGAGACGGCTAGGGAAGATCCCTCGATTGAAGCCAGCCCAATTGATGACTCAGAGGCGTCAGCCGAGATCATACCTGAGGATGTGCTTTTGTAATATTTTAGTTTAGCTGATATCGTACCTTCACCCTCTTCGCCGGTTGGTATTCATGAAGAGCAAATTGAGGAGTTTCTAGCCGAGGGTATCCCTACTAGTAAGGAAGAACTTCATGCATTGAGGACCTCTTTATTCCGGTTGTCAAAGAAGGCGAGAGACTCTCCAGCTCTGTCGGCCGCCTATAATGACCTAGTCTTTTCTTTGAATGACCTATTCTCTTCACATAAGGCGGCCAAAGATAACCATGATGAAGCACCGCAGCTCTGCAATGCTTGGAATCTCTTTGGCAACAAAAGAATCGTGATCAGGCTACTTTTGCCCAGGTAAATGAGGAGAGGTAGCAAAGTGTCGCTCGAAGGCGTGATTTGCAGAGGCGACGGTCCCAATTGCAAGCAGAATTAGAGAAGATCCAGGCAGAGATAAGGACTATAACCCCTGAAATAAGTGCAATGGACTCAACTATTAAAACCCACGATTCCTCCCGTTCCTCTTTGTTTCGGCAAGGCCGCCATCTGGATAACGAGATACGGGAGCTTGGTAATCAACAAGTTGTGTGGGAATTGGATCTGAAGATGGGTAATGAACGGCTGGCCCAACTGGAAAATGAGTGTGCTGAATGGAGGGGCAAACTTGCTTATGTAAAGTCATCATACCTGTTAATCCTTCCGAAGTGGTATCCGAAACACATAATTCTTCGGCTACCACTACTTCTTTGCCAGTTGATCCTGCAGTCCAAGTGCCAAGTGACCTTCCTATAGCCATACAAGATGCATCAGCCTGATCTGAACAACAACCAGAAGATACTCTAGCAACCGATACGTAAGTTCTTAACGAGACCCAGTCAATTGGTGTGGTTGAGATCGCACAGGGGGTAGGAGTGGGAATCCCTGAAGAGTTAGGGGTAGTTGAGGTAGTGGCCATTTGTTGCGGCTGGTGATGAGGAACAGACTGCAGCAATTAGGGAAGACCAATCAACCGTTGATTCGGCTGATCCTGATACTTCAATAGCTGATGATATAGTGTAGCCTTCGATTGGTTTAAGGTTGACCAATTCGGCTTCTTAGTTGTATCGACCCCAAATTGAAAGGTCTGTTATTATGACCAGGCAGTCGGTCTGTGGTTGTCGTTTGCCCATACATTCCCCAAATCGAAGGGAAATTAGCCTATTTTACGACCAGGCAGCCGGTCTATAGCTGTTGATTACTTATGCATGCCCCAAAATCGATGGATAATATTTCTTGAAAATGTATACCCTTTTCATTTCTTTTCCATGCATGTTTATCACTTGATCCGTATTGCCGGCAACCCGTAGGTTCGCTACGAAGGGTCCTTTCCTAGTTTGGTGATCTTTTGCCGATTTTACGATCTTTCATTTCAATCGGCGGGATGATTTTCCAAACTAAGTCTCCTTTGGCAAACCTCTTTAGGTTCTATATGTTTGTCGTATGCTTTGTCCATTTTACGTTTATCGACTTTGACTATTTCTATGATTGTCAGTCGATTTTCATCCAACTGACCCAACTCCATTAGCATGGCCTGCTGATATTCTTCCAAACTTAGTAAAATTGGTTTGACCATCCGTAATGATATTAACTTTTGAGGACAACACTGCATTTTGGCCATAGATTTAGCCAATAGGATTTCGTCCCCATAGCTATAGATTTGGAGTTTCTGATTCCCCATTTCATTTAAGACATGTCTTTGTAAAACAAGTTTATTCAAACTTTGCACAAAACATACACAACACTGGGTGTTAAATAACACTCGAGTTTTGTACAAGCGTAGAACATAGACAAACAAAGCTAGGCGTAAAACTCATATTGGCAACTCAAATGTTGTTGGCCACCATATCTAGTTTTCTCAACCATTTAAATCCTCCAAGGTAAGCCGTGGTTCGGCTAATTATTTTATTTCAAAGCCTTGTGAGGTAAGATTACAGGATTCCCAAGATCATTCTTCCTATTGATCCGTGATGGCTATGGGAGCCACATATGGTGAATAGAGGACATCATATACATTTTATACTCCTGGTCGGAACGAGTTATCATCCGCTGGGATGATTTCTATCTTATCTCCTTCCCAAAAGATGAGTTTTTGTGCATGGTAGAAGGAAGGCATCGGCTGGTGTAAATCCAGTCCCTGCCCAAAATAATAGTTCTGAAGAAGGACTACAAAGGCCAGCGCATGTTCTGAAGAAGGACTACAAAGCTCCAAGAGGAGGCAGAGCACTAGGTGCTTCTACCTCTACTGGACAAGGTATGTTTTTCATTAAAATAAATATGTCTACAAGTAACTCCCACTGCTGGGTATTGGATACCGCTTGTGGCTCGCACATTTGTAGTAATGTGCAGGGCCTAATTAACAACAGAAAGGTTGGACCTTGGGAGGTAGACCTGCGCGTTGGAAATGGAGCACGAGTAGATGTTGAACGCGTGAGAACTTATAGACTAGATTTACCTTCAGGATTTTGTTTAGAACTAAATAATTGTTATTTTGTTCCCTTATTAACGAGGAATATCATTTCTATCCCAATATTAGACATTGAGGGATTTTCCCCATTCATTGCCAATGGCACTTATGTACTGTCTTTTAATGGTTTTGTTTGTGAAAATGCTCCGCTTGTGGATGGATTATATATTTTAAACTGTAGTCATGAAATTTTTAATGTACAAAATAAATGAGCTAAGATAAGTAATCCAAGAAACTCCACCTACTTATGGCACTGCAGACTTGGTCATATCAATGAATCAAGGATAGCAATATTGAGGAAGTTAGACTACCTCGAACCATTTGACTTGGAGTCCTATGGTAACTGCGAATCTTGCTTGAGAGGAAAGATGACCAACAAGTCACTCTCTGGGAAAGGGGTGCGAACCAAAGAGGTACTTGAGTTGGTCCATACCGATGTATGTGGGCCATTTTCAACTCAAGCTAAGGGAGGCTTCCCTTACTTCATCATTTTTACAGACGATTTCACAAGGTTTGGGCATGTGTATCTTATGAAACATAAGTCCGAAGCCTTTGAGAAATTCAAGGAGTACAAATCAGTAGTAGAGAAGCAACTTGAAACAAGTATCAAGACACTTCGATCGGATCGAGGAGGTGAATACTTAAGTAAATAATTTCTGGATTATTTGAAGCTTCATAGAGTCCAATCACAATGGACACCTCCTGGAACACCACAGATGAATGGTGTTGCTGAAAGGAGAAATCGAACCCTATTAGATATGGTTAGATCCATGATGAGTTTCTCAGCTCTACCGACATACCTTTGGGGCTATGCATTACAAAGCTCAATTTATATTCTGAACAGAGTTCTTTCAAAGTCGGTAGAGAAAACTCCATATGAGATATGGAACGGCAAGAAGCCAGCACTTAAACACATGCGACCCTGGGGGTGCCCTGCATATGTAAAGAAGATGCTTACTGACAAGTTGAAATCTAAAAGTGAGAAATATTATTTTGTGGGTATCCAAAGGAAACTAAGGGATACTACTTCTATCTTTCTGGAGAACATAAGGTCATTGTTTCCAGGAATGCAACTTTCCTTGAAGAAGAATATGTCTACAAGGAACATAGCTGCACAGAGATAGAACTTGAAGAAATTCAAAAACCACAAAATAACACAAAAGTTGAACCCTTGTCGAATGACCTAAACAAGGATTTAATAGGAGTATCTGGTGAAGATTGGGTACTTAGAGTACGCCCTTCAGCCAGTGGGAGTGTTATGAGAGATAGTACAGAAATGCAAGGCTCTCATACACAACCAATGGAAGATGATACAATGGTTGTACATCATTCCATTCAGAAAATACATGAAAATGACATTCCTGAAAGCTCTCAAGGTGATGGATTGTCCAACACACAAAAACCTTCTCACAATCAGAATGCAATAAACACTGAAACACAGAATAATCAACTCCGTAGGACCATTAGGACTCATCGTCTGCCTGAAAGACTTAATCTCCTTGTTGAAACACACAATGAGATAGATATTCCTGATGACGATGAACCTACAACCTACAACGAAGCTATGTTAGACATTGATTCGCAGATATGGCAAGAAGCCATGAAATCTGAGATGGACTCGATGTACATAAATCAAGTTTGAAACTTGGTTAATTTTCCAACAGGGGTTAGACCCATAGGATGCAAATGAGTCTTCAAGAAGAAGTTTGATGCATATGGCAAGGTACAGACTTATAAAACAAGACCGGTGGCTAAAGGTTATAATCAACGGCCAGGGGGTCGATTATGATAAAACCTTTTCACTAGTTGCTAAGATTAAGTCTATTCGGATTTTTCTTGCAATAGTTGCATATTATGACTATGACATTTGGCAGATGGACGTCAAAACTGCTTCTCAAAGGTAATCTAGTTGAGGAGGTGTATATGAAACAATCTGAGGGTTTTTCAATTGAGTTCAAATAAAATGATGTATGCAAGCTACAAAAGTCCATTTATGGGCTTAAGCAAGCTTCAAGGAGTTGGAATATTTTCTTTGACAAAGCAGTCAATGACTTTGTTAGAAGCAAAGAAGATCCATGTGTTTATAGTAAGCACAATGAAGGGAGTATTGTCTTCATTGTTATATATGTAGATGACATATTAATAATGGGAGATAATAAGACTCTCATGCAATCAGTCAAGGAATGGTTATCCAGCACCTTCATGATGAAGGACTTAGGTGAAGCCTGCTATATTTTTGGAATTAGGATCTATAAAGATAGACCTAAAAGATTGTTAGGGTTGTCACAGTCCACATACATAGACAAAGTGCTAAGACGATTCTCTATGTAAAACTCCAAGAAAGGAAATCTTCCTATGGGTCAAGGGATCAAGTTATCAAAGAAGGATAGTCCTTCTACTATTGCAGAACTTGAACGCATGAAAAGAATCCCATATGCTTCAGCTATAGGATCTATCATGTATGTCATAACCTGTACGAGGCCAGATGTGGCCCATGCACTTAGTATGACTTGCAAATTCCAGCAGAATTCTGAGGAAGAACACTGGAAAGCAATCAAGAGTATTCTTAAGTATCTTAGACGAACTAAATAATACTTCTTAGTCTATGGTGGATAAAAGAAGCTAGTATGTACTGGGTAAACTGATGCTAGCTTCCCGACAGATCTTGATGACTTCAAATCTCAGTCTGGATATGCCTTCATTTTCAATGGCGTAATAGTGAGTTGGAAGAGTTCCAAGCAAGAAACCACTACTGATTCGACGACTGAATCTGAGTACATTGCTAGATCGGAAGCTTGTAAAGAAGGTGTCTCGATGTTTGAGTTCCTAAAGGAACTGAGGGTTGTTCCAAGTGCCACTTGTCCAATAACGATTTATTGTGACAACATTGGTGCGATTACGCAAGCTAAGGAACCAAGATCAACCAACAGAAACAACCATGTACCCAGGAACTACCATATTCTCAGGGAGATGGTGGAAACTGAAGAAATAAGATTAGACTATTCCCACAGATGAACATCTAGCTGACCTATTTACTAAACCATTAAGCTTAGTTAGCATTATGGTCTTTTTGAAAACATGGGTATTAGATACATCGGAGATTGGCTCTAGGCCAAGTGAGAGATTGAAAGTATATATGTTCTAGACACAATCATCATTAGGGACAAATGTACTTGAACACATTCATATTATTAATAAGATTAATATTTTGGCATTTGTAATTATTGAATAATTATTTGATTGCTTGTAATTATTCATTAATGTGCATCCTTGAGCTTACGTTGTCATTAATAGAGTGAGATATTAATGATAGAGCGTAACTCTTAAAATAGCCTCGACTAATGATCATCGAAAATGAGATATCGATGATATGTGATAAGTCGACATGTGATATGCATCACATCCTTGGAGGATGTAGTATGTCTCACCTTCTACGAGTAATGACTACTCGTGATGGACACATGGATACTTTGAAAGTATTGGTATACCCTGTTGATATACTATTTGTTATACTTATCTAAAGTATAATCAGCGTGTGGGAGATAGAAGTCCTTAGACTTGAGGTCAATACGCGCCTTGTCTACAAAGTAATGTACTTTGATCCCGTTCTAAGCTCAAATGCCTTATAGGTTGAGACACGACTTGTATTGGGTACATTACGATGTGGATTGAAGGTGGTAGTTCAGCCAAGATTAGGATTCATTCCTCGGATATTTATTCGAGAGAACACTCGGATTCTCAGTGATATTAGGTTGACTAAGTCGTTGGACAACACAATAGACATATTTAGAATATGGTCTAGTTGTCAACTAATATAGATGAGATACAATGATTAAGCCATTTGGATAGACACTTGACAAATCCTAAGCTTGATCGGGTGTGTCGTGAATGAAATGATTTTATCTTACCACATAAAGGTTAAGTTTACTGGATTCGTGTAAACGTACTTCACATATTGAGTTCGTCTTCCGGAGCCGTCTAGGAGTTCCGTGTAGACCTTAATTTGATTAATGTCGATATGAGAAGGCATGTAGGGTTACACTATGTCGATTGTCCGTTTCGATCTAAGGATGTGTTGAGAGAGTAATTAAAATATTCGATTTGGAATCGAGACATTTAAATAAATAATGATTATTTTAATTAAGTCAAAATTGGATTTTGGAGTTAATTAAGAATACACGAAAAATAAATTCGAGCGCCGCGACGCCCATACCTAGGGCTGCGACGCCTCTGCCTCGAATTTTGGGTCAGGCCCAAGGTCAAACCCTAATCCGGTTTTGACCTATTTTTCAACTATAAATAGAGGCATTCATTTCATTATTGATACACCAATTATGAAAAACATTCTAAGCCTTAGAGACTTAGAATCAAATACTCTTGAACCTCTGCCGGATTTCCTAGCTTTTCGAAAAAGAAGTACATTGAAGCTTGGAGCTTGCAATCAGAAGGGCAACCGCGTGTGCACCTTATAGTAGAAAAAGATTCCAGATTATTATAACTTGTAAGTAAATGTTTTATGTTACAAGTTTAATTGTTGTTAACCATAGCAGAAATGTTGTTGGGGTAAGTAAGAAACAAAACTTTTAAACTTCCGTTGTGCCTTATTTATGTGCTTTGTACCCAACAAAACCCTTCAGTATCAATGTAGTCAAGGTTTAGGATGTTATGACAGGACGTGTGAAATAGTACTAAGGAACTCCGCTAACTACTATGGAAATGGACTTGAACAAATATAAATATATTTTTTCTAGAATTGTATTGGTATTGTTAACGTCACGACTCACTATGTATTCCCTCTATTTTGTTTTACTTGATCCTTGTACTAAAAATAGATTTTACTTTTTATTAGTCCATTTTAGCAAGTCAGGAGAAACTTATTATTTTCTCCAATACTACCCTTACCATAAAATAATCACATAAGGTACCAGTAGGTAAATTTAGACTTTCAAAGCATAATTAATAAGGTTGGTTTAGTAAAACAAACACTAATAAATATTCTTTTAGAGCGAGTGTTAAGTCAACATGAGTCAAGTAAAATGAAACGGGGGAGGGGGCATGAGTATAAAAATAATACTGAATATGATATATAAATAATATTGATATTAATTGTATCAAACTTAAATTTACAACTAAATTTTTATTAATTTAGTACCATCATATTCTACCTAATACGGTTGGTTACAATGGTGCAGGAAACGGAAATAAGTAACTGCTAAGTATTACAACAAATTGAAATTACAATAAACTTGAACAAGAAACTTGAATAGTTTTTGGTATGCTGAGTCGAGTGATGACACTCTATCTTTAAGACAAGATTGCCCCGTATGTATCCTTTCTACGTCCTGGACAATTTTCTCCCAAGATAAAACAACAAATGAACAAATGAGCAAAGGAAACTCAAGTGTTACCTTGAACAATTTTGAGTAATGAAATGATGCTGGAAGGTAGTAGGAAGACTGATTTCGTTTGTATGTTTCTGTGTGTCTCAACAATTGTGCAAAGGCTCCTTTATATAGTTCAAGGAGAGGACTTACCAACTGCCCACATAATTGTTGTTACTGGCCAAATAATGGCAATTATGGAGGTAGTAATTCACCAAAATAAATGGTGAATTGATATGCAACGGATTGGCATTTAGGGAGAGTAATTCAGCCAAAATAAATGACTGAATTGAGTGCAAATTAAGGCTGGTTGACGTTCCAGAAACCAACAGCAAAGTTCTCTGCCCAATTTTGACAAATATGAAACAATTCTGGTCCAAAAAGATAATATCAGAAGAAGCACAACCCACAACCCATGACCCGTGACCCGGACCGGACGGGCGGGCGCGCGACGGCGGCGCGCGTGTGGGCTTATCCTCGAACTGAAGCACATTTAGGTCCTCCCTCCTTTAAACACACGGAATACCCCTTGGGGTTCCAAACCCCAAGCCAACTTTGAGACTTATAAACTAAACAAATCTTTCTTCCCCCACCGATGAGGGAGAATTGGTCTAAATACCACACTTTTCCATGCTTCAAACACCTCACTTCGTGGACCAATACCTTTTTCATTTCTCAACGAAATTTGACGATCCTTGGCCCTACGGTCATCTACTTACTTAGTAGATTATGCACGTGTGAAGAACCAAATTCTCCAACATGCGGAACACTAGTGTTTAAGCCATTAAAGTTGGTTGGACGCAACTCCCGCCAAAGGCAAATTTCCAACAATCCCCTCTTGAAAGAGATTTTGGCGCACTCACATGGTGCCTTTTTTCCTTTCCAGCAATATTTCAGCGGACCGATGTTGCATAAGGAGAGGTAGCTTCGGCTTTGAACCTTTCATAGTTAAATACCATCGGACTTACTTACTGCGCGGTGAATGTGATATTTTGAACCGTCAGTGTTTAGTGTAAGCCAAGTCAATAGTACCAACACAACAAATTCTCTTACTCTCTTCTTCGTAATGTTTTGTCCGTTGTGGCCGTGGACAACTTCTTGGATTCTTAAGTGTGTTCATTTGAGGCGGCCTGTCCTCGCACTTAAATAGGTGGTCTCCTACAAGGTATCCTGCTATACCCCACTTCACAGGTGTTAGGAACCATTAAAAGTTTCCCCAAACCTAACCTCAACTATTGAGGATCATTAAAGGTTTTTGAAAACTTAACCTTTACCCACATTGCAGATAGCACTTAACGTTTATTGCGGGAATGACTTTGGATTTGGTATTTCTTTACAGAAATCACTATCCGAAGTGCTCATGCTTCCACTGAAGCGATCAACTGAACCTTTACAGCTTAGTTTTCCCATTGAACCAAATTACTGGGATCTCCAGTCAGTAAGATTGGGTTACTACCGTATTGGTCCTTATACTTTGGGTTTTAAGCTCATTCCCTTAGACTGGCAGAATATCTGATCCTTGGGTAAGCCCTTTGTCAGCGGGTATGCTATATTATCCTTTGACTTTATGTAATCAATGGATATTATACCCGTGGTGATCAGCTGCCTAACGGTCTTATACCTCCGTCGAATATGACGAGACTTGCCGTTGTACATAACATTCTGTGCCCTTCCTAGAGCCGACTGGCTGTCGCAGTGGATCATTACAGAAGATATGGGTTTGTTCCAACACGGAACATCCTCTAAGAAGTCTTGAAGCCACTCAGCTTCTTCTCCTTCTTTGTCTAAAGCATAAACTCCATCAGACGTCTTAGAGATTTTTATCCCTAAGATGACATCTGCGATACCCATATCCTTCATGTCGAAGCATTGTTTCAACATGTTCTTAGTCTCTAGGATTACCCTAGGGCTGGCTTCATGTGATTAACATGTCGTCTACATACGGCCCATGGCCCGTGACCCGAGACCCCGACCCACGACCTACGACCCCAGACCCGGACTGGATGGGCGGGCGGTGGCGCGCGTGTGGGCTTATCCTCGAACCGAAGCACATCTAGGTCCTCCATCCTTTAAACACATGGGATACCCCTTGGGGTCCCAAACCCCAAACCAACTTTGAGACTTATAAACTAAACAAATCTTTCTTCCTCCACCGATGAGGGAGAATTGGTCTAAATACCACATTTTTCCACGCTTCACACACCTCACTTCGTGGACCAATATCTCTTTCATTTCTCAACAAAATTTGAAGATCCTTGGCCCTACGGTCATCTACTTACTTAGTATATTATGCACGTTTGAAGAACCAGATACTCCAACATGCGGAACACTAGTGTTTAAGCCATTTAAGTTGGTTGGACGCAACTCCCGCCAAAGGCAAATTTCCAACAAATACTAGGGTACCAAATGACCGAAATGACAATGTATGAGTTTCAAGTTAAACTTATAGATTGACAATGTTTAACATAAACTCTTTTACTAGTCCTTCGTAAAAGTAAAATCTTGCTTTATCTACCCATTGAAGGCTGGGTTAGGCTTGAAGGAAATTGAGTTCCATGAGAATTGACATGAGATAATGAAAAATAACCGGTTAGGTATATGGTTGGATGAATAAAATGTTATCATTCTTAATTAGAGATCTCAAATTCAAGTTCTAAAAAAGGAGACATTCATGATAGGAGACTTTCTCTTTAATAGATCATATGTGATATGTGAATTTGAAGTAGTTGGGCCGGTAAATACATATCAGATATTAAATGATTTATATATTAAAATAAAATGAAAAGATATTGACAAATATAAAAGGGTAATTCGGTGCACTAAGCTCCCACTATATGCGGGGTTCGGAGAAGATATTGACAAATATAATTGGCTTTATTGAGGTAAGAAAATCTTGCAAAGGCTTATGAAAAGATACAAAGATTCTGATATATTTAGGACCATAACTAGTCAAATCTAATTGATATTCCTAACTTGTTTTATTGACCTTAGCTTTGCCCCCATCCTATTGATTGAGATAGAAGGTTTGTTTGTACGTCAAAAACACTAGGCTAATTCATTTCAGCAGTTATAAATCTTTAGAAAGCTAAGTAATAACCAACTCTTTCCAAAGCCAAAAGCCCGATGCGGATCAAAAGTCAAAAGCTAAGTAATAACCAACTATTTGTTATTAAAATTATAACAAACAGTCGTAACTTTAAAAATATAATAAATATAATACTAACAATTTTTAAAAATTGACTCCATAAAATTTAAATCATAATCCTTCTTTACGAAAAGGTATGCTATCATCCATCTCAATGTACACATCCTTTTCACTAAATTGTTTTTGTTTTCTTCCTTCTTTGCCAAAATCACAACTATATTCTTTTCGCATAGTTAACAAGGGAAAATGAAAGATTCAATTAGTTAACATTATTTCAAATAATGCATTCTTAATTTGTTGTTGGAAGACTGGTGTTGATACACTATTGATGGAGAAAGTGAGATATGCTTATATTGTCAATCTTAATTAACTAATGTCTAGCAAACTTGGAAGAATTATAGACAATCAAGCCACTAAAATGGAACCAACTAAACACTCAATTAGTATGAATGACACACAATTGAGTGAAGGAAAACAAGTCAAATGACATGACAAATAGGATCATGCGGGATTGACATTTACCACCAAAAAAGAGAAGATAGAACAGGAATTGAGAAATGTGATTGGCATGATCAATTGGATACGTACTTGATTGGTTTTAACTTGGCAACTCATATGAACAAGAAAAGAAATAGTAAAATTTAATTCGTAAAATATAATGATGAGGAGTAACGTGAGAATTGATAAAATAGAAAGGTCGTGAGAGTGGCCATTTGCTATTGAACGTTGTCTAATGTCGAGTATAATTATATTATTCTAAAACAAACATACAAAATTGTTTTTTGTTGGAACACTATACAAAATTATATCATCATTTGACATTTAATTTCTTGAGATTAACATAGAAAAGTATCATCAACATCGTGCCTTAGATGATTCACGTCTTGAGACCAGACATCAATGACCACATCAACCTATTCACGTGATTGAGTATCCCACTATAAGAAGAAAGACATTTGTCAACAACATTTTTTGTTGTCATATGTTGGATGTCGTGGAAAGAATCAAGATAATATCATTCACATATAAGATAATATAAGCCAGAGAAGTACCACGACGATATATGAACAATGAATTATCAAACCTGCAGTGAGAAAACTCAATAGACGAAACATAGTTTGCAAATCTCTTATACCAAGCCCGTGGGGCCTGCTTAAGCTCATACAAGGACTTCTTCAATAAACAGACATGATGGGGATATTTCGAGTCTCGAAAACCCAAGGGCTGGTGCATGTAAACGGTCTCCTTAAGATCACCATATAAGAAAGCATTCTTCACATCCAACTGATGAATGAGCCAGGCCTTTGAGAGAGCCAGACTGAGAACAGTGCGAATGGTAGTCGGTTTGACCACCGGACTAAATGTCTCACCACAATCCACGCCAACCTGCTGAGTTTTATCATCACCTACAAGAGGAGCATTATGTTGCGCAAAAAGATCCATCAGAATTATCTTTATGAGTAAATATCCACATAGACCGAATAATATTAATACCAGACGGACGGGGCACCAACTCCCACGTCTTATTTTCAATAAGAGCATCATATTCGTCGGTCATAGCCAATTTTCAATTCGGGTCATTTAACGCAGACACTGGGTTACAGGGTAGGGGGGTTTAAGAACATTAGAATTTAGATTAAAATGTCTTTTTGGTTTAAAAATACCCCGTTGACTACGAGTGACCGGTCTGTGACTCGGATGAGAATTGGGTGGATTTTAAAAAAAAAAATCGAATGGGTAACATACTAGCCAGCAGGCAGTGGGCCTGCTGGCCCAACACGGAAATCTGGACCGAGACCGAAAACAGAAGCAGGGGTAGAAATGGGTTGGATATTTGGCCCAGATGTTGGACCCGGGACGTGAGGGTCTGGCCCACTGGCCAGATTCGACGAGATAGGAGGTCCAGCGGGCAGTGGGCCTGCTAGTGGATTTTGGGTGCGGGACAAGTCCAATAAATGGTGGTAAAATACGGAGAGACCTCGTCATCTAAAAAATTATACGAACTAGGCTTGGGACTACTTACATTAGCAAATGGAAAATGGGTTTCATAAAAAATAACATGGCGACTAATTATGATTTTATTAGATGATAAATCAAAACATTTGTAACCACGATGATTAGATGGATAACCCAAAAACACACAAGGGGTAGAACATGCTTGAAGTTTGTTAATTGTAGTTGACGAAAATAGTGGATAACATAAGCACCCAAAGACCCTAAGATGTGAATACCAGGATTCTTATCATAGAGGAATTTAAGAGGGGAGGAATATGACAATCCTTTGGTAGGAAGTATGTTAAGAAGATAAGTAGTCATTTGTAGAGCATGATGCTAAAATGAAGGGGGTACAAAAGCATGGACCAATAAAGTTCGGACAATATTATTAATGGTACATATTTTCCGTTCGGCTTTCCCATTCTGTGAGGAAGTATGAGGACAAGAGAAACGAAAGACTATGCCATTAGTGTCACAAAAATCCCGAAACAACCCATTATCATATTCTTTGTCATTATCACATTGAATATTTTTTATTTTCCCGTTGAATTGGGTACAGATGAATGCTCTAAATTTTAAGAATGTGAAAAAAACTTGTGATATCTTCGCTAACGGAAAGGTACATAAAAAATTAGAATAATCATTCAAAAATAGAACATAATAACGATAGCTCACAAAACTTAAAACGGGAGAGGTCCATAAATCGCTATGAATAATATCAAATGCCATTAAAGTACGAGAAGTAGAGCCTACAAATGGTAAGCGAACATGTTTTCCTAAAGGACAAGAATGACAAATTGGAGTACTACGCGTACCCTTACAAGAAATAAAATTGTTTTTATGCACCCAGGGTGACCCAAACGTGTATGCCACAAGGAAGGAGCTACAACTGCAAAAGTATATGGCAAGGCTTGGAAACCAAGAGGTTGCGGAAAAAAATAGGAGAGGTATGAAAACCTAGACTTCTGATACCATGAAAGAAATAATCCCCTTGATTATTTTCATTCATGAATGAGTATATATACAATTTAGAATTTTCATAATATGGAAAATCCTATTCCTATTCTACTCCCAAAACCATATTCTATTTGTACAAGAATTCAATAATTACGGTAAGTGTATAATGCTAATTAAATACAATAATATATTACCTAAATATACAAGTAATGGCACGGTAATGGTTTCCTTGAGTTTCCGTGATATACACAAGGCAGTGTAATACCGTGTATATCACGGTATATTTTGTCAGTTGTTGCCGAAAGTCTTCGCAACAACAAAAATTGTTGCATGCCGTTACAATAATTTCCGATGCGAAAAATTTTTGCAACAATTTTTTTTTTTTTTTGTCATTTACATTTTTTAGCAACAATATATTTATTGTTGCTAAAGTTTTGTTGTCAATTCTATACTTTTTGTAGTGTCCTCACAATTTAAACAGATTTTATAATGTGGTTCCACGTGAAAAAAATAAGTATAAATATAACCTACATCTCGAGAGTCGAGACCAGACATTAATAACCACATTGAACTAATTAAGTACGCGATCAAGAGCCCTTACAGTCTAAAGTCTAAACACTAGGACGCACACAATTATCATGTAGTTGGCCATTTAACCAAATTTGGCAGGTTGGTTGATTTGTAGAACTATAATACACAAATAGCCGCAATAGCCACAATACACAAATAACAACAATAATTGACCGCTCGATTCTCACACGGAGACTAACATTAATTAGAAATATTTGAACCCAAGATCAGAATAGAGATCAGATTTTTCTCTCTTTTTTCATATTGCTAAATTGTAGGATAATGCTTGGCCCATGAACCGTAGGGACGGAGAAAAAAGAAGGGCCCACGATTTTAAACCGGAGCTATGTAACACTACATAATATACTATTATTACTTCTTTTTTTCGAATTTCCCTTCAAGGGCACTAGTCTTTTATTTTTGCCCCTCAAATTTAAAATCTTTAATTTTTTTTCCTAAGCTCAAAAATACTCCGAGATTCCGGGTTCGAACCCCTGCTCAGTCAAAAATTTTAAAAAAATTCGCAAGATTGAGTTTAGATTCGCAAGATAGAGTCTGCTACCTTAAGACAAACTCTGTCGGATAAATGACTTAAAAGTAGAGTTTGAAACTCTGCCTTACGAACTCCAAATTATATCTTGTGAATTTTTCTTTAGTTTTTGCCTGAGCATGGGTTCAAACCCAGAACCCAGGAATTTTAGGTGAAAGTCAAAAATTAAAGATTTTCAATTCGAGAGACAAAAATTAAAGATCACCCCAAAATAAAGGCATTCCTGTGAATTGTCCGTATTACTTTGTAGCAATGTGTATAAAGTTAGTATAATTGGTATATACATTTTAAAGGAGAAGATAACTATATTTGGTTTTTTCAAGTGGCAACCCAACTACTATTTCCACCTTGAAGAATATTTCTTGGGAATTTTTACACAAATAGCTAACTAAGTTTACTGTTTATTTTTCTAGCTGGTATAAATAAATTATATACTAATTATACATGATTATATATATATATTATGCATCTGTTGGCTATTTTTAGTTTAAGTGATCTGGTGAATGTCTATTTAGGTTAATTTTTATAATTAATTAATTAATATTAATTAATGACATTAAAATCCTACATTTAAGTGTTTGGTTTAAATTGCAACTCTAAGGTAAAGATTATTTGCACCCGGTGTTCATATCAAATCACTTAATATATGACATGTATTTGTATAGATCCTTGTGGTCCGGCTCTTCTCCGACCCCACGCATAGCGGGATCTTAGTGTATCGGGCTGGCCTTTTTTTAACTAATAATTAAATATAGTTAAATGAGTTGTATGCTCACTTAACTTTTCAACAACTAGTCTATCTAATTAAATTATTAATTGGTTCCTCTTTGAATCTTCAATTTGCGAAAATGAACACAATAAATAAAGTGTGCCGAGGGTCTATCGGAAATAACCTCTCTACCTTCTAAAATATGAGTAAAATTTGCGTACACTTTACCCTCTTCAGACCTCAATACGTGGAATTGATATCTTGTTGTTATTGTTGATGAAAACAATAAATAAAGTAACGAGTTAATTGAATAAACAGGTTGCACAATTGATGCTCTTTGAATCCAATACCAACTTCTCTCTAAAAGTACACAATCTCATAAAATATGGTATTTATTATAGCTTGCAAGATTTTCTAAGTCTACCACAATAATAGACTCTAAAAAATCAAGGTGGGGTCTTATATTAAGAGAGAAAAATTGTACTAACTATATTATCAAACTTCTTTTATGGAGAGACACTCTACCAAAACAAAAAGAAGTGGTCAGGCCCTACCATGTCATTTTAACTATTAATTTTTTTTACTAATGTTGAAGAAATGAATGATCACCAAGTAAATTGTTCATGCCTAGAACTGAAATGATATTTTAACCTAATAATAGCGCGACATAATGATTTAATCTAGAAGACAGTCATCACTTGAGTCTTCCTATTTTTCAAAAACTTCATCCAAGATTTGCTTGTAAAATTTTATGAAGATTGTTATATTTATCATGCATGAAATTAATATAAAACATGAAAGTTGAAATATAACTTGGCTTGTGTAGGTTGCTCACATTCCGATCCTAAGTCTAAATAAAAGAGAAAGGCTATTGTAGGTTGGTTGCCGGCGAAAATTTTATCATGAAAGAATTCTCGTAATACGAATAGATGAAGTGAATTTAGATGGAGAAGTGATAATTATATAATCGATTTCAATTTTTTTTGGGATTGAAGTTGTTAATGTACCTGGCAGCCATAGGTGATTGGTGTATACATCTGTTCTATTGTATTTTCAAAAGAGGATATATAAATGTGGAGAAATTCTTTTGAGAAAGCAACATTTTTTCTCTCTTTTATATAAAATTGAGTCCAATAGTACCTTTTTCAATTGCGGAGTATTAAAAATTATTGGATAATAGAAACAGTAGTCCTTTTAGGAAATAAACATGACTTTAGGACAATCTAATAGAAAATACGAAATCAAATATATAGTTGCGCCATATCCTGTTCCATTATTATTAGAAGAAGTTGACTTTCACCTGAATTAAAAACAAATTTATTAGTATCAAATTAACTTTCAATAAGAGGATACCCTGCAACTATAGGTGATCCAAATCACTTTATACTTTATAGCATATCACAGCATCTAGTTGCAATTTGTTAGGCCTCGAGCAGGCCTAAACCTCAAGTCCTCTCAAATGAATGAGTCTTTTTAATTAGATGTGTTCCACGCCTCATTTGTTTTGCTAGCAACAATCTAATAAGTTTGAATCATTTTTCTCGAGTCATATAAGAAGAAAACTTCTTATATGTATGTTTTTCAGACTCGAGAAAAATATCTCAAGATATATGTCTTTTATTTGTTCGCGAAGGGACTCGCCGGGTACGTGTCCAATCCTCACAGTGCAATTTTTGAGAATACGATATAGGCATTGTAGAGAATGGATCTTGGGTCTAACTCAACCCCAAAAACTAGCTTGTAGGGTGAGGATTGTCCAAGTCCATATAAGGAGTCCATGTTCTCATTCCATATCCGATGTGAGACTCTTAACACTCCCCGCACGCCCAGACCTCGTTAACTGGAGCGTGGACAATATAATTTGGAGGCCCAACATCGGTGAGCAAAGAATTGGAATGAGTCTGACTCTGAAACAATATACATAATGGATTTTGGGTGTAACTCAACCCCAAAAGCTAGCTTGTAGGGTGAGTATTGTCCAAGTCTATATAAGAAGTTCATGTTCTCATTTCATATCCGATGTGAGACTCTTAACAGGCATGAAAATATTTTTGGAGAATCTGAGCGAGATAACTTCATAGTATATGTTAGGACCACCATTGTATAACTCAACGGGTGTCGGTTCCTTCTTCTAACAGGAGTTTGTGAAGTTATTTTGGAGTGTGAAGAGCTAAATTCACGTGAAGCTAATTTCAGATTAGAAAAGAGTGTTGGTAAGAAGTTACTAGAAGAGAACTTATGTAATTACTACACAATTAAGTCAAAATAGTACTCTTTGTTGTTACTGATTAGTTTTTGTATTGCCCCACACTGATGCTCACATTTGCAAAATGAAAATTTTAATACTCCATCAAATTCAATTTTAATGTCTTAAAAGGAACTGGGCTCAAGTTATATAGACCATGTCAGACATATAAAGAGAGCCTAATCATGGTAGGTTAATTTTACCTGATGGTATAAAATACCTATATATTGTTAGGCACACAACTTACACTAATATGATTTTAAAGAAGTATTAAGAACATAGTTTATATGAACTGACCAGGAAGGATGCACCTCTTGTGTGCCAATATTATTATCGTGTCTATGGTAAATGTTGGGTAGCCAAGTGCGGAGCGGATAATTGCTCAAAGTATTTAAGTGGTAAGCCCATCCTATTCCGACTTCCCCAAAGCCTACAGTAGCACAACCGAGACAATGACGGGTTATCTGCCCATGCGGTAATGGTACGGAAGAAGTATTTTAGAATTATCGAGAAGGTCACGATGAGACAAGCTATTTATCATGAGGATAGAAATCAAGTAGAAGTACAGTGATATATACAGCTAAGGCATCCTAACAGACCGGTACTTGAACCTTGTTCCTACATGCACCAGCATGCTGTCGTTAGATTAATTGCTGGAGAAGCTTGAAGTTTGCATTCAACATATGTACTGACCAGGAACCAGTTGGCTGATTGTTTAGCAAAACTAAGTGTGGAAATGAAGATCGTCTATCTTTCAAAGACTCTACAGAAATGCCTCCCCCGTGCAAGAAAGTCTAAAGGTTGATAGCACATAGAATTGCAGAATCATACATAACCTCCAATTCATTACATACATTTGGTTGATATACCTGTATCTGAATTTTCATGTTATATTCTTCGCATAGGTGATGTATAATGCTCGCATAGGTGAATGGTATAATGCTAAACTAGGATGGCACAGAACTCCTAGTTTAGATTGCATATATTATATTTTCAAGTTAGAATCTTTCACCTCCTTGTCATAGATATAGCAGGGCATGGTGAATATCCTACCTTGCATTTTGTAATCTTTCCATTCAATAAAATTACCCACCTAGAAGGCCTCACACTAGGTAAGCTTAAGAAAATGGAGTTAAGAGGGCGAAACACAGACGCTGAGCAAACTAAGCATGGACCGAAATTGAACTCTTAACATAGATGTCAAAAACAGTATCATGGTCAAGAGTAACAAATTCCCTATCTTCCTTTGCTAAAATGGTCACTGTTTCCTACTACCAATGATCAAATCAATAGTTCATGAATAATACTTGCGGCCTACATAGTTGAGTCTAGACCTCCTATTTCTCACAGGATTAAACCACTTGTGTCCACCAGTCACTTTGGACCTAAGTTTCTTGTAATCTCTTGATCTAAGTGCCGTCTCCATAATCTTTATATCCTCACAAATCTCATGCCTAGAAAGTGTTGCCAAGCTTGGCATAATATCCCTCTGAAAATCTTTCATTCTCCTTCCTCTCTTCAATCTTATTCCGTAGTCCTTTCTTTCTGTGTCATTAACTTCAAATGCATTTGAGGTCACACAACAGTCGTCAATAGGTTGTTTGAGCACCATTTCTTCAAAAGTGTCTGAAGAACACTGTGGCTTTTCCATATTTTCAGCTTCCAATGCAAAATAGACGAGGGACACTGCTCCTCTTAAGATCTGACCATCGACTTCTGATGTTTCTCCCATATGGTTATCACTGTTATTGGAAGAGTCAACATCCTCCTGGCATGGAGATTTATTTGCTTGAAGTGTTTCAACCTTTTGATTTCCAGATTGCATGGTCTCTATGCCACTTGAGATGTCCAGAAAACAAGAAGATTTGCATGACGAAAGTGATCTTCCAGGACCACTATTAACAGAATCTTGAGTCTTACATTCAGGAGAAGACAATGGATCTTGCTTCGATTCTTTTATAACCGTGGCTGCTGCCAGTCACAGAATTAAGGATTCTTCGGGGAACAAAAGCAGAGGTCTCCTTAAGACAGCCATCATCTAGCTTAGAAGCAGCGGGAAAGGTGCTCCCCCGAGATTCACCAGCCAGTCCGTGTGACTCCCTTGAGGAAACCCTACTTGAAGAACATGCCAAGCTAGGATCATCTGAATGAAAAGAATCATCAAATATGGATTTGTTAAGGTCCAGAAAAGCTCGTTCATCAGAAAAACAAACTTTGCCCTTTGCTGATATATCTCCAGAAAGGAAGGGCCGCTTGCATTGTTCAACTCCTGTAGAATATACAGAAATTAGATACACCGGAGAAGCATATTATTGATAGTGCTTTGCCTTTAAAGTTTGTTGCTAAGAGTGAAGGATAAAGAACTATCAGACCTTCAGCTAAAGGGTTATGCTCCAGACAACTCGTGCTGCCATCTGAAACAAAATAATTTATTGGAGTCCCATCAAACCAATTATCCTTAATGTTGTTTGTGAAGCTGTGGGTCCATTGGTAACCACACTTGTATGCAGAATAAGAAAGACGAGCAGAACCCAGAGGAGACTTGGGCTTTAGTTCGGCACTAGACACTGTTTGGTTTGACTCCTCTAATTCAATAAAATGATTCCAAGTCTTAGTTTGGCCACCTGTTTTAGTAACAGTCGGGGTTTCATCTGATTCCTCTAAATCAATTATATGATTAAAGGTCTTTGTTCTGGCACTTGTTTTCAGATTGTTCCTACCAATTATTAATGAGAGATTAACCTCCTCAGGCTGATGTGCCACAGCACCATGGTAATAATAGTTTTTCTTGATTGAATTCTCTAAAGTATTGCAGAAACCATGTATCTTATTCAAGTTCCCCCTATTAATATGATCAAGATAATGAGTAGAACAACTTTGAGGATTTGAAAGCCTTTGCTGGAACTCCGGAAAGGTGCCTCGCAGCTCTTGTAACCAGTTGAACACCTGATGCACATGAAGAAACCTCAGGTAAAATTACATGCTTTAGCTTTTCTTTGATTTCTTTGTAAGCAAGACATTTCTATTTGAATGATTCGTCAAAACATAATGTTTAGCAAAGGGAAGACCGGAAAGGAGCAAAACCTAGAAAGACTGTTGGCAAGATACAAAAAGTTTCATGTTCAATTACCTTAGGGGTGCTGCAGATTATCTTATGATCCACATACGTAGATGAAGGTCTGATGAAATTTCCAAATGCAACTGGATTTCCTTGTCCGCCTCCTCTGCTAAAATAAGCTCCATCCAACTTTTTCCAGCTATCCTTCGTCATGTCCTTTTGTGTGTGGTATAGACGATGAAGTTCATAAACCTAAAAAAATAGCAAAAAGTGGGTGAAAAGAAAAGAATGAGAACATCTTGTCCACTAGTCTACCATCATTCATCAAAGCCATTAAATTAAATATAAAATAGTAAACTATTCAAATGTTACCCTAAAACAGGAAAGGATCAAAGTGAAAGCACCCGTTAACAAGAATCTAGAGTCACGTAGAATTACTACGCCAAGAATGCTAAAACTAAAAGTAAGAAGGGCAAATGCAAGAACATAAAGTCACGAATCAATACAGCGATACGGCAAAATCTTACAACAATAATAAGGACAAAGGATGGATACGGACAATCGGAGGTACCAACTCTAGTTGAATCGAACCTGTTTGACGGCGAAAATCACTATTCCCGGTACTGTTCACCGATACCGAAAATACTATTCACTTGAGTTTTTCACCAAAAAGTGGAGTACTAGCGTATGCCAATGTACTGTTGTTGCTCGAAGATGCGCAGAGGCAGATTTGGTCTGGACTGTCAGGATTCTGGCTATTGAGCGCCGGAAATAGGTCCGGATTACCTGCAAACGTAAATAAAGAGGAAAAGAAACAAAATACAGAGAAGGAGAAATAGGAAATCTAAAGCACAGGGACTCCGTCCGATTAATCTCCTTTCTCCCTCGTAGCTTCAACTTCAGAGAACAACAAAAATGACGAAATCGAGTGCCTATGACGAAGGGTTGAGGAGAGTTTGTGGGGGCAATAACCGCAATAACAGAGCCAAGTTATCCGAAAAAGCAATAACAGCCAAAAATGGCGCCCAAAAAAAGAAAACAATAGCAGTAGCTAGGACGGGAATATACCGCCGGAAAATCTGTGACCCAGAGAGATGGGAGAAACGCGAGCGGGGAAATGGAAGGGGACTGACGCCGTGGTGGTGTGGGGGCGTCGAGACAGTGAGAGAGAGGAAGAAGATGGTGGAGTATAGGGGTGAGGCTGGGCAGATCTGGTGTTGGTGGTGGCGTCGTTGTGGTGGTTTCTGGCGCAATGGTGTTCGCCGGAGATGGGGGAAAACAGTGGGGTCGCCGGGGGGACAGTATAGAATATAAATGGGTAAAATCTCGCACCATTGACCAGACAAGGACCAAATTCGGAGTATTCCTATAATTTAGGGATCAAAAGTGCTATTATCACTTTTAGTATTGATCTTTTAATCTTTAAATCATCAAGCAGAATTTTTCTTTTTCATTTCAATAAGCTAAAATTACTTGTGAAATCTGGAGTTGTGAGTTGCTCTTTTTGTATTTGAAGCGCAGGAAGGAAGCCAGTTCAGTTCAGCTCAGCCTTATGAGGAATTGACTACAGAAGTGTTGGTAATGGAAACTATTTGTTTTACTCTGTTCTGTACTTATGTTTAGTATAATTTCAGTTATGGTTTAGTGATTGTTTGGGTTCTAATTCTGTTCCAGGAATCTTCAAGTTCAGCATTTAATTTGGTGGAGTACGATAGTAAGTTTCGTCTGCCTTTTTTGTTTTTGGTTAATTCTCAATGAATTGAAAAGGTTTAATTTTGGTTTGGGTATGCAATTGATTATATGTGTGCCCTGGAACTCAAAGTATCCTTGCTTGTCTTAAGAATTCCATAATTTTGAGTGTTTCCATCATCGTGTTATATGGAATCATTGTTATTTGGGGAAAAAATGGTTTTAATTTCAAAAGGATTTCTATTTCTTTATAATTTGAAGGTTCCACTTACTGATGCTAAGAGCAAGGATTAGTGTACTGGATACTTTGGTGTCTATCATTCACATATTCCCTGCTAAATTGGACCTCCTTGTCTTCTCACTGAACTTCATCGTTCAGTGCAGCAAAATATCTGCCATCCTTATGGTTTCTCTCTCTCTCTCTCTCTCTCTCTCTTTTTGTATATGCTTATGTGTTTTAGATACATATCAATCATGTACTTGTCAAAAACAGTAGGTGTAGATCGTGTTTATCCCCTAAGTTTTGGCTAGTTGAATCTTTTAACTCCCATTTCTTCTTTTATCCTTTTATTTGATTGAGGTAGGAGCAGTAAGTTTTTTCCGTTAAGACTGAGCTCATGACAAAATGTTAATGAATTTTTCAGGTGATGCAAGCACTTCGTCAGAATGTGAAAAGGGGCATAATCCTTAGTTGGACACTGACAGTTTACCGGCTAAAGGTTAGCAGACCTGGAATTTCATTTATTCTACTTTGTGTAACTCTATATGCTGTCTAGTTACATATTCCTTTCATCAGAAGTATCTGTAAGGGTCATGTGTGGATAGAAGTACGTGTATGTATTACATATACATATTCCCCTCGACTTGGCAACAAAAAATGGTTATGGAATATCCTTTTAGTTGGCTTTCTCATTCTTAAAGGACTTTCTGGCGTAGTCGCTTATGGACTAGCCTTTTAGTTGCTCTTTCTCGTTCTGAAATATTTTCTGGTTTGTAGGCTGTATAACGGTCCAGCAAGATAGCTAGGTATTACATATATGTTTCACTTTCTTTCACTTAGAAACTATATGCCCCTATTAGAGCGAGGCATGCTCTCGAAACTAGATCCACTTGTTCTTGTCTCCAACAATGAACTTATTCCATGTCAGTCTGGTGGTTAGCTTGTTTATTGTGTCTTTCGAGAGCTTGTCATTCATTCTCTCTTACATGATTTTCTCAATTCATTGTTTTAGGTAGTGGAAATGAAACAGATAGAGTCAAAACTCGCAGCAAGCAGCAATTTCCTCTTCCAGGAGAACCTGCGTGTGTGATATGTGGGAAGTATATATGTGATGAGCTAAGTCATTGTATCATGGGTCTGTTACTCTCTTTGTTATCTTGTACTTTGTGTTCCTTCCTTAATGAACCCAATATCCTTGTTTGCTTTGCTTGTAGACTGAAGACGACATATGCAGTTGCAAATCTGAACTACTGCAAAATCTTAAACTCCAGCAGGTGTTTGTTCTTTATTTTTGTATATATAGACCAGCATGAATACATGTGAAAGATTCATGATTTAACTATTGCTTTTCAAAATAATATATGCAAAAACGGAAAAAGAAAATTGATTGATTAAGTAGTAGAGATCCAGGGTCATTTTGAGAATTATTTTTAAATTTTGAGTTTTCATTCTCTCTTGTATAATTTATATTAGTGATTTTATCTTAGTAAATAAGTTTATACAGAAGAACCCACTTAAACTTCTAAGAAATGCTAAACCTTAAACTTTTTTTTTTTTACTGTGGCGTCCGCCAGCTTGTGCGTACCTCAAACGTAAACTTGAATTGTTCGTCTTTTCAAACTTAAAAGAAACACTCGGTTACGCTGCACCTTTTTTGAATTATTTTGTTTTTCATGCAACTACTAGTTTACCTCACTTTATTTTTAAAAGGAACTAATTTAACTCGAAGATACAAGTGGCACCTGCTATTGTTTCTCCCCCCTTCCCCCCCAACCCCTCCCTCTTCCTGTCTGTTTGGTTTTTTAATGGTGAACGTACTTAGGTTCCTACTTTTACATAGGAAGCATTTCTAAGAATCCAGTCTGAAAAATATTACATAGTCGAAAATATGTTCTTTGCTCTTGAAATATGTAATGCAATAATGAAGTGACAGAAAATTTGAAAAATAGAAGATATATATGTAACCTCGAAAGGATATTCTTAATAGTTAGTTTGGTTAATTAAGTTATATAGATATAAGTTAGTCTAACTTCTCTTTCTTAGGTAGATGTACTACATATTTAAGTATTATGAACGTTTAATGTTAATTCAAATAGACAGATCACAAAGCTTAATTGCAAATATTAATCAGTCCGTTATACATTGGATTCTATGATCTAGGACTCATCTTTTTTTCTCCAAAAGTTCTCACATTTATAATTAGATATGTTACCATAATACAAAATTCTTCTTTTTTCTGAAGAAGTTATTCCATTCCAAAGTGAATTATGTTATTCTTCAAGTAGTTTCTTATTAGATATTTGTTAGATCTTACTAGTTGACAATATTATGACGGTAAATTTATTAATGAAGTTTCATTAATTTCACTTTAGACTGTATATTCAGACAACTGTTAGGAAAGAGGTCATATGGATTAAGGATCATCTAGCTACTTTATTATAAGGTGTTATAGTTAAATAAAATGATTTTGTTTCTTGTCACATACTGCCTGGTTATTTGAAAGACTACAAAGAAAATAGAAACTTATAAATTTGAATGATGAATGCTATTCTAGTACTTTTTATGTATATGGGTAATGAGAATAATGCAAAGCGAGAAACAATACATGCTTCGAATAAAAAAGTTCAAATCTAATAACAAAAACTAATTTCTATGAGCCAACAATTGCCAACAACAACTACCTCAGTCCCAAACAAGTTGGGGTCGGCTCTCATTTCATATCATCCTCATACTAAATAAAATAAAGTGAAAAAGAAAATAAATATATTATATAATATCCTCATACTAAATATTATGTTATTATAATATATACATATATATATGATAATAATAATAATAATAATAATAATATTTAGAAGTTCTCTGGAAGTCTGAAACCTATCCTCACTAGTAGTTGTCACCTGTATGGATCATTTTCTCCCGTTGTGCCCTATCTCTGGCTAAGTCTGCATTGATACCCAACATTCGTAGGTCTTTTGAGACAACTTCCTTCCATGTAATTTTAGTTCTACCCCGTTCTTTTTAACACCTTCATTTATTATAGTTTCACACCTACAGACTGATGATCTGTAGGTCGACGGAGAATACGTCCAAACCATCTCAAGCGACCTTCTCACATTTTATCCTCAATACGTACTACTTGCACCTTCTGCTGAATGTGGTCATTATTAACCTTATCTAATCTGGTACGACTGTACGTTCATCTTAGCATCCACATAACTTATAAATTTGAATGATGAATGCTATTCTAGTACTTTTTATGTATATGGGTAATGAGAATAATGCAAAGCGAGAAACAATACATGCTTCGAATAAAAAAGTTCAAATCTAATAACAAAAACTAATTTCTATGAGCCAACAATTGCCAACAACAACTACCTCAGTCCCAAACAAGTTGGGGTCGGCTCTCATTTCATATCATCCTCATACTAAATAAAATAAAGTGAAAAAGAAAATAAATATATTATATATATGTGTACATTATGTTATTATAATATATACATAAATATATGATAATAATAATAATAATAGTAATAATAATAATAATATTAGAAGTTCTCTGGAAGTCTGAAACCTATCCTCACTAGTAGCTGTCACCTGTATGGATCATTTTCTCCCATTGTGCACTATCTCTGGCTAAGTCTGCATTGATACCCAACATTCGTAGGTCTTTTGAGACAACTTCCTTCCATGTAATTTTAGTTCTACCCCGTTCTTTTTAACACCTTCATTTATTATAGTTTCACACCTACAGACTGATGATCTGTAGGTCGACAGAGAATACGTCCAAACCATCTCAAGCGGCCTTCTCACATTTTATCCTCAATACGTACTACTTGCACCTTCTGGCGAATGTGGTCATTATTAACCTTATCTAATCTGGTACGACTGTACGTTCATCTTAGCATCCACATCTCTGCAATGCTCATCTTGTGGATATGAGCAGAAATTGTCAAAAGGAAAAAAAAAAAGAGCTGACCTTTTTGTGCTAATTCCCTTGCTAAGACACATTTTTATGTTTTCCTAGCTTTGTTGTATTATTTTAGTTAGGTAGAGAAAATTGGAATCTAATCAGATAGGAGTTCAGCATTTTTAAGAGTCCCATGTCTCGAACATTAGAGCTTCTAACTAAACTGGAGTTGTATGTCGGTCAGGAATCAGGATATATAGTAAGCACCCTATCTGTGAATCATTTGAGCAATACTCTTACCCCAAAAAATAAAGAAGAAAAAAGAATCATTTGAGCAATACGTACTTCTTGATATGTATGAGATATCTGCTTCTTCAACTCTAACCGTTTCTCTGATGATGTCTTAGGGGCCCTTGTAGCAAAGTTCAAGCTGAGACTTTTTCTGTACAAAATTGTAAATTGGAAGTTCCTGAATCTGGATGCGACACCTGGGATTATGACCGTCATCGGTGGTCCAAGAAGAGATCTGCTCTTTGTACTTGTGAGTGGTAAGCTTGTTGACATTCAATTTGAAGATGAGTAATCTCTCAGGATTAGGTCTTGGGGCACGAAAGACTGTATCTGTTATATGTCGATGTTCATTTTCTGCAATCAAGGTCTGCTTAGATTTAAATTACGACACAATGTGCTGCATGTGGCGACCACCTTTATGATCGAAAGTCAAATGTGCCTTATTTTGTACTCCTGATTGCTATGGAAAGTATTTTTTCAAAGTATAATTTCATTGGTGTAGTTGGAAATGTCAGAGGCCAGGTCATCTTCCTGAAGATTGTTTGGTCATGGCGTCAGAAACTCTACCCCTTTCCTCTGGTCAAGCAGGTGAATCCAGCTATCAGGTATTACTTTCTTTCTTAAGATTTTAGAAAATAAGGCAGTAACAAGTAGTAGTCATATATTTGTTACTCTAATCTTAATAATACTTTACACAGGTTGGAGTGGCTCAAAGTAAATCCAGTATACCCAAAGAGCTTCTGCAACTGTATAAAAGGTTCCTTAGTTCCTAGTTCTGTTTTTTACTTCAATTGTATCGTGTACGAATACAGAAGCCTCCGCCCTCCTTCATCACAGAAGGAAGGAGGGAGGAGAGAGAATATTGACCATGTGTGCTTGTTCTTCATATGTTTGGTGTATCTTCATTTCCACTTTGTGTGTGAATGAGTATTCATTCACTATTGTTGAGAACATGGACTTTAGACCTAACTCAACCTTCAAAGCTAGCTCATGCTGTGAGAATTGCCTAAGACCATGTAAGAAGACAACAACAAATTCCTTTTAACAAATTAGCGCCTGCATGCCTAGGTCTAGACATTTAGAGTATAAACAACATAACATGGGGGCCGACCATTAGGTAAATCAGGAATAGCGCGATGGGTTTGACTCCTAATACTTTGTTAAGAAAATAGACCTTGGGCTAAGTCAACCTCAAAAGCTAACTCATAAGGTGAGATTTGTCTAAAACCATATAAGGAGATAATAGCTCATTGTCTCCACCAATGTGGGACAATCTAACAACTTTGGTTTAAGATGATTAACACAGTTGACAGCCCTATGTTGGATTAATCCCCTTTTGATCTTCCGGAATTATCTGTTCTCCTACTTGATCTTTGAGTGATCGATGAAAATGATGAAATAAATGTAATCTAAACTTTTAAAGTGTTGTCATGCTTTAGTATATCATTCACCATGATTCAAGATAATATACATAATTTCATGCATTAACTTCTGCTCTTTCTGAAGAATTACCTCCCTGTACCTTTCTGATGCAACTAAATATTAGGAATTCCGTCTAAGTTCCAACTACTATATAATTCCATTTCAACACGGAAAGAGGTGACATGTAAAAACATAGATAATAATGTGTTCACTTTATGTTTCAAAAAATGTAATCAATTTTTTGAATTGGCAATTTGTATTGCAAAGGAATGAGACGTTATTTGAAAAGATAAATAAAGTAATAAAGATCTAGATTGATGTTCGTCTGGTGCTTTAAGAAACTGTGTTAGCCAGGCTCTTCTTTGCCTGGAATCCTGCTAGCTAAACCCCTCAACTAGATTCTTTATTTAATACTTGCCTCTACTGGTTCAGATTTCTGTCACCGTACCGTGGAAAGAAGGATCAACTTTTCTATTATAATTCTCGTTGAATCTTGTGTATACTTAAACTAAGTAGTTTACTTCTGATGACAAAGATTAATTGATAACTAGTAGTGGTAGTACTTGCTAAAGCTGAAGGCTTTGTTCTCTCTTGCCATGTGATAGTTAAAATCTACTGGATAAGCCAAGTTGACAAGTAGTCATATATATATATATATATAATAGGATTAGATTCAGGTCCATCATTGTAATTGGTCTTTGGTCTCTCCTAATCTGCAGATGTCATCAAATTGGTAGAAGCTCATTGGATGCTAACTGTAACACCTGCCGAAGGACAACTACTTTAGCCATGTGTCTTGATTGTAGTAATACCTTTTGTGACAGGTAATGTAGCAGCCTTTGAAGTGAACTCAGCTTTATGTATTATACTGCTTGATGAATGAATATGTGTCACCTCTTTTTGACAACATCAAATTGCTCTAACCGAAAGGATGACATGGTGGCAAAATTTGGTGCCTTCTCCTAGTATGCCCACCCCCCAAATTCTGTGTGACCCCTAAAGTATGTCTATACATTTTGTTTGGCGTTGATGGGAAAACAGTGTCATATGACTCCTCTAGTAGAGAGTGTTTTTTTTATTGGAGGATAATAGGGAGATCCCCTACTTCCGTGGTTGAACATAACCGTTAAGGATTCAAATAAGGAGCTGGGATTATGTGATGAAACTAAAGGGATATTAAAAATTTACAGTTCTGATAACTATTTTGAACATCAAAGTTCTTGGTCTTCTGAACCGGTGGAGCTTATGATTTTTCTGTGTGTAGTGAAGGAGAATAATTAATCTTTATCTGTGGTGATCTCAGTGCAGGTCACCTGAGAGAACACATTTCTGCACATCCCTCTCACAGACAATATTACTCCTATAAGGTCAGGCGTTTGCTACAGCTTTATCTATCTTGGTTCCTATAATTTCAATTTGTCTAAAGTTATCTGTTCATATTTAATGTGTAAAATGTGACTGTTAAGGAGAGTGTAAGGCTTCTAATTCTCGTTATAGTACTATATTTTAAGCTATTTAGTCATTATTAGTATGTTTTATGCATTTTATTGAAGATCAAATGCACCAAAACATTATATTGGAATATTCAATAAAATACAAGCCTTATTTTGTTTATGCTTTCCTTTTGGAGCATCAATATGGAAAAAGTTTAGTTAATGTGGCATACCATTGGAATCCAAAGTCATTTAAGCTTGTTAACTCCCATGGTGCAGTCCATTTCAGTTGTCTGTAACTTTAGGATGGAAGCCTGTATATGATTTCAATAGAAGCCAAGATTGAGTAGAGCTCCCCCTGTCATTGTCTGTCAGCATTCTGAATCACTGCTTCTGATTTTAACTCCTCCAAGTGAGATTTGCAAAGTATAGCCGGTCCCAAGACCTCAAGGAGGGTTGCAATAGGTTACGGCAAAACGTAATCTAGTCATGTGAGGGATGCAATCATGCTAATGCTAATACCCCAATCCCATCAGAGCTCCAAAGCTAAGCGTTCTAGGGCGAGAATAGTACTAAGATAGGTGATCCCCTAGGAAGTCCCCGTGTTGAGTTCCTTGCCGACCCAACTAGTTCGGGATTGAGGTATAGTTGATTGACTTGTATTTGGTACCCGATTCTAATTTTATCACCATTTTAGTTGCTCTTGATATTTTTATTTATAGCTTTAGTTTATCATATTTACCTATATGTTCGACACACTTAATGATTCGATCTTTATTAAACATAGGTAAAATTCTGCAAATCTACGTGCAGAGTGAGAGACATCAAGGATCTTTTAGCCTGTCACTACTGTTTTGATAAGGCTTTCGACAAGTTCTACGATATGTATTCTGCAACTTGGTATGTGATGGTTTTACATCTAATAATCTTGATATATTTTGTGAAAGCATGACTTGTCTGGTAAACTCAGTAATCGACCGTAAACGCCCAACCCAGTCCCTTTACCGTGTTGCTGTGATGGACAGCAACTCTTACACATTAAAATGCAAGTTCAAGAAGTTTGGTCCCAGGTTAGAGTGATAATTGCTATTGCTGCCCCTTCCATGCAAAAAAAAAAAAGCATCCCAAGCTGAGAAAGACAACTTATACTCTATTGCTGTCCCTTCCATGAAAAAAAACAAAGACAACTTATTCTAATGTCTTGGTAAAATGATTGATATTCCATCACAATGTGCTTTAGTTCAAAACATATTGTCATTGTTGCAACTAAAATTTTCTTGAATCAAATTCTTAAGCTATTCACCTCTCTGAAACTTGTTCAGTGCCTGGTGTAAGCATTTTATTCCTCCTAATTTATTTTGCTATATTCAGGAAAGCGGCTGGACTTTCTATTATCTACAATTCTATTTGCTGTGAGGATCACTTTGAATGGTAAGTGAAAATTTTTAATAATTTCTTGCATGTTTTGCAATACCCCATCTCCACACTCTAATACAAGAGCTACTCCACAGGCACAGGATAAATTGCTTGAGTGCGGGTGTGGAAGACAGTTCCTACATCGTAAAGAAACATTCTGCTAGTAAGAACTATGCTTTGAGCGATTTCATCTTCTGAAGAGTTGATACTTGATGCGAGATGATGTTTCCTCCCGAAGCAGCAAGGTACCATGCATCAGAAATCATAAGCAGTATGAGATTCTGTCTAATTCAGTTCCTTAAAAAGTTGGTCAGAAGCTGCTATGATATTTGCCATCATCGTCATAGTTATCAGCTTTGTGATACTTTTAGAGCCGCCATCCAACAAATGAGCTAACTTTCTAACAACATACCAAATTCAGACGCAAGAGAGCATTCTTGAAACACAGCTGAAAAGAAAAGATTTGCCAATGTTAATTGCAAGGTATGATTTCTGAAGTTCATCGTTTGCTGAGGTGCAAGGCATGATGAATTGTGCTCTTAATAGCTGACAGATTTGAGGAGGTAACAAAATCTAGTGTTACATTATCTCTGATAGATGCTTCCTGACATCTTCATCATCAAAACAATGATGATGGTATTGCAAAAGAGTGGAAATAGGCCACATTGACGTTACCTTTAGTGGAGGTATTCGAGAACTCCTAAGCAACAGTTGGACAAATGGGGAAGTTACCATGAGTCTTGTATATGCCCATTGTATTATCTTCTTTATGATTCAATCAAAATAATTGAGGCAATGGCATTAACTTTTAAACTGCATAGTATTATTATACAACATACCCACTATATTCCCACACCGTGGGGTCTGGTTAATTTTAAATTTAAGTAAAGCTGCTAAATCTTGTCGGCATTTTCTTTCAATTTATTAATCTCAATTGCACAAACAAGTTAAGTAAAAAGCTATTCAGTGCTCGGGAGGCGAGGAGAGGAAATCTATGCCTTTAGCTGACAAGTTTACTTAGTAGGCGTTTGGCCAAAGAATTTTTTCACTTTATTTGAAATTCTTTGAAGTTAAAGGTAAAGATGGAGTTGTGTTTGATTATATTTTTTTCAAAGAATATATAGCTATTGAATGTACTGAAAGTGAAAATAGGTTTTATGTGTTTTTCCAAATTACAAATACAACTTCAAGTTATATTTGAAAATTTTCATGGCCAAAACCCTGATTTTCAAATAAATTAGAACTTTTCAAATTAAAGTGAATAATTCTAATGGCTAAGTCTGCACTTTCCCTTTTATTGTCATGGATATACCTACATGGTTTTTGACTTTCCCATGTTCATATTAAATCATCTTCCAACCATTTAAACTAGAGCTAAAATTTTCTTAATTTATGGTAAACCATCACGTAACATTTAGACTTTTAGAATTGTAATTCAAGAATGATTCTGGAAAAAAAAATAAAAAAATAGAGTCAAATAATTTATTTTTTTGAGTCAAATTGGGAGTAATTCTTTAACAATTATTCCTAGTCAAATCCTATCAAACCAACTCCGAATTTTCCCTCTTATCGGGCCAGTACTGTAGAACGCCAGCCCGGCCCATTATTAGAAAAGCTTGAACCCGAAACAGACCCGATATCAATCTCCTGAGTCCTAATCAACTTCAATTCCAGAAATTAGGTATATCAATTCCCCAACTCATCAGCCAAAATTGCTGTACCAGAGATCTGAACCAATCAAGCTATGGGAGGCCATGGAGGTTTAAACATTCTCCCACAAAAACGATGGAACGTATACAACTTCGATAACCGTGAGAAAGTAAAACGAGACGAAGAAGCCGCAGCTAAAGAAGAACAAATCAAACAGGAACAATCTCGCAAACGCGACTCCGAATATCGCCTCGAGCAACTCCGCCAAGCACGTGGCGTAGCATCATCGTCAAATCACCTCAAAAAATCACCATCGGAACAGAAATCGCAATCGTCGGAGGAGAAATCGAGAAAGAAGGATTCTAACCACATCAATTTGTTCGAAGGTATTCGAATCTTCGATCCAGTTAATAAAGTAGAAGATGAGGAGAAAAACGGAAGGAATAATAATAACAATACTACTACTACTAATAATAATAATAATAAGAGGATTAAGAAAGAGCAACAGCCTAGGCTTATTACTCCGGAGGATGAGATATATAGATTAGGTTATGGAATTGTTGGTAAAGGAACGAAATTGCCATGGTATATGGAGAAACCGAAAGATGATGATTCCGGTGAAAAGAGTGATGAAGATAATGATTATTCGAGGCCTGTGAAAAAGAGTAATAATGGGAAGAAGACGGTGGAGGAATTGCGACAAGAACGGTTGGAGAGGGAGAGGAAGGAGAAAGGAAGAGAAAGAGCTTTGTTAATGGAGAAGAATCGAAGAGATGGAGGGTTTTCACGACGTAGATGAGGTGAGTATTGGCGCTCTAAAGTTGCTAATGAGTTATTTCTTCTGCTTTGTAAAGATCATCGCTTGTTTGTTTTACAATTCAATGTAATAAGCTACAAATTTCTTGGTCAGACTAGGCTGTTTGTTCTCAAGTTTTTGCTTGGAGTTCAGATTATATCTTAATTTTAAGTACAACATTTTCCTGAGTTTTAACTTCATTCGAGCTTGTACGAGAATTTTTCAGTAAGTAGTAGTTTTGGCACTTGGTAGTGGTTTAGGTTCAGAACTAGGCTAGTTAGAACTGAGAAGTGATAAAGATTTCTCTTTTTGAGCAAATCAAAGTGCCTCAAATCTCAATTACCTGTGATACTAAACATTTTGCGCAATACTGCAAGAAGTTTAAAACTTCCCTCTTGGAAACCGAGGACTGTGTGACTTTTTGCATACTAATGCAAGACATTCCTCTTTACCTTTGTAAAGATTTGTCTTGGTAAGCATAATCAAGGTGGTTTAGTTACCTGTGATGCTAAGCATTTTAGGCAATACTACATGAAGCATAAAGCCTTTCTCTTGGAAATCAAGGATAGCTCTTTGGATAATAAAGCAAAAAAATCTTCTTTACCTTTCTTCAAGCTTCTGGCCGTTCATATAGAAAGAAAGTACACTCTTTTTAATGTAGGGTCGTGTGTATAAAGTGCACTCTTCCATATTTTTTCTGAAACAAGGAAAAAGTTATAGTTTCTACTCTAGAAGGATTGCTGACAAGACTCTATTGAGCAAACTGAAGTATTTTCCATCCTGTGAGTCTTCTGTTTTGGAAAGTTTTGTAGAGGTATAAAATAAACCTATGCTTCAGATTTAAAATCGTAATGTTAGGGCTTTCGATTTGAATTTCATGAACTTCTGTTGGAGCTTTAAGTTAACCTAGCCTTTGCAAGGTTTATAGCATGGTGAGCCAATGTATAATATTGGCTGTGAATGTGAATATCAAACGCTTCACCAAAAATTGATGGTTCATCTTTGTATTAACCTAAAAGGAATTTCTTTAAGTTTTAAGATTGGTTTGTTCCTTGACTGTTAGACACGGACTTGCTGTGAGAATACCTATTCGTCCTGTGTCAGTTAGTTTGGGAGAGTTAACTTCCCTTTTGAGACCTCTTATAAATCTCATCAGGATTTTTTTTCTTGAATAAAAAAGGGCAGCCCGGTGCATTAAGCTCCCGCTATGTGCGAGGTCCGGGGAAGGGCCGGACCATAAGGGTCTATTAGACGCAGCCTTACCTCACATTTCTGCAAGAGACTGTTTTCACGGCTTGAACCCATGACCTCCTGGTCACGTGACAACAACTTTACTAGTTACTCCAAGGCTCCCCTTCGGGTTTTTTTCTTGAATATTTGTATAAAATTCAACAAGAGTACGGTCTAACATTTTGATGTAGCTTAAGTTATAGAATGATTCAGGAGTGGAACATATAGTTTGTTCTTCAGATATAGATTTTTGTATTTTCTTAGCACTCTTGAAGTATCTGAACAGTATTGTGTGCTCAGTCAGGAGAGGGGGAGAGGGAATTTTATTGGCAGTACAATTTGTTTGAGAATGGTGAAAATTTGCATACATCTGTATCTCATTTTGTTTTAGACAAAAGGAGGCGGCGCGCGGGGGGAGGGGGGGGATGGGAGGAATTAGTGAATTTCTAAATAGGGATCATATTGGGCAATTGCAAAGGCTAGTGGTTGGTGAAATCTCTGGCTGAATAGAGATTGTTTTCATTTATTAAAGGGTGGATACTTTCTTTACCTTTTTATATTTGTTTTCCTCTAGGTTATTGCAACCACAGATTTCACAGTACTTTGGGAGCTGGGGAATCATTATGCATGATTGCGCCCTTTCTTTCTGTATGTCTTCATGCAGGGAAATGAACACAAAGAAAGTGGTGTGTTATACCTAGAGTTGTTTTCTGTGAGCTCTTGAGGAAAAAGCATGGTTGGATGCTGTTCTTTCATGAATACTGTATTTTCAGTTCCCCGAAACACGTGCATAAAGTTCCATGCTTGCTTTGTATCTACTTAAGTTTGGCAAGCGCATGATGTTAACCGGAGAGTCCATATCATGTACAGCTGGGCGAATCATATGCTGAGGAAACTGTTTTGGTTTGAAAGGCCTGATTGACCTGAGAGGGGATTATGAGATTATTGGTTTGCCTGGGTTTATAATCTCTGAAAAAGAACAAGTCATCAACCAGCTCCAACACCCCCACACCCTCAAAAGCTGATCCTGAAAATGCTTCTGAGCAGCTCAATCCTTTGCTTCTTGCTTTATGTACACGTACACATGTTATGAAGTGAAACATCGAATGTCATGCTTGTATAGCTAGATGGACTCCCGTATTGTTAGCTATGAGTTGCTGAAGATGTTTGAAAACCACAGTTTGTGTATGTCCAGGCTGTATGTTGAAGCACATGAATTGCTGATGTCGACTTCAACTGATATTGTTATACATCTGCTTCTGAAAGTTTTGATTTTGCTACTACTTATCAGCATGTAATTACGAATTTTATGATGTCTGAAAAACTTGAGTTTGCCTTCAATTATATCTTACATTACTGTCGTTTTTTTCCTTTCTCAAATGTGTAAAGTACGTTAACAGAATCTTGGGTGAGCATCGAGGCTTTGAGTCCCAATGCCAATTAGATTACCATCAAAGTTTATAGTCTAGCGATTCTCACTGCCTCTTTTTTCCTTGTGATCTCCCATTTTAATAGAGAAGCAACTTTAAAAGAATGGCACTTAGGTAGGTTGACATTGTCCATTCAATACGGTGAGTTCTTTTCACAAACCAAAAGAAATTAAAAGAAAAAGAATGTAAGATGAGTTCGTCACAGTTGTGTATTAAAGAAACTGGTTTTGACGGAATGAAATCCGTTTGGATACATATGTTCTATCCGTCTAAGTATTGGAACTAGTGGTAGTAAGGGTCAACGGAGTGACCTGCTCCTAGTTATTACTAGTACTCATTAAGAGGTGATTGTGGAATCAGACTCACAACTCACAAATTGTGAATGCCATTAATTATATCAACTCTCCACCTTGGCAACTTTACAAGTCCTAAATCAGATTTGGAAGATTAAGAATGAAGCAAACTACTATATAGTTGAGGTTATTGTCTAACCTCGCACCATAATGGTGACCTTCGATTTATAATTAAAAAAATGATGCCGGCATTCTTAAATATTCGAAGTTTAATTAGGTGTGTCTTCATAGTAGCTGTTAACCAGCTTCACGAACTAAATAAATTAAGGTAGTTCCCATACAGATAAAATAAACTAATCTCTGGGCAAAGCTCTCTGATTCTTCTGGTCTTTGTCTTAATATGACCACCTATACTAATATTATTAGTAGTTGATGGGAACATGAAAACCACCTTAAGGTAAAAAGGTATTAGTTCGTTATTGATGGCCATAACATGCCAAACTCTTACCCAACTATTCCTCATTATACTCTGAGTCTGCCAGTTTTGAATGCATTTATCTTACAGTGTGTTTGGCAGGACGAAAAGTACAAACAACAACATCAACAACATACTTAGTGAAATCCCACAAAGTGGGGTCTGGGGAGGGTAGTTCTAATGTTTGGTTAGTTAAAATGTTTTGATAAACATTTTTTCTGGGTAAATGAGTCTCTTAAAAATCAAGAAAATAACTTTTCTGGCGGGAGTAGGAAATATAAGTGTCATTTTATACTGATTGTCTCCTACTCACCCCAAACACTCCCAACCCTCACCCGACACTAGTCTAGATTATATAAAGGAATATGTTCCTTGATTGTATTCATCAATAATGTTTAAATATATATAGTAGTACAAAATATTTAAACAAGGTAACTAATCAACCTAATTACAATAAAAAATATAATTCTACCTAAAATAGGAGACCTAATTACAATAGGAATACAATTCTACCTAAAATAAGAGATATACAATTAATGAAAGAATATTCGGAAATATTCTATTAAACCCCCACAGTTGAAGCGAGAGGTCACGCACACTGAGACTAGCTCGAAAATCATCAAATAGTATGCGCGGAAGTCCTTTGGTGAAGATGTCGGCAATCTGATATCTGGAAGGAACATGAAGGACACGAACTTGACCATGAGCCACTTTTCCGCGAACGAAATGAATGTCCATCTCAATGTGTTTAGTGTGCTAATGTTGGACGGGATTTGCCGGAAAGATATATCGCACTAATATTATCGTAGTAGACCAGTGTTGCCTTTTGAATCGGGCAGTGAAGCTCAAGTAGAAGGTTACGGATCCAACAAGACTCATAGACGACGTTGGCGACACCTTTGTACTCTGCTTTGACATTGGATCGGGATAGTGTAGGTTGCCTTTTGGAAGACCAAAATAATAGGTTCTCCGAGGAAAACGCAGTAACCAGACGTGGAGCGTCGGGTGTCAGGACATCCACCCCAATCAACATCAGAATAAGCAGTGAGACCAGTGAGCGAGGACTTGGATAGATGTAATTCGAAGTGAAGTGTACCTTGGACGTATTGTAAAATATGTTTGAGGACATGTATGTATGCTTCCGTCGGATTATGCATGTGTAAGCAAATTTGTTGCACGACATACGATATGTCAGGTCTCGTGAATGTGAGGTACTGCAGGGCCCCAATCAAGCTACGATAGTGAGTCGGGTCTGAATATGGGGGGCCGGAATCAGCGCTAAGCTTGGAATTGGTGTCTACTGGCGTGTGGGATAGTTTGCAAGATATCATGCATGCACGGTCAAGGATCTCTTCGGCGTACTTCTTCTGACACATAAATAGGGCGCCAGAATGTCGAGTGACAGAGATGCCCAATAAATAATTCAGGAGGCCCAGATCATTCATAGCAAACTCAGAGGAAAGGAGATACATAATGGACAGGCGGAGAGTATTAGATGATGTGGTGAGGATGATGTCATCAACATATAATAATAGGTAAGCCATGTATGTACCCTTGTTGTAGATGAACAAAGAATGATCGGATATGCTGTGTGAAAAAGCGATAGAGGAGACATAATCGGCGAACCGCTGGTACCATGCTCGAGAAGCCTGTTTCAGTCCATAGAGCGATTGCCGCAACAGACACACATAATTCGGATGAATAGGATTCCTGAAACCCATAAGCTGATGCATATATATTGTTTCATGAAGATCCCCATGTAAGAAGGCATTATTGACATCAAGTTGATGAATGGGCCAAGACTTGGATAGAGCAATGCTGAGGACGGTCCAGATAGTTGCGGGCTTTATGATTGGGCTGAACGTTTCATCATAGTCCACTCCCACCTGTTGAGACATCACTTACAAGATGAGTCGTGTACCTCTCAAAAGAACTATCAGATTTCTTTTTATGTCTAAAAATCCACATAGAACGAATAATGTTAGCATCAGGTGGATGGGGTACTAGGTCCCACGTCTTATTATCAATAAGAGCATTATATTCGTCAATCATTGCGGTTTTCCAATTAGGGTCGGACAAGGCATCCTTCGAATTTCGAGGGACATGGGAAGGGACAACTGAAATGGATATGTTAAACATCCGTTTAGGTTTATGAATTTTGTGCATAGAACGAGTTTCCATGGTCCGATAACGTGTCTCGGGACGTGGGATGGGAGGGGGGTATGCCGCAGGACTGTCGGGAAGAGGAGAAAGGGCAGAGGTGGCGGGACCGGTTGGCTGATGGTCAGTTTACCGAGAGGTGCCTGCGGAATCATCCTGAGATGGGCTATTCCAGGCCACCGTCCACAGAACCGAGTGGGGAGTGTGTCCCGGCCTATCCGATGTGGGGGTGCCGGGATCTGGGATGGCGGACTATGTAAATGATGATTTAGAAAAGGGTTCATGCCATCATCTAGGAAGTCGTAGCAATTCCAATGTGGCGAGTTTATGGAGGCAAAGGGGAATTGAGACTCATCATATAATACATGACGTGAAATAATAATTTTACGGCTTGACAAGTCATAGCACGAGTAACCACGATGATTGGCGGGGTAATCCAGAAACACACACGGGGAAGACCGGGGTTGGAGTTTGTGAGTGGTCGGATGAAGAGGATAACAGAGACATCCAAAGATAAGTAAGTGTTGGTAGGACGGGTTCCTACGAAACAGAACTTGAGTGGGCGACCTTTGAGCTAGAGACTTGTTTGGGATTATGTTTAGGAGATAGATGGTCATGGAGATTGTGTAATGCCAGAATTTAGGGGGAATTGAGGCGTAAGCAAGTAGGGCACGAATTAGGTTGTTTATGGTTCAGATTTTCCATTCGGCCTTACCATTTTAGAAGGAGGTGTGAGGGTAGGAAAAATGAAAGGTAAGACCGTTATTGGAGCAAAACTATTTGAATTGATTATTATTGAATTCTCTGTCATTGACACATTGAAAACATTTAATGCTTTTTTCAAATTGTGATTTTATTAGAGGACTAAATGAGGAAGAAATGGAGTAGACCTGGGATTTGTTGCCAATTGAAAAATTCCATAAAAAGTTGGAATAATCGTCCAAAAAAAACACACACTATCGATGGCCAGCTGTACTTGAAATAGGGGACGTCCACAAATCACTATGTATGATATCAAAAGGTAGTAAAGTACAATTTGTGGATGCAAAAAATGATAATTTAACATGTTTTCCAAAAAACGCAGGATTTACATATAGGAGTCCTAGAAATACGGTTGCAATTAATAAAAGAATTTTTCCAAGGGAGTGTAAAACAGAATCTCTCAGATGTCCTAATCTATAGTGTCATAAGGAAGATGAAAGAGCGGCAAAGGTTTATGGAACTGAGGCTGGATTGTTGACGGCGTTTGAAATAGGGTAGAGATCTCCAGTGCTGTCACATCTCATTATTAGTCTCCATGTCGTAAAATGCTTCACAGAAAAAGCAAAAGGATCAAAGTCAAGGAAAACATTATTATCAGTTGTGAAGCATCGCACAAAGATTAGATTCTTAATGAGTTTAGGGGCATGTAGGACATTTTTTAAGATTAGCGGTGGATGTGGTGGGGACAATGATGAATAACCAAAACCGCGAATGAGAATGCCTTGTCTATTACCAATAATAATATTCTGATTTAAATAACTCAAATTGAAATAAGACGAGAGAGTACCTTGTGATGTCGTCATGTGAGATGTGGCACATGTGTCCATATATCAATTTTGTCTGGAGCGTTGAGTGACATTGTGTTCATAGCTGCCTCCATGTCAGTCGGTGCATAAGTTGAGGGCGGGGGGGCCGTGTTGTGTAGGCCTGTTGGGGACGTGGGCCGAGTATGCCAGGGTGGGCCTGTTGGTTCTGAGGTGGAGTCCACGGGGATGTCGGATACGGGTTAGGAGGAGAGGCCCATGATGGTGGGGCCCATGCAGCCCACGGTGGGTAGGCAGCCGACGACGGAGGCTGTTGCCACTGCCGCGGTCGCTGCTGGCTGTTTCTTGCCGGTGGGGACTGCCCTTCCCGCCGTCGTTATTGCCGAAATTCCATCCGCCGCGACCCTTGCCGGACTGCCTGATCCGGCAGTGGTTGCGGATGGATATGGGCTGATGGGGTCCTCGGGCCGGAGGTTCTAGTTGCTAGAGTTGGAGGCCCTGCCGCCGGCGGAGGGCCCGACAGTGGTGGCGAGGGAAGCGTCGACAATGCTGGCATGAGTGGTGCTGTGCTTGATTTTTCGGGTTTCCTCAAGAATAAGCTTCGACCATGCCTCATAAAACGGAGGTAACGACGTGCATTGCTGAAGGATGGTGGCAACGCCGTCATAGGATTCGTTCAAGCCTGCAATAAGTTGCATGACCAATCGCTGATTAGTAACTGGTGCGCCGACGTTGGAGAGTTGGTCGGCAATCATTTTGAGTTCTTGACAATATGCACATGTTTAGGAAATCGTCCTAATGAACGTCCTTGAACTAATTTTTAAGGTATAACGCTCGTTGAGTTTTGTTGTCGTGGAAAATACTTTCCTAATGTTCCCACGTTTGGCAGGCAGTGGCATCGGTCTCAATGAAGGTGTGCAACAAATCATTAGAGATTGTGTCGTATATCCACTGGAGGACGACTACGTCAAAACGAGATCAGAGTGTATCATCAGAAGTCGAAGTCGAGGGTAGGTCTGTGGACTTCGGTGAAGAGGGATGATGTGATCGATAACTTCGTAAACACGACAACTGATCTTAAAAAGCTCCGCCCACGAGGAGTATTGACCATTTTCCATCTCAATGGTGATAGGGATGAAGTTTTTTATGTTGTTTACTGCAAGTGCATGATGGAATTTGGTTTTGTCAGCCATGGAAGATGAAATTTAGGAGGAGAAGGGAGAGAGAATGGCTGGAAAAAAAACTAGGGTTTTGTAGGGGTGGCGGACGAGAGCTATGATCGGCGGCGGTGGAGGTATTTTTAGGCTTCTGATACCATAAATGAATATGTTCCTTGATTGTATTCATCAATAATGTACAGTATATATAGTAGTACAAGAGTATTTAAACTAGGTAACTAATCAACCTAATTACAATAGAAAATATAATTCTACCTAAAATAGTAGACCTAATAACAATAGGAATACAATTCTACATAAAATAAGAGATATACAATTAATGAAAGAATATTCGGAAAATATTCTATTATTATACATGAAGGCTTTTGGGACAATATTTTTTATTACTTATCACATATAAAAAAATAAGTAAGAAAACAACTTATTTTGCATAAAACATTCTCTTTCTTACCAAACACAGCCTTAATCTCTGTAATCTGGCACATAGAGGGGGGGTTATAATAATAAATGTTCTAGTTTGTTTCTATACGTTTGATGTATTAGAGTATAATTGTTGAGAAGTGATTAGTTAGGATAAGTATTAGGAGGTATTAATATATATGTTGACCAGGCTGTAGAATACAATTAGCCCATTAGGTCAACAACTCTCTTCCTCTTAATCATCATTATAGCCATCAGAAGGAAAATCTCAGGAGCAATAGCATGGAGAAATCAGAATGTCGAAAGCAGACTTTGTTAAACGTTGCTAATCTTAAGCTTCCCTCTGTAGGTTCTTAATTATGACTTCCTTATTTTGTGTTTAGCAAGGAAAAATTCATGTTTCCAGCATAATATAGATGATGACTTGTATTTTGACAACATAAATTTATGGTGTTTTGGCTTGTTTTAGTTTCTTATGAGGATTGGTGATATTAGTTTCAGGTGGTGGTGGTGAATGCAAATTTGGGATGCACACATTGCAGGCTCAGAATATCTCAAATCATCTCAAGGATAACAGGTGAGAAAGACTCTTCCCATGAAAATTGTTTGTTTGATGTCAAACTTAGGCTTATTATATGTTAACATAATCATGAGTGGGGATTGTGCCCCATGGAGGCAAAAATATTAGATAATTTTTTTTCAATTGTTCAAGCTTTTATGAATAGAGTTACACAATATTTGTGCTGATGAGAGGTATCAGATACCTCGTGATAGTGCTCAATTGGTGAATTTCCCTTTCTAGGTGGAAAGTTCCCCTCCCCATGGTCATGTTTTACTCTCTATTCCCTTTACTCTAATTTTTAATTCACTATTACTACAATTTATTTAGCTTGCTGTAACAAGTCGTCTGCTTTATTTTTCAAGTTCCTAGTTCCACTTAGTATGAGCAAACTATAATTATCAATTCTTTCTATTTACAAATGCGCATGCGCATAAAGTCTTGAGTTTAATATTGGCAGGGTTGAGGGAGTATACAATAGATGTTGGGAGAAAGCAAGTGACTCTTAGAGGAGATGTTAGAAATTATCACCAGGAAAAAGATGGAGCAGTAAAGAGCCACATGATTAACGAACACCATAGCCGGATTTCGCATTCTTTAGTTTACTGAGGTTCCGCTGGATCACGTCCAAGAAGATGGTCGATTAATCGAATGAACAAAGTATGAAATTATCATGTTAACAAGGAGTCAAATACATAATCTTTGAAATGTTTATTTGTTGGGAATCTTGTGTTTCCATTTGAATACTATTTTCTCCTTTTGTTTTCCTGTATGTATAAAGTTTACAACTTCTTTATACTTGCCCCTGATCATTACACACATTAACATGCTTAATGCAGTTAAAACAATCTCATAATACAGTTAAATACTATACCAGATAAAAAATAAACCAGTTCAACAGTGAACTAAATAACATTTTTCAATGGCCTAATAGACTGAGACAATCCATCAAAGCAGTGAAGCAATCTTAACTATGAAATACTTTTATATAGTAACATGCTTAACATAGTTTTCGCAGTCTCATAATGCAGTTAAACTTTGTCCATTCTAATTGAGTAGAAAAAAGATAAGTTCTAGATTTTGTTACTTAGAATCAACAATAATTAAGGACCAATTACTTCACTGCTCAGAAACCCGAAGTAGCTAATTGATTAGAAACTAAATAAAAATTACTATAAGTCAAAATAGTTAATAATTCAGAATATTGAAAAATATGTAAGAAAATGATAAAAAGGAACTTCTTTCGCTCTCCAAATAGTAACCATGCGAAACAAGAAGTAACATTTTTTCTCAAAAATATATGCAAGCACTCCCTATTAATTAAGTAATCCACCAACCATCATATAGTATATACCTTTGATCAATTATTTCCCCAAATACTACAAAGTTTTCATATATCACGTGCAAGGTATATCAACAAGTTGAACAAATAGAGAATTTATGGCTACGACTACTGGGGTATCTAATGTCATTTGTTCCCCTGGCTTTCATCTCAGCAGAGTACTTTCGTCGTTGGTGTTCTTCCCGATCTCTATGCATTTCACTGCTCCACCGGAAATTCCCTCTGATCAAGAGGGTCAATCTTCTCCCATCTCACCTTTAATTACCATTCTAAGAATACCATTTTTCATTTGTGCCTCAACCTTCTCAGCTTTACAGCAATCAGCGCTAAATTCAAGACTCCCGCCATATTTCCTCCCTGATTCCTCAGATTCCACTTCAATTTCTCCTTTGCCAGTGAAGTAAACTGTGTTGTCCTCTAACCATACCTTAATTCCATCTTCACTAACACCAGGCATTGCCACTCTTATAAGTATGCCATCCTTCACATTATCCACTTCTAGCACCTCCTTTGGTCCTGCTGACTGAAATGGGTTCTCCATCTTGAATTCTTGTGGAGCACCCTTTACCATAACTGCAAATAAACACAAGGAAATTGAAAAACAGTACTTCGACATTACAACTATTACGGCTCAATCTCAAACTAGTTCGGACTCGCTATATGAACCATTTTTTTCTTTTTTGATAATGTTTGTGTCTGAGCCAAATTCTGTGCACCTCGACTATTCCACCTATAGTTGTTACCTCCTTATTATATTAGAGTTCCACATTGTACACACTATATATATTTGTATTAATGATAAAGACTCCCAAGGGATATTAATACAATTCTACATGGTATCAGAAGCCAACAATCCTTCCCAAACCAAAACCTAATTTCAGCCGACCATTCCCCTCTTTTTTCGGCGCCGAACCGACCGTCTACCGCCGATATACCTTCGATATACGCTGATATACAGCTGCCCATCCCCCGCCAATTCTGCTAACAACCATGTATACCCCTGGTATACTGCTGATATACAGCCCTCCCTCCTTCTCTATCTCTCCAACAGGTCGTATACAAGTACAACCTATACACTTTGTATACTATACGGTTGATATACCATCCCTGCCACTGTATACTACCCGTATACAGCCTCCTTAAGCCGTTATACACCTCGTATACAACTGTTTTTGCCTCATATACGTTTTAAACTCCCCTCCCCCTTACTGTTTTCTCTCTCCTATCCGATCTCCGACAGCCACCATGGTCGGAAACCACCACGGATATGGTTGTGGACAGAGGCGCAGGGGTGGCCGCAGGGGTCGAGCTGGGAAATGGGCTTCCTGCTTGGGCCCAACAGTTGTGGCCACCAAACACAGCCCAGAAGTTGCGGCCCAAGTTCCATCAACAGTGCAGCTCACTCCAGACCATCTGTTGGGCCACGGCCATCCGGCCCACCACCCTTCAGCCCAGCAGTCTGGGATCACGTCCGACGGCCCACAAAAGTACGACCTAATTTCTTGGGGCCCACTGCTCTACTTCAGGCCTTCCCCAATCCAGTTTGGGGCAGGCTTTTGGCACATTGACTCCTCAGAAGCCCGATAATACGTGGTATATGGATACGGGCGCCACGTCACACCTCACCAACATTTCTGGTATTCTTCCTCAAAAGTGTAATTTAAATACTTCGCAATCTATTCTGGTTGGAAACTGTCATCGCATTCCAATTCAAGGTTTTGGACACACTCTACCCACACCACTGCATCCCCACTTCTCACTAAATAACGTCCTTTATGCCCCACACATTATCAAGAACCTAATCTCCGTTAGAAAATTTGCTACAGATAATTTCATATCAATTAACTTTGACCCGTTTGGGTTTTCTATAATGGACCTACGTATCGGTAAACTCCTTACCCGATGCAATAGTGAGGGGGACCTTTATCCTTTCCTATCCACGTCTGCTGCTAGTGTCACCCCTCCCACATCTCTAAATGCCCCTCCCACCACTTTAGCAACAATCTCTCCGTCAACCTGGCACAATAGACTTGGACATCCAGGAGCTCTTTTTTTTAATTTTATTTGGAACAATAATTTAATTCGTGGTCCTAGTGAAAAATTTGCCCAACCGTATTTTTCTTGCCCTTTAGGCAAACACGTTTGCCTCCCTTTTCAGTCTTCTTAAGTGTTATGTTTTCTCCGTTTGATATTGTTCATGCAAATTTATGGACATCTCATGTTATTAATTCACTGGGTCATAAATTCTATCTTGTATTATTAGATGACTTTTCTCACTTTATCTGGATTTACCCTCTAAAATTCAAGTCTGAAGTTTTTACCAAGTTTATTGAGTTTCGTAACTTTATCAAAACACAATTTCAAAAAATCCATTAAATCATTCCAATGTGATAATGGTCGCAAGTTTAATAATTCCGCGTTTCATAATTTTTGCACCAATAATGGCATGGTCTTCCGTTTCTCCTGTCCCCACACCTCACCCCAAAATAGAAAAGTCGAACGAATCATCTGTACTATCAACAACATGGTTCGTACCATTCTTTTTCATGCCTCTCTCCCCCATCGTTTTGGGTCTATGCAGTCAAAATGGTAGAATTCATCTTCAATATTTTACCCACCAGTACTCTTCACAACAAAACCCCTACCGAAATTCTCTACCGCCAGATCCCTTCCATAATCACCTTCAGATTTTCGATTGTCTTTACTATCCAAACCTTGCCTCGACCGCCCCTCATAAATTAGCACCTCGAACCACTTCGTGTGTCTTCGTAGGTTTCCCGTCTAATCATAGGGACTATTGTGTTATGACTTGTCCACTCGTCAAATTCACGTCTCTCGTCACGTTATGTTTGACGAGGCGATTTTTCCTTTCGCCAATATTCAAAAATTTCGCAACACGGACTATACCTTTCTACACGAGTCTGACATCTCCCCCGTCATACTCATCGAGCTCGCTCATGCCACCACCACTGCTACAATAAACCTGCTTCCGCCACCTACCACTGCCACTGTGTCCGGTCAGTCTCCGTCACCTGGCCATCCTATCGTCCCCGACGTCCCTCCGACCGATCCGCCATCCTATGTGTCATGTCCGTCAATCGTCGTCATTCCCGTCACTAGGACCAACGCAGACTCAATACCGTCACCCACCTTCCACTGCCCCGAGTCAGAACTCAGAACTAACACCAACACCAACCCATCTCATCGCCGCACCCGTGACCCGCCACCATCTCCGATAACACATACATCCTTTAAACCATCCCCGACATCAACCGATACTCACCACTTGTCGCCGCCATCAAACCATTGTCGACCCATCACCCCGACACCATTCCCAATCGACACCCAAAACCTGTCACCGACTTCGGTAACCAGACCCTGCCCTCACCAGATATTACTCCACCTGTACCCTGCCATGTCACCCAAACCGACACCACATCCCGTAACCCGGAACCAACAACCCACCCTACCCCGGCCCCTACTCACCACATGAAAACCCATGCCTAACACAATTTTCAAACTCAAAGTCCACTTTAACCTATCTACACAAATCATATCCCTAATTCCCCAAAACCCAAAATTAGCCAAACAAGACCATAATTGGAATGCGGTCATGCGTGAGGAATTTAATGCTTTAACAAAACAGAATACTTGGAATTTGGTTCCTAGACTGGAGAGGGTGAATGTGATCCAATGCATGTGGTTTTTTCATCACAAATACAGAGACAGTGGTGAGCTAGAGAGGTATAAGGTGGGACTTGTGGCTAATGGCATTAATCAGCATGAGGGTATTGATTGTGGTGAGACATTCAGTCCGATTGTTAAACCGGCTACTATTCGCACAGTTCTGAGTATTGTTATGGGTAAGCATTGGCCGACTCATCAGCTTGATATGAAAAATGCATTTTTACACGGGGATTTGAAAGAAATTGTTTACATACACCATCCGTCTGGTTTTGTCCATCCAACAGCCCCTCAGTATGTATGTCGTCTTCGTAAGTCACTTTATGGTTTGAAACAAACCTCTCGAGCGTGTTATGATCACTTTGCTCGGTACATTATGCGGATTGGGTTCGTATGCAGCAAATGTGATAATTCTCTATTTATTTTTCATAGAGGTAGTAACATTGCTTATTTGTTGTTATATGTGAATGACATTGTGCTTACTGCCTCCTCTGATTTGCTGAAAAATGAGATTATTGCATTGCTTAAAACTGAATTTGCTATGACTGACTTGGAAAAATTGAGTTATTTCTTGGAAATATCAGTGATTATATCTGCAGAGACTGTTTTTATGTCAGCGTAAGTATGCAGAAGAGATAGGTGTACAGGGCTAAAATGGCGAACTACAAGATCATATCCACTCCTGTTGACTCTAAATCAAATCTTAGTGTTGTTGACGGTGATTCGGTGTCCGATCCTACCCTCTATCGGAGTCTTGCAGGTGCACTTCGGTATCTTACTTTTACCAGGCCTGATATTGCTTATGATGTTCAGCAGGCGTGCTTATTCATGCATGCCCCCAGGGAGCCTCATTTTACTGCTCTTAAACGTATCATTCGATACGTCGATACGTTAAGAGCACACTTGATTATGATTTACATTTATACCCCTCAGTACCAACCAGGTTGGTATCATATACGAATGTTGATTGGACTGACTGTCCGGACACGCGACGCTCCACCTCCGGCTACTGTGTATTCTTAGGGATAATCTCATATCTTGGTCTGCCAAGAGGCAAGCCACCTTATCCCGTTCAAGTGTAAAAGCAGTATATAGAGGCGTTGCAAATGTTGTTGTTGAGATCTGTTGGCTCCGAAGCCTTCTTTTGATCTTCAGTGTCCCTTGCGTAAGTCGTCTTTGGTTTACTGTGATAATATATCCACCATATATCTATCTCATAATCTGGTTCACCATTAGCGAACCAAACACATTGAAATGGATATACACTTTGTTCGTGAAAAGGTTGTTCTTGATCATGTTAAAGTGTTGCATGTGCCTTCTTCGTATCAGTATGCGAATATCTTCACGAAATGTCTTCCTAGACAGCTATTCCTCGACTTCAGATCAAATCTTAGCATATGGCTTCCTATCGCTCCGACTGAGGGGGTGTATTAACGTATATTCACCAAATATACTTCATATATTTTGTAATATTTAGTGTTATATAATTATGGTAGATATAGGATCTTTATTGTATTAAGGTTCCACATTGTACACACTATATATTTGTATTAATGAAAAAGACTCCCCAAGGGAGATTAATACAATTCGACATCATTGTTCGTGGTGTTGCAATGATTTCACTGGATGATACTAGCATATAAAGATTTTCTTTCTACTTCCTCCTCTATCTAAGTATCAAGTTTTAGCTCATAGGTTGTTCGTTTTGAAGTGACTTCATCTATATGTTTAACACATGTGTGTGCTACAATCACTAGGTCACACTCCCGAGTGCTCCAACTATAAGAATCATGTATAGCTCCATCTTTTATACTCCATTGTTATGTCTAGGCCAACTTGCGCTCAACTAGACACAACACTGGTGCACATATACCAGGTGACTCTGATCACCAAAGTTTAGGCAAGTGGGAAGGAATCTACAGCTCCATTTTCTGGTTTGTTTCATTCCTCTACCTAACTTCTTTTAGGATAAATTAGCAGTATTATGTAAATCTCACAACCATTTCTATACTTTAATCGAAACTCTAACTAAACCAAAGAAGACTTTGAACATAACGTAAATATATCAATAATCAACTTAACTTAATCCTAAAATATCAAACTAATATAAATGTGGAAATATCGCATAACATAACATGTAAATAAGAAAAGAGCTAATGGGATGAATCAATTACTTGGTTCAGTAGAGTTTGAATCTGAGGTCGTAGTAGTAGTGGAGGAAAAGAAGCGTGTGATTGAATGTGATTTGAACAGTGTTGAAGCTCCAGCTATTTTTCTGAGACTTAGAGCCATTGAACAAGACATATTTTCCAATTAAGGGTTTTAGAGTGGCTTTATGGAAATGTTTATTTTGCCTTTGCCCACCAAGTTCTGTTCTATTAGCTTCCTTTGGGCCACTAGGCCCATTTTAACTATCAGGATTGAGATATCACATAACGGCCCATAGTATAGCAAAACCTTCCTCACCTCACCCCCAAAGGAAACAGAAAAAAAATATCATAATTATAGTTTTTTTTTAAAATTGTCGAAAAGGAGTCACCGATTTGAGAATTGAGTGCAAATTCATTGGTAGATAGTTTCTTAAATAATTGAAAGAAAAAGACACCAATTTGAAGTCATAGCTAATTGGTACGACTTTTTTACACTTTAAAGTTTAAAGATGTAAAAGACCGATCTTCACAGATTTGGGTACACCTTATTTAGTTGTTGTAAGCTTTCTTTGAAAAAAATATGTCTTCGGATTGACACTGAAAATTTGAGTAGCTAATAGCTATACTTTTTCTTTATTTTATAACTATGGTGTCAGATCCAGTTTGTGCACACCTCAATTAATTTCACAGAGTATCTGCTACCTCCCATGAACACACAGTATTACTCTGTCCACCAAAAACTAGATTAGATGAGTAGCTACACTTCTTATACATCCATTTAAAGGAAAATGAAGCTAATATTTGCCAGCTTCCATTATCCCCGCCGCCCCTCACCATGTTGTACAACATAGTATCACCACCACTATTGTTGCTCTTGTAACATACCTATGTGTGTCTAGAACCGGAAATGAAAAGAAGAGTTATTTACTACTTTTACTCGAGAATGAGAGTGCGCCCGCGTATCAAAATATATAGAGAATCTGAAATAATAACAGTTGAAAGTAAGAACTAAAGATAGATTTCGCGTATGTGCATATATATACACGCGCACAGACACACACATAACACACGAAATATGGCCTAAGAGAGGGAAAACGTTGCTAAACAGCAACTATTTAGTCCTCCTGCCTCAAGACGTTAGTTACTTTATGCTAGTTCATCACATTTTCATCCCAAATATTAGTCAGTTGCCCTTGTTTTAGAATCAAATTGACCAACAATTGGTACAAGTCTTGACGCTAATATATTCATTTTGAAAATACAATCATAAGGTTTATACATATTTTAGTTCTACAGCCTACAATCATAACCAAATTCATTGAAGTATATTCCACTTTTATCTCTGTATCAGATCAAGCAACAGAAGATCTAGCATCAGATGCATACTACAGAAGGGGGAAAACAAAAGGTCCAATGAAGAAGGTGCCTCCTTTACCCACTGAAGTTGTGTGTATTGTGAATCTAGAATAGTTGGGTCAGTGGGTTCCAGATTCAGATGGTTAAACAAAAAAAGAGAGTATATAACTACAGACTGCAGGGTGGAGAATACAGATCGACATTCCTGAGAAGTCACCATATTCAAGATTTGGGACATTTTCCACATTAAAGGGTCATATAAACAAAGTCATAAAAGGTTACAGTAGCTCAAAAGAATCAACATGACCATATTGCAAAATATAGAACCTCCATCCAAGTTTCACCTCATTCTCCAAAACCAAAAAATTGAAGCATGTACTACTAATAATCCCCTGAATAAGGCAAATACACTCAGCAGCATAAGGAAACAAAGAAGATTTCTTACAACCAATGCACTCTAACAAGGTGCAAGTCCAGACTTCTGATAATGAATTAAAAAATAACCCCTAGTTGTGGGATTTGCAATTACAAGGAAACCAGACTTGGTACTACATGTTGCTAGTAATTCAGCACAATTGAATCTATACAGAGATTTGAGTTTTGCAATCAGACAACCTAACAAGTGCTTAGAAGAGAGAGAAGCCATTGAGATGATAGATACAATTACGTGAACTCTTACCAATATTTACCTCACACTTTCAAATATATCCATGTTCAATTGTTAGAAAGTTGGTAGAGTGGTTGCAGGACCAAACACAACATTATCATATGAGAAAGCTGCGGCATTTAACCAGTACAGGCTGTTGAGATTTTATTAGACAAATCACTAACAACTTCAAGAAGCTCAACAACCTTGTTCATTACAGCTTAAAGTATCATCCACCAAATTCCCTGAAAACATGTTTGTATAGGAGAATGAGCTGATTTCACTGTGTTAATGATGGAATAATAAGTTCCTGAAGAGAAGTTCTGAATTTTGTAGAGCCGGTGCATTTAATTTGTAGTAATAGATAATAATACCAGAAGTACTCAATTGTGCTCAATAACACATAAAATTTCCAAAAGAAACCAATCTTCTATTCTAAGTACTCACATCATAACACATTAAGCCTAAACAGAACTAACCAATGCTACCTTTGACTTAACCTGTGCTACCTCAACAACAACAACATACCCAGTGTAATCCCACAAGTGAGGTCTGGGGAGGATAGGATGTACGACCTTACCTCTACCTTTTGCGGGGTAGAGAGGTTGTTTCCGATAGACCCTCATCTAAAAATTTCTAGATGACAAAAAATTCCAAAACGACATAATCAATAATCATATAACAGCACAATACTCATGGGAATTCTAATCATCATGTCAACATTCAAGCTAAACGAGCAATCGATATCACAAAAAATCATGGAGTTGCCCAAAATAGTTTAGCAACAAGTGATTTTTCCAACAAAACATCTAAGAAGATATCTGAACACGAGTACTTCAATAATCTTGTGCAAATCTACAGTTCACTATCCCACCTAATAAGATCAATACCATGAGATATTCCACAGCAAACTTACTTAACCTTTATCTTATAAGAGCCATTTACACCCTGAGGAGTCTTAGACTTAGGGATTAACATCCTAAGAATGCCATTCTTCATCTCTGCTTCCATAAACTGAGGCTGATATGAGTTCGAACAGATCTCAATGTTGGCACTGTAGGTTCTCCCAGTGTCCTCATGCTTAGACTCCTTTCCTTCACCCTGTATGCTGATATTCCCGTAATTAATTGACACCTTCACATCTTCTTTATCAATGCCCGGCATTTCCATTCTCACATACATTCCCTCCTCCATATTCTTCGCCTCGTATGCCCCTCGAGGTCCAGAAATTTGAAATGGGTTTTCCATGTATATATCACATACACCTTCACAGTAAGTATGAAAAAACACCAAAAGCATCAAGCATTTTTAAAATTGGAATTGAAAAGACGCGAAAATTGTTCCAGACATAAAAATATACCAAATCAGCTCTCTCTAACACATACTAAGCAATTTAACATGACGCGATAAATGTTGGAAATTTTTTTCGAGTCTTCAACAAAATCGTAATTTCGTTTTGTTGTTATATTGTAATTTTCAGATTTCTAGTTGAATTATTGAAATCTTTATTTATCCTTTCGAATACTTGTAATAGTTAAATACTTAAAATCTTCTTTATAAAGTACCATAGAGCAAAATCTCCCAACAATAAAAACAACAACAAAAACAACACAGGACTTCCCAGGGGATCACCCATCCTAGTACTACTCTCGTCCAAACACGCTTAACTTCGGAATTCTTATGTGATCCGGTGGGTTAGTGCTGATATGATCAGATCCAACACAATGCGATAATAGAAGCAATTGCAAACTGAAAGCACCAAAATACCACGTTGAAATGATTCTCCATTGATTGATTCCATACAATTTCAAGCAAGTATGGAAACACAAAATCAACCAACATTCCTGAACTGAAAAAGGCAAACCCCAAAGTTCCCCAATATAAAATAATGTAATTAGAAAATGTCCATTCTCTATTAGTTTAAACTTCCATTATGATGGTCACATAATTTAACAATGAACAGGTAAGATCTGCATTGCATTTCCACCATGACGTAATCATACATAAATATTAAGTAGTGCGACCTGTTAGAGATACATATCAAAATCTCAGAATTTTGGTAGTTCCTCCAATATTTGCCAAAGAAGGAATATAGGAAAATATTTTTGGAACTACTCATCACTTTTACTTGTCATGTGTCGCTTCTCGAGAGTCAAACTATATAGACTTTGCAACTTATAGTACTAAATTTTAATTTTAAAATAATAAATTAATCTAATTCAATTCAATTATAAAAATTAGTAAAATTGACTCTCGTAGAAGCGAAATGTGCCGGGTAAAAGTGAAGGGAAAGAATATTTCTCAAAGACAAATCTCGAAATGTAATCGTAGATCAATAGCAAACTTTAATAAACTACACGGAGCGTAAATTTTGCTTATAAAAATCACATGGCATTGCTTATAAGTTAACGGTGAGTCCTCTGGACCAACGAGAATTCGAGAGAAGAGTTCATTCTCTGTAATGCCATTGTTGCAGCACAGTTTTCGAAAGGGGTAAAATAGACTTTATTCATTTAATTGAGGTGTGCTTTATGTACAACTACTTCACTAAGTTTAATTAGATTAAATAAGGCCAATGATTGAAATGAAATTAAAATTTCGAAAATGCAAATTAGTTTTAGAATTAAAGTGAGGCATGAAGTTCTTTTGTCGAAAATAAAATATGGAATAACATTGGAAGTTAAGAATATACAACCGAGACTCAGAAAAATAGTTTTAGAATGCATAAAATTCTAGAGGTATAAGAGTAATATGAGATTACTAAGCTCTTGCATAATATTGTGTCGATTTAATTCTTATTGTTTCTCTCTTCTTATTTCTTTTACCTTTTATAACAATCTGGAATTTTCTGCCTAATCTACTCAACAAAGTATTTTATTATATTAGTAAAAATACAACTACTACAACAACAGACCAGTATGGTTCCAGAAGGTGGATCTAAGCATCCAAAGGTGGTTCAATAATGCGGGGGGCTTAAAGCCAAATTTTAATGAAAGATCTCAAATTTTTTATCACAAAAAAAATTCATATATATTTTTCATTTGAAAATTACTTTTTTGAGGATCTATGTTAGACATCTCACTAACTTCCTTAAGAGCTTCTTTTTGAGATTATATTAAAGATTCAATTCTCTCTTTTGAGATTTTTGAATTCATATTTTCTAGTTGACATGTTTTATATTTTAAAACATAATTAAAAAGACAATATACATTATGTAGTAAAACATATAAAAAAAACAAAGTTTAGATTAAAATAATACTTAAAAGTTAAAATAATAGAAGTTGATTCAAGAAGTTGATAAATTGATTTGAGAATACTTGTTTGGTGCTTCAATATACTTCTTGCAATATTTGAGGCTCGAGAAAAAAAATAACAAATAACAAATTCATACAGTGTAGCTCTTGTCTTTCAAAGCAATTTAGTCAATCTTAATAACACAAAGTAGAAATATAAAAGCCTAGAAAGATATGAAGTAGATTGAGTATTGTAGAGAAACCAACCAGGAGCTATATTTTAATAAATATACTAAAGATAGACGGAGTATTTATACTATACATTACTTATTGATTTAGAGGCCTTCTTTTAGATCAATTAATTAACTATTTTTGAAAGAGAACTAACTCTTACTGATTTCATTAATGTAAATGATTTATATACATGATATACAATAGTAATTCTAAGTTATAATTACGGAAATTAAATATTCACCTAACTAATATAAAATATTATAATTACAGATATATAAAATCACTAATTATATCAAAATAATATATTTGCATATATTCTATCACACCCCGTCGTCGTAGCGGGCGGTCTTCGGACCCTAAAACTGTCTCTAAAATCTTCAAACAGAACTAAGGGAAGGCCCTTAGTAAATATGTCAGCAATTTAATACCATGAAGGGACATACAAGACATGTACTTGTCCACGAGTTACCTTTTCGCAAACAAAGTGAATATTCATCTCGATATGTTTAGTGCCCTGAATGTAACGCACAATGCGTTTGAGAGCGTGCACGTGTTCTTCCTTTGGATCATGCATAAATAAACACACATGTTGCACTGCATAAGTAATATCGGACCTTGTAAGCGTAAGATACTGAAAAGCCCCGCAAGACTACGATAGTGGAAGGGATCCTCGTAAGGTGTGCTAGAAGTAGCACTCAGCTTCAGTTTAGTGTCAATCGGAGTAGGAGATGACTTACAGGATGACATGTCAGCCCGTTCAATAATCTCTGCTGCATACTTCCTCTGGGATAGAAATAGACCACCTGCATGACGAGTTACAACTATACCCAAAAAATAACTTAAAGCCCTCAAGTCTTTCATAATAAATTCGGAGCTGAAAAGATATATATATATATTGACGAAAAATGAAACGTTCTAAATTGAGGGGCCTAAAGCTTGACCTTTAGTGGATTCACCCAAACACCACCCTTTCACCCTTGTAAGCACTCTTTCAAGGGCAATGTTGCCCACACTTTGCCGACTAAACTTGTTACTTAGGAATATAGGTGGCCAGTGGGCCGGGATTGGGCCGGGAGGGGCGGGATTGGGTCGGGGGGAGGGGCGGGATAGGGTCGGGATTGGGTCGGGGGGAGGGGCGGGATAGGGTCGGGGCGGTTTTTTTTTTTTTGCACTTAATTTAAAAAATAACATATATATATATATATATATATATAACTCAATAATTAAACAAGATAGTGTAATAAAAACATCCCAAGGCTGTTTTTGTGCCTCTTATATTATTTAATAGACATATAATTTTTTTTGTAATACAAATACAATTGTCAAAATTGCAACTTTGTGGTGTTGTTCAAAAGTTGCAAATTACATAGTAAAATTGCAATTAAAAAAATTACATTTTGAAGAAAACCTGTTCTAGTTTCTTGATATTTTCCTGTGGTTCTTCGGTTGGAATTGGTATTTGTTGGTCAAATTGCTCCACGTCACTTCCACCACTTTCGGATAAGATTTCATTGTAGTTTTCGTCTTCTTCTTCTTCGTTGATCTCCGGTTTACCGCACCTTCTCCGATCCGCTCGTATCCAATCTCTGAATAATACTACAATCTCCAAGCTGTTTCCGGCTAATGAGTGTTTGTGCTCTCCTATTTGATATCTGCCAGCAGAAAAAACGTTTTCAGACGCCGTTGATGACGCTTGAATGTTCAAAACATCTCGGACCATCATTGAAAGTGTCGGAAAGGTATTCTCATTCCCTCTCCGGTATTTCAGCAAGTCTTCATGTCCTTCTTCATTGAGAACTGCTTGGTACGGTACAGAACCCTGCAAAACAAAAATATCAAACTCGCTAATTTGGTTAGTAGCAGTACGACCGCACATTCTATTTCGGAGGCTTTCAATACTAGCCGCAGAAACAACATGTCTTTTGTGAGATTGTGTTGAAGAAGAAGAAGATGGTATGGAAGCCGGTAGGTTGCTAGCACTTTCTTGTTGGTAAAACCTATATACTTTTTTGCATTCTTCTTCTACGCTAGACAACACTTCTTCTTTAGTTTGTTCAATAGGTGGTGGGTGATTTGGATTTTTGGGACTTGGAGGTGGTAGTACTGCTATACAATTGTAAATAGTTTCAATAAGTGATTTAGTACCGTCTATTTTAATAGTCGGATTTAATACAACATCAATAATATAAATAGTGGGAATAGGAATAAAATATTTTTTTATTTTGATAAATCTTTTTTTATAGCTGTCTTATAAGTCGGTTTATGCATATATTCATTAAGCAGTAAAAATATTAGAGTTATATAAAACAACATAGTTGAAATAGTAGGATAATATATACCGGAAAATTCTTTTGTAGCTTGAAAAAATTTCTCTAAAAATACAATAAGTTCAGAATTTTTTTCCCAATCGCTATCTACAACCATATCAGCTGGATTTTGATTATGAGAGTTAAAAAATAAAGTTATAGGTTTTCTATAGTCATAAGCAACAAGTCGTTGCTCATATAAAGAATTCCACCTAGTGGGTACTTCTTCTGAAATTTTTCTATAAGGTAGTTGGCAATCGTGACAAGTTTTTTTATATTCTTTTCTTCGTTGTATTCTATTATTTTTTAAAATAAAGTTTATAGCAAATTATATTTTACTAAGAATGTATTCAAAAAGTGATAAAACATCCTTTACAACTAAGTTATATATATGACACACACATTTTATATGAAAATGATCTGGAAAAGATGGAGTTAAACTATTTTTAAAAAATTGTAATAGCATAATTGTTAGAAGAAGTGTTATCTAATGTAACAATCATAATTTTATCAGTTATTCCGTAATAATCGCACACTTGATAAATATTTTCTGCAATAAAAGTATCAGTGTGCCTATCATCTTTATATCTATACGCTAAGATACGTTTTTGCATAGACTATTTATAATCTATCCAATGATAGGTTACCGTTAAATAATCATGGCCGTTAGTACTACGGCCTATATCAGAAGTGATAGCCACTTTGCCATTAAAATGATATAATGAATAACGTAAATACTATTGATATTCATGTGCAAATTTAAATACATCTCTCTTAACAGTTGATCTAGGAAAACCGTTAAAAGCAGGATTATACATATCTCTAATGTAATGAATAAAATCGGGAGATGAAGGAAATGAAAAAGGCAAACCCTCCACAATAACTAATTTTGTTATTGCTTCCCTATCTATATGTTTATTGTAATTATGGCCTACAATTCCCCCCCCCCCGCCCCGTCGTGGGGTTAATTTGATCATGTACTTGGTCCGGGACAGTATGTGAACCTTGTCCCAATGGAGCGGACGTTTACGCACCAGGTTTTGAAGCCTCGTATTGGGCATACCTAGTTGGATGAGCCCTTGCTACGTGTCTCATTAAACTCCTTGTCCCACCGTGACCTTTCCTAGTTTTAAATTTTAAGACATCTTTACAAATTTTACATCTAGCTACTTGATTCTCTACGTCTCTATCAAAAAATGTTCATGCATATGATTTTAATGGTCGTTTTTCTGGACCTCGTCTCATACTAAGGGGAATAAGAGGCATTTCAGTTGAAGGTGCACTAGTGGGTGTGTTGTCATCTACATTAGTTGGTGTATCATCTAGATCATCGTCTAAATTAAAGTCTTCTTGATTTTCAGAAAATGGCTCCTCCTCTAAATCTAATGGTATTGTAGGAAAATGTTCAGTATCAATAAAATCATCATGCGTAGGAATAGGATTCTGTCTAGAAATAGGATTACTAGAAGAAGTACTCTTGCCCTTGTTGCCCCTACTAGAAGAAGCCTGACCCATACCCGTAAGCATACGTTTAAATCCTTCTATTGTAAATTTATAATTATACTAATAAATAATTAAAGTAAATGAAATTAAGTGCGCTAAATAAAATAAACAGACAATAATAATTTAATGAATGAACGAATGTACCAAACGCCGACGTGTAATCGAGAGGTTGAAAATTGAAACTTTACTCGATGGAAGATCCTCAAGCTAGTTGTCAACTTCACTCCCAAATGAATAAATAAAATTCAATATTTAGTATACAATGTAGACTTGTCGAGAGATAGATTGAGAGATTAGAGAGATTGTAGGAAGATTTGTGAGAAAGATGAAGAGAAAATTAGGTATTTATAGTTGGAAAATTGGGTTAAAGTGTAATTATAATAACTTATGGGTTAAAATAAATATTAAGGGGGTAGGGAGGAGGCCAAAAATGACCGCTGCACAACGGCAAAAATGTAAAATGGTCGTTGGCGCAACAGTTATTTGTGCAAAGGGGGGGAGGGGTGTCGGGCGGGACCGGGTCGGGCGTGGTGGGATTAGGGCGGGCCGGGACTAGTCGGGATGAGACCATGTCCCGTCCCGATTCGAGTCCCGATATCGCAAATTTTTTTTAAAAAAAAGGTCGGGTTCGGGGCGGGACCGGATTGACCCGGCCCACTGGCAAGCCATACCTAGGAATAAGGTGTTCTTCATGTTTCTACCTTTTGGCACTTCTGCGACAACATTTCAGCTGGAAGACGAACCAAAAATAAATAAGACAGGAAACAAAAAAACACGAAAATGAGCTAATTGTTTGTGTTTATCTGAAAATCGATAGAGTTAAATTTATATATATGGTCAAAGACATGTATTCTCAAGTGATTGACCTAACTATTAGATAAAATACTGAAATAGTAAATAATATTAAGTCAAATAAAGAAACAATTAACCTGAGCCTTGTGTTTATTCCTTGATAAAGCCTCTATGACTAATATGAAAACGTAAGAAATGAGAGAAATATTAAAGTATGTTGTATTATCTTGTAGATGATGTATTACAATAGAATGAGAACTTCTATTTATACTAGAGTTACAAGGTACAAGTTCCACGAATCATGCTCCAATATTAATACTACAATAAAAGGTAATTAGGATGTCACAAAGACTAATAAAACATTATAAAGACCGGAGGAAACTTAGGATCTTGTGTAACGTTTCTGTACATTGAATGACGTCTGACCGGTGAGTTGACATGCTTATCCGGATCTTTATAATTTCGACCCCGAAAGTGAATTACTAAATTACTTCTCCGGAACTTCCTCGGAGCCCCTCACTTACTGACTCGAATCTGACCTGTCACCATCGCCACATGTCATCTCTTGATACATCCACTTATTATCAAATTTTGGCCTATACATTTTGAATAACAACAAAAAATGTCTCTGTGCAATGAAGGCATTTGATAATCACTCCACAATTTCACTTTCTACACCAGTTTATTCTGGCAACTTACCAATTTATTGTTATTCTCAAAAAACAATTTTAGTACTCATCTTTTTGCTGTTGACAAAATAAACAGATATGTTTTGCAGATTTGATTATTTGAATAGAAAAAAATACAGATTTGATTATTTGAATAGAAAAAAGAATCATAAAAATATTTTGTATAGAAGAAAATTATAAAGATCTTCGGTGTATTACGCCTTTCAGCTAATTTTAAACACCTTTAGTCGTTGGGAGGGCCTCTTCCTTATGTTAAGAGTGTTAAAAAATAATATAAAGGGCAGCAGTAAGCTACCGCTATACACGGGTCCCGCTATGTTTAAAAATAATATATTAGTCTAAAAATTATTACTACTATTAATATATAGTCTAAACACCTTTGGTTGTTGGGATGGCCTCTTGAATCATGTATAATTAATGGTCTAGATTATCACTTCAGTAAATTAGAATCAATCTTACCCTGCCATAATAAAAATGAGCTACTTATTAATTATTGATAAAAGCTTAATTTAAACTTTTGATTTTAAAGCGTAAGGAATATAAATTATTTTGAAAAACATTTTCATATTCTTCCTTACTTTAAACCCTTTTTAATCAGACATCATTTAATCTTATTTTTGACAAGGAAGAAAAATTACTTATCCCAATTTCGGATTCTGGCCCACTTCAGTCACTTCACCATAATTCGGATCCTTTGTCTGGGACAGATATAGGCCTTCTGCTACAAGATAGAACCACATCTTCAGCCTTCTCCTCTTGTCCCAGTTGACATCCCCAGCCTCTCGTGTGCGCTTGCTCCCACCACTCTCAGGAGCGGTGACACCATGAACACGTTGACCTTCAACAGCATAATCAAAACACTCTTCAACCAGAAAACCACAGCCATATCCAAATTTGGTCACATAACTTTTGACCGACATCTTTCGAACACTAATACAAATCTTGTATTAAAATTGTTGGATATGTAAAGCAGTACGGGAAGTAAATAAATATTACAAGTGTTCGAAAGGATAAACACCCAAGCCAATGTTCAGAACTGCCGCAAGCTTGTTGAGTTTTGAATCTTGATAACCTGAAATCAAGAAACACTAAATCTAGATTGTTACAACTGTGGCTGAGTCGAGAGATGACTTTCTGTCTTTAAGACAAGATTGCCCCGTATATATGCTTTTACGTTAACAGGCAATAGTCTCCCAAGATAAAGCAGTAACTAATCAACACTACAAAGCAAATAGGATGATTCTGACGAAGAAAACAAACACGAAACGACTTGCTGAAGAATAGAAAATGAAGGAAGAGTTTATGTTTTTTACCACTGTTTCTGCTCACGTTTTTTGACAGAATCTGTGTTGTGCTCTCTTCTGTTTGTGTCTATGTTGTATCTAGTGTAGTAGTCTCTGCAATTTAGCCAAAAAGCTCCAATATATAGCGTAGGGGGAGGGACTCCTCAACTGCCAAGTAATGGCAGTTTATGGCCATTAGTGAGGGAGTTAATCAGTCAAGTAATGGCTCAGAAGAAGCCCAAGGCCCGAGTCCGGACCGGACGGACGGCGGCGCGCGTGTGGACTTAGCCTTGAACCCAAACACATCTAGGTCCTCCCTCCTTCAAACACATGGGTTACCCCTTGGGGTCCCAAACCCTTAGCTAATTTTGAAACTTATAAAGAGAACAATTATTCTTTTTCCCACCGATGTGGTAGATTTGTCCCACACCATATTTCCATGCCTCAAACACCTTACTTCATGGACCAATATCTCTTTCATTTCTCAATGAAATTTGATGATTCTTGGCCCTACGGTCATCTACTCACTTAGTAGATTATGCAGTATGAAGAGACAAAGCCTCCAACATACGGAACCCTAGTGTTTAAGTCATTAAATATGGGTGGATGCACCTCCCCACCAAAGACAAATTTCCAACAGATTCAACAGGAATTGTGGATGAAAAAAAAGAAGATTTAACTAGAAACACTAAAAAAACAAGTCAAAGTATAGAAATCACAAAAAAACTTCACCAGACACTAGTAATAAACAAAAAATAGTAGAAATTATACATAAAAAACTACATCAGACATCAAAAATAGATTTAAAAAAAAAATTGCACCTCCAAATTTGAGCCCCGTAAATCTAACGTTTAAAGTTGTTAAATATTTAACTCACTTTTAACAAATTTAAATAACCAAAATTATTGAAGGAATTATGTTAAACCAATCTTTAAACATAAAAGATGATTTTTGTAACTTAACAGACAAACTAGCTACTGATACTTTACCTGACAAAAACTTGTGAAAGATAAAAACACTAGGAAGCACAAGAATACCTTTAGTTTTTCCATTGCTTTTTTGCTTATGCTAAGAAAATGAAAAGTTCTCTCACTTAAATAGCATGGTTCATTAGTTTGAAACTTTGAATTCAATAGCAACTAGGTCATATACATTAATTATTTTTCGCTTGTAATAGTTTTATGGAAAGACCTATTTTAATTTGGCTTAAGTTGGTTTATAATCATTGGTTTCTTCAAGAAAAAGTTAAAGCCTAGATATGTTTGCATTAGTTACTTTGTCACAAAATCAACAATCTCATTTGAAATTAGAGATTACATATTTATGTTAAAAGTTAAACTCTTCTTGCAACTTTAAAGTAGTAGATATTCTCCCCTTCTTAAGTCTTATCTCAAAATCTGAGTGTGATTTTATAAATTGTATCTCAATTTCCCTCCTGATTATTAACATCCTCCTCTTTTAAATTTTTTGTATCATGAAATATTATTTACCTTTTTCATTTTGATTATCTGACTTGTTTATGTAGCTAATAAGATATTATTCTTAGACTTAACAAAATTAAATTTAGAGTTATTAGACACTTTCATTAAAAACATGAAAGATTTTATATAGCAAGAAAAAATAAAAGAAAAAAGTAAAAATCGCTCTTAAATCTAAAACATCAATGAAGTAGCAATAGATTCTGCAACAAACCCATAAGATTTTCTCTTTAAAATGTTTTATTTTACTTTTGCATGTCATCAATTTTCAAATAATGCGGCAATTTCTGCTATAAACTCATAAAAGAATTGCTTGGCTAGTCCACTAATTTAAAAACCACGATGAAATTCACCCAATAATTCAAAGAGGTCTTGCTTTAATGATTCTTTTCAAATGATAAACTTGTTGCTAAGCTTACAATTGTATTAAGGGGTACTTCCAACGAAATAAAAATGTCTAATTAAGCTTATTTTAGGGTACAAAGCCTCTGAAATTTATTAATCATAATATTATTAACCAATTATGATTAACTGAGATAAGTTTATATGCCAACACTGCCTCTATTGGTCGACGTAAAATGTCGAGTACAAATACATTAAAGTAAATTAATATATGTGGTCTTTATTGAATTATGATTGTCAAACTTCCACTTTAAGAAAACTTCTTTATATCAATGAGAAAATGACAAAGTTTAGTCCCTTTATGTTAGTATATAGGTCTAATTAGTCCCTTAAGTATAATCTTTTAAATTTTTTTGTTATATTTGACAAAAAAACAACATTTCTTATCTATGTCACTCTTAACTATTAGCAATCCATTTTTTTTCCTGACCTGGTGTCCAGTAACCTTATTAAATCCGGATCGCGCATTGCAGGGCCCATTTCTATAGGCATCGCTTCCAACAAAAAAATTTCCATTCCCAAAGGCTCAAACCCTAGACCGTTATTCATTTCCAAGCAGAACGATAAAGAGCTGATAAATGCTTTAGGAATAGTGCCGTTAAAAAGAAGAACAGTGCATATTTTAAAATGATTTTACCAGCACTAATACTCTGGCCTAATTTGACAACTGCAAGTTGCTGAAAGATTTTATCCACTTCACAATCAGAATAACAAGTAAACTTGATTTATAAAAAGGAAATGTCTTGGGGCATTAATAAGTTCAGCGAAATGCTGGGGAAAAAATTAACCAAATTCCTTGGCCAAGTTTGTGAAAGCAAGATGATGGAAGTTGTTATTTCAGCATTTCTACAAGAAGCAACAAAGTAACTGGTTGGATATTCTTTAAAACTAGAATTATGATTCATAACCACTACTTGGAGACGAAAACTATACGAAATTCAGAAGAGCTGCATGGGGATTTGAACAACTTGAAAAAGCTTGTTCTCACTTACAGAAAGTAGAAACAGAAGCCGAGCAGTTTCCTCAGGGACAAATAATTGATTTACCTATTCAAAGCAATTTACGATTCAACACGAGAAACTACGAGTTAAATAAAAATAATGTAGGCCAATTGAAGGGTTCTAGCTGCACGAGGTTTTCCTGCTAAAGACGGCAGCTAACTAAGACAATGGGAGAGTTGCTGCAATCACCGGCCAGTCTCCTTTATCCACTGAGCGCTTCTGTAGAGTCGATACAAATGTAAAATGACTGATTATCCGATGAATGCTCATGACCTTTTGAGAATGTACCCCAAAAATATTCCCAGAAAGCCAACCACGATGACAAGGATGAAGGAAATGCCACCGCTGCGACTTCTAGTCATATCATGCTTTACAAGTTCCTACATAAAGTATTTCAGAAGTGAGCATTGGGACTAAAAGGATAACAAGATGCCAACCCAACCAGTCCAAAGCAACTTGCTTGTCTATTCATCCGAGTTTTGTTTACTCGACATTGTTTAAACCACAAGAATGAGACCTGATTAATCAGGAGAAAGATAAAAAAACCAAGGGCAGGAAGAAATGGATTATAGATAACTCAAATTGCTTTAATTTCACAAAAGTCATTGGAATTTTAGGTGACAAAAAACAAATCAAAGAAGCTAAGATAAAGCTCACCAGCTCTTGACGAAGTCTGTTGCTCTGCTTAAGGGCAGAAGCTTTTTCAGCCATCAATCTGGAAATAACAGATTTTGCCTGAAATATAAAACGTTCAGTTTAGCCATATCAACTGTAATAAAGGCAGCAGGACTATATATATCCATTTGGACATATTTATAGATTGAGGAACTCCAAGTATCAAAAGTTCAAAGGAATCTAGACATAAGAAAGCCTGAGTTGCTACAATTACAGGTGTTGTCACTTTTCAACAAAAGGAGCTATTAAAGTGAACCAAGTGGACCCAAAACAGTCCCACGTAGTAGTTGATTTCCAGAAGTGGGAAAATTAGTAAAGGGGAAACAGAAAAGTCTATGCTGAAGAGGGGGAAACAAAATTAAAGCAAGTAACCAAATTGGAGAGCAAATTGGGAACTTTAACTTCCTTTAGTCACTCCTACTTAGTTGACAGAACAAAGGGCAACCACATACCTCAAGAAGTGCTTTCATCCAACAGATGCTTAACCAACAAATACATTAAATAATTGACAGCTTTGTTCATTCACTTTTGATGAATGAAAAAAAACCTTGCCAGCACTATTTCAACTAGACACTAGTATCCCTACCTCATTCACCAAGCCGTCTTTGGAATTATGTCCTGTAGTTAAGCTAAGACTAACTTGGTCTTCTTTTTTTCTGATAAAGATGCTAAAACTCTATTAGAAGGTGAGACGGTAGTACAAATTTAGCACTCAATTACCCTGAATAGGTCCAAAAAGACAAGTGCACTAATTGGAATACTGATTTCGGTTTAGGGTAAGAAAGGAAGGGCCATTGGTTATTTCCCTCATTCCATAAGGAAGAAAACGAGAAGGTTTTGGTACCACTCCCTCATCTTTTCAGCGCATCCTAAGTTGGATAAAAAGAAGAGAAAGTATCTCTTTCACAACAACCATCTGATTGTACTATACCCCAGAATGACCGATGCTCCACCTAGGAAGTAATTAACCAGTGAACTTCTCTCGCTTATCCTTTCCCTCTCCTTTTTGGAACCATACATAGCATAAGAGAATGAGGGAAGGGATGTAGAATTAAACATGAAAAAAGTGGTATTCACTTGATTGCATCATCGACTAGATTTCAAGATAAAGCATGTTAAAAGAATCTACACTGAAGAAAAAAGATATTTAATAGTCCATCTATCCAAATTTGTTTGGCATTGTTTGACCAGACATGAAGTTTCAGACAAAAAAAAGACTTTTGAAACTTGGCCTATTTATGAATAAACTACCAAAAATACCCTTGTACCAAACACTGTTCTGTATCTGGTGGAGCCAACAAGTCATGTCAATGGTAAAATTGGAATGTTAAAAATTAGTAAATACATTCTGAATATAGAAAGTGCCATTTTCTGCGGAATGGACAAAAAAGGGAAGAGTCTCAAAAATATTAGGAAGGTTGGAATAATAAATTAGAGGTTCTTGCACAAGGTAGAATGTAGGGACAAATGATATGTCATGGTTGCATAAACCTAGTTATCAAGATAAATAGGTGATTATGACTGGAATACCAAATGTGTCTACCATCTATCTCAGGCTATCAATTGCTCCAAGCAAAATAATCACAAGGATATAGTCCGATGGTTTTTCAAAGAGAACTTGTTCTAAGATAGCTTTGGGATATTGGTGGTACCTTAGCCGCCACCAGACCAAATGAGTTTATCAAGTTCCAAAGTTACTCAAAATGATTTTGCCCTTAACACAATAGAACACTTCTGACATCTTGGGAGAGGCGGAGAGCAAGCTAGTGAAACAGATATTTCAGTGGACTTCTATTACTCATATTCTTGAGTGGAAGTATAAAAACTTGAAACTAACTGAAAAGAGAGCAAGGATAAAGCTAGTCATTTCTGAACCATAGTTCAGCCAAAGAGTTGAATTATCCTTTGCAATCAACAACCATAAGTTTAAGTTGGTAACAGCATTACACAAAAAAGAACTTTATCAACTTTCATAAGTTGTTAACAGCATTCTACCAAGAAAACCAAAAAGTTTTTAGCAGGAGACCGCTAAGATCCCAAAAACACACCACTATTGCAATTTTTCTTCAAAATCTTCTACCATAATATAAATGTAAAGAATATGTCATGAGAAAATCTTAAATTTGAGAAGGCAAAACCAATTGTGAAGCGCCTTCCCACTCGGTTATTACCCCCCCCCCCCCCGGGCCAAATTAGGTTTTCAATGCTCTTGTATCCATCACGTACATGTTGTATGGGTCTAATGCTGACACATCAAAAACATGTCTTGCACCTCTAAGATCTTTCTGAATTATCTAGCTCTTTTGTATTATTTTCTATCCACATGCCGGCGTTAATACAAGGACATGGAATGAATCCGGCTTGAGTTAATCGTAGGAACAGGCACCGTACACATGCCAGAGTCGATCTACCACAACTCACCAGATGTGACTAGTAGTCAAAAAGAACATGCCACACACTCTGAAGTATATACACATAAACTTGTTATATGCATACACATACAAGTATGATGGACACTCTGAAACACATTATTAATGACTTTTCATTGGGCATGTACCTAGAAAATACATTAAATTTTGATTCTCATACAAACAAGTATGACACACACTCTGAAGCACATATGTTAATGACCTTCTTATTGGGGATGTCTAGAAACTATAGAATGCAAGTCGAATATTCATCTCTGATGATTTCTCATCAGTTTCAATATAGCTTTAGACACCTGAAGGTAACAATGATATCGAATCAATGATCAGGTCCCAAATGTAGACTCAACATCCACTAAAATGGTTAAAGCCATAAACAAGTGAAATAATAAGTAAACAACCTCAGAACCATTCTGATGGCCATTATCTTTCATGGATTCCTTTGGTGAAGAACCTTCTTCTGATCCTTCTGCAACCGGGGATGGTGGCGATGGTGGGGGAAGATAAACCACTTTCAACTTGCACTCATCAACAACACGTCCCTCCTCCTTATTGAACTACAAAGAGATCATTACAACTCAACAAACTCAAATTCTAGTTTAATGCGGCAACTACAGTTGATCCAACTTCTTTTTATCTTAATTCAATGGTCAACACTATCTTTAGAATCAAACACTAGTTGGACAGTAAAATACGACAATGGTGCCACATTTTTCTAGTCTTAACAAACTAAAAAGATAAAATAAATTGTACTGTTACCATTTCCTGGGTGATGTCTTTTGGATTGGTGACAGCACTTGCAACGACACTCTGAAGTAGAAACTTGTCCTTGCATTGCATGTCAGAAGGAGCCTCCTTCTGAGCTTGCATTGTAACTACAAAAGATCCATAAACAAACACTAATGACCAACCATGACATTAATAGCGTAAAACACAAAGCTTATATCAAATTCAATCTACATTTCCTCCTTCTGACATGCAATGCAAGGACAAAAGATCCATAAACAAACACTAATGACCAACCATGACATTAATAGTGTAAAACACAAAGCTTATATCAAATTCAATCTACATTTCTTTAAATTTTCATCCTTAAAATTCAAAAGAATGTAGATGACTTAACTTTCCAAAAATTCATTATTTTTCCTAGAATCCACATAAAACAATTTTTCTGGGCTACTAATATTTTGGTCCGCCGTGACTTCTCTTTGATTATCTGCTTTGAAATGTTTTTCCTTAAGCCTGGGTCTATTGGAAACAGCCTCTCTACCTCCCAAGGTAGGGGTAAGATCTGCTTACACACTACCCTTCACAGACAGACCCCACATGTGGGATTACACTAGGTATGTTGTTGTGCTAATATCTTTTGTCCCTCTATTATTGGTAAATTCTAATTTGAGTCTTTGTGTATCGATAAAGCACATTTAACCTTTAATTACTCAAAATGTGCACTTTGATCCCTTTGCTTGTGAATATTCAAAATACATGATTACCAATTGTTCCACCACTTAGTTATCCGTGTATTATGCTAAGCTTGTACTGCTACTCTATATTTGATAGTATTTTTAGTTCTAAAAATATATAACATACATCCAACCTAAAGGGACCAAAAACACGCATTTCAATTAATTGAAGATTAAATGTGTTTAATCAAACATCACAAGGACTAAATTAACAAACCAGTAATTCAAGGACCAAAAGTGCTATTATCCCTTTTTTCAGTAGAGCAAATTATAGTGGGTACCTATAACATCAGAAGTCGATCGGGGAAACACAATCCCTGTGTTAGGCCGAACACAATACTTTTTGGGATTCGTCGTTTTGACCTGAAAAACAGTATATACAACGATTCGAAGTTGCTATTATATACAAAAATTCAACAAGAAAATCTTTTTAGAAATATAATTAGGGAAAATAACCTTGAAAGCGACATGATTTTCAGTATTATTTGATAAATGAATGGAGCAAGAGATCTGCTTCTTCAGCTCGACTGATCAACCACATTATATATACACACACAGAAAAATGCATTAAAAATTATGTTGAAAAGGAGAAAAAAAAGAGAGAGATGGGAAAATGAGAGAACTTACAGGGAAATTTGAGGTCAAGGGGTTCGATATTAAGAAGATCTCCACTGCTCATTTTCTTCTTGAAGCACAAAAAAGTGAAGCAAAAGGGAGGAAATTGATACTTTTGTTGTCAGATAATCTAGAAAGTGAAAATGTGGGGGGTGATCCGTATATATCTCTATGTCTTCTACTTCTGGACTGACGGTAAAACCCAATTCACCAAGCTTTTTGGAGTGTACTCTATTTAGGAGGAGTCCCAAACTTAAATGACAAAAAAAAAGAGGGTGATATAAGTATCTTTTACGTATGAAGTGCAGTAATTTCCTGTGTAAAAAGGGTATATAGACTGACGGGGACTGCTTCTTCCTCACTGATCTCACACTTCCAATTTAAAAATGAACCTCCATTAAAGTAAAAAATCTGAGTTCTCACATCGTAAAAAGCTTATTTTTGGTTAAAATTTTAATCCATAAGTCAATATTTTATGTATATTAAGTAGAGGAAGCATTTCATAATAAAAAAGGTGTTTGAATTGGTTTATTTTAAATATTTTTAGCTTTTAAGCTCTTTTCTATTTTTTGGAGCGTTTGATTGAAATAAAAAGTGTTTTTAAATACTTATTTTTATGTTAAAAGGGTACAAAAAAATCAAAAGATAAAAGTTGGGTAGAACTAACTTATAACTTTTAACTTTTACCTTATAAGTCACTTTTAAAAAATCAATCCAAACATTCTCTAAAGCTTTGTAGAACTCGATTTAAAAACAACTTTTAATCTAGGTATTTACTATGAATTTTTTAAGTGTATTGATAAATACATTATAATCCTAAGCATGATTAATGTTTCATGGTCTTGAATTTCGAAAAAGAAAAAAAACGTATTTCCCAAAAAATTTTTTTGCGCAATAGGGGCTGTCCGTGCATTGCCCATCCCGATTTTTTTCAATTTTATTTTTATTTTTTTATTTGTTTGTTAATTATTTGATTAGAAAAATATATTAATCTCATGATTGTTAATTCTTTGTTAATTGTTTGATAATAAGAAAATATACTAATCTCCTAATAATATCGTTATTTGTTAATTATCTAATTTTTAATTTATTTATTTGAAAAATTGTTTAATCCATGTTAATTATTAATGTGCTAATTAGTTATCTAATTTTATGTGTTAATCTAATTTTATGTGCTAATTAGTTATCTAATTTTATGTGTTAATATGCTAATTAGTTATCTAATTATCAATTATTAACTAGAAATAGTTAATCCTTATGTTAGGATTGAACATCCTTAGTTTAGGATTAAACATCATTAGTTCAGGATTAAAAATATCATTAATATTATATTAGTTAGTTAATTATAGTTAGTATAATAATTAATTAAAAATTATTAATTAGAAATAGTTAATTCTTAGTTTAGGATTAAACATCATTAGTGTATGATTAAAAATATTGTTAATATTTTATTAGTTAGTTAATTGTAGTTAGTATAATAATTAATTAATAATTATTAATTAGAAATAGTTAATCCTTAGTTTAGGATTGAACATCATTAGCTTAGGATTAAAAATATTATTAATATAATATTAGTTAGTTAATGATAGTTAGTATAATAATTAATTAAAAATAGTTAATCCTTAATTTAGGATTGAACATCATTAGTTTAGGACTAAAAATATTATTAATATAATATTAGTTAGTTAATTATAGTTAGTATAATAATTAATTAAAAATTATTAATTAGAAATAGTTAATCATAATTTAGGATTGAACAACACAATTATTCTAATTCGCAAATTTAGATAGTTAATATAATTATCCGATAAAGGATTAGTTAGTTAGTATAAGTTTTCGATAAAGGATTATATAATTAATATTACATGTTAATGAATAATTTAAACGTTGTTAATATAGATATAACACCTTCAGAGATCCCAACCTTCATCTGGAGCTCATCGATACATCAGTACTTAGTCTACAAGATAATCATAGGTCCGAGCTATTATAGACTGGCGAGATAGGTATGACTACGATGTTTCATCCCCGTAGGGTGGACACATGCGTGAGATTTGTATTGGAGATTACATTATGCAAATGCCATGTTATTTTTTGTATACTATTCTGTATTCTGAATTTTTTACTTACTTTAGTTTTTTGATAAGCCATGACAAGATTCCAGTTGTTCTATATAAGTTGATTGTGTGATGATATGAATTAATCTCATGTACTTCAATGAATTAAAAGTTTTATTACTTTTGACATCTGTTGGTATGAATCTATGTGGAAAGAACTTGAAGTAGCCAATGTAAGCGGGATTCTTGAATATTATTGACTAGGGACATGTTAAGTAGTTTTTGAAACATGTTTGTTCTTATCATGATCTTGTGCTTAGTTTTTCACGTTTAGATTTTTTTTTTTGCCTTGGCATGATGGTTTAGAATCTGTCTAAATGCCAGGTTAATCATGACATGTCTAAAACCAAGTGTCAACATTCCTAGTTACAACTGAGTATGCTTGCATATGCCTTTTGTATCTATAGCCCTGCATACTTGAAATGTTATCCTTAAATGATCACTAAATCTTTCCAACTGCTCTCCTGCGTTTGACTGAGAATTTGCATACTTGTCTTTACCTAACTTGGTATAAAGTTGTCACCATGTTAACATGAAATTCCTTTCAGTCTTGTCATGTCATATTTTGCTTAGATTAATAATGTGCAATGTTTAGTTTAGTTTGGAGTTTGGACAGTCCTATTATGCAGAATGTTTGCTCTGAATTGATCAGTCATGTGTCCATAAGTATACTAGCTTGATTATGTATACGTCTTGTTGGCTGTAATGTCATTATATCTAGTTGTGAATCATAGATTGGATTCTGCACATTTAGTCTTTATTTGATTGATCCTATATACCTAAGAAATTGCGTAAAAATGGTCATCTGCGCACCTTACGTTCCAATATTCTTTCTTAATTGATTATATGCTTGCTTTTGCTGTCCAAGTGTAAAAGTGCTTCCATGTTAACATGAGAAGTCCTTTAGGTCATATAGTGTATTACTTTTTATGAAATTATTTATTTACATTTTCTTATGTATATATTTTCATGTCCCGTCACTAATTTTTTTATTTTTTTTTGTGTGTTTTACATGAAATACATCGGGAGCAACGAAGAGTCTCGTTATGAGACTCATCATGGCTATTGTCAAAACGAAGACCCGCATCCACGTTCATTGCATTCTCCTGCCTCGGGACTTCAAAACAAATAGAACGGGATGATATCGTCATCCGCCTTAGTCGCTGATTTTAATTCTTTAATCCAGCTATTTTTGTCTTTTCTGTTGTAATTTAATTGCTCAACTCGGCGCAATCATGGGAACACTTAGAATAATTAGGCTTTGAATGGATAAATTAATAGGGTAGTTTAAAATTGGGAACCCTCCGCTAGTTTAATTATTTTAGTCTCTGGTAGTTTAACATTGGAAATCCGTCTCTAGCTTATTTATTTTAGGCTCGGCGTGCATGCTTAAAACTTTTAAAACAATTTGGTCATCTTTTATTCGCATTATTGATCATACAAATAAGGTTTTTGTTTTCTATCTGATTTGCAACTCAAAAATGACTTCCATAAAAACCATTTCTTTGCATTACAAATAATTTGCTTTCCTCCTTATTATCAAATGCAAAAATTAAGTATTTTATGGACTATGTCATATAAATGCATGTTTTATTAAAAAAAAATCAATTTTGCATGTATTTTTATAAATAATACCACGCTTGTTTTTTGTTAATTTATTTTTCAAAATCGCAATCACCTTTGCGAGACTCCTCAAAAGAATAAGTGATAAAAATCTTTACGTTGTCAAAAATGCATCCTTTTATTAATTACTTGCAACATCCTTTTAATTGACGTTATACTTTTAAAACATGCATTTTCCTATAGCATAATAATTAATCTAAGTTTGATCGGACAATCGTAGTTAGTGGATCTTAAAGGATGTCTAACTTCTTCCATTTAGGATAATAAACAACCCTTACTCAGAATTTCGTAGTTTCGCAGACTATTAATCGGAGTTCATTTTTTATTATGTTAACATTTAGGTGTCCTAATTCACCGTAGAATAATTAGGTAGCCACTCCTTAGCAGCTTTAATTAATTTAGGAATCACCAATACGTTCCGATCGTGTTGGATCCCCCTCCTCACGGAGTGAAGGTGGTAAAAAACGGGTGCAACAATTGTGTCGTTGCTGGTCGGATTTCTAGCTTAAAAAGCTTCTTGTCGTCAATGGAGATAGAGGTTCAAATGAAGAAGGAAAAAGGAGAAATAAAACAAGAAAAGAACAAAATAAGAAGATAAATCAGGAAAATATAAGAAAATGCTATAAAAATAAGATTTTAATAATTTTTCTGTTGCACACTCCCTTAAGGAGAGTGAATCACACGCCCTATGCCATATAGGTGTAAAAGGAGCTGTTAATTTCAATGGGATAATAAAACTCTCTCAAAGTTAAAAATATTTTTTTGAAAGTATGGTCCAAATTCAAAAAGTAATAATGTATTTTCTCTTAAAAAATACACGATAAAAGACTTTTGATCATAGGAAAGAAAATGGATTTGCTCATGCAAAAAGATTTTCAAGGTAGAAAAAATATAACATCAGATGGGGACCCACATAAGATTCTTTAAAATTGTGTCGTTGTGCAACGGTTATTTTTGCAAAGAGGGTCGGGACGGCGGGCAAGATCGGGACGAGCCCTAGTCATGTCCCGAGTTCGAACCATGCTACTATTTTTATTTAAGGGGGATCAGGACGGGTCGGAATCGAGCCGACCTTGCCAACTGGACTTGAAGAAAATGATAAAAATGATCACTATATTTTAAAATGATCTCTTAAATATATTTCTGAACAATTTTGATCTTTTAAATTTGTTAAAAATAAACACTTTTGGTATGTCAAATATTTAACAAATTTTGATTCTTAACTTTAACATGAATTCACATTTGGAGGTACAATTTTTACATTTATTTTGATATTTTTGAAGTATGGTGTAACTTCTCTTGAAATGCAGTTTTTGCTAATTTTCCCCATATTTGGTGTTTGATGCAGCTTTGGATGTTGCGGTTTATGATATTATATATGGCTTTCTTGATGTTTTTGGTTAATTTATTTTTACACTTTTTATTCGATGTAACAACAAGGAGTCATTGACACTTATGCCTTTATATTTTGTTGGTCTTTAATTTTTGTCTTTAATAACAAATAACTTTTTGTGGAACATAAATTTATAATTTCGCATCATAAAATTTCACAAGTTATGCCTCACATGACTTTTGCCCATAAAAAATGTATGCCCCACTAAACATAAGTTTGATGGTTAAAGAGCAAAAATTAAAGACTAGCCTATTTAAAGGACAAGTAGAGCAATTTCTTCAACATCCGGAGTTTGCTAAATACTTTCATCAAAATTAAAAGATCAAAACTACTAGAAGAACATTTAAGAGACCATTTTGAACCTATCCAAAAGATCTAAACAAAAGGACCATTTTTGTTATTTTCTGCAATGTGGACGCTAGGCCCATTTTTAGTTTTGATTGGATCACCTGCAAAGTAGATCTTACTTCGGCCCACTAAAGAAGTTACATTTGGGTCACGATGGTTCATGAGTTTCCCTACTTTCCTTCTTTCTTCAAAACTCTTTTGCCTTTGTTAAGAGATGAACTTCACACATCAATGAAGTATTTTTGTATATGCTATTATTATTATTATTATTATTATTATTATTATTATTATTATTATTATTATTATTATTATTATTATTTAGAGATTCAAATAACTTTCCCTGTCAACAACTTACAATATTTTATATATACTTTTAATGTGATTACTTTAGTGTAATTTCTAAATACATAAATTTTATTTTAAAGTAGACCCAATTTCTAATTTTTCACCAAATTTAGATTCTTTAAATTTTGTATTTCGAACCTCGCTTTTTTTTTGGAGATACAGAATACAATTTTGAAAGTCGACATTAAAAAGTTCCAAATATTAGGTGCTAACCAATACAATGATTAAGTTGGTGCATTGATTAATTAATTCACTCAGTGAACATATTTAAGTTTTTATAATAATTCCTCGAGAACTTCTATCGTACCATCAGAGTTCTCTATAATAATCATCATTTATAATAATATTTTATTGTAGGTCAAGGTTTCTTTGAAAACAATTTCATGGTATGTTATTTTATATATTCTATAACATCATTTCGCTTTACAATCAAATAATATTCGGACAAGCAACATTGTGTTATAGGGAAGTTTGACTATATTTATTCTCGATTTTTTTACCATAACAAATATTATTGATCTTTTCAACAACATATATAAACACACTTGGCCTCTTTTTGGCGACTTTAGGAATACGAATTTCGTCATAATTTTTAAGTCAATAGGATCCACTGGAGAAAACTTTTGAATATTTTAATTTACATGGTTTCTAATAAGTGTTAACTTTTTTTTTAAAGATAACCTTAGACTCATCACAATCATTGCAATAGCCATCATTTTTTGTTATCTCGTGTTTGACCAATACTAGTTTGTCGTACATATATATAATTGTTTTTGATCCATTAACATATGCAATGGAATTGTATTTAATAATGGGGACCGAACAATTACTAGACAAAATCCATAAATTGGTGGAAAAGACTAGTATTGAGTGTGATCCGTTAATAAATTTAGAACCATAGAAATTAGAAACCTTCAATTATTGGTGGTTAAGAATTCAATGATTCAAAGTTTGCATCAAAGGACACATTGTGTTTGTTAAACTTAATATTAGAAACTAGAAAGTACCATGATATTGAAAGTTCCTTTTGATTTACTTATAAAGTAATTTGCAACATATTCTACAATATATATATATATATATATATATATATATATATATATTGATAGTGATTTTTGTTTGAAAATCCATTTATGGCCTAGTGGTTTTTGTCCTGGAGGGAGATCAACCAATATCCATGTATTATTTTGCACAATGAATTCTACCTCACTTCGAATAGCCTCTTTCCAATAAAGTGCTTCGGATGATTCCATAGCAGCCCTATATGTTTGAGGTTCTTCTTCAATGGAAAAGGTCATGAAGTCCGGTCCAAAATCTTTGGAAATTTTCCCATGTTTACTCCTCCGTGGTTCAGAGATTTTTTCTTGAACAGATGAAGTAAGATTTTCATCATTATTAGTGTTTTGGTTTGACTCATCTTGAGGCAGTGTCCTTTTCTTATGAATAGGAATACTTTTATCCTTGTCTTTGTAAGAAAAAATAACCTCAAAAAATTCTGCTTCAGCAGATTCCATAAGTGTGTTTTTGTGAATACCTTCAACATCAGAATGATACACCAAAAACTTATATGCTGCACTATTAGTGGCATGACCAATATATATGCAATCCACCATTTTTGGTCCAAGTTTAGTTCTCTTTGGTAAGGGAACTTGAACTTTCGCTAGGCAACCCCACACTTTCATCCGTTTGAAAGTAGGCGATCTTCCTCTCCATAACTCATAGGGAGATTGGTCATTTTTCTTTTGAGGAATTTTGTTCAATATCATATTTGCAGCAATTAACGCCTCACCCCATAGACTAAGGGGTGCACTCGAACTTATCAACATTGAATTCATCATATTTTTCAATGTTCTATTTTTACGTTCGGTAACTCCATTTTGTTTTAGAGTATATGGAGCAGTGGTTTGATGAACTATACTATGAGTAGAACAGAATTCTTTGAACTCATTTGATTGATATTCACCACCTCTGTCTGACCTTAGAATCTTAATTCTTTTGTCAAGTTGGTTTTTCACTTCTGCTTTGTATGTTTTAAACATGTTCTTCAAAGCCTCATCTATGGTATGTATTAAGTATACATAACAAAATTTACTGCAATCATCTATGAATGATATATAGTAATTCTTTCCTCAACGAGATGGGATTGCTTGGTAATCACATAAATCACTATGAATTAAACTAAGCACTTCATTTGATTTCACTACAGATTTATGAGGATGACTTGCATAATTTGATTCTATGCAAACTCCACACTTAGTCATTTTGTTCATAGAGCAATATGGCAATATGCCTAACTTCACCATTCTTTGTAAAGAGCGATAATTAACATGGCCTAATCGTGAATGCCATAAAGAAGGGGAATCAACCATATACATAGAAGCAAGTGCTAGTGCTGCATTTTCATTAATAATGGCAATTGCCTTAGTAGGTACAACAAATAGTTTGAAGAGTCCCTCACTGAGGTAACCCTTCCCTACATACAACCCACCCTTGGTGAGTACAAATTTGTCAGATTCAAATACAATTTTGAAGCCCTTGTTACTAAGAACAGGCCCAGAAATCAATTTTTTTACAAATTTCAGGCATGTGCAACACATTAGTGAGCACAAGATCATTCCCGGAAGTGAGTTGTAAAGTCACCTTCCCTTTCCCTTCACTTTCACAGAAGCGGCATTCCCTACGAACAATGGTTCTCCATCCTTGATGGCCTGGTAGGATGAAAATATATCCTTTTCAGAACATACGTGCATTGTAGCACCCGTGTCCATCCACCAATCGGTTGAATTTGTAACCAGATTTGCTTGAGCCGCCACAACCCCAATGAATTGGTTTTTAGTTTCAGCTCGGTTGGATTGGTTGACATTACTCGAACCTCCAACACCACCACCTTGATTCTTGCGAAGGCGACAATCTTTTGCTCTGTGTCCAGGTTTGCCACATACCCAACAGAGTCCTGGTTGTGGTTTCTTGAATGCATTGATCCTTTGTGGGGCGAATGAATTCCTCCCGGTTGCAAAATATGGCTTGGCACCATTAAATTTGCCCTTGTCTTTCTGCAACTTGGCCTTAGAAGCATTGCCTTCAACCATGTTGGCATTAGGCTCCAATGAAACAACATCTGCCTTTTCATTCTTCCGGTTATCCTCTTCAACTCAAATTTTCAGAACCAATTGCTCAAAATTCATTTCCTCGGTTAGATGCTTAAGATAAACCTTAAAATCCTTCCACGAGGGAGGTAATTTCTCAATAATAGCACCTACAAGGAAATTCGGGTTAAGGCCCATACTTTCAACCTCTAACTCATGAACAATGATTTGGAGTTCCTCCACTTGCTTGACAACTACCTTGGAATCACTCATCTTAAAGTTTAGAAACTTTCCGATGACGAACTTCTTGGAACAAGCAACCTCAGTTTTGTACTTGTTCTCCAGCGATTGCCACAACTCCCGTGTCGTTCTGAACGTGGAGTAGATATCGTAGAGAGAATCATCCAAGGCATTGAGAATATAGTTTCTGCAAATAAACTCCTGACTTTCCCAAGTTTGAATGTCTTTCACCTTTCTCTCGCATCAGTCGGAGTATTCTCCCCTTCTCTTTCTGGCAAAGCCATAGGAGCCACAACAATCAATACGCTTGCCACGTGAAGAGTTGTCAAGTAGAACAACATCTTCTGTTGCCAGCGTTTGAAATCAGAACCTTTGAATTTCTCAGGTTTTTCACCATTGACGATCCAGATTGATCTATCTTTGCAAATCAGAAAATTGAATTCTCTGAAAAATTTTGCAACCTCAACAAATTAGGAAAAAAATCTGATTTTTTTTAATAGTAATTTTTGTCTTAGATTGTTAGTGTCAATCTAGTATCATCAATGATGAAATGAATTAAGCACAATAATATAATAATAACTCAAAATAACTTGAAATCAACAACAATGAATTCAACAAATTGAAAACACATACTAACTTGGTGTCGATAGAGGCCTGCTTGATGCAGTGTCCTAAGACAAAAATTCGCCCCCACTTGTGCTGCAGTTTTACGGACGTCTATCTAGAGGATACAACTATCTGAGTGAGTGTTCTAGTACAAGAACTTCACTTCTGGCGAATTTACTATATGTGTTCTTCAGAAACTTGTTTTGAAGAAGAAGAAGTAGAAGCCACAATCTTAAATCATTAATTGTGAAAAAAATTGATTGATTGTCGTTTTTTCTATCTTGTTGTGTATATATCCAACCAAGTGATCAACCTTCTTTATATAGAGTAGCATATGAACAGTTACAACCATTCATACCAAAGGTTGTAATTGTTCTGAAAAGTTGCAACCTTTGTGAAAAGTTGCAACCTTTGATTCGAATTTTCTATCCGTTGATCACTTTATTTCTTCTTAATTCCATATAAGTTCCAACAGTATCTTGGGAGACTATTTTCCGACAACGTAAAAGGATATATACATGGCAATCTTGCTTAAAGACAGTGCCATCACTCGATTCAGCAAATCACAAGAAGTTTGTAACGTTCTTGATTACAATTTGTTGTAATCTTTAGTTTATTCTTTCTAACATTTATAATATTTACTTACTTTCCATTTTCTAAAATTGTTGTACCCACATGAACAAGATTTTGGTCAAAGCTACCTAATGTGTGACATTTTTGCATTTTTTATTATAAGAAGAAATACTTAGATATAAAAGATGATCAAGATAAGCAGATAAAAGAATTAAAAGCTGAGAATAAAAAATTAAAAGATAAACAAGATCAGCAGATTAAAGAGTTAAAAACTGAGAATTTAAAATTAAAATTAGATAATGAAGATTTGTATAAAAAACATAAAAAATATAAACGCAAATACTTAAAAGAAAAGAAGAGATTGGAGAACTCAGAGTAGAGTTAAAAGAGACTAAAGAAGAATTAAAAGGAGTAAAACAAAAAGTTTTAGAGCTTAAAGAAGAAGTATGTTTATTAACAGAACGGTTAAAAAAGAAAATACGACTTAGCAAAAAAAATACGACTTAGCAAAAAATACTCAGAAAAATAGAGTAGCCGAGATAAACAGATAAAAGATAGCGGAAGCAATCAGACTAGTGATGAGACTAGATCTGAAGAAAACTCAGATAACCAGAATAACAGTGATAAATCGATTAACCAGGAATCACAGATTATAGAATTTTTTGAAGAAACCTCTGAAAATAATTATGAGAGTACTGAATTAATGGATGATCAGATATTATTAGGAGAAAAAAGAGTAAATACTATAATAAAAGGTGATCCAGACAGCGATGAGTATCAGGAACAGGTAAATACCGGAGTAGAAACAGAGGAAATCATAAATGAGAATACTAATGATTACCCTGAAAAAGAGTTAGTTGACCCTAACTTAGAAGTAATTACCACAAGAATAACTAGATTACCAGATTATATACCCATCGGCCAGCAAGTTGAAGAATTGGTAGAACCAATTATTCAAGGAGTAAACGATAATGAATATTTTCTAGAATTATTAGAAAATGTCTATAATGAACAAAATATAGGAAAACAGATTGGGATATAGAAATATATACTGCATTAAACTGTATGCAAGCCGAAAACCCAGATTATATGTCAAAAACTACAGTTAGAAAAACTGAATACGTCAAATTAGAACCTAAAGAGAATACTCTAGGAGAAAGAATACGAGTTCTAAGAGCAAATTTGATGAAAAAATATGAAGAATATCAATTACCACAAAAGATTAAAAAAGATAAGAATTATTATAAATTTTATAAAAGAAAAAGATATAAGAATAATTCTGAGACTAAAAGAAAGCTTAAGAATAAAAGAATATCTAGAAGTATCAAACCGTTTATAATGAGTTTGAGAATGATTAAAGAAAAGAACAATAACTGGTATGAGGATAAAAATATCAGTAAAACTGACAAAGATTAAAGAATAATCAGCATTCTAGTGACAGTAGTTCTGAATAAAATGGACCCACTAGAAAGAGAAAAGATTAAACTGATAAGAGAAAGAGAATATTGGATACAATGTGAAATGTATACATGGAATAAATTGATTATGACTTCAGCAGTTAGTGAAACTGGAAGTATTTATTACAATGATAGATACAATAAGATTACCAAGAGACTTGGAGAAATAAGAGAAAGAATAAATGAAATACATTGGCAACAAACGGAAATATCAAGATTCATAGCCAAAATGAAAATACAAGTACAGGAATACGAACAAATACTACAAAAGAATAACGAGAATTATTTATAAACTTGTATATTGAAGACTAATGTTTCAGTTGAATTCTTAGCAGGAATAGCAATGTCAACCAACAAAGAATTTGAAGAATACATAGCCAAAGTTATGCAACAGATTATCCAGACTAATGAAATATTGATTACCAAAGTACAGGAAAATACCCAAACTATAAAAAGCCTAACAGAAGCCATACAAGACTTCTCAAAACTGAATATCCTACAAAAAGAACAACAGAAAAAACCAGCTACTATACAGCCAATACCACAGAAAACCTTTCAACCATTCTTATCAAGACTAGCAACCATGCCATCAGTAAAACCCTCGACATCAGCAGCGGTATCCATGGCAGACACACTGAAATACAGATCAGAATTGATTAGTGCTTATGAGAAAATTAATAAATTTTATGATTATAAGACTAATGCTGATATTGTACGCAGTGCTAAGCTGAGTAAATATCCAAGATTTATTTGCAGGGAAAGAGCAAATCCGAATATTGTGGAGAGATTATTCACATACGGATTTATTGACAAGATTATTACAGATGATAAGATGAGCAACCTCACCAGATTATCACCAGATCAACGGAGCTAATGATGGAATCCTTTGGCAAAGGGATTTACGGAATACAGATATTGGATGCCTCAACTGATTTAAAAGGTAAACCAATTGTTATATGTCAAATATTTAAGACAGGAAGGAACATCACAATAAGCGGGGATGACAAGAATTTAAACATAAAAATTCCCTGTGCATTGGACAAATTCCAAGACTGGCTTAGTGCTAAAAGAGTATTTGGATTACTGACATTGAAAACACGAATAGAGGACATGCTGAGAAACCGGAAAGCATCCGTAATTGGATCTTCCAAAGGTGGAGACATAGAGGAAATTATGACCCTCTATTATGACAATGACATAGAAGTTAAAGAGACTACCGAATTAACTCTATTACTGGACAAGATTACCAATCTAAAGCATACCCATGCTGAGGAGACTATCCGCCAATACAAGACTATGATTGAACAAAAAGAAAAGACCCATGATAAGAACTGAGACGGCATCATCGTCCAGTATGAATATAAAAAAAGAAAAAAGTCTTGATCCTTTTGATTAAGGAGGGAAAAATTGACTATCTTTTGCAGGTACAAATGTAGATTTATCTGCATAAAAGAGGCCTTATGGCCTAAAAAGACTATGGCTTCACAGTCCAAAAGATTATTATAGGATTCATGTAGATTCATCTACTTGGAACCTCAAAAGAGGCTTATGGCCCAAAACAAAATATAGCCCAACGTAGTGTTTTATACTACGGTAAAGCCCACAAGATTATGATGCAAGGAATGTAAAGTTTTACTTTGCATAACCTTATTGAATACTGGTCAGGGAATGTTTGGATTAAATCTATGCATAACCCACAAAAAGAGGTGGTTTTAACTGCTCAAACAAGATCATGGCTGGATGTAGTCTTTCATACTACAAAAAAGCCCAACAGATTATTAAGGCAGGGAATGTATAAATTTATTTGTGCATAACCCAAAAAATAGAGGTCCTATGGACCCAAAAAGATTATGGTCTCACGACCCAAAACTGATTAGGACCCTCGCGGCCCAAAAAGATTATCATAAGGGAACATGTAAGTTTTACGTGGTACCTAAAAACAAAAAAGATTATTATAGGGAACATGTAGTTTTACGTGGTACCTAAAAAACAAAAAAGATTTTATTATTGGGAACATGTAGTTTCACTACGTGGTACCTAAGAAAAAGAGATCCTAAGGATCCAAAAAGATTATGGCCCAACATAGTTTACACTATGGTAAGCCCACACAAAAAGGCCTTAGTGCCCAAAACAGATTATGGTCTTCTGGCCCAAAAAATGATTAACAAAAAACAGTTGATTACAAAGGAATATTTTCAAACGAAAATCAGCCGAACAGCTGGAAAGGAGTACACATGAAAGCAGCCGACAAGAAAATGACATTCGATAGCGACATTCTATCGAAACTCATGACCGACTCGACAGCCGACAGGTTAGCCGTATAACGACAAGAATAGATTTGACAGAATAGCCGTATATGCCAAAAGAAGATTTGAAAATGAAGAAAATGACAAACAACTTTACGGAAAGTAGCAGACAAGGCACTGTAGCCTTTAAGACTTTTTGAAAAGTTTTTTTGTCTAAGACTATTTACTTTACGACTTTTGATTAAAGATGAATAGTTGATCAGCCGAGGTTATCTATATAAGGAGCCTCTTGTAAAGACGAACAATGAGTCAATCTTAAATTCAAAAGACATTCAACTTGAAAAACCTCTCAATGTTTAACTAAGAACACTTCAGTCTATAATCCAAAATCATCCAAGAACATCATAAGATTAATCGAATATCATCCAAGAACACCATAAGAGTAATCTTATATCAACCAAGAACACCGTAAGATTAAGCCGATATCAACCAAGAGTATCATAAGAACAAAGATTAAAATACTTTGAGAACTCATGATTATAACCATACTGGCAGGAGCACAACACCGGCAGGTAGATGATCGGAGGATACCCGTAAAAATAGCATATCCCCTGGAGCCAATGACGTGCGTAAAGCCCTCAGTCGGGAGGACATAGGGTGGCAAATCCGTAGGTTGGGTTGAAGAGCTGAATAACTCGGTGATCTGATTATCTGCTGAAAGGTATGTGCTTAAACCATGTGTTTCTAATTATGATTTCGATAAGTATATTATCTTGTTGTTATGTTGCTTGGATGTTGGTACTAGATTATGATTATACTGTTCCGACGTTGATATAGATTATGATTATATTGTTCTGACGTTGATGTAGATTATACTGTTGATGTTTGGAGGTTTGATAAAGGATTATAGACTTGATTAATTAATGATGAAACTAAACTTAAGAATACCCTTAAGAATAACTACCCGATTACATGCTAATTATTTGATTAACTTTGAAAAAAGTTTGATTAACTCTGAAATAATGATTAAGTATATACTGACTACCGTCTATATTTCGACCTCTAGGGGTAATTAGACGATGAAAAGATCCGCCTGAGAATTTGGTATCAGAGCTTGTAATAGAAATAAGTGTTAAGTAATGAATAAACATTCAGAAGTTATGAATGAAAACAGAATAACTCAACAACAGAATAAAATGTTACAGTTAACAAGAATAGCCGAGAAACCTCTGATATATGGTAAAGACATAAACACGAGAATATAATTGATACTATGAGTACAAATGGTAGAACAAAGATTAATTTGATAAGTGACGATGTCATAAAAAGAGAACTAGCTAAACTATCAACTAAAGAAGCAAAGAACTATAGGAATATTTACTTTGGAGGAGTGGAATTTACGATAAAAGCGTATTTCCAAAAGAATATTGATACACCCATACAGATCTACGTATTAGACGACAGAATACTAGGAAATTTACAAGATGCGTTAATAACTGTGATTAAAGGAAATTTGATATATCATAAGTTAAAATTTACCGTACAACCAGATTTTAGTATATCGTTAAAAGATGAACATAAAGATTTAGCCTTAACGTTATATTATAAATTGGATGGAATAAACATGCCACCAGGAAGTAAGGTAATAAGTATAGAGACTAAAATGATATACGCCTTAACAGGAAATCATCATGTAAAGAAACAACACGAAATGAGTATCCTAGTACCAAAAATGTATAAAGAAATACTTGAACAAATAGAGCACAAAGAAAACTCTAAGATTACTATACTAGAAGAAATATTTATGAATTTTAATACCCGTACGATTACGCCATCAAAGAGATTAATACCGAGAATAGAAGGATCTAGATTAAGTATAACTAGAGAATCCTTAACTACGAATAACTTGCCTAGAATACTACATTTGATAAATGCAGAAAGCAACAGATTAAAGATTAAAGTTATAATATTCAAGAATATGATAACGATAGATGGAATAGCAGAAATAAATACAGGAGCAATTAGAAGTTTTATACACATAAGTAAGATTAACGAAAATGAATGTCATATAATTGAACCACAGACTTATAATTACCCTGAAAATGAAAGAGAAATAATAATTACTAAGAGTATAAATCTGAGATTCAAAATCCATGATTTAGAATATAAGATTAACATTGGAGTAATAGAATACGACAGTCTTAACGAACTATTATTAGGAAGTGATTTCCTAACGATGATAAGTTATAAGATTAACAACGATGGAATAGAGATAACTGATCAAGGAAAAACCAGATTTATAAACAAAATATGAGTAGACAGACTAAAATCAAGCGAATAAAAACCTTGGAGACGGTCTTATCAGGAGAAACATATTAGATGAATAATAACGAAAAAATTGATAATTTATGGGAAGAGATTATTTTAAAAGAAAAAATGAAGAGTATATTATCGTTGATAAATGAAATACAAGATAATCAGACTAAAACTCAACAATTGGTTAGAGAAGAATTGACTAACTTATGGAACGTATCTGAAATACCTACGTTTAAGTTAATATTAGAAAAACTTAACGTATTACTTGAAGAAAAGGGTAAAGGAAAAAGTATAGAAGCTAATGATGAAGCGAGTACTAGTACAGAAAAGACTATAGCCAAAACGACTACCTATAAACCAGAAATAGTACCCATAGATGCATGGAGAAGAAGTAAAATACCGATTATGATAGATATCAGCAGAATAAAACCAAGATTATCGAACCGTGTAACAAAAACCTTAGACAAATTAGTTATACTGAATAGAGAAGGAAAATTCTAATGGAACCTAGTGCGATTACGTTTTTGAAAAAACACGGTAAAGAGATTATGGAAAGAGAAAGGAATAAATATCAACCTGTGAAATCAAAACCGATTAAAGAAGAATTACCGCAGAAAAAAAGATTACCCTTAGGTGAACAAGAGCCAAAATTGAGTAATAGTGAAGTATTTTATGAAAAATATAAAACTTATAAGAAGAAATACTTAGATATAAAAGATGATCAAGATAAGCAGATAAAAGAATTAAAACCACCTCTTAGATATAAAATTATTTTGACAAAAAAAAGTGCCTTTAAGTAGGGATGAATTGAAATGGTTGAACCACTTGGTTGTGTTTAAGCCATTGTTTTCAAGTGGCATATAGGACTAGCTAGGGTTACACTTGTATATAGTTTATTATGACAACTTTATTTTTTTGTTGCTATTACAGACAGAGATGGCTCCCTACCAAAAAGAACAAACAACAAATACATTTCAAAAAGACAACTGGAATTTTGCTCTAAAATGATGACACATGTGTAGAGCATTCTTTCAAAAACTTTTCAAATTGCTGTGAGTTCAAGCAAAGACAGCCAATCATTGGTACTCGTAGTTGTAGTGGTTGGCTTTGGACTACTAATTAATTTAATAATTATTTCCACAATTGTGAATCTACTTTGTGTTTGTTGGAATAAGAACAAATAAAGGACCAAACAGGCAATCCAATCTTTTCTTTTTATAAAGGTGGTTTTTAGCCAATTTTTGCGCACCTATTGATCAATTGGATTTTTGTTACTTTCGACCGATATATATCGAGTAGTTTTATCTATCAAATTATAGGCAAATACAAATAAATCACTTCTCTTTATTTTTGCTAAGTGTTAAGATTAATTGAACCCTTGTCTTTCATAAATTTTTATTACTTCAGACCACTAAGCTATATCCTTGAATGTCAAATTGGATTTAAGTTCTTCTAGCTACTTCTTATCCCTCTTGATAATTGTACTTTGATTAAATTATGTAAAGTACTAGTGATATTATTCAAGTATAGTTGATAATCATAACTAATGAGTATTTGTATTAAACACATTATTAGCCCTGTCTCTCTCACCAAATATCGAATTAACAATTCATTCTAAATAAAAAGAATAAGTCTTTGATTTAAGGTAAGCTTATATAAGTTTTGAGTGATAAAGACTGATTTTATCGATAAGAAGCTATGTGTTTAGTATTTCTTTCATTTTAGTTCATATGGTAGCGGCACAGCTAAGTTTAATGAAGGAATTTAATTAAATCCCCTTCGTCCAGAAAATGTCTAATAACACAATAACAATAACAATAATATATCCAGTGTAATCTCACACGGTGAGGTCTGAAGAGGGTACGCAGACCTTATCCTTATCTTATGAGGTAGGAAGGTTGAATCAGAAAGACTCCCGACTCGGGAGAAAACATGACAGAAAAGATCAGATACAGTTTGAAGAGTAAAATAAAGTAAAGTAAGGTAAAGAGATCATGGTAAAATACTATGCATAAATATTAATGGAGAAATTTTAACAGTAAATGCATCAATTAGTACGATAATAGGAAAATGTCTATTAAAAATAATTTGTTTGAACATATGTTATTTTTTTAATCCGTTGGCATAAAACAAGCTTTAGATGTAGTAGTAAACAGGGTTCTAAAATTGATTCAAGACACAAAATTGAATCTTCATTGTGATATTCTAGTATTTTATTGAATTCTCTCGTTAAGATTATTCATTCCACAATTGATGATGTTCGCTTAGATCCAAAAATTTAAGAATTTTTTTCTCACATAAAAAAAAAGGTAGTCTGGTGCACTAAGCTCCCGCTATGTGCGGGGTCTGGGGAAGGGCCGGACCACAAGGGTCTATTGTACGCAGTCTTAACTTGCATTTCTGCAAGAGGTTGTTTCCACGGCTTGATCCCGTGACCTCCAAGTCACATGGCAACAACTTTACTAGTTACTTCAAGGCTTCCCTTCAGATATACACTATAAAGTATAGTTAGAACTTCTCATCTGGTGTTCGGTATTTTTGTTAGGCCTCGATTAATCTGAATTCGCGCTACGTAAGGCCCGTTTGAAGCGAAATTATTCCCTAACATGATTTTTTTCATACCCAAATTTTGAATTCGAAACCTCTTGTTAAGGGTGGGGGACCCTATCCATCCCACCACAACCTTTTATTGGCCGCACTTAGTAGTGAATCCAAGATTTTTACGCAGGGGGGTCGAAGAAAACAATAAAAGTTAAATATAAAAAATAATGTTGTCCTTGAGAATCAAACCTAGGATGTTAGAGACAATTTTGAACACCCTTAACCACTTGAGCTAACATTGGCATTTGTTTAGGGTATTCAAAAGTTAATATATGTACATAAACACATAAAATCTATTCTATATACACATGTAATTTTTCATCGAGGGCCCCACTAAATCCGCCCCTGGCCGCACTTTTTTCATGATTATATGAAAGCGAATATCAAAAAGTAAAATGGAAAGTCAATATTAAGGAGTTCAAATGTTAGAAGCTGTTTGGACATGATTTGAAATCATGAGATGAAATTATGATGATTTAAAGTTAAAATTTTATTTGGACTACAATTTAAATTTCTTAAGTTGTATTTTTTTCTTATAGACATAAAAAACTCACAAGTTATGAAAACCATCAAAACTTTTTCAATTCTTATATAATCTTACCAAATGAGCAAGTCATAGTTCATAACAATATCAATACGCTACTAGAAGGCCTTTCTAAAACATATAACATTAATTGATCAAACTTTAGTTCAATAAAATAAAAAATTGAACATGAGTTGTAGTGTAACTACTCTTTAATATAATCCTCCTACATGGTTAGTGAGTAAATTTATTGTAAATATACTACTAACTTATAGATCGTTTAAAATTGGATATAAATGATTGATAAATATGATTGGTAAAAATATCTATCAATTTATGATTTTTTTTTTATAAAATATAAACTCATGGATTAACATTTACATTTAAAATTTTTGAAATTATGATTTGAAATTTCAAATCATGTCTTTTTAGATGATTTGAATTTTCTCTCATAAAACGAAATCATGAGATAAATGACATGTCCAAATGATGATTTCATCTCATTAGATAAAATTATGAGATAAAATTGTATGCCCAAACACTTATTTAGTAATAAATTTTAAAAAACGAATCATATATAAAATTAAAAAGAATTAATTTAGGTAAGCAGAATCTTTTATGCGAACATTTTTGTTATGAGAACTGGTGAGAGAGGGACACTAAGTATAGGAGAAAATGCAAAAGAAAAGGATTGAGAGGAAGGATAGTAATCTAGAAATAATAATGAGTGCACACGTATGGCTAATAAGAAAATACACCAAATATCAGCGGGAGGGTTACAACGTGAGTTTAAATCTTGATGGGAGTAATTTACTCTCTTTTGGGATAGGACTTTGTAGGTGATATTAGTTGATCTGTTCTCAAACCCTGGTTATTCAGCACATACCGCGATTTACTGATAGTAATGTTAAAAGACCGAGATTACTATTTTCAAGAATAATCTGACATAAACCCGAAAAACAAGATATTAAAAAAAATACACCAAATACCAATTACTACAATGGGAGACAGCTAAGTGATGAGCGGACACACACGTTTTTAAAATTTCGGGCCACTTTAGTCATTGAAATTAGCGACATCTTTTTGACGTCAGCAAATATACATTTGGCGGCTGCTTTGTCTTTATCAGCCACGTGTTTCTTCTCTTTGACGTCCAAAGCTTCATTTGCTCTCCTTCCAACTCCATTAAATAGGTTATTGGACAATATATCGCAATTAAAGTGGAAAATAATAGTATTTGAAGTTGAATAACTATTATAAAAGTATAAAGTATAAACTGTTTGTGAAATTAAATTTAGCAAAGAATTAAGAAAATAAAATTTTGACTTGAAATGCACTTTGAATGTTACTCCCTCATGATCAAAAAGAATATTCACTTAATTTTTATTTTTTTAGTTAAAATGAGTGTCCACTTATCAAATTAAAAAATAATTAATTTTATTTTTTTAGATTTATCTTTATTAAGTATTAGGTGATCAAATCTCAATATCTATTTAATTAAAAAAAATTAATCAAATTATCTATTTTTATCTAAAAATTAATATTTTTTAAAGAAATGTACAAATGACTAAATAAATGTTTTTTTAATCCGGAAGTGAATATATTGTTCTTACTTAATGTCAATAGGCAAAAGAAAATGGGACATTAAGTGGTTCCTAATGTCTGCTAAGGACACATTCAGATGGAGGAGACTGGAGAGGTCCCTACAATTTTTTAAACTAGAGGGATGTCCCTTAAAATGTGAGGTTTTCTATTTTTATTTTATTTTGGTTTTCCTCAACAACACAACTTAAAGTTTTTTTAAGCTTTGACAGAACAGAATCATACCGACACCATTTTCTTTTAAATTTATCCTAAAAAAATCTATCTTTTTATATTTAAAAATAATTTAACTTTATAAAATAATTTACAGTTACATATTTATATAAAACTTATTTTGAACACACATTTCAAAAAATTTCCTTTATTTCTTAAATTTTGTGCCAAATTAAATAGTATCGCATAAATTAGGATGAAGGATGTATTTGGCAATAACACAGACAACAGTGAATACTTACCCGTTTGGCCATAGATATTATTCACTTTTTTCTGGATTTTTTTTCCAAAAATTAATGTTTGACCATGAAAATTTTAAATACAATTTAAAGTTTTATTTGAAATTTAAAAAACAACTAAAATCTTTGTTTTCACTTTTTATTTCTAGTTGTTTCTTTTATCTTTCACTTTTCAAATTTTACCCAACATTTTTTAATTTTATAAATTTGACCCATTTAATTCAGCTGATCGAAAAATGCATGCTCGCGTGAACAGATTGTTCACACAATGTGGGTGGATTATATTAAAGAATAGCTATTACGACTAGTGTTATTGATTTTTAGTACTAATGAATCTTTATAATAATAGTTAGAAATTGACGAAGTGTAATACTCCCTCTGTCCTAATTTAAATGATTTAGTTTGACTATGTACAGAGTTAAGAAATAAGGAAGACTTTTGAATCTTGTGGTCTAGAACAAGAAAAAGATATTTGTGTGGTTATAGATCATCCCGTTAAGCGTAAAAGATAAAGTTTAACGTTAAATTATTGCTAAATAAAAAAATGTGTCATTCTTTTGGAGACTGACTAAAAAGAAAAACGTGTCATACAAATTGGGACAGATGGAGCACTATATAGTAGCTCATAGACAAAAAGAAACACTTCATTTTGTAGCTCGTATGCATCAATGAATAAGCCCATGCCCGTGATTAATGACGATACATGTTAAAGATGCAAATAATTGTAAACTTGATCATCGTATTAAAGAAAGTCTATATGAATCATGCTTAATGTAATAGGAAGTGATTGATGATCAGTGTTTACGCACTAATTTATGTTTATTACTCCCTCTGTCCCAATTTGTTTGAAGGTTGACCAGTTTGGGAGTCAAATAGCTATTTTCTTGACTACGATTTTCTACAACTCTTTTCATATATTATGAATTATTAGTTATGCAGACTTATATAACATTTTATGTAGTTTCCAAATATGTAAATTTTATTATATAATATTCGAAAAAATTATGTTTAAAATTAAGTCAAAGGAAAAGTTGTTTGACTCCTAAACTGGTCAACCGTCAAACAAATTGGGAAAAAGGGGGATTTTTTTTTTTTTGGGTGAATTTGCTAGTTCTTTAAAAATTGGGGATAAAAATCGTATTTCATGTTTTTAAGAAAAAATACATTTCAACAATCAAATATTATTTATAAAAAGTATGGCCAAACACAATTCCAACTTTAATTTTTTTTTAAAAAAGTGAAATTATTTTTTATTTCTATGGCCAAACGCCTTTATTTCAACAATTCAACTTGTATCATTTGCAGACCATTTCTTTTTGCCCCTCCTCAAGGGTTCTCCAATTTTTTTTTTACTCAAACCTGCAATCTTAGAGGCAATCCTCTTGTCAGGTTGCAAATCTTGAAACTGACTGAGGTTAAAACTCTAAAAGCACAAGATAGTTTCTTTTCATATGCTCAATTTTTGGTGTAGAATGAGTATATGGTATGTTGTAATGATATTTAACCATTTGCTTATATCTATTGATTAGAATTATTCTATATTTGTATTGGTAAGAAATACATGTAGACAATGAAAAAAATTGAAGTTGCAACAAATGCATATTTCGAAAAATTCTGAACACTTCCGTGAGCATGTGATTTTGTACCTGAGTTACTTGTATTTAGCATTTCTCAAGAAAGGGAAAGAGAAAAGTTGTTATACAAGCAGAGCCTGCCACAGTTTAGTTTTGAGGACGTAAACATTATTATTTGAATACGAAATGCCCCTTTGCCTACTCAATGTAATTTCTTTTAAATAAACTCTTTTAAAAAATTATACAAATGCATTTGCTTTTAAATAAACTCTTTTAAAAATTATACAAATGCATTTGATTGATTTCGTTTAATGAATTTTGTGAATAGTTTTCCAAAAAGAAAATGTGAAAATGTCATTGGGTAATTACACAAGCAAATATCATCAGAATTTTCAAAATTAAAACACTCAATACCAGTTTACATAATCTACGAAAAATATTAACAAATCCAATGCCAAAAAATTTACACCCAAATTTTATTCATTTGTCCTCCATCCTTTTCTCCTTTCTACATTTTTTTTTTTGTCTAATATGTACCAAAACTCCAGCTATACAATAGTAACATACAGAAAAGAAGAAAAAAATATCAGATACTTTTATTTCCCAAAAATATCCTCGACCCGACCCTTCTCTGCAATTAATCCGACCCTATTTGACTTTACCAACAAGTTGAAGTCAACTTCAAATTTGATCAGCTACGCAACGGCGCATGTTAGTGCTGGTTCAAGTTATCCCACAAAGATGCACATTTCCTCCTTGCAAATCCAATTCTTTTCTTTTCCAAATCATAAACAACCTCAAATCCTTGTTGAAAATAATTACCCAATATCCCAGCGGGCCCACTTTCCTCTTCATCACCACCGTTCATCAACATCACACACCCAACTTTCCTTTTCACTTTCCCATCATCAAAAAATTCATAAAAGTAGTTTCTCTTAGGCATCACCACACTGGAATTTCCCCCAAAATGCAACAACAACTGTGGCACATTCGAACCACCCTTATCCAAATAGTAACAGGGGTTAAGTCCGGTTCGTTCCTCAACCCGGTTCGCTCGTTTATAAACCGGTCCAACCCGCCGGTCGAATTCTTTCAAAACTGTTTCATAAAACCTTAACGGCAACATCGTAAACGTCGTACCAGAATCCACCACCATCCCACCATTACCTCTACCGTCAACTCGCCGTAAACTCGCCGGCGCCGGAATTCTTGTTTTTCCGATCGATACCCCTTCAAGCCCAACACAATAAAAATAAGGATGTTTTGGATTTTCTAGCATTGGTGTATAACCATAATCAGTGTAACCAATCTTTTCATCAATTGTGTAACGACCAAGAATTAGCGGACTTGGTCGATGGACACGTGGCGTGTCAAAAGAGTGTGAAACCAAACAATAAGAAAAATAATTTCCGATTTCCGGCGAGTTATTAGCGAGTTGCGCCGGCAATGAAAGTGTACCACGACCAAATCCAGCAACACCAATAGGTTCACCAAGAGCACTATGAGCACAACCAAACGTAAAATTCTTTAAAATTAACGTTGGTGATGACATAGGTATAGATAATTCATCACTATATAATTTCGCAATGAAGCTTCCATCACCATAAGCGTAATAAAAAGGTGGACACGTGTACTTATTGCAATCGGATATTTCAATATCTTCAAGTGGGCATTTCGCGATAGTGCAGAGATCGGAGGACGGTAACGAAGAGTGTACGGCGGAGCAAGCAAGTGATTTGCACGTGACGGGGGTAGCAGAGGTGAGGTTGATAGGGTTAGGGTTAGGGATGGAAGTAGGGTTGTATTTGCCTTCACATAGAATACAATCGAATGGGTGGCAAGGTAGCCAAACGACGTCACTTCCAGTATCCATGTAGAGAGAAATAAGTTGAGAACCGAGGGAAAATGAGACAGTGTAATCACTTCCGGGTGTGAGAGGGAGCGATACTTGGCGGTGGTGGTGGAGGCGAGTGGCGGAGCGAGTTGAGGTTGATTTGAGAAGATGGTGAGTACTGTTGTATTGGGTTTTTGAGAATGAATGTGTTAAAGGGAAAACTAATGGGCCGGCAGAGGAGAAAAGGAAGAGTGAGAAGAAAGTGAAAAGAGTGAAGAAAACAGAGGAAGAAGAAGCCATTGTTGAGAAAAAACAGAGTATTCTTTTGCAATTGAATATGTAGTTATGTACTCGACCTTATCTTTTATGTACACATACATATAGAGAGAGAGAGATTAGTTGGAGGTTTTTTTCTTTGTTTGTTGTATACTATAAAAGAGTGGAAGAGAAGAGAGGGGTTTATAAAGGGGTGGCAGAGGAGAAGAGGACGAAGCTACTTGTTTTGGTGAGGATTTAGGGGAGGTTTATGAGAAATATACGGAGTAATCTTTTAATTGTACATCAAAAGTTGGGCCATTGCTAAAGCCGAAACCCAAGCAGTGTAATTTCCATGCAAGTAGATTTTTGTTTGAGTACAAACTAATTCACAATATTTTTGTCATATTAATGATATATCTCTTATTTAAGATAAAATTATAATTATTTTATAATTAAATTAATTAATTATATAATTTGTATCAAAGTAAATATTCTTATAACCTTACATATATTGTAAATCATTCATCAATAAATCAAGAAACATATTCTTTTATTGTATCAACAGCCTAAAACTACAAATCCTACCCTAGCCGACGATACACATTCTCGGCCGCAACCTTTTTTCTATGTCGGCACCTAGCCCACATCGGAACCATAGCCGCCGACCTCTCTCGGCCGCCCGCCCCCTCTTTTCCCCACGACGGAACTCTAGTTTTTCCGGCCATTCTCCCTTCATATTCCTCATAAATTTCCTATTCCATGGCTGACAAAACCAAATTTCATCATGCACTTGTTGTAAAACAACATTAAAAATTTCATACATGTGATTCTTGAGATAGAAAAGGGTCAATACTCCTCGTGGGCGGAGCTTTTTAAGATCCATTATCGTGTTTATGAAGTTCTCGACCACATCATCTCTCCCACGCCGAGGTCCACAAACATACCATCGGCTTCGACTTCTGATAATGCACTCTGGTCTCATTTGGACGCAGCCGTCCTCCAGTGGATATATGGCACAATATCTAATGATCTGTTGCACACCATGATTGAGACCGATGCCATTGCCCGCCAAACGTGGGAACGTTTGGAAAGTATTTTCCACAATAACAAAACTCAACGAGCGCTATACCTTGAAAATCAGTTCAAGGACATTCATCAGGACGATTTCCCAAACGTGTATGTTTTGTATAAAGAACTCAAGATACTTGTCGACCAACTCTCCAACGTCGACGTACCAGTCACTAATCAGCGATTGATCATGCAACTTATTGCAGGTTTGAATGAATCCTATGACGGCATTGGCACCATCCTTCAGCAATGCATGCCGTTACCTCCATTTTATGAGGCCCGTTCGAAGCTTATCCTTAAGAAAACCTGGAAAATCAAGCGCAACACCACTCGGGCCAGCATTAGCGACGCCGCCCTCACCACCACCGTCGGGCCCTCCGCCGACGGCAGGGCCTCCTATTTCGATAATCAGAAAAGTCGATCAGAAGACCCGCAATAGTCCGCTTCCTCCCGTAACAACCGCCCAAGCAGACAGTTTGGAAAGGGCCACAACGGAAGAAATTCTGGCAATAATGGTGGCGGGAAGGGGCAGTCCCCGCCGGCCGAAAATAGCCAGCAGCGACCGCGGCAATGACAGCAGTCTCCGCCGTGGGCTGCCTACCCGCCGTAGGCCACGTGGGCCTCACCATTATGGGCCTCCCCTCCTTGCCCGTATCGACATCCTTGTGGACTCCACCTCAGAACCGACAAGCCCAATCTGGCATACTTGGCCCACGTCCACAACAGGCCTACACAACACAACCCCTCCCCGCCATTTACTTATGCACCGACTCCATACGAAAATTAGTTTATGGACACAGACTTCATATCTCACATGACAGCATCACAAGGTACTCTCTCGTCTTATTCAAATTTGAGTAATTTAAATCAAAATATTATTGTTGGTAGTGGGCAAGGCATTCTCATCCGTGGTTATGGTCATTCCTCCTTATCCCCACCACATCCACCATTAATCTTAAAAAATATCATTCATGCCCCTAAACTCATTAAGAATCTAATCTTTGTGCGACGTTTCACAACTGACAATTGGGTTTCCCTTGACTTTGATCCTTTTGGTTTTACTGTAAAGGATTTTACGATAGGGAGATGAATAATGAGATGTTATAGCACCGAAGATTTCTACCATATTTCAAATGCCGTCAACAATCCAGTCTCAGTTCCATCAACATTTGTTGCTCTTTCGTCTTCCCTATGTCATTCTAGATTATGACATCCGGGAGACTCTGTTTTACGCTCCCTTAGAAAAAATAATTTTATTAATTGCAACAATATTTTTAGGACTCTTATATGTGAATCCTGCATTTTTGGGAAACATGTCAAATTACCATTTTCTGCATCCACAAATTATACTTTAATGCCTTTCGATATCATACATAGTGATTTGTGGACATCCCCTATTTTGAGTACGGCTGACCATCGATATTATATGTTGTTTTTGGACGATTATTTCAACTTTCTATGGAAATTTCCAATTGAAAATAAATCCAAGGTCTACTCCATTTTTTCTTCATTTAGTGCTTTCGTACAAACACAATTTGAAAAGAGCATTAAATATTTTTAATGTGACAATGGCAAGAAATTTGATAATAACCAATTCAAACAGTTTTGCTCCAAAAACGGTCTTACCTTTCGATTTTCCTTCCCTCAAACATCCTCTCAAAATGGTAAAGCCGAACGGATAATCCGAACCATAAACAACCTCATTCGTGCCCGACTTGCTCATGCCTCAATTCCTCCTTAATTCTGGCATTACGAGCTCTCCATGGTCACCTATCTCCTAAATATAATCCCAAACAAGTCTCTAGCTCAACGGTCGCCACACACAGTTCTGTTTCGATAGAAACCCCTCCTACCAACATTTGCGTATATTTGGATGTCTTTGTTACCCTCTCCATCCGACCACTCACAAACTCCAACCCCGATCTTCCCCCGTGTGTATTTTTGGGTTACCCTACCAATCATCATGGTTACTCGTGCTATGACTTGTCAAGCCGTAAAATTATTATTTAACATCATGTCATATTTTATGAGTCTCAATTCCCCTTTGTCTCTCTATACTCGCCACCTCGACATTCCTACGACTTCCTAGATGACAGCCTAAACCCTCTTCTAATTCACCATTTACATTGTCCATTGTCCCAAACCGAGGTTCAATCAGCCAGTATCGTCACCCATGTTCTTCCTCCTCTTCCCAGCAGTCCCGCGAAAACCCCACTCTTGTCCCGCATACCTAGATTCCCGCATACCTAGATACACTCTCGGACTATGAAAACCCATGCCATGCACATAATTCATAAACATAAATGGTTGTTTAACCTTTCCATTTCAGTTGTCCCTTTCCCTGTCCATCGTAACCCGAAGGATGCCTTGTCCGACCCTAATTGGAAAGTCGCAATAATTGACGAATATAATGCTCTTATTGATAATAAGACGTGGCACCTAGTACCCCGTCCACCTGATGCTAATATTATTCATTCTATGTGGATTTTTAGACATAAAAAGAAATATGATGGTTCTTTTGAGAGGTATAAGGCTCATCTTGTAGGTGATGGTAGGTCTCAACAGGTGAAAGTGGATTGTGATGAAACGTTCAGCTCGGTCGTAAAGCCCGCAACCATCCGGACCGTCCTCGGCATTGCCATATCCAAGTCTTGGCCCATTCATCAGCTTGATGTCAAGAATGCTTTCTTACATGAGGATCTTCACGAAACGGTATATATGCATTAGCCTATGGGTTTCAGGGATCCTATTCATCTGGATTATGTGTGTCTGTTGCGTAAATCGTTGTCGCATCCGTTTTTAACCCCCTACCGCGAAGAAGGGGGGTCCAACATGGTCGTGACGTATTGGTGATTCCTAAATTAATTAAAGCTTAAAGAGCCGCCAACTAATTATTTTACGGTGAATTAGGGCACCTAAATGTTAACATAAATGCTGCAAAATGAATTTCGATTAATGGTCTGCTAATCTAATGAGATTCTGGGTAAGAGTTATTCTTTATTATCCTAAAGGGAAGGGGTTAGACATCTTTTAAGATTCACTAACTACGGTTATCCAGTCAAACATAGGTTGATTATTATGCTAAGGAAAAATGCATGTTTAAGAGTATAAGGTTAATTGAAAGGAAGTTGCAAGTGGTTAATTAAAAGATGCATTTTGACAACGTAAAATATTTTTTACCACTTATATTCTTTTTGAGGAGTCTCGCAAAAGTGATTGTGATTCAGAGAAATAAGTTCCCGCATAAAATCCGAAAAAAGTATACATGGTATTATTTATAAAAATATATGTAAAATTGATTCTTTGGATAAAATCATGCATTTGTATGGCCTTGTTTATAAAATACATGTAAAGTTGATTTTTTTGGATAAAAGACATGTATTTTATGGCATTGTCCATAAAATATCTATTTTTTGGCAATTGATAGTAAGGAGAAAGAATAAATTGTTTGTAATGAAAAGAAGTGATTTATACGGAAGTCATTTTTTATCGCAAATTGGATAGAACAAAAAAACCTTATTTGTATTATTAATAATGCAAATAAAGATGACCAAATTATTTTGAAAGTTTTAAACATGCATGACGAGCCTAAAATAAATAATTAGCGGCGGATTTCCAATTTTAAACTACCCTATTAATTTGTCCGGGTCGGTGCCGATTGGGCTGGTTTTTGGTGGACGATTTGAACTGTAATTTTTGTGGGTTGGGTAGAATGTTTTGGCTTAAGGAAAAAAGGGATTGTGAGTTAAAATATAAAAGGGGTTTATTATAAAAAGATGTTTTGCAAAAAATGTAAATTATAAAGATAAAAATAACGATGTGATAATAATAAAAATATAATATTTACGAAATGCTTAATTTTAAAAAAAAATGAGATGTCGTTTTGCGAAGATAAAATAACATAGAATATTAGGGTAAAACTATGGTTATGATATTAAAAGGTAAATGATACGAATAATAATAATAATGATAATAAATAATGATATTGTGAATAGACGAACGATATTAAAGGCCTTATATATATATATATTAAAATTGTTTTGAGGTGTCAAATATTTTAAATCGCAAACAAATAATCGAAAAAGAGGGGACAAAATTTGGTGTCAACAATCGCTCTATGGATTGAAATAGGCTCCTCGAGCATGGTACCAACGGTTCGCCGATTATGTCTCCTCTGTCGGTTTTTTCACACAACAGATCTTATCATTCCCTGTCATCTACAACAAGGGTACAAATATGACTTATCTATTATTATATGTTGATGACATCATCCCCACCACATCATCTGATGCTCTCCGTCGGTCCATTATGTCTATCTTTTCCTCTGAGTTTGCTATGAAAGATCTAAGCCCCTTGCGTTATTTCTTGGGCATCTCTGTCACTCGACATTCTGGCGGCCTATTTATATGTCAGAAGAAGTATGCCGAAGAGATCATTGACCGTGCATGCATGTCATCTTGCAAACCATCCCACACGCTTTAGACACCAATTCCAAGCTCAACGCTGATTCTGGCCCTTCATATTTAGACCCGACTCACTATCGTAGCCTGACTGGGGCCATGCAGTACCTCACATTCACAAGATCAGACATATCCTATGTCGTGCAACAAATCTGCTTGCACATGCACAGTCCGACGGAAGCACACATGCATGTCCTCAAGTGTATTTTACGATACATCCAAGGTACACTTCACTTCGGATTACATCTATACAGGTCTTCGCTCACTAGTCTCACTGCTTATTCTGATGCTGACTGGGGTGGATGTCCTGACACCCGACGCTCCACGCATGGTTATTGCGTTTTCCTCGGAGATAACCTATTGTCTTGGTCTTCCAAAAGGCAACCTACACTATCCCGATCCAGTGCAGAAGTAGAGTACAGAGGTGTCGCCAACATCGTCTTTGATTCTTGCTGGATCCGTAACCTTTTACTTGAGCTTCACTGCCCGATTCAAAAGACAACACTAGTATACTGCTATAATACTAGTGCGATATATCTTTTCGGCAATCCCGTCCAACATCAGCGCACTAAACACATTGAGATGGACATTCATTTCGTGCGCAAAAAAATGGCTCGTGGTCAAGTTCGTATCCTTCATGTTCCTTCCAAATATCATATTACCGACATCTTCACCGAAGGACTTCCGCGCATACTATTTGATGATTTTCGAGTCAGTCTCAGTGTTCGTGAACCTCCCGCTTTGACTACGGGGGTGTAATAAAATATTTCTCGATATTCTTTCATTAATTGTATTAATTATATATCTCCTATTTTATGTAGAATTATAATCCTTTTGTAATTAGGTTAATTAGTTACCTAGTTTGTATCAAAGTAAATATTTTTGTAACCTTATATATATTGTAAATTATTCATCAATAAACATCAAGAACATATTCTTTTACAAACATTAATTTTTGTGATCATTTTAAGACATTGTACCAATATCGGGGTAGAAGATTTTACTAAGAGAAAGCAAAATATATAAAAAAGTTAATATATACATAAAAAATATCATTATCCTATCTACAAAGTACTTCCTCCGTCCCATTTATGTAGTACAATTTTCTTTTTCGTCCATTCTAAAATGAATGTCTATCGCTTTTTATTTGACAACTATTTAATAATACAATCTCTACTTTATCATGTTGTGTCTCACTTAATTTTAAAAATATATCTATTGTGAAGAACATTCAACAAAAGTAGCCACTAAAATAAACATAACAATCTTTCCTTATTTGTAAACTTTATGTCCGGTCCAATGATACCACAAAAATTCCGCGGAGGGAGTATAATTTTATTAAAGAAGTTCAATTGACACCATTTGATTAAAAATGTCTTTGCCACTGATCAGTAATGATGAACTTTACAATCAAGTCTTAGATAAATAAAAACAATCCTACAACAACTTTTTTTTTTTTTTTTTTTATCCTTAGTGACATTTGAACGTTGATCTGGGGGTTGGTCAACTTACATGGTAAGGTCTCTGCATTTTGTAGTCGGGATAGAGGGTACAAAGCAGCGTAACATCTTATTTTTCTTTCCTATTTTACTTTCCTTGAGTGCAATTAAAAAAGAAGACATGGATTTTCAAATTTTGCATTCATTTTATTGATCTTTAAGTTACACTCTTGAATGAGTTTTAAGTCAAAATCAAGTAATAATTTTATTTTATGATAGGAAATTTCTATCAAAATTGAAACCAGTAATCTACAACTAAAGATGATGGGCTGCTTGTTACACATACATTACAATTTACAACCTTTGGTGGTGACAATTGTAGGGAAAAAAGTAGAGTAATAGTATTATGGTATCCTTGCAGAGAAGTAAAGACAAGTGAATCAATTTGTGCCTGGGTAAAAGAACTTTGAAGTGACTGCACCTAATAAGTCCATTTGATGAGAGATTTGGAATATCATCTTAATGATTTTAGCTTTTACAGTTTATACTTTACACTGTTAAATTATTTCATTTTTTACATATAAGAAATCTTTATTTTTATACATAAAAACATGAAAATGTCATTTTCTTCTATTTAATTTATAAGTGGACATGAAACATGAAATCTCATTTTCCCAAAAAATGTGTATAAATAATTTTTTTAAATGTGAGATTTAAAATATATAAAGGGAAAAAACCAAAGACCTGTTTGGCCATAAAATTATTTACTTATTTCTGAAATAATTTTTTTTACTTTATTTGAAAAATTGGTGTTTGGCCATTACAATTCTAAATCATCTTGAAGTTATATTTCAAATTTGAAAAATAGCTTATAACCTGTTTTTTTAATTCACTTTTCATTTTTGAATTTGTATTTAAGTACATTCAAACATGAACATTATTTCAAAATATTCTGTGCAAAAATATAACTAAACACAACTCTATCTTCAACTTTAACTCCGTAAATTTCAAATAAAATAAAAAATAATTAAATCGCGGACAGGCTATATTGCCACATAATGACAATATAGTGTCATGTCTTTTCCTCCCACATAATGACACTTGATATAAAAGACATGACACTATATTCCCCACTTGATTTTGGTCCTTTTTTACAGACATTTTATGAAATGTAGGTATGTGGTAAGAATATTTTGTATGTATACGCCATTCGTCTCATTTTTTTGTAATATTAGTTTGAATATATGTATGGAATTCAAAGAATTTTATTAGACATCAATATATTCTATGTTTATTAATTTGAATGGTTTTGTGTCATTTAAAATAATTTTGTATAAAGCAATTTAGGGTGTCCTGAACGACAATTCCTTTTATATGAATTGTGACGAAGTGAGTAATTCGTCTTCCATGTTAATATTCAACTTAAAATCTTGTATAGTCAGTTTATGAAGGAGATATGGATGATAATGAGAAATATTGTATTACGATTTCAATGATCTTGAATACCGTGAACAACTTTTTATCTTCTCTTTTTTAAGAAACAAAGAGGTTCTTTCACTAAGGTTAGAAGTCCATCAAATTACTAGTTTACACTAAATTCATCCCAATTTAAGTGTCTTACTTTCTTTTTTTAATATATTCCAAAAAAAATATTTCTTTCTATATTTAATAAGTTTTCAAATTCAAGGCAAGTTTAAAACACAAGATTTAAAAGAATACACACATATTTGATTTAAGACCACAAAATTCAAAAATATTCATTTATTTATTAAACTCTATGTCCAGTCAAAACTCATGAGACGCTTAAGTGGAACTGTTCTAAGTATTTTGTAAACAACAAAAGTGTTTATAAGCCAAAATCATTAGTTAGTCATCCCTAGTCATGGTTTTCCAACTTATAACCACTTTTTGTTTGATCAAGCATTTTACAATTTTACCCCTAATATCTTGTGTAATATCCAAAAATACTCTTTCTGAAATATAACTTTTAATTATCTCCAAATGCTCACCAAAGACACTAACAACTTATTATCAATTTCAACACTTCAATCTAAACACGTAACTGCTCATTTATAAAATCAATTTTAACACCTAAAAATACTTTTGAACAATTAATGCATATCAACTATTTTTAATTGTTGGAAATTTGCCTTTGGCGGGAGTTGCGACCGACCAACTTTAACGGCTTAAACACTAGTGTAACGTATGTTGGAGAATCTGGTTCTTCACACATGCATGATCTACTAAGTACGTAGATAACCGTAGGGCCAAGAATCGTCAAATTTCATTGAGAAATGAAAGAGATATTGGTACACGAAGTAAGGTGTTTGAAGCATAGAAAGTGTGGTATTGTGTGTAATTCTCCCTCATCGGTAGAGGAAGAAAGAATTGTTGTGTATATAAGATTCGAAATTGGTTTGGGGTTTGGGACCCCAAGGGTATCCCATGTGTTTAAAGGAGGGAGGACCTAGATGTGCTTCGGTTCGAGGAAAGACCACACGCGCGCGCCCGTCCGTCCCGGTTCGGGTCACGGGTCACGGGTCACGGGTCACGGGTCACGGTCACGGGTCACGGGTCACGGGTCACGGGTCACGGGGCCGTGGGTCTTCGATATTATCTTTTTGGGCCGAAAACTTTACCGAAAGTACGGTTTGATCCCGAAATTTTCGGATATACGGTTTGGCCCCGAATTCTTTCGGATGTGCGGTTTGGTCCCGAAGTTTCAAGATGTACGGTTTGGTCCCCGAAGTTTCCGGAAAATCGAATTTCGACGGTCAAAAACGAAATGCCAAGCACTCAATTCAGCCATTTATTTTGGTGAATTACTCCTTCTATAATGGCCAAAACGGTTGGTCTTTCTCCCATTTATGTTGGTGACTTTACTACCTCCATAATGGCCATTATTTGGCTATTATGGAGGCGATTTTCAGCGATGCAGACCCCTCCCTCACCTATATAAACACCCCTTACACCATTGTTGAGCACTAAGACATATGCACGAAAATACGAGAAACGGATGCGAGAAAAACAAAGGTTGCACGAAAATACACAACCGAAATAGTTTTCTTCCTACAACTTCCAAGCATTATTTCGTTACTCAATATTCTTCACGGCGGCTCTTGAGTTTCCTTTGCTCAAGGGTTCCATTGCTTTGTTTTATCTTGGGAGACAAATTGTCCGGGACGTATAAAGGATACATACGGGGCAATATTGTCTTAAGGACGAGTGCTACACTCGACTCGGCAAAAACCAATTTATATTTTTCCGTCTTCTATAAAACTGGAATTTCCAGTTTTTACTTGTGTAACTATTGTAATTTTCAGATTCCATGTTGAATTATTGAATCTTTGTTTATCCTTTCGAATACTTGTAATAGTTAAATACTTCCCGTACTGCTTTATAAAGTACCATAGAGCAAAACTCCCGACAATCACCTACCAAACAGACTCTAAATCACACTTTGATTTTACAAAGTTACCAAGAAAATGAGATTTCAAGCCAATTATCCCATGCTACATCCTCCTAAGCAGCGGGAGAATGCGAGATTTGAGTATACTTTAAGTATTGATGGTAATTAATTTATAAGTCAAAAGTAGAGACTAAATATGAGTTTAGTCAAAATTGAAACAGTATCAAAGTAAGATGAATAAAAAATGGATAAGCCTAAATTTTGGACAGGTAACAACATGGGGAATATTGAACTTACTAAGCAGTCAGACCAATGCTTTAAATAAAGATAAAAAAATTAAAATCTGTAGAAATCAACTATGTCAAGGTCAAACAATAAGAGAGTTTTCATCAATGCATGAGCTGTATTAAGGGCACAGAGTACATTCATTGCCCAAAATTAAAGACACTTCCCAGATCTTTTATTGCAGCTGAAAGCAAATGTTTTATTTTTGTTGTTTAAATTCATTTACCTATTTCTCAAAGCACATTTACTCCATTTCTTATTCTTCATTTCCCTCTTTTTTTCCTCAAAATTGCAAAGCGGGATTTTTTTGCAAAACTTTTTGAATTGTCTACACCAGTGATAGGGGTAGAATTTTTACCAAGAAATCAATATCTATTATACATGCATGAAAAGAAAAGTGACCTTATGCATATAGTGTGATCTTCCAGTGAAGAGGTTCGAATGAATTCCCTTCCACCCCTCCAGCTTCGCCCATGGTCGACATCTTATAATTTTTGAAACCAAAATATTTTTATTTATTCATAGTTCTCAGAGATTTTTTGAGAATTTTGGTTCCCAGATAATCATTCATACATAGTATAGTTCAAGCGAATTCACTTAAAATCTTTACTGAACTATAGTCGATCATCTATGTATTCAATTGATCTAGTAACATGTGAAAAAAATAAAAATTTCCCAACAATAATGTGCCGTTGACCTTTTTATAAAAGTTTTTTATTACACATGAGTAAAATGACACATGAGTAAAGATGAGAGAAAAGGGAGATAATGATAATTGAACTTACACCTATTGCACGAAAGTCTTGTTGGATATGTAAAGCAATATGGGAAGTAAATAAATATTACAAGTGTTCGAAAGGATAAACAAATAGGCAATTCAGAACTGCCGCAAGCTTGTTGAGTCTTGAATCTTGATAACTTTGAAATCAATAAACACTAAATCTGGATTGTTACAACTGTGGCTGAGTCGAGAGATGACTCTCTGTCTTTAAGACAAGATTGCCCCGTATATATGCTTTTACGTTAACGGGCAATAGTCTCCCAAACCCTTAGCCAATTTTGAGACTTATAAAGAGAGCAATTCTTCCTTTTCCCACCGATGTGGTAGATTTGTCTCACACCATATTTTCATGCCTCGAACACCTTACTTCGTGGACCAATATCTCTTTCATTTCTTAATGAAATTTGACGATCTTTGGCCCTACGGTCATCTACTCACTTAGTAGATTATGCACGTGTAAGAGACAAAGCCTCTAACATGCGGAACCCTAGTGTTTAAGTCATTAAAAACGGGTGGATGCACCTCCCCACCAAAGGCAAATTTCCAACAAGTTTTCCATCGGTATCACTAGATTATATATTAGGTTGGTTAGTTATAGTTTATTTTAACTTATGACTAATTAAGAAAATATTCCAATTTTTAGTGACCCCCAACACCCCTCTCCCCAAAAAAGAAAACTCAAATAAAGAAAGAAGAAATTTCCAGCTATATATTACAAGGTGCATGAACCTAGTGTGGTTCACAATAATTGCAGAAAACAAGAAGTAAGTAAATATTACAAATTTCCTATAAAGGATAAACTAAGGATTACAACAAAATTGGAATCAAGAACGAAACAAACTCCTTGTGTGATTTGCTGAGTCGAGTGGTGGCACTCTGTCTTTAAGATAATATTGCCTCGTATATATCCTTTTACGTTGTCGGGCAATAATCTCCCAAGATACAACAACAACTTAACAAATGAGCAAAGAAAACTCAAGTGTTACTCTTAAGGAACCTTGAGTATATTAAACTTGCTAGAGAGGAAGAAGAAGATTTTAGAAAATTTTGTAGGTGTTTTTCTTGTAGTTGAACAATTCAGCCAAAGGCCTCAATTTATAGTGTAAGGAGATGACTCCACAACTAGCCAACTAATGGCCTTCAATAGCCATGTAATGACACTTATTGAGGGGTTACATTAAGCCAAATAATGGCTGAATTCATATGCCAAATAATGGAGAATCAATGCTCTAAGACCAGCCAAAAAGTCAGAACTTTCCATCTTCATGTCACAACATTCTGCCTCCGAGGCGCTGCGGCTCCAGTGACTGAAGACCCAATTAGCACCGCGGCGCTCCGGTGCCTCGGCCCTTCGCGGCTCCGCGGCGATTTCTGACTCGTTTCATCTTACACTTCTTCCTTCGTTTACCAACGTGCAATACTTTGTCATTTGGCCAATAACCGTCCATCATTCTATGTCTTAAACGTATTACGTACGTACCAATATCTCTTTCACTAATGAAATTTCTGATACTTGACACACGTGTGCACGTGTGTGGAAATGATGTTTCCGACATGCGGGGCCCCAATTATTCGAGTCATAAATAATGAGATAAACTTAATTCTACATTAGTAAATTTCCAACAATCCCCTCTTGAAAGAGATTTTGGCGCACTCACATGTTGCCTTTTTCAGCAATCTTTCAGCGGACAGATGTTGCATTTGGATAGGTAGCGTCCGCTTTGAACCTTCCATAGTTGAATACCATCGGACTTACTTACTGCGCGGTGAATGTGATGTATTAAACCGTCAGTGTTTAGTGTAAGCCAGGTCAACGGTACCAACACAACAACTTCTCTTAATCTGTTCTTCGTAATGTTTTATCTGTTTTGGCCGTGGACACTTCTTTGATTCTTAAGTGTGTTCATTTGAGGCGACTTGTCCTCGCACTTAAATAGGTGGTCTCCTACAAGGTATCCTGCTATACCCCACTTTACAAGTATTAGGAACCATTAAAATTTTCCCCAAACCTAACCTCAACCGTTGAGGATCATTAAAGGTTTTGAAAACTTAACCTTTACCCACACTGCAGATAACACTTAATGTCTGTCGTGGGAACGACTTTGAGTTGATGTTTCTTTATAGAAATCACTATCCAAAATGCTCATACTTCTACCGAAACGCTCAACTGAACCTTTACAACTTAGTTTTTCATTGAACATAATTCCTGGGATCTTCAGTCAGTAAGGTTGGGTTACCACCGTATTGATCCTTATAGCTTGAGTTTTAAGCCCATTCCCCTAGACAGGCAGAACATCTGATCTTTGGGTAAGCCTTTTGTCAATGGGTCCGCTATGTTATCCTTTGATTTTTTGTAATCAATGGATATTATACCCGTGGTGATCAGCTGCCTATCGGTCTTATGTCTCCGCCGAATATGACGAGACTTTTCATTGTACATAGAACTCCGTGCCCTTCCTAGAGCCGACTGACTGTCGTAGTGGATCGTTACAAAAGGTACGGGTTTGTCCCAACAAGGAACATCCTCTAAAAAGTCGTGAAGCCACTCAGCTTCTTCTCCTACTTTGTCTAAAGCAATAAACTCTGATTCCATCGTGGATCGGGCGATGCAAGTTTGCTTAGAGGATTTCCAAGACACAACCCCACTACCAATCGTAAATACATACCCACTAGTGGACTTGGTGTTCTCTGTTGACACCCAATTTTGTCTCATCTTTTATGATTTTATTCGCAATTTTTAATATTTTGACACTTTTAAAATAATTTTAAAATATAGGCATATATGTGTGTATCTTCGTATTATTATTATTATTCGCATATTTTATATCATTTGCATTTTTATAATAATCATAAGTTATCCGAAAATTCTATGTTATTTTATTATTGCACCGCATTTCCCTTTTATTAAGCATTAAACATTTCACAAATATTATATTTTTATTATTATCACATCGTTACGCTATTTTAAATAATTCACATCTTTTACAAAAAAATATATATATATATATACAAATATGTTTTAATATTAAACCCCTTTTATATTTTTCAATTCCCAACCCAATACAATTTCTACCCAACCTAAATTAAAACCCATTTTTTCGTCCAAGCCCAATCCCCAAAATAAACTCCACAACCATTTAAAAACCAATTCCCAAATCCCAAAACCCAACACCCTTAAACCAAAAACAATTTCACCAAGCCCAACCGGCCCAACCCCTTTATTTCCCTCAATTCCCACAACCCACAACCAAAGCCCACCCGCCAGGCCCGTCGGCCCCAAACCCGAACCGGTCCAGCCCAAGCCCATTTCCCCTTTGCCCTTTTAATTCCCCCTTTAAAACCCCAAAACCCAAAAAAACAAATAAAAAAACCAAAATCGAAAAAAACCTAAACCCTACCCCCCCGAACCAGCGCCGCACACCCCACGCCCCCGACCCCACTCGCCGGTCACCTCGCCCCTGCCACCACCCACTCCCTGACACCAACCCTGACACCACCACACCCCTCCCGTCACTTCGCCCACGCCCATACCCCTAAAATCCGCTTCCAAAATTCAGAAATCTTTACCTTTAATTCGAATTTCAAACTCGTTCTTGGGGGGAAATCCACCTATAAATACCCCATGTTGTTCTTCATTTTGAGGGGAAGATTTTCGGGGGAGAAAAAAATAGATTTTCAGAAGGATTTTCGGAAGATTATTCCATATATACATAAATATTTTGTTGTGTTCTTGAGTTTAAAGCATTTTGGCTTCTTTGTTGTTCAAGAATCAAGTCCGAAAAGGTTTGTCATCCCCTTTGATTCTCGATTTTTCTTCACGATTTCGGGTCGGGTCGACCCGACTCGGTCGACCGGTTCGGGTAACATTTTCGAAATTCTTGCATTTCATATTTATGTATGTTGGTTATCGAATTTGGTGTTAAGATTTGATTTGGATCACGATTTTTGGGTCGGATTCTTGACCGGTCGGGTCGACCCGATTTAAATTTCCAATTTTCTTACATTGTCTTCTTTTTGTTGTTATCATTGGTTATCGAAATTGATGAAATTATTTGATTCGGGTTGAAACTCCAATTCGGGTCGGGTCATCGACTGGTCGGGTCGACCCGATTTGAACATTTTCGAGAATTCTTGCATTTCATATTCTTGTTATTGGTTATCGAATTTGGTGTTGAAATTTGATTCGGACCGGGTCAACGGCCGGTCGTCGGGTCGACCCGGTTTGGGTAATATTTTTCGAAATTCTTGCATTTTCATATTCATGTATGTTGGTTATCCGAATTTGGTGAACATTTGATTTCGGATTCGATACCGATTCGGTCGGGTCAACGGACGGGTCGGGTCGACCCGGTTTGGGTTTTCCAAATTTTCTTGCATTTCATATTCTTGTTATTGGTTATCCGAATTTGGTGTAAAAATGTGATTCGGGTTTGGATCAACGATTCGGGTCGGGTCACGGACCCCGGTCGGGTCATCGACCCCATCCGGATATTTCCGAATTTTAGAACTTGGGTCGGATACTTTAATTGCTCACTGCTCGTTGCTTTTCTTGTTTTATTGTTTTATTAATATTGCACGGCCGATGAAATTAAATTCGAGGCCGCGCTCTGTTTCTCGTTTTTTCGGTTCTTGTTTTAAGTATCCGTGCAACGGATATTTACTTGTTTTACTTTGTTTTTAAACTAAACGTCACGTCTTTTCGGAAATTACCTCTCATTCGCTTCTTCGCTTCTGCTTCGCTTCGCTTCTGCGCTTGCTCAAGCATCGCTATCGCTACGCTATCGCTACGCTGCGCTCGCCTCGCTTCTTACTGCGCTGCTATCGCTACGCCACGCTATCGCTACCGCTACCGCTACGCTATGCATCAAGCGCTACGCTTCTTCGATACTGCTTATCGCTTCTTTGCTTTAAACATCCATGCAACGGATATTTAATGTTTTATTGTTTTAAACTAAACACGCGTCTTTTCGAATTTGTCTCTCGTTTTTACGCTTTCGACGATTCTTGCCTCCCGACTTCTTGTTTCTTTGCCTTATTTTAAAATTTTACTGATTTGAACACGATACTATATCTTGGCCGATGAAAAATATCCGTCGATTTTGAGGCCTCCACGATTGCAAAGACGGAAATATAACTTCGGGCAATGATGAAGACTTAAACCTTTTATTTCATCCGAGATCAACATGTTTAGTAGGCGAGGTGAATTATATATTCGCGACCACGACGTGATTATAGTGATCTTTTCTATTTCACCCGAGAGACCAACACGTTTAGTAGGCGAGGCAATCAAAATAAACCACATTAGTCATATGTTTGCAGCCACGACGTGATTGGAATGTTCTTTTCAAAATTTAAGTCTGAGCCCTCCGTGATCAAAACATTCACCGTTTTGAATACGGATATGAAGTTATTTGTATTTAATTGTTTTTAACCGTTTGTTCTTGACGGCTTACGAGGGATTAAAGTAAATAAAGGCGAGATATTCCTCGGAGTTTATCTTATTTTATTTCTTTCTTTAATTCAGCTTTTATCCCGCTTTGTATTGTAATATTATTTATCGCACTTATGTAACTATTGAAATGCTTAGAAAAGGCAAACTTAGGATTAATTCATAGGGTAGTTTAAGATTTGAAGCCCGTCGCTAGCTTATTTATTTGTAGGCTCGGTTAAATTCAAACTTAGAAATCCTTCGCTAGTTTATTTATTTTAGGCTCGTCACGCATATTCAAGATTTTCAAAACAACTTTTGTCATCTTTTATTTGCTTTATTAAATCATACCGAATAAGTTTATCTTTTGTCAATTTACAATTCATTGATTCCCCAAATTTTACTTCTTTGGCATTATAAATAATTTGTTTTACTATCAATTGTCAAATACATATGTTGTCAACTCTACATGTATTTCTCTTTAAATACCATACAAATGCATATTTTGAAAAAATCTCTACATTTATCTATCTTTTAAAATGCATCTCTTTTCATTAATTATTTGCAAATATCTTTTAAACTTCATGCTTCAAAAATGCATTTTTTCTAGTAATAATTAACCTGAGTTTGACCGGATAACCGCAAGTTAGCGGATCTTAAAGGATGCCTAACCCCTTCCCTTTAGGATAATAAAGAACCCTTACCTAGAATCTCACTAGTTTCGCAGACCTTAAAATTGGAGTTTACATTGCAGCATTTAGTTTAATATTTAGGTGTCCTAATTCACCATAAAAAATAATTAGGTGGCGACTCCTCAATTCTTTACCCAGGAATCACCGAAATACGCCGTGCTCCGCTCCGACCTCTCGCGGGGGGTCGGGTCAAAATCGGGCGCGACAGAATGGCGACTCTGCTGGGGATGCTTTCAGGTTCTTAACCATAGCAAATTCAGGTTAATTATAATTGTGCTTTACTTTCACTCTTTGTTTGATGTAATGCTTTGATTTTTTGCATGCATAACTGCTTTAATTGCTATATTGTTTTACTGTTTTCCTTAAATTGGCTTTTCGCTCATATTTCTTCCATTCTGGAAAATTGACACTATCACACACTACACGCGAGGTGTGTTTTGCGCACCCGCAAATTTCTTTCAAATTACCAAATTTTAGGAGAGTTGGCGTATGCGCGGAGTGACCGGACCATCCGGTGGCCGCGTAGCCTTCTCACTCGAGTTGTCCGCTCGGGAACCTTGTGTCTAGTCAGCCAAATCTTAGAGAATTTAGGGTAGAGCTATACCACCCTTTATCTTAAGTCATGCATGCATACACCTTAGGTGGGTCGATCCTTGGCATCGATTCCACAATTAAGAAATCCACCAAAATTGTCGACGGGTCACACAACCCAACGATCAATCATCATATTATGTGTAGCGTGATAAGGATAGACTAATCCAAGACTAATCATGACATGCTGAAATTGGAAAATGTACATTCATTTTGTCTCATTTCCGACAAAGCATTACGGTTTAGCGACTTGGATCAAACTTGTCGTAATCCCGCATATCGGCGTTTAGGCCTACCTACGGCATAAGAGGCCCCATGTATATTAGGACGCGCATATACAATTTGCTTGCTATTTTCTCTTGCTTTCCACTCGTGTATATTATTTAAATCAATAATTACTCACCTTATACTAATTTGGTTTTCTTCATTTTTCAGGAGTTTCATTTTGCCTTATTTATTTTCCCAAAGGTTGATTCGTGTTGACTAAAACTGGTGGAGCACCCTATCTTTTATTTTCCAATCATGCCTACCCAAGTTGTATTAGTGCTAACTTATTGAAACAATGCGATTTAAATTGAGGCTCAATCGCATTTATGCATTTTAATGTATTTTGCCTCTACCTTTTGAAAGCTTAAAAAGACAAATCGCATTGCTTTTGCTATTTTAAAATCTATGTTGTTTAATAGTTTTCTTCTTTTTCATCATGCAAACTAATCATGTCGATAATGTGTGACACATTTGAAACAAGCGAGCAAGACTTCGAAGAATATGAGGAAGACTCGCAACCGGAAGAACTGGGCATTTTTTTAAATAAGTCAAAGCCGATTTGGAAGAAACATCGGGATGGTTGATAGTTACAAGCATCGGCACGGACGTTTGCCATTTGTACTCTTGGGCTGCCACGCTACGACCAGGACTTCTACTGGGGCATTTCCCTATCATTCGAAGCCAAATCGGTACGAAGAGACTCATTGATGAAAGCGGATGGACGCAATCGTCCCGGCAACCTTATCGGGGATAGAATGGCCGAAAACCATCAATGCGGATGCAATGAAGAGATACCATATCTAAGATTAGTTATTCTTTATGTAATACTTTTTTCTATGTTGTAAACGTTGCGCTCCCTCGGCGGGATACGCATAGGACCCACGTAGGGTTCCGTTTCTTTAGATCACAAATTTCCCCAAGTTCCTTTTTACTTGTAATGAACTACGTCATGACCTGATTCCCTCGGCGGGATACGTAGGCGGCCACATCGGCTTCGGTCCCATTTTTTAGAAAAACCCATACAATCTCCTTTGCTTGTAATGAACTACGTCATGACCTGATTCCCTCATGGGGATACGTAGGCGGCCTAAATCGGCTTCGGTCCCACCATTAGGAAATATTTTTTCTCCTTTATATCACATATGAAAAAATGCACCCATCTGATCACCCTGATAAGATAGGCAAGCAAATCACACAAGACTCGGTGGTCCGTTCGAAAGATCATCATCCTCACATATCAGAAACTGGGGCATTTTTTTTAAGGGATCACTACCAGAGGACGCCGATAAACATGGAAAAGCATCGGCAAACTAAGTCTTCAGCCTAAGAGGATTTTGGATAAGACGTTTGCTCTGTTTCACCGCATGTCACTGCTCGACAGATATTTACATATATGCATACTTTCTTATAAGCAATTTATTTTTAACAAATATTTCCATTAGAGTTCGACAGAACTTTTTACTTATATGCCTACTTTCTTATAAGCAATCATTTTCAACAAATATTTTTTCATTAGAGTTCGACAAGAACTTTTTAATGATAAGCATACTTTCTTATAAACAACTTATTTTCAACAAATGTTTTCATTAACGGTTAGCTAAGACTGGGAACTAGATAGGGGCTACAGGTCCGAATCAGCGGAACATGCAACTATCAAGAGCAGAAGCTACAAAGTCAACGCGAATCAACCGCCCCTTCCCCAAACTCACAAATTTTCTTTGAGTACAGGTTATTCAGGTTGAAAAAGCAGGGAAGCCACATCACTTATGATCAATTCCCCAAAGAATTTCGGCACCACAACTCAATACAAGGATTACGTTCTTGTTTTGCATTTATACGAAGACATCATTTTGATCTCACGGGTCCCGACTATTATGTCTGCGCAAAGATGTTATTGCAAATCACAAGGAACGACAACCCGGCAAACCCGACGGCAAAGACGTCGCGTCACATTATCGCCCGTGCCAGGACGACATTTCTATTCACAGTCCACATGAGTTTGGATCGGCGAGAAGACACAACAAGCGAAGTGGAACCATCTCGTTACAACAAACGACGGAGTTTGAATCAACAGAGGATTCAAAGCACAACGTGGAACCTATTACGACAAGCGACGGCAAGGACGTCACTTACATCTCTTACAACAAGACAACATTACAATGACGTCTTCAACGCATCGACTATCTTTTACAAAGATTACAACAACGTCATTGACGTTCTATGCGCAAAGACAACAAATATCTCTTACAAGCATTACAACGACGTCCACAAAGCATTACAATGACGTCTTCAACGCGCAAAGACTATCTTTTACGATTACAACAACGTCATCGACGTTCTTTAAAGACAACAAATATCTCTTACAAAAGATTACAACGACGTCAACAAAGCATTACAATGACGTCTTCAACGCAGACGACCTATCTTTTACAAGCATTACAACAACGTCATCGACGTTCTTTAAAGACAACAAATATATTTTACTAAAGATTACAACGACGTCAACAACATTACAATGACGTCTTCAACGCATCAGCTATCTTTTACGGCATTACAACAACGTCATTGACGTTCGCAACACATCAACTATCTTCAAAAGCATTACAACAACGTCTACGACGTTACGGCGACACGACAACTATTCTTTACAACAACAACAACATCAAGAAAGTCTATGCAACGACAACTATTCTTTACAACAACAACAACATCGAAAAGTCTATGCAACGACAACATCATCAACGTCTATACAACGACGACATCAAGAAAGTCTATACAACGACAACAACATTACATTCTTGCAACAACGTCATCGATTACATTCTTGCAACAACGTCATCACAATGACGTATTCAACACAACTCGTCGATACAACGACGACATCGATGTTACATTCTTACAACAACGACATCAACAAACATTACAATGATGTCATCAACAACGCGCCCGTACAATGGCGTCATGAACACCACGCCTATGCAATGGCGTCTTCGCAAAAACAACTACCTTTTACAAGCATTACAACGACATCAACATCATTACAATGATGTCATCGCCGAACGCGCCCATACAACGGTGCCATCAACAACGCGCCCATACAACGGCGTCATGAACAACACGCCTACGCAATGGCGTCTCCTGCAAAACAACTATATTTTACAAAGCATTACAACGACATCAACGACATTACAATGATGTCATCCGCAACGCGCGCCATACAACGGTGCCATCAACAACACGCCTACGCAACGGCGTCTTACGCACAATATTTATTTTTACGTAAAGACTACAATGACGTCAACAACATTACAACGACGTCTTGAAGACATCATTTATCTTTTACAAGAAAACATCTTTACAACAACGTCCTCGACGTTACGAAAGCGACAACAATCGTCTTTTACATCATTTACAACGATGTCAACAATATTACAACGACGTCTTCAACACAACACGTCAATCCAACGACGTCATTTCAGGCGCCCACCTTATAATGCGGGTATTTTAATTTCAGTCAGGCGCCCACCTCCTAACGAGGGTATTTTAATTTCAGTCAGGCGCCCACCTCCGAATGCGGGTATTTCCAAGTTATTTTTCTCTACAATTTTCCTCAGCAGTTATACACTAATTTTATCTTAAGCTTTAGTTTGCGAAGTTTTTTAATTTGCGGGAACTTCATCACGGCGTGGGACTATCTTTTACGGCGAACCGATGCAAATTGGTCAACGACCTACTTCGAACGTCGATCCGCTTTTCCCATTAGTTTCTCGCATCAACGACCAGTGTCATCCTAAGTCGACACTGGGGCATTGTTGTTTGAATGTGCACCATCTTTTTTTCAACTTCTTCCCCCCGGGGATTCTATTTCTTACCACGCAGTCCCGATGATCGGGACAAAATTGGCTACTCAGTCAACTTCTTTGGCCGAAAACTCTTTCATCGTCTCCGTCCAAAGAGGGGCATCTGTTGACACCCAATTTTGTCTCATCTTTTATGATTTTATTCGCAATTTTTAATATTTTGACACTTTTAAAATAATTTTAAAATATAGGCATATATGTGTGTATCTTCGTATTATTATTATTATTCGCATATTTTATATCATTTGCATTTTTATAATAATCATAAGTTATCCGAAAATTCTATGTTATTTTATTCTCGCAAAATTGCACCGCATTTCCCTTTTATTAAGCATTAAACATTTCACAAATATTATATTTTTATTATTATCACATCGTTACGCTATTTTAAATAATTCACATCTTTTACAAAAAAATATATATATATATACAAATATGTTTTAATATTAAACCCCTTTTATATTTTTCAATTCCCAACCCAATACAATTTCTACCCAACCTAAATTAAAACCCATTTTTTCGTCCAAGCCCAATCCCCAAAATAAACTCCACAACCATTTAAAAACCAATTCCCAAATCCCAAAACCCAACACCCTTAAACCAAAAACAATTTCACCAAGCCCAACCGCCCAACCCTTTATTTCCCTCAATTCCCACAACCCACAACCAAAGCCCACCCGCCCGGGCCGTCGGCCCCAAACCCGAACCGGTCCACCCCAAGCCCATTTCCCCTTTGCCCTTTTAATTCCCCCTTTAAAACCCCAAAACCCAAAAAAACAAAATAAAAAAACCAAAATCAGAAAAAACCTAAACCCTACCCCCCCGAACCGTGCGCCGCACACCCCACGCCCCCGACCCCACTCGCCGGTCACCTCGCCCCCGCCACCACCCACTCCCCGACACCAACCCCGACACCACCACACCCCTCCCGTCACTTCGCCCACGCCCATACCCCCCTAAAATCCGCTTCCAAAATTCAGAAATCTTTACCTTTAATTCGAATTTCAAACTCGTTCTTGGGGGGAAATCCACCTATAAATACCCCATGTTGTTCTTCATTTTGAGGGGAAGATTTTCGGGGGAGAAAAAAATAGATTTTCAGAAGGATTTTCGGAAGATTATTCCATATATACATAAATATTTTGTTGTGTTCTTGAGTTTAAAGCATTTTGGCTTCTTTGTTGTTCAAGAATCAAGTCCGAAAAGGTTTGTCATCCCCTTTGATTCTCGATTTTCTTCACCGATTTCGGGTCGGGTCGACCCGACTTGGGTCGACCGGTTCGGGTAACATTTTCGAATTCTTGCATTTCATATTTATGTATGTTGGTTATCGAATTTGGTGTTAAGATTTGATTTGGATCACCGATTTTTGGGTCGGATTCTTGACACGGTCGGGTCGACCCGATTTAAATTTCCAATTTTCTTACATTCTTCTTGTTGTTATCATTGGTTATCCGAAATTGATGAAATTATTTGATTCCGGTTGAAACTCCAATTCGGGTCGGGTCATTGACACAGGTCGGGTCGACCCGATTTGAACATTTTCGGAATTCTTGCATTTCATATTTTGTTATTGGTTATCCGAATTTGGTGTTGAAATTTGATTCGGACGGGTCAACGACCGGGTCGGGTCGACCGGTTTAGGTAATATTTTTCGAATTCTTGCATTTTCATATTCATGTATGTTGGTTATCCGAATTTGGTGAACATTTGATTTCGGATTCGATACACGATTCGGGTCGGGTCAACGGCCGGGTCGGGTCGACCGGTTTGGGTTTTCCAAATTTTCTTGCATTTCATATTCTTGTTATTGGTTATCCGAATTTGGTGTAAAAATGTGATTCGGGTTTGGATCAACGATTCGGGTCGGGTCACGGACCCCGAGTCGGTCATCGACCCCATCCGGATATTTCCGAATTTTAGAACTTGGGTCGGATACTTTAATTGCTCACCGCTCGTTGCTTTTACTTGTTTTATTGTTTTATTAATATTGCACCGGCCGATGAAATTAAATTCGAGGCCGCGCTCGTTTCTCTCTTTTTTTCGGTTCTTCGTTTTAAGTATCCGTGCAACGGATATTTACTTGTTTTACTTGTTTTTAAACTAAACGTCACGTCTTTTCGGAAATTACCTCTCTCATTCGCTATCGCATCGCTTCGCCATCGCTTATCGCTTGCGCTATCGCTACTGCTATCGCTATCGCTACCGCTGCGCCTCGCTTCGCTATCGCTACCGCTACCGCCATCGCTACCGCTACCGCTACCGCCACGCCATCGCTATCGCTTCTTGATCGCTTCTTGCTTCTTGCTTTAAACATCCATGCAACGGATATTTAATGTTTTATTGTTTTAAACTAAACACCGCGTCTTTTCGAATTTGTCTCTGTTTTTACTTTTTCGATTCGCCTCCACCATTCATTGTTTCTTTGCCTTATTTTAAAATTTTACTGATTTGAACACGATACTATATCGGCCGATGAAAAATATCCGTCGATTTTGAGGCCTCCACGATTGCAAAGACGGAAATATAACTTCGGGCAATGATGAAGACTTAAACCTTTTATTTCATCCGAGATCAACATGTTTAGTAGGCGAGGTGAATTATATATTCGCGATCACGACGTGATTATAGTGATCTTTTCTATTTCACCCGAGAGACCAACACGTTTAGTAGGCGAGGCAATCAAAATAAACCACATTAGTCATATGTTTGCGACCACGACGTGATTGGAATGTTCTTTTCAAAATTTAAGTCTGAGCCCTCCGTGATCAAAACATTCACTGTTTTGAATACGGATATGAAGTTATTTGTATTTAATTGTTTTTAACCGTTTGTTCTTGACAGCTTGCAGGGATTAAAGTAAATAAAGGCAGATATTCCTCGGAGTTTATCTTATTTTATTTCTTTCTTTAATTCAGCTTTTATCCCGCTTTGTATTGTAATATTATTTATCGCACTTATGTAACTATTGAAATGCTTAGAAAAGGCAAACTTAGGATTAATTCATAGGGTAGTTTAAGATTTGAAGCCCGTCGCTAGCTTATTTATTTGTAGGCTCGGTTAAATTCAAACTTAGAAATCCTTCGCTAGTTTATTTATTTTAGGCTCGTCACGCATATTCAAGATTTTCAAAACAACTTTTGTCATCTTTTATTTGCTTTATTAAATCATACCGAATAAGTTTATCTTTTGTCAATTTACAATTCATTGATTCCCCAAATTTTACTTCTTTGGCATTATAAATAATTTGTTTTACTATCAATTGTCAAATACATATGTTGTCAACTCTACATGTATTTCTCTTTAAATACCATACAAATGCATATTTTGAAAAAATCTCTACATTTATCTATCTTTTAAAATGCATCTCTTTTCATTAATTATTTGCAAATATCTTTTAAACTTCATGCTTCAAAAATGCATTTTTTCTAGTAATAATTAACCTGAGTTTGACCGGATAACCGCAAGTTAGCGGATCTTAAAGGATGCCTAACCCCTTCCCTTTAGGATAATAAAGAACCCTTACCTAGAATCTCACTAGTTTCGCAGACCTTAAAATTGGAGTTTACATTGCAGCATTTAGTTTAATATTTAGGTGTCCTAATTCACCATAAAAAATAATTAGGTGGCGACTCCTCAATTCTTTACCCAGGAATCACCGGAACACGTCCGTGCTCTGCTTTGACCCGAGCCAGGTCAAAATAGGGCGCGACATTCTCTATATCAGATATCCAGTTTGCATCACTGTACCCCTCTAGTACAACTATATATCTCGAATAATACAACCCGTAAGTTAGCATCTATTTCAGGTATCGTAGTACCCGATTCAACGCCTTCCAATGATCATTACTCGGATTATGGGTAAACCTATCCAACTTGTTGATTGCATAAGCAATATCAGGTCGGGTACAGTTTGTTATATACATCAAACTCCCAATCACCTGTGCATATTGCTCCTAACATACAGGTGCACCACGATTTTTATCAAGTTTTTTATTTCTATCCATTGGTGACTTCATAGGTGAACTGTCAAATATCTCGAACTTTCTCAATACATATTCGATGTAGTGAGACTGAGATAAGACCAGTCCGCCAGACGTCTTAGAGATCTTTATCCCTAAGATGACATTTGTGATACCCATATCTTTCATGTCGAAACATTGTTTCAACATGTTCTTAGTCTCTAGGATCAAGATAGGACTGCTCCATATGATCAACATATCATCTACGTACAAGCATATCATGTCGAACGAGTCAGAGTTGCCTTTCATGTAGACACATTTGTGTTACTCATTAATGGAGAAATCCTTCGATAGTAAACTACTATCAAATTTTTTGTGCTATTGCTTATGGGCTTTTTTCAGCCCGTACAGAGATTTGACAAGTCGACAGACTTTTTTTTTTTGCCCTGGAATGACATACCCCTCGGGTTGTTCCATATAAATCTCTTCTTCCAAATCACAATTTAGGAAGGCCGTCTTGACATCCATTTGATGTATCTCAAGGTCGCGCAAGTTTGCGATCGCAATGAATACTCGTATGGACGTCGTCCTAGACACCGGGGAGTACGGGTGAAAATAGTCAAGGCCTTCTTTCTGCCGATAGCCCTTGAATACCAACCTAGCCTGTTACTTATATATAGACCCATCTGCTTTATACTTTCGTTTGAGTATCCATTTACTACCTAATGGTTTATTTCCCGGAGGAAGATCAACCAACTCCCAAGTATGGTTATGCAGAATGAAGTCTATTTCATTCTCAATAGCTTCTTTGCAGAGCGGTGCCTCTGGAGTTGACAATGCTTAAGAAATTGTCCTTGGTTCGTGATCAACCATATAAGCCATAAAGTCAGGACCGAAGGATTTATCCTTCCTGACCCTTTTACTTCGCATTGGTTCCATCTCTGGAGTCTCCAAGTTCTGAGAATCTGGAATACCAGATTTCAGATATTCAGCCACTTCAAAGTCCACTAGATCTGAACCATCCTGATCCGGGCAGTCAACGACTCCCGGTTCCTGAGAGCTTTGTTCATAACTTCGTTTGCGAGAGGTTATGTCTTTTTCCTTTCTAGGAAAAGTGTCCTCAAATAATTGAGCATTCCTTGATTCCATGATTGTACCCCCGTGGATATCTGGAATATCAGACTTATGCATTATGAAGCGATAAGCACTAGTGTTATTTGCATATCCGATGAAAATGCAATCTATAGTCTTAGGCCCAATCTTGACCTACTTTGACTTGGGCACTTCGACCTTTGTCAAACAACCCCACACCTTTAAATATTTATAGGTGGGTTTCTTTCATTTTCATAATTCATAAGGAGTTTTGTCCTTACCCTTATGTGAGACTCTGTTAAGAATCGTATTAGCGGTAAGGACGACTTCTCCCCACATATTTTGGGAAAGATCGGAATTGTTGAGCAAGACATTCATCATTTCCTTCAATGTGCGGTTCTTGCGTTCCGCAACACCGTTCGACTGAGGTGAGTATGGAGTCGTCATTTGATGAACAATGCTCGATTCGGCACAATATTCCTCAAACTGCGCTATGTATTCTCCCTCTCTATCGCTACGAATGGATTTAATCCGCATGCTTAGTTGGTTTTCAACTTCTACTTTGTAACGTCGGAACGCTTCAAAGGCTTTATCTTTACTTTTCAACAAGTAAAGGTAACAATACCTTGTGCTATCATCAATGAATGTCACAAAGTACTTATTCCCCATAGTTTGTGCAAACTTCAAATCACATATATCCGTGTGAATAAGTTCTAGAGGAGCGGTATCCCTTTCGACGGATCGAAAAGGAAGCTTTGTGAGTTTTGCCTCTACGCACACCTCACACTTATGTTGAGGGTTTACGTCGATAGACGACAATAACTCCAACTTAACCAACATTTGGATGGACTTATAGTTAACATATCCTAATCTATGATACCATAAATTAGAGGACTCAAGCAAGTAAGAAGAAGAAACTTCAATATTTTGCTTGTACGTATTACATACATGACGTTAACTTTGAAGAGGCCTTCACAGACAAAGCTTCTTCCCACAAAAGTTTCATTCTTGGTGATTATAAACTTATTGGACTCAAATACTAGCCTAAAACCAGCATTAACCAATAAATGACCTGAAATTAAATTTCTCCTAATCTCAGGGACATGCATCACCTCCTTCAGAGTGAGCTCCTTTCTAGAAGTCATCTTCAGAACTACCTTTCCTACCCCTAGCACGTCAGAGGAAGCGTTGTTACCCATGAACAACTTCTTATTTGTAACTGGTGTATAAGTGGAGAAGGCATCTCTATTGAAACAGATATGTCTGGTAGCACCCGTGTCCATCCACCATTGCATGGGATTCTCAACAAGGTTTGCTTCAAGCACCACTCCGAGAACCCCTCAATCATATCGTCTAGAAACATGTATTTGACGACGTTAGCCTGAGCCTTGCCTTTGACCTTGGCCTTCTCTTGTTGCTCAGTCTTGAGCTTGTGGAAATCCTTGATCATATGACCAGGTTTCCCACAGTGGTGACAGTTTCCTTTGAAATTCTCCGTCGCCTGGGTCTTGCCGTCTTTCTGAAACTTGCGCTTCTTGCTTTGGTTCCCTTTGGCCTCAGCCAAATTTGCCTTTGCCTCAGCGGGTTGTTTTCCCTTAGGCAAGGCCTTCTTATTATCTTCCTGAATCTGGGGTTTGATAATAAGTTCCTCAAAGGTCATTTCCTTTGTCTTGAGTTTTAAGTAACTCATAAACTCATTCCATGAGGGAGGTAACTTTTCAATTAGTGATGCAACCAAAAATTGCTCATTTGGTTTCATACCTTCCAAATCCAGGTGATGTAGAATCATTTGGAATTCCTGGACTTAGGACATCACTGTTTTACTATCCACCATTTGAAATTTCAGGAATTTCCCAACGATGAATTTTTTTGTACCGGCATCTTGTGTGTTGTACTTCTTCTGCAGCTTCTCCCATATCTCTTTGGCGGTGCCTACGGTGTAATACACCGTGTAGAGTGGGTCTGACAGGCAGTTCAAAATATAGTTCTTATATATGAAATCACTATGACTACATGCATCAAAAACAATCTTCATGTCATTAATGACATGGATACCTTGACCCCCTTCAGCCGTTTTAACAAGCGAAGAGTCCACTTCATCTCTAGCTTGTGGAGGATCTTCTATTAGGAAATGAGCCATTCCCATAACAGTCAGATAAAACAACATCTTCTGCTGCCATCTCTTGAAGTTGGAGCCCACGAACTTTTTCTGTTCGTTCATGATGGAACCCGGAGGGTGGAGGAACTGTAACGTTCCCTTGAGCAGCAGGAAAGGCGTTGGATGAGCCTTGAGCAGTAGTGAAGACATTAGGTATGTCTTGAGCAGCAGTGGGGAAGTCAAATGGGTTGCCTTGAGTAGCATCGGCAGCAGAATCAGAAGCGAGTTGTTCTCTTCCAGTCATCTTTCTAAGCACTTACAACAAACTTGTCTTAAAATTGTGGTTTACAACAATTACATGAAACGGGAAGTAAGTAAATATTACAAATTTGCTAGAAAGGATAAACTAAGGATTACAACAAAACTGGAATCAAGAACGAAACAAACTCCTTGTGTGATTTGTTGAGTCGAGTGGTGACACTCTGTCTTTAAGACAAGATTGTCCCGTATATATCCTTTTACGTTGTCGGGCAATAGTCTCCCAAGATACAACATCAATTTAACAAATGAGTAAATGAAACTCAAGTGTTACTCTTAAAGAACTTTGAGTATAGTAAACTTGCTAGAGAAGAAGAAGAAGATTTCAGAAAATTTTGTAAGTGTTTTTCTTGTAGTTGAACAATTGAGTCAAAGGCCTCAATTTATAGTGTAAGGAGATGACCCTTCAACTAGCCAATTAATGGCCTTAGCAATGTAATGACACTTATTGAGGTGTTACATTCAGCCAAATAATGGCTGAATTCATGTGCCAAATAATGGAGAATCAATGCTCCAAGACCAACCCAAAAGTTAGAACTTTCCATCTTCCCGTCGCAGCATTCTGCCTCCGAGGTGCCGCGGCTCTGCGAATTAGCGCCGCGGCACCGGTGACTGAAGATCCAATTAGCATCGCGGCGCCGCGCCCTTCGCGGCTCCGCGGCGATTTCCGACTCGTTTCATCTTACACTTCGTACACTTCTTCTTTCGTTTACCAACGTGGAATACTTTATCATTTGGCCGATAACCGTCCATCATTCTATGTCTCAAACGTATTACATACGTACCAATATCTCTCACTAATGAAATTTGTGATACTTGACACTACGTGTGTGCGTGTGTACGTGTGTGGAAACGATGTTTCCGACGTGCGGAGCCCCAATTGTTCGAGTCACAAATAATGAGATAAACTTAATTCCACGTTAGTAAATTTCCAACACCTAGTTCCAATGAAATTGGACCTCTATCCTAAATATATCATGTCCTATATATATTTGATGATGACATTCCCAAATGAATTAGTCATGTTTAATTTCCCCCTAATTTATGTCTTCTATAATCTATTCCAACGGAAAGCAACCAAACTGTGATTCTTGTCCACTCAAAAGCTAGACTATATATGTTAGATTATGGAAATAATTTTTCATTATGTCCTTAATCTTTGTGAATAAAATATATTTGGAATGTAAATATTCTGATTGTAGCATAAACTTTAGTCTTGTAAACAAATATATATTATTACATTCAAGGAATGAAAAGATCAGGGAAAATATTTCGTTCATGGTATCAGAGCAAAAAATTAATCCTAGCCTAAGCCTTAACCTAAGTCGGCCGAACCCATATTTTCGAAACCTTAGCTCCGGCCGCCACCCCCTTCTTCCGAAACCTACCTCCTTCTCCTTCTCCTCTCCTCATCATCCTCTTTTCTTGTTTCTCTCGGGTAACAATGGCCGACCAAAACAAATTTCATCTCGCTCTTGCCGTAAATAACATCAAGAACTTTATTTCGGTGATTCTTGAGATGGAAAAAGGGCAATATTCATCTTGGGCGGAGTTATTCAAAATCCATTGCCCTGCATACCAAGTCATTGACCATATTCTAACTCCAAAGCCTCAATCGAGTATCATAGAAAAAGACAAGTCCACCGATATTGACATGACTCTTTGGTCTCACTTGGATGCTATATTCATTCAATGGATTTACGGCTCCATATCAAACAATCTTTTGCACACCATATTGGAACCGGATTCGACGGCTCAACAAGCATGAGACCGCTTGCAAAATATCTTTCAAGATAACAAGAATTCTCATGCGGTTTATCTAAAAACCAATTCACCAATGTGAAGATGGATGATTTTCCAAATGTCTCCGCCTATTGTCAAGGGTTAAAAATGCTTTCCGATCAACTATGAAATATTGGTGCACCGGTGTCGAATCAAAGGTTAGCCCTTTAATTAATTGCGGGTGTTAATGAACAATATGATGGGGTTGTTACGTTCGTTCAACAAAGTAATCTGTTGCCACCATTTTATGAGGCTCGTTCGAGATTGATTCTCGAAGAAACCCAGAAACTAAAACAAGTGGTGATGGCAGCCAATAATGTTGGTACCTCCATCCTTTCCACCAACACGTATACCAATGATTTTGGCCCTCAAAATTCCGATTCGGGCAGTGGTCAAAATCGCAACAACTATGAACAAAAATGGGGTCAAAATTGCAACAATAACAAATGACAAAATAATGGTGGAAGGGGACGAGGCCGTGATGGTGGAAATCAGTCCGGTGGTGGTAGCAGGGGCAGAACATGCCCCCCGGCAACCGCAGCATCACCAAAACAACGGGCAGTGGGGGCAGTACCCGCCGTAGGGCTGGACACCATAACAGTTGGCAGCCCCGCCATGCCCGTACCCCACAACATCGTGGGCCTGACCACCACCACTTACCCGACAGCCCGGGGTACTTGGCAGCCGTCCACAGCAAGCATATGCAGCCCATGGACCATCTTCTTCGAGTTATGTTCCAATGGACATCGAGCAAGCCATGCACACCATGACTTTCAATGTTCTCGACGACACATGGTATATGGACACGGGTGCGACCTCTCACATGAGAGCATCTCAAGGTACTCTCTCATCTTATTTTAATATGAACAATAATAAAAATATTATGGTTGGCAATGGACAAGAAATTCTAATTCGTGGTATTGGAAAATCAAATCTCCCCCCCTTTACCCACCTTTATATTTAAATAATATCCTACATGCACCCAAAATTATTAAAAACTTAATATTTGTGCGTCATTTCACCACTGACAACAATGTTTCTGTTTAGTTTGATCCGTTTGGGTTTTCTATGAAGGACATTCGGATGGGGATGCCACTAATAAGATATGCTAGCACTGGGGATTTGTATCCCATCACCACCACCAACAACAACCAAGACACATCTCCATAAACTTTTGCTGCTCTTTCTCCTACTTTATGGCATAATTATTTAGGACACCTGGGAGCACCTGTGTTAAACTCCCTTAGAAAAAATAAGTTTATTGATTGTAAACAATCTTTGTGTTTTCCTATTTGTCAGTTTTGCATTTTTGGGAACACATGTTATAATTTAATTAGCACACTTCTTGCTCAATCCTCCATACCGTCATCATTTTGGCATCATGCTCTTCAATGGTCACATAACTCTTAAACATTCTTCCTAGCAAGTTACTTTCAAACCTCTCCCCCACTCAAATTATTTATCATCAGGTTCCCTCCTATACACATTTGAGGGTTTTGGGTGTTTATGTTATCCTCTCTTTCCTTCCACAACAATAAATAAACTTCAAGCCTATAACACTCTATGTGTATTTTTGAGATACCCATATAATTATCGGGACTATAAGTGTTATGATATGTCTAGTGTGGAAATTTTTATCTCTCGTCATGTTATTTTCGATGAGTCCCAATTCCTGTTTGCCACCATACACGTCTTCCCCGCCCTCGTATGATTTTTTAGACACTGGACTACATCCCCTATTGCATTATCATTTAAACAGCCCAGATGCTCAAGCCCAAATGCGGGAGCCTTCTGCTCTCTCTCCCTCGGTCTAGTTAAACAGCCAAACTGTTCAAGCCCAACCGAGAGAGCCACTGCGCTCTCTCTCTCTCGGTTCAGTTAAACAACCCAACCATTCCATCCCAAACGAGGGAGCCCATTGCTCCCTCTCTAACGGTCCAGTAGATTTCCCACACTTACCCGCGGCCTAGCCCAGAAATTCCCGAAACCTTTTTAGCTGGGTTGAGCTTTTCTCCGGCTGAGACTAGGCCCAATAAATGCCAGGCCACAAGCCCACACAAACCCGACAGTCCCACTAGCCCCAACAACCCTTTTTGGGTCAGGCCCCAACCCGGTCCATCGAAACCCGTAGCATGCATGAGATTTTTCAGCCTAAGCGTCATTTTAATCTGACGACATCGGTCCAACCATCCTCGATTCCCCGTGTTAGATGAAATTGATGCTCTTATTAAAAATAAGACGTGAGAGTTGGTGCCCCGTCCTTCTAATGTAAACATAATTCATTCTATATTAATTTTGTGTTATAAAAAGAAATCTGATGGTTCCTTTGAGAGGCACAAAGCCCGTCTTATTGGTGATGACAAGTCTCAATAGGTTGGTGTGGATTGTGATGAAATATTTAGCCCAGTTGTTAAACCAACGACTATACGAACGGTTCTTAGTTTGGCTATATCAAAATCATGGTCCATTCATTAGTTGGATGTAAAGAATGTATTTCTCCACGGTCACCTACATGAAACAGTTTACATGCACCAGACTTTGAGATTTTGAGATCCTATTCATCCAGATTATGTTTGCTTGTTGAAGAAGTCTTTATATGGTCTCAAACACGCCTCTCGAGCATGGTAACAGGTTTGCTGAGTTTGTTTCCACACTGGGCTTCTCACATAGCAAATCCGATCAATCTTTGTTTATTTATCAGAAAGGGAATGACATGTCATACATTCTTCTCTATGTTGATGACACCATCACTCACAACATCCTCTGATTCTCTTCGCCGGTCTATTATGTCTCGCCTTGCATCTGAATTTGCTATGAAGGATTTGGGTCCCTTGAACTATTTTTAGGCATTGATGTAACTCAACATACAAGTGGTTTATTTCTTTGACAAAGAAAATATATCGAGGAGATAATTGATAGAGCCGACATGTCTTCATGCAAGCCGTTACCTACGCCGGTGGATACAAATGCTAAGTTGAGTAACTTTTCGGGGTCTCCATACGACGATCCGACACATTACCGCAGTTTAGTAGGGCATTGAAATATCTCACCTTTATGAGACCTGATATATCATATGATGTTCAACATGTATGTTTACAGATGCATGACCCGAAGGAGGAACATATGGGTGCTCTCAAATGAATTCTGCGGTACATTCAGGGTACTCTTGATTTTGACTTACATCTTTATAAGTTAGCCATTTCTGGTCTCACTTCTTATACCGATGTTGATTGGGGTGGATGCTCGGATACCAGACGCTTCACCTCTGATTATTGTGTATTTCTCGGAGACAATTTGATCTCGTGGTCGTCAAAGTGCCAACCCATGTTATCTCGATCTAGTGTTGAAGCCTAATATAGAGGGAATCGTGTTGGCTCCATAATCTTCTATTGGAGCCCCATTGTCCAATCAAAAAGGCAACCAACGTTTATTGTGATAATGTGTGTGCGATATATCTGTCCGGAAACCTCGTACAACATCAACGCGCTAAACATATTGAGATGAATATTTTATTTGTCCGTGAGAAGGTTGCACATGGACAAATTCGTGTTCTCCATATCCCGTCCCGCTATCAGATTGCCGATATATTCACAAAAGGTCTTTCGCATATACTCTTTGATGATCTTAGGGGCAATCTCAGCGTACAAGAGCCTCCCGCTAAGACGGCCGGGAATGATAGATTATTTGAATGAAAAGATTAGGGAAAATCAATATACCATTTCAAATTACTTTGTAATTGCAAGAATCAGTCACTTTTGTGTATTCATATTACTATTGAAACTTTGACACGAAGTCCTCTTTTTTATAATAAGATAAGAATATTGTGAGGCAAATGCTCAATGGAACTATCTATTACTCCCTCGGGTATTTAAGCTACTTATTATTAAAATATTCTTGTACATTTCATGATGTTTTTTTAATTGCCTTTTTCAGTCTACAGAAATCTTTGGGAATTTATCTATTGGAAATATCTAAGTCCTTGTCGTTCGTGCAAACCATTTTGGAAAAAATCCATTATGAGATGGCAGGCAACGAAAAACTTAGACATATGGTCCATGCGGTGGAAAAACAATTTTCAGACTTCCCGAACATAAAACAATAGCGTTGAATTATAGGAGAGCTTGATTTTTGCTAGTTCGGCCTCGTACATAACTCACGTCTCAAAAATTAGCTCAAAATGAGGCGGATAGCCCAAGCCCTGGTATATATTTTCTTTAATTTTGTTTTTCAAATATTTTGATATATATTACTTGCAATAATAATTTTTCGAAAACAATCTTTTTATCATAGTAGGATAAAATTTGCATATACTCTACGTTTCCCAAATTTCACGTATGAAATTACACCAAATATATAATTATTGTTGTCATAAACATGACAATCTCAATTTTTGTACTTAGAGGATCACCATTGAATAACAACAGGCCATATATTACCCCCTCGGTCTAAATTTGTTTGAAAGTTGATCAGTTACCGATCAAACAACTTTTTCTTTAACTTAATTTTAAATATAGATTATTCGAGTATTTTATAATAAAATTTATATATTTTAAAACTAAATAAAAAATACTATAAGTCTGCATAATAGATAATTCACAATATATGAAAAAGAGTTTGAAAAAATCATAATAAAAAAAAGAGTTGTTTGAATCTCAAACTGATCAACTTTCAAATAAATTGACACAGATGGAGTAATGAGTATATAGTGGTGGCCCACTTTCCAGCTCACCAATAGATAAAGACATAAGATACCATACGTGGCACATTACACTTGCTGACAAACCACTGTGAGGGCCCATTTTGTGGATATTTCTAACTTCAGAAATTAGGACCCTCTTTTTAATAAAGAGGTACACTTTAAACCCATATCCTTTTATCCTTTCTCTTTTGGCATTGGACCATTTATTTTGGGCAGCAAATCTTGTGTCCTTAGTCCTTACTGACGGTCTCAAACTTGTCACTAGCATATAATACCTTTTTCATTTTCTCACCCATTATTTGATACCTAATTTGAGGTTTCGAGTACTTTAGATTAATCTGAATTCACATTACTTAAGGTACATTAAAAAAAAAATCCTGTAAATATATTTTTAAATTTTAGAGCTCAAACTCAAGATTTCTGATTAAGAATAAAAACAATCCTATCCATCTAGCTATAATTCTTGGTGTATCATATATATTTTTTTTGGTAAGGAAAGTAAAGTATATCTAGTTTTTTTCTTAATAGATGTGGTGTCTTGCCAACTTGCGTACACCTTAACTAATTCTGTTATCTCTCACTAGCACATAATCGAGTAACTTCTATAGAGTACCTGCTACCTTTCACTAGCACATATATGAGGTCACTTCTATGAGTATCTGCTACCTCCCACGAACACAAGTATTGAGTAATTTTGTCCATCAATACGCACAAATAAAAAGAAATTACCTAATATTATTGGAATTAGTCTCCATTGAGATTCAAATTGAAAACCTCATGGTACTAAACTCAATTCATCGACTACTAAGGTAACATAAATACATTTACTCAAACTTCCCAAATAAGTTGTTCCAATGGCCATCAAATTGGTCCATCAAAAATTAAAGGGACTATTCAATTTTTTGAATTTACCTAACTCCATATCACAACCCAATTGATATGAATTGCTAAGACCATAAGATGGATATAGTCCTAATATTTTTTCAGATGTATAACCGACCAAAGCAATATTCTCTTTGGAGGCAAAAGGACAATCCAATTATGTGAAATTTCTATACTTGATGTGTGTGTGAGATCATATTTCACTTCAAATCATATAATGGTCACATCAAAAGAAATTTGAGATGCTTGATGAGGCCAAACACTTGCATCTAAAAGTCACTTTCTACTAGCATGACATAGGGTATGGGGTTGGTTAATGAAGACCAAAAACTAAGATAGGTGGTGAAATATATTGATTATGACTCATGATTATTGCCATACTTATATTGCACTACTAATTTTGAACAAGAACTCAAGTGTTGTCTACATCTTCCTACTCCCTATTCTTTAGTAATTGCGTGTTCTATTAAGTACTATATTACAAAACTAACTAAAATTCAATAGCAAATAGGTGTACCAAATTCACTTAGTGGAGATAGGATGTTCATTAGAGGAGTGCATCATCAATATATATACATAAAAAAAAATTAATCTTATATATATGGCATAAGGGTTCGGCGTAGGGATGGCAACGGATCGGATCTGGACCGGATCCTACTAGATCCAGATCCGTTTTTCATACCCGAATCCAGATCCGGATCCAGATCCAGCGGGTCCATAAAAATCATATCCAAATCCGGATCCATCGGATCCGTCGGGTCCACGGATCGGATCTGGATCCACATGTAAAAAAAATTACCTTGCTAAAAATGTAACCTTGCTAAGAATTTTTTTGAACTGACAAACGATTTTTACTTAGCTAACAATTTACTGTTTTTCAATTTTGAAATGTTCATATGAGATATTTTGTTCGTTGTCTCGTTTTGATTGTGAGCTATTAATTAAAAATGTTGGACAATGACAAAAGTTGTGGAAAATGGTGACTAGTATTTTCACAGTGCAGAACTTGCATGTGCTTGGAATCTTCATAAATGAAGTGAATATAATTTTAACTACTTGTCTATGGAGATGTTAGTCATTCACTAATATAACATTGATTTTATTATCGAAGTTACCTCTTTATTTTTTTGTTTTTGAGTTAACGCGGGGATAAATTAAACTTGTTTTGAGAATTAAACTTGCAAGGATGTGCTTAGCAATTTTAAGAAAATACTTATAAAATTACATTCTAGATTATGAATATATTTAATAAAAAATGGATCCACGAGTCGGATCTGGACCGGATACGGATCTCAAATACAAGATCCAGATCCAGATCCGATCCGTCATAAACGGATCCGGATCCGTCGGGTCCAAATTTTGAAGATCCATATCCTATAAAACGGATCTGGATACACCGGATCCGGATCGGGTCCAGGATCCATTGCCATCTCTAGTTCGGCGGAACCACTTTCCTCCCTTTAAATCCCTCTTGTCATAGTGTTTGGTTTAATGGCCAACGATAAATTGTTGAGGAATTTCTTTTCATTTATCTAATCTTTTGATGGACGTAGAATCACTCGATAACTTTATTTATGGGAGGTATACAATAAGTATACTATGAAATAATCGAAGTGCGCGTAAGTAGTACGGACAACATTATTAAAAGAAAAAGGAGCACTAAAATCTGTGAAAGTATTTTGCTAAATGTTTTTCATATGAAGCAGCATACATTAATCCATTGTTATATTGCCAGATGTCACCAATCAATTAAGTAGTACTACTGATAAAACTGGTGGTTCCCAGTGTGGAATTGCTAATAATTGACAGCTTAAGGTCCATATTTTATAAATGATGCTTTAATGACTAATAATGCTCAACTTGTTGGTGATCCTAATTCCTACCTAAATCTCTTAAAATTATCTGCTTTATCCATAATCTATTCATAAAAGGTGTTACTTTATTGGTTTATAATATCCATTCTTTATCTACTTGTGAGAAGATTTGTTGAACTAATATATACAGGACCTAGAAACTTAGGAGGGACTAAGAATTCATCAATATAATAAATATTGATTATCCTTGTTAATTATTTAACTAAACACAATAATAATTGGCAGCTTCCACTACCAAGAATTTTGCCGTCAACGTGTGGGCCTGCATGGGTTCATAATTTGGATTACTACAAAAACGACAATTATGAGCTTGGTTCAAAGACATTTGCTGGTCGACATCCATAAGCAGATTCAAAATTTTAAATTAGTAGATGTGAGTAATCACTGCTACTCCGTTTTTACAAGGCAAGTGCACAAACATCCCCTTTTTAGGATTATAACCTAAATTTATAGTTTTTAAAATTTAGTCGCCTCAGAATAAATTTTAGACATGTCCGTATGAAGTTAAAATCACGTGTCTACATTCAAGGATATAGCATTGGGGTCAATGTAGTAGGTTGAAAACTATGAGGTATTCATATTCGGTTCCCAATAGAGGCAAAAGATATTAAGTGATTTTTTTCATCTGTCTAAACCTTGGTAGATAGAGTTATCCAATACCTATGCTGGTGAGAGGTAGCAGATGTCCTGAATTAGTAGAAGTGTGCGCAAGCTGACCCAAACACTACTGAAAGATGGAATAATTTCCCTTGGGGATTCCTTTCATTATTCACAATATATATAGTTGTACAAGGTTGATTTCTAATATGGTACAAATCCTAACTTACCTTACAAAGGTTGATTCCTAATACAATTAGAATCCTAAGTTACCTTAAATATACATCTATCATAATTACAAAATATACGGAGAATATTCTGAGAATATTCGCTAATACTCCCTCTCAGACGGAACGGGAGGAGGCCGAATGCTAAGGCTGGATCGGAAGTCGGTGAAGAGCTGTCGCGGTAGTCCCTTTGTGAAAATGTCGCCATACTGATAAGAGGAAGGCACGTGTAAAATTTTGACCTGACCAAGGACAACCTTCTCTCGCACAAAGTGGATATCCATCTCAATATGCTTAGTCCGCTGATGTTGGACTGGATTACGAGACATATAGATAGCAGATATATTGTCACAATAGACTATAGACGCCTTGCGTAATGGACACTGGAGCTCCAAAAGAAGATTTCGGAGCCAACAGATCTCAGCGACGACATAAGCAACTCTGCGATATTCTGCTTCGGCACTCGAACGGGATAGCGTGGCCTGCCGCTTGGCGGACCATGAGATAAGATTATCCCCAAGAAATACACAGTACCCTGAGGTGGAGCGACGTGTGTCGGGGCATCCTGCCCAATCTGCATCCGTGTAGGCTAGTAACTTGGTTGGGGGAGAGGGGTATAGATGTAAACCAAAGTCTAGTGTGCCCTTAACATATCTGATAATACGTTTGAGGGCGGCAAAATGAGACTCTCGGGGTCGTGCATGAACGGACACACCTGGCTGAACGGCATATGCAATATCGGGCCTAGTGAATGTAAGATCCTGAAGAGCACCTGCTAGACTCCGACATAAAGTGGGATCAGAAACTGGCACACCATCATTGGCACTAAGCTTGGATTTTGAGTCCATCGGAGTTGGCATAATTTTACAATTTGTCATCTTGGCCCTGTACACTATCTCTTCTGCATACTTACGCTGACACAGGAACATAGTGGCTGCAGATCTTGTCACCGATATACCCAAAAAATAACTTAGCTTGCCCAAGTCAGTCATAGCAAATTCAGTTTTGAGTAGAGCAATGATTTCATTCTTCAACCCGTCAGATGAGGCAGTAAGAACAATGTCATCGACATACAATAGCAAATATGCAGTGCTGCTACCTCGGTGAAAAGTGAAGAGAGATGTATCACACCTGCTACATACAAAACCAATCTGCAGAAGATACCCGGCGAACTGATCATACCAAGCGTGGGGTGCCTGTTTCAATCCATACAATGACTTCCTGAGACGACACACAAACTTCGGAGCTGCCGGATGAACAAAGCCAGGAGGCTGATGCATGTACACAGTCTCTTTCAAATCCCCATGAAGAAACGCATTCTTGACATCAAGCTAATGAACCGGCCAATGCATGCCCATAGCAATGCGAGAACGATCGAATAGTGGCCGGTTTAACAACCGGATGAATGTCTCACCACAATCGGTACCTCACGCTTATTAGTGCCATTGGCAACTAGTCTTGCCTTATACCTCTCTAAGTCACCACTGTTTCTAAACTTGTGACGAAATAGCCACATACACCGGATAACATTCACACCAGCTGGTCTAGGTACCAAATCCCAAGTGTTCTGCTTAGTTAAAACGTTAAATTCTCGCACATGGCCGCATTCCAATTTGGGTCCAGTTTTGCTAGTTTTGGATTTTTTGGAATGGGTGATAAGGTTTGTGTGGAGAGATTGAATTGAACCTTGGGTTTGAAGATCCCGTGTTGTGCACGAGTCTCCATGCGATGTGAGGGCGGTGGTGGTGGGTCGGGGGCGTGAGGTTCTTTGGTCCACTGGTTCTGGACTAGTGGGCAGCAGTTCAGATGGGTTGTTTTTTGTGTTCTTTGGTTGGCACGGAAATCTGCGACTGCGGGGCCGTTCTTTGGAGTGCGGGGCGACGAAGAGTCGTTGGTGGTGCAGGTGACTCGACTGGGGGATGTAGGGGTGAGCATGGAGCTGGTGGGGTGGTGCCGGACGGTGGCGAGACTGTCGGAACTGTGGGCTGCTGTTGGTATAGATTTTGGATGACGGGGACATACTTGGTTCATCGAGAAAGATGTAATCGGTGGTCTGAAATTTTCGGAGATTTGAAAAAGGAAAGATTGTCTCGTCAAAGGTGACGTGACGGGAGACGATGATTTTGCGAGTAGCAATGTCATAGCACAGGTAGCCCCGATGATTAGGAGATAGACCAAGGAAGACACATGGAAGAGTGCGAGGGGCAAGTTTGTGGGGTGCAGTAGAGGCTATGTTACAAAGATTGATTCCTAATATAATTAGAATCCTAATTACCTTAAATATACATCTATCATAATTACAAAATATACGAAGAATATTCTCGAGAATATTCGCTAATAATTACAATCATAAAAACGTTAGTTTCTAATTTGTTAAATCTGTCAAAGCCTAAATCCATATCTCATGCATAAAGTTAATTCTGAGGTGGCTAAATTTTATTTTTCGAGGAAGTTTCATTTTATGAATCTCCTCGTAGAAGTTTCAAATTCTGCCACAGCAGGTCTCCCCACCCCCACCCCCACCCCCACCCCGACCTAAAAAAAAAGACACACGTTAGCTCCATGCAAATGATTAATTGTTTTCAAGTGTATGATGTAACGAATAAGATTATGATACCAAATTCTCAATGTTCTAATCCAGCTAATGTTTCATAGATGTGGCCATAACTATTCAGCCCAAGTTCTCCACCAATAGAAACCATTCATGTGACTTATTTTTAACAACTTTTTCCTCATAGGGGCTTCTTATGTTTCTTTTAAGGTACAAGTTTTTTGTTAAAGTTTTACCATATTCAGTATAGTCCGATACCTAGCAGATAAATTATATTCCATCCGTCCCAATTTATGTGATATAGTTTGACTAAAAACGGAGTTTAATAAAGAAAGGAAGACTTTTGAAACATGTGATCTAAAACAAGTCATAGATATTTGTGTGGTGGTAAATCATTTCATTAAGGGTAAAAGAGAAATTTTCAAGTTAAATTATTTTTAAATATAGAAATGTATCATTCTTTTTGGAACATACTAAAAAGAAAAGTATATCATATAAATTGAGACAGATGGAGTAATGCAAAAATAGACATGACTTTTTGTTGTTTTTCATTTTCACCCGATATTTGGTACCCGTTTTGGAATTTGGACTAATTCGAATTCGCACAGGAAAGCCCACTTTGGGTAAAACGATTCCCACCAAAGGAGACTTCAGAAATAGACATGATGATAATGAAGTGCTAGTACTCAACTGATGACACTTTAAAGAGCTGTATCCAGGCTAGCTTCATGCCATGCTTGTGACCTAATAGGTCATGGTGCTACTGAAGAATACTGTCACATAATGGCAACATCAACCAGCTAACACACTACCAACAAAAGAAAAAAAAATAGTGGAACATGAGTCCCTCTTTGCTAAGCTCCACTCTATTCTTTAATGACACAATTTGCCTGTTCTCTGGTTTCACCACGTATCACCATGTGCATTATTAAAGCGTTGAATCCAAAATTTAGATTTAATGTGTTCAAAATGAGTGGATCTTAAGTACGTATATATTCAAACATTATATATTTTTTACATATATATACATAATTCTATCCAAAAGTAGTGAGTTTAGTCTGACCAACATAACCTCCCCTACAAACCACCTTTGTATGGATAAGTGTTGATTAGAGCCTACGTGAGAGAAAAAAGTGCAATGCTACTTGAATTCCTCGTGATGGCTTATCTTAAAATTTAAATTACGATAAAGATAGAAAATTGAGTCAGTCCAATCTAGTTGCCATGTTAGATTAGTCACGAATCATAATGATCGTCACAAGTTCTCATAACTTGGATCGTAGATTGCACCAGAGACTTGCAATATGCTGTCTTTTATTTAAAGGGCACATGTCATTTGCCTAGCCCTTACATGCCTACTTTTGCAATATATGCAAAACCGGGAATAAAATGAATCAGAGTCCTGCAAAGAGACACCCCTGACAATTTCTTCTTCGAAGTTTAAGAGGCTCAAGGGGCCTAAAGCCCATCAATTGACAGTAGAACTCATTGCCAGGCTTCAGATGCAATAATTCTTGGATGGATAGTGTCTCAGTTTGAGAAAAGTTGCCACTCCAGAACTATATACCATAATCTTAGGCTTTTAGGCTACTAGCAAATTAAACTATCAGCAAGTTGTTTCTTTTGCAATAACCTCCTAAAATATAAAGGACAAAAGGACAAGACTGGGCTGTATACATATCTTTAGCACATAGGTTTTGCTGAACGTTATTCTCATCGGAGTAATAACTATGATTGATATATACTTTTACTTGATCAAAAGAAGAAAAAAAAACTCATGATTGATATCAGCACCCCGCATGGAACAAATCCCGCATCAATCAGCTGGCTGAATCCTCAATCTGCTGCCCCAGTGCAGGGTTTATAGCTATATAATGCTAACCTCAATGACTCTTAACATACATGGCAGAGTGGTATAACTTTGTAAATGGAAAATCGTGTAAGAGAACGCAGTTGCACCTGTGTGAATACAATTAGTGAGGCCAAATGAGAAAGGAAAAGTTGGTTAAAACTCTTCTGTTTCTGATGCACCAGTTTTGCTCTCTGTTGTGTTACAGAATGTTTGAGGTGTTCATCAAATAGCCTATGGTGAAAGAATAAGACATCACTAGACCGACTTTATATTGCCAAAATAGAATACACTTAGTAGTAATCTTTTTATAACCAAACTGCATCCCATTTTAACACTTAAGGCTAGGGGTTGTTGCGAAAACTCTTTCTTTCCTCTCCGCTTTCTTCTTTCTTTTTTCCTTTTTGCCACCCAGCTTATTCCGGTCGGTTTAGAGTATAAGGAGGAACCTAACCTTTCTGCTAGTTCCCCCGCTCTTATTCCTGTTGGTTTGGATATGTAAAGAGGACAAGAAGGGGAGCAAATGGCAGCAACATTGAACAAAGAGTACCTCAGAGGCAATAGAAAATGATGCAAAATTTGAAGAGGTAACCAAGTCTTCTCAATTGGTTGCCTTAAATTTCTCCAATTGACTATCATACTCATTTGGAGGAATCAACAGCCTTAAATCTATATTCAGTGAACTGAAAAAACGGAGACTCAGCAGCTCAGTTGACATCAACTTCTATGTGATTCTTGGGGTATAACCAACTCATCCAGATCTTCGACAATGACCTGTTTAACATTTTGATAGCAAGTTATCAGAGAATGTTTTCTAATGTTAGAAAAAGATAGAAAGAAGACGATTACCTCAAAGTTGTTGCCATCAAAGGTGTACTCCACATACAATTGCTTAGGTTCTCCAGGACAAGGATCACAAAAGCCCATAATTCCTGATTTCTTTACACCCTCGTGCAGCTGCATATACACAATGAGGCATTAAATATCTAATAGGTAAAAAGTAAAACCATCTTGAACAGATAAGATATCGGCTAGTTGTTTCCTGAATAGTGAACTATAAGCAAAATTTGTCCTTGTGTATTATTTTCATCTCAACTGTAATTCCAAAGAAAGCGTCCAAACATTATAAGTACTAACAACTATAGGCTAAGATTGATGAAACAACAGATGGGGGCAGCTTTTACAGAGGAGATAGTCAATTGTGTTCCTTTTTTCGATGAAGTAAGAATATATACCAACTGGCATCAAGAAGATGCAAAAAAAATACAAAAAATAAGTAATGTTAGCTCCATAACAGTTGATCAGCCAATTAAGATCAAGGAGCCTACAAAATCCAAAAAAAAAAACTGGGCAAGATACAGGCTTCATGAAATTCCAATGTAGAGATTAACTAAACATCTAGCTTTCAATATATGGGTTGGAGTTGAGATTCCATCTAAACATCTGTGATTCCTTTCATTCCGAATACACCAAAAGATTTTGTTCCTTGCTATTGTAAGAAAATTTTATCAATGAGAATTCAACCTACAGAACTCAAAGGGGAAATCTAGGAGACCTAATGCGTTAACCACATAGAAAACCAAAAAGATGCGCTAATCCTCCTGATATACAATGGCTATGTAAATATTCCAGAGAAACACAAAATTTTGAAAGTCCCAGTCTTCCCGCCAAGCACACAAAATGACAGGAGGAACACCAAGAAGATATCTTGGCATATCTTGGCATACCATGATTGTGTTCCATATGGCCCATCTTTTTTCCCCTCCTATTTATGTCATCTGAGCCAACCACGTCCCTAACCTTCTCTTAGCTACTGCAGCTTTTTAATTATCTTTCCTTTTATGACCTCTAAAAAGCTTACAATGTTCAAAGAGAAGACTAATTGAAGCAAGTAAAATAAACTAAAAAATGTCCAATAGGGCATCAAATATGAAACAAGGAGTCCTTAAGACTGATGAGAAAAAGAAACCTATTAATAACGGCGGATGTAAAAACGGACCTTTAGTTGCCCCGAGTCGCTCACAAGAAAATTTAAAGGTAGAGTGACATCAATGATCTGAGAAGCCACTTCATCTTTCACTTCCTCTATTTGATTTCTGTTCTTCAGAGCTTTATGGCTGCCATACAGTGCTTTTGCAACAACCAGTCCACCTGTTTCTAGTTGTCTACTTCTTTTCCTATTGGCCACATTTTGCAATAGTTGCTGAGCTTTCTTAGCTGCGGCCCTTGCCTCCCGGACCTACAACAATGTAGTGCATTAGGAGCAAAGCTGCAATAGAGGTTGGCTGCACATTGGACCATCAATTTATAAGCCCAAGGAAAGAACCATGAAAATGATTCACAGACAAAACAGTATAGATGCACTATCATAGCAGCAGAGCCTATGCACAACAAACTGCATCAATACTTAAAAACTACTAGAGTGGAAAACAAAATGTTGGCTCATGGAATATCCTAAGGTAAAAGGGGTCTAAATAGAGCAAAATGGATGAGTGAAGCCTAGTTGTTTATCAAACATCCCGATGTCTCACTGGCAAGAACAGCGGAAGCTATTTATAGAATTTAGGCAGAAGCAATGCCAGTCACTCAAACTACGTAAAATTTACCTGGCCAAGAGTTTTATCCATATTCTCTGATGCCTTCTGCTTTTCTCGATTGAGATAAAAAGGTTTCACAACAAATCTCTGCAAATATAAAAGAGAAAAACAGTCAAAAAGAGAGACGTTGGAAGTCCTGGAAAATGAGATATTAAGAAAGGAAGAAAATTATAAAATATAATCAATGGGAAACATTTCCCACGTTTTTGCCAACACAAGGCCTCCCAATTATTCGGAATAAATAGTAAAGGAAAAGATATCTCAACAAGAGAGATAAATTCGACGTCATGGAAACTGAGCAGTTAAGAAACTATGCAACTCATAATTTAGAGGAGACATTTCCTCATAATCTCACCACGAGGCCCCCCAACAACTCAGAATCAAAAGCAATGACTAAAGCAAAAGATATTTCAAACATCCAGGGAAGGAAATAAATAGATGCAATAAGGCCATCAATTGGAAAATCTTTTAAATGGGTAGCAAAACTACAAGGAAAATCAACTCATAGGTCACCAAATAAAAAAAAAGGTCAAATGTTCTGGCACAACAATACTCACTATGGAGTATGGATATTGATATATTGATCAGAAATACTAGGATTTCTACCTCAACCAAATAAAGTATTCTACAACAGAAATACACGGAAAGCAGTAATATAGTAAATTTCCTCATAGAACAATTGAGAACCACCATGTGGTAGTTTAGCTATTGACCGGAAAGGAATTTTCAAATGTCAGTTTGAAGACAGAACACAAACCTTCAGTACAAAATAGAATGAGGTCGGTATCACAAATGCTCCGGTCGCAAAAACAGGGTTCAAATGCCTAGAAAGCAATACCTGCATTCATCGAGATGCAGCAAAAATGAAAACACCAACAGTGTGAATAACGAAGATCTTGATTGAGACAGGTAATATTTATATAAACGGTAAGTTCTTTGAGCCGATTTATTTGTAGAAAATTAGAATCTTCAGTACAACAACAACAACATACCCAGTGAAATCCCACAAAAGTGGGGTCTGGGGAGGGTGGGGGTGTATGCAGAAGAAAAAGTAGGGTAAAAAGAGTGGAACAGATGGCTGAATACAGATCATAGAGATTATAGAGTCGCTCTAACATGCCATTCCATAAGCTTCCTAATGCAAGAGAGCAAAGAAAAGCAAAAATGTTTTTGTTATTTTTCTTTAGGATTCATTTTATTGGTGATTAAACTTGGCAGAACTAGAGAGCCTCTGAATTATTTCAAGGGGACGCAGACCAGTTCGAGCAAATGCCCCACAATACTTGCCTCACAACTGCCACCCCAAGGCATTTCAAGGACGCCTTGCCAAGAGGGACCCTGTGGAACCCGCAAAGAAATCGTCTTTTAATCACCGAGACAGATTAATGCTTCAATTATTTTGGCCATGATTTATGGCATTGAATGCGTAAATGAAGTTAGGTTTGAAATTGAGTCAAGTAAAACCTTTCACCTGTATGTACCACAACTCCTCTCTACAAGTTACAGTACAACCAAATACCTTTCAACTGGCCAGTTATGGTTGTGCTACTTTTTGATGGTTTCACCAAATTGGATTAAATCATACTTTTGAATATCATTATCCTAATTTTGGTGAAACCATCAGAACAATCATACTAAATATCCAATCAAAATTAGATGAGATCATACGTAATGTCCAGTTCCTTAAGTTCCCTAAAGGAATTCTAGTTTTCGCAGTATTGGATATAATATTTCACTAATTCAATTGGTTGAGGTACTATATTCTTAAAACACGAGATCTTGCATTAGTTTAGGTTCATTATAATTCGAGGTCATTATTAGACTCCTGATCATCTTGGAAGTGCCTGATTAAGAAGCCGCTGTCGATGCAACAAATTCTGGGGAATACATACCCAACAACAACAACATACCCAGTGCAATCCCATAAGTGGGGTCTGCGGAGGGTAGGATGTACGCAGACCTTACCCCTACCTTTGTGAGGTAGAGAGGCCGGGAATACATATCCAAAGTCACTAAAACATGTGCATGCACATGAACAAGCAAACCGAAAAGGGAAAAGAAAGAAAATGATAAAGGCATGAAACCAAAATAAGGCACATAAGCACAAGTTGAGACTACTTACAGGAACAATCAACTTTTGGCCCCCACGATGTAACTCAAACTTCCAAAAGATCCCCTGTGAGCAAAAAGTGGATATGAGGTGTAAAAGAACACGAAAATCATGTGCAATCTTGCAATAAGGACTTCTAAAAGAATGCTAAAACATGTCTAACAAAAGCTTAGGAGGAAGCAGGCCCCACTCCTCTTTTCTTGGGGGAGGGGTGAAAGGAGTTCATTTGCCAATATATACCTGAATTCCTACAGTATACAACATCCGAATGGTACTGGATTCAGATATTTTTCTTCCACCTCCCAATTCAAGTTCAAGTGCAGTACTGCAATATAATATAGAATGTCATGAGAAGAGGCTACCAATTGAACAGGAAATTTGTGCATGATGATAAATTCAGTCACCTGGATTATGATGTTTTCGACTTAACTGAAGATACAATTCTCCAAAAACATATTAAAAAAAAAGAAGCTGAATTACTATGCAAGAAAATGCCGTTCCTGGTTCGAACTAAAGAACAGAAACTACAAAGAATATTGATCTAAAGATACTATGAGTTGTTTTTTTTCAAGATACTAGGAGGTTTACTCTTCCCAGAAGTTGGTAAAAGTTTACCTAATACCAGGTAAACAATCAAGAAGATAATGTGAAATCGCTTATATAACTAGCTTTTACAGACATGTACTGACTTACTCATGCTAACAATCGAGTAGTAGGCCTTAGTCATCACCATTACCATGTGTACTATCCAAAACTAGATACGTGGCAGATGAACAAGAAACAAAGAGATTTGATCATTCAACAAAATTAATCTAAAACAGCATTGCAACACATCAAGCGTACACAGGCATTCACTAGCTTATTCAGACCACAGATTATGTAGTTTATTTAAGCAAAAAAGTACCAATGTCAAGGCTTAGGACCTTAATCTTTAACACAGAAACGGCGATAAGTCCAATACCATTCAAAAAAGAAATGAGGAATTTTTAAAATCAATTAACCTTCCAATTCTGGCTGCGATGCGCCCGTGAGATTTTGTAGAAAACCGGTGGGTGTAATGAGCACTTGCACCAAATGACCCTGTCCCTAGCTGCAGTACGTTGGACACAAATTATATATGGATGAAAAGAATGCGCAAGGTCTCTTAAAATTGGTAATGTTAAGATGCTGCTTGAAGGCACGTTAATGACTTAATGCTGCTTAATATCATTTGAACCCAATGTACTTCTCGTGTTGAATTTGTTAAAAGCGAGAAAAGGGTCTCTTTGACAGAACAAGAAGCAGCAAGTATGTTATATTTGCATTATATACACAAACAGAGCCATAGTTCCAAATTTGTTGAGTGGCCCAATATAATAGCATTTTAATTTGTTTAAATTCAGGTAAGTTTCCAATGGCCCAACATAAATAGCATTTTATTTTCTTCACATGAGACCCCACATTATGACATAACCTAATACTATAATTGCTAACTTCTCCCTGTTCCTGCTAGTACGCTAGTCAGAACTTTGTGGAACATCTATAGCTCTAAAACAAACTAACGCAAGTGGGAGCAAGAGTGGGAGAAATCATAATCTTATCTTATGTTTAAAGAAGAAACCAAGCAAAAACCTTGAATAGAACTCGACCAGCTTGTCCAGTTTTCTTTTTTATAAAAGAAACAATGCACTGTAAGGGCACATTTCAAGGGACGCCAATCTACACAAGTTTATCTCCCAGATCTTCGCAGAAGAATATTCGAGAACTGCTAAAACAAAAAGTATTTTTTCTTCCTTTTTCTTAATTTTAAATACATAATGGATACTTATGTCACTTTTTAAAAAAAAAATCAGGATGTCACTTCTCACTTCTATACATATTTTTTTTCTTTCAAATGATGCTAAACCAAACAATTGATATCAAAGCAACATAGCAACCTAAATAGCCATTTTAATTTAATTCAACAGTTTGATCAGGTTTTTGGGACACAAGTCATGACCAAGTAAATGAAAAGCCTTACTCAGGTGTAGGGAGATTATGCTCTGTAGTCTAATAGAAAGCTGGATTTACAATTAATTGGTATGTTTCCTGCATGTCCAGAAAAAGGTAAATTGTGGGCCAAGGAGTAAATTAACCATTTAGGGATCCTAATTCCATATTAACAGGTAGATGACATGAATTCATCTGTCTTTAACAAAACCAATGAAAATATCTAGAGCACTAATATTTATGTGGACCTCAAACACAAGTACAGCATCCCTTATAACCAGACCAAAGAAAGTGTAGCCAGTAATTGTTCAATTCAAAAATAGACAATGATGATGTGGGCAAGTCTTAAATAGGAACAAAAATTCTTAAATTAGCTTTTATAAGAGAATGTAATCAAAAGATAAATGTCTTTAGAGCTAGAGCAGAAAAGTGGAACCTTGATCTCTCCTGAAGCAGACCTTTTCTGCTCCTTCTTCTTCCATCCAACAGCTATAGATGATTCTGGACCTAATGAAAGATGTATCTGGAAAAAAAATGAAAAGTGAAACAGAAAAATATAAGATTTTCTTGATAAGATAAAAAGAGTGAGGGCATATCAGTAATGCGAGAAGCACAAAAATCTCATGCCTCAGCTCCTAAACGAGTATGTTCCAGAATACTATGGTCCAAGAGGTCATCAATCTTCTGAATTAAGTTGCAGGCACGAAGCATAAAGAATAGTAGAAATTATGACAATTATTTTTAAGCTTCTAGATATGTATCAACTCAAAAATAGCTTACATTTCCATGAGCGGTATCAGAGAGCTGGCGAGTCCAAGTGTTGGAGAGATTAACAGAAGCATCTTTTAAGGACATGGCAAGACCCATTGTTGCCTTAGAGTGAACAGATATATGACTGATGAGACAAAGAAGAGGTCAATATTTGACTAAAAATTTTGAGATCTGCAACACATAACAAAATGGATCATCCTACCGAGTTGTCTGTACTCCTAGTAATGCTCTCAAACCCATAGACCCCATAAACTCTATTGAAGAAACTGATGACATTTGATGCCTAAAAACAACAGATGCAGCACCACCGCCGGCATTCCCATTAACCGCCAGATTTCCACCGATGGCAACAGCATTGTGTTTGGATATCTGAGACTGGATTTCACTAGCCATATACATCCTGGCAATCAAGCCAAGAAACATGTAAGGTAAGATGAGGTAATAGAAAGAGGCATTGCTGAATAATCATATAGAAGACAAACTTGGACTTGCTGAATGATCAACATCTCTATAAAGATCAAAAGCAGAAAGTGGACCCTCAGGTAAGTAGTTTTCCAGGCCCTAACCTACTCTTATGTGCTGCTATAAGGGTTAATAACCCATTGCTTGGAGCAATAAACAATGCAAATGCCTTGTTAACTTATTAATATATCATGCAAACCCTAAAACCTGGCAAATGGCAGATACAAACAACTTAAGCATTACTAATTATGATTTCAACTAATATGGAAAATGATGATAGCCTCTATTTATTGTTCTCTTTTTCATACTGCTTTGTCATTCTTTATTTAGCATTTCATGGCTTCGTTCCTGCTGATTATTTTCTTTTCCTCATTGCTATGGTTTGCTTTTATTTGAGCCGAGGGTCTATCGGAAACAACCTCTCTACCTCCATGGTAGGGATAAAGTCTGCGTACACTATACCCTCCCTAGACCCCACCTTGTGGGACTACACTGGGTATTGTTGTTGATGATAGCCTCTATGCCTCGAAGGAAACTTAGTGAATTGTTATTTGTAAACTTTGAAATGTGGTTTTTGATCTAAATATGATGCAATTACACAGAAAGACTTGCTTATTACATGTTTTCTTATGTACTTGCTTTTCTTTTTTTAAAAAATTGATATGTACTTGTTATTACATGTTAAATCTACTAGAAACATATTGCTAACTATCCCTAAACAAGCTTAAGCATTAGAATTGCAATATCGTACTATAGAATAAACTTTGGTGCTTCTGAACAAAAATGACAGTAGTGCTAGCAACACAATACATGTTCTGCCAGAGCAGCTCAATTCTGCAGTCCGTAAGTCTACAGGCTGCTCAGGTGAATACTTCTGTTGGCAATGGTGTAATTTATTAAGTTACCAAAGTGCACATATAATGGGATCACGACAACCGATCTCTTGAGGAGGTAGCCAAAAGAGGTCAAGGAAGACAATTAGGATTTAGGACCAAACTTCTAAGAAAGCATGCAGAGCAACTCTTGTGTATGTTTAATGGTCTTTACCTTTCTTGAAGCTTAAACAACCCTTAGCTAGTTTATTAGGGACTTGCAACAAGGATTCCTCAAGATCCCTGTTTCTAATCTTTTCCGCTTCACGGTACAATTCTCAAACCTGGTTTTGCTTCACTACTATGTCATAGAAGCACACACTGCAGCTAAAAGAATTTAAAGCATAAGCTCGTTAGCTCCAAATCCACCAGCATTTCTTGGGAGCAGCTTAGAACCATTCTTATGCAGGTTGTCCCACAAAAACGATAACTCACATACATAAAAGGAATTTACTGACCAACAAGTTATTTCAAGGAAAATGGCTTGCATAGATGGAATAGTTGGCATACGCCATGCCATCAGATTATGAATTACCTAGTCACATTTATCTACATTGTCATCTTAATCTACAATTAAGACGTAGAAATACAAAAGAAGTACAGATGTTTACCCCTTCATAATGCCATCACCCTCTAAAAACTGCGGCAATGACAGATTTGCCAAAATTGACCCAGAAGGTCGGAGATGTGCTGCAACCTTTTGAAGTTCCTCCTGACGACGTAGTCTTTCAAGTTCTTCCTTGATCTCTTCAGCTTTGTTCAGCTTCGTACCAAGTTCCAAACCAGAATTAATCCCTTCCATACCATATATGTCATATATTTGTCTTTTCGTCTCATCCGATAAAATTTCATAAGCTTCACATATTCGTTGAAAATTCTCTGTCGCAATTTCCTTCATCTGAAACAGGAAAAATATGCCACTATATTCACAACTTGACCTTCATAATCAGGAAATTAAGAAAGCCAGACAAGTTACTTCCAACACCTGGAAATTATCATAAATCTTGTAATAATGTTGCTAAGATTTCAAATATATAGATTTTCTTGACCTCACTGCGAGATCCCCACCTCCCCAACCCCCTGAACTAAGAGGAGAAAAGAAGTTCAATATCTTGAAATACTGACTTCTCTACAGCATTCTTCCACATTCGGAGACACTTTTTTCTTGTTACCTTTTTCTTTAATGAGAAAAGGTTTCTAGAAGAACTTCAAACAATAATTGCACAAAGAGCAAAACGTAGTAATCTCAGACCACATATATAATGCCTCAGAACCTAATAGCCTAAGCACTGCAATAAGAAAGATCTCAGTCCTAGTTTTCAGATAGATAAAGCCCTGAACCGTAATAATGGTTGTTTATCAAAGATACCTATATTTGCCAAATAACAAAACTGCAATACAGTACTTATGAAGCTTCACCTTCCAATCCCGTCAGACAGAACATGAGAAATATGACAAACTTGACCATCATAAGCAGGAAAACAAGGAAGCTAGACATGTACAAATTTCTTCTTACAATTGGCACTGTTGCATAAGTCTTAAATATAGATTTTGTTGAACTCAATAGTACGTTTTCCCCATCCCCCACCCCGGAGATTAAGAAGAGCACAAAAGTTGAAAAGCTGGCAGCTATTGAGCTTTCTACCACGTTCTTCCCCGTTGGAAAACACTTTCTCTCTTCTGCCCTCTTTTTAGGAAGAACGGAGCTTTTGGAAGAGATTCAAGCAGTAATTATAAAAGGATCAATATGTAGCAATCTCACCAGGAATCACTTATATAATGACTCTGAACCTGAAGCACCAGCAATTGATATGATCTTGGTCCTACTTTTTCAGGAAGATTCTGAATATAGTACCAGTTAAGCAAGCTATTAATCCCATTGCAAAAAAAAAAACATGTACCAAGGACAAGACAATGTTTTACTTGTTTCCAAAAATTCGGTCGATATTGTATCTCCCTCCACTAAACAAGCACATGAATGAGCAAAGAAGTTTAAAGCACCTTCTGGTTGCAGACTTTTTAATACAAATATCTTTTAACGATAACAAAATATATGCCTAAATTATGATTTCACCCTAGCTTTTGTTTTGATTCCAGAAATCATTGTATCTGTCTTGAATTTCTCTATTGAATTTGGTCAAAGTACCGAAAATCGATTGACTATATCCGCTTAGTTTGAGGTCAGCTATACGAATCCTCTGTATTCATTCCATCCTCTACAGGCCCATTTTAATTCCAATAACACATAATTTATCCTGTAAAAGGATAATCCACAACAGCGAATTATCCTTTTAACTCCCAATACACAAATTAAGGGTTCGCAAAAAAAAAAAAAAAAAAAAAAAAAAAACTAGTATAGCACCAAAACTAGAGTGAAAATCAAAAGAAAAAAATTAATAATAATAACAACGAGTGGGATAAGTACCTCAATAGCTTGATATTTATCAGGGTGATAGATTTGAGCCCATTGACGATAAGATTTTCTAATTTCTTCATCGGAAGCTTCTGGAGATATGTGAAGCAATGCATATAGCTCTCTGTTTTGCGGCCCACTTTCTTCTTCTTTCATATTTATTTACTGTAGGGTTTATAGTAAATCTGAAAAAAAAAAAAAGGTACTAACAGAGTACCAGTAAGTCAAGAAGATTTTGTATGTGTGTGTGATTGAGGTAAGAAAAACCCTTTGTTATTAGTTTCGTGGGGGTGGGGTTACAGAATTTTTTTGCTTGTTGGTCAAGAACAATGACGACTTGCCACTGACTTCCTTAGATTCCACAATAGTTTTTTTTTTTTTTAACAGCAACATATTTTTTTAAAATAAAAGTAACAAAGAAACAACAAAAACTAAAATGAACGCAATTTTAAAAAAAAAAAAAAAAAAGAAAAAGGCAATTGTGGTAGAGAGCAAAATTTTTTTTTTGGGTTTCCATCCTATGTCCAGTTACCAATATCTGCATCATTTTTTTGTGTGGATTCCCTTCAAACATACTGATCTTTAATTTTTTTTGGGTAACTAATGAAGTTTTTATTAATTACCAATGCAAACATTACATTTTTAGCGCAGCCCTCATAGTTGGCTAAGGTGTAAATAAAAGTAAAACTCAATACAACTCTTGAACATGATCAGACATTAACATTTAAAAAGAAAAGCTATGCATTAGAGTTTGAATCACAACAGGAGCTCGAACAGTACACACAAATTCCAGGTCCTTTGCTAAGTTCTTTACTGATTTGCTCCTTTGCTCAAACAGACGCTGATTTCTCTCCGATCACACGGTATAAAGCACTTCAGTAATAAGCATTTTAGCCAGGTGGGAGTGCTGAGACTTACCTCTACTATTGACAATACTCCAGTGTAAGAACTCAGCCAAATTTGTAACAGGGAACCCACTCTTGTTGCTTCATTTCAGTACCCTTAACCACAACAACCTTGCAGCAGGGCATTGAATAAAAAGATGTTCATGATTCTCAGGTGTCAGTTGACACATTACACAAGTTTTGGTAGCCTCAAGGCCTCATTTAATTAACAACTTTTGATGCATACAAAGTCACATGATGAAACAAGTTTTTGGCCTTGCTTTGTTGCCAAACATTAAGCATTTCCAGGGGATTATTGGCAGGTCTCTTAGCTGGTGAAGGTAGTACTTCCTAATCATGCTCTGGTCAGGAAAATGTTCTATATCCAGTTGCATCATAACACTTCTAGCATTCACAATTTCCCTTCTTATCTAACTAGTAGTTTGAGGTATTGGACAATCACCTATTTGCTGCCCCTTGATATAATAGGTATAGATCCATTTGACCCAAAGCTTGTCTTCTTTATGAGCAAGGTCCCAACATAGTTTAGTCATTGCAGCTTGATTTCACTTTTACAAGTGCATCAAATTTAAACCACCTGCAGATTTTGGACTACACGTATACTCCCAGGCAACCGAAGCTTTCTTGGTAATCACCCCTTCCCCTGACCAAAAGAAACTTCTACAGTGACCATCAACCATTTTGAGTATTTTTGAGGGGATGAGAAATAGTTATGACCAATAAGCTTGTATACCAAAAAGAACAGATTGGACCAGCTGAACCCTATCAGCATAATACAGTTATTTTGCTGTCCATGTTGAGATTTTGGCAGTAATTCTTTAAATAAGGGGGAGCCACTGTAGGATAGTCATTTTTTAGTGGATAAAGGCACACCTAGGTACTTAAAAAGAAGCTCAACAAGGGAGAATCCCGATTGATGAAGTATTTAGGACTGTATATCATGAGAACCCCCCCCCCCCCCCCCCAAAAAAAAAAAAAAAAAAAAAAAAACTTTTTCCCATATTAGCTTGGAGGCCAGAAGCAGCAGAGAATTTCAAGAAATATTGAATTTCCACCACATAATGAACATCACTCTTAGAGAAGATTAGGAGATCGTCAGCAAACCATAGGTGGGTGATGCCTAGCTAGGTAAGCACATTGGGGATGATATTTGAAAGCCTTGACAGTTTTAAGCTCATTCAAACTCCTACTTAGGTATTCCATAGCTATGGAAAATAAGAATGGTGACATGGGATCACTCTGTCTAAGCTAGGGGTGTCCAACGGGGCGGATCCCGGCGGGACGGGACTGGGGGAGGTCGTGACCGGTCCTCCGGTGGGACCGGTGGGCCGGGACTGGCCAACGTCCCGTCCTGTCCCTCATTCCGTCGGAAAAGGGGACCGGTCTTGGCGGGGCGGAGTCGGGATCGGGATCGGAATTTCCGTTTATTTTTTATTTATTTTTTGGCACTTAATTTTAAAAAATAATATATATAAACACTTCAATAATTGAACAAGATAGTGTAATAAAAACATATCAATGTTATTTTTGTGTCTCTTATATTATTTAACAGAAATATAATTTTTTTGTAATACAATTTCAAAACTGCAACTTTGTGGTGTTGAAAGTTGCAAATCACATAGTAAAATTGCAATTAAAAAAATTACATATTTATAAACACCTTTTCTAATTTCTTCACAATGTCTTGTGGTTCTTCGGTTGGAATTGGAATTTATTGGTCAAATTGGTCGACGCCGTTTCCAGTTCCGTTGGACAAGATTTCGTTGTAGGTTTTGTCGTCTTCTTCGTTGATCTTCGGTTGACTGCACCTTCTACGCTCCGCTCGTATACAATCTCTGAATAAAACTGCAATCTCCAAGCTGTCTCCCGCTAATGAGTGTATGTGCTTTCCTATTTGAAATCTTCTGACAGAAAAAGCTCTTTCAGACGATGTTGATGACGCTTGAATGTTCAACAAATCTCAGGCCATCTTTGCTAGTGTCGGAAATGTCTTCTCATTTTCCCTCCGGTATTTAAGCAAGTCTTCACGTCCTTCTTCATTGAGAACTGCTTGGTACGGTACAACACTCTGCAAAATAAAAACATCAATCTCACTAACTTGATTAGCAATGGAACTACTAAACATTCTACTTCTAAGTCTTTCAATATTAGCCGCAGAAACAACATGTCTTTTATAAGAATAAGAATGATGATGATGATGATGAGAGGAGGAGGAGGAGGAGGAGGGAGAAGAAGAAGAAGATTGCTAGCACTTTCTTGTTGGTAATGAGTATATACTTTTTTGCATTCATCATGTATGTTAGACAAAACTTCTTCTTTAGTTGGTTCCTTAGGTGGTTGTTCATTTGAGTTTTTTGGAGTTGGAGGTGGAAGTACTGCTATACAATCATAAATAGTTTCAATAAGTGCTTTACAACCGTCTATTTTAATAGTCGGATTTAATACAACATCAATAATATAAATAGTGGGAATAGAAAAAAATTTTAATTTGACAAACATTTTTAATAGGTGCCTTATAAGATGAGTTTTCCATATATTAATTAAGTAACAAAAATATTAGAGCTATATAAAATAACATAGTTGAAATAGTATGATAATATATACCAGAAAATTCTTTAGTTGCTTGAATTTTTTTTTCTAAAAATCCAATAAGTTCTGAATTTTTTTCTCAGTCATTATCTATAAGCATATCAGTTGGATTTCGATTATGGGCGTTAAAAATAAAGTTATAGGTCTTCTATAATCGTAAGCAACAAGTAGTTGTTCATATAGAGAATTCTATATAGTCGCTACTTCTTCATGAATTTTTCTAAAAGGTAATCCACAATCGTGACAAGTTTTTTTATATTCTTTTTTCCTTTGTATTCTATTACTTCTAAAAATAAAGTTTATAACAAATTGTACTTTATTAAGAATGTCTTCAAAAAGTGACAGACCATCATTTACAATTAAGTTATAAATATGACACACACATTTTATATGAAAATGATTAGGAAAAGATGGAGTTAATAGATCTTTTAAAAGTCTCACAATAAAAATATTAGAAGAAGCATTATCTAACGAAACAATCATTATTTTGTTAGTTATACCCTAATAATTGCAAACTTGATGAATATTTTCTGCAATAAAATTTTCAGTGTGCCTATCATCAATATATCTATATGCTAAAATACGTCAATATATCTATATGCTAAAATACGTTTTTGCATAGACCAATTATAATATATCCAATAACATGTTACAGTTAAATAATCATTATCGTTAGTACTACGGCCTATATCAGAAGTGATAGATACTTTGCCAGGAAAATGATATAATGCATAACGTAAGTATTGTTAATATTCTTTTGCAAATTTAAAAACGTCTCTCCTAACAGTTGATCTAGAAAAACCGTTAAAAGTAAGATTATACATATCTCTTATGTAATGAATAAAACTAGGAGAGGAAGGAAATGAAAAAAGGCAAACCCTCTACCGCAACTAATTTTGCTATTGCTTCCCTATCTCTATGTTTATCGTATTTAGAACCTACAATTCCCCCCGTCGTCGGGTTAATTTGACCATATACTTGGTCCGGGACACTATGTGAACCTTGTCCCGACTGAGAGCGCATTGGCGCACCCGACTTTGTAGCCTCGTATTCATCCCACCTAGCTTTGTAAAAACCTTGTACTTATCTCAATAAATCTCCCGTTCCACCCATTTTCCCAATTTAAATTTATAAACATTTTACAAATTTTGCATCTAACTACTTGATTCTCTTGGTCCCTATCAAAAAAATCTCATGCAGCTGATTTTAATTTTTGTTGTGCGGGGCCTCGTCTCATACTAGGGGGAATATGAGGCGTTCCAGTTTCAGTTTGAGGTGCACTAGTGGGTGTGTCATCTAGATTATCTTCTAAATTAAAGTTTGATTCAGTTGCAGAATATATCTCATCATCTAATGATATATCATTAAAAAATTCAGTTTCATCTATATGAGTGTAATCAATCAAATCATCATGTCTAGGAATATGATGACTAGAATACATTTGCCCTTGTTACCCCTACTAGAAGAAGCACCCTTACCCTTACCCTTAAACATACCTTTTAATCTTTTCATTTTAATTATGCAAATAAACAATTAAAGATAATGAAATTAAGTGCGATAATTAAAATAACAATAACAATAATAATTTAAAGAAGGAACGAAGGTACCAAACGCCGACGTAACGTCGACTTGTAATCGAGGTTGAAAATTGAAACTTTGCTCGATGGATGATCCTCAAGCTAGTTGTCAACTTCAGTCCCAATTTTTGAACTTTGATACAATTATACAAGTGAGCAAATAAATAAAATATTTAGTAGGCAATGTAAATGTAGAGAGATAGATTGAGAGATTAGAGAGATTGTAGAAAGATTTGTGAGATAAAATGAAGAGAAAATGAGGTATTTAGAGTTGAAAAATTGGGTTAAAGTGTAAATATAGTAACTTAGGGGTTAAAAATAAATATTAAGGGGTAGGGAGGTTTATGGGGTGGGGGCCAAAAATGGATGTTGCACAACGACCAAAATATAAATTTGTCGTTATGCAACAATCATTTTTATAAAGGGGGTCGGGGGCGGGGTCGGGATCGGGGCGGCGTCGAGGTGGGGTGGGGTCGGGGCGGTGTCGAGGTGGGGCGGGCTCGGGGTGGGTCTAGGCGGGACGGGCCTAGGCGTGACGAGCCCAGGTCCAATCCCGGTTTCGAGTCCCGACCCGGCCCACTGGCCAACCTTAGTCTAAGCTAAGGCTGACCAGTTCAGCCCGGTCCCGCCCCGACACCACCTCGGTCTCGCCCTGAACCCGACATTTAAAAAAAATTAGGTATCGGACGGGACATGGTCTCATCCCGACCCATCCCGGCCCGCCCCAAGCCCGCCATTCCCGACCCGATCCCGGTCCCGCCCCGGTCCCGCCCCGATCCCACCCGAAACCCCCCTTTTGCAAAAATAAACGTTGGACCAACGACCATTTTACATTTTGGCCGTTGTCAAACGACTATTTTTGGCCTCCCCCCTCCCCCCAGCCCCCTACCCCCTTAATATTTATTTTTAACCCATAAGTTATTATATTTACACTTTAACCCAATTTTCCAACTATAAATACCTTATTTTCTCTTCATCTTTCTCACAAATCTTCCTACAATCTCTCTAATCTCTCAATCTATCTCTCTACAAGTCTACATTGTCTACTAAATATTCAATTTTATTTATTCATTTGGGAGTGAAGTTGGCAAATAGCTTGAGGATCTTCCATCGAGCAAAGTTTCAATTTTCAATCTCGATTACACGTCGACGTTACGTCGGCGTTTGATACATTCGTTCCTTCATTAAATTATTATTGTTTGTTTATTTTATTTAGCGCACTTAATTTCAATTACTTTAATTATTTATTAGTATAATTATAAATTTATAATGACAGGATTTAGACGTATGCTTACGAGTAGGGGTCATGCTTCTTCTAGTAGGGGCAACAAGGGCAAGGGTCCTATTTCTAGACAGAATTCTATTCCTACACAGGATGATTTTGTTGATACTGAACATTTTCCTACAATACCATTAGATTTAGACGAGGAACTATTTTCTGGAACTCAAGAAAACTTTAATTTAGACGATGATCTAGATGATACACCCACTAATGTAGATGACAACACACCCACTAGTGCACCTTAAACTGAAATGCCTCCTATTGCCCCTAGTATGAGATGAGGTCCAACAAAACGAACATTAAAATCAGATGCATGGACATTTTTTGATAGGGACATAGAGAATCAAGTAGTTAGATGTAAAATTTGTAAAGATGTTTTAAAATTTAAAACTAGAAAAGGTCAAGGTGGGACGAGGGGTTTAATGAGACACGTATCAAGGTCTCATACTGCTAGGTATGCCTTATCCGAAGGTGGTGGAAGCGACGTGGAGCAATTTGACCAACAAATACCAATTCCAACCGAAGAACCACAGGAAATTATCAAGAAACTAGAACATGTTTTTTTCAGAATGTAATTTTTTTAATTGCAATTTGACTATGTAATTTACAACTTTTAAACAACACCACAAAGTTGCAATTTGACGATTGTATTTGTATTACACTATCTTGTCTTGTTTAATTATTGAGTTTTTATATATATGTTATTTTTTAAATTAAGTGCAAAAAAAAAAAAAAAAAAAGAACCGCCCGGGATCCCGATCCCGATCCGATCCGACGGGATCGGGATCGGGATCAGGGCGGGACTTCGGCAAATCCCGCCTATCCCGATCCAGCCCTACCCGACCCTATCATGACCCTTCTCCGTCCCGCCACGACCCGATCTAGCCAAACCCGGCCCGAATGTCCCGATCTCGGCCCACTGGCCACCTCTAGTCTAAGCCCCTTAGCTGCTGAAAAAGCTGGAGTATGTTCACCATTGACAATTATAGAATAACTCACAGTTTTGACACAAGTGAGAACCCAAGTTGTAAAGACATGAGTAAATCCTAATTCTGTCATCACTTGTTCTAGGTTCATCCACTCCATTGAATCATAGGCTTTTTGTAGGTCAATTTTAATCATACACCTAGCAGAGATATTCCTCATACTATAACCTTTAACTAGTTCATGGGCCAATATAATGTTGTCAGAGATGTTTCTTCCTGGGATAAATCCAGATTGAGTATTACAGATCACAGAATCAATGACAGCATGAAGTCTATTAGCTAGAATCTTGGATATGATCTTATACAACACTGAGCAACATGCAATTGGTCTAAACTCTTTGACATTGATAGGGCATTTAGTCTTGGGAACCAAAGACACAATAATGCAGTTAAGAAGGCCATATATTGAGTTAGTAGCAAAGAATTCCTTGACTGCTGCTATGATATCTACCTTGACAATGTTCCATGATTTATTAAAGAAAAAAGAATTAAAATCTTCAATACCTGGGGCTTTATCATCTCCTATAGATTGCAAGGCATCATAAATGTCATCATCTATCACCTTAGCACACAAAGCCAGTCTCAGTTGAAATGTAATTGTAGGTCATTTCTTCATAGTTGTCCTGCATATAGTGGGAGACAAGTAGTTGAGGATCCCATCAATCCTTTGTAGAACATAATAAATTCCTCCTTAATCTTTTGAGGGTTATGAATCTTGGTACCAGCCAAAGACGTAAGTTCTAGAATTTGGTTTCTGTGGCTAAGGTTTCCTTACAATCAGCAGAGAAACATTTGTTGTTGGAATCCCCCAGTTTTACCCATTTGACTCTTGACTTACGTTTAAGTGCACTTTCCTCTATCAAAGACCACTTCTCCAGGTTAAGTAGAGCTTACTTTTCTTGCTGCATCAAACTGTCATCAAGGTGCTTGGTCAGTTTCTCTTGTAATACAAGTAGATCCTCTCTAGTTTTTGTTGGGAGTTTTGCTCTATGGTACTTTATAAAGCAGTACGGGAAGTATTTACCTATTACAAGTATTCGAAAGGATAAACAAAGATTCAATAATTCAACATGGAATCTGAAAATTACAATAGTTACACAAGTAAAAACTGGAAATTCCAGTTTTATAGAAGACGGAAAAATATAAATTGGTTTTTTCTGAGTCGAGTGTAGCACTCTGTCCTTAAGACAATATTGCCCCGTATGTATCCTTTATACGTCCTGGACAATTTGTCTCCCAAGATAAAACAACAATGGAACCCTTGAGCAAAGGAAACTCAAGAGCTACCGTGAAGAATATTGAGTAACGAAATGATGCTTGGAAGTTGTAGGAAGAAAACTATTTCGGATGTGTATTTTCGTGCATATGTCTTTTTCCTCAACAATGGTGTAAGGGGGTGTTTATATAGGTGAGGGAGGGGCTGTTTACTGCCTGAAAACTGCCTCCATAATAGCCAAATAATGGCCATTATGGAGGTAGTAAAGTCACCAACATAAATGGGAGAAAGACCAACTGTTTTGGCCATTATAGGAGGAGTAATTCAGCCAAAATAAATGGCTGAATTAAGTGCTTGGCATTTCTGTTTTTGACCGTCGAAATTCTGATTTTCTCGGAAACTTCGGGACCAAATGTACATCTTGAAACTTCGGGGACCAAACCGCACATCCGAAAGAATTAGGGGCCAAATCGTATATCTGAAACTTCGGGATCAAACTGTACTTCTGGCAAAGTTTTCTAGCCCAAAAAGATAATATCAGAAGACCCGAGACCCGAGACCCGAGACCCGAGACCCGAGACCCGGAATCCGGAACTCGGAACCGGACCGGATCGGACCGGACCGGACGGGACGGGCGGGCGGCGCGCGTGTGGTCTTTCCTCGAACCGAAGCACATCTAGGTCCTCCCTCCTTTAAACACATGGGATACCCCTTGGGGTCCCAAACCCCAAACCAATTTCGAATCTTATATACACAACAATTCGTTCTTCCTCTACCGATGAGGGAGAATTGCACACAACACCACACTTTCCATGCTTCCAAACCCCAAACCAATTTCGAATCTTATATACACAACAATTCTTTCTTCCTCTACCGATGAGGGAGAATTACACACAACACCACACTTTCCATGCTTCAAACACCTTACTTCGTGAACCAATATCTCTTTCATTTCTCAATGAAATTTGACGATTCTTGGCCCTACGGTTGTCTACGTACTTAGTAGATCATGCATGTGTGAAGAACCGTATTCTCCAACATACGTTACACTTGTGTTTAAGCCGTTAAAGCTGGTCGGTCGCAACTCCCGCCAAAGGCAAATTTCCAACAGTTTTGTCAATCTTAAGTCTGATAAATTTGAATTCTTGATTATTCAGCAAACTCAGGGCACGTTGTAATATTTTCCATTTTAGCCATACATTCTGCATATGATTTGTAGCTCTCACCCCTTGCCATTTATCCTTAACCTATTGGAGGAAAGACTCATGGTCTGCCCATACATTGAAGAATTTGAATAGACTATGCATAGGACTGTATTGTTGCTGCAGTTTAATCAACATAGGGGCATGGTCAGATATAAAGGGAAGATCATAGTATGTAGAAACTTGACACCATTTGAGCATCCATTCATAGTTGCAAAAATATCTATTAGTTCTGCTAGTAATTCTCTCATAGCCCTGTTGTTTATTAGACCATGTGTGATACTCACCTAAATAAGAAAGTTCATAAACCCCAATATGTTGAATGCAATCATAGAAATCTTAAACCTCGGGTTATCAAATAGCCTATCATTAAGATGTAATATATCATTAAAATCTCCACTAATAAGCCATGGTTGAGTGACCCCTTTAGCATAGTTGTTTCCTTAGTTCAACAGTGTTGAAGCCATAAATAACAGTAATGAGAAACTTGTCATCTAATGATCTATCTCTGACTGAGCAGTGTATCAATTGAGTAGTAGCATGTACAAGACTAACCTCAAACCAATTACCCAAATCTGACAATTGACATCATGCTGATAATTATTCAAAGCCTTCCAGCCCGAGACTATGTTCTGCAACCTCCTAGTCATGTTGTGTGCTTTAACTCTAGTTTCAATCAAACCATCTAACCTGACCCTTTTATTCATTAGAAACATTTTAAACACCTTCTGCTTATACCTTTTATTTATTCCTATAATATTCCAAAATGAAAGAAATAATCCCCTTGATTATTTTCATTAATTGAAAGAGTATATATACATTTTACATAATAGGAGAATCATATTCCTATTCTACTCCTAAAACCTTATTCTACTTGAACACTAACAATACAATTATGGTAAGTGTACAATAATAATTACAACCAAATACTACCTAAATTATAGCCCAAACCGTGTACAAACCCGAGACACCAACAATAGACAATATACATACGATATACATGTGTATATATTTAACACACACCCGCAGTCATAGCGGACGGTATTCGTACGCTGAGACTGTCCCTAAAATCTTCAAAAAGGACCGAGGGAAGACCCTTTGTAAAGATGTCTGCCATTTGATATCTGGAAGGGACATGTCAGACGCGTACTTGACCCCGAGCAACCTTTTCGCGAACAAAGTGAATGTCCATCTGGATATGTTTAGTGCGCTGGTGCTGAACCGGATTACCAGAAAGGTAGATGGCACTAACATTATCACAATAAACCAAAGTCGCTTTCTGAATAGGACAATGAAGCTCTAACAACAAATTATGTAACCAACAGGATTCAGAGACCACATTACCTACCCCTCGATACTCGGCCTCGGCACTGGAGCGGGACAAAGTTGACTGACGTTTCGCAGACCATGAGACCAAGTTATTACCAAGAAATATACAATAGCCAGACGTAGACCATCTAGTGTCCGGACAGCCTTCCCAATCAACATCTGTATACGAGACAAATGTTGACGTTGATGAAGGATATAAATGCAAGCCATAGTCAAGTGTACCCTGAATATACCGAAGGATGCATTTGAGCGCATTCATGTGCTCAATCCTAGGATCATGCATAAACAAACACACATGATGTACATCATACGTAATATCTGGTCTCGTGAATGTAAGATACTGAAGGGCCCCTACAAGACTGCGATAGCGGGTGGGATCCTCGTATGGTGCGCCGGCTGCAGCACCAAGCTTAGGCTTAGTATTAACTGGAGTGGAAGTGGACTTATAGGATGACATCCCAGCCCTCTCAATGATCTCAGCTGCATACTTCCTTTGGGATAAGAATAACCTATCTGCATAACGAGTGACAACAATTCCCAAAAAATAACTCAATGGCCCCAAGTCTTTCATAGCAAACTCAGAACTAAGCATTGTCATGATAGACTGGCGTAATGCATCAGAAGAGGCAGTCAAGATAATATCATCCACATATAATAGTATATAAGCCAAGGAAGAACCACGACGATATATGAACAAGGAATTATCCGACCTGCTGCGAGTGAACCCAATAGTCGAAACATAGTCGACAAACCTTTTATACCAGGCCCGTGGAGACTACTTAAGCCCATATAAGGACTTTTTCAACAAACAGACATGATGAGGATATTTGGGATCCCTAAACCCCAAGGGCGATGCATATAGACTGTTTCCTTGAGATCAACATGTAAGAAAACATTCTTCACATCTAACTGATGAATGGGCCATGTTTTCGAAAGAGCCAAGTTGAGCACAGTGCCAATGGTAGCCGGCTTGACCACCGGACTAAACGTCTAACCACAATCCACACCAACCTGCTGAGTCTTACCATCACCCACAAGCCGAGCCTTATGCCTTGCAAACGAACCGTCTGAATTGTCCTTATGAGCAAAGATCCACATAGACCTAATAATATTAATACCAGATGGATGGGGCACCAACTCCCACATCTTATTATCAATAAGAGCATTATATTCATCAGTCATAGCAATTTTCCAATTCGGGTCATTTAACGCAGACACAGGATTACGAGGTAAGGGTGATTTAAGAACATTAGAATTTAAATTAAAATATCTTTTTGATTTAAAAACACCCCGTTGACTTCGAGTGACCGGTCTATGACTCGGGGAAGAAGTGAGCGGATTTTGAGAATTTTCTGGACTCGGGACGGACTGGCCAGCAAGCAGTGGGCCTGCTGGCCCAACTCGGTAACGGGATTGACAAACAGGGACTGGACCAGTGGCGGTAATGGGCTGGGTGACTGGCCCAGTTACCGTTATAGGCCCAGTAACTGGACAGACCCAGTTGCGGGCACTGTAGCTAGTGACGGAACAGTGGGGCCAGCGGGCAGTGGGCCCGCTGGCGGATTTGAGGTGCGGAACACGTCTGAAAAATGGTGAATAATATACGGGGATAAACCATCATCCAAAAAATTATACGAACTAAGCACAGGATTACTAACCTTAGCAAATGAAAATTGGGATTCATAAAAAATGACATGGCGAGTAATGATGATTTTATTAGACAATAAATCAAAACATTTGTAACCACGATGATTAGATGGATATCCCAAAAACACACAAGGGGTAGAACGGGCCTGAAGTTTGTTAATTGTGGTGGATGGAAACAACGAATAACATAAGCACCCAAAGATCCTAAGATGTGAATACGAAGGAGTCTTATTATATGAAATTTGAAGAGGGATGAATATGTCAAACCTTTGGAAGGAAAAATATTAAGAAGATATGTAGCCATTTGTAGAGCATGATGCCAAAAAGACTGGGGTACGGAAGCATGAATCAATAAAGTGCGGACAATGTTATTAATGGTACGAATTTTGCGTTCGGCTTTCCCATTTTGTGAAGACGTATGAGGGCAAGAAAAATGAAAATTGATCCCATTAGTTGCACAAAATTCCCAAACACCCCGTTGTCATATTCTCTGCCATTATCACATTGAATATTTTTTATTTCTCGTTCGCACTGGGTTCTAATGAAAGCTCTAAATTTTAAGAAGATAGAAAAAACTTGAGATTTTTTCGCTATCGGAAAAGTCCATAAAAATTTCGAATAATCATAAAAAAAGAGAACATAATACCGATGACGCAAAGAACTAAGTACATGAGATGTCCATAAGTCGCTATGAATAATATCAAATGACATTAAAGTATGAGACTTAGAGTCTACAAATGGAAACCTAACAATTTTTCCTAAAGAACAAGAATGACAATTCGGAGTACTATGCGCACCCTTGCATGAAATAAAATTACTTTTATCTAAGGAAGACAAAATGGACGACCCCGGATGACCAAGACGAGCATGCCACAAGGAAGGGACATCGACTGCAAACGTTGACGACAAGGCTTGACTTGATAGATCGGAACATGGCGTGATAGGATAAAGATCTCCCCTACTATCACACCTCATGAGAGGACTCCCCGTCTTGAAATTCTTCACAGAGAAACCAAACAGATCAAATTCAATAGATACAGAATTGTCAGTGGTGAATTTACGGACTAACACTAAGTTTTTAATCAAATTGGGGGCGTGTAGGGTATTTTTCAAGATAAGGGGTGGATGGGGGGGAGACAAAGTTTTATGACCATAACCACGAATTGGAATAGAATTACCATTACCAACAATTATGCCACGAGGGTTGCTCAAATTGGAATAAGACGAGAGAGTACCTAAATTGGATGTCATGTGGGTAGTGGCACCGGTGTCCATATACCAATTCGGGTCCGGTGGAGTCAAACCAAGTGTGTGCATCGTGGCCTCAATATCGGTCTGAGTGGGGCCTGCTGCATGGTGGGCTTGCGGAGGCCGGGGCCCAAGTACCTCTACGTGCTGTCCCGGCCCAATGCTGCTTCGGGAAGAACCACTGGCCCAGTTGGTGTTGGGCCGAGGAGGCTACTGGAAAACTCACTGGAACTGGGCTGGAACCGACATTGAACCTAGGTTGTTGAGCCACTACCCACTGTTCCAAGCCCACGGCCCAATGTTGCCCAAGGTTAGGAACAGTGTGTCGGTGGCCCATTGTATCTAGGATATTGTCCTCCGCCACCGTTTTGGCCCCCGTTACCATTGTCGGAACCGCCGCGTTTGCCTCCGCAATTTTTGCCATTATTTTTCCGATTATTTTTGCCGCCACCATGAGACCAGTTTTGGTTCAAATTGTCACCAAATTTTTGAGGGTTAGTGGAAGATGTCATCATGACCACGGGGCTAGCACTCGTAGCCGCCTTTTTATCCAAGCCGACTTCTTCCAAGGTAAGCATGGAGCGGGCCTGATAGAACTTCGGAAGATGATTACTTTGACGAAGGAGAGTTCCAACATCTCTATAGGCCTCAGATAGGCTAGCAACCATCTGTAGAACAAGACGATCTTCACTAACTGGCGCACCAACGTTGCGGAGTTGGTCCGCCAATTTTTCAACCTTTTGCAATAAGCTGAAACATTTGGGAAATTTTCCATGTTGACGTGGGAAAATTCATGTTCAAGGGTAACAACTCTGGAATTTTAATTATCTTTGAATATGTCACGCAACCTATCCCACGCAGCCATCTCCGTAGCGTCTGGCTCAATAATCGTCTGCAATAGGTCGGTAGAGATAGTAGAATAAATCCATTGAAAGACGGTGGCATCAAGTGTGGTCCATAATTTAGGATCATCCTCGTGTTGAGGCACCTCTGTATCTTCAGGAGCCGCGGGGATTATGTGATGGATGACTTGATGCGAATGAGTGTGAATTTTGAACAACTCGGCCTACGTCACGTATTAGACGTTTTCTATTTCAAGAATTAGAGGGATATGATTCTTGATGTTAGAAACAACAAGGGCAGGGTGAAACGTGTTCTTTGACGTAGACATAACGAAAGAACAATAAGTGATAGAGGGATTTGGAAGAGAGAATTGGAGAGCGGAAAACAGACGCGGAAACCGAGGATGGGCTCTCGGATTCTGCTTGGCCGAGGAATAAGAATTTTTGGGAGAAAATTTTTGTTTGACCTAGACTTCTGATACCATGAAAGAAATAATCCCCTTGATTACTTTCATTAATTGAAAGAATATATATACATTTTACATAATAGGAGAATTTATTCTTATTCTACTCCTAAAACCTTATTCTACTTGGACACTAACTATACAATTATGGTAAGCGTACAATAATAATTACAACCAAATACTACCTAAATTATAGCCCAAACCGTGTACAAACCCGAGACACCAACAATAGACAATATACATACGATATACATGTGTATACGGTGTATATCGTATGTATATTTAACACAAAACAACCAAGTCATGTTAAACTGTAGAGCCTGCTCTACCTCTATCCACAGGTAAAGCAGAAGTGTCACATTTACCTTTACTCAATGACTCATAACTATTCCTAGTTGGAACAGAGGCAAGTACAGAGAAATTGATCAGATTGAATTCAGGACTTGCACTAGAATTGCAATTTAAAGAGACACGATCAGGTGAAACTATTACCAGCATTTCCTGAGCAGCAGCCACATGAGTTTGAGGAACTGTTCTCTGTATTGGCCCTGTCTGCACCTATATATCACCTACCACCACTACTTCTGAAGGTAAAGTATCTTGGTTAGCATCAGCATTAAAATTGTAATTATGCCGCGCCAAATATAATAAAGGACAAAAAATTAAAGAACATAAATTTAAAGGGCAAAAAATAAAGGTCACCCCAAAATAAGGGCATTTGTGCGAATGATCCTATCCGCATTGAAGCTCAATTTATTCGAGTTCGCGCTGCGTAAGGCCCATTCGACGGAAGCGCTACCGTGTGTGTTTGGTATTTTTGGTTTATTTTTTTTTATTTTTAAAAAAAATTCAACATTCATAGTTTGTTAAATATCTAATAGGGACAGAAATATGCATTTTGATGAACTCAGAAGACCAAAATTACTCAAAAATATATTTAAATAGCTATTTTAAACCTACCTCCAAACAAAAAGACTATCTTATCATTTTCTCGTTTGTTTTGTTTGCATATATGAGCCATGAATTCCACTCCTTGTGGCTTATTGTGGTGAAAGTCTTCTATGATTTAGTTGTTCCTTTACTTTGGGAATGATAATTCACATGGACTATCATCTTATTATTTAACCAATTATTTCTATCTCATATACCATAGGCAATGAAATATTTGATATTAATGAGATGAACTTGTTTAATTATGAAGCCCCCTGCGAATCCATAAATCCGAGAAGTATGCCGCAACAAAAGGATGGTCCACATGCATTTCATTTTTTCCTTAAGAAAAAAAGAAGTACCCCATCATAGTGAACCTCTCCTTGTGATCGGGATGAGGTAGATGCCTCCCAGCCGGGGGCTCTCTCCTCTTGCTCGACGAACCAACTTCAGACCTTGATTCGTCCTCCGCAAGAAAGGAACGAGTCGGTTCCCCTTTCCGTCTTTCGGTAGACATTTGAAATCGCATGGAATGAAAGGGGAGGAAGTGTACAAATAGTTGCTTCAAGGATCGGTATTTATACTATAGTCGTAGACTCGTAGTTCACAAAATATTTGAATTTTTCCACTCTAAGATTAAATTTCAAACGTGAAATCTTATGATTTAAACTTCCATCCTTAGGACATGAGACCTGAAGTTTAAATGATAATATTACCAATTGGTTGAAATTGACGTGAAGTGGTTAGATTTGTAAATTTGTGTACACTGCAAATATGACCTAAAGTGGTGATTCAGAAGAATATGTGAGGGATTCATATACGCATCATCACCTCCATTTATTAAGGGTTCGGTCAATTGATCATCTCTATATCTACAGTTATGGAAATAGCGGTGTGATTTGGTACTATACATAAATTTGACCACTATTAGTAGATGAAACGATTTCCCGGATATCTATGCACTTTGGATGGTCGTAGGATCTGGGCCTTCTTGACCACGCCTCTTCTGGCCCATGATGAAGTATAGAAGGCCCACCAGCCTAAAAATCACAAAAAGATCCAAAAAGGAAAGGCCGGCGTATGCTCGGCCCTACATCAGCAAGCCTGCTACTATTTATTGTTGAAATGACAAGTCATCTGAATAATAAAAAGGATAAATAAAATAAGAGAAAATGACAAAATGATATAGAAAACAGCTTCTTTTAGTATTGAAAAGGTAGACAAATATATATAGCAATTTGGATCTACTGAAAGGGAAAACTAACATTTATTCTTTTACAATCCTATACTGTATATATGTAAAAACATTATCATACAGAAGACTTCAAAAAATTATTCTTTATAAATATTAAATCTATTTGTAGTCATATGATTGCAATGGTCAGACTTTCAAATGATACATTAGTTCAAATAATCAACGAAATAAGATTAATGAATCTAAATAAAGCCAATAATAGGAAAGATATAAAGTCTTTAAATTAGTGACCTTTGTGTAGTGCAGCAAGCCAAAACTTATCCAAATCCATGTGTCACCAAAACTTATCCAAATCCATGTGTCATTTAAAAAATGGATCTTGAACTTAATTCAACCTAAAAAGCTAGCTTGTAAGGTGAGGATTGTCCAAGTCCATATAAGGAGTCCATGTTCCCATTTCATTTCCTATGTGGAACTCTTAATACTCCCTCGCACGCCCATACCCCGTTAATTGGAACGTGAATGACATAATTTGGGGACCCAAAATCGGTGAACATAGAATTGAAATTGGTCTGACTCTGATACCATGTAAAGAATGGATATTGGGCCTAACTCAACCCCCAAAACTAGTTTGTAGGGTGAAGATTGTCCAAGTCCATATAAGGAGTCTATGTTCCCATTCCATTTTCGATGTGGAACTCTTAACAAAAATGATTTAACTGATTAATGGTCTAATTCTATTTGAAGAGTCAGTTGTTTGAGAACAACTGAAATAGAATAAAGAATTATCACTAGAAGTTGTTCCTTGTGTAGTTATATTTTGATGAAAATCTAGATCAATTGTTAATTAATAAAAAATAAATCCAGTCACAACTTAATATCCAGTATTGGTCCACTCTTTTATGGTGTTTTATTTCCAGTAGCCACCACTAGCAAATAGAAGCAGACCAAAGTCTTAATAAATCAAAATTGCGACAAAATTCGAATTGATCCAGACATGCAAAAGACATAAGTAATAGAAAAATATCTCATCTTTAGAATAAGTTGTTAGTAGAGGTGATACAAGTTACATATAACTCTATAGGTAATTTCTTGGATGGAGTTATGTAATATCATGTTTATTAACCCGATCCATTTTAACCCACTCAATCCAACCTGTCAAAAAGTTGGAGATAATACGCAACGCCCGAATTGCCCATGTAAATCGTTGTCTAATTTTTTTTGTTAAAACAAGCTTTTTTATTTGATATTTTGTATATAGTCATAATAAAAAGTATACTATATTAAATAACTAAATAAAATTATCAGAAAATAAATTTAAAAACTAAAACTCGATATAAGTTGGGCTACGACTCATTGCTTAGTCCATTTTGACCTAAGCTCAGTTTAGCACAAATAACCTTTGGACGGATTAATGATCCACCCATTTTTAACTTTAAGTCATTTTGATCTGTTTAAGGGCAATTCTCACGATTGCCCCTATTTTAGGATAATCTTTAATTTTTTGCCTTCGCCTAAAAAATGACCGAAAAATACCCTTGAAGTTGTTGGTTCGAATCTCAACATAGTAAAAAAAATCGCAAGACAAGATTTTATTAGAAAATATGCTTATTCGATCAAAGTTGTATAAAAATTATGCCTTAAGGGGCATAGTTTCTATGTAATTATACCTCCGAAAATACCTCTGAGGTTGAGGGTTCGAATCCGAGCAAAGTCAGAAAGAAAATCGCAAGGCAAAATTTCATAGAAATTATGCCTATTCGGCCAAAGTTGTATAGAGATTATGTTTTATGGGGCATAGTTTCTATGTAGCTATGTTTGAAGGCAAAGTTTTGTGAAAAATTAAGATTATGCCTTGTCCGGTTAGTTACGTAGAAACTATGCCCCAAGGGGCATAGTCTCTATATATAACTTTGGCCGAATATGCATAATTTTTATGAAAAATTTACCTTGCGATTTTTTTTCTTTTTTTGCTTCAGCTGAGATTCGAACCCAAAATTTCTGATTTAGTAGACATACGAATAAAGGGTATTTTGACCCACAAATTTTCATTAAATAAGAAGTAGTACAAAATATAAAATCAGCGAATTGAGGGTCAAAAATTAAATACCAGCCCGCAATTTTGTGTCTGTTTAACCGTTCATTTGACACTCCTAAACCCAAGCAACTAACAAAAAGAATGGTAAATCACTATCCAATCCACATCAAATATAGCTAAAACATTTAAAAATTGTTTCATCTCTCTCTCCCACTGTTTTGGGAGAACCTTAAGCTTAAAGAATTTATCAACTAGGAAACTCATAATTGGCATATGATATTGGACTATTGGTACTTGTGGTTGGGAATCCTAAGATGGGAACAAGCTTTGGGCATCTAATAGAAAAATATAATAGAATCTTTAGATGCTACTTTTCCAAATTATTTGTCATTTATCCAATTAGAAGAAAAAGGCACAATTTGATTAATGATATCAAAATTACTTGGGCTTATGGATGTCATGAAACGAGATGCTAATAAGATAAGGATTAGGTCGATTGGCTTGTTGTACTACACATACATTTTAAAGGGTTGAGTTCTAAAACTTTATGCTCAACTTTTAGTATGATTGTCTTCTGCACTATTCACATACCCTTAGTTCTTTTAAACTATATTCGTAGGGATAATACTGAGTAATGTAACTATTAAAATTTGTGGTGAAATAGTAAATATTTATTGATCATTTATAAGAAGTCTCGATTTTTAGTTTTGGATATGAAGTCGTCTTTGATAGAAATCACTTTATTTCGACGTGAGACTTTCTGATGCTCTTGGATTCAGTCGGACTCCAATACAATATAAATATCATGCGAATACAGGATGAGAAATCAAAAGAAGTACTGAGTAATTTCATCCGCTTTCTCCATTTTAATTCCATTTTCATGTTTACCGTTTCCCTCGTATTTGGCGATGTCAATAAACTTTTAAAAAGATAGGCATAGGTATGCACATAAAAGAGATGACATAATTTTGACTTTGTGAGCTATGAATTATAAAATAATATCGTAATGGGTTCTAATAAATCATTTTTACATATTAAGTGAAATTTGTAACACATATATAGAATTTTGACTAAAGCCACTAAATTTTATCGAATTCGTAGCTCTCACTAGCTTGGCCCTGTAATAATGCACAAGTAAACAAAAATAGTACAAAATAAAAAAGGATAACCAATTAATTAGCGCAAAAGTTTACACATCAGAAATTCACATTTGAAGATCTTGAACATGGTATAAGCTATTACTCAGTTTAAGACTTATTTCCTTAATTGGCAAACGTGATTCTAAACCTTACAAATATATGTCCAAAAGAGAATAAGCATCTGATTTGCTTTAAGTTTAGGCAACAAAAAGAAAACCATGTGTGTCACTTTCAAGAGGTTCTTTGAAATTGTTGCAATTTACTTTAATAAAGATCGATTAGGATTGATTGAAAAGTTCTAAGTACATCTTCTTGTATTTAATTATTGTTGGAAATTTACTAATATGTGAAATTAAGTTTATCCCATTATTTATGACTCGAACAATTGGGGCCCGCACATCAAAAAACGTTGTTTCCACACACGTTCAATCTTAGTGCCAAGTATCGTAAACTTCGTTAATGAAAGATATATTGGTACGTAAGTGAAATGTTTGAGACATAGAATGATGGAAGGTTATTAGATTAATAACAAGTGTTCCACGTTGGTAAACGAAGGAAGGATTGTGCGAGGTGTAAGATGGAACGGGTCGGAAAAGGGTCGCGGAGCCGAGAAGGGCCGCGCGCCGCAGCGCCTGACTAGCAGTAAGCTTTGTTGGTTTTTCTGGTTGAATTAGCGTCGCGACGCTAATGTGGCAGAACTGCGGCACTTCATTGGCAATGACTGCTGACGGAATCCCAAAATGCTTGGCTGTTGAGGAAGCTTCAATGGCTTTGAAACCACCCAATAATGGCCATTACTTGGACCATTATGTTGCTGCATTACTTGGGGGTTAAATGTCATCCATTACATGGAAATTGATTGCCATTATGGGGCACTTGAAGAGGCCATCTTGCACACCTATAAATTGAAGCCTTGGCTCAATTCTATAGATGAAGTATATACATAGATGAACTTATGAACAGAAAAACAAGTTCACAACATCACAAAGAGATCAGATTTTCCTAATAACAATTTTCATTATTCATGTTCTTCGTTGAGATCATTTGTGTAGGCTTTGCACACTTGATAATTTCATCTTGGGAGACTATTGTCCACACTTCCGTAAAGCCTATATATGGGGGCAATCATGTCTTAAAGGCAGAGAGTCATCTCTCTACTCAGCCGGTGGTGTTGTGTTTATCTAATTGGTTGCTATGTGTTTCAGGTGTTAACTTAACAGACGAAGGACTCTAACCGTTCGTATTCTCAACGGATCTACAAGCCACAAACATAGCAGTTCGTGTTCTTGTATTTCCGAATACAAGTTCTATATTCGAAGTTTCATTCAAGATCAAGAAATTGACGACTTGTTGTTGTCCTCATTGTTGTTTATCATTTCGATCATTGTATTAGTTATTTACTATTTCCGTTGTTGCTTTATATATTCCAACAATTATTTTAATAAAGAATGATTCATAAATCTACTTTATCCACCCCCACCAACCTAAGTGCGAGACTCTTTGCTAAGATCCAAGTTCATATATGGTTCGTTTTGAATTTAGGTCCGCACAAATTTTATTTTTTAGGCTATGCTTCATCTAGCATCAAGAGCGTGTACGGTGTTAACTTGAATTATTCTTTATAAAGTTTTCACTCTCCTACGTGGAATTCGCCTAAGATTTCATTTATACCTTTTCTTTATAAGCTTGGTAATCTAGCTAGAAGCATGTCAATCCTGGTTAACCCGCTCACCAGCCCGCCCTCCATCCGGAATGTCATATTCTCCAAGTCTTTTCATCACCCGTAGAGGGAAGAAGTATTAAAAGGCACAATATTAATGATCATCTAAACAGAAACGAGTATATATTGACTCAGTCTAGCTACTTGAACCCTTTCACAATTTGGCAATTTTGATACAGTAGCTGTTAAATAGCCAGTGGACTTGAATTTAATGTTGTTTCATAGATGCTGTTACATACCTAGTTGACTTAAATATTTAGTAAGCATTTGGAAATATACATATTATTTTCTATAATGAAATATTATTTGTTATTTAAACTGTTTGTTTTTATAATCTTTTCCAATATTTCAGTTTCAACTTTAAATAGAAAAATTAGAGTTGAGAAACTAGTTTGAGGAGTATTTCGAGTGCAACAATGGTTTTAATTCACAAAACTTCAACCTTTTTTGAAGTGAAATTCATGTCTAAACACATTTTTTTCTAAACTAACATTAAAAGTTAATATTACCTTAAAGCTAGAGAGTCAAAACTATCATTAATTAATTAGTTATTAAAGAAAGTGGAAATTAAATGGTTCACTTTCGTCGAGTTATTAAGAAAATGACACACAAAAAGAAATGCATATTGCTATTTCATTTTCAAAAGGGTTGCATAAATAAATAATTTGATCATTGGCATTTGGTACTTGGGGAAATTAAAAGCACCATATCCATTGTTGATAACGATGAGAGGCACCTTCTGATCAATATCTTCAAGTACCAAAAAATTGTTAAGGTATATTCCAGTTAAGGATGAGGGCACAACAAAAGGTACCTCGAATAACCTCAGTAAAACAAGATATATTTCTATCTTAATTTATTTACAATAATTAAGTTATATTAGCATGACAATTGGAAAAAAGGACCGGTGCGTAATTTTTTTTAATTTGTTAATCATGCTCCTGCATTGTTGAAGCACTAAAGAATTCGACGTGAATTTATATATCGATTTTGTAAATTTTTAGATAAATTTACGTACATTAGGTAAACATACATAACCAATTGTTAGGTCCGGGTATGCTATAGAACAATAAAAACAAACTGGAAATAAACTAACTTGAATGTCAATTCCCGAATGTCAGCGATAATGTCGTCCGACACCAGTGACAACACTTTAGTAAAAACATAAAACTTTAAAGAGCAATGCGCGAAAATTTAAAGAACACAAAGATTTAATATTAAATAGGTTATATATATTATATAACCTATGACGATCAGTGACCGAAAGTATTGTATATATTTATTATATACAAAAATTACAAATTCTTTCTTTACAATTTTACAAGATGAAATGGAAAGTAATTAAGTGTTGAAGTCGCAGATGACTTCTGCCTGAAAAATCTACCTAAATAGATATAGACAACTTCTCATTACAATTGCTCAATACAAAGCTAATCTAGAATCTAAACTGCAATTGTAATGTTGGACAGAATATTGTCGACACGCTCAATACAAATTCCTTTCTTTACAATTATACTTCCGTTTGAGTATCCACTTACAACCCAACGATTTATTTTCCGGAGGAAGATCAACCAACTCCCAAGTATGGTTATGCAGAATGGAGCCTATTTCACTGGCAATAGCTTCTTTCCAGAGCGGTGCCTCTGGAGTTGACAATGCTTCAGCAATTGTCATTGGTTCATCATCAATCATATAAGCTACAAAGTCAGGACCGAAGGATTTATCCTTCATGGGATTTTTACTTCGCCTTAGTTCCATCTCTGGAGTCTCCAAGTTCTGAGAATCTGGAACACTAGATTCCGGATATTCAGCCACCTCGAGATCTACTAGATCTGAACCATCTAGATCCGGGCCGTCAACGACTCCCGGTTCCTGAGAGCTTTGTTCATAACTTTGTTTGCGAGAGGTTATGTCTTTTTCCTTTCTAGGAAAGGTATCTTCAAAGAATTGTGCATTCCTTGATTCCATGATTGTACCCCCGTGGATATCTGAAATATCTGACTTATGCACTAAGAAGCGATAAGCACTACTGTTATTTGCATATCCGATGAATATGCAATTTACAGTCTTAGGCCAAATCTTGACCTGCTTTGGCTTGGGTACTTCGACCTTTGCTAGACATCCCCACACCTTTAAATATTTATAGGTGGGTTTCTTTCCCTTTCATGATTCATATGGAGTTTTGTCCTTACCCTTATATGGGACTATGTTAAGAATCGTATTAGGGGTTAGGACAGCTTCTCCCCACATATTTTGGGGAAGACCGAAATTGATGAGCAAGTCATTCATCATTTCCTTCAATGTGCGGTTCTTATGTTCCGCCACACCATTCGATTGAGGTGAGTATGGAGTCGTCGTTTGATGAACAATGCCTTCTTGGGCACAATATTCCTCAAATGGCGCTACATATTCTCCCCCTCTATCGCTATGAATGGATTTAATATGCATGCTTAGTTGGTTCTCAACTTCTGCTTTGTAACATCGAAACACTTCAAAGGCGTCATCCTTACTTTTCAACAAGTAAAGGTAACAATACCTTGTGCTATCATCAATGAATGTCACAAAGTACTTGTTCCCCCCTCTAGTTTGTGCAAACTTCAAATCACATATATCTGTGTGAATAAGTTCTAGAGGAGCGGTATTTTTTTCGACGGATCGAAAAAGAAACTTTGTGAGTTTTGCCTCTACGCACACCTCACACTTATGTTGAGGGTTTACGTCGATAGACGGCAACAACTACAACTTTACCAACCTGTGGATGGATTTGTAGTTGACATGTCCTAATCTATGATGCCATAAATTAGAAGACTCAAGCAAGTAAGATGAATATGCTTCAATATTATTGCTTTTACGTAATACAGACATGGTGTTCACTTTGAAGAGGCCTTCACAGGCGAATCATCTTCCCACAAACATTCCATTCTTAGCGACTACAAATTTATTGGACTCAAACACTAGCCTAAAACCAGCATTAACCAATAAAGGACCTGAAATTAAATTTCTTCTAATCTCGAAACATGCATCACTTCCTTCAGAGTGAGCTCCTCTCCAGAAGTCATCTTCAGGACTACCTTTCCTACGCCCAGCACGTCAGAGGAAGCGTTGTTGCCCATGAACAACTTCTTGTTTGTAACCGGTGTATAAGTGGAGAAGGCATTTCTGTTGGAACAGATGTGTCTTGTAGCACCTGTGTCCATCCACAATTGCATAGGATTCTTAACCAGGTTTGCTTCTAGCACCACCGATGAGAACTCCTCAATCATGTTGTCCAGAAACCGGTCATTGACAACGTTAACCTGAGCCTTGCCCTTAGCTTTGGCCTTCTCTTGTTGCTCAGTCTTGAGCTTGCGGCAGTCCTTGATCATATGACCAGGTTTTCCACAGTGGTGACAATTTCCTTTGAACTTCTTCGCTGCTTGGGTCTTGTCGTCTTTCTAGAGGTTGCGCTTCTTGCTTAGGTTCCCTTTGGCCTCAACCAGATTTGCCTTTGCCTCAACGGGTTGTTTACCTCTAGGCAAGGCCTTCTTATTATCTTTATGAATTTGGAGTTTGATAATAAGTTCTTCAAAGGTCATCTCATTTGTCTTGAGCTTTAAGTAGCAATAAAAAACTGCTCGTTTGGTTTCATACCTTCAAAATCCAGGTGATGTAGAATCATTTGGAATTCCTGAACTTGGGACATCACTGTTTTATTTTCCACCATTTGAAATTTCAGAAATTTCTCAACGATGAATTTCTTAGTACCTGCATCTTGTGCGTTGTACTTATTTTGTAGCTTCTCCCACAACTCTTTGGAAGTGCCAACGGTGCAATACACCGTGTAGAGAGGGTCTGACAAGCAGTTCAATATGTAATTCTTACACATGAAATCACTATGACTCCATGCATCAAGAACCATCTTCATGCCATTAATGACATGGATACCTAGGCCCCCTTCACCCGTTTCAGAAGGCAAAGAGACCATTTCATCTCCAGCTTGTGGAGGATCTTCTGTTAGGAAACGTTCCATTCCCATAACAGTCAGATAGAAGAGCATCTTTTGTTGCCATTTTTTGATGTTTGACCCCATGAACTTTTCAGGACGTTCATGGTGAAATCCAGCGGGTGGAGGAGTGGCAACATTCCCTTGAGAGGCAGCAAAGGCGTTGGATGAGCCTTGAGCAACTGGAAAGGCATTAGGAGTGCCTTGAGCAGTGATGAAGGCTGAGGGATTGCCTTGAGCAGCAACAACAGAATCAAAAGCAGTTTGATTTATACCAGTCATCTTTCTAACTTACTTACAACAAAATCTTGTATTAAAATTGTTGGGATACAATTGTTGTAGGAAACGGGAAGTAAGTAACTATTACAATAGTAGAAAGGATAAACAAACTATTATAATAAAATTGGAAATCAAAATCTTAACAAACTGCTTGTGTGATTTGCTGAGTCGAGTGTTGGCACTCTGTCTTTAAGACAAGATTGCCCCGTATATCTCCTTTTACGTGTTGTGCAATAGTCTCCCAAGATACAACATCAACTTTAACAAGTGAGCAAAGGAAACTCAAGTGTTACTCTTGAAGAACTTTGAGTATATTAACTTTGCTAGAGAGAAAGAATATGAAATCAGAAAATCTGGAGAATTCTCTAAGTGTTGAGTGTAGTGTCTTTCAATTGAGCCAAGGGCCTCAATTTATAGTGTAAGTAGAAGACCCCTCAACTAGCCAACTAATGGCCTTCAATAGCCATGTAATTGCACTTGATTGAGGAGTTACATTAAGCCAAATAATGGCTGAATTCATGTGGCAAGTAATGGAGAATCAATGCTCCAAAAACCACCCAAACGTCGATTTTTCCAACTTCCCGTCGCGCAAGATTCTCGCCTCCGAAGCGCCGCGGCTCCGGTAGCTGACCAGCCAATTTGCGCCGCGGCGCAGTCTGGGAGGCGCCGCGGCTCCGACGGTGTGGCGCCGCGGCCCTTCACGGCTCCGCGGCGATTTCCGACTCGTTTCATTTTACACTTTGTACACTTATTCCTTCATTTACCAACCTGGAATACTTTGTCATTTGACCAATAACCGTCCATAATTCTATGTCTCAAACGTATTACATACGTACCAATATCTCTTTCACTAATGAAATTTGCGATACTTGACACCACGTGTGCACGTGTGTGGAAACGATGTTTCCGATGTGCGGGCCCAATTGTCCGAGTCATAAATCAATGGGATATACTTATTTTCACATTTAGTAAATTTCCAACACTATGTTGGGTCAAATGTTACAACACCAAACCCAACATTAACACAAATATTTAAAAGATATACTGTAATTAATAAAAATCATTTACTGCAACTTTTTTTTTATAGCGATACTGTACTATTTTGAATGTCAAAAAAGTTAGTAATATGGTTAGGGACCTGGGATTTCTTTCCCAATTGTAAGAAGTCACTCTTCCATGTTGACTTGCATATTGTCTTTTATGCACCCCTAGAATTATGGTAGAATAAGGATTTAGAAGTAGAATAGGAAAAGGATTTTTCCTATTATAGAAATATGTAACTTGTATATATAGCTCTTCCAATGAAAATAATCAAGGGGTTGACTTGCATATTATACACACATCTTATATGCACCACCTACTTCTCGTGTTTGACAAATAAGCTTTATTTTTTAATACTATATTTCGCCATTTTATAAAAACTTAGTCAAATATAAAAGGAAAAAGTCAATGTGTTATTCACGGTATATGAATTTGTTGAAACAAAGATACTTTTTCTGGCACAAATATTAAAAGTTTTGGTCTTTTGGCAAATAAAAATTGTTTCAAATATTCAACGATTTAGAATACAAATGTATACATCTTTTTTATTTCCAACTTCATTCTTACTACTCCAATTGATGCAATATTAATTAAATGAGGCATTTAAGGATGAGATAACACATAGTTAAAAGAATACATTAACACTGTTAAAAATCTTTTTTAAGTGTGTGCAAAAATCTCAAAAGATAAATATTATGGACTACTAATATTGATGTCCAGTTTTCCCCCTTACTCTGGTTAACAATATTTTCTGATTTAATTTTTTTGAATATCTTGTTTCCTTCTCTTTTGGAATATCTCTTTTTTCTTTTTCCTATTTTTTTTTTTTGTTGACGAAGAAACCCGCAGCCGCTACTCTCTCGAGTGCGCACAGGGTAAACCCCGAACTGATGCAATAGCCTGCAAACCACGTCAGCCGATTAACCACACTTGGCAAGCCATGTGTGACAGCGCTCAACCAAGAAGGTTTATGCGGGGGATCGAACTCGTGGCCTTGCGGTCCGCGCTCTATGACTCTTCTTCTGTGCCAACTTGCTGGCTTACTGCCTTGCGGGTTTCTTTTTCCTAATTGACGGGACTTCTCCTTGACTTGTAGCAGAACAGTTTTTGCCGACCTCTTATGATGATGGTCCCTAATTCCCAAATTTAGGTTATTTCTTGGAAGAAATTGAAATGATACATTGTAGGAATAGTCAACAGATCATTGAAGTAATGGTCCACTTGCTTTACTTGAAGAAAGACTCGTTAGTGGATAAATATAACATCTTCATCTAGTGGTTAGTGTCGGTCTTCAAGAAAATTGGAGACATCTAGTGCTAATCGCTATTGATTTTTTGTAGTTGAATCACTTTTATCAAAAGTCATTTGACGAATATTTTGAAATAAAATTTATTCAAATTCATCAAAACTATTAATGTTCTAGATTGAATTAATTACCAACTAGTAAGTTATATGATTATCATTTGGTCATTGCAACTTTACCTCTTTCTATTTAGTCATTGACACATGTTTATAACTACAAGAAAGTATATAATTATCCGCAAGGGTAGCCAAGTTGGTGTAGCAGTAGAGCGCGGGACCGCAAGGTCACGAGTTCGATCCCCTGCATAAACCTTCTTGGTTGAAACTGTCACACATGGCATGCCAAGTGTGGTTAATCGGTTGACGTGGTTTGCAGGCTATTGCATCAGTCCGAGTTTACCCTGTGCGCACTCGAGAGAGTAGCGGCTGCGGGGTTCCTTCGTCAACAAAAAAAAAGTATATAATTGACAACAAAACTTTAGCAATAATAAATATATTATTGTTAAAAAACGTAAATGGCAACAAAAAATTAATATATTGTTGCTAAAAACGTAAATGACAACAAAAAAACTATTTGTTGTTGCGAAAACTTTTCGCATCGGAGGTTATTGCAACAATTTATATTGTTGCGAAAAATACTTTTGACAATAACATCAACATATGACAACAAAAATGTTGTTGGCATATTAATTTTTGATAAAATTAGTAAACTTCTAAAGAACATTGATTTTAATAAGAACCAATAAGTTTTTTAATTAAACTCCTAATGAACGTTGGAGTTAATAAAACTTAAAAAGACTTCTAATTAATGTGCATTTGAACTAATAAAATTAGAACTCTATAGGGCCCGTTTGGACATGATTCGAAATCATGATATGAAATCAGATTGATTTGAAGTTAAAGTTTTGTTTGAACATTCAATTTGAATTTCTTAGTTGTATCTCTTTTCACACGAACATGAAAACTTCACAAGTTGTGAAAACCATCAAAACTTTCCCAATTTTATACAATCTTATCAAATGATCAAATCATAGTTCATAACAAGTTAATACGCTACTAGAATGTCTTTCTAAAAAATACAACATATATTGATTGAACTTTAGTTCAATGAAAAAGAAAATTAAACATGAGTTGTAGTGTAAAATTAGTTGGTAAGAATAAATTTTGTTATATAGTACCAACTTACAGATCTTTTATGTTTGATAAAAATAGTTGGTAAACATATCTACCAACTTATGAATCTTTTTTAACAAAATATAAATTTATGGGTCAAATTTTACATTTAAAAATATTTAAAATCATAATTTAGAATCCCAAATCCTATTTTTTGGAGAACTTGGAATTTAAAATCATGATATAAAATTGAATTTTTGTGTAAATTACATAAATAAATATTGATTTGAAATTAAAATATGAAATTATAATTTCAAATGGCATAGCCAAACTCCTACTAAGGAACATTAAGTTGAAGCAAACATGCAACGTAACCATTAATTTTTTTTTCTTTATTTGAGTTTGGGACAACGTAACCCTTAAATAGGTAGAATTATCAAATTTTTAAAATTAGAAAAAGTTGGTCGGAGATAATTAAACAGGGGGGGAATTTTAAAATTATAAAAGCCGCTCTGAAAAAAAAACACTATAAAAGCCGGTTCGTCTCTCTGATTTCAAGTACCTTCCTTCGATACTCTCTGCTTAAACCCTCAAAAATCTCACTCTTTTTCCCCAAAACACCAAAAAAAAAACAAAGACAAAGATATAAGTGCCAAAGACGGAATCTTGTTTCTTCGGCTGCTGAGATTTGCTCTGGTGGGGCTGGTTTATCCATTTTTTGCCGGAATCTTGATTTTCCAGTGAACTATTTTAACTCCCTTAAAGGATAGGACCAATGCCTAATAAATAAGATTCATTTTAGGGAGATTTCTTAGCTTTTTTTTTGTGTGTTTTCGAGGACCAAAAAAGGAAAAAAGAAAAAAAAGATTGATTTTTTAAAGGAAAGATGATAGGGGGGTTGAAGTTACTCTTTTTATGGGTGTTTTCGGTTTTGATTATAGCTTTAACTGCGGTGGTTGCCGGAGTACGGACGGCGGTGGTGGGCGGAGTTCCGGCGATGCACAAAAATGCGTATGCTACCATGATGTATATGGGGACACCAAGAGACTATGAGTTCTACGTTGCGACACGTGTCATGCTACGATCGCTTTCTCGGCTCGGCGTTGACGCTGATCTAGTTGTCATTGCTTCCTTCGATGTTCCTCTTCATTGGGTCCAAACTCTGTAAGTCTCTAATCTTCTCTTTACATAAATTCATTAAAAATTAAGTCCCGGTCAGTGGTAAGAGCTCAACATCGTGATATAATAGGTTCCTATTTTACGTCTATAAAAGCGTGATATATCAAATTTGTGTAGAAGGCCGGGCGGGTTCATTATATATCGAATTTCGCCGCTGACCCTTGAAATTTCTCTATTACTATAACAAAAATTAGAATAGAAAAGTTATATTCAAGGCGGAAAAGTTAAATGTTTTTAACGTTACAGGACATCCGAGTAATCTAGGTTCATTGGTGTTGGCTGGTGCAAACATGTAATAGACATAATTTACTACTATTTCTATCTCAAAATACTTAGTTACGTTACTATATGAACTTTGACACCATTTTAACATGTATATTTTTACCTTATTGATATGAGAATGAATTGCTATTTATTGTACTTTTTGTATAAAATTTTAATATAATTTAATTCAATTTAGCTCATTAATCATATTAATTTTTGTTAAATATACAATATACACACAATATACATGTGTGTATATTGTATATTTACTCTCGGATTATGCTCCACAAATGAAGATCTCGGTTGTGATATATTAGGGTAAATAAACATGTAAGAATATTGTATATTAGGAAAATATATGTGTAGTATAATATTACCTTAATTAGTATTATACACCTACCATAATTGTAGAGTTAGAATTATGGTAGAATAAGGATTTAGAAGTAGAATAGGAAAAGGATTTTTCCTATTATAGAAATATGTAACTTGTATATATAGCCTTTCAATTAATGAAAATAATCAAGGGGATTATTTCTTTCATGGTATCAAGAGACTAGGTCTAACCCCCCCCCCCTCGGGTTTTCTCTCCAAAATCTCATCTTCCGCTCTCAAAAACCTCTCTTAAATTTCCCCTCCTTCTTTGTTCTTACAATATGTCTAAGAACAAATTTCACCCTACCCTCACGGTTTCCAATATCAAGCTAAGTATCCCTATTGTTCTTAAGATGGAAAACGTTCAATATGCAATGTGGGCAGAGTTGTTTAAAATTCACGCTATATCTTATCAAGTTCTTCATCTCATCATTCCTCCCGCTAGACCCCTTCCCGCGGAGGATCCTGAGTTATGGATTACACTTGATGCTACCGTTCTTCGGTGGATATACGCCACTATTTCGCCGGACCTTCTACGGACGATTATGGAGCCCGATACCACGGCTATGGCGCATGGAATAGATTGCGTGACATATTCCAAGACAACCAACATTCCCGTATCGTCACACTCGAGCAAGAATTCTCTCTCGTTCGAATGGACGTATTTCCAAACGTTTCTGCATATTGCAAGAAACTAAAGGAATTGGCGGATCAACTCCGTAATGTTGGCGCACCGGTGACAAATAATCGTCTAGTTCTACGCTTGGTTGCCGGTCTTTCGAGGCCTATAATGGTGTTGGCACTCTCCTTCGCCAAAGCAACCCTCTTCCCGACTTCCATCAAGCCCGCTCCATGCTTACGTTGGAAGAAGCCGGTTTGGCTAAAAGGCGGCTACGGAGCAAGTCCCGTTGTCATGATGGCATCCTCTCCTAATCCTTCAGTTTTTGTTAATAATTCGGGCCAAAACCATAATCATGGTGGCGGCAAGAATAATCGCAAAATAATAACAAAAACCGCGGGGGCAAACGCGGTGGTAATGGTGGAGGTTCCGGTAGTCGGAAAACGTCGGTGGGTCCCATCCAATGAACAAGGCCCACCACCCCCGGGCCCGAAGCAGGTGGGGCCCATGGCAAGGAGCAGTGCGTGGCAGAGCGTGGACCGTGGGCCGCAGCCCATACCAAGAAAGCAGAAATTCCAATGGCCGGTGGGGTGGCCGCTAACAGCCCAGTGCCCAATGCCCAAGAAGGCGCCCATCGCCGGTGGCCCGGCGGCGGCAGAAGTGGTAGTAGTTACGGCCGGGACCAAGCACGGCCGGGAGTTCTTGGGCCCCGACCTCCGCAAGCCCATCATGCGCAAGCAGGCCCTACTCGGACCGATATCGAGGCCGCGATGCACACGTTGGGATTGACTCAACCGATCAAAATTGGTACATGGACACCGGGCCACTACTCACATGACTTCCGACTCGGTACTCTCTCATCTTATTCCACTTGAGCACCCCTCGGGGGATAATTATTGGTAATGGCGCTCTATTCCAATTCTGGGTATGGTCGTAAAACGTTGTCTCCCCCCAATCCACCACTCCTCTTGAAAAATACTTTACATGCTCCTAAATTGATTAAAAATTTAGTGTCCGTCCGAAAGTTCACAAATGACAATTCTTGTTTCGTTGAATTTGATCCTTTCGGTTTCTCTGCGAAGGATTTCAAGACGGGAGTCGTCTCATGAGGTGTGATAGTAGGGGGGATCTATATCCTATCATGCCCGGTTTTCGTCCATCGAGTCCACCTTGCCATCGCCTTTTGCGCCCATCTCTCCTTCCATGTGGCATGCTCGTCTCTGGGTCATCCGGATCTTCTATTTTATCGCTTTTAGATAAAAATAGCTTTATTTCTTGTAAGGGTACGAGTCGTACTCCAATTTGTCATTCTTGTTCATTAGGAAAAATTGTTAAGTTGCCATTTGTAGACTCCAATTCTCATACTTCTATGCCATTTGACATTATTCATAGCGACTTATGGACATCTCCTGTTCTTAGTTCAATGGGTCATCGATATTATGTTCTCTTTTTAGATGATTATTCTAGATTTTTGTGGACGTTTCCAATTGCGAATAAATCACAAGTGTTTTCCGTCTTCATAAAATTTAGAGCGTTCATTCGTACTCAATTCGAAAGAGAAATAAAAAATATTCAATGTGATAATGGGAAAGAGTATGACAATAGGGAGTTTCGAGAATTTTGTGCTACTCATGGGATAAATTTTCGGTTTTCATGTCCTCATACATCTTCACAAAATGGGAAAGCCGAACGCAAAATTCGTTCCATAAATAACATTGTCCGAACTCTCCTAATCCATGCCTCCATACCTCCGTATTTTTGGCATCATGCTCTACAAATGGCCACTTACCTTCTTAACATAATTCCGTCTAAAGGTCGACATATTCTTCCCCCTCAAAATCCTATATAATAAGAACCCTTCTTATTCTCACCTTCGGATTTTTGGGTGCTTGTGTTATCCGTTATTTCCATCCACCACAATTAACAAACTTCGTGCTCGGTCTATCCCGTGTGTGTTTTTGGGTTATCCGTCGAATCATCGTGGTTATAAGTGTTTTGATTTATCCTCCAAGAAAATCATAATCAATCGCCATGTCATTTTTGATGAAACTCAATTCCCATTTACGAAAGTTCATACTCCCGAACCTAAGTCGTATAATTTTTTGGATGACCAAATATCCCCGTATATTATTCGGAATTTTTCGGACATCTCCCGTACCCAAAATCCTCCAATGCCCCATCGCTGCCGCTCCCCAACAAGATCGCCACACCCAGCCTTCTTCCAGGCCATCGGAATGCAGTTCCGGAATCGGGCCGGTCCAGGCCTTTCCGCCCGGTCGAACCGGTCCGCCGAGTCCACCATTTTCCGATTTGGGCCGCAGGGCCCACCGCTTTGCTCGGGCACCGTCCCGAGCCCAGAAAATTCCCAAAATTCCATTAATTCTTCCTCGAGTCATAGACCGGTCACTCGTAGTCAGCGGGGTATTTTTACGCCTAAAAGACATTTTAATTTACATTCTGATGTCTCTAAATCCCCCTTGCCCCGCAATCCCGTGTCCGCATTAAATGACCCTAATTGGAAAATTGCTATGACCGATGAATATAATGCTCTTATTGATAATAAGACGTGGGAGTTGGTGCCCCGTCCATATGGTATTAATATTATCGAGTCTATGTGGATTTTTGCTCACAAGGAGAATTCGGATGGGTCCTTTGCTCGGCATAAGGCGCGACTTGTTGGTGATGGTAAGACTCAAAGAGTTGGAATTGATTGTGGTGAGACGTTTAGTCCGGTGGTCAAACCGGCTACCATTCGCACCGTGCTTAGTTTGGCTCTTTCAAAGACTTGGCCAATCCATCGCTTGGATGTCAAGAATGCTTTTCTACATGGTGATCTCAAGGAAACATCTATATGCATCGGCCGTTGGGTTTCGTGGATCCCAACCGCCCTCATCATGTCTGTTTGTTGAAGAAGTCATTATATGGGCTTAAGCGGTCTCCACGTGCCCGGTATACACGATTTGCGATTTTGTTTCGACTATTGGGTTCACACACAAAGCAGTCGACAATTCTTTGTTCATCTACCGCCGTGGTTCGTCATTGGCCTATATTCTCGTTATATGTGGATGATATCATCTTGACCGCCTCCTCCGATGCTTTGCGTCGCCTATCATGGCCATGCTCGCTTCGAATTTGCTATGAAGGACTTAGGGCCGTTGAGTTATTTTTTGGGGATTGCCGTCAAACGTCATTCGGTGGTTTGTTTCTGTCTCAACGAAGTATGCGGCCGAGATTATCGAGAGGGCTGGGATGTCATCCTCGTAAGTCCACTTCCACGCCGGTTGAGGCAAACCCAAAGCTAAGCGCCGCGGCGGGTGCACCATACGAGGACCCGACCCGCTATCGCAGCTTTGCAGGGGCCCTCCAAAGATCTTTACCTTTACCGCACCGGATATTACATATGCGGTTCAAACAGTGTGTTTATTCATGCATGATCCCGAGTTGAGCACATGAATGCAATCAAACGCATCATTCGGTATATTCGGGGGACACTAGACTATGGGTTGCACTTGTATCCTTCCTCTACATCCACACTTGTCTCTTACACGGATGCGATTGGGGTGGTTGTCCCGACACCGGACGGTCGACTTCGGCTATTGTATGTTCCTCGGCAACAACTTGGTCTCATGGTCGGCAAAGCGTCGGGCAACTCTATCACGCTCAAGTGCAGAGGCAGAATATCGAGGAGTAGCGAATGTGGTCTCAGAATCATGTTGGCTACGTAATTTACTTTTGGAGCTCCATTGCCCCATTCAGAAGGCAACCTTGGTATATTGCGATAACATTAGTGCCATCTACCTTTCGTGTAACCCGCTCAACACCGGCGCACCAAGCATATCGAAATGGACATTCACTTTGTCCGTGAAAAGGTTGCAAAAGGTCAAGTTCGCGTATGCCATGTCCCGTCTCGTTATCAAATTGCAGATATCTTTACAAAGGGTCTACCAGCGGTTCTCTTTGAAGATTTTAGGGACAGTCTCAGCATTCGGAAACCGCCCGCTATGACTGCGGGGGTGTGTTAAATATACAATATACACACAATATACATGTGTGTATATTGTATATTTACTCTCGGATTATAAATGAAGATCTCGGTTGTGATATATTAGGGTAAATAAACATGTAAGAATATTGTATATTAGGAAAATATATGTGTAGTATAATATTACCTTAATTAGTATTATACACCTACCATAATTGTAGAGTTAGAATTATGGTAGAATAAGGATTTAGAAGTAGAATAGGAAAAGGATTTTTCCTATTATAGAAATATGTAACTTGTATATATAGCCTTTCAATTAATGAAAATAATCAAGGGGATTATTTCTTTCAATTTTCAATAAGTGAAGTTTGACAAGTATTATAGGGAATGAGGAAGTACTTGAATACACCTCATTCCTATAATATAAGCTTGTTTAAATTTTATTATTTTTTCCTCTTTTTATTGGGGTTTTTTAAGCATTAATTTGCCAGATGGGTAGTGATGCAATGAAGACCCACATAAATCTGATTATGTCGACCAGGTTGTCAAAAAAAGGAGATTTTTAATGAGGGTCTGTGTATAACACAATAGAATTTTCAACATTTGTCAAACTGCAAAGGAAATTTAATGATACTCGGAAGAAATTAAAATATATAGTTGGAATGAGTCAATTATTGTTTAATCTTATATTTTTACTAATAAATGGCTTTAAAGGCTGTGAGGGGGGGGGGGGGGGTAATTAGGGAATTAGTAAGCAATCACGCTCTTGATTTTGCCAGCACAGTACGCGTTTTTGCAGACATTTTCTAAATTATCAGAATTCAGAACTAATATTAGGTGCATATACATTTATCATATGAAGTCATCGTGCTGTGTTATACTGACACAACATTCAAGGATAACCATTGGATATAAAGTTCTAATAAAAAAAATTAGGTCAATCTATTACGTGAGGCGTAAATTAGATACACGTTATGAGTTTGAATTCTGCCACAAATAAGAACTTGAAATTTAAGAAGGATAGAGGGGTGAATCAATCATTCACCAGAGTTTAGAACAGTGTGCAGACGCGGAGTTACAGTTTTGGTAAATTCAGTAGCTTTGACCTAGAACTTTGTATTGTATGAAAATATTCAATTAATATGTATAAATAATTTATCCAGAATTCAATAAGCTATCTTGTCTAGAATCTATAACTCATAAACTCAAAATTTTAACTCTGAACCACTGGACCTCGGAGATTTCTCTCTTATCAAAACAAAAAGAGAAAGAAGTTTGGTGAAGTTACATTGTCTAAAAAATGGAGAAAGACGTTTACTACTTTTTTGTTTCAAAGATGTAGTTGTAAGGGACATTGGTGGTGATAATTTCTGTCTGGAATACGGCAAAAGTTTTTTGTTTTGGCACAGGAACCTGCATGAATTGGTTTTTTCTAGGAAGTGCTCCTTTTCTTTTGTTCTTTTCACATCATTTTGTGGCCACCTCTTCAATGCAAAGTTACTTTTATGGCCTTATACTCCTATTTTTTTTTTTCTAACCAAAAAATCTTAGAGGGTCAGTTATGTCATACGATCCAAAACTCGATGAATAATGAAGTCGCCCTTCGAATACCTTATTTCAGTCTTTTGTAATAAAAATTTAGAGGGGTAAGAATGAAGATGATTTAATTTCATTTTCAATGGTAGCGGAGACAGATGTACTATATGTGGTACGGATTCAACTGAACTCAATAGTTTTGGTCTTAATCCTATATATGACTATATGTGTTCAGAAATTCACCAAATATGTTAAACTAAACTACGAACCCAGTAGCATAAATGGGTTGTCAGTTCGAGGGCAAGCAAGGAATCATCAAAACTTATAAATTTCAAATCTTGTATCCGTCTCTAAATGGTAGCTGAATTGATGGTGTTGGTCTCATTAGTTGACTAAGTAGTGTTTAGTTAGGAGTATATTCTTTATAATTCTTTTCAACTTTTAAGTCGTCTTAAAGATAATTATAGATAACTAAAAAGTTGTCTGTTAGGACAAGTTAATATCTTTTAAGTAGTTTCTAAGAGGGATAAGGATGATATCATTTCATAGAAATTAGACAAAGGATATCCTTTTTTGATTTGTTTGTTAATGGTTTATCTCTAAGCTGACTAATTGTGTTTTACACTTTCTGATATAATTACTTCCTGCCCTTAATTTGGTCTTAAAGTAGATTTGCATGTCAGCTTTCCACTTTGTGTTCTTAAAGTTATTATTATCAGAAGGGCTGAAATAACTCTTTTGAGGTATAGGTATCTAACTTATATCATATTGCCTTTGCTAATCGTTTAAGACATCATGTTCAGCTGTCCTAACTTAGTGGGGGACCCAAAATGGTTTATTACTTTAAAATTGGACATTCCTCTTCTTACGTGCTCCAACGTTCAAACAAAAATATTTAAATATATTATCGCATAGGCTAAACTTTGTGGTCTGACCCTTCCCCGGACCCGCGCATAGCGGGAGCTTAGTGCACCAGGCTGCCCATAGGCTAAACTCCTTACCATTTAGGTGTAATAGTTAATATCCCTACCAACGAGAGTTGTGGTGAAATGGTAAGTATCCCTTTATCCTTAAGGTCCCAGGTTCCAATCTTTCTAGGTACAAAATCACTTTTATTAAGGAGCATTTTATCCGAATTTAGCCGGACCCCAATGTGGGTACACTCCTCGAAAACTTGGCCAAACAGCCTAAAGTCTTTTTCATTGGTGTATACCAAAGACATGCATATTCTAAGTGCTAATAAAAACATTATCCACCGGCTTAGCACAAAGAAATATGAATTGTATGGATCACGTAAGCTAAAAAAGTGAACGGACAAAAGAAACTTGTTCAGAAATAGATTGTTTTCTAACCTTGTTCATCTTTGTTTTTATTATTTTATTTTTATAATCGAGAAATTCTGAGGAGCAGTGGAGCATGGTTCAAAACTCGGTGGATGATGGTTTCGTCATTTTACCCTTCTCCACTTAAATATTAAGTTATCATTTGCAACAGGATTCAAACTTGTAACGTGCGTCTAACCTACACATATTAGTTGTCATTTGTCAAATAGTTGAAAAATCGTAAAAATGTGCTGACCTTCTGATATGTGATTGATTATCAAATACATTTGAAAGCCAACACAACCATTTGACTCGAGAAACCTAATAAGAGTCTTGTAAATTTCTATGTTGTTACCTAAGTGTTGACAAAAAAATTGTTCTCATATCAAAGTAACATTCCTATGTGTTGTAAATATGTGTGCCAGTTACATGTCATAGCTCTAGTATTCATTTCACAACTTGCATAATTGATATGTCTATTTCCTGTACTGTATTTCGATCAACTTAGTAGTAGTATTTTATCAGCTTGGATCACAACAAAATAGGAATGTGAATCTTCATTTGAGAAATTAATAATTATTATGTGGATCATGATACCTAAAATACTAATTATGTTATTGGATGTGCAGAGAGCAGGAAGATGGTGCTAGGGTGATGAGAGTTGAAAATCTGAACAATCCATACAAAGGGCAGTCCAATTTTAATTGGAGATTCAAGCTAACGCTGAACAAACTTTATGCGTGGAGCCTAACAGATTACGAAAGGGTTGTCATGCTTGATTCTGACAACCTTTTCCTCCAGAAAACAGATGAATTGTTCCAATGTGGTCAATTTTGTGCTGTCTTCATCAACCCCTGCATATTCCATACCGGTCTATTTGTATTGCAGGTAACAACTTTTCTCCGCGAACAATTTTTTTGTTAATTGTTAGTTGTGATTTTGATTATTGTTAGTTGTTTCTGAGAAAAAAATGTATCTGATGCTAGGCCAAATACTTATTTTGACTAGTGTTTCAAGTGAATTGAACACATTACTTATAAAAGTTAAATTGCAGCCATCAGCAGTGGTATTTAAGGACATGCTTCATCAGTTGAAGGTTGGAATGGACAATCCAGATGGCGCGGACCAAGGTTTTATTGGCGGCTACTTCCTGCATTTACTTGATCAGCCTATGTTCCATCCTTTGCCCAACGGTACTAAGCTCCAGGGGAATTATCGACTGCCTCTAGGTTACCAAATGGACGCCTCTTATTATTGTAAGTGTGAGACCGCGTGTTTTTGTTGGACAACGTTTATCATATCACACCATGCACATTTCTGAAGCAGAGACAAAATTATAGTACTGATTTGTTTCTTTTAATTTTGTAGATCTCAGACTCCATTGGTCGGTACCATGTGGACCTAATAGTGTCATTACTTTTCCTGGTGCACCATGGTTAAAGCCTTGGTATTGGTGGTCATGGCCTGTCCTACCTTTGGGCATCCAGTGGCATGAACAGCGACGTCAAACTCTTGGGTAAGACTAAACTCCTTTCTTTTAATACATCTGGCTATAAACAACTATGACTGAATCCCGAGGGCCGGTTATATGAATCCTCACTATCCGTGTCGCTCCATTTAAGCTTTGTCTGGACTATAAATCAAAGATTTTCCTAGATTGACCATTGCACATTTTAGAATATCAATAAGCAATGTCCTGTTTGTTTCCGCATATCCTTGCTGTTATCACTGTCCTAAGTGCATTCTTAATGGAAAATTTAATCTGTTTGGTATTTGGCAGGTATGATGCAGAGATGCCACTAGTGCTGATTCAAACTGTACTTTACCTCGGAATAATTGTAATGACACGCCTAGCACGCCCTAATTTATCTAAGTTGTGTTATCGACATGAAGACACCAAGAGCATCTTCTTAATACGAACTGGCCTGAAGTCAATCGCGATATGGTCCATTGTTGCAGCCCACATTGTTCCTTTCTTCTTGATACCTCGCACGGTTCATCCACTAATCGGGTGGGGTCTCTACTTACTAGGCTCATTTGCGCTATCATGTATAGCAATGAATGCATTATTGTTGCCAATGTTGCCCGTTCTCGTGCCATTGCTAGGAATTCTTGGTGCCCTTTTGGTCATGGCTTATCCTTGGTATTCTGATGGTGTTGTAAGAGCATTAGCTGTATTCGCCTACGCGTTTTGCGCGTCACCCGTGGCATGGACAGCATTAGTAAAAATAATGTCCTGTCTTCATGTTTCACTTGAGAGGGAAGGTTTCTTGCCTAGGTTGAGTGAATCTGCTGCACCTGCTGGTTTCAACAAGCTGTATTGATGAATTGGAAATGTGAAGGGTTTTTTCGTCACAAAAAAAGGGGGGGGGGGGGGGGGGTGGAAGGCTCAAGAGTTATACAGTGGGGATGAGTTTACGGAAGTGTGCTTGTGTTGTACTTAGGAGTATGTGCTCTTACACAAGCTAAAGGAATTCTTTGATATGTCCCAAATTCTGATATGAACTACACAATGTAAAGATGGGATGAACTTATGTGTATTATACTTGGAAATTGGATTTTGTTACAAATTCTATTAGCTTTCTATTCATTGCCATTGTAGAAACAGATGCACTAGCAATGAAAATTAGATAATGTGTATGGTGGCTATATTTTATATTCTTTTTTGCTGGATCACTTGGACCAGCCTTGCCCAAGTAAGTGGATAACATAATAAAGGATAACCAAAGAACACAAACATGTTCCTGAATTTGGGCCTTAGTTACCATGGCCTAGCCTTATACAAATGCTTAGTGTATGATGGGCTTGAATTTTTGGTAATCTAACAATGACCCAGAAGAAGTACTTCCACTTGTCTGCTGACAAGAAGCTTCGAGAAAACTAGTGTTTTCTGATTTATATGAAGCCAGTAAGCAAATAACGAATCCAAAACATCCACTGTTGCAAACATAAATATGATTTCTTGTCATACCTCACAAGCAACAGCTAGTTCCGGGCTTCATTTGCAAACCTTATGAATAATCTCATTAGCTTCCTGAGCAAGATCTGTACAAACAACTATTCAGAGTTTTTAAAGCTTCATGTAAGGCTTGTTGGGAAATCCGTTATCGGACTTGAATAATCATCCTTTGCTGTTCAAACTAAGCCGTTTCGTGTACTTCCACTTGACTGATGTTTTATATATAATTTATTATATATACCATCAGCTGACAAAAACTAGCCATTTATCATTGATAAGAAAAAGACCAATATCTAATTTGGACATTGAATCATATAGAGAATAATTTTTCTCAAAAAGCATTTCCCGACAGGCAAAAAACTAACTCAAAACTGAAATGTTCGAACAAGGGTAAGATGTAACAGATTCATAGTATATGATTTTTTTGAAAAATGAGAAATAGCCATTATTGTGAGAGGTTTAGGATTCATAGTATATGAATTTTGAAAAAAAAAAAAGAGAAAAAACCATTATGGTGAGAGGTTGCAAGACCTCAAACTGTATGTTAGAATCCAAAAAGTGAAAATAAGTAGGTTAGTGACCAAGTCTGTTAGCTAATAAAAAATCCTCAGATGTACTGATCCAATCATCAATTCTCCCAAAAGGTCACAATTATGGCAAGAGCAAAGATATTAATAACGAGGAAGACTTTTATTATGCTACTGATATTTGCTCTGAAAAAATTGGGATGACACATATCTTCCATATACAATATTAATGTTGTGTCATTATAGTACATGTTTGAGAATTGAGCGCTGCAAACTCAACAAGATGATATATATGTTGGTTATAAATGCAGTACGGGAAGTAAATAAATATTACAAATCTTCGAAAGGATGAACAAACAACCAATATTCAGAACTGCCGCAAACTTGTTGAGTCTTGAATCTTGATGACCTGAAATCAAGAAACACTAAATCTGGATTTTAAAAACTGTGGCTGAGTCGAGAGATGATTCTTTGTCTTTAAGACAAGATTGCCCCGTATATATGCTTTTACGTTAGCGGGCAATAGTCTCCCAAGATAAAACAACAACTAATCAACACTACAAAGCAAATAGGTTGATTCTGACGAAGAAAACGAACACGAAACGACTTGCTGATTTAGAGGGAAAAGGAAGGAAGAGTTTATGTTTTTGTTGCTCACTTTGGACAGATTTTCTCTTGTGATTCGTCCTCTCTCTTTTCTATTTATTATTTTCCTCAAATTTGTTTCAGAAGTTTTTATAGTGTTTAGGAGGAGGAGAGGTGATTAAGAGGCCCTTTAAGAGGTGTAATCATGGGTATTCATGGCCAGAAGCATTTTGTAGTAAGTGCAAAACGTTTCAGAAGTTTAATGCCAAAACTGTTGGCTTTCTAGTTGCTTTCTGAAACTCCAGGGACCAAACTGTAAATACTAAATAGTTTGGGGTCCAAAAGATAATATCAGAAGAAGGCCAGAAGCCCACGACCCATGACCCATGCATCAAACCAAAGCACACTTAGGTCCTCCCTCCTTCAAACACATGGGTTACCCTTTGGGGTCCCAAACCCTTATCCATTTTTAGGCTTATAACAAGAACAATTCTTCCTTTTCCTACCGATGTGGTAGATTTGTCCCACACCATATTTCCATGCCTCAAACACCTTACTTCGTGGACCAATATCTCTTTCATTTCTTAACGAAATTTGACGATTCTTGGCCCTACGGTCATCTCCTCACTTAGTAGATTATGCACGTGTGAAGAGACAAAGCCTCCAACATGCGGAACCCTAGTATTTAAGTAATTAAATATGGGTGGACGCAACCTCCCCACCAAAGGCAAATTTCCAACAATTCCCTCTTGAAAGAGCTTTTGGTGCACACACAATGTGCCTACTTTCAGCAATCTTTCAGCGAAAAGATATTGCATCAGGAGAGGTAGCTTTTGCTTTGAACCTTCCCTATTGAATACCACCGGACTTACTTACTGCGTGGTGAACGTGATGTCTTGAACCGTCAGTGTTTAGTGTAAGCCAAGACAATTATACTAACACAATACTCCCCTTATTCATTTTCATTCTTATTGTTCTGTCCGTTGTGGCCGTGGAAACACTTGGATTCTTAAGTGCGTTCATTTGAGGCGGCCTGTCCTCGCACTTAAATAGGTGATCTCCTACAAGGTATCCTGCTATACCCCACTTCACAAGTGTTAGGAATCATTAAAAGTTTTCACAACCTTAACCTCAATCGTTTGATGATCGTTAAAGGTTTGGAAGCTTAACATTTATCCACCATGCATGTAGCACTTTAATGTCTATCGCGGGAACAACTTTGGATTCATGTTTCCTTACAGAAATCATTATCCGAAGTGCTCTTGCTTCCACCGAAGCGCTCAACTGAACCTTTTTACAACTTAATTTTCCCATTGAACTAAATTCTTGAGATCTCCACTTAGTATGGTTGGGTTACCACCGCAAAGGTTCGTATTGTTTGGGTTTTAAGCCCATTCCCCTAGACAGGCAGAATTCTTGATCTTCGGGTAGTCCCTTAGTTAAAGGGTCCGCTATATCCTTTGATTAGTAATCAAGGAAGTGTCACTCATGATGATCAACTGCCATACAGTCTTATGTCTCCAACAGATATATCCAGACGTCGTCATCCGTGACCTTCTTGAAGCCGACCGGCTAGCCATAGTGTATAACTGCTGAAGGCACGGGTTTCTCCCAATAAGGGACGTCCTCTAAGGAGTCATAAAATTACAAAACTTCTTTCATGCTTTGTTTAAAGCGATGAACTCAGATTCCATCATGAATCGGCCGATGCAAGTTTGCTTAGAGGATTTTCCAAGGCCCACCTTACACATTTACTTGTGGTTTTGGTGTTCTTCATATCTGATGTCCAGTTTGCATTACTGTGTTCTCCCAGAACAGTTGGACATCCAGAATACCATAATTCATAGATAAGCAAATATTTCAGTTATCGTCACATCCGTCTTAACGTCTTCTATTGATCATTTATTAAAATCACGAGTGAACCTTATTTCAACTGATCTACTTTGTAGGCCGATACCAGGTCGGTTGTAGTGTATAACATACATTGAATTACATGTGACCTGCGCATATCGCTCTTTGTATATGAGTGCATCATGATTCCAATAAGTTCTATGATTCATATCCATTGGTGGCTTCAATGAGATTGTCAACTATCTCACAACTGAGTTTGGAGTTAGACCAGTCCGTTAAATGTCTTAGAAATCCCAATTCCTAAGATGTCATCTATGATACTCATATCTTTCATATCGAGACTTTTGTTTCAATATGACTTCCACTTTCAGACTGTTGGCTTTCTAACTTCACAGTCAATGTTTCTGTTGTCAGATTCATTGTTTTTGTTTCACCTGAAACTTTCAGGATCAAAATGTAAACATTTCAGGGAACAAAAGGAAAGTTCAGGAAGAAACCAACAATCCAACAAACCAACTCTGATCCTCATATCTCAACATCCATGTCACGCAAGACTGTAATGGCCCTAGATGTGAAGCTATTCACAGGGGAGCACATGTCCAAGTAGCCGAGGCCTTATACTCGACAGTAGATCCATCTACTTTGTACTCAATTTGAGTATCCACTTTTACAACCTAAAGGTTCTTTTCCCGGAGGAAGGTCAGCTATTATACAAGTATGTTTCTTATCTAATGGAATTTATTTCTCTCTCTGCAGCTTTTTTCCAAAGTAGTGCTTCTGGAGATGACAATTCTTTGTTAATTGTCCATGGTTCATTCTCAACCATACAAGCTAGAGGGTCTGGAACAAGTCTTTGTCCCCTTTTTGCTCCGTCTCGGTTCAACATCTAGAATCCATGAGTTCTGTAGATCTGGAACATTAAGTTCCGGATAGTCATCAACTTCTGAGTCCTGTAGCTTTGGAACGTCTGGTTCCGGACAATCAGGCACTCGCGGGTTCTTGTTAACCTCGAGCAATAACTTCTTTTTCCTTCTCACGGAAAGTAATCTTCAAAGAATTCAGCATTTTTTACACCAAGAGGCGATAAGCACTACTGTTATTTGCAGATTCAGTAGATATGCAATTTACAGTCTTAGGTCCAACTTAACATGTTTCGGTATTCCAACCTCTACCAAGCCACCCCACAACACAATATTTATAGGTGGGATCCTTTCTATAGTTCACATGGAGGGTTATCCTTATCTTTATGCGAGTTTTGATAGAATCGCATTAGCGGTAATGATCGCCTTACCCCACATATTTTTGGGCGTACGGCTTTGCGCTTGGCTAACACCGTTAGACTGAGGTGAGTAATGAGCAGTCATTTGATGAACGATGCTTCACATTATCCACCTCTATCACTACAAATTCCTCAATCCGTAGGCTTAGTTGATTTTCAACTTCTGCTTTGTAGCGCTTATCCGCTTCAACGTCTTCATCTTTGCTTCTCAACAAACAAATGATGCAATACGTTGTACCATCATCAATGAAGGTCACAAAGTACTTGTCTCCCCCCTATTTTGTATAAACTCCAAATCGCCCATGTAGGTGTGACTAAGTTCTAAATGAGCGGTGCTTTTTTCGCTATTCCTTTGACGAAATGGAAAGGTGATTTTGCCTCTTCGCCTACCTCACATTTATTTTAAGGGTTTATGTCGACAGAAGGCAACAATCTCAACTTCGTTAACTTTTGAATGACTTTCTATTTAATGTGTCTTAATCTATGATGACATAGATGCACGGATTACAAATATATCATTCATTTAGCTACAGACATAATGTACCATTCTTAGTTATTACAGAACTGTTAGTCTCAAACCAGCTTAACCAACAACATCCCTTAAACCAAATTTGGGACATGTATCACCTCCTTTTAGAGTGATCACATTCCCCGAAGTCCTTTTGAGGACAACCTCTCAAACCCCTTTTACTTTAGAAGCGGCGTTGCTTCACATGAACAACCTCTAGCCCGTGGTTAGGTCATAACCGAATCATATGTGATCAGGATACTCGGCTCACTCCAGTTGCTTTGGCAGACTGAGTGTCCAATTTCTTTTCTGCTTTTCTTTTGGCCTTCAGATCATTTAAGATTTGGAAACTCTAGCCCACCTCACTAGGTGTCCATTACTTTTCTGCCTTTCTTTGGCCTTCAGATCATTTAAGACCTGGAAATTCTGGCCCACTCCAGTCGCCCACAGGATTTGTACGACTGAATGTCCAATATTATCCTATCAAATGAATTCTGGCCCACTCCAGTCGCCTGTAGGATTTGTACGACTGAGTGTCCAATATCATATTATCAAATGAAGGATCTTCAGTCAAATAGTGTGACAGGGTCAACGTCTTAAGATAAGCCATTATATTTTAGTCTTCTTCCCTTGAGATTGGTACCCAGACAATTTTTGGCGCTTACTTAAGAGTGGTAACAGTTTTCGCACAGTCAGTGGATCTCTATCCTTCGTTTGTGCGAACATATTTTACACACTTTTAATAATTACACTCAAAAGAACGGATCTTTTAAGTTTTGTTTACAAAAGTCCAATCTTTAACCGGGAAGGAATGTGAGATTAAACTTCTGATTTTAAAGCGTAAGGAATATAATATATTTCGGGAAAACATTTTCATATTCCTCCTTACTTTAAGCCCTTTTTAATCAAACATCATTTAATCTTATTTTTTGACAAGGAAGAAAAATTACTTATCCCAATTTTGAATTCTGGCCCACTTCAGTCAGTTCGTTGGAATGAGTGTCCGTTTCCTCCTTACCATAATTCGAATCCTTTGTCTGGGACAGATATAGGCCTTCTGCTACATGATAGAACAACATCTTCAACCTTCTCCTCTTGTCCCATTTGACATCATCAGCCTCTCGTGAGCACTTGTTCCCACCACTTTTGGGTGCGGTGACACCATGAACACCTTGACCTTCAACAGTATAACCAAAATTGTCTTTTACTAGAAAACCACAGCCATATCCAGATTTGGTCACACAACTGTTGACCGACATCTTTCGAACACTAATACAATCTTGTCTTAAAATTGTTGGTTATAAATGCAGTACGGGAAGTAAATAGATATTACAAGTGTTCGTAAGGATGAACAAACAACCAATATTCAGAACTGTCGCAAGCTTGTTGAGTCTTGAATCTTGATGACCTGAAATCAAGAAACACTAAATCTGGATTTTAAAAACTGTGGCTGAGTCGAGAGATGGCTCTCTGTCTTTAAGACAAGATTACCCCGTATATATGCTTTTACGTTAGCGGGCAATAGTCTCCCAAGATAAAGCAACAACTAATCAACACTACAAAGCAAATAGGTTGATTTTGACGAAGAAAACGAATACGAAATGACTTGATGATTTAGAGGAAAAAGGAATGAAGAGTTTTTGTCTTTGTTGCTCACTTTGGACAAATTTTCTCTTGTGATTCGTCTTCTCTCTTTTCTATTTATTATTTTCCTCAAATCTGTTTCAGAAGTTTATATAGTGTTTAGGAGGAGGAGAGGTGATTAAGATGCCCTTTAAGAGGTGTAATCATGGGTATTCATGGTGTTGGCTTTTTGAAACTCCAGGGGCCCCCAGAAACCCACGACCCGACGGGACGGGCGGGCGGCGGCGGCGGCGCGCGTGTGGTGCTAGCCTCGAACCCAAGCACACCTAGGTCCTCCCTCCTTCAAACACATGAGTTACCCCTTGGGGTCCCAAACCCTTATCCATTTTTTAGGCTTATAACAAGAACAATTCTTCTTTTTTCCACCGATGTGGTAGATTTGTCCTACACCATATTTCTATTTCTCAAACACCTTACTTCGTGGATCAATATCTCTTTCATTTCTTAACGAAATTTGACGATTCTTGTCCCTACAATCATCTACTCACTTAGTAGATTATGCACGTGTGAATAGACAAAGTCTCCAACATGCGAACCCTAGTATTTAAGTCATTAAATATGGGTGAACGCAACCCCCACAAAGACAAATTTCCAACAATATATACATTCGTAAATCTTTCATTCTATAACTACTCTTTCATAGGATTGCCAATTTGGAATTCTATGATTACTCTTTCTTTAATAGGATTGCCAATTTGGAATTCCTTCAAAGATGCACCATCGAGCAATATGGTGGAATAGTTGGAATTCTTCCACATTTATCAAGAAGTATTGGAGTCTAAATTTGAGAATAGAAAAACTTTTATCCTCAGTATTTTATCCATATTAATAGGTCTATCCCGTGCGAGTTAAAATTATCTCGAACCAATAGATTCACCACTAAAAAGTGAATGTCTTATGGACGTTCTATCGGAAATTGGTTCGTCGGGGAAATTTTCGACCAAAAGTCAGTAGGTAGCGTTTCGTTAAGCCAATTTCGAACATGACATTCGTTGGCAATTTCCATAATTTTTTAAGTAGTGATTTCAAATACCAAATGATTAAATCAAATGCAATGTGGAACTACCTAGTACAAGAGAAATTCTTTTTCATTTTATACATGAATTACTTTTTATTTCTCAATGGTTCACCATGATTTCATCCTTTTAAACTGTTTATTCAATGAAATGAGGGCCTACGTCCAATAATCAAGCAAAATCAACATCCCATCATAAATAGCTTTCTTGTTTCTTTTTAAAAGATCAATCTTTATACAAGTTTGGAAATTTTGTCTCAATGCCCCTTTGTGTGCAAAAGTTTCCCATTTTTCCCAACGTTCGAAAAAAAACACCTGACTTTAAATTTTGAAGGGCCCATTTCCATGAACATAAAAAATAAAAGATTAATAATATTTTTGGTCCCTCAATTATTAATAATTTTTTCTTTCGTTTTTGTGATATCTGATTAAGCAAATGTGACTTTTAATTAGTTAAAACGTGCACTGTTGATCCCTTTGTTTGTGAATGTTCACAAATTTATCATGATTAAAATGTTAAGCTTGTATTGTTAGTATGTTACTTCATATTTGACAGTACTATGGTTCTAAATGTAGTCCAAATATGACAATATTTTCATCATAAATGGACTAAATTATAGATTTTAATTAATTAAAAATCAAATATACCTTTTGGAATATCACGCAAATTAAAACAAGGATAATACCTATATTTGAGGGACCAAAAATGATATTATCACAAGAATAGAAATAAGTCAAATAACAAAAAAAAAAAAAAAAAAAAGAGAAAAATACTCATAGTGGGTGTCCACAGAAGGACCAAGGGGGAGCAGATTGACAGCAACGCCAACTATGTTGTACAAAATTATATAGGCCATGCTAGGACCATTTGCTTCCTTCGTGCACACCACCACTGCTATTAAACCTATGTATTCCCCACATAAAATGACCGTTTCACCATTTTATTTAACAAGTCATTGACGGATATAGCTAATAAATTTCGGATCAACTTAACCAAATACTTTTCATATGGATCTTAGATATAGATGTAAAAATTATCAAATGTCAGTAGATATGGCATTGAACTCATAAGAATTATAATGAGTATAGTGAGAAAATTTTAAAGATTGAACTCATTAAGTTAAAAATCTAGATTCACCCTCAAAACAAGTTAGGGTCATTAGATAAAGTTTCATTGATCATGTTACTTCATTTAAACTTATCTTGCTCATAAATTTTCTTTAATTTATACTTTTTAATGGTGGAGTACTTATATTTCATGATTATTTCACTCTAAAAGAAAAACATTTATATATAGTGAGAGTTGCAGGTTTGAAGACATATCAGATTAGATGATTCTGTGTCTCTGACTGGTTGGTAGCAGCCCTTTCTGTGACTTTATAACAGAAAAACACTGGAATCAGCATTTGACATACTGGAAAATGATTCATTGTTTTTTTTTTATATCAATTTCCCGACTTACGTCATACTATTTCTGGACATAGTAGTTCCGACCCCTCATCACTACTATCGGTAAATCGCGGAATATGCCTGAATGACCAGCGTTTGAGAACAGAGCAACTGATATCACCTATATATTTTCAATTAATTTCAAAATTCCCTTTATCATTTAATTGGAGGTTATAATTATAATATAGTTATTCAAACTTACTATTCTAATTATAAATTACCGAATAGTAGACTTTTCCAAATATATTAATCTCTCCGTCTCAATATATGTAGAGTGTTTGACTGATAAGGAAGTTTAAGAAGAATTTATTTTTGAAATTTGTAATCTAAAATAAATTATAAATATTTGTCTAGCTATAAATCATATCATTAAGGATAAAATAGGGAGGATAAAAGAAAAGTTTTAAATTAAATTATTTTTAAATAAATAAGATTGTACATTCTTTTTGGAATAAATTTTAAAAAAATATATCACATAGGAGGGATAAAGTAATTTATTACCCTTATTTCCCTAACCTAAAGGAAAAGGGGAACGCTAAAAGGACCTCTAAATAAAGTGTGTTTATTTTTTTCATTTGCTTTTAAAACAGTGTATGATTAGTTGCTTTTTACTGCTAATCAGCACAGAAATCTAAGATACAAACGATGGGAACAAATATAAGAGTCCAAGTTCTTGACTTTTGAGCAAAATGCTCACACATTAATTTCAAGTTGGTGCAATTATTTACTCCTTTCTATAATAAGTATTTTTTTAGGTTTTTTATTGTATTTCAAAATAAGTGTTATTTTAGGATTTCAAAAAGAAATTGATCTTATTTTTTCAAATCTATTCTTATTTACATAATCAAAAATCATTAAGTATTTTTTTAAACACTTAATTAGGTATAAGTTAATAAAATTACTCTTAATTTTCTAAGAACGGACACTTTCGTAAGGGATATATATAAAATAAAAAAACACTTATTATGTAACCGGAGAGTATACATTAAACACATATTCCTAAACGCGAGGGAACACAGAAAATATGACCGTTGCAGGTTCCAAATAGTGCCACACACATTATATATATATATATATATATATATATATATATATATATATATATATATATACTTAATCCACTTAATAACATTCCTCCCCAGTTTCAGCTCCAACAACATTCTTTCTCAGCTCAAATTCTTTCCGAATCATTTAAATACTATTTTAATTTAATGGCTATTTTTATTAACTCTGATTTTACTTTCACTATTTTCTTTTTGAATTACTTGTTTTTCTTCTTCTTCTTCTTCCATGCAGATTCAGCTAGCGGTACAGTGTCAGCTTCTAATTCTGTCAAGACCCGCCGCCCTAAATGGGTCGGGCCGTCAGAGATCCGCCATATCTCCGTTAACGTTCACGGCTTTGGAGATTACCAGTCGGTTCAAGCTGCAGTGGACTCGATTCCTCAAAACAACCGAATGAATATCATTATTGACATTTGCCCCGGTTATTACATGTAATTATATTTTTGTTCCCTCCATACTTTTCTTCTTGTTACTACTCTCACTGTCTCACATGTTAAAAGGGTTTTTGGAGCGATTATGCTCTATGCACTATGCTGAAGTGTGATCATCTCATTCAAAAGCTTAAAATGTTAGAGAGATCACACTCTCTCAACATGCCCCTCACGTGTTGATTGATTTTTTTTCATGGTCGTCCAAACAAGTGAGAATTCTTTTTTAATATAATGAATGATGACGAAATTCGATCTCTTTGACTCCTCTTATACCATGTTGAAGTGGGTGACTATCTCATTATATTAGATAGTCACACTTGAACACAATAACAATTACTAACTAGGTTATGACTATCACAGATTAAGTTGCACTAATAGTGTAAAAATGTTTTAAATGCATATAACTTAAATCATTTCTCAAACACATATTTTAACTTATTTTAATTTTCAGGTTATTACTTTCTCTTTTTATGGATATTTACATGTAGTTATGATCATTTAGGTAACTCCATAATAAATTAAAAAAAATTACTATGTCATTGTCATGTATAGACGTTAATTGTTCTTTCTTTATCTTTAAAGAGAGAGTATAAAAATAGATTAACATAAGACGCGTATTAAGTTATTTTACACCTTTCTTGAACAATGCAGACACTTAAGCAAAAAAATCCTTCTTGAAATTCAGATAGTATAATTATATTCCTTAGCTTAATTATATACCATGCAAGTATATCTATAGACTATATGGAGTGACATTTATTTTATTCGTCCAAGTACGTGAACACATGTTTCGTACATTTTCATTTATTGACCTTATCTTTCTATAGTTCACAATGTCTCTTACTCCATATATCCACATTTATACTGTAAGTGAATGATTTTTAAAATTTGCTGTTTAAAATAAAATCTCACACATTTGTGTATCTTTTTCTTTGAGCATGATTAGTAGTCTTAGCTTTCAAGGGATAGATTTAAAAAATCATTTCGTTCGTTTTGCTCTTTTTTTATATTCTAATCTACTTCTGTCCTTTAGATTTAGCCTATTTTTAAATATTTTCGAGTTACTTGCTCGATCAAGGGCTAGCTAGGTGGAGTTTTTACCTGGCTTTTCAGCAAGGTGCCTATTTTTTACTGGCCCTATTTTTGGAAAAAAACTCAAGTTCAACCTCTAAGAAACGTGGGTTGTCCTTTCTTTTTCTACTAATTTTTCAACTAATCTTTATATAGTAGTTATAAATCATCATAATCGTAAAATGAAGATTTTATAGTTTGTGATCTTTGCTGTTGTGGACAATTTCTAGTTTACAAGTGTTTCTTACTTTGTCCTCTCAATTTATGTGGATACGAAGTTAAAAAAAAACTGAAGACTTTTGTAACTTATAATTTAAAATAAATCTTAGACATATTTATACAGCCGCACCTCTCTATAATATTCATCCTCTATAATAACATTTCAGTATAACGGCCAAGTTTTTTTTGGAATTGGTTTTTCATATTTTGCTATATTATATATTCTCTATACAACATTTTGCTATATCAGTCCAAAAATATCCGAACAAATAATGTTATTATAAAGAGGTTTGACAACAGCTATAAGTCACCTTTTTTAATTAAATTATTTTCAAATATAAAAAGATAATTTTTTCGAACGGACTAATAAAAGAAAGTATGTCATATAAACTGAAAAACATATTATTTTTTATTATTTTAATGAAATAATGTGCGTTTGGTGGTGGTGCAGAGAGAAAGTGGTGGTGCCAGAAACGAAGCCATACATAACGTTTCAAGGAGCAGGGAGGGATGTGACTGTAATAGAATGGCACGATAGAGCAAGTGACAAAGGAGGTGACGGACAACAGCTTCGCACATACCAAACAGCTTCTGTAACAGTTTATGCTTCTTATTTTTCAGCTAGAAATATTAGCTTCAAAGTAAGTTTATATATATGCATTTATGATAAGTCATTTTTCTCCTCTGTCCTTTTTGTTTCTTTCTTTCTGGTAAACTTTTGAACTTTGACGTTGTGTCACTTTTAGGTCTTACTGTGGGTTTGTCCGTTAAAGATAAGAGTTTGCTTATCATTATGTTGTGGCCAAAGTTAGAAAAATACAACACTAGATAGCATGGTAGAATTAATGTCAGATAAAGTTTTTTTAATTTACACCAATGGGAGAATGGATTTGAGTTTTAAACCGATAATTGTACTTTAACAGATTATAATATGTTATTTACTGTCTTTCTAGGTAATAAAAGTATACATAGATAATCATTTGTAGTGGGTTTCTAGATAACTTGGAGAATATATGAAACCCCAAACTAGTGTATAAACCTTATCCTCTTATGAGTAGTAGTTTACTCGTTTTCAAGTTGGGACCTGAGTTACTATGTATAACAAATTAGAGTTTAATTTATATGTAGTGGGAGTGTCAATAATATTTATACTATTAAGTCATTAAGAAAATATTTCTAGGTAAGCCTTCTAAAATGTGAGATATAAATATTTGAGAATAAGATGTATAGATTACTTATTTCAATAGGTAAAGTGAGCTGATAATTTTAAAAAAATTCAAACTAATGGTGTATATAATTTAAATACAAAAAGTTACTTCACTTTTATAGACCGACATAACAAATATTTTTTACAAGATAAGTATAATTTAACCTATAATAGCATGTTAATTCTGTCTTATGTTTCAGATAACTAGTTCTACTTCTTATAGTTATATTTTAGGTGACTTGACATTATACAATTTTTTTCAGTGCATAGAAGTTAAAATGCCATCACAATATTTAAATTGTCACAAAATTAACAATCTCTTTTTGTATAGAACACAGCACCAGCACCATTGCCAGGGATGCAAGGATGGCAAGCAGTGGCATTTCGGATCTCCGGCGACAAGGCTTACTTTTCCGGCTGTGGATTTTACGGCGCACAAGACACTCTTTGTGACGACGCAGGCCGTCATTACTTCAAAGAATGTTACATTGAAGGTTCTATCGATTTCATTTTTGGTAACGGTCGCTCTATGTATAAGGTACTCATCTATCACTCTTACATGACCTTAAATAACTTTTATTTAATGAGCTAACTTTTAAAATTGCGTTAGGCCTAAAATTGACCTTCAAAGTATATGCACAAAGTAAAGAAATTGGATTACAATATTTGGTTGCATTGAAAAATATGAGAGGTATAACATAATAATAGTACTATAGTACAATATATTTTTTTCAAAAGTGAGACAACTGCGCACATTTGCTAAAGCTGGAATATTTGTCTGTTCTTAACGTCTGTAGCATAAAAATTCAAAAGGAGGAAAACTTCTCCCATTATTAAAAGGTTCACGTCTTAATTATAAATATTATACTATACATATATTGAGTGCTTCTGCAGTAAACTATGATGCTACTTCACTATTTACGTCCAAAATAATTAGGGTCTCGAGTGCTAATTAATGTCTAACACATCAAATATCATAACGTTCTTTTAAAATTTAAATTTAAATATCTAGGAACTATATAAAATGTATTATAATCACAGAAAATATTTTTAAAATGTTTGGAAAATGTAGTTAAAGGAAATATTGATTAGTTCCTCAAAGAATGAACGCGACATTCTTAAGAGAAAGGGAGTAAATTAGTAAAACTTTGTCTAACACGTCAACAAGCAGGGACAGAGCTACATGTCTGCCTACGGGCTTGTCAAAATTTAATAGTTTTGGCTCAGATTCTGTATTTATATTTAAAATTCACTTAATATATGTATAAATAATTTGTTCATGACCCAATAGATTACCTTTTCTAGAATAGAGAACCACTAAACTCAAATTTTAACTCCGTTGTGGGTTTTGAAACATGAACTTTAAATAATGACTATTTTTCAATTGCTGAAGTTAAAGTGGTTATTTTTTATTTTTTCAAAAGAAGAAAAGTGCTAAATATGCTTCTGTTGGCGCAGGACTGTGAGCTACATTCAATAGCCACTAGATTTGGGTCCATTGCAGCCCAAGATAGAAGATCCCCAGATGAGAAGACTGGATTTGCATTCTTAGGCTGCAGGGTCACAGGGTCTGGCCCACTTTACGTGGGCCGTGCCATGGGCCAGTACTCCAGAATTGTCTTTTCTTATACCTACTTCGATGACGTTGTGGCCCATGGTGGCTGGGATGACTGGGACCACGCTAGCAACAAGAACAAGTAAGACCGTCTACCTTCAAACAAATTGCTTGGAATAAATTGGCAAATAGCCATTGGATCGCCAATTAAGTTTGAGCTCGCATTTTAAAATTATTAAGTGTTTAGCCACTTTTTAATAGGAAAATAAATTTTGATGAAAATACTCTTAGTTAAAACATGGACAAACTCTATGAATGTGTCTATTTGAATTCCCTGAATTGTTTTTGGAGCATGAACTGAGAAAGATTTGAATTCCATGAATTGTTCATGGAGTTTTAAACTTCATCAAATTTTCAAAATTAGATTGTGAATATATGAACTCTGTGAATCTTTACTGGAGTTAGAATTGATAAAAATTTGAATTCCATAAACTGTTCATGGGTTTGGAACATTGTGATGGAGTTTCACTTGTTAAAGTTTCAAACTCTAACATGTGTTTCATGTTTAGCTAGGAATTTTTGCATTAAAGATTAACTACTTTTCAATTACATGTAAAATAGTAGCTAAACTTTGATTTCCGGCTCAAAAACTAATGATCCCACCTAATTTTGACAAATTGCATTGTTGATTCAAGAGAGTTGCACAGTTTTCCCTTCAAATGGGCTGATCTTTAATTTTTGCTCCTCAAATGGAACTTATGCCTTCTGGAGCATAAGTTTTTTATGTGATCGGCACAATTTGTGTCGGATCCCGTAAAGAACATTTGCCCCGAAAGGCATAAATTCCATTTGAGGGGTAAAAATTAAATACCGGTACAAAATTGGGAAAAAGTGCAAATGACCCTGTTGTTTCTGTTCCTTTTTTGGGCTTCCAATATTCAGTTTATCCTAAATTGGGCTGAGTTTTTATGATTATTCTAGGACTGCGTTTTTTGGAATGTACAAATGCTCGGGCCCAGGAGCAGCAGCTGTGAAGGGTGTATCATGGGCCCGTGAGCTGGATTACGACTCGGCCCACAAATTTCTAGCCAAGAGCTTTGTCAATGGGCGCCACTGGATTGCCCCCTCAGACGCTTAAATATTTTTCTGCACAGAAGACAACTAATTCTTTCAAATCTTAGTTCTTTTTCTGTTGTCAATTAATCAATTCTTTAATTCCATTCACTATGTTTATATAGTAAGAAAATGACTGTAATGACAGTTATAAAGGAAATGATAGTAATCTATTTATACCTTTATCATTGGAAGCTCGAGCTGAAGCCAGTTTATTTATGTTTTCTCATATGAATTTTTTGTCTCCAGCAGTTGAGAATTCATTTGCGTGGTTGTGTTATTGAACTCCATGTAACAACTAAAAATGTTTATTGAACTCCATGTAATAACTAGTAAAAATGTTTATTGAACTCCATGTAATAACTAATAAAAATCATTAAGGTATTTGTGTAAATAGATATGTAATCAAGAAAATATCAAGATTCAAAAAGAAGTGACAATGATAACTATAATTATAACATAGAACTCCTTTTTTTTCTAATTCCTATGGTGCAATTGGGCTTAGTAGCGGCTCAAGCTGATTAATTTAGATAGTCCTTTGTGGCTCTTGCAGAGACTAGATCAGTGCATCAATGCGTATGTCATCTGGTCCTTAGAAGGACCAAGGGAATCTTGGTCTTCTCTCCTAACAAATTTTCCCGGTTGCTTCTCCCTTTCACTGTCTAGAGCTAGGTTTTTTCTTGTTATAGATCACGTACGTATGTCATCTGGTCCTTAGAAGGACCAAGGCAATCCTGGTTTTCTCTCCTAAGGAATTTTTCCGGTTGCTTCTCCCTTTCACTGCCTGGAGCCAGGTTTTTTCTTATTATAGATCACATACGCACAAGTGATCTATCTAATCAATAGACTAGCTACACTAAGACTCATTTCTTCTATAGTGACTTTTGGACCATTCCATTCATGTCTTCTTCTCAACCTCTCCTTGATCACTGAACTGGGTTACTGAACTCCACCTTCTCGGAATCTCATTTCAAAAAGTCAGGTCGAAGGCAAATAGATTCCCTTGGGCAATAAAAAAGTCTATGATTCTCATCTCGAAAAAAGAGATTAAAGCTACGACACCTCTAATAACTACACCACCAAGACCGGGTAACAGAACAACGGCAAGAGCAGCAGATTCTATAGCCGCGGTTCTTCCTCCATCATCATCTATTACTGTTTTAAATTTAATACACTGGTAGTATCAGTGTTGTTCTTATTCCGCCATTTTAAGAATTACAACTATTTTGTGGTCTAACAGGACATATGAACACCCCCCCCCCCCCAAAAAAGGGTGGAAAGGTTTAAGAGATGAGATGTGCAATAACATTACAAGCAAAATCCAGGCAAAAATAAATGCTGTTCTATGCAAATCGTGACAAATGAAAATTAAGGAGCCAGCAGGATATTGGGACGGTATCTTTTACATGATACCGCAGTTCTGTTGGCCCTCCAGCATATCTGGGGATCTGCAAAACCGGAGGAAAAATTAGCTCAGTATAAAAAAGAACACAAGGTAACATGGTTGTCTAATCAGGTACTTCAAAAACATCAAATAGTTCTCAAAAACCATCTTCAAACACTATGGATGGTAGATCATGCATATAACTTCATGCAAAATCTTCAGTTTAATTCACACATAAACTGGACCTATCCGAAAGAGAATCCAAGGTCTATACGAAAGAGAATCTTGGTCGTGAATATCCTGGTGTTTTAACGTAGAGAAGAGAAGTGTTTTTTTCGTGTGTTTTAAAAACTTAACGTTAATTTCAATTTATAGTTGACGTGGAAGCTGTCCGAAACGTTTCTGGAATTGTTCCGAGCCGTTGCAATGTTTCGGAGATCTTAAGGGACCAAAGTATAAATAGGAAACGCTTTAGGGACTGGAAAGAAATATCTGAAAAACAGCCCGAGAACCCAAGCCCGGACTGGAAAGAAAATATCCGAAAAACAACCAGAGAACCCGAGCCCGGACCTGATGGCTGGCGGCGCGCATGGGGCTTAGCCCCGAACCCAAGCTCTCCTAGGTCCTCCCTCCTCTAAACACATGAATTATCCCTTGGGGCTCCAAACCCTTACTCAAACTTAGAGCTTATATATTACTCCATTCTTTTATCTTTTACCAATGAGGGAGAATTGTTATTTTTTGGCCAAAAAACTCTCTATCTTTTCATGTCTCAAACATCTTACTTTGTGAACAAATATCTCTTTCATTTCTTAACGAAATTTGACGATACTTGGCATTAACATCATCTACTCACTTAGTAGATTAGGCATGTGCGAAGAAACGATGTTTCCGACATGCGTGGCCCACCTGTTTAAGTCATTAAAGATGGGATAAACTCAATCCCATAGTAAATTTCCAACAAGTATCTGATTGAATATGCCAAAGATTTAATTTTGGCTCTGGATTTTATTTTTGGTATATCTGGAATATCCTTATTTGCTTCTATATTTGTTTTCTTCACAATGTTCAGAAATTTGTAGGTCACCTAACGATCAATCTAAGTTGCAAATATCTCCTTGCTTTTTGAGAAATGTGCCTAAAACTTTTGGGATTACAGAGTTTGAGGAATTATAAATTAAATGTCAAAGGAAATCCATACTCTGATTTTGGGAAAAACTTGGAATTGTATTATTCAGGCCAAACACATCGGGCCCTTGTGGTCGCCAAATTTTTTCACTTAAACACCTCAACTAAGTCTTGTTTCAATTGGACACCTATGGTAGGATTCGACTATGTCATTTAGACACTTTTCACTGACTTGGCATGGTGAGTGATACACTCCTTAGTGACGCGTGAACGGCTTTATTTAGTCAATTTTTATTTTATTTTTTCTCTTCTTCCCTTTTTCCCACCCATTTTGCCCAAGCTTAAACTCCTTCAATGAGGTTCTAAAATCATGAGTTTTATTTTCTTTCCTCACCTTCATTGTTGCCACTAATCTTACCTTTTGATACGATTTTTACCATAAACAACCCAATTTCTTGCTCTCTCCTAATAAAAGGAAAAAAGAAAATCAAAGGAGTTCATCAGAACACTATTAATGGGTTCTTTAGAAAGCTTGAAGATTTAAAATGGGCTACTTTATTTGATGAAAATTTTAAGAAATTAATGTTGGGGTTGTCTTTGGGTCTTTGTGGAGAATTTTTAGATGAAGTTATAACAAAATTGGATGAGTTTTTCTTGAAATTTTGGATTGAAATCATGATTTCCTAATTTTTCTTTTGTTAGTAAATGTCATTTTCTTGTGTTAATAATGTGTAGGGTTTAGAAAATAGATTTTTCTTTATTTTTTGAAATATTAGTTTTTACTCAGAATTTATTTTTGATATTAAATAGTTTTTCTTTTCTTTTTTCTTATAATTTATTTTGAAATTATTATTTTGCACTAAATGCAACATGTCCTTTTTTAATTAGTCATTTTGTCATGTCACCCGCGAGTGTATTACACACGTTGTAATTTTAGCTGATTATCAAAAAAGTGTTTAATCGGAACAAATTCAATGTAGTCCGAGTGCTCAATAGGTACAAGGCTTAGTTGAGGTCTTTAAGTGAAAGATCTTGCCGACCTGAAGGCCCCGATGGGTTTGGCCTTCTTTTAATGATAACCACATGCACTAAAAATGTGTAAAAGATGAGCAAAGATCTTGGTTGTATGCTGTTTCTATCTAAATTATACCTACGTAATAGAAGATGCATTTCTGGTTTCTATAGTACTCTCAGGATAATGCACGCCTGTCATTGAAGTGTGTTGAATCATTGAGCCTTTTTAATCAAATTCATGTCTATACTGGAGCCTATAAACTCTTTCTTCTTCCTACTAAATATGATGGAATTTGAACTTTTTTTAATAGAACCTTTCAATTTTGCACCTTTTCACGGTTCTGATATGTTAGATGTGAGACGAAAATACTGTCTGTCAAAAGAAGATATGTCATCTATGAGACGACTCATTTATGCACAAATATTGTGCTTATGTTATATGAATCTGGCATCCACATTGATGTGAAAATGTTGTCTGTGTGGATCTCGATCCAAAGGTTCTTTCTTGATCTAGCTACAAGGATGGGGCAGTATGGAAAGAGAAAATGTGGAACCTAATAGAAATTACTACTAGTTGGACCAAAAAAAAGATTTTTTCAAGCGATTGTGTGATAACTTTTTCTTCTTCATGATCAACCAGTCTTGTTTCTATCTTATTCTTCTTGTCCTACTTGCAGTGATGCCGATTGTTAGAAGGTTCGTTAAAGGACCTATGTGGTTGCATTTCCTTGTTGGTGTAAGTTATTTTTATTTTTTTTTAATTTCCTTATGCTGTGAGATACAAAGGGTATGGTATAAAGAGGTTTGGAAGAAATTTGTAATAAATTCTCAGTAAGGCTTATAGATGCTCGCATTAATTGGAATTACAAAATTCGGAAGCACTTGTCTTTGGTCTTGGGGGTGCTAGTGTCCATCTTGTAAATTCTATAGTCAGCACTACCTTCGATCGTAAAAGAAATTACTACGCAATAGTAAAGCATATCTACATATATGATAAACAGGTACAACTTGTATTGCTTATTGAAAAGTAAAACTTAGAATATTGCTCTTTTTTATTGGTGGATTAAGAGCTGTTTTCGCTCTTTTTTTGTGTTTATGCAGGCCCCTCCTGTGATTGTTTTCTCATCTGCATGTGTAGGGCTAGCAGGTTTGAACTTGCTTCTTTCGAACCTTTAAATTGTCTATTCTATAACAAAAACTCGTTTATGTTTTACCTATTAACGTTTCTAGATTGTATGCTCTCGATATGACTAAACCTTGAATGTATTCCCTTATATTGCTCCATTTTGACATTCTTTTCCATGGTTGAAACCTCACAGGTGGTGCTTCTTCTTACCATGCTGCGATCTCATCTTCCTCATTACCACCTACAGCCTCAGAAGATGAGAACATGAGAAAATCTACAACTACTTCAACTCTGTAGCTTAAATGCTGAGCAGAGATATTTTTACCATCAGGAACCTTTGTGCATTCTGCTGGATCATCTCTTAGTCGGCGACAGTCTGTCCTCTCCTGATTGTTTTACTAGCTTGGTTGTGTTTAAGATGTCTGCTTCTGTTCGATGGAATTAGTCAAGGTGCATGCAATTGGCTGGGACACTACGGTTAAAAAAAATGTCTGCTTCTATCCGGTGGATTTTTTTCCCTTCAAGAGAATATGTGACTTGTCCATGTAATGAGTTTGTTTATTTTGTAAATTCCAACCTATATGTTTCAGTGATGATATAAATTTTGCCTTTTAAAGAAGTGTGAGCTCCACTGAATTGTTATTCTTAATAAAAGCACTTTTTGTCTTAATTTTTTTACACAGTTGTTTGAGAAAGTCAAAGAGTACGTGATAGTTTTCTCATGGCTCAAAAAGGCATGCTATTTTGGTTACTAATCATTATTGTGTTCTACTAGAGTTGCTTCGGGTAATACCATTTTGGTGACGCTTTGTCTGTGCCTTTTAAGTTTTTTTTTTTTCAAAAAAAATAATTAATGGAGGACCTACGCAGAAGAATTGAGAAGATGAACAGATAACTACGTAGAATAATTCAAAAATTAGAAAAGGAGTAAAAGAAAAGGTCTTATGACAATTCAAATCATTTTGCTAAGATCATTCTTGTAGTATGTTATCCAAGTCGAGTGGAATTAGTGTGCGATTTAATTATTTCTTAAAGAGCTTACAATGGTTCAAATTTTGCGAATGGATAAAAATTCCTGTTCGATTTGTATTTCTAAGAACCATTTTTCCTTGTATCATATACAATAAATAGAAAATACAACTGTTATGAGAGGGAAAACAAAGTCAAAGCAAACTGTAATTGCTAGAAAAGCAAATCAAAATTAGATCCATCAAACTTGCTTGTAGTAGAGATGCCATGGATACAAATTCTTCTACATAGCATATGAAAATTTTACAACGTTGAAAGTCCATCCTTGTTCTTAAGCAACAGAATCTGGAACCTCAGTTACAGTCATCTTGCTAGTTAATCCAATTAGCTTTTGAGTCTCCTCGTTCATCTTCACATTATCCTTTTTCATCCTCTCTGCAACTATCATTGGCATCTTACCCGCATTCACATAAGCTCGGAGAAGTGCATTATATATCTCTGTATTAACATATTTAGCATGTCGAAGGGTAACTAGCAACTGTTCTGCCACCTGAATGTTGCCCTGCTCTTCAACTACATGAAACATCTCTTTAACCATCTTTGTATCAGGATCCCATTTTGAAACACAAGTAACAGCTTTTTTGAAAAATCCGAGAACTTTATCCATTTCCTTTTGCTTCAAATAACCCCATGTAAGAAGCTCCCAAGTGGTGTAGCTAGGAGATATGCCTTTCTGCACCATTCTGTTGTGAAACTCGACAGCCTTTTCCATCTCATTTTTGTTAATGTAAGCAGCAAGAAGTAAATTTGAAATCCTAGTATCCTTGGTCACAGAAACAGATTCCCATTCAGTGTACAGTTTCATGGCTTCTCCAAATTCATCCAGTTTCAGTAAAGAAGATATCATACAAGTATATTCTGTATCACTCAATTTGCGGAAGAGTGACTTCATCTCCTTCCATATTCGAAAAACTTCATCCTTGCTCTCTAGATTTGTATGCAAACTAATGAGAGAAGCATATGCAAATCGAAGCTTTCTGGAAATCCTTTTCTCCATTTCTCTCAAAGTCGACTTTGCCTTATCCTGAAGTGAGTTCTTAATGTAGATGTTGGTTAATGTGCTAAATGTTATCCAGTCAGGGTCCAATTTTGCCTTCTTTAGCTCAACGAATGCTTTCTCTGCAGCTTCAACATTATTCTGCGACGCAAAAACTGCCAACTGCAGATTGTATGTGACAATATCAGGAGAGGAATTTTTCTTCAATTCCTCAATCAGGCGTGGAACCTTCTCTAGTTGCCCTTGGGAAATGTACAGGGTAAGCATATGATTATAAGCAAGAGGGCAGTTCAAGAAGCCGCATTCGGACATTTTTTCCATCAAAGACTCAGCTTTAGCAGTGTCCTTATGCTGGACATAGGTGTGAAGAAGGGCAGTACAGGTGGTCTGGACCTTCAGTTTATCAGGTAGGTCTTCAAAAAACTTCTCTGCGCTGTTCATACCACGAACTTTTGCAATCAAGTCCAAGTGAACTGCATAGTCACCAGATACTAGTTGGATATCATCTTGTACCCTCATCCATTCACAAACCTGTAAACATAGCCCCATCAATACTGCAGCTTTTCAGAAAACTGTGATTTTCTCACAAGGGCTTTTAGAAAACTATGAGACACTTGATCAAGAGCAAGGACAATAATTAATTTTAACAAAGCAAGAACAAACAGTAGAAGAAATAAATTGCATGTTTGTATTATGCTTTTACAGTATGCTTGCCGTTCTTAACATCAGTCAGTGGCCACAGTTTCTATTAGCAATAATCTAAGAAATTCCAGCAAGCTTGAAGACTCTAGCAATTATCTTTATAAGTGAAGATTCAGTAGCAATTGGGAATACTGTAAAAAGCAGTTACCTTCTAAATCATATAACACCACTTCTTGGATTAGTAACCCCCTTGTTCAGAATCCAATGCCGCACCGTGTACAATGAATTGGAGTTTGTATTCAGCAATTTAATCACATATAATATTTCACTTGGGTATTCAATAAAAGAAATAACACTTTACAGTTCTTACCCTACCTCATTCATCCTTAGCCATTTTCATGGGAAATGTAGAAGCTAGCCTAGAAAACAGTCAGCGAAAAAGTATTCCAGTGCTGTAATGCACTACCACTATAAGCCTAAGAAATAAATGATTCAAAAGTAAATCATGAAACAGATAATGAGAAGGAAGAGAAACCTCAAGGGCATGTTTGTATCGTTTGTGTCTTCGCAACTCCCGGACAATGCGATTGAGCTCATACTTGCGGACAGGGTGCCCTTCCTCCTTCCACTTGCGTATAGCAATGACAGCACTACGTTTTGCATAGACCAAGCTCAAAATCCTCTTCCCTAGTGTGTCTTTTCCACCAGTACTAGTGCTACCTTCTAAACTAGAGCTAGTGCTAGTGCCACCTCCTGACCTTGTGGACTTCACTGTCGTCGCAGCTTCAGTCGATAAATGGCGAACAGCAGCATAAGATCTCCGAACCAAACGGAGCAACATTTTTATTCTTAGCCCAGACACACTTTATATATTGCCTGCTTTGAAAAGAAAATCAAACATGAGATAACCATAAAATGATTTTTTTTAAAACAAGGCACATCTAGAACACATCATTTTAAGAGAACCACCTGGTACCAGCTATCTCCCACCAGCACAGGTACCTTATCAACCAGTCTACCAAAGCTTAGTCAGATGGGAAGAAATCACCTAGTATTATTTGCTTCCTCTGAAATTTGGACATGTGACCTCATGATTCTCCTCACTTAAATGTACTTCACCACATAGTCTAAATCAACTACTTCTAAATTAACAACACGGAATAATAGTAAATGTAAATCAACAAGGCACATCTAGAACACATCATTTTAAGATATTTGAGTCTAACAATCTTTGTAACAAATTATACATCAAATGTATTTCACCACATTTTTTATTTTCTTATATGGGCCAGCTTTACTTGCACATAACTCTATCTACCAAAGCTTAGTCAGATGGAAAGAAATCACCTAGTGTTATTTACTTCCGTTTCTGAGACCTTATGTCGCTCCTCCCACTTAAATGTATTCACCATAAAACCTAAAATCAACTACCCTTCTTTTGAGCCGAGGGTCTATCGGAAACAGCCTTTCTACCCCACAAAGGTATAGGTAAGGTCTCCGTACATCCTAACCTCCCTAGACCCCACTTGTGGAAATACACCGGGTACGTTGTTGTAATCTAAAATCAACTACCCAGAATAATAGTAAATGTACTTTCAAACCTGATACCGACCTCTCTCAATTTAGATTATTATTACTAAATACATGACCTTAACCACTAATTCTCAATTTGGCTACACATTGCCCAATGATTCCCCAGCTTAAGCACAAAAAGCAAACTGTCTTAGCATTTGCTTAATTTTAAACATTTCTCTTCCAGAAAAAACTACAAATATCCATCTTTTTCGGGATTACAACCAATTTGACATTGTCTTGGACCCGCGCATAGTTGAGCTTAGTGCACCGGGCTGACCTTTTTTAATCATAAAAACGTGATTTTTTTAGGCACCAAATAAAATTTCATTTCTTCGCTAACCCAGCACCAAGCAGAGTTGTTGATGCATTTAAGTAACAGCCACAAATACATACTATAAATTTGAACTGAATGAAAGAATTTAGGCTTATTAAGGAATTACAGAAAATTAAAAGAATTAGGGTTTCATTAAGAGATAAACTGAGAAATAATTAGAAGAAAAAACACCTACTGTGCGTGTCATTCGCAGGTCAATTTACTCGCCGGCGAGAGAGTTAGGGTTTAGGGCTTAACACTTCAACTTGCGGAGTTTATTTCGGGTTTTCCACTTGGCCCATGAAATAACAAATTCAATCCGTAATAACTATTCTCTTTATTTAATAATCTTGACATTCGTAATTAAAAAGTACTTATGTTTTAATTTATGTGGCAGAGTATGAATTTTGAGAGTAAATTTTTTAAATTTTAACTTGAATTCGGAGATAGAATCTTTAAACTTTTTTAAAATAAAATTTATATATTTAAAAACTATATAAGAAATACTATAAGTCGCAATAATTTAAATTATTTAAAAGACATATTAAAAAATCACGATCAAAGAAATATTTATTTAACTCTTGAAATTCAAAAAGTATCAAAAATTGGGATGAAGGGAGTATTAAATATATTTTGTTTACTTAATAAGAATTATTGATAAAATAGTTTCTCAAAATTGAAAAGATATATTATAATCTTAACAAAACTTGGCTTGAGAAAAACAAAGAGCGACGAGACTGAGGTATTTAAACAACACTAGCTAAGGATTAAGTACAAGCATGGTAGAATCAAATATTGAAATAAACAAAGATGGTTTAATGGGTTGGTTAAGAAACTATTTATGGTTAAACTCTAAATAAATTATCAATGAATATACACGTTTTGGCATGAATAGTTTATCGGTTTGAGCATGAACTTATTTGGATATCTTGTTTGGGCCAATAGACATACATGACTCGTGCAAAATATCGTATGTTTGGCATCACAATGGGCACACTTCAGACGCAAATGTCTAAAGTTGTCAAACTCAGATGCGAAGCGAGTAAACTTGCGGGAAAAAAATCAACATTGGGTAAAGGTTAAAAGGTGACCCAAAAAGCGGGTATTTGGTCCACTAGACATACATGACTAGGGTATTTGAATATCTTGTTTGGGCCACTAGATATACATGACTCGTGCAAAACATCATATGTTTGGCCTTCACAATGGGCACACTTCATATGCGAATGTCTAAAGTTGTCAAACTCATACGCGAAGCGAGTGAACTTGCGGAAAGAAAAATCAACATTGGGTAAAGGGTAAAAAGCGACCCAAAAAATGAGTATTTATGCACTTCTCCCGTTAATTTGAGCCTGTATAAATCAGCCCAATTTCAATATCACTCCAACTCAAACTCATTAAAATTTGAACGAGTTAAATGAGTTTGAGTTAATTTTGTCATAGTCATATTTTAAAAGACTTGAGAGACAGTCTTACTGAACTTAGTATGCATATCATCCCTTTCTGAATGTCATGTTATGAGGAAATACTTGTTCGTATTTTGCCATTTGAATATTCTCAGTTACAAAGAGGGTAATGTTTGATTGTAATTGTAAAATGGAGGCTATCATTCCAAGACAACAATGATGCAGGGGAGGGATAAAGAAAACAGAAGAGGAGAGAAGATTAAACAGGGTTTTCTAATGTGTGTTTGATTTGTGATGTGCTATCAAGTAATGCAAAAAAAGTGTAGTAATATGTTATTTTCTTTCATTGATTATTGTGTATAATATATATATAGTGTTATATAATTACAAATTAGGTAATTAAATCTTCCTAATTATAATTGGAATATAAATTTACCTAATATAAAAGATATACAAAATATGGTAATATTCTCTCACACCCTCGCAGTTGAAGTGGGAGGGTTCTCGTACGCTGAGACTGGCTCGGAAGTCATCAAAGAGTATGCGCGGAAGTCCTTTAGTGAATATGTCAGCAATCTGATATCGGTAAGGAACATGAAGAACACGAAATTGTCCACGAGCAACTTTCTCACGTACAAATTGAATATCCATTTCAATGTGTTTAGTGAGCTGATGTTGAACGGGATTGCCGGAAAGATATATCGTACTTACATTATCACAGTAAACCATTGTAGCCTTATGAAGTGGACATTGAAGCCCAAGTAGAAGGTTGCATATCCAACAAGACTCAGAAACAACATTCGCTACACCTATGTACTCAGTTTCGGCACTGGATCGGGACAGAGTAGGTTATCTTTTAGAAGACCAAAAACCAAGTTATCTCCGAGGAACACACAGAACCCGACATGGATCGACGAGTGTCATGACATCCACCCCAGTCAGCATCAGAATAAGATGTGAGACCAGAGATGAGGACTTGTACAAGTGTAAGCCGAAATGAAGAGTACCTTGTACATATCGCAAAATACGTTTGAGGGCATTCATATGTTCATCCGTCGGGCTGTGCATATGTAAGCATATTTGTTGCACGACATATGATATATTTGGTCTCGTGAAAGTGAGATACTGCAACGCTCCTGCTAAAGTGCGATAGTGAGTCGGGTTGGCATACAGAGAATCTGAAGAGGCACTGAGTTTGAAATTAGTGTCCACCAATGTGTGCCGGTTTGCAAGACGTCATGCCAGCTCGGTCAAGGATCTCTTCGGCGTACTTCCTTTTACAAAGGAATAAGCCACATGCATGTCTCGTAACAACAATGCCCAAAACATATCTTAGGGGACCCAAATCCTTCATAACAAACTCAAAGGCAATACGTGACATAATGGATCAGCGAAGTGCATCAAAAGATGTGGTGAAGATGATATCATCAACATATAGTAAGATGTATGCCATGTCATTACCCTTGCTATATATGAACAGTGAATAATCGATTTGCTATATGAAAACCCGATAGAGGATACAAAATCAGCAAACCATTGGTACCATGCACGAGGAACCTATTTCAGTCCATAGAGTGAATTCTTCAAAAGACACACATAATCTGGATGAATCGGATCCCTGAATCTCATAGGCTGATGTATATATATGGTTTCATGAAGGTCTCAATGCAAGAAAGCATTTTTGACATCAAATTGATGAATAGGACAAGACTTGGACAAAGCAATACTGAGAACGGTCTAAATAGTCGCTGGTTTCACCACCGGGCTGAAAGTTTCATCACAATTCATTCCCACATGTTGAGAATTGCCATCACCTATAAGACGGGCATTGTGCCTCTTAAAAGAACCATCAGATTTCTTTTTATGTCAAAAAATCCATATAGAACATATAATATTAGCATCAGGAGGACGAGGTACTAGATCCCACGTCTTATTTTTAATAAGAGCATTATATTCATCAATCATTGCATTTTTTTCAATTAGGATCGGACAAGGTATCTTTCGGATTATGAGAAACAGGGGAAGGGGCAACTAAAGTGGACAAGTTAAATAGCCATTTGGATTTGGAAATAACGTGCATAGCACGGGTTTTCATTATTTGTGGGTGTGCCGCGGGGTTGGACAGGATTGGGATGGGGTGGCCGAGAAGTGGAGGTGGGACTGGGTGGACTTTCAGGAGTAGAGGGGTGGGGTCGAGAAGGGGCAATGGCGTCGGGAAGAGGGGGCTGGCCGAGAGACAACCGAGACGGAAGGACATGACGGGTTATTTAGAGGCTCCCATTGCGGGTTTGGGTGGACTGTCCACCTCAGGACGGTAGTGGTGGTGACGGTTGTCGGTGTTGGTGATGACTGATTTTGCAAGTGATGAATTATAAGGGGATTTAGGTCATCATTTAGGAATTCATAGGAATTTGGGGATGGAGAATTGAGTTTGGCAAAGGGAAATTGGGACTCATCGAATATGACATGCCGAGAAATGATTATTTTTTTGCTTGACAAGTCGTAACAATTGTAACCTCGATGATTGGGGGGTAACCAAGAAAGACGCACGAGGATGATCGAGGTTGCATCTTGTTGATTTGTGTGGAGGGATGGAGAGGGTAACACACACATTCGAAAGTTCGTAAATGCTTAAAGGAAGGATATCGAAGATATAGAACTAGAGTGAGAGACTTGTTTTGGAGATTGTTCAAGAGATATGTTGTCATTGATATAGCGTAATGACAAAAATATGGGGGATAAAGGTGTGAGCAATGAGGGAACGAACTAAGTTATTTATGGTTCTAATTTTTTGTTCGATATTTCCATTTGTGGAGAGGTGTGGGGACAAGAAAATAAAAAAAAATAAGGTCGTGTTTGGCGCAGAAAAGTTTGAATTGATTATTATCGAATTTCCTCCCATTATCACATTGGAACCATTTAATATTCTTTTCAAATTGTATCTTAATGAAAGCGCTGAATGACGAAAAAATAAAATAGACTTGGGACTTATTACTAATGGGAAACGTCCATAGGGAGTTTGAATAATCATATAAAAATAACATATAGTATTGATGTCCAGACGTGCTTAAGATTGAAGAAGTCCATAAATCATTGTGTATTATATCAAAAGGCATTAAAGTACAAGTGGATGAAGAATAAAATGGAAACTTGACATGTTTTTCAAAAACACAAGATTCACAACACATAAGGAGAAGGGACATGTTTGTAAGCAATAAATTTATTTTTGCTAAGGGAGCGTAAAACAGAGTCTCTCGGATGTCCTAATCTATTATGTCATAAAGGAGACGAAATTGTTGTAAAGATTAATGGAGAGGAGGATGGATGGCCGACGAAGGTGGTGATAGGATAAAGGTCCCCGGTGCTATCACATCTCAGTATTCGCATCCCTATCACAAGGTCCTTCGCAAAAAAACCAAAAGGATCAAATTCAAGAAAACATTATTGTCGGTTGTGAAACGACGCACATAGATTAGATTTTTTATAAGTTTCGTGGCATGAAGGACATTTTTAAGGCTAACGGGGTGTGTGGTGGGGAAATAGATTATTGTCCATAACATCAAATTGGAATGCCTTGTCCACTACCAACAATAATAGTATGATTTAAATTACTCATAGTGAAATAAGACGAGAGAGTACCTTGGGATGGCGTCATATGCGATGTGGCACCGGTGTCTATGTACCAACTGTTGTCAGGAACGTTGAGAGACATCGTGTTCATAGCTGCCTCAATGTCCGTCGGTGCGTAGGTTGAAGGAGGAGAAACATGTGCACTGTATGTCTGCTGTGGACGTGCACCAATGATATCAAACTGGGCCTGTAGGGCCGAAGGTTGGGCCAGGAGGACGTCGGGTAGGGCAAGATGGAGCAACCCATAGCGGGTAGGCAGCCCATGGCGGAGGCTGCTGCCACTATTGATGTCGTTGTTGGTGGCTGTCAGTCGGTGGGGGCTACCTTCTGTTTGTCGTTGCCACTGTTTCCAGTGTTGCCGCCTTTTTTGTCGTTGTTATCGCAGTTGTTCCCAGAATTTCTTCCTATGTTCTTATTCTGGGAACGTGAGTCACGTGTCGGATCGTTGGCTTGCATGTGGGATAGGGCGGGAGCCGAGCCTCTCGGGTCAGCATGGTTGCCGCTGGTGGCTACGAGGGTGGCGTCGGCTGTGCTAGCATTAGTCGCTACCCGCTTTGTTTTTCAGGTTTCTTCAAGAATGAGTCTCGAACAAGTCTCATAAAACGGATGCAATAACGTGCTTTGTTGGAGGATGGTAGCGACACCGTCATAATTTTCATTCAAACCTACAATAAGTTGCATCACCAATCATTGATTAGTGACCGGTGCACCGATGTTGAAGATTTGATCGGCAATCATCTTAAGTTCTTGACAATAGGCCGACGCATTGGAAAAATCGTCCTGCTGAATGGCCTGAAATTGATTTTCCATATACAAGGCACGTTGTATCTTGTTGTCATGAAAATTAATTTCCAAGCGCTCCCACATTTGTCGTGCAGTGGCATCGGTTTCAATGATTGTATGCAATAGATCGTTCGAGATTGTGTCGTAGATCCATTGTAGGACAACCGCATCTAAGCGGGACCAAAGTTCATCGTCAGAATCATGAAGTCTTTCTAGGGGCTTTGATTTTAGAGGGATGATATGGTCGATGACTTTGTATATACGATAATGAATCTTAAATAATTCCGTCCAAGATGAATATTGAACATTTTCCATCTCAAGAGTTATGAGAATGAAATTCTTGATGTTGTTAACTGCAAGAGCAGGATGGAATTTAGGTTGTTCACTCATTGAAAATTGGAGAGGAATAGAGGAAAGTCAAAGAAATAATGGAGAGGGTTGCCGAGGAAGAGGGTTGCCGAGGGGGGAGGGGCGGCGACTTAGGGAGAAAAATCAATTAGGGTTTGACTTATGATACCATGTAGGAATATGTTCATTTTCTTCATTGATTATTATGTATAATATATATAGTGTTACATAATTACAAACTAGGTAACTAAATCTTTCTAATTACAATTGGAATATAAATTTACCTAATATAAAAAATATACAAAATATGATAATATACAAAATATGATAATATTCTATCAAAAAAGACTGAAAATTTCCGGGAAGAAGACGAGTGCAGATTCAATATTTACATTTTGATAGGTTCAAGCTTTAGGTTCTTAACAACTTTTTAAATTTGGCACATATTTATTTATACTCGATATTGAAAATATCGAGATTAGTTGAACCCATTTACTATATGCTACCTCCTCTGTTGCTGCTAATTTTAGTATAGATATTTGATTTTTAATTATGTAGATTTTAATGACGATGATAGAAGTAGAATAAAGATTTCATTGTGTCACTTGGGAATTTTAAAAACTAATAAAAGAAAGGGGAAAAAAAGAAATATATATTTAATTAAAGCGCATGAGGGGACACAAAAATCCTCATCCTTTATTGGTGGATCCGATTCTTGAGATTTGAACCTCAGGGCTCAATTTTATCTAGGGATGGCCAATGGGCCGGGGCGGGACGGGGAAAGGGGCAGATCGGGTCGGGACATGTAGGATTCACCGTCGTCCCCTCCCGTTTCCGGTCCCATCGGAATCGGGGCAGTTATTTTATTATTTATTTTTTTGCACGTAATTTAAAAAATAACATATATATATATATATAAAACTCAATAATTAAACAATATAGTGTAATAAAAATATCTCAAGGTTGTTTTTGTACCTCTTAAATTATTTAATAGACATGATTTTTGTTTGTAATACAAATACAATTGTCAAAATTGCAACTTTGTGGTGTTGTTCAAAAGTTGTAAATTACATAGTAAAATTGCAATTAACAAAATTACATTTTGAAAAAAACATGTTCTAGTTTCTTGATAATTTTTTGTGGTTCTTCGATTGGAATTGGTAGTTGTTGGTCAAATTGCTCCACGTCGCTTCCATCACCTTCGGATAAGATTTCGTTGTAGTTTTCGTCTTCTTCGTTGATCTTTGGTTGACCGCACCTTCTCCGCTCCGCTCGTATCCAATCTCTGAATAATACTATAATCTCCAAGCTGTCTCCGATTAATGAGTGTTTGTGCTCTCTTATTTGATATCTGCCGTCAGAAAAAGCGCTTTCAGACGCCGTTGATGACGCTTGAATGTTCAAAATATCTCGGGTCATCATTGAAAGTGTCGGAAAGGTCTTCTCATTCCCCCTCCAATATTTCATCAAGTCTTCACATCATTATTCATTGATAACTGCTTGGTACGGTATTGAACCCTGCCAAACAAAAATATCAAACTCGCTAATTTGGTTAGTAGCGTTACAGCCACATATTATATTTCTGAGGCTTTCAATACTAGCCGCAGAAACAACATGTCTTTTGTGAGGTTGTGTTGAAGAAGAAGAAGATTGTATGGAAGTCGGTAGGTTGCTAGCACTTTCTTGTTGGTAAAACCTATATACTTTTTTGCATTCATCTTCTACGCTAGACAACACTTCTTCTTTAGTTTGTTCAATATGTGGTGAGTGATTTAGATTTTTGGGACTTGGAGGTGATAGTACTGTTATACAATCATAAATAGTTTCAATAAGTGATTTAGTACAACACCAATAATATAAATAGTGGGAATATGAATAAAATATTTTTTAATAGCTGTCTTATAAGCTGGTTTATCCATATGTTCATTAAGTAGTAAAAATATTAGAGTTATATAAAACATATTTGAAATGGTAGGATAATATATACCGGAAAATTCTTTTGTTGTTTGAAAAAATTTCTCTACAAATACAATAAGTTCGGAAATTTTTCCCCAATCGCTATTTACAACCATATCAACTGGATTTTGATTATGAGAGTTAAAAAAATAAAGTTATAGGTTTTCTATAGTCATAAGCAACAAGTAGTTGCTCGTATAAAGAATTCCACTTAGTGGGTACTTCTTCTGAAATTTTTCTATAAGGTAGTTGGCAATCGTGACAGGTTTTTTTATATTCTTTTTTTCGTTGTATTCTATTATTTTTAAAAATAAAGTTTATAGCAAATTGTATTTTACTAAGAATGTCTTCAAAAAGTAATAGAAAATCCTTTACAACTAAGTTATATATATGGCACACACATTTTATATGAAAATGATCTGGAAAAGATTGAGTTAAACAATTTTTTAAAATAGTAATAGCATAATTGTTAGAAGAAACGTTATCTAATGTAATAGTCATAATTTTATCAGTTATTCCGTAATAATCGCACACTTGATAAATATTTTCTGCAATAAAAGTACCAACGTGTCTATCATCTATATATCTATACGCTAAGATACGTTTTTGCATATACCATTTATAATCTATCCAATGACAGGTTACCGTTAAATAATCATGGTCGTTAGTACTACGGCCTATATCAGAAGTGATAGTCACTTTGCCATTAAAATGATATAATAAATAACGTAAATACAGTTGATATTCATGTGCAAATTTAAATACATCTATCTTAACAGTTGATCTAGGAAAACCGTTAAAAGCAGGATTATACATATCTCTAATGTAATGAATAAAATCGAGAGATGAAGGAAATGAAAATGGCAAACCCTCCACAACAACTAATTTTGTTATTGCTTCCCTATCTCTATGTTTATTGTAATTAGGGCCTACAATTCCCCCCGTCGTGGGGTTAATTTGACCCTATACTTGGTCCGGGAAAGTATGTGAACCTTGTCCCGATGGAGCGGACGTTTGCGCACCCGATTTTGAAGCCTCGTATTGGGCATACCTAGCTGGATGAGCCCTTGCTACATGTCTCATTAAACCCCCCGTCCCACCGTGACCTTTTCCAGTTTTAAATTTTAAAACATCTTTACAAATTTTACATCTAGCTACTTGATTCTCTACGTCCCTATCAAAAAATGTTCATGCATCTGATTTTAATGGTCATTTTGCTGGACATCGTCCCATACTAGGGGAATAAGAGGCATTTCAGCTGAAGGTGCGCTAGTGGGTGTGTTGTCATCTACATTAGTGGGTGTATCATCTAGATCATCGTCTAAATTAAAGTCTTCTTGAGTTCCAGAAAATAGCTCATCGTCTAAATCGAATGGTATTGTAGGAAAATGTTCAGTATCAACAAAATCATCATATGTAAGAATAGGATTCTGTCTAGAAATAGGATGACTAGAAGAAGTATCATTGCCCTTGTTACCCCTACTAGAATAAGCGTGACCCCTACCCGTAAGCATACGTTTAAATCATTCCATTATAAATTTATAATTATACTAATAAATAATTAAAGTAAATGAAATTAAGTGCGCTAAATAAAATAAACAAACAATAATAATTTAATGAAGGAACGAATGTACCAAACGCCGACGTGTAATCGAGAGGTTGAAAATTGAAACTTTGCTCGATGGAATATCCTCAAGCTAGTTGTCAACTTCACTCCCAAATAAATAAATAAAATTCAATATTTAGTAGACAATGTAGACTTGTAGAGAGATAGATTGAGAGATTTAGAGAGATTGTATGAAGAAAATGAGGTATTTATAGTTGAAAATTGGGTTAAACTGTAAATATAATAACCTATGAGTTAAAAATAAATATTAAGGGGGTAGGGGGAGGCCAAAAATGGTCGTTGCATAACGACCAAAATGTAAAATGGTCGTTGGGGCAACGGTTATTTGTGCAAAGGGGGGGGGGGGGGGGGTTCCGGGCTGGACGGGGATCGGGGCCTGGCGGGGGATTGGGGCGAGCCAAGATAGATCGGGATGAGGCCATGTCCCGTCCTGGTTCGAGTTCCGATACCACAAAAAAAAAATTAAAAAATCAGGCCGGGACCGAGGCGGTGTCGGGCCGGGACCGGGCCGACCCGGCCCACTTGCCAGCCATAATTTTATCTAAAAAAGAGAAGACAAGAAAACGTGAAATTTGAAACCTCCATTTCATTTGTAAAAGGGCATCCAATAAATATTACACCATAAAACTCTTTAAGTTCGGAATATATTTAAATATATACTCCTATAGTATTATTATACATGATCTAAGAAGCGGTAAACACAATATGCACAAATTACATAGATTCCTTTTATGACTCCATATAAGAACATAGTTGGAATAAAAGGCAATATATTAGGCGGCGCATCTCAGAATTAGTTAAAGGAAAAAGAAAGCTCCTCTTCGCTCCTAATCCTTCTCAACAAAGGCAAACTCCATATAAACTCTATAATATTTAAGCACCATCTCTCCTTTCTATCACCAAATTTCAATTCAAGAATTTCAGTATTTCAACATACTCTTAATTTACTCTCTTCTCACAAAACACCATGGCTGAAATCTCCAAAACCCAAACTTTATTCTGCACTATTCCTTTCAACGAAGACCAAATCAAAGTAACTGTAACAAAAAAAGCTTCCGAAGTTGATCGATGGATCGGCGAAACAGTTCACATTCACCGGCGACGACTCCACAAACTCCTCATCGGTCTAGACATCGAGTGGTTAGCGGCGCGTTATAATCACGCCGATGAAAACCCCACCTCGCTCCTCCAGCTCTGCGTAGGCCGTCGTTGCCTTTTGTTCCAACTCCTTCACTCAGACTACATCCCAAATTCTCTCATCGCTTTTCTTGGAAACCCTAATTTCACTTATGTAGGTGTTGGCGTGCATGGCGACGTTATGAAGTTGTTTAATGATCACGGGTTGTTGGTATCGAACCCGGTTGATTTGAACCGGTTGGCGGTTGTTGTACGTGAAGTTGAAGAGTATGGCAAGATTGGATTGAAGAGAATGGCATATGAAGTACTTCGGAAAGTTATGGAGAAGCCATTTAATGTTACTATGAGTCAATGGGATGCTGAAGATTTGGTGTATGAACAAATTGAATATGCTTGTATTGATGCTTTTGTTTCTTTTGAAATTGGGATGAATTTGTTCACTGAGATGTTGAATAAAGTGGTGTATTGATTTTTTGGTATCTTGTAATTAATTCCAACAAGGAATGTGTATAATTTTGTGTTCTTTCTCCTATAAGGAATGTTGATTCGTGGTATATGGATTTTTTGATAATACATAGAATCTGTGTAATTTGTGCAGAATTTCTTAGCCGCTATAATGATAGTCTTATTATTATACCGTCAATAAAAAACAGTATAAATTTAATATTAAGATGGTATAATTTAGTCCATGAACCAAATGATAACAATGCTAGTTGCAATTAGGGATATTCACGGAAAACTGAAAAATGGAAGAAAAAAAAGCCTAGATGGTTTGATTATTCTGCCACTGCCTTTTATTTCAATTCCGTTGTTAGAGGGTGTTTGAATTAGCTTTTTGTAAAATGACTTATAAGTTAAAAGTTAAACATCATAAGTTGGTCCTACTCAACTTTTGGCTTTTGACATTTTTGTTGGAAATTTGTCTTTGGTGGGGAGGTGCGTCCACCCATATTTAATGAATTAAATACTAGGGTTCCGCATGTTGGAGGCTTTATCTCTTCACACGTGCATAATCTACTAAGTGAGTAGATGACCGTAGGGCCAAGAATCGTCAAATTTCGTTGAGAAATGAAAGAGATATTGGTCCACGAAGTAAGGTGTTTGAGGCATGGAAATATGGTGTGGGACAAATCTACCACATCGGTGGAAAAATGAAGAATTGCTCTCTTTATAAGTCTCAAAATTGGTTAAGGGTTTGGGACCTCAAGGGGTAACTCATGTGTTTGAAGGAGGGAGGACCTAGATGTGCTTTGGTTCGAGGCGAAGCCCACACACGCGCCGCCGCCCGCCCGTCCCGTCCGGGCTCGGGTCACGGGTCACGGTCACGGCTTTGGGCTTCTTCTGATAGACCCCCAAATTATTTAATATTTACAGTTTAATCACCTCCTTAAAAGCTCCTTCAAGATGCACATTAAATCAGTCATTACTTGGCTGATTAATTTCCTCACTAATGGCCATTACTTGGCCATAAAGCTGATTAATTCCCTCATTAATGGTCATTACTTGGCCATAAACTGCCATTACTTGGCAGTTGAGGAGTCCCCCCCCCCCCTTATGCTATATAATGGAGCATTTTGGCTCAATTGTGTGTGACAGAAAAGAGACAACAACATATAAACACAGAGAAAAACATAAGAGAAAAACAACACACATTCTGTCCAAAAACGTGTGCAGAAACAGTGTCAAAAATAGAAAACTCTTCCTTCCTTTTCCATTCTTCAGCAAGTCGTTTCGTGTTTGTTTTCTTCGTTAGAATCAACCTATTTGCTTTGTAGTATTGATTAGTTGTTGTTTTATCTTGGGAGACTATTTCCTGTTAACGTAAAAGCATATATACGGGGAAATCTTATCTTAAAGATAGAGAGTCATCTCTCGACTCAGCCACAGTTGTAACAATCCAGATTTAATGTTTCTTGATTTTAGGTTATCAAGATTCAAGACTCAACAACCTTGCGGCAATTCTGAATATTGACTATTTGTTTATCCTTTCAAACACTTGTAATATTAATTTACTTCCCGTACTGCTTTACAATATCCAACAAATTTTAAGACAAGATTTGTATTAGTGTTCGAAAGATGTCGGTCGAAAGTTGTGTGACCAAATCTGGATATGGCTGTGGTTTTCTGGTTGAAGAGAGTTTTGATTATGCTGTTAAAGGTCAACATGTTCATGGTGTCACCGCTAGAGATGGCAATGGATCCTGGACCCGGTCCGGATCCGGTGTATCAAGATCCATTTTATAGGATATGGATCTTCAAAATTTGGACCCGACGGATCCGGATCGGACCCGGATCCATTTCTGACGGATCGGATCTGGATCTGGATCTTGTATTTGAGATCCGTATCCGGTCCAGATCCGACCCGTGGATCCATTTTTTATTAAATATATTCATAACCTAGAATGTAATTTTATAAGTATTTCTTAAAATTGCTAAGCACATCCTTGCAAGTTTAATTCTCAAAACAAGTTTAATTTATTCCCGCGTTAACTCAAAAATAAAAAAATAAAGAGGTAACTTCGATAATAAAATCAATGTTATATTAGTGAATGACTAACATCTCCATAGACAAGTAGTTAAAATTATATTCACTTCATTTATGAAGATTCCAAGCACATGGAAGTTCTGCATTGTGAAAATACTAGTCAGCATTTTCCACAACTATTGTCATTGGGATCCGGATTTGGATATGATTTTTATGGATCCGCCGGATCTGGATCCGGATCCGGATCTGGATTCTATGAAAAATGGATGGGATGGGAACAAGTAGGATCGTCCGGATCACGTTGCCATCCCTAGTCAGGCTCTTGAGAGTGGGGGATCAACGTTCACGAGAGGCTGGGGATATCAACTGGGACAAGAGGAAAAGGCTGAAGATGTCTATCTTGTAGCAGAAGGCCTATATTTGTTCCGAACAAAGGATCCGAATTATGGTAAGGAGGAAATGGACACTCAGTCCGATGAAGTGACTGAAGTGGGCCAGAATCCGAAATTGGGATAAGTAATTTTCCTTCCTTGTCAAAAATAAGATTAAATGATGTCTGATTAAAAATGACTTAAAGTAAGGAGGAATATGAAAATGTTTTCACGAAATAATTTATATTCCTTACGCTTTAAAATCAGGAGTTTAATCTCATATTCCTTCCCGTTTAAAGATTGGATTTTGTAAACAACTTAAAAAGATCCATTTTTTAAGTGTAATTATTAAAAGTGTGTAAAGTATGTTCGTACATACGAGGGAAAAAGATCCAATGACTCTGCGAAAACTGTTACCACTCTTAAGTAAGCGCCAACAATTGTCTGGGCACCAATCTCAAGGGAAGAAGACTAAAAGATAATGTCTTATCTTAAGACGTTAACCTTGTCACACTATTTGATAGAAGATCCTTCATTTGATATGATGATATTGGACACTCAGTCGTACAAAGCCTACGGTCGACTAGAGTGGGCCAAAATTCCTTTGATAGGATGATATTGGACACTTAGTCATACAAAGCCTACGAGCGACTGGAGTGGGGCCAGAATTCATTTGATAAGAAAAGTAATGGACACCTAGTAAAGTGGGCCAGAGTTTCCATGTCTTAATTGATCTGAAGGCCAAAAGAAGTTGGACACTCAGTCTGCCAAAGCAACTGCAGTGGGCCAGAGTATCCAGATCACATATGATCCGGTTACGCCCTAACCCCGGGTAAAATGTTATTCTTGTGAAGCAACGCCACCTCTAAAATCAAAGGGGTTGGAGAGGTTGTCCTCAATAGGACTTAAAGGAATGGGATTACTCTAAAAGGAGGTGATATATGTCCCAAACTTGGTTTAATGGACGATGTTGGTCAAGCTGGTATGAGACTGGTCCAACAGGTTTGTAATAACTAAGAATGGTACAGTATGTCTGTAGCCAAATGAATGATATATTTGTAATCCGTGCATCTATGTCATCATAGATTAAGACACGTTAAATAGAAAGTCATTCAAAAGCTATCGAAGTTGAGATTGTTGCCTTCTGTCGACATAAACCCTCAAAATCAATGTGAGGTAGGCGAAGAGGCAAAATCACCTTTCCATTCCGTCAAAGGAATAGCGAAAGAAACACCGCTCCTCTAGAACTTAGTCACACCTACTTGGTGATTTGAAGTTTATACAAAATTGAGGGGGGAGACAAGTACTTTGTGACCTTCATTGATGATGGTACAACGTATTGCATCCTTTGTTGTTGAAAAGCAAAGATGAAGTTGTTGAAGATAATAAGCGCTACAAAGCAGAAGTTGAAAATCAACTAAGCCTACGGATTGAGGAATTCGTAGTGATAGAAGGAGAGAATGTGAAGCATCGTTCATTAAACGATTGCTCATTACTCACCTCAGTCCAACGGTGTTAGCCAAGCGCAAAGCTGTACACCCAAATTATGTGGGACAAGTCGATCCTTACCGCTAATGTGATTCTCAACAGAAATACGCATAAGGATAAGGATAACCCTCCGTGTGAAACATGGAAAGGATCTCACATACAAATGTTGTGGCTTGGTAGAGGTTGAAATACCGAAACAGGTCAAGTTGGACCTAAGACTGTAAATTGCATATCCATTGGATTTGCAAACAACTGTAGTGCTTATCGCCTCCTGGTGTCAAGGAATGCTGAATTCTTTGAAGATAACTTTCCTTGAAAAGGAAAAAGAAGTAATTGCTCAAGATTAACAAGAACCCGTGACTGTTGTTTATAATATTTATTTTTAAATAAATTTTCAACTTTGTAAGATTGGTATATTTCTAATATGAATTTTTATATAATATTATCGATCTCATGAGGTTGATTTATTTTTTAAAAATTTAACAAAAATTATGAGACATTTAACGACCTAATGAGTTAGGTTTTTTCCTACCTCAATTGTGGTCGGTAATTGAGATAGGTAAAATCAGTTTTTTTAGTAGTGCATAGCTTGCGGACTTGCGGTAACATACATATTGATATTTATCTTAGTTCTTTCTACCAGAAGATAACCTCAATGAAGAAGTAGTGTTATATTAGTTGTAATGACTCTTATTAGCTGCAGTAATATATTATCCTCTTCTTGACCAAAAAAGAAAATAAAAACGAAGATAAATCAACGAGAAAAATATGTAGAATCGGAACCAATAATTTTTCAAAACTTTGCTTTGTTTTTTCAGCAATATCTGCATGTAAAAGATTACTCTTGCATTCATAAAGTAAGAGAGCTATTTTAATTAAATAAGTCAAAGTAGCATTTGTGGTAAGATAATAAGTACTTGGATATTACAAATAGGTTCACATTTCAATGTTATACTCCCTCAATTATAATTTATGTTAATTTTCTCAGTCTATAAATAATTTATCTTTCAAATTTTTATTTTATCTTTAATGTGATGTTACGGAAATAATTGTGACGTTTAAATCATAAATCTCAATAAGTCTTTTTCTTTCTTAAATTTTATGCTCAATAAAATAAATTAGTATATTAGAAAGAAAAAAATGCCATAGAGTATGTCACCATAATACATTGTTAGCGGGAAAAACATCAAATATCATGCTAACATTACAACAACAACGTAATACATACTCTAATACCACATATGAGATTTAACAAGGCTAAAAGTATACTCAAATCTTACCTTACCTCATAAAGGTGAATATGTTATTTGCTATAGACCTTAGACCAGCTAAAAAGCATTTCAAAACTATTTTAAAAAGGGAATACAAAAACAAAATCAACAACATCGAAATGTCATGTTAAAATTAACAACAAATAAGAAAGCCTCTTTTTTTCCGCTTTAAAAAAGAGTATTTAATAACTTTAGCACAAATACTATATTTATCTTAATTTTTTTAATAATACAAATTATAAATTCATAATCTAGTAGTAACACTAAAGGTATATAAAATTCATAATTCATATTCTGGATATGACTCTATACCTATTTTGCCAAATGACAAAGGAAGTAAGGCCAAAAAAGTCAGAAAAAGAAAGAAAGGGACCAAATCCATAACACCCACAAAGCTTCGGATAAATAAAAAAAAGATCGTAAAAGAAGCAAGCACAAAATAAGGACCGTAGGATTAAAAAGATCAACGGTCAAGTGTAACAAATTTGCTTATTTTCCCCAAATTCCCTATCTACGCCGCTTTCACACACAGAGCAAACCCTAGCTCTCCCGATTCCGGTAAGTAGGGTTTAACCTTTTTTTTATTTTCGTAACACGTATATAATCCCTTTATCAAATCAATCAATCGGTGAATTCTGAAGGTAGTTTTTCAGTTTGCTTCGTTGTTATTTGCTGTATTTTGTTAATGTTGAATTAGCAATTTGTCACGCTGTGCTGTTTGTCCACTTTATTTAGCATTTGTATTTGATGTGAATAGTTAGATACTGTATCCGAATTCAATCCATAAAAGTAACGCTTATTGTGGTTAGTATTGTTTAGAATTTTGAACCTCATCAGTATTATTATTATATACGCGAGCCTTGCAATCCTGCATCTACTACTTTCCTTTTGAGCCGAGGCTTACGTAGTTGATCGGATCAGATAACCCTTCCTTCGGTCAAGCAACCAAACCTTATATCTACCCCACCCTCCCCAGACCCCACTTTGTGAGATTATACTGGGTATGTTGTTGTTTGTATTATTATGTGAGCATTATCTTACTGTTGTTTCTTTTACTTTGGTTATCTCTAATATTTTTACTGTCAACACTTTGTTTATGGTATTGATTGTTGTGTTGTTGGTTTATTTCTAATAGTTGCTTACAACATCATCATTCTTTTTTCTGCTGTTGATTTGTGGGTTTATTCATTTTTCCTTAAAAATGCATTTCATGGCGAGGAAGGAGGCAAAACTAGCATTTACGGCGGCGAAAACGGCGGCATTCGCACGCCTGTGTGTGGAATTAGAGGAGAAAGGCGGGGATAAGAAGTTGTACAGACTAGTCTAGGGAAAGGAGGGCCCGTGACTTGGATCAAGTGAGGTGCATCAAGGACGAGGACGTCAAAGTATTGGTGGAGGAAGCGCAAATTAGGCGGAGGTGACAGTCTTACTTTCACAAATTCTTGAACGAAAAAAGAGATGGAGACATTGTGTTGGGAGATCTGGAGCATTCTGGTAGGCACGTGGATTTTGGGTATTATAGAAGCATTAAGGTTGGGTAGGTTACGTGTGTTATTTGTAGGATGCACAGGGACGAGCGATCGGGCCTGATGAGATCTCAATTGAATTTTGGAAGAGCGTAGACAATGCTGGTTTGGAGTGGCCGATTAAGTTGTTTAACGTCATTTTTAAGACGGTAAGAATGCCCGAAGAATGGAGGTGGAGTATAACGATTCCCTTGTACAAAAACAAAGGTGATATTCAGAGTTACAACAACTATATGGGTATTAAGCTGTTGAGCCACTCTATGAAAGTTTGAGAAAGAGTTGTGGAGACGATGGTGAGGAGAGGCGTGTCTATTTTCAAGAACCAATTTGGATTCATGCCAGGGCGTTCAACTATCGAAATCATTCATCTTATTAGGAGGTTGGTGTATAGTATAGAAAGAGGAAGGACTTACATATAGTTTTCATCGACCTCGAGAAGGCATACGACAATGTTCCTAGGGAGGTTCTATGGAGATATTTGGAGATTAGAGGTGTACATGTGGTGTACACAAGGGCGATCAATGATATGTATGATGGAGCCAAGACTAGAGTACGGATAGTAGGAGAGACTCGGAGTACTTTCCAGTGATGATGGGGCTGCACCAGGGATCAACTCTTAGCCCATTCCTATTTGCCTTGGTGATTGACGGACCGACACGACAAATCAAGGGGAGGTACCATGGTGTATGTTATTCGTAGACGACATAGTCATGATTGATGAGACTCGCAGCGGAGTGAATGCCAAGCTGGAGGCTTGGAGACAGACTCTGGAGTCTAAAGGGTTCAGGTTGAGTAGAACCAAGACATAATATTTGGAGTGCAAGTTCAGCAACGGGAGCGACCTTGAGACAGGCGTGGAGGTAAGGATTGGTACTCAGGTCATTCAAAAAAGGAAGCTTCAAGTATCCTAGGGTCTATTATCCAGGGAATAGAGAAATTGATAACGATGTCACATATCGTATTGGGGCAGGGTGGATGAAATGGAGGCTCGCATCTGGAGTCTTGTGAGACAAAAAGGTGCCACAAAAACCTAAAGACAAGTTTTATAGGGTGGTGGTTAGACCGACTATGTTGTATGGGGTAGAGTGTTGGTCATTCAAGACTTCACACATACAAAAGATGAAAGTTGCGGAGATGAAGATGCTGAAATGGATGCGTGGGCATACAAGGAGGGATAAGATTAGAAATGATGATATTCGGGAGAAAGTGAGAGTGGCCTCGGTGATGACAAGATGCGGGAAGCGAGGTTGAGATGGTTCGTGCATGTGCAAAGAGAGACGCAAATGCCCCAATGCGAAGGTGTGAGAGGTTGGCTATGGACGGGTTCATGAGGGGTAGAGGTAGGTCGAAGAAGTATTGGAGAGAGGTGATTAGACGGGATATGGTGCAGATGCAAGTTACTGAGGACATGACCTTAGATAGGGGTTGTGGAGGACACAGATTAGGGCGGAAGAGTAGTAGGTACTCGAGCGTAGTCCTACTTATGCTTACAAATTGATAGTTGTATTGTTATTACTGTAGGCCCGATTAGTCTATCACACTTATAGGCACATTATTGTTTTATAATCCACTGTAGTTTGATTTCTGTTGCTATGTGTTCTTTAGGGTATTTTGTGTAGCTTACTTAGTTGTGTTAGCTACTGCTCCCTTTTGTTGGAATGCACTTTATACTGCTTTAATTCCTTATCTGAGTTTGGCCATTTCTCTTGCTTTGTTTTGATTGCCTTGCTTGTGATTATGTTTTGTCTTGAGCCGAGCGTCTCCCGGAAACAACCGCTCTACCTACCAAAGCGAAGGTAAGGTCTGTGTACACTCTGTCACTGGGTATGTGGTTGTTGTTGTTGCATCTGTAAAGTAGCAATGTGACTTTTGTATAATTCAGGAAATATTTCTATCTTAGTCTATGCTTAACTAAAGGTCTTGTCCCAGAAACACAAAAGAAAAACGGATTAAAAAAGAGCTAAGATATTATCTTTTAGTGCATAAAGTGTTCTCGGTGCAGGAATTAGATTGTCAACTTTTATATTAGGGGACACTTTAAGGCTGGATATCCCTGTATTCCATTTTATGTTTGAGTAGCTAGCCAGAAGTATAATGTAGTGAAGAAATCATAGGATTGTTACAACAACAACAAGTGGGTCTGGGAGGGTAGGGTAGGGTAGGATGTACTCAAACCTTACCTCTACCTTTGCGGGGTAGTGTTGCTGTTTCCGATAGAGCCTCAGCTCAAAAGAGATGTAACCAATGCAGGAAAGTAGGAAAGGAAAAAGAGATGTAATCTGGATTGTTGATTGGGAAATAATAAATTTTATACTGTGTTTGCGTAATGGGTTGGGAATGTCATTGTCGTTTAGATTAAATTCACATGACAATCTTTATTACGCTTTATAAAATAAATAACCACAGCACGAAGTACAATAACATAGAGTTTAATTCAGGCCTGGAGCATTTGTTTATCATCACTAGCTTTTAGTTTAGACGGGTAGACTTCATTCTGTAAATGATGCAAGTGATTTTTGGATTAGCTACCCTACAGATGTAGCATGACATGTCCTTGAAACTTTGTACATTCCAGCTCTTTTTAGAGCTGTTTTGTTAATAAGACAAGTTACCTTCATAACAAAAGTTTAGTTCGGGCCCTTAATAGCAATAATGGGTGAGGTGGAAAAGGTACTTAATTTGCTAACTTCAGGTGACTTTGATTGCGACTTTGGCGTTATCCTTGATATAGCAGTCCAACCTCAATGTTGAAACAAAATACAGATTGATTTACTGCCTTTGTCTCTGTTCCCAAATATTCCCTGTGCCAATATAATGTCACGTGTGAACCCTAATTTTTAAGGTTTATGCTTGGGCTATGGGAAATATAGTGGTCATGTAGCTGAGAAGTAGAAGAAATGAAGAAGCCTAAAATGTTCTCCTCAGGAAATCATGTTGACATGTGGAGAGAGAGATTATGAGAGCCTTTGAGCTAAAAGCCTAAAAGAAATCTCTTTAGGACACATCTATAGGAATTCAATGTGTTTGATATGTTCATATGGAACTATTAAACATTTGTAGTGAAAAAATGATTACCTAGAATCTCTATATAGGAACTGAAACCTTTAAGATCTTTTCCCATACACCTTCTATATGGATTAATCCCTTTTTCTCAATGACGTGCCTTATATAGAAGTAGGCTGCTTATAGTACAAAAAGCACGTTCTTAAGGTTTGCTAAATTGATATTGGATATTTTTCCATAAACTCTTTTAGTGAATTCTGTTTGTTGTAATTTGTCCTTGTCTGCGTTGATAATATATTTTCCAGATTTCCTTGTTCTTTTCTCTGTTGCCGTACAGGGTGTTCTTTGATATGTCTAGTAGGCAAGATTCAGATGTTGATGATGATTTCAGTGAACTTTACAAGGAATATACTGGCCCTGTTAGATCCAACACAACTAAGACACAAGATAAAACAGTGACAGAAAAAAGACCTCATGCTGGTTCAGATGAGGAAGAAGAGGATGCCCGTGACCCCAATGCTGTCCCGACAGATTTTACTAGCAGGGAAGCGAAGGTTTGGGAAGCTAAATCCAAAGCTACTGAGAGGAACTGGAAGAAACGGAAGGAGGAAGAAATGATTTGTAAAATATGTGGAGAGTCAGGCCACTTTACTCAGGTACTGCTTTGTATCTTTGTATTGGGGTTCTTATTAGTATTCTTGTTACTACTATTTGGGTTGAGGAGCGGGAGAGATTTTAAGGATCACATGGCTGATATCAGGAAATATTTACATTTAGTTAATCCATTTAATATATAATTTCCTGTGTTCCTCACACTTGCTCTCTAGGATGTTGATTCATTTTTTTCCCTGAGAATAATTGGTGAGAGAACTTTAGTTGGTCTTTTTGTTTGTTGTCAGTCTTACACTCCTTAGTATTCTCCTTTATTTTCTGGTGAAGGCAATCGTTTTCATCTTACCCTTGCTGTCCAGTTCTCTACAGTTATCAGATGTTTGTAGAGCAACATCTCCTTTTGTTTGTTGATATACTGGCCAGATGGCATAATATAAACTGGTCATTATACTCATCTTCTTGCTTTTTTCCCTTGTGACTAACGAATTTTAAAATCCTTCTTTCGGGTGGCTTGGATAAGTAGGAAAACTGAAAATCTATCCATGACATAGCGTTCTTGCATATACTGGTATATACTTCTCAAGAAAATATCTTTCTTGCATATACTAGTATCTCACTTGATAACTAAAACTGGCCTATATAAGAGCATCGACTCTGACTACTTTGCTTATGATCCTTCTGACTAAAGGCATAGCTAAAGAAAAATAAGTTAACCTGTGTGCATGCATTGAATGCATTGACTGGGAGACCCCTTTGATAGTACCTGTAATCGTTCTCTTTTGTGACAAGTTTTTCTACATGCCGTTTCTATCACAGCCCAACCAGGAATCTGGTAAGGTTTTGGGCGAACATAGCCTATCCAAAAACCAAAATAGTGTGTGCCTCCATATCTGTCAAAGTTTTTTTCTCTCAGACTCACAGAAGAGCTTATGCAAATGGTCAAAAGTTTATGTTGTGTGCTAAACAAACCATATTTAGGGATGTCCATCTACTCTCGGAGCGAGTCGCAAGTCTCAAGATTTCTTTGAGAGAGTGCCTGCAAGGGAAAGCCATGTGAAAGCTTTATTCACTGAGAAAGTTATAAATCAAATTGAGAAGGACGTTGGTTGCAAAATCAAAATGGAGGAGAAGTTTATTATAGTCAGCGGGAAGGACAGATTGATCTTAAGAAAAGGAGTGGATGCTGTGCATAAAATTAAAGATGAGGCTGACAAAAAGGGTCCTTCTAGTTCTCAGGTGTCCAGATCTAGGTCACCTGAGCGCCGAAGTCCTGTTAGTGCTCGTATGGCACGTTCTGATTCTCAGAGATCCAATCACAGCCCTCGGAGTGCACCACAGTTACACCATAGGTATGGAAGACAAGAAAAGGTCGGTGGTGATCGCAGTCATGATGATTTTCACAAAATTGCAAGGGGTAATTCACAAGGTAGGAAAGCAAATAGTCCGCTGTCTCTTCTACTAGTAGATCACATTTTGACTTTTAGCCTGCTTTTGGTTTCTTATTTTTCCCTTCTACGTGCAACTCTGGCAATTAAGTTTTGTGAGTATGAACTTCACAGGCTTGTTCTGATGTTGATTTATTTTCTTTCATAATGTACATTGCTTAGTTTATCTTACTTTTTCTTTTTGTGGCAGCAAGAGGTAAGTTCTTTTCAAGCATTCTGTTGATTCTGATGTAACATACCTGGTGGTCTCAAATGAAAGGATTATGTCCCCCAATGAAAATTTTCACTGAAAGTATGTAGAGACTCGTTTGCTTCAGATGGGTTCACTATGAGAATTTAAGATAGTTTGCCATGTTAAAGCTGCCATCATTGTTAGAGTTCTTCACTGGAAGTGCTTAACACACTCTTCATTTGATGAAGCTTATGGTAATGATGGAGCTAGAGGTCGATCAAGCCTGTCAAAGTCTCCGGCACGCCCCGCTTATATGAGTAACTCATATAATTCATATGATGGTCATGGTCAGGGCAGGGGTGTCTACAGGTCTGATGGTTGGGATGCAAGTAGACGTGATTCTTACATGAAATCTAACCGTAATGTTGACCACCCCTCCATTCCACAATCCTTAGAGAATGTTGAATTGGAATACCAAAAGGATGCCATAGACCTAGGAAGAATTCGGGACAAGGAAGAAGATGAAGAAAATCATAAGCATAGAGAGGTATGAGATTTACTTCAATTTTCATCTTTCCTTTTTTTTTTTTTATTTCAGACTTGCTTTTTGTCTTTGAAGGACCTTATCTGAAGCCCATAGTGCAGAACTGCAGTTGTGTTAAATTCCAGTCAGCCTATGTTTTCATGTAAGGACTCCAATGATATTTTTGTTTTGGTTTGTCAAATTTTAGGCCATCAGAGAAGTAAGAGAGAACTACATGAAGAAATTGGCTGTCCTTAGAGTTGAACATGCAAAGCAATGGGAAGAGTTTCTTCAACTTGATGCACTAAGGAGGCAACAGCGGGCAGGACAACATATGTCAGCCTCTGGATTTGGCGGTTACAATCAACAGAGTTATCAAGAGTATCAGAACTCAGCAGGTAATCCACATTATTCTGGACCCAACATACCAATGGAACCAAGGGGAGGGTATCCAAACCCTATGGATAACTACCATCCATCAAGGCCACATGACAGTTACGACGACTTTCAGCGTCAGAGGCGTGATGATTTTGGGAAAGCCTATAATCGATACTAAATGGGTAGATTGGAGCTTTTTGTGGTGAGTAGTCTTACCCTTTTGACAAGCTGAGAGTCCTAAGTTTCATTTCACATTTCACCTAAAGCATTGACTCTGCCATTTTGAGGTGGGTGGGCCCTGCTCATCATAAAATGTGTTCTTTAAGGGTATATTTGAAAGTAAATTGGAAATATTGGAATGGAGAAAATGTTCGATCGCTGAATTCTCTTGCTGCTTTTGTTGGATAGGGTGGTGGATGTTTGATTGTTATATAAGATTTTGTAGTTTCTCTTTACTTGGACACATTTAATTAATTAGGACTTCAAAATTTTCAGGATGCAAGTTGGTGGAGTCCGAGGGTTCGCTGCGATGAATCAGTCGGGGCAAGTTATGCTTGGAGTGGAGATATAGAAAGGTCATGAGAAAGATGCTGAGTATGGTACTGTTGATGTTGTAAAGACAATTGAATCAGGGTTCTTATTTGGGGTTAGTGGGTGGTATATTTATCTAGACTAGTGAAGTTTGAGCTCTGGCATGAGATTTGGAAATTCTGAATATCCTGGTATAGTTGCCTACTTTTCAGTTCTTTCAATAGCCAGATGCTTTGAGAAGCTTTTCATCAAATGATGAGTGATATAATTTTCATATTCCTGGCGAATTTAGAGAGTTAATGTTAGGCATCAGCCAAGGTTCTGCATGTTATATATTTTTTTTCTCAGTTTGCATTTCTCTTTTTACCTTTCAGCAAGCTGATCATTTCAGAGAGATAAAGGAGAAAATGGTTTTGTCATGAATCAATCTACGCAAGAGGACTAATGAAAAGCTACCAGAAAGCTGTTATTTAGTCATAAAGAAGCAGATGTGGGTTTTTATGATTTAATTTGATTGGATTAACATGTCAGACACAACAATTTTAGGCCAAAGGCAGCCAACAGCTAATAACCAAAAACAAATCTTGTCCTTTTTCCCCAAAAGAAACAGCATAACAAAGGTGCCAGAGGTTGCTATCAAACAAAAGCTGCTACCCATTCCAATACTAACTTTTTTTGTATGAAACGAAATTGTTTCATTTGCATGGCGTTCTGGCCTTAGTTCATTGAGGACGTTCGTTTATTTATATAAAAAATCAAATGGGTTTTTCGTGCACTCACTACTCGATTCACTAGCCACTGTCTTGCACTCCAAAAAGTTATTGTCATCGATGCTATTGCTACCTGTGGCTTCATCTCATCGACATAGGTGTAGTTACATCGGCACCACAATTATGGCCTCGTAGAGTTTGCAAGTTAATGATCAGATGATAGTGAAATTCCAAGAATCAACGAGGATTTGAGTTGATCCATATCATAGAAATTTGGAAGAAAATCTCTCTGGATAGTTAAATATTAGAGGAAATTGTCACTTATTGTATAATATTGCTTTAAAGTTTTCTCCTATCACATAGCGGTAGGGGAAGTGAGAATTCAAACCACCTTGTATGAAAGAGACTCTGATACCATTAGACTGTAAGCCTAAGAAATTTTTTCATATTTAAATTATATTTATGTTTCCCTTTTGAATATTTTGGATTAGGGTTCCTACACCCTTCCTCCAATAAATATTGAGGAAAGTATCCGTGCAGGAAAAAGGAAGAGAACAAAAAGACTGCTCTTATTTTAACGAAGATGTTACTGTAATGAAAAATCATGCAAAAGTAATTAGAAGGCAAAATGTGATCAAAGAAGGCATATTCCAATAGAGAAGCAAGTGTCCAGGAATTTATTTGTCCAATCAATACTGTGAGTTAACATACTCATTTGTTACTTTTCTTCCCCAAGGACAATCTACCTATTTAAACTTCTTGAATGGACACTCCTTTCTCTCTAAATGAACAAATCAACTATACAATGTATCTCATGCCATTTTTCCTTGTAATATATTCTGATAAGACTCTCAACAGCAGGTGTTAAACCTTTTGGAGAGGAGAAAAAAGACGGAAAAAGGTAAAGAAAATACAGACCTATGTCTAAAAGTAAACAGCTAAGTATGCAATGGCTTTCAACATATAAATGATCTTACAAAAAGGAGGGGACAACAGTGGACGATCTCGAGCAGGATTGTGCCCGGAGGGTGAAGAGAACCACGACAACAACCAAAACTTAATATGTACATCTTTATTGTGTCACAATTCTACCTCATGTAGATCATCACCAAAACTTCCACCATTCATCGAGGAGTGCGTCATATTAGCATCACCAGGCATGAATGATGATGGAGGCATACCCAATACCTCACCAAGTGGTTTTACTTGAGACTTATTTCGGGAGAAAGCATCAGGAATGCTTCCGCTCCACGATGCAGTTCGCCGAGACTGACCTGACAGGGGGCTAGGCCCCGTAGTTTTCACCCCCTTATTAGAGATGCTGTCCATGCTAGGAAATCTTTGCATAGGCATGGTTGATGGAGGTGCAGGAGACTGAAATGACCCGTTCATAGCAGAGATTGAATGATTCTCATTACTTCCGGTCTGTTGCTCATCGGAATGATTGTCAACTGTTTGTTCAACGGGGGACATTGCTGTAGGAACGAAGAACTTTGCATTTCCAGCAGCAGGTTTCATGGAAGGAACAGAAGGTGATTGGAAAAGATTTGTCGGGTTACCTCCACCTTTATTGAATGTGTCAACGTACCTGCCAAAAGAGGGACGAGAATACTAGGTCAGCTTTCTCTAGTTGAGTCACAGCAGAAAACATTATATGCACTTTTACCTCCTAGTAATCTAGTTTTCCTCACCCATGTACATTTTTGTAGATTAAAACTCATTACAAGATAGATGAGTAAAGAAGCTGGATGGAGAAACATTTAAAAGAACGGTTTCCTCATCACTTTCAGGGATAAATCACTAGGAACAGATAGCTTGCAATAACCTAGTATAGATCTTCATCAAGACCAAAACAAGTGAAATTCAGTATCTTCTGTGTCTGCTCCTTCTCAAGTCAAATTATATATTTTATAATTTTGATTGGCCATGAAGGATATTTTCAAGTAATTACCCCAAGTAGACACTCTCTCCTTCCTTCCCACTAACAATATTCCTTGTCAGTCCATCCTAAAAGCCTTACCCTTTCCTTCCATGACAAAATTGTGTCCCTCCAACAATTTAAACTAATTTGTTGTCTACAATGTTTCTAACTTGATGTGACAACTTTTCACAAGGCAATGTACTTCTTCCACATGCAAACTATATCTTAATCATGTTCTTTTCTAACTTGATATTATAATCTATTAAAGCAGAATACTTGTACTCTCCGTGCAGTCAAAGTGCGCCATTTTAATGAGATGAAGGTGTATCCAGAATCTGAACACCAAGATAGCCAAATGGCCGGCTCACAGTTAACCTAAACCACCAAGAATCAGTTGAACCCTTCTCATTACCCCAACTGTAGAAGTATGTTTCTAACAGATTCATCTATCCTACTGAAACATGGAATCGTCAAATATATTTTTATTAAGAAACGCGCCAATATCACTTGCCTTGACCGAACACCCATCCGACTGCGTGCTGAGAATTGGTTAGTGGTAGGTGGAAGTGGTGGGATTCCTGGACCATTATCAGCAGAAGTTGGACTCTCCATGTCAGGACTTCCATTGCTAATATTACCTTCACTTTTTAGTACACTCTTCAAGTTATAATCGGGTGCTCCGCTATGGAAGGCAGCAGTGATTGGTGGTGGTGCAAGAGCTGGTTCTTCAGCAGGAGGCGCAGCACCTTCTTCAACCCATCTTTTAAGTTTTTCATCATAATAAAATTTATTTGTTTCACCCAGCTTGGCCTAAAATGGATTAAAAACAAATGGAAACAAGTGTGAAACACAAATTCAGGATCACAATCTAGAAATGAAAGCAACCAAAGTTTCAAAAATAAAGAAATAATATACCTGGCGGCCTTGACGGGGTTTGAGAACTAATCCAACAGTTTTTTGGAGAAGCTGGGAACCAAAACTAAAGCGACCAAAGCGTGATGTACCTACAGCAGCTGATGAATTACCTTGTGTGTTGCTTGAGCTTGCTTCTTTTGATGAGTCTGCATGATCCTACACAAATTGAACAAAATCTCATTTTTTTTTCCTAAGACCAGATAGATCAAGTCCATTTCGCTACTTTAATATCATTACTATACCTGTACTATACCTGTCTAGGAGTTCTTCCAAAGTCAGGCTCTGAAACACTTCTATTGTGCATCGTCATTCTATTATTATCAGCTGCCCATTCAGTTGATGCTGAAGGCATCAAAGATGACATCGCCATTGTTGATTGACTAGTTGAGACTCTAGGTCCAGCAGACTGATAATGATGTTCATTCCCTTGTGGCCTGCTACTTGTCGTTGAAGGAACTGGCGGTGGTAAGCCCCCAACCACACGGTGAGCAGTACTATCAAAAAGGTTAAGCAATTTACCAACCAATTTTGCAGGAGCCAAATTTGTGGCAAACCCTCCCTGCATGCAGAAAATGCCACTATCACTATCTGTGGGACCATCATATGACAAAGGTGAGTGTATCAAGAGCTACCTCTTGGTGTGTTTTGATCCTTTCTTCAATAGAAGACACGAATTGTCTCAATGTTTCTATCTCAGGAGCTCGGCCAGTTTTAAGTGATTTTGATAATGCTTGACAGTACCTAAAATTAGAAATGCTAAGACGCCAGCAATAAGGATTTCAAAAATGGTGGCGGAAGTAAAATCTTGGATACATACTTCAATGCATCTGACATCCGCCCAACTTCAGCCAACATGTGTGCATATACAAGCTTATAAGGTTGAAAAGGAGGAAGAATAAATTGAGAGTTTCCAAGCACCTTTGAGTACTCATATATCTCAGTCCTCTGTCCACACAAGTATTTCATCAGTCAGTATATTAACTTGCATTATTCCATTAATGAAGCAGTTGCCCAGAACAGACAGAAATATTTAGCAACAGCACACGAAAGTTTCATATTTCTTCTCTATAAAATAGACAATTCATCAAAAGCAGGGGAACTTAATAGGACCTGAATAGCCTCTGGATTAGCATAAGTTCGGGGGAATTTCCAATGATCAGCACCCACAAGACACAATCTTGCACTGTCTGAATATGGTTCAACATTTGCTTCTGCCACCAGATAGCAAATGTGTGCAGCAACAATCTGAAAATATAAAGCAGAATACATACATCACTTCTCTCTTTCCAATCAAAGTATGAAACGGCATAGGAGACATTCTAAAGAATAAAGAGTATATGTAAATATGGAGCAGAATACATACATCACTTCTCTCTTTCCACAAACAATCGCCAAGATGAACAACCACCAATTCGTCATCTTTTGTTCTATTTGCAGTAATCACAGCCAAATTCTCTTCCCAATCGTCAAGCATGACATTAGCACCAAACTAGGATAAATAGAAGATAATCAAAACAAGCAAACACTCCCAGCAAAGTATTTGCACTAAACCTTCAATAAGTTAATAAACTAGGGAAACCAACAAAGGTAGAATCTTTTTATAAAGTGACAAAGAAGAGAAAAGGTGATACACATAGCATCTGTATTTTACTACTGAAACTGTAAGGGTCATGCAAAAAGTCTTACACCTCCGATATCCCCCCCCCCCCCCCCCCCCACCCCCCCACACACACAAAAAAAAAAAAAATCCTCTCAAAGGCGGGGACGAACTGTTTACCCTCAAATGGGTGCAACCCGTCCGGAAAACTGGTAAGTCAAAAACACATACTTGGGGTTCCATTTCACTTGACAATCACTAATAATGCCTTGGCATGATCTAGAATGTTTTCAAACTTCAACTTCATATGCATGTTTTCCAAAACTTAAAAAGTCAGAACTGTTATGTCTCAATATCCTGCAATTGTATCCAGACTTTGGAGTAGAGACTATAGGTAAAGCAACAAACTTGAATATATTTTTACCAGGATCCCGATCTACCAAAAAAGTATATCTTACTAGGATCCCATTCCAGGGGCTTAGGGATATCAAATACAAATGCGTTAAAGATGAAAGGTTAAACTAGCAAGCCAAGAAATAATAGCTGTAATAAGGCTATAAAACACACCTGTGCAGGCTGTTGAGCGACATTAGCGGCAACCGGCATGCCACTTTGAGCTGTAGAATCTGCATTAAAGACTTCAGCCGGTTGACCAGCAATTAGTAGGCAGAGTGTCCGCATAGGTGATCCAGCTGTTAATTGTCGAAGTGCCATTTGCTTCACAGTTTCGGCATAAAACTACAAATATGCATAAATGAAAATGCATTAGTACAAAGAGGAATATAAAGAAGAGGCTTGATTGCGGAGAACAAGACACACCTGATCACCAAGTTGTGCAGCGAGAACAAGAGCTGGCCCCCATAACTGACCCTCTTGTGCACATTGCAATGCTTCTTTCTTTCTTCCAGAAACTAGAAGGCTTTGAACTTCAGAAGCAGTAGTCTAAAGCATGTTAAAAAATATTAGCTGATCAAGCAAATAACCAACTTTGCAACTAGGAACTAAAGCTATAAAGAATTACCCGCAACTGTTCTTCAGAAGGTAATTGCTGCAAACACTGGGCAACAGTGCCATATTGGCTGAATTGTGTATCATTCCTCTTCACAGATGCAAACAATTTGGCTACTGCTGTTTCTGGAACATCACTTTCCTGCTCGAATTTCAAAACTAACTTACTGCTAAGTTGAAACTATAAGTTCCATAACAATAGCAGATGTAAGAATGACAAAAGATTTAGGTCATATTAGCATTAGGTGTCTCATCCTTGTGCAGTGGAAGTCACCAAAAAGAGCACAAGTTAATAAAATGAAACTCACATCCCTAAATTTTGCTTTCACCCAATCTTTAAAATAGACTGACTAGAAAAAGTAAAGTTTGCACTTTGGACCCCAAATTAGTTCACATCTTACTCCCAATTGGTATCTCATGCTAAGTGAAGGATCAAAGCAGAAAGAAAGGAGGATGGTTTGGGTCTATATAAGGGAGATTCATAGTAATATCATTTTACCTAGCAAATATTATTTTTCTGCCAGAATGTAGCAGTTTAGTGAGTGTGCAAGAATAAAGAGGTTAAAGGGAAATCATAAAAAATAAGCACAAAAGGGTGCAAAACAGTGCATATGTTAGGACTGTACCATGCAACGTGCAAAGAATCTGAAACAGCACAGCAATCAAGAAGGGTCTCAATGCATATCATTTTGTTTTTGTTTCTTGACTTTCCGATGCATATATGCAGCCTACTTCACAATTTTGCTCGAAGAGAAGTGCTGAAGGCCTAAAGCGATATTTCTTTGTTATTATTCTCTCATTCCATATTTTATTTGGCTATTTTCTGTTTTAATACGTTTCCTGAAATGACATAATTGAAACTAACATAGGCTAATACTGCTCGGATATTTCAAATTTCACATGAGATCACCAACTGCTCTACTTTCCATATTTCAAGTTATTAGTTTAAACTCTTCTCCGCCGAACTCAACAAAATATAGGTACAAGCTCTTTCCTTTTAAACTGTGTGAACGTCAAGGTAGGTTCCAAATTATGGTAGGTGGAATATTTCTCCGGATTCTTTTGCATTCCCACCTAATGCCTTCATTACTTCAGAGACGGTACTTACACATTAACATGCTGCTAGTGTGTACATTTCCTTTTCTTTGTTAATATTTTAATACAAATAAAGTATGACAACATTTATTACTAATTACAGGCATATTATGGAGAAAATTCATTTCCATTTTACCTTCAATAAAGTATCTGTACCAAATGGGGATCGAAGTTTCCCATAGTATTGACATGCTATTTTCAGCAATGACAGAAGCAACCTCAAAACTTCCCCTTTCCTGTAATCCATGCCAGGGAATTCAGAATTTGCAATCCTCTCGTCAATCCATTTATTCAACTCTTTAATTCCAGCATTTCCACCAACCAGAGGACCAGGGAATGGATTTCGGCAGAGAGTTTGGATATAGTCACATGCTCCAGTCAAACTGTCAGTTCTCTCTGACATCACATCCATCAAGTTAAGCACAGATATTGCTCCTCCACTGGGATTCTTCATAGAGCATGCACAAACACTTTCAGCCATTAGTAAGAGTAGCGCACTTCAAAATAGCAGAAAGAAAGGAGAAATATAACGTCGAGGCTAACCTGGCTGCCAAAGGATGAGCTATTATCTTTCATCACAATCAGTTTTCCACCAAAACCAAAGGTGACCAAAGCATGTGGTGGACGACCAGCAGATGATTTTCCTGCACTAGGAGCATAAGGAAACGGTTGGGTATAATGAAATGCTTGTGGGGAATTATTGACCGTGTTTCGACTTCCATAACAATCACTTGAGAGATGCTTCTGCTCATTTTGCTGCATTGTTGGCTGACTAAATTGCTGATTAAAGCTTCCAGCTATTGCTGAGAAATTACCTTGACTTTGATTTGATTGCCCATGGTACGAAGCTGTTCCATCATACTTAGTAGACATTTGCGGACTTACATAGCTGCTAGAAGAAATTTGTTGGCTGTAGTGATTCTCCAGTGGCTGGTTCCCCCTATATTCTGGCACAGGCTCATTCTTGGCAACATTTTCAGTTTGCCACATATTTGAGTTTTGCTGATTGTATTTACCCAAAGACCCAGACCAGTTGTTGTCATGCCCTCCACTGCCAAATCCAATGGATGTATTATTCTCATTCTGCCCATGTGCACCATAAATATTTTGATTATCATTGTGAGAATAATCTTCAGAAGACATCAGGCCATTCTGATTCAGCTGGCTCTCTCCTTGAACAGCTGATTGAGTAGATGAAGTATATGTGTCCAAAGAGCGCCATTCCATTGCAATTGTATCATAGTACCAACCGGGGTATTGAGGATCAAAAACCATATGCGAAGGGTATCCATTGTTTGCTTCTGATGCTCGATTCCACTCAGTCGTAACACTAGATTGAGACACCTGATTCCAGTCTGTCGCTACCCCATTTCCATCACTCACCTGAGAAGCTTGATGGTTCCAATTTACTGCATTCTCAGTAGGCTCATTTCCCTGATTCCAATTAGTGACACTTCCAGTGATCCCACTCTCGGCTATAGTCCCAGCAACAGACTGAGAAGCTTGCTGCAAGTAAGAGACTTCTGACTTTCCATCAGAAATGGTCCAGTCAGAAGCAGAATTATCTTGTGCATTGGCTCCTGAGTCATAGTTCTCTACCTGATACCACTGCCCAGTATTTACATCATACTTCCATCCTGGATAAAGATTCTCCCAATATTGACTGCTATTTTGATCCTCCCCAACCACAGCTTGTTCCGTAGATGCATTATAGCCAGAACCATCTTGACCCAAATTCACGGATTCATTAAAATGATCAGCTGACACAACATTTGACCCCACATCATGATTCTCCCAATATTGACTGCTATTTTGATCCGACCCACACACAGCTTGTTCTGTAGTTGCATTATAGCCAAAACTATCTGAACTTTCCAAATTCACGGATTCATTAACTTGATCAACATTTGACCCCACATTCTGATTATCCCCCAATTCACTGAAAAAGTAGTACGATCCAAACCCAGTATTATCACCATCTGTAGCTGGATTAGCATGAAACACACTCCAATCAACCTCCTTTACACCTGGATTCGCCGATCCACTTCTGTGATTTTCCTCCTCCTTTACATCACGATTAGCTGATCCACTAGTATAACTTCCCGACAAATCAGTACTAATTAACTCAGTCTCCAAATCACCATTACTCGACTCAAGCAAACAATCTAATCCCCCCGATGTCAACGACGCTAACGAAACACTACTCTTGATATCTCCATCCCCCTTCACCACCAAAGGCGGTTTTTTAACATCACTGTCAACAATTTTACCATCTTGCCCCTGAGTTTCTTTCTTAGCATTAACATCATCACTGATACTAAGATTGGCAAATGCTTTAACCTCATCAGATTCATTTCCATCAACCAACACCGTTGACGACGACGATGCAGTTACCTTAAAATCAATATCATCATTGACCAATTTATCAAAGAAATCCTCATCTGTATCCTCCACTAAAAATGGAGGATTTGAAGCCATTAATTTACTCCCTAACCCTAACAATCTAAATCAATCCCAATTATATCCCCAAAAAACCCAAATTTTGAGCTACCAACTATCAGATCCAATTCCCCAAAATTCCAGCAAGATCTAGGGTTTTCACGCCGAAAATATCATACACAGAAATGAAAAACCGAAAAAAATTGGGAAATTGTTGCTTCAATTTGAAGAATCAGATTAACTGAAAAGGGGAAAATTATTCAACAACTAATTAACTTACAGATCGCAAAGGGAATGCTTCGAAGCTTATCTGGCTTATACATATGAATAAATACAAATAAAAAAACATTTCATTTCATAAATTTATATGCAACATGTCTTCTTCTTCTATTTTTTCTATTTAAGATATGAAAACAGATGAAGAAGAAGACAAGCCCTCGATGTCGCACCAAAAAGTCCCCAACTTTCAACAACCCATAAAAAATATTTTTTTAAAATAATAATAATTAAAATAATTTATATCGTCATAACATTTCACTATAACAACTAAATATTTGTTACCAACGTTATATGTTCTCTACTCGATATTTTAATATAACATTCAAAAATATATTGGGACAAATGTGGTTGTTACACATCAATTTAATTGTATAAATAATTAAATTTGATGTTAGATGCAATTTTTATTCGGATAAAAATTGACTACTTACTTAAATTTCAAATATGAATTCATACAATAATATTTTTTTACATTCTGAAGTTTAATTTAAATCTATAATATGATGTTACTTGCCATATTTTGTGTGTTATCAAGTCTCATTATAACTTTGACACACTTAATATTGTTACCTATAATTATTTTGAAGTAATCTAATGCTCTAGTAAATATTTTCTACATTGGATGTGCATATTAATAACAAAATTTCTTTTATTTTCTTTTTGTCCTACTGTCCTATTTGGGATAAATAATAAAAAGGGGACTTCTCTTTTCTAGATTTAGCTGGCAATAAATAGAAGGTGGCAAATTTGGTGGTATTTGACTTGATTGCCATGTAGCAACCCTCTAAAGTGGCTCGAACATGTCATATATAAAATTTATTGAGGCTTATAAATTTCAGTGTATTTTATTTTAATTTAATTTTCCACCTAATTTGATATATTTTTTTTATATATAAATGTAAAAGGTTTAACCGTAGTAGCAGTTGCTCGTGAAATAATCTAAGTGGCTGGAAATGTCATATATAAAATTTATTGACGCTTATAATGAAAGTATATTTATGTCCTAGAGACAATCTGTATTAGTATAAATGTACTTTATACACATTCGTATTATTATTAATAGAGATTAATATTTTGGCATTTGTAATTATTGAAGTATTAATTGATTGTTTATAATATTCTATAATATGCATTCCTGGAGGTTACGCTGTTATTAATAGTGTGAGATATTAATATTATAATGTAACTTTTAAAATAGCTTCGACTAATGATCATCGAAAATGGGATATCGATGATATGTGATAAGTCGACATGTGGTCTGCATCACATCCTTAGAGGATGTAGTATGTCTCACCTGCTACGAGTAATGGCTATTCATGATGGACACATGGATACTTTAGAAGTATTGGTATACCCTGCTGATATACTGTTTGGTATACTTGTCTAAGTATGATCAACGTGTGGGAGATAGAAGTCCTTAGACTTGAGGTCAATACACACCTTATCTACAAAGTAATGTATTTTGATCCTGTCCTAACCTCAAATGCCTTATAGGTTGAGATACGACTTGTATTGGGTACATTACGATGTGGATTAAAGGTGGTAGTTGAGCCAAGATTAGGATTCATTCCTCGAATGTAAATTCGAGAGAACACTCGGATTCTCAGTGATATTAGGTTGACTAAGTCGTTGGCCAACATAATAGACATATTTAGAATATGGTCTAGTTGTCAACTAATATAGATGAGATACAATGATTAAGCCATTTGGATAGACACTTGACAAATCCTAAGCTTGATCGGGTGTGTCGTGAATGAAAGGATTTTATCTTACCACATAGAGGTTAAGTTTATTGGATTCGTGTAAACGTACTTCACATATTGAGTTCGTCTTGCGGCGCCGTCTAGGAGTTCCGCGTAGACATTAATTTGATTAATGTCGATATGTGAAGGCCTATAGGGCCACACTATGTCGATTGTCCTTTCGATTTAAGGATGTATTGAGAGAATATTAAATATTCGATTTAGAATCGAGATATTTAAATGAATAATGATTATTTTAATTAAGTTACAATTGGATTTTGAATTTAATTAAGAATGTACAGAAAATAAATCGAGACAGTGCAGGAACACGTCAAGCGCCGCGGCGCCCATACCCTAGGCCGCGATGCTTCTGCCTCGATTTTTGGGCCAGGCCCGAGGTCAAATTCTATTCCGATTTGACCTAATTTTCACCTATAAATAATGGCATTCAATTCATTATTTATATACTAATTTCATATTATCATTCTAAGACTTAGAGACTTATAATTAAAATACTCTCTCAAACCTCTGTCGTTCCTAGCTTTCCGAAAGAGAAATACATTGAAGCTTGGAACTTGCAATAGTAAGGGCATTCGCGTGCGCACCTATAGTAGATAAAGATTTCAGATACTATAACTTGTAAGTTTTATGCTTTATGTTACAGGTTTTGATTGTTGTATAACTATACCAGATTATCAAAGTTGTTGGGGTAAGTAAGAAACAAAATTTTAAACTTTCATTATGCCTTACTTATGTGTTTTGAACCCAACAAAATCCTACATATAAATTTCAGTGTATTTCATTTTAAGTTAATTTTCACCTAATTTGATATAAGTATTTATATAAAAATGTAAAAGAATTTAACCGTACTAGCAGTTGCTCGTGAAATAATTATGTAGAAATTGAAATTTTAAAAGTACCTAAAAAGGAAACAAGGAAAAAATTAAATGTAAATGTGTTGGAAATTTGCCTTTGGCGGGAGTTGCGACCGACCAACTTTAACGGCTTAAACACTAGTGTAACGTATGTTGGAGAATCCGGTTCTTCACACATGCATGATCTACTAAGTACGTAGATAACCGTAGGGCCAAGAATCGTCAAATTTCATTGAGAAATGAAAGAGATATTGGTTCACGAAGTAAGGTGTTTGAAGCATGGAAAGTGTGGTATTGTGTGTAATTCTCCCTCATCGGTAGAGGAAGAAAGAATTGTTGTGTATATAAGATTCGAAATTGGTTTGGGTTTGGGACCCCAAGGGGTATCCCATGTGTTTAAAGGAGGGAGGACCTAGATGTGCTTCGGTTCGAGGAAAGACCACACGCGCGCCGCCCGCCCGTCCCGTCCGGTCCGGTCCGGTTCCGGTTCCGAGTTCTCGGGTCGCGGGTCGCGGGCTTACGGGCCTTCGATATTATCTTTTTGGGCCAGAAAACTTTGCCGGAAGTACGGTTTGATCCCGAAGTTTCGGATGTGCGGTTTGGACCGAGAATTCTTTCGGATGTACGAGTTCGGTCCCTGAAGTTTCAAGATGTACGGTTTGGTCCCCGAAGTTTCCGAGAAAATCGAAATTTCGACGGTCAAAAACGAAATGCCAAGCACTCAATTCACCATTTATTTTGGCTGAATTACTCCTCTATAATGGCCAAAAACAGTTGGTCTTTCACCATTTATGTTGGTGGCTTTACTACCTCCATAATGGCCATTATTTGGCTATTATGGAGGCGCGTTTTTCAGCCCCTCCCTCACCTATATAAACACCCCCTTACACCATTGTTGAGCACTAAGACATATGCACGAAAATACATAAACGAGATGCGAAAAACATTGCTCGAAAATACACAACCGAAATAGTTTTCTTCCTACAACTTCCAAGCATCATTTCATTACTCAATATTCTTCACGGTAGCTCTTGAGTTTCCTTTGCTCAAGGGTTCCATTGCTGTTTTATCTTGGGAGACAAATTGTCCAGGACGTATAAAGGATACATACGGGGCAATATTGTCTTAAGGACAGAGTGCCACACTCGACTCAGCATAAACCAGTTTCCATTTTTGAGTCTTCAACAAAATCGTAATTTCAGTTTTGTTGTTATATTGTAATTTTCAGATTTCTAGTCGAAAATATTATTGAAATCTTTGTTTATCCTTTCGAATACTTGTAATAGTTAAATACTTCCCGTACTGCTTTATAAAGTACCATAGAGCAAAACTCCCAACAACTTAAGACAATATTTGTATTGTATTACTATTAGTATTCGAAAGATGTCGGTCAAAAATTGTGTGACCAAATCTGGATATGGAAATGGTTTTTTGGTAGAAGAGAGTGATGATGATGAACGTGTTCATGGTGTCACCGCTACCAAGACTGGTGGAAACAAGCGCTCTCGAGAGCACGAGGATGTCAACGGGACAAGAGGAGAAGAGTGAAGATGTTATTCTATCTTGTAGCGAGAAGGCCTATATCTGTCCCGGACAAAGGATCCGAATAATGGTGAGAAGGAAATGGACACTCAGTCTGATGAAGTGACTGAAGTGAGCCAGAATCCGAAATTGGAATAAGTATTTTTCTTACTTGTCAAGAATAAGGATTAAATGATAAGTATTTTTCTTACTTGTCAAGAATAAAGATTAAATTATGTACGATTAAAAATGGATTAAAGTAAGGAGGAATATGAAAATAATTTATATTCCTTATGCTTTAACAAATCGAAGTTTAATCTCATCTTCTTTTCCGTTTAAAGATTGGATTTTGTAAACGACTTAAGAAGATCCGTTTTTTAAGTGTAATTACTAAAGTGTGTAAAGTATGTTCGCACATACGAGGGAGTAAGATCCACTGACTATGCGAAAACTGTTACCACTCTTAAGTAAGCGCCAAGAATTATCTGGGCACCAATCATAACGGAAGAAGTCTAAAAGTTAATGACGTTGAGCTTGTCATATTATTTGACGAGAAGATCCTTCATAGGATGATATTGGACACTCGGTCATACAAAGCCTCCGGGCGACTAGAGTGGGCCAAAATTCCTTTGATAGGATGATATTGGACACTCGGTCATACAAAGCCTCCGGGTGGCCCAGGTGGGCCAAAATTCCTTTGATATGATGATATTGGACACTTAGTCATATAAAGCCTCGGGCGGCGGGAGTGGGGCCAAAATTCATTTCATAGGAAAAGTAATGGACACCTAGTAAGGTGGGCCGAGTTTCCGAGTCTGAATGATCGAAGGCCTAAAGAAAGGCGATAAAGAAATTGGACACTCGATCGCAAAGCAAGCTGGAGTAGGCCGAGTATCTAGATCACAAATGATCCGGTTACGCCCTAACCACGGGCAAGAGGTTGTTCATGTGAAGCAACGCCACCTCTAAAGTAGAAGGGGCTGGAGAGGTTGTCCTCAATAGGACTTCAAGGAATGAGATCACTCTAAAAGAGGTGATACATGTTCCTAACTTGGTTAAAGGACGTTGTTGGTCAAATCGATTTGAGACTAGTCCAACGAGTCCGTAATAACTAAGAGTGGTACAATATGTCTATAGCCAAATGAATGATATATTGTAATCCGTGCATCTATGACATCATAGATTAAGACACGTTAAATAGCAAGTCATTCAAAAGCTAACGATGTTGAGATTGTTGCCTACGTCGACATAAACCCTCAAAATGAATGTGAGGTAGACGAAGAGGCAAAATCACCTTTCCAAATTCCGTCAAGGGAATAGCGAAAGAAGCACCGCTCCTCTAGAACTTAGTCACACCTACTTGGGTGATTTGAAGTTTATACAAAATAGAGGGGGAGACAAGTACGTTGTGATCTTCATTGATGATGGTACAACGTATGGAATCCTTTGTTTATTGAAAAGCAAAGATGAAGTTGTTGAAGCCTACAAAGCGAAGTTGAAAATCAACTAAGCCTACGGATTGAGAAATTCGTAGTGATAGAGGGGAGAATGTGAAGCATCGTTCATTAAACGAATGTTCATTTCTCACCTCGATCTAACGGTGTTAGCCAAGCACGAAGTCGTACGCCCAAATTATGAGGGGTAACTTGGTAAAAGATGGGCTACCGAAACGGGTCAAGTTCGACCTAAGGCGTAGATTGCATATCCACCGGATGCCGCAAATAACGATAGTGTTGATCGCCTCTTGGCGTCAAAGAATCTTGAATTCTTTGGAGATAACTTTCCTTGGAAAAGGAAAAGGGAGTAATTGCTCAAGGTTAACAAGAACCCGCGAGGGCTTTGTATCGTCCGAACTAGACGTTCCGTATCTTCATGACTCGAAAGTTCTTGTCTATCCGGAACTTAATATTCCGGATCTGCGAACTCGGGGAATTCTAGATGTTGAACCAAGACGGAGCAAAGAGGGGACAAAGACTTGTTCTAGTCCTTCTAGCTTGTATGGTTGAGAACGAACCATGGACAATTAACAAATAATTGTTATCTCCAAAAGCATTTGCTTTGGAAAGAAGCTAAAGGGAGAAATAGATTCTATATATAGAACCATACTTGTGTAATGGTTAATCTTCCTCCGGAAAAGAACCTTTGGGTTGTAAAAAGTGCTCCCACAGCATGAGTAGCTTCACATCCGGGGCCATTGTAATCTTACATGGCATGGGTGTTGAAACGACCTTCCCAATCGGAGAGTTGGAAGAAGAGGATCGAAATTGGTTTGCTTTGAACTGTTGGGCTTCTTCTGAACTTTCATTTTGGTCCACGAAATGTTAACATTTTGGTCTGAAAGTCTCGGATAAAACGAAACAATGAATCGATCACGAAACATTGACTACGAAGTTAGAAAGCCAACGGTTGGGAAAACCAACGGTCTTAGAGTGAAAATCATATTGAAACAAAGTCTCGATATGAAAGATATGAGTATCACGAGATGACATCTTAGGAATTGGATTTCTAAGACATCTAACGGACGGTCGATAGTTGACGATCTCGTTGAAGCCACCAATAGATATGAATCATAGAACTGATTGGAATCATGGTGCACCCATAGACAAGGAGCGATATGCTCGGGTCACGTGTAGTTCAATGTATTGTACACACTACAACCGACACAGGTATCGTCCAACAAACGATCGGTTGAACTAAGGTTCACGATGATCTTAATACATGATCAATAGAAGGCGTTAAGTCGGATATGACGATATACGAATTATTCGCTTATCTACGGATTATAGTATTACGGATGTCCGGCGGTTACGAGAGAACACGGTGATGCAAAGCTGGACATCGGATCGAAGAACACCAAAGTCACAAGTATATGTGTATGGTGGGTCTTGGAAAATCCTCTAAGCAAACTTGCATCGACCGATTCATGATGGTATCGGAGTTTATCGCTTTATACAAAGCATGAAAGAAGTTGAGTAACTTCACGACTCATTAGAGGACGTCCCTTATTGGGAGAAACCCGTGCCTTCGACGGTTCTACCTTTGTGTGGCTAGCCGGTCGGCTTTAGGAAGGACACGGATGACGGCGTACTGGACATATCTGTCACGATCGTCGGAGACATAAGACCGTATGGCGGTTGATCATCACGGGTGTCACTTCCTTGTTTACAAACTAAGGGACTACCCGGAGATCAAGTGTTACTTGTCTAGGGGAATGGGCTTAAAACCCAAAATATACGGACCAATACGGTGGAAACCCAACCTTACGAACCTGGAGATCCCGGTAATTTGGTTCAATGGGAAAACTAAGTTGTAAAGGTTCGGTTGATCGCTTCGGTGGAAGCATGAGCACTTCGGATAGTGATTTACGAAAAGAAACACCAAATCCAAAGCCGTTCCGCGATAGACGTTAAGTGCTATCTGCGGTATGGGTAAAGGTTAAGTTTTCAAAACTGTAATGATCCTCACGAGTTGAGGTTAGGTCTTTGGGAAACTTTTAATGGTTCCTAACACTTGTGAAGTGGGGTATAGCGGGGATACCTTGTAGGAGACCACCTATTTAAGTGCGAGGACGGGCCGCCTCAAATTGAACGCACTTAAGAATCCAAGACGTTGTCCATGGCCAAAACGGACAAAACATTACGAAGAAGAGAGTAAGGGAATTTGTTGTGTTGGTACCGTTGTCTTGGCTTACACTAAACAACGACGGTTCAAGACATCACGTTCACCGCGCGATAAGTAAGTCCGATGGTATTCAACTATGGAAGGTTCAAAGGCGAGGCTACCTCTCCTTATGCAACATCGGTCCGTTTGAAATATTCTTTGGAAATGAAAAGACACCATGTGAGTGCGCCAAAATCTCTTTCAAGAGGGGATTGTTGGAAATTTACCTTTGGCGGGAGTTGCGACCGACCAACTTTAACGGCTTAAACACTAGTGTAACGTATGTTTGAGAATCCGGTTCTTCACACATGCATGATCTACTAAGTACGTAGATAACCGTAGGGCCAAGAATCGTCAAATTTCATTGAGAAATGAAAGAGATATTGGTTCACGAAGTAAGGTGTTTGAAGCATGGAAAGTGTGGTATTGTGTGTAATTCTCCCTCATCGGTAGAGGAAGAAAGAATTGTTGTGTATATAAGATTCGAAATTGGTTAGGGGTTTGGGACCCCAAGGGGTATCCCATGTGTTTAAAGGAGGAGGACCTAGATGTGCTTCGGTTCGAGGAAAGACCACACGCGCGCCGCCGCCGCCCGCCCGTCCCGTCCGGTCCGGTTTCGGTTCCGAGTTCCGGGTTCCGGGTTCTCGGGTTCTCGGGTTCTCGGGTTCTCGGGTCGTGGGTCGTGGGTCGTGGGTCGTGGGTCGTGGGTCTTCTGATATTATCTTTTTGGGCCAGAAAACTTTGCCGGAAGTACGGTTTGATCCCGAAGTTTCGGATATACGATTTGGCCCCGAATTCTTTCGGATGTGCGAGTTTGGTCCCCGAAGTTTCAAGATGTACGAGTTTGGTCCCTGAAGTTTCCGAAAATCGAAATTTCGACGATCAAAAACGAAATGCCAAGCACTCAATTCAGCCATTTATTTTGGCTGAATTACTCCTCCTATAATGGCCAAAACAGTTGGTCTTTCACCATTTATGTTGGTGCTTTACTACCTCCATAATGGCCATTATTTGGCTATTATGGAGGCAGCGATTTTCAGCCCCTCCCTCACCTATATAAACACCCCATTACACCATTGTTGAGCACTAAGACATATGCACGAAAATACATAAAAAGATGCGAAAAACGATTACAAAATACACAACCGAAAATAGTTTTCTTCCTACAACTTCCAAGCATCATTTCATTACTCAATATTCTTCACGGTAGCTCTTGAGTTTCCTTTGCTCAAGGGTTCCATTCTTTGTTTTATCTTGGGAGACAAATTGTCCGGGACGTATAAAGGATACATACGGGGCAATATTGTCTTAAGGACAGAGTGCCACACTCGACTCAGCATAAACCAGTTTCCATTTTTCAGTCTTCAACAAAATCGTAATTTAAGTTTTGTTGTTATATTGTAATTTTCAGATTTCTAGTCGAAAATATTATTGAAATCTTTGTTTATCCTTTCGAATACTTGTAATAGTTAAATACTTCCCGTACTGCTTTATAAAGTACCATAGAGCAAAACTCCCAACAAAATGTCCTCAGAAAATTTCGGTTGTTTGTTGCCTAACTAAGGACAAATTGAGACTCTGTTTAGAAAATTTAGATGGTCCCGCTACACATGGCATGTCAAGTGTGGTTAATCGGCTGACGTGGTTTGCAGGCTATTGCGTCAGTCCGGGGTTTACCATGTGCGCACTCGAGAAAATAGCGGCTGCGGGTTCCTTCGTCAACAACAAAAAAAAAAAATGGTCCCGATGCCTAAGTTTTATAACTTTCCCTTTAAATAATCTTCTATTCATGATATACTAATTGCTGAATTGTGTTTTATTGGGATTTTGAGGGAAAGCTCGTAAAAGAACAAAGTTAGATTCGTGAAATTTGATTTGTATCTTGTCAAATTGTTCTTTTATGGAAAAATATTATCCGGACTAAGCATTTGCAATAAATCAAAGCAAGACGCATATTTTGCATATATATTTAGTCATCTATGATGTACAACTATAGTTAAGTTACATATATTTTCACTTTAAAGTTGTGATTTTTATTGTCAAATATTTGATTTTGATATAATTATTGGGTTTGTGACGTATTTTTCATTTATTTATTTGATGCTACTTGAATTATACTCAAGAAGTCCAAAATCTAGTTAATTTGTTCCTAGATTACTCAAGATTGCCTCGTAATTATAATTTTGAATTTCATATATCCAATAAAAAAAATCATTAAACTTAAGATTTTAGTTTTTTCTTTCTTTGCGACAGGACAAAAGAAGTTCATTTATCCACAACTTTTGGTTAGACAGCATTTTCTCCAAAAGTTTGGGAGAATTTTTCTTTCTCAACTCCAAAAGTTTGGAAGAATTTTTCTTTCTCAACTCCAAAAGTTCCAAATATTAAAATGTAGTCCACTCTTCCAAGTTCCAACTAACCAATTAATAACTGAATTTTATACGCAAAAATAAACTATGAGAAAAGCCAAGTATAAACAACTTTGGCGTTTTCTCGTAAAAAATTGTCATTTTCGGAGTCGTTTTTGTTAGGAAGCATTTTGCCCCTCAATGCGGGATTTTCCAGCCTGAATCTGAATTTCATCGGGCCTTAATACAGATACCGAATACTAGGTGAAAAATAATTTGGAATGCCTAGTTGCACTTTTAGGAGTAACTAGTTTGTTGCCTCAAATTAAGTTGAACGAAAAGGTACTTATTGACACTGATATTTTACGATTTTTTATGCAGTAATTTAATTAGTTATAGTATATCATGATGTCACATCTTCTTTTCCAAATTACACATTTATTATAAATCAAAATGACGTGTATTTGTCTTTTAAATGACTTTAATTAATAGGTTAATTTTTTTTTAACTATCAATGTGTAAAAAATTAGTAGTTTTTTTTTTTTTTTGTTGACGAAAGAACCCGCAGCCGCTACTCTCTCGAGTGCGCACAAGGTAAACACCAGACTGATGTAATAGCCTGCAAATCACGTCAGCCGATTAACCATACTTGACAAGCCATGTGTGACAGGCTCAACCAAGAAGGTTTATGCAAGGGATCGAACTCGTGACCTTGCGGTCCCGCACTCTATTGCTACACCAACTTGGCTACCCCGGATTGACGCAATACCCTTGTAAAAATTTAGTAGTTGTCTGATGGGTGAAGTATAGATTTAGTAACATGCACGGCAACACTACGTAACCAAACAACAAATAATAGTTATTAATAACATTAATAAGATACTCCTAGGAATTACTCACTAGTCTGCAGCTTTTATCTAGTTAATGGAGAATTAATATTTAAAAAGGGCTATAATAATTGGCACATGTCAGGCACATGATGAATCCATTAAATGGGTAGTGTCTTTTTTTTCGAGCCATCAAATTTAATTTCTGTCATTATTAAATTTTTGTCCAGCTCTTTCTAGTTCATTTCATCGTTGTCTTTTAAATTGGTACTCTTTTTTTGTTTTTTGTTTTTGTTGTTGTTATCTTTTTTAATAAAAAGCCAACAGTTTTCAGTTTGTTCTTCAGTTATTTTAGTGAATAAATGAAGAGAAAGAAATAAAACATGACGATTTTTATTATAGTCATAACGGATAGCATACTAACGAGGGCGAGTAAAAGGAAAAAAATACCAACACGCTAAAAAATAACAATTTTAAAAAAAAAGTATATATAACACATTAAATAAAATTTACTCGGCATATTTAATGAAGTGCTATAGAAGATAACAAAGGTTCATACGGTAGTGCACGTGCATTTTAAGGTTTTTTAAATTAAAGCGGACATTATTAAAGCTGTCAAAATGGACTTGATCAGTGAGGCCGACCCAACTCAACCCGCTATTTAAGTAGGGCTGGGCTGCAAGTTTTAGAGCCCTTTTGAAACTGAGGCTATTAAGCCCAGTCTCATTTGGCCCGCCGGCCAAGAATTTTAAAAGAACTATCATTATTCAATGAGCCTTTTCTTTGATTTATTATGATCTCCAAATAAGAACTATGGTTTATGAGGATAAAATGCAACATATATTTGCGTCCACCGATTCACAATCTCGAGATTTTGTTGGTGATAATTATTGAAAACATACAAATCACTAGTAATGATATTAACGATCAAACTTAAGCAACTAACTAATGTAAACGTCTTTAGCTAGCTAGATTCAAGTTGCTAGCCTCACTTCCAATATAAAGTGGTCTCATTACTGTATTAAAGTTAGGGAGAAATTATTTATACAACTTAAAAGAAAATAGTGTGAAAAGAATGACTTGGTGAAAATATATAATCGTGTAATATTTCTTCTAGTATGCTGCATTCTCAACATAGAAGAGGACAGTAAATCGTGTAATATTTCTTCTAGTATGCTGCATTCTCAACATAGAAGAGGACAGTAAAAAGGCAGATGTATACGGTGAGATCCGGTGTGACACGTAGCAAGGTTGGAATGTGAAGTTCAAAGCAGGTAACTGAATTCTGAGCTGGATACGAGTGACACCGAGCTGAGGCGACAGTTGCAAAGAGTCCGGATGCAATTCAATCGGTTGACACCGGGTGAAGCACCGGAGGCATCTAGCTCATATTCGTTCTGAATATGGCGTCAGCCGTTACTCCTTGTTCATTAAGAGATTTTAATTAGCATTTAATTGTAAAAATTTTCTTGGGCATCAATGCTATGCTTTCATGACTATAAAAGAATCACAACCTTCGTTGGAAGGGCATCCCATTCTCACAGCTTGTACTTGCACGATTAATATTACAATCATTTTACTCTCTAAGTTCTTGTTTCGGCTCGTAACCGAAGTAATTCTGTCAAATCCCAGACCAATCCAACTCAGAGGATTCATCCAAGTTCAAGACATTTCATGCTAATTTTCTTACTTATTGTTATTTTTACTTACTTATTGTTAATTATTTGTCATCTTATATTGCAAATCAATCCACGTATCCTTAAAACCACTTATAAATTCAACTGTATCTTTTTTGGGTAAACAGTTTAGCTCCCACCATGGGGCTAAGGATAATTGTGGTGATTTATTCAAATTTCACTTATTTCTCTTGAGATTTTGTGAACAGGTTACTACCTGAAAGTCAAGTTGGTACTAACAACCTCAATCAATGTCAACGACGACATCAACAACAACAACAATGATGATATCAACAACAATGCCCATGTCATTGACCCAATAACCGACAATCCACTGATTCCGCCACCTGTAGTTTCACCCAGGGATCTAGAAGAACTGGTGAAAGAACACCAAATGACGATGATGAAGCGAATAACGAGTGTGAATAGCAGGAGCATATTTGGCTCGAATTTTTATCATGCTGGAGAAACAACAAGAGGCGATCACTGAGTTATAAAAAAGAGCAGCGGAGCAAGCGCAATGGATGAAACTCGTCCCATTCATGAGGAAGATCAAGTCCAAAGTGAAGATCGAGTAGAAGGAAATGGCAATAGTTTGGGGGCAAATAAGTCCTCGAAAGTCTTGAAGTTGCTTCAAGACTTGAATAAGTGTATGGAGACTAAGGAAAATAAGTTTGAGACTTTCAAATCTCGAATAGATCAGATTCCGAGGGCACATCCGATCCTGAAGGGACCGAACTTAAAAAAACACATCTAGCTGCCGTTTCCACCAAGTGCGGCTCCAAAATTAATTCCAAAAAGGTTTTAAATGCCACATCTCCTAAAATATGATGGCACCATGGATCTACAAGAACTCGTGATATCGTACATTTGTGTGGTGAAAGAAATGACATACAACCGGATGAGATATAATCGGTGATGCTCAAGAAGTTTGGTGAAACTGACCAAGGGGCAATGCCATGATATTCTTTATTACCCGAACAATCCATTACTACATTTAAAATGCTTGCAGATGCTTTTATAAAGGCACACGTCGGAGCAAGGAAGGTCCAAGCAAGAAAAGCAGACATATTCAAAATAGCTCAGAAGGATACAAAGCTGTTACGTGAGTTCGTGATGAGATTTCAAAAGGAACGGATGCTCCTTCCTGCGGTACCGGATGAGTGGGCAGCCGAAGCTTTTACTAAGGGGCTAAACCCAAGGAGTTCCAGTGCCTCTTTAAAGTTGAAGGAAAACTTGTTGGAATTTCCAACAGTCACATGGGCGGACGTACACAACAGGTACAAGTCAAAGATTCGGGTAGAACATGATTAGTTCGAACTTCCACCAGGATCAACGGGGCGGACCAAAAGTAATGATAAGTCAAAACGGGTCGCTGATTCGGAGTTAAGGTCTCTAAAGGATCCCTATCAACCGTACAAACAACCTGAGAGATCAATTCAGCGAGGCCACAACAATCGTAACTTCTCATCGGACAGAGAAGGTAGAGATAGGCACAATGATCGAGGATCTACCAGTAGAGGCTTGCAGTACAAAAATGACATCGGTGGAGCGTCTTCTAATAGTGTGGAGAGCCCAAGATTGTTCGAATACAATTGTAGTGTTGATGCTCTTGGACTAGTATCGACAATCGGAAATATTAAAGAAACAAAGTGGCCAAGACCCCTCCGGTAAGACCCAACTTAGAGGGACCCATAATTGTTGTATGACTTTCACGGAACGCATGGTCACCGAATGAAGGACTGGACAACTTAGGGATGAAGTGGCCCGGTTGCTAAAAAATGGTCATTTGCAAGAATTTTTGAGCGATTGAGATAAGAGGAACTTCAGAAATAGAAAGGCAAATAAACAAACGGACATGATTAAACCCCAATATGTCATAAATATGATTATTGGATAGATGGGTGTTCCAAGGGAATATGTCATGACAGCAAAAAAGATGAAAGTATCAATAACCCACGAAAAGAGGTCCTGGGATTTCTTGCACGAGGGAACAATCTCGTTCAACGATGAGGATACGAGGGCATAATTCTATCTCACAATGATACGCTGGTAATTTCTGTTTTAATTTAACATTTTCAAATTAAGCATATTTTAATTGATCCAGATAGCTCATCCAACATCATCCGATGGAAGGTGATAGAGCAAATAGGGATGCTAGACAAAATTGTTCTGACGGTCCGAGTTCTGAACGAATTCAATATGACTAGTGAAACAACAAAGGGGGAGATCACTCTTCAAATCAATGTGACAGGAATGATCTGACAGACAAAGTTCTACGTTATCGAAGGAGAAATGAGGTACAATGCATTTTTGGCAGGCCATGGATACATGATATGAAGGCTTTGTCTTCGACGTTACATATGATGTTAAAATTCCCGACCACGGAGGGAATTAAGACAATTTGGGGAGAGAAATCGGCTGCAAGGGAAATGTTTGCGGTAGAAGAGTCAGTTGAAAAGCAAAAAGAGAAGAAGGATGAAAAGAAAGGTAAGGAAGTCAAATAGCAATTACAGGATTCGGGCACGTCGAGTACGAAGAAGAGGAAGGTGAAAAAAAACTACAATGAGGAAGAGGATTACTATTGCGTCTCGAGGTCATTTGTGCTACCGGACGATTCAGACGCTTCAAAGGCAACTATAAAAGAACTGGAGCAAGTTATCTTGTTTGTGCATCTGCCGGATAGAAAGGTATACCTAGGCACCGAGTTATCCTCGGAGCTCAGGCTTAAATTAATTGAATTTCTTAAAGCTAACACCGATTATTTTGCCTGGTCCCATTTAGACATGACATGTATCCCGCCGGAGACAACTCACAAGTTGAGTTTGGATTCAAATTTCCATTCGGTAAAGCAGAAAATAAGGTCAATGGTTGACTACAAGTATATGTTCATCCAGAAAGAGGTAACAAATTTATAAAATATAGGTTTAATCCGTGAAGTAGAATATCCGAATTGATTAGCAAAACGTAGTTTTTGTGCCTAAAAATGTAACAAACTAAGAATGTGTATATATTTTAAAGATTTGAATAAAGCTTGTCCAAAATATTCTTTTTCCCTTACCGCACATTGATCGAATTATCGATGCTACAGCAGGGGATGAGATGCTAAGTTTTCTTGACGCTTACTCCGGATACAACCAAATCAGAATGAATTCGGAGGATCAAGAGAAAACTTCTTTTATAACTAGATATGAAACTTATTTCTATAACGTGATGCCATTCGGTTTAAAAATGCCGGAGCAATATATCAATGCCTAGTTAATCGTATGTTCGAAAAATAAATAGGCAATATGATGGAAGTTTATATTGATAATATGTTAGTTATGTTTCTGGAGACAGAGGACCATTTAAAGCATTTGCAGAAAATATTTGACATACTCCGGAAGTACAATATGAAGTTGAATCCGGAGAAGTGCGCTTTCAAAGTTGGCTCGGGCAATTTTTTGGGTTTTTTGGTTTCAAACTAGGGAATAAAGATCAATCCGGACAAAATCAAGGCTATCGAGGAAATTTCCGGAGGAGCTTAAAGATATGAAGGCGATACAAAGACTCACAGGAAGGTTGTCCGCCCTGAGTAGTTTATCTCTCGGTCTTTAGAGAAAAATCATAGGTTCTTTTCTTTATTGAAAAATAAAAATGACTTCGAGTGGACTCCGGAATGTCAACAAGCATTGAGATATTTGAAGAAGTACATGTCCAGTCCACCACTGTTGCATAAACTAAAGGCGGATGAAAAATTGTTCTTGTATCTGACAGTGTCCGAAGTAGCTGTAAATGATGTTTTGGTTCGAGAAGTGAAATGTACACAATTCCCTATTTATTATGTAAGTATGACTTTAGTTAGTGTCGAAACTAGATATCCTCATTTAGTGAAATTAACATTAGCTTTAATACGCTGTTAGAAAATTAAGGCCATATTTCCAGTGTCATCTTATTTGTGTAGTAAAAACGTATCCGTTAAGGAACATAATGCATAAACCAGAGCTATCAGGATAGGCTAGCCAAATGGGCTGTAGAAATTAGCAGATATGACATAAAATATAAGCCTATAACGACTTAGATTTTAGTAGACTTTGTGGCAGATTTCACCATTGGAATGATTCCCGAAGTGGAAAGGAAACTTATAATAACCTCGGAAATAACTTCGGGGATTTGGACTTTATATACGGACGGAGCTTCGAATGTAAAAGGATCCGAATTAGGGGTGTTGCTCAAAACACATGTGGGGATATTATTAGATAAGCAATAAGAACTGTGGAATCAACTAACAATAAAGCCGAGTATGAGGCTATGATTGTAGGTTTAAAATTGGCAAGGAGTTTCAGAGCAGAAGTCATCGATGCAAAATGTGACTCTCTACTGGTTGTCAATCAAGTGAACGGCGTGTTCGAAGTGAAAAAGGAAAGAATGCAAAAATACTTAGAAAATATTCAAGTATTGTTGCACCGGTTCAAAGAATGGACCATGGAGCACGTGTCTCGAGAACAAAATAGTGAAGTAGATGCTTTGGCAAACTCAGGATCTTTCGTGGAAGCTGATGAATTTAACTTTGGGACAGTGATACAACTGCTGAACTCCGTGATAGATGGTGGCCATGGCAAAGTGAACACCACAAGCTTGATTTGGGACTGGCGCAACAAATACATCGACTATCTTCGAGATGGAAAATTGCCTAGTAATCCGAATGAGTCAACAGCCCTTCGTACGGAGGCGACTAGATTTTACATGGTTGATTGCCAGTTGTACCTAAGGTCTTTCTATGGTCCTTTAGCAAGGTGTTTAGGTCCCAGAGAGACGGATTACGTGATGCGCGAGGTTCACAAAAAAACTTGTGGCAATCACTCAAGAGCGGAATTGTTAGTCCAAAAATTGATTAGAGTTGGATATTATTAGTCACAGATGGAGGAGAACGCAAAGAACTTTGCTCAGAAATGTGATGAATGTCAAAGACACGCTCGTATGATTCACCAGCCGACAGAATTATTACATCCGATCTTATCACCGTGGTTGTTCATGAAATGGGGAATGGATATTATACGACCACTCCCATATACATACGAAAAGGTACGCTTTATTTTGTTTATGATTGATTATTTTTCTAAGTGGGTTGAAGCAAAAACTTTCAAGAATGTTGGAGAAAAGGAATTCATTGATTTCATTTGAGATCACATCATTTATCGGTTCGATATACCGAAGGAAATTACTTACGATAATGGCCGTGAGTTCGTTGGAAAGAAAGTGATGGATTTTCTTGATGGATTGAAAATCAAGAGAACGGGCAAGCTGAGTCAACGAATAAAATAATCATTCAGAACTTGAGGAAAAGACTGAAGACGACAAAAGGCAAGTGGAGAGAAATCCTTCTGGAGGTATTATGGGCATACAGGACGACACCGAAAGCTAGTACCGGAGAAACACCTTTCTCATTGGTTTACGGTGTGGAGGCTCTGATTTTTGGTGGAAGTAGGAGAACCGAGCTTAAGATTCAACCTTACAAACAAGGAGTCGAACAATAAGGCATTGCTACGTCTGCTGGATCAGAATCAAAGAATGATAAGATATTACAACCGGCGGACTAATCTTAGGTAGTTTTAGATAGTTGACTTGGTTGTATGAAAGTGACCCCCAACACCAAAAACCCTAATGAAGGAAAGTTGGATCCAAATTAGGAGGGACCCTATAAAGTGTCAGGAGTAACCGGTAAAGGCTCGTACCAATTAAAAGTGGAAGATGGACAGAAGTTGTCGAGCAATTGAAACATAATCCATTTGAAGCGGTACTATTTCTAAGGTACATATTTGTCAATTATTTAAGTTACATTTATTTTGAGATTACTAATTTTTGCAGGAAGGAAATCGAAGTTACAAGGTAATACTCGAAGAGATAGAATTAGGTTTGAAAACATGTGTTGCACTTTTTTTTCCTTAGCACGGTTTTATCCCGAAAAGGATTTTTTCAGCAATATTTTTAACAAGGCAACAATGTAAAGCGTGTTACTAAATGAATGATGTCAATGTGAATCGGACAGAAGCACTAGGGACTAGGGACTTTCCAGCAGTTGAAGACAAATAGTGTTTGAGTTCTCATGCTTCAAACACAAACACTAGGGAAATACCATACCCTTGGAGGAAAATCGAAGAAAGTCGAAGGCATTTTGCAATTGCTTTGGAGGTTGCAAGTTTTTGAAGGTCAATTTTCTAGTGAAAATTTTATAAGGCAAAAAGATCAAATGAATCTTGCCCAATTATTAGTGCTTACATTTACAAAGAAGTTGTGTAAAGGAGAAAAGATCAACTGAATCTTGCCATGTTGTTTGTCCGAACAAGTATGAATGAAAGTTTTCTTCTTCCAAAAATTTGTTCCAAGATTTTGTCTCAAGTTGTGTGTTTTTACTGATAATTTTTCCGGATATTGTTAAAGTCAATAAAGCTTAAGAGCTAAAAAATCGTTGAGCCTTTAACTGGGGACTGTCGTCAATAAGCGAAGTCGGAAAAAAATGAACTATGTTCTAAGGCATGTTTGTAAGACACCGAATCCAATGGATCTAGCCTATTTTGAAGACACTTGAATTGTCTTAGAAGTTGAGAATAAATGAAAACTCCAATGCTCATGCCCGAAGTGAATAGGAGACATCTTATTCATAAGCATAAACATAAGGTCTTTATATTTAGTCATCAAATGACATAAAACCGAAATATTTCTTGCCCGGTTTGAAACAAACTAAAGTAAAGGTTTGTTGAAAAATTGAATAAATTGTTTAAAATCTAAGACCTCCCAGACCCCACATTGTGGGATTTCACTACATATGTTGTTGTCGTTGTTATTGTTTAAAGTCTAAGACCGGAGGAGCTTTAAAGTATAACTAGTTCAAAGCTAACTAAGTAACAATTTGTTTTAAGTTAAAGTCCAAAGTCGGAAGCAGTTTGCTCGGTTTTTGGATTAACTTGGTTTTGCTAAGTCATCTAAGACAAAAAAGAATTAAAGGATACATGCAATTGAGAAAACATCGCTCAAGTCGAAAGAAAAGTTTTTATATTCACAGTCAAGGTCGATGGCCCATAAATTAAAAAAAAAAAAAAGAAACACAAAGGCATGTAAGCATGTAGATCAGTTGGAATCAGGTGTAGAGTCCTCGGGGTCTTCCTCAGAACTATCACTATTCATCATGTGGAAGGCTTTGAGCTCGAGGTCTTTTGCCTCAGCAATTTTGGAATCCAAGTCTGATAGCCCATCCCGAGCTTGCTCAAAGGTGTACCTCCGGACATTCCAAGTTATGTGTTTGGTCTTCATAACACTCCGGGAAACTTTAGCTTCTACATCAGAACGATCTTGGTCCCGTTCGGCTAAGGCTTGGTCCAGTTGAACATAAGTCTCAGCATTCCTTTAGGCAGTGGCCTCGAGCTCAACTCTCAGTTGTTCGATGTTTTGAGCTTGCTGGCTGACTTGGTCTTAAGACAACTCTAGGTTTCATTCAAAATTTTGCTTAACAGCAGCCTGCTCATCAATTCGCTCCGTATCAATCACGGAGAGTTCAGTGGTTAGGCAATCAATTTCGATAGAAATAAAATCTTTCTTTTGCACTTGATAGTGAAAAACTTCCTCTTGTTTTTTGAGCTCTTGGAAGGCACTCTGAAGATCGTTATAAAACTGATCGGCTTCTCTGTCAAAAGTCTTGCTTTCCTCATTGGCAAGTTCGAGGTCATTCATCGCCCGGATGTAATCTCTCTCCATCTGGACCAGTTTAGGCTTGATGATAGGCAAGTCACCGGACAGTTGCTCATGCTTTTGCCGGATGATTTCTTTAAGGTGACGAATTTCTCTCTCATGGGTATCTAGTTGGCCTTTAAGATCCTCATTCTCCTCGAGAAAATGGAGGAAGTCTTCTCCGACCAGAACGGATGACTGCAGAAAGGTATGCTGGGCTCAAATTAAAATAAAAGTTTAGAAAAAGAGGTAGTATGAATATAATCAAGACAAGTTTAGCAAATGTACCCGGTTAGACGCATGCATTCCTTCATTGATGATGCACTTCTATGTGACATCGTTCATCTTCTACCTATCGGACTCTGATATCAGAGGCCTGAGGTAGCTTTCAACTCCGACTAGCCGAGTTAGGAAGTTCACGTCTTCGAGGAAGGAGAGGGTTGCAGTCCTCATCCTATTCGAATCTACGCTTGGGGCCGGGAACACATCCACAAGCTTGGCCCGGTAAGTAGCATGATTCTTTGGAGGATAGGATGACTTGGAGAGCCTTTGTGGAATTGTCAAGTGTGCAAATTCGAAGGTATTCATTGGCGATATTGGATTTGCAGAAGTTCCAGCTTTGTCAAAATAGCGATCGAAATAATGATTTAGGAGGAGGAGTTGAGATCCCCGACCTCTTTGACAATGGTTCCCCATCTGTTACTTCATTGTCATCTTCAATTATGATGGGAATTTGGTCGATGGAAGGTGGCATGGTGGCAGAAGTATGTTCGATGGCCTCCTGCAGTTGCGATTTCTTTACTCTGAAAAAATAACCTTCTTCCGTAGTTGTTGTTTTTGCTCCGGAAGATCCACATTCTATTGGGGTTCTTTTTCTCTTCGAGGGAGCCAAGGGAGACCTCAGAGGTTTTGAGGTCTTTTTTTTGTACTAGGGTGATGCGGCGAGCGGATGCAGTCGTATCAAGTACCGGGTTGGGGAGAACCGTGGGACCCAGAGTTCACCTCGGGAGAGCGGTGCCTTTTGGCAGACCTATTTTTTTAAAATGATGATGAAAATGCAATTAAATGGAGAAATAGTGGTGAAAAAGGAGTTCGGAAGGTTCTAATCGTGGTTTTGAGCTTTTCATCGATCTTTGGAAATTATTTTCCACGTCCGGTCTTTGTGCGGACAAATACTTATGATTTTTTGGACCCATTCATGAAGGGTCTTGATGGTAGCCGGAGTCTAGGGAGTAGCTGGAAAAAAATGACGAGAGAAAACTTTAAAACACAAAAGTGATCGAAGGCATTATAGAAAAAGTAATGAGAAAAGTTTTGAACTTACCGATCAAATTTCATGTTTTCGGGAAAGGCATGAACCTATCCAAAATAATTTCAGTAGTAGAAACTACTATAAAGCGCTCTATCCAGCCTCGGTCTCGGTCTTCATCTATGTTGGAGAGGATGGAAAATTTTCCTTTCTTAGAGATCCGGACGATCCCACCATAGAAAATTTTCAGAACGTACAAACGGATCAAATGATCCAAGGAAAAATCTTATTTAACTTCCTTGGCAAATAACCCGAGGCAAGCGACGGTCCTCCATACGGATGGACCAATATGTACAAGACACACATTGTAAGTCTTGCACATTTCGAGGATCACGTCATTAATCGGAGGATTGAGTTTTAGAGTGAAGGAGTAAGTGTAAACATTGGAGTACCCTTACATATAGGTGGTGATGTCATCATCGGGCTGGGGATAATTATTCTAGAGAGCTTTTCCCAACCGCAATTAGTCCAGACTTTGCCAAGAACGAAGGGATTAATGGAAGTTGGGTAGTTCCTTGCCATTTCACCCTGGCCACTTTTCGAGGTAGAAGCACGAACGACGAATTCATTATCAAAACGGGAAGTAGATGGGAGCATATCGAAGGCTCTGGACTCAGTGTCAGCCTAAGTTTCAAGGGATTTGCCGACGCTGGTGGCTTCAGCGGTGGTCGACGGAGATGAAGGTGATGATGAAAAATGCCTTGAAGAAAAACGAGAAGAGGTTTTAGCCATTATGCTAAAAGTAAAAAAGGTTTTTCGGCAATACTGATGAACGAAAAATGGAAGAGCAATATTGAAGTTTCGATTGGGAGATTAAACGAGAGAGAACGTGATTTGGGAAGGAGGTTTTTGCATAAAGATGGAATAGAGAAGAAGAGAAGGGTTTTATAAAGGGCCAGTCATCATTGCGAAGCGCTTCGATATACGTATCGAAGAGGCGGTTCAATCAGAGGCTGACACATGTCAGGATTTACAGGAAAATGGGACGTGAGTCAGAGTTTGAAGGACACGAGAACCGGAAAACCATGCCATTAGTAGAGAAAAAATGCGGAATTATTGAACTCACGATCGTCAATTTTATGTCTTTTCCAGATTGTGTTTTGACATAGACACGGAATGCAAGAAACTTGGCAAACACTTCAGACTTGAATTTAGGCGGATAGACCCAGACAAAGTGAGAAAAGTCATCTAATAAGATGAGATAAAATTAATGACCCAGTGAGCTAGTAATGGGAGATGTTCATAAATTTGCATGAACAATGTCAAAGGGGGAATACGTAACACTTGAAGAAGACTGAAACGGAAGGCGAACATGTTTGCCTAAAGGACAAGAAAGACACTGTTGGGCAAATTTTCCATTATGACAACAAATTAAATTATTGATTCTAAGAAAATTAAAAACAGGGGCTCCTGGGTGTCCAAGTCTATTGTGCCAGGTTGACGGAGAAATTGTTGCTAAAGCGGTGGGAGGAGAGACAACCACAGTGAGAGATGTGGGAGAGGTGACACTAGCAGCGGACGTGGATAGGAAAGGATAGAGGTCCCCCCTACTATTGCATCTCGTAAGGAGTTTCCCGCTACGTAGGTCCATTATAGAGAATCCAAATGGGTCAAAATTTATGGATACAGAATTATCCGTAGCAAATTTCCTAACGGAGATTAGGTTCTTGATAATATTTGGGGCATATAGGACGTTATTTATGGAGTAGTGGGAATGTGGTGGTGGGGTTAGTGTATGGCCGAACCCTTAAATTGGAATAATATGATCGTTTCCGATCATAATAGAATGCGGAGTATTTAAATTTCGTAGTTGAGGAAGATTATTAGAATTGTTGGTGAGGTGAGACGTGATGTCCGTATCCATAAACCACGCATTATCGGGCTGCCGAAGATTCAAAGTGCTAAAATTCTGGCCCAAATTGGATTGGGAAAGTCCCGGAGTGGATTGTAGTCTACGAAATTGGGCATGATTGCTGTGGCCCGTTGGATGTGCACCCAGACCGGTGGGTCGCTGTTGGGCATCAGGAAAGTGGGCCGTGTAATTGTGGCCCATCGAACTGTATGGGGCGGACTGCCTGGCTTTATGAAAATGGGCCGCAGCTGCTGAGCTATAGCTTGAGGCCGCAGCTACTGGGCCCATGCTGGAGGTCCAGTTTGTAGGCCAGTCCCATCTTCCATTCCTGTGCCTCTAGTCACTACTACTTTTGTTGTTGTTTCTGGCCATGAAGGCTGCCGGAGAGTGAGAAAAAAATTAGGGGGGGGGGACGCGCAGTGTATATGGGGAAGAAATAGCCGTATATGAGGTGTATAACAGCTTAGGGAGGATGTATACAAGTGGTATAAAGTGGCAGAGATGGTATATCATCCGTATACAGAGTGTATATCGGCATGTATATGCTATATACGAGGGGTATACATCCTGTTGAAGAGATATGGAAGGAAATGAGGTTGTATATCAGCAGTATTCTAGCGGTATACAGTGCTTTTAGTAGAATTGGAGGGCTGGGAAGCTGTATATCAGCGTATATCGGAGGTATACGGTATACGATTCGACGTCGGAAAAGGACAGAGGTGGGTGGTCGAGACTAGGTTTTAGGTCGGAAAGGATTGTTGGCTTCTGATACCATGTAGAATTGTATTAATCTCCTTTGGGGAGTCTTTCTCATTAATACAAATATATATAGTCCTATTACCATAAAGATCCTATATCTACCATAATTATACAACACTAAATATTACAAAATATATGGAGTATATTTTAATAATATACGCTAATATAAACCATTCACAAAGAGGCACAAGAAAAATCATCAAAGAAAAAAATTGTTAGTGTGAAGGATATTGTGGATAAAAAAATTGCATGAATGTCCATCTTGTGGGAATTTTTTTCAGTCAAGTCAAGCATTGGGTGGGCACAAAAGAACACATCTTGTTATTATGAGTTCATCAACTACAACAACAGGTTCTTGTTCATCAACAAAATTTGGTGGTGATAGTTTAATGGAGTACTACTCAAATTCAGCTAATATACCAAAAGGGTTCATAGATCTTAACATGCCAGCACCAATGGAAGACACTGATTTTCAAGAACAAGAACATGCATGAGAGGTTAAAAAAAATTGTCTTTTAGTAAAATTTTCAATCTTTTTCATGTGTTTTAGTAATTTTTGTTAAATGGGGTTTTCTTATTTTTAGAAAAAGTAATGATCTTTAGTCCCATTTTGTTTTTTGATAATCCAGGTTTCCAGGCTTGCGTCTGACTACTTCACTGGTATTACCCAGACGTCCTGGAGGTAATAACACCGGTCCTTCAACACTATTACCAGGTAAATCGCGGGATGTGCTCCGGTGGCCAGTTTTCTGGGAGCGTACAACTGATCAATGAGACAAGGTCAAATTCCCCACATGCGAGAGACTTTAGTCCCATTTTTAGGTCCTCTTGTCAATTGTTGTAACTAGGAGTGGCCGGTGGGCAAGGGCTCGTCAAATTTCCCAACGGGACGCAGAGAAGGGGCGGGGTCTTTAGTCCCATTTTTAGGTCCTCTTGTTTTGGGTAGTAGTTGTTGTAACTTGTAACACACATTGCTTTGATACTTTCACAAGCAATCTGAAAATTAGTTGCAGATACAAACAACTGATACAGTATTTTTGGGGGTGGGGGGACCAACTAGTGCAGGGATAGTAGTAGTAAAAAATATTTGTTTTTCTCGTAGGAATATGGAAATACTCTCAATTGAATATGTTTATGAGCATTGCTTGTAGTACAAGAACCTTTTGGTCACAGTGAAAATACCAAAGCAAAGTTTTCTACTTCTGTTAATTAGCTGGTGCTACTGTTACTTCTTTGCTTGTATGTATGCAGCTGGTGCTTTGTTTCTCTTTGTGCTTCTTTTAATTTTTTTTATTTTTTACTCCCTCAGTCATAATAGATATGTCACTTTTAGTTTTTCGAAAATCAATTTGATTAAATTGAATTAGATTAACTTAATATTTTAATATTAAAATTTATATATTTAAAAATTATATAAAAATACTATAAATTGTAACTTTTTTTATATCAATTTGATGAGAAAATATTTTTTAAAATATTGATTAAAATTCGTACCGTTTGTGAATGTTGAAAAATGAAAAGTTACATATAAATTGAGAAAAATATATTACTATTTTAAGGATTTCATTTGTCTATAAAGATGAAGAAAGAATCTTAAAGAATTCAAGTACTCCATTGTTTTGTTCTCTCTCATCATTGCCTTTATGGATTTGTCTGCTTGAGGTCTGAAGAAGTAGTTTTTCCCATCTGTGACAGATATGACTACCAGGATTTACTTCAAAAATTACCAAAATGACCCCAATCTTTTTTCTATTCCACCTCACTTTACATGATTAGCTTAAACATCAACTAAACTATACTCCGTTTATACTAATGATTAAGTAATAGTACGAAATTTTAGTGAGAAACTGAAGATATATATAACTATGGTAATAAGTTAGTGTAACCGAAGACACATTGCTATATAGTCAATGGAATGATACAATGTGTAAAAAAAATCTGCTGACATTATGTGCTATAACGTACTGTCTTCAGAGTCACAAATGTTTATTCTATACATTTGAAGTATATATAATAATGCTTTTGTTCAGCTGATTTAATTTACAGATTAGATTTAGTAATATGCTGTATCCCTTTGTGTTTGACTTAGATTTATCTCCGAATACGCCATGATCAGTTGCAAAATTACTCCCAAATTATTTTACTTTCATCTCAGTCCTCCAATTTCCAACGGGTTTAAAGTGAAATCTAATCTCATTGACCGAAAGGTGGCTGTTTGCAACAAAATTTGATAAGCGGAAAATAAACGGCAACCACAGGCAAACTAGGATGAAACAAAGATTTATTGATACATATTGCATGTACAATTCTGTTTAATTCCTTGATTCTTCTCTCCTAAATTTTCTCTATAATTCGAGAGCCGTTAGTAGTGTATTTCTTGAACGTAGGAAGACCTCCTTATGATATATTTCTCGAGCAATTTGATAAAAGTATTTGATATGTTGATCTCATTGTGAATATCCCGGGATTTATGAGATATTCTAGATACCTTTTCAAGAAAATATGTGTTCCTTTATACATGCGAGACCTAGGGTTTTGAGTAGAGTAACTTCTAAAAAACTCTAAAGGATCTTAGAATTTGAAAATGAATTGAACTCGTCATGTAGAGTCCTACAAAATTTTGATATCTACAATGACCATTAGAGATATGGGAATTTAGACCATCATACCTGAATACCCCTTCATTTTTAATTAAAGATTTCAGGTATAAACCTCTTTACCCTAAAAAGAATCATAATTTGGTATAAAAGAATTTAAAAAAAAGTGAGGACTTCAATGACATATCTATACATATAGATAGATAAGCAAATGATCGAAGTTAGCTAGTTTTATCTTGTATCCAGTTGCTAAGGAAGTTGTCACCATCAGTTACATAAATTAGAAACTCTCGAGATTGAACATAATTCAATTCAACGCCACTCCGCTACTATATTACATTCAAACAAACATATTCAACACTCAAATTTCTTTATTTAACACGGTTAGTAAGAAAGACACTCCTGTTGCAGTTGTGAATGAATATATCTTTTGTGGAATTACAACTAAAGACAATGTTTAGTAGAAGAATCTAGACTACGATTCTTTTCCTTACTTCTATCGAGTAGAACATCATAATCAACGGGGCACGGATTTTGATGGAGTCTCACAAAAAAAGAGCCTTACTCTATAGGGGCCCTAGATTGCTGCATAGATTGTCATACCTTGTAACCTAGACGTTTCACTCGGGAACAACACCATATTCATTGGCGCACTCGGATATTTCTTTGCCACTACATATCGCTGATGATTTCCGATGATTGCATTAAAAAGCACCTAGAGTGCATAATGTGATTACAAGGTTTTAACTTGAGAAAATTCACATTTTTGAGTTGGTACTCGGCAACATGCAGACAATGGTCCAACCAAATTTGAGTCTTGGTTCAAACTAAAATCGTGTGATGGAGGGCACATGGGGTTCATAATACCCCATCCATTTCTCCAAAAACCCCACGACCATTTCACACTTTTTTTGAACATTTTAGTCTAGAGATTCATAGTAGCTTAGAGAGCAATTGACATGTGTTGGGTGGAATGAAGTCATTGTCCACATCATTCTCTGGAAATTTGTGCAATATGAAAGTCTCTTACATATGGACATTCCTCTTCCACTATCAATTCATCATAGAACTCAAGTGAATCTCAATAAAATTAGTGGCCTAAAATTAAAATTTATTAAGAAGTTTTAAATATATATATATATATATATAAAATAATACTATAATAATTTAGAGTTAATTTTTATATTCTTACATACTACTTATTTTAGTGCAGTATTCTTAAAAGACAAAACCTTTAACTTCACATAGTAATATCAATTGTTTATAAAAATAAGGATTAGTACAAGTAAATAAGATGTCAGCCGTTTGTTTGCAATATATGACCTTGGATTTTATTGTAAGAAGTTTATTTATTAATATGAAAATTTGATTTGTTTAATTCAAAGTTCTAGAATATTTCTGATAAAAAAATACTATATAATTTTTCTTTCTTTTTGTTTTAATAAATTTATACCTCCTTTTATTTTTAGAATCTTCAATATTATTTTAAGCGAAAATAAAATAATAAAATTCACTATTAAAATTTGTGGAGACCTCAAAATTTTAGAGGCCTAAAGCAAAAGCTTTACTAGCTTTACCCTTGAGCCACCTCATACAACTTTGGTAAACTAGAAGCCGACATTATGAACCAAATAAAATGGAGATGAACTATGAAAAAATAAATGAAGGAAAGATGATAAATGGGGCGTTCTTGAAAATAATCTTTATTGATGTATAAGAAAAGAGATGAAGGAGAGCAATTGATGAATGCAGGTGGGTTTTTCTTCTTTGTAAAATCTTGGAAGGGGTTTAAAAACTCTAACTATATATGCCGCGCTAACGGTTATAATATATAGGGTAAAAAATATAAATAGTCATCCGGGGTGAAATTATTGATACTAAATCGCCCAAGAAGCTTAAAAATTATTTTTAGCTTTTTCAAAATATTTTTATTTTCTGGTCATTTTTCAACTAATTCTAACATATATAAAAATTGTATCATTATTTTATAGAAAATGTATCATAGTTGAATAGAAAATATTATCGTACCGTGTATGTATAAAAGATATATCATTATTCCATAATTTATGTATAATAAATATATAATCTAACTTATACTCACTAATTCATCCATATTTTCAACTTCAGCCTCAACTAAACTTGATTTTTTGGGGTTAGGCTTTAAAAGGCCTTATTTTACAAACTCTTTTCATTTCAAAGCAATATCTTTATCAATTTCACCAAACAAATCATCCTCAGAATTATCATTTAAAAGAGGATTATCAGGTGCATTTACAAAAATGAACTGTTCTTTCTTGAAAAGCTCTTCTTGTTGTTTTCTTTCTTTAGCTGCTTGCCGTTGAATTTATTTACACCACACATTAAATCTTCTGGCGCTTCAGGTGGGTCATCGTCGGAGGGGGTTGGGTAGTATTTTCCGGTGAAAACGGTTTTCATGGAACTGTTCTGCTAGGAAAATATTTGCTTTGGGAAACTTCTAATTCATCCAATAAGAAGAAGCGTGAGTAAACCCAAAACAAGCAGCGACACAGAAAAGTTGATCCCAATTCCGTGTATCCGGTTAAGCAAGCCCATAAGTGGGAGGGGATAGAGGATACTGAGTGAAATTTTAGATTTTGGCTAAAGTTTGTTTATATTTTGAGCTTAAAGATTATTTCGAGTTATTTCTATAAAATAAAGTTTTTTTTGGACCTTTTCATTGTGATGATGATCACATCATGTCCTTTTCCCTAATATATAACTCTCTTAATTAGTAAGGGTCGGAGTAACATGTTTTGCACTTTTTGAATATAAGCCTCTTGTAATTTATTTATAATTGTGGTGTTCAAATTAATTTAAACACATTTCGATTAATTTCACACAATATCTGTTACCATGACCGGCTCAATGGCTAAACAAGTAAGACAAGGCCTCAAATTTTACCAAGAATAAGTCATGTGTTAATTTTTTCTTCAAGAAAATTGATTATTTAAGATAATATTTTTATAAATTTATATTATTTTATTCTCTTTAACCTTTTTTAAATAAAAGAAATAAAAAAAATGGTGTTTTGCCTTCTTATATTCTATCCGCTAACACTCATATTATTTTTTATTCTTTTTAACTCCTTTTGTATTCTCTTTCTTTTGTTACTTCTTAGATTTTCAAGTACCGCAACAAGCATATTAAAGTGAGGTATACAAGTTATCAACTTCTTGAATCAGATTTTACAGTTCTAACTCTATTATTTTTATCGAATATTTATCAATCTATTACTGATAAAATTATGTTAACAATTTCTGTAATGGTTGCCTCAGTGGAAGGATATTTTTCAACACTGAAATTGATAAAATCTTACCTAAAATTAATAATTGAAAAAAATTTATTAGAAGAAATCGATTATATAAAAATTATTAAGTAATAATTTTGCATCTAAATAAAGTTAGAAAATAAATTTCAAAATAAAATATATATGAAGTTTGTTTAGGTATTAGGCCTCTAATTAAAGTTTCGATTTAGGCCTTCAATTATGTTGAGCCGCCTCTACCTGTTACCTCCAACCCTCATGATGAGTTATTCATATATTAAAACTAGCATAGTAAATACCGTGTTTAATAGCTTACACCAAGTACAATGTTTGATTATTATTTTACAAGCGACATAAATAAAATATGTATAAGTTCAGGACGGAACCAACATCCGTTATCGGGTTCATCTGAACCCAACACTTTTAATATAGATGTGAAAAGAGCTAAAGTAATAGTTAAGACGGAACAAATGGAGTACTTTTTAAATATTAAATAGTACTGGTTGCCTACGTAATAAATAAATGTGGTCAAATTTAACTTTTGTATTGATCTTCTTTTAATTTATTAAGTTATGTATACATATAGCGTAATTTTTTATTTATACTACTAATGTAATTTAATTGGTTATGACAAGTTCTCACCATATTTTTTCCATGCTATATGTATATCAGGTTTGATAAAATAAGTTTGTTGTTATAAAAGGTTACTTTTAGCTGGGGATTTAAAAAATACATAGATTTTCGGGGTACATAACTTAACCCTGAACTTCTTTTAATAATGCATATCATCGCTCTCTTTTTTTTTTGTTAAGTGTCAAAATCTTGAGAAAGTAAAGATGCATGTTGTGCCGCATATCTATTTATGTTGTGCATTTTTAAAATCGATTAATCAATCAACTAGTACACTTCAAGCCCAAAGAAATTGGAGCAGACCAACATGAACTCTCTTTTATTCATTATATATATATATATATATACTCTATTCAGATCAACCATAAACATTTAATGAATATCTTAATTTTAATCATTTAGATCTTAATTATTAAGTCAATTTATTTTTTTAACTCTAAATCTTAGCCATAAAGTGTATTTGTTTTTTACTATGTTACCCCCTTAATGGATCTGAGTGATTAAGATTTGTAACAAAATCTTATCACTAGAATATCTATTCAAATATTTCTACAAAGATAGCACTTCAACGTGCAGTTCTATACATTCACCGCTATTGCTGGTGCTTCTCACCATTATCAACTACACAAGCCACGACTACTATCCTAAGTCATAATCATCACTGATGTCAATCACTACAATCAACCGTCACCACCACTAGCTATCATTACTACAATAACCATCAATCACTACAGACGATCACCACCATTTATCACCAAGATATATATCGCCAACCGTTGTTAACATTAGATATCACTATCATCTACCATAACTATCAGTCGCCACCACTAACTACCACCATCAACCACTATAGCCAGCCACCATCACCACTAGCTACTACCCACAACACCACTATTAGTCAACACCATCCCCAAGCGGCACCGACAACCACCATCGCTAGCTATCATTACTACCAACCGTTATACAATTGTTTCGAAAATATTATGTTTATTAGTTTTTAAATAAAGATAAATCTTATGCACTCAAATGTTGAAAAAAATAAACAATCTACCCTCTCTATACCTTACTTGTGGAATTACATTGAGTATGTTGTTATTATTTTTATATTCAAATTTAGATATCTAAATCTTAATGCATAAGTAATCAAATTCAAACTTCTTAATTTAAATTTGACTAACATTACGCTGCTAGTTATCAAACCTCTAAGATCTTGAGGATTTAACTATTGTAAGCATTTTAACATTTCATTTACATAGCCTTGAATTTGTCAAAATGGATCATAATATTCGGAATAGTGAGTTATAATGAAACAGTGGCCGGCTAAATGATATTCTGAATTGATTCAACTAGTAGCCAAAATTAATTGCTATCGAACAAATACTAGTAGGGTCTTTCAATTAAATGCTATTGAACAGAGATGGTTTTGCGGAGGATAAATAATACAAGGATTGTTATGGGGAGGACAAGGTTTGTAAGAGAATTTTCATTTTTAGATACTTTTATCCACGTATTGTTAACGTAGACAATAATTATTTCACATTTTATCCCGTATAAAATAATACATAAATTTCCTTATAACTTGTGAGGGAAAGGATAGAGCAATATTTTTATTAAGAATATAACACAGATGAGTAGTCAGACAAAAAAAAAGACTGGCATTCCAATTAATAAGACGTACCCAGATCTGGCTACAAATTAAATCCTAGAGTTAACAAGAATTTAAAAAGAAAATCTAATCAAAACAAGACTTAAATCAAGGCTATTTCAAAGAACAAATAGTCTCCACAAGATTACGCCAAACGCTAGTACGCACCTCTATGTAATTTCATTGACCAACTCCACATAAGTCAAATTTTATCCATTCCTTCTTTCTAGTGTCATAGAAGAACAAGAACGAGTACAACGTTCCATATAACCCGAATTAATTTTGGTACAATACAATCTCTCTCCTTTAGAGGCGAAGGTAAATCGATAGTGAAAAACTGTCTTTACATTTCGTTTGAACTCTGATGACAGCTCAATTGTGTGTTTCTTCGCCTATATTGTTCCAAGGTAGCTTTCAGAATAGAAAAGTGAAGCTCTAATAAAAGATTACGCAGCCAACATGACTCAGATACCACATTGACTACTCCTCGATATTCGGCCTCCGCACTGGATCGCGATAACGTAGCATGACGTTTTGCAGACCAAGAGACCAAGTTATCACCAAGAAACATACAATAACCAAATGTTGACCACATACAATAACCAAATGTTGACCATCTGGTATCTGGACATCCACCCCAATCAACATCTATATACAACACGAGAAGTAGAGATGGAGGATGGATATAAATACAACTCATAATCAAGTGTGCCCTGTATGTATCGTATAATGCATTTGAGCGCATGCATGTGCTCAATCCGCGGATCATGCATAAATAAACACACATGTGCATAATTAATATCTGGTATCGTGAAAGTAAGATACTGAAGAGCCCCTACAAGACTACAATAGTAGGTGGGATTCTCATGGTGTGCTAGAGGTAGCACTCATCTTCGGTTTGGTATCAGCCGGAGCAGAAGAGGACTTACAAGACGACATGCCTGCTCTCTCAATAATCTCAGTCGCATACTTCTTCTGTGATAAAAATAGACCACCTGCATGACGAGTGACATTTATGCCCAAGAAATAACTCAAGGGCCCCAAGTCTTTTATAGCAAATTCTGAACTGAGAAGGGACATGATAGACTGCGCAAATTATCAGAGGAGGCAATCAAAATTATATCATCTACATATAACAGAATATATGCTAGAGAAGTACCACGCCGATAGATGAACAGAGAATGATCAGACCTGCTTTGAGAAAACCCAATAGTAGATACATAATTTGCAAACCGCTTATACCAAGCCCGTGGGGCCTGCTTAAGCCCATATAAGGACTTCTTCAGCAAACAGACATGGTGAGGATAATTGGAGTCCTTAAAACCCAAAGGCTGATGCATGTATACTATCTCCTTAAGATCATTATGTAAGAAATCATTTTTCATATCCAGCTGATGAATGGGCCTTGCTTTCGAGAGAGCCAGACTAAGCACATTGTGAATGGTTGTCGGTTTGACCACTAGACTAAATGTATCTCCACAATCCACGCCAACCTGTTGTGTTTTACCATCACCTACAAGACGGGTCTTATGCCTCTCAAAATAACCGTCAGAATTTTCTTTATGAGTAAAAATTTATATAGATCGAATAATATTAACACCAGGCGGACGGGACACCAACTCCCACATTTTATTTTCAATAAAAGCATTATATTCGTCATCCATGGCCAATTTCCAATTCGGGTCATGAAGGGCTGACACTGGGTTACGTGGTGGGGGTGATTTAGTGACATTAGAATTAAGATTAAAATATCATTTTGGTTTAAAAAATACCACGTTGGCTACGAGTAACGGGCCCTTAACTTGAGATATAATTGGATGGGATTACGGGATTTGGGTCAGCAGTGGACTGGCCAGCAGGCAGTGGGCCTGCTGGCCCAATAACGAATGACTGATAACATGGAGTTGGGGGAGAAATATTTGGGCCAAAAACTGGACCGAGACTGGATCAAGAATCTGGGCCAGAAACTGGACCAAGATTGATCCGAGACATAGAAGCAAAAACTAGACCCAGATTGCCACTGGGTCGTGACGCTGGAACAACGGGCTATTGGGATAAATGATGGACGACGAACGTAGAGAGCCAATCATCCAAAAAATTATAAGTACTAGACATGGAATCAGACAATTTAGCAAACGGAAATTGGGTTTCATAAAAAATAACATGGCGACTAATGATGATTTTATTAGCGGAAAAATCAAAATATTTGTAACCACGATAATTAGAAGGATAACCCAAAAATACACAAGCGGTAGAACGGACGTGAAGTTTGTTAATTGTGGTGAATGGAAAAACGGACAACACAAACACCCAAATACACTAAGATGAGAATACGAGTTTATGATAATGAATTTTTAGGAGTGATTGATATGCTAAACTTTGCTAGGGAGTATGTTTAAGAGGTAAGTAGCCATTTGTAATGTATGATGCCAAAAAGACGGGGGGGGGGGGGGTAATGAAGCATGGGCTAGTAAGGTTCGAACAATGTTATTAATGGTACAAATTTTTCGTTCGGTCTTCCCATTTTATGAGGATGTATGAGGACAAGAAGACCGAAAAATATGCCATGAGTGTCACAAAATTCCCGAAATGGCCCATTATCATATTCCCTACCATTATCACATTGAATGTTTTTAATTTTCCGTTCAAATTGGGTACGGATGAAAGCTCTAAATTTTAAGAATGTGAAAAAAACTTGAGACTTTTTATACAATTGAAAAGTCCACAAAAAAATAGACTAATCATCCAAAATAAAACATAATACCGATGGCCCAAAGAACTCAAAATGGGAGATGTCCATAAATCACTATGAATAATGTCAAAAGGCATCGACGTACTAGAAGTAGAGGCTACAAACGGTAATCTAACATGTTTCCCTAATGGACACGAAAGACAAATATGAGTACTATGCGTACTATTACAATCAATAAAATTATTATTACGAAGAGATAAAATAATAGACGACCCGGATGACCCAAATATGCATGCCACAAGGAAGGTGCAAGGGCGGCAAATGTTGAAGGTGTGGCGTGACTCATGAAAATAGTGGTGGTGGTGATTGGATAAAGCTCTCCCTGATTATTACATATCATTAGAGGTATCCCCGTCTTGAAATCCTTCACAGAAAATCCAAAAGGGTAAAAGTTAACATAAACTCAATTATCAGTTGTGAATTTTTGGACAAACACCAAATTTTTAATTAAGTGAGGGGCATGAAGGACTTTTTAGGACTAGAGGTAGATGTGGAAGGGGGGGGGGAGACAAATTTGTGTGACCATAACCACGAATTGGAATTGAATTGCCATTACCAATAATTATGCCACGGTTTTTGCTTAAATTGAAATAAGACGAGAGATTACCTTGTTCAGACGTCATATGAGAAGTGGCTCCGGTGTCCATTTACAAATTTGTGTCAGGGGGATTTAATCCAAGTGTATGCATTGTGGCCTCGCTATCAGTGGGTGTCGGAACTACTGTTGGGCCCGCAGCTGCGAAGGCGTGCTGAGGCCGAGGCCCAAGCAGGACAACCTGCTGCTAAGGCCCAACAGCCGGTTGTCTGGACTAAAACTGCTGCGAATTGAGCCTCTGTTGGCTGGCCCAATTTGATGAGTAAACTGTTGGGACTGGAAATGGGTAACTGGGCCAGTTGGGCCACTGCCAGGTCCACTAGCTAGCGTCACTGTTGGCCCACTACCCTGGCCCGACCTGAAATTGCCCCTACCGACTGCCACTCTGACCACCGTTGTCACCACCGTTACGGCTGCCGCATTTTCCGCTGGATTTCGATTTTAACTCCGTTTTCCACCCCGTTTTTCCAATTTGGAGTGGAATTAGCCGAAGATGATGGAGAGTAGAATTTTTATGGCGAGGCCGTCATCATGGCAGAATTTGCTCCAGTTGCTGCCTTTTTAGCTAACCCCGCCTCTTCAAGGGTGAGCATAGATCGGGTTTGGTAAAACGGAGGAAGAGGACTGCTTTGATGAAGAAGAGTCTCAACACCATTATAGGCATCGGATAGGCCAACAACCATCTGAAGAATAAGATTATCATCCGTGACGGGCGCACCAACGATCTTGAGTTGATTCGCCAATTCCTTTGGCCTTTACAATAAGCTGAGACATTCGGAAAATCCTCCATATTTACATGGGTGAATTCCTGCTCAAGAGTGACAACAATAGAATTTTTGTTATCTTGAAATATATCACGCACCCTATTTCAAGTGTCCATCGTCGTGGAGTCGGGTTCAATAATCATCTGCAAAAGGTCCATAGAGATAGTGGAATATATCCACTGGAGAACGGTGGCATCAAGAGTCGTCCATAACACAGAGTCATCATCGGAGGTAGACACCTTCTCCTTGCCTGTATCCGCGGGATGATGTGACGAAGGACTTGATGCGAGTGTGCATGAACTTTAAATAATGCTGCCCACGTCATGTATTGGACGTTTTCCATCTCAAGAACGATAGGGATGTGGTACTTGATGTTGGAGACGGTAAGGGCATGATGAAACATGTTCTTCGAGGTAGACGTAATGAAATAACAAGAGGAGAATTAGGGAGTTGGAAGAGAATTTTCGGAAGAGAGGAGGGAAGGGAACGGAATCCGAGAACCGAGAAGGGTAGAGAAAGATGGTTTGTGAGAATGTATTTTAGCCCTAGACTTCTGATACCATGAAAGAGAATAATATTATTTTCATTAATGAAGAGGTATACATACAAATATACAATATCTAACTATGGAAAATAAATCTACTTTTTTCTACTATAATTCTAATAGTTTTTCCTAATACAAGACTAATACCATAATTACATTTGTATAAGATTTCTACAAATAATATACCAAAAACCGGTCCTTTGTCTGTGTATATCAAGCCTTCTGTCACACATGAACCATTATTTTAGAATATACAGAAATATTTTGCCATCACGATTATAACTCTTGTGATCTAAAAGCGTAACTTCTCCCTTTATCTTCACTATAGTTGGTGAAAAAAGTGAACGAGACAACTTTACCCCGTGAGGGAATGAGATCACTCTAAATTTTCTTCTCCAATTGAATGTTGCTATGTGATGTCACGTACATAGTTATAAAATTTAATGTAATAAATGACCTCATATATAAACACAATTGTTCAACATAGAGAAAAATTGAGTGTAACAGTAAATATTTCTCCATGACTTGTCCATCCTGAGAGTAAAAATATTCCAATGTGGAGCTCTATCAAAAACTCGTTGTGCCAGCAGAACTGTGTTTCTTGGTGGTGGTCTGGAGTTTAGGAAGAAAAACATATTGTTTTGTGAAAGGATTGCAAATCATTATCGTTCCATAGGTAAACAAGGCCATTGATAGATTCAAGATAGTGAAGTTTAAGAAAATATGGCTCTTTCAAGTACTGCAATAAGGACAAAGCTACTAATTGGTTGTATTTATATGTTTCTTTCTTGTCTAAATTAATAAAGGTTTTACTAGTGTCATTGCCTGACAAGCTAAGTACATGATGCGCTTCAATAAATGAGGGTTCTGATATGAATGAACAAAAGGATTTAGAAACACACCTATCAATCGCAATAGAAATTTGGCTGATGGAACCTTTGTGAGAATATCAAACAGAATCTCGTGGAAAATCTGTGAATCACCATATTTTTTCACGTTACTCTATCAAGTTTAATAAAAGAAGTTTCTTGTTATAATAGGTTAATTTTAGCTGGTGATTGCACAAATATATAGATTTTCGTTGTATATAACTTACTTCCAGTCTTCTTTAATAAGGGATATCACTTTGTCAAAACCTAGAGAAAGTAAAGATGCATGTTGTGCCGTGTATACTTTATGTTGTGCATACATATTTAAAATCGATTAATCAATCAACTATATATTTCTAGCCCAAAGAAATTGGAGCAGACCAAAATGAATCTCTTTATATCCATTATATTCTACTCTATTCAGATCAACTGCTATTAAAGAGATTCATGATAATTTGACTGATGTAATGCTGCTAGTTATCAATTTATTCTAACCTTTCTCCTTTATTTAAAATGGATCATAAGGTTTTAAACGGTGAATTATAGTTATTGGTCAGATATATACAAAGTACATATCCAAAAAAAAACAATCATGTAAATAAAATTATTCCCGAAAAATCCATATATTATTTTATGCAGGATAGAAGATGGAATAACTAATACATAGATAATTAGATATGGGATAACTAATCCATAGATTTCCTCATAACTAATCTATTTGTTACTAATACTTGTATAACTCTAAGTCTCTAACCAGCTACCAATTAACCCCTCGTTACTTATTCCACAATTTATTTCATATATTATAATATATTAATTCCCTTATAATTTGTGAAGGGAAGGGGAGAGCAATATATATATATATATATATATATATATATATATATATTAGAAATATAACACAGACGACGAGTAGTGATCACGACTCAGGTATTTACATAATTAATAAGATGTTACCTGTCACGATCCAAATCGGAGGGCCGCGACGGGCACCCGGACCTCACCTGCCGAGTACCTCTACTCATATATTTAATCACATATCAAAAAGAGCTAGGTAAAATCTTAACCCCGACAAAAGAAAATCAACTTATATATATATACATATCAAGGCCGACGAGTCCATACATGACTACTACACACACAAGACATCATCTACAAGCCTCTAAGAGAGTACATGACCTCAAAAGGTCGGAACAGGCCCCGCCATACCCATATATACATGCAAAAATATATCATACCGAAATTAGACACACTCCGAAACAAAGGGAGTGCTCCAAAATCCGCTGGGTCAGCAACCTACTAACGTGGATCGTCTCCTTGCCTACGTGAACCTGCGGGCATGAAACGCAGCGTCCCCCGATAAAAGGGACGTCAGTACGACTGATATACCGAGTATGCCAGGCATGATCAATAGTATAACAGGAATATAACAATAAACTGAAATAGAAATAGCCGACCAGTAGTAAACACCTCTGAGGGTCACAATATGCCTAAATGTTACGCACAATGCAAATGTGGTATACATATATATATATATATATATATATATATATATATATATATATATATATATATATATATATATATTGGCCACACAAGGGCATCTTCCCTCCCATAACAGCCTCTGTGGGCATCATTTCATTTCGGCATCTGTGGGCATAATCATTATCATTGTAAGATAGAATAATTTCCCTTAGGGATTCCTTTCATTATTCACAATATATATAGTTGTACAAAGGTTGATTCCTAATATGGTACGAATCCTAACTTACCTTACAAAGGTTGATTCCTAATACAATTAGAATCCTAAGTTACCTTAAATATATATTTATCATAATTACAAAATATACGGAGAATATTCGAAGAATATCCGGAGAATATTCGCTAATACTCCCTCTCAGACGGAGCGGGAGGAGGCCGAACGCTAAGGCTGGATCGGAAGTCGGTGAAGAGTTGTCGCGGTAGTCCCTTTGTGAAGATGTCTGCATGCTGATAAGAGGAAGGCACGTGTAATATTTTGACCTGACCACGAGCAACCTTCTCTCGCACAAAGTGGATATCCATCTCAATATGCTTAGTCCGCTCATGTTAGACCGGATTATGAGACATATAGATGGCAGATATGTTATCACAATAGACTATAGACGCCTTGCGGAGTGGATACTGGAGCTCCAAAAAAAGATTACGGAGCCAACAGATCTCAGCAACTACATTAGCAACACCGCGATATTCTTCTTCAACACTCGAACGGGATAGTGTGGCCTGCCGCTTGGCGGACCGTGAGATAAGATTATCCCCAAGAAATACACAGTACCCTGAGGTGGAGCGACGTGTGTCGGGGCATCCTGCCCAATCTGCATCCGTGTAGGCAAGTAGCTTGGTTGGGGCAGAGGGGTATAGTTGTAATCCAAAGTCTAGTGTGCCCTTAACGTATCTGATAATACGTTTGAGGGCGGCAAAATGGGACTCTCGGGGGTCGTGCATAAACAGACACACCTGCTGAACGGCATATGCAATATCAGGCCTAGTGAATGTAAGATACTGAAGAGCACCTGTACACTCCGATATAGAGTGGGATCAGAAACTAGCGCACCGTCATTTTCACTAAGCTTGGATTTTGAGTCCACGGAGTTTGCATAATTTTACAATTTGCCATCTTGGCCCTGTACACTATCTCTTCTTCATACTTACGCTGACACAGGAACATAGTGACTGCAGATCTAGTCACCGATATACCCAAAAAATAACTTAGCTTACCCAAGTCAGTCATAGCAAATTCTATTTTGAGTAGAGCAATGATTTCATTCTTCAACCCGTCAGATGAGGCAGTAAGAACAATGTCATCGACATATAATAGCAAATATGTAGTGCTGCTACCTTGGTGAAGTGTGAAGAGAGAGTTATCACACCTGCTACATATAAAACCAATTTGCAGAAGATACCTGGCAAAACGATCATACCAAGCGCGGGGTGCCTGTTTCAATCCATACAGTGATTTCCTGAGACGACATACAAACCGCAGAACTGCCGGATGAACAAAGCCAGGGGGCTGATGCATGTATACAGTTTCTTTCAAATCCCCATGAAGAAATGCATTCTTGACATCTAGCTGATGAATCGGGCAATGCATGCCCATAGAAATACTGAGAACAGTCCGAATAGTGGCCGATTTAACAACCGGACTGAATGTCTCACCACAATCAATACCCTTCTGCTGATTATTGCCATTGGCAACTAGTCTTGCCATATACCTTTCTAAGTCACCATTGTCTCTGAACTTGTGCCGAAATAGCCACATACACCGGATAACATTCACACCTTCTGGTCTAGGTACCAAATCCCAAGTGTTCTGCTTGGCTAAAGTGTTAAATTCCTCGCACATGGCCGCATTCCAATTTGAGTCCTGTTTTGCTAGTTTTGGATTTTTTGGAATGGGTGATAAGGTTTGTGTGTAGAGATTGAACTGAATCTTGGGTTTGAAGATCCCGTGTTGTGCACGAGTCTCCATGCGATGAGAAGGAAGTGGTGGTGGGTCGGGGCTGTGCATTAGTTCTGACCACTGGGCAGCAGTTCAGCGAGCCTGGTTGCTGGACTGAAGGACTGAGAGGCTGCAGGGGGTGCAAGAGACATGACTAGAGGCAGCGTGGGTGGTGTCGGGGTATTGGACCGAGGGCAGGGGGCTATTGGGGTGGTGTCGGATAGTGTGGGGACTGTCGGAACAGTGGACTGCTGTTGGTACTATCGAAACAGTGGACTCGGTTCATCGAGAAAGATGTAATCAGTTGTCTGAAATTTTTGGAGATTTGAAAAAGGAAAGGTTGTCTCGTCAAATGTGACGTGACGGGAGACGATGATTTTACGAGTGGCAATGTCATAGCACAAGTAGCCCCGATGATTAGGAGATAGACCAAGGAAGACACATGGCAGAGTGCGAGGGGCAAGTTTGTGAGGTGCAGTGGAGGTTATTTTGGGGTAGCATAAGCATCCAAAAATACGTAGGTGATCATACGATGGTAGCCTATGGTATAAGATTTTGGTAGGGGTCTTGTTTTGGAGTGTGCTAGTTGGTAAAATATTAAGAAGGGATTATACCATTTTGACAGCATATACCCAAAAAGGCGGTGGTAGACAAGCATGCAACAGAAGTGTGCGAACCATGTTATTGATGGTACGTATAATTCGTTCAGCCTTTCCGTTTTGGAAAGAAATATAGGGACAAGAAAAATGGAAAACCATGTCTTGTTTAGAACAAAAATTGTGAAATGCCGAGTTATTAAATTCACGTTCATTATCACATTAGAATGATTTGATAGATTTTTCAAATTGTGTTTTAATGAATTTTTGAAACTCGAGGAATTTTGCAAAAACTTCATATTTGAATTTCAGTGGGTAAATCCAGACAAAATGTGAAAAATCATCTAAGAATACTAGATAGAATTTATGACCCAAAGAGCTAACAATCGGAGATGTCCACAAATCAACGTGCACAATATCAAAGGGAGAAAAGGTAACACTGTTTGATGACCTAGTGGTCAAGAAACACGGTGTTGGGCAATTTTCTCATTATTACATTGAATACGCTTAGAAGTCCTAAGAAAAGTAAAAACTGGGTCTCCGGGGTGTCCGAGTCTGTTGTGCCAAGTTGAGGGAGAGATCGTCGGAAGGGATAGAGGTGCTTGCGGTCTAACAACGGAAGATTGAGTGAATGGGTAGAGATCTCCCACACTATTGCAGCGTGTAAGAACTTTCCCCGTATTGAGTTCCTTTACAGAAAAACCAAAAGGGTCAAATTCGACAGACACAGAGTTATGGCTAGTGAATTTTCTAACAAAGATTAAGTTTTTAATGATGTTAGGTGTGTATAGGATGTGGTTTAAGGAGAAAGGCGGGTGTGGATATTTGGTGTGTGTGTTACCGTAACCTTCAATTGGAATGCGATGACCATTGCCGACAGTAATAAATTGAGGACACTTTAACCGACGTAGTTGAGATAGGTTACCTGACGACCGGGTGAGGTGAGATGTGGCTCCGGTGTCCATGTACCAATTTTCATTGGGATGTTGAAGGTTCACGGTGTTGTAGGCCTGGCCCAAATCAGTCGGGGCCAGGCTGCAACGTCTGGGACCGAAACCGGTGGGCTCGCTGGCTGCTGGGCTGCTCGTGGGCCGAGACAAGGCCCAAAAGGCTGGTCGACCATGCGCCGCTTTGGGCCGGCCCCCGCAGGTCGGGTACGGGTATGCAGACGAGGCCCAGTTCTGCTGGTTGGGCCACTGCTGCTGTTGGTTCCAGAATTGCTGTTGTCCAGTGTTTGGGCCTATTTGCTGTCCAGTCCACTGGTTGTGTTGGCCCTTGCCTTTGTTGTTGCGACCTCTGCCGCCATAACTCCGTCGCTGGACTGCTGTTGTTGGTGGACATGCGGTGGTGGCGGGGTGGTGTTGGTTGCCGGTGGTGCCATCCCGTCAACGGCTAACGCCTTTTGATTATGTTCCTCTTGTTTGGCACGTCGGGTTTCTTCCAACAATAATTTTGACCATGCCTTGGTGAAACTTGGTAGTGGGTCGGCGTGTTGAATCATTGTTGCAAGAGTATCGTATTCACATTTCGGTAAACCCGCAACTAATTGGAGTACCATCTTGGTTTCAGAAACAGATGTCCCGACGTTGGAAAGTTGGTCGGCTATGAGTTTTAGTTGTTTGCAATATTCGAACATGTTGAAATTCTTGAGGCGCGTATTGTTGAATTGCTCCTCTAAATACACGGCCCGAGTATTTTTGTTGTCCTGAAATATTTCTTCCAACCGTACCCAAAGGTCACGTGCCGTGGCACCTATTTTCATGATGGTGCACAATAAGTCTTTTGAGATGGTGCCGTATATCTACTGTTTGACGATGGCGTCAAGGCGACGCCATGTTGGTTCGGCAATATCGGTGGGACGAGAAACGAAGTCATCAATATGGTCGAGCACGTTGTATGCACATGCATGAATATAGAATATTTCTGTCCACATGAAATATTGACAGTTTTCTTGGTCAAGAATTACAGGGATAGAATTCTTGATATTTGTAACGGCGAACACCGGGTGAAAAGAAGACGATGAACGTTGAGAGGGGTTGTCAAAAGTGTCAGTGGAGGAACCGGAATTTGTGGGGGAAGACATGGTGGCTGCCTTGATGCTGTTTTGGCCGAGGGAAACACAAGAAAAAAAAATCTGGCCTAGGTAAAAAACAGAAAAAAAAACTTTATGTTTTGGCCGAGAAAGAGAAGGAGAAGGGAGAAGAGTAGGGTTTAGGTTTTAGGCTCTTGATACCATGTAAGATAAAATAATTTCCCTTAGGGATTCTTTTCATTATTCACAATATATATAGTTGTACAAAGGTTGATTCCTAATATGGTACGAATCCTAACTTACCTTACAAAGGTTGATTCCTAATACAATTAGAATCCTAAGTTCGAAGAATATTCGCTAATAATCATATTGGCCTCATTGGGCATCTTTCTTTTCGTGATAGTCTGTACTAGCTGCAGGTGGTGACGCGTATATAACACCATTCCCTTTTTCCCATCCCCTACATATATATATATATATATATATATTGATACCATATAGTAGTGTATATAACACATGTGGGTCCAGATTGATAGATGAATATAATGCAAATAAAAATGCATGAATGATAATGAAACATTCTGAACTTATCAGATGACATAATATTAACATGTACCTTCGGCTAACATTGGGAATATCAACATCTTTCTCAGATACCTCAATAAGGATTTGGGAACATATTTAGACATGCTTTTAACATTGGAATCAACAACATGAACACCTTTAATTACTAAGAGTAGAATAACTTATGGAACAATATTACAATTACGTTTCGTTACATGAAAATGTCAAAAGAAAAAAATAATTTTCCTTAACATACCTCGATTCCACTTAATTTTCTGAGTCAAGAGGGTTACTGCTGTTACTCACGTTATTCGTTTTCAAATGAAGTAGCTACGTTGCTGCTCCATTTTACTTAAGAGACAGGAATTATGGCTTTAAGGACAAGAATTATGCTACTGCCTGTGTTGTATTTGTTAAAGGACAACTTCAGCACTTTGTTAATATTAAGAAAGGAAAAGATGTATCAGCGGCAGTTTGGGGTTTTTTCTTGAAATAAAGGAAGGCTGCCGGTTTCTTTTTGAAATAAAGGAGGGCTCTTTGTGCGCACCGTGATACTGGTCTAATCTTTGAAATCAATTGAATTATCATAATTTATTTATTTCACAGACCTGTCGGATCGGGGTGTGGGGGCTCATGAGGTGGAAGATTCCACCTTTTGGAGTAAGAAAGGAAAGATGTGAACTAAATTGCTGACTCTTCTCCAGCACTTCGCCCAACATGCATATCTATTTAAAGAATGGAGACTTCTTTACCATAGTGGATAGTGGATCCCTCCTAAAATGATTACCTTTAATAAAGTACTCATCTTTAAATGATGCCATCTACATTCCCAAGCTTAATCACCTATTTCTTTTTTCTTTTTCTTTTTTCTTTTTTTTTTCTTTTTTTTATCCAGGTTTCCAGGCTTGCGCCTGACTACTTCACTGGTATTACCCAGACGTCCTGGAGGTAATAGCACCGGTCCTTCAACAACTATCACCAGGTAAATCGCGGGATGTGCTCCGGTGGCCAGTTTTCTGGGAGCGTACAACTGATCAATGAGACAAGGTCAAATTCCCCAACATGCAGAATTTCTTCGTGCTTGCGGGGAATCGAACCCACGCTGTCCCATGCCAGAGCGCCTTATAGCGCCCAGGCTTTGCCACTGGACTATGCCCCGGAGGACTCTTAATCACCTATTTCTTGTTGTCACACGTAGATGATATCAATCTAATAGCTATCTACTAATTAATTTCTTAATATCCCACTAATTAATTCTCCATGTCTTTTACTAATTCAACATACACCCAATTACACACACAATTTATTTATCCCAATTCACTTAAATCTTGATGACTTATAAAATATTCATATACTCAATGTCATAATCATGCGATATAATAGTAGTACATCGCCTCTTTATGCACGCACCAAATTTATTTTCGATCCCCGTCGTCACACTTGTTACGTTCAAAATTATTTCGGAGTTTTATCCTTTTATATACCAAGCTCTTAATTTACATGCGTGAATATGACACAAATTCCCCAAGGCTCAGGTCTTACTTGCATATGTCTAGATGCTCAAACCGATCGCCCAAAAGTACGGGGTGTTACATCACCCAAATCTAGCAACAAATTAAACCTAGAGTAGTTAATAAAAATTATAGACTAATTGAGAATTAGTCCAAGGGCCAAATAGTCTCCACAAGATTACGCCAAACGCCACAAGACTAATTTGGTCTTTTTCTTACAGCGAAAACCTTGTTCTCCTCCATGTATCACTTAATTGTGGCAGAAGGTAATATTTAATTTGTTTGAGAATACATAACTATTGAGTTCGGACTAGGTTTTGCGGCAACAATAACATAATAGCGCTTGGTTTGTGTTTAGGTTTTGGTTATTTTCCCCTTTTGGGTGGAAAAGGGTAACGTATGGAAAGAAAAAAAGACTGAAGCTTTAAAGACACAGTTCTAGTATTTTTAAAAAGTTGAAATTGTTATTTCTGATTGACTTTGTTTTTATATGAAATTGTACGGAAGAGACTAGCTATAAAAGTTAAGGAGAGCTAAAAGAAGAAAACATAGAGCAACTAAAAATCAATATCAAAAGTCATGATTTTTGATACAAGAAAAAAGAAACCAGGAGCAGGGAATTAAGGATAAATTTTATGATTTTTATTTCTCCTAAATAATATTAGATTGTAAAAAGAAGTAGAAAATTTATATAATAAAAGAAAGAAAAGAATACTATCTACTTTTAAGAGAAATATTTTAGAACTTTGAACTAAACTACTCGAATCTTTCATACTATTAAATAAAGGTTTTACAACAACATTTAAGGTAATGTATTTAAAATACATGACTAACATCTAATTAACTTGAATTAATCATCATTATTATGAATATTAATGTTATTATGTCAAAGAAAAGGGAACACTATATTTTTTATATATGTGTATATACTTAAGGCCTAAAATTAAAATTTAGCTTTAAGTTACTAATTTTATTGAGACGCATTGACCATGAGTAATTATTTTGCTCGGATTAAACTTCTTGAAGTACATGTATATGTTTTCTAGTTTCTAGTTAAAATTTATTTTCGTCGATTCTTGTTGAATAGTACATGTTAAGAGTCCCACATCGAAAATGGAATGGGAACATAGACTCCTTATATGGACTTGGACAATCCTCACCCTACAAGCTAGCTTTTGGGGTTGAGTTAGGCCTAAGATCCATTTTTTACATGGTATCAAAGTCATGCCCATTCCAATTCTTTGTTCACCGATGTTGGGCCCCCAAATTATATTGTCCACGCTCCAGTTAACGAGGTCTGGGCGTGCGGGGAGTGTTAAGAGTCCCACTTCGAAAATGGAATGGGAACATGGATTCCTTATATAGACTTGGACAATCCTCACCCTACAAGCTAGCTTCTGGTGTTGAGTTAGACCCAAGATCCATTCTTTACATGGTATCAGAGCGAGACTCATTCCAATTCTTTGTTCGTCGATGTTGGGCCCCCAAATTATATTATCCACGCTCCAGTTAACAAGGTATGGGTGTGCAGGGAGTGTTAAGAGTTACACATCGGAAATGGAATGGGAACATGAATTCCTTATATAGACTTAGACAATCCTCACCCTACAAGCTAGCTTTTGGAGTTGAGGTAGACCCAAGATCCATTCTTTACTATTCCATACAAAGGCACAATATATGTTAGAAAAATGCTGATACTTTTTAACTTGTTTGAAAGGAAACAAGAAGCATAATATAGGACATTAAAACTTTGTTAAGCATCTGATTATCCAATATGTTTTGTCAGCCTTACTTTAACCATTCTAATAATCTTTATAAAAAAATAAAGACTAACCAAAGGAAAAAGCTATTGAATACTATTTTAAGACACTTCGGTATACGACCATGTGGTTTAATCCTAATTAACGGGAACTTATTGAAATGTGAATCAAAATTTTAAGGAAAAAATTAGAATAGGGAATTCATCGTGTTTAAGAAATTTAATGACAGTCAAGTAACAGAGTCATAATCTCAACATTTATTTCGTCAAACAAAATATTGAACAAGAATTAGAAAAATTTAATAGTTATATCAAAGATCATGAAAAGAAAAGATAACCTTCCAAAGTTTGTTCATGCGTAGCTTTTCTACTCAACCCTAACTCAATATGGTGCAGCCTTACACACGTGCATACCAAAAATTAGTTGTCAAATAAATTGGGACTAAGGGTATGTTTAACTATATTTTGTAGTCGACAAAACGGTTACTTGAGTTCTGACTTTGGAGGAGTTGCTACTACATAATGTTGGGTATTGATATTGGTGAATGGGAAATGATTGGAAAGAAAAGTGGGAGTTGTCCCACATCGGTAGTGGAAAGAAAAGTGGGAGTTCCCTCTTGCTTTATAAAATAAGTATTTGTCCCACATCGGTAGTGGAAAGAAAAGTTCTTCCACTTATAAGTAGAATTACTCCTTCTTGTCAGTAAAAGGGTTGAGGGGGCAAGGACCCCTCGCGCCGTCGTCGTCGCTCGCTCGGCTTCGGCTTCGGCTTCGGCTTCGGCTTCGGATTCGGCTTATCAATCTTTTGGACCAAATTTTCTTTAATTTTTAATTATTTAATTAATCATTATTTAATTAAATTAATTAACTTATCCAATCCTACCCGTTAGTGACCCCGACCATGACCGGCCGGATCCGCGTGTCGACCCGCGACCCGATTTCTTTTCCTTATTTAAATTTCCCACCATTTTCGGTGGTACATCGTAAAGGTTGCAAACCTTCAGAAACAGTACTTCCATGGCTATAAATTCGTTTGATTCCTCAGAATATTACTTACGAATTTTCTGAACTACAAAATCTTCTTCTTCTTCTGCACGAATAAATTCTGTGTGATATACTACTGTTGAGTGGTTCGCCGTTACCAGAGTTTGAATTACTACTATTCTGGTAAGATAATCGTTCTATCCTGGGAGGGGATATTCCATCAACCTCGAGTACTGTGAGGGGAATAATTTCCTTAAGGACACACTTTGAACTAAGTGGGCTCGATTATATTCTAAAAAAATTATTCTTATTTTTTCAACACTGATTCTGTTTATTTTCAGTGTTTATTGTTTACTGGTTTTTTGGAATACAGATTAATAACAATCTTAAGGAAATTATATTTTTAGATTAATCGTATTTTGTTTTGGAGACTAAAACTCGTGTGGTTTTCTACTCCGTGTGAAATTTCATATTCGACTTGAAGACATAGAAACTTCGTTGGAATATTAAAGTTCATACTTGTACAACGATTTGAAGAACATAAAAACTTCATCGTTCTGCATTACGGTTTGGAGATTAAAACTTGTGCGATTTTCTACTCCATATGAATATTAGTATTCGACTCGAAGATATAAAAACTTCGTTGGAATACTAAAGTTTCATAATTATACCGCAATTTGAAGAAATAAAATCTTCATCGTTTAAGTCCGTGATTGAATTGCTATTCGGTTTTATTAACTAAAACGGTTTGTCGATTTGACAAAGGACAAACGAATAATGGCAATTGAGACCGGAACTACCTCTCGCAATTACTCGCACCACGGCGGTTACTCCTACAGCCCGTACATGCCATTGTGCCACCGGGCCGAGAAACTGCGAAGTTCACCGGTGCCAACTTTAAAGGATGGCAACAAAGAATGTTCTTTTGGCTTACCACTCTTGGTATGCAAAAGTTCACCAGTGAGGACCCTCCCGTGCCTGCCGCCGACATGCCTGACAATCAAAAGTTCATGGTTACTAAGGCTTGGAAACAGGCTGATTTTTTGTGCAAAGGCTACATTTTGAGTGCCTTAGAAGATGACTTGTACAACGTCTACAGTGCAGTAGAGACCTCCAAAGAACTATGGAGTGCACTTGAAAAGAAGTACAAAGCGAAGATGCTTGCTTGAAGAAGTTTGTGGTTGCCAAATTCCTAGACTACAAAATGGTGGATGGAAAAACCGTTGGAACCCAAGTTCAAGAGCTTCAACTTATCTTCCATGACCTTATTGCTGAAGGTATGGTAGTAAATGAAGCATTCCAAGTGGCTGCAATGATTGAGAAGTTGCCGCCCTCATGGAAAGATTTCAAGAATTATCTTAAGCACAAAAGAAAGGAAATGAAGTTGGAAGATCTTGTGATTCGTCTCAAGATCGAGGAAGATAACAAAACCGGCGAGAAGAGGTACCGTAAGACTTCACCAATTGAAGGGGAAAACATCGTTGAAGATGCTGCTCTGAAAAAGAACAAGAAAAGGAATAGGCCTTCTGGAAAGGAGAAGGATTCCAATAAGAAAAAGTTCAAGGGCAACTGCTTTAATTGTGGGAAAGCTGGCCACAAAGCCCCAGATTGTCGTCTCCCGAAAAAGAACAAGGGAAAAGGACAAGCCAATATGGTGGAAAAGAATGATGATATGAATGATCTGTGTGCAATGCTATCGGAGTGCAATTTGGTTGGAAACCCAAAGGAGTGGTGGCTTGATTCTGGTGCCACTCGACATGTTTGCGCTACAAAAGAAGCATTTGCAACCTATGCTCCCGCTGGACCCGAAGAGGTACTGTTTATGAGAAATACTTTAACAGTACCAAGGTTGAAGGATATGGGAAGATACTTCGAAGATGACTTCCGGCAAGGTCCGACTCTCAACAATGTTATGCACGTTCCAACAATTCGGAAGAATTTAGTTTCAGTCGGACTACTCGTCAAAAACGGGTTTAAATGTGTGTTGGTTAGTGAGAAAATTGTAATAAGTAAGAATGATTTGTTCATAGGAAAGGGCTACCTCACCGAGGGCCTTTTCAAACTCAATGTAATGGTTGTTGACAGTATTAATAAGAATTCAGCTTCGTCTTACTTATTGGAGTCAAATAATTTATGGCATGTTCGTTTAGGACATGTCAACTACAAAACCTTGCGAAAATTGATTAATTTAGAAGTATTGCCTAAATTCGAGTGTAATAAATCTAAATGTGAAATCTGTGTTGAATCTAAGTTTGTTAAACATCCATATAAGTCTATTGATAGGAATTCAAATCCTTTAGACTTAATTCACACAGATATATGTGATATGAAGTCAATACCATCTCGCGGTGGGAAAAAGTATTTTATAACTTTTATTGACGATTGCATTCGATATTGTTATGTGTATTTGCTTAATAGTAAGGATGAAGCAATTGATGCATTTAAGCAATACAAAAACGAAGTGGAAAATCAATTGAATAAAAAGATAAAAATGATTAGAAGTGATAGGGGTGGAGAGTACGAATCTCCTTTTGCGAGAGATATGTTTAGAATATGGAATTATTCATCAAACTACGCCTTACACACCACAATCAAATGGAATTGCGGAAAGGAAAAACCGAACATTAAAGGAAATGATGAATGCCTTATTAATAAGTTCCGGTTTACCGCAAAGCTTGTGGGGGAGGCTATCCTTACAGCTAACCGAATACTCAACAGGGTGCCCCACAAAGAAAACACAATCTATTCCATATGAACTATGGAAAGGAAGAAAACCCAACTTGAAATATTTCAAAGTGTGGGGGTGTTTAGCAAAGGTCCAAGTTCCTTTGCCCAAAAGGGTAAAAATCGGACCAAAAATTGTGGATTGTGTTTTTATTGGCTATGCTACAAACAGCAAAGCTTGTCGGTTTTTGGTTCACAAATCGGACAATCCCGAAATTCATGTTAACACGGTAATTGAATCAGATAATGCTGAATTCTTTGAAAACATTTATCCGTATAAAACTGAATGTGAGTCGTCAAATGAAAGATCTAAACGACCGCGGGAAGAATCAAAGGAAAATACACCAAGTAAAGAGGATGCAAGGCGTAGCAAACGTCAAAGGACATCTACTTCTTTTGGACCAGATTTTGTGACATTCTTGCTTGAAAATGAGCCTCAAACATTTAAAGCAGCAATGTCTTCTTCGATTCAAAGATTTTGGAAAGAGGCGGTCAATAGTGAGATTGAATCAATTTTGAACAACCATACATGGGAATTGGTTGATCTTCCTCCTGAAATAAACCTTTAGGATCAAAATGGATTTTTAAAAGGAAAATGAAAGTGATGGCACTATTGACAAATATAAGGCAAGACTTGTGGTCAAAGGTTATAGACAAAAAGAAGGCCTTGATTACTTTGACACATACTCGCCGGTAACAAGAATAACATCTATTCGGGTGTTAGTGGCACGGCGGCAGTATATGGTCTTGAGATCCATCAAATGGATGTCAAGACAGCTTTCTTAAATGGAGAATTGGAGGAAGAAATTTACATGGAACAACCTGAGGGTTTTGTGGTTCCTGGTAAAGAAAGGAAAGTGTGCAAACTTGTTAAGTCACTTTATGGACTTAAACAAGCACCCAAACAATGGCATGCGAAATTTGACCAAACAATGTTGGCAAATGGATTTAAGATTAATGAGTGTGACAAATGTGTTTACATTAAAAATACTCCAAATCATGAAGTCATTGTTTGTTTATATGTTGATGACATGTTGATAATGAGTAGAGATATTACCGATATAAATGCTACGAAGCGTATCTTTGGCTAGCAAATTTGATATGAAGGACTTAGGAGTTGCTGATTTGATCTTAGGTATCAGAATTCCTAAAACTCCACAAGGTCTAGCATTATCGCAGTCTCATTATATTGAAAGAGTACTTGACAAGTTTAAGTATTTAAATTTCAATGTTGCAAAGACTCCAATTGATGTAAGTTTTGCACTTCAAAAGAATAAAGGTGAAAGTGACTCACAATTGGACTATGTACGAGTTTTGGAAAGTTTGATGTATATTATGAATTGTACACGACCAGATATAGCATGTGCTATAAGCAAGCTGAGTCGATTCACGAGTAATCCCAATCAAACTCATTGGATGGCAATGAAACGAGTCTTGGGGTATTTAAAACACACCCAAGACTATGATTTGCATTATAACAAATATCCCGCCGTGATCGAAGGATATAGTGATGCAAATTGGATCACCGGATCATTTGAAGTTAAATCCACGAGTGGTTATGTTTTCACAATTGGGGGTGGGTCAGTGTCTTGGAAATCATCAAAACAGACATGCATCGCCCGCTCTACAATGGAATCTGAATTTATAGCTTTAGACAAGGTCGGTGAAGAAGTTGAATGGCTCCGGAATTTCTTAGAAGATATTCCATTCTGGCCCAAACCTTTGGCTCCTATATGTATACATTGTGACAGTCAAGCAAAGATAGGTAGGGCGGGGAAGCGTAATGTACAACGGAAAATCTCGTCACATACGACGAAGACATAATACCGTTAGACAACTCCTCTCTAGTGGCGTTATCACGATTGACTATGTAAAGTCAAGAGATAATGTGGCGGATCCGCTTACAAAAGGCTTATCTAGAGAGGGAGTTAGTAGATCATCAATGGGAATAGGGTTAAGGCCGAGGACAAGTCATCATGGCGGTAACTCTACCTAGCAGACTGGAGATCCCAAGAGCTAGGTTCAAGGAGATCAAACAAAGTTGTGACTGACGGTTCAACATTGTCAAATAACTCAACCCATTCTCGGATGAAGACAATGTTCAGAAATAAGGATAAAACCTTATGGCTTGTTAATGAGTTAATAAAGCATTAAGGTTCTTTAATGATTATCTAAATCTGGCAGTGTATGACCAGATAATGTGGCTATAGGACCACATGTTTAGAAATTTCCCACCATTTTCAGTGGCAGTTCAGAAAGGTTGCAAACCTTCAGAAACAGTACTTCCATGGCTATAAATTCGTTTGATTCCTCAGAATATTACTTACGAATTTTCTGAACTACAAAATCTTCTTCTTCTTCTGCACGAATAAATTCTGTGTGATATACTACTGTTGAGTGGTTCGCCGTTACCAGAGTTTGAATTACTACTATTCTGGTAAGATAATCGTTCTATCCTGGGAGGGGATATTCCATCAACCTCGAGTACTGTGAGGGGAATAATTTCCTTAAGGACACACTTTGAACTAAGTGGGCTCGATTATATTCTAAAAAAATTATTCTTATTTTTTCAACACTGATTCTGTTTATTTTCAGTGTTTATTGTTTACTGGTTTTTTGGAATACAGATTAATAACACATAAGGGGTTGGAAAAGTTTCAACTTGTAACATAGTGAAATTTGGATAGAATATTATTATAATAAATTATGTTAAACATTGTTAACTTCCAAAATAATTGTCATATAAATTGGAAAGAATGTATATTTAACTATATTTTGTAGTTGAGAAAACAATCCATAATACTACATCAGAGGTGCGGTAGGACAAATTCCGACTTGTAACTAGTGAAAGTTGGATAGAATTTAGTATTATTATAAATATATGTTAAACATTAATATAACGTCTCAGAATACTTGTCATATAAATTGGAACGAACGGTATATTTAACTATATATACTGTGTAGTTGACAAAACAATCACTTATAGATACTAACCTTAGAGGGTTGCTAATATATCAGGGCTTGGACCAATCCCTACTTGTAACCAAGAAGATCCTCCATCCAAATTCACATCTTTAAGGTTACTCAATTTTGTTTTCTTGGCCTTGTAATATTCTTCTCTATTCAAATCTTTTGTTGAATCTTTGCACTTGAGATTTTGATTAGTATCAACTTGTTGGTCTGTCCATAACTGGAGATAGCTTCTTGGGCCTTCATGTTCAAATGGATTATTATGTAGTTTCAGCGCAACTTCAACTGGATTGCCTAATTGTGCTGGAAAATTTAGATCTAGTACTGGTTGATGAGCGTTGTTAAATAAGGGCTTGTTGAATAGTACTTGTTCTTGGTTGTGATATTGGATTTCTTGAAAAGTAGGTATAAAAGTAGTCTCCGGCAAACTTGATGTTAGCCAGTGACACCTTTTGTGTCCACCCAAGGCTTGTCCAGATGAAAAGACTCGATGACAGATCGAGCATTGATGAACCCTTGATCTCTTTTTTGAAAATGAGCTCGATGATGATGGAGATTGGTACTGAAAAGAGTTAGATTCTTGATGCAAGATTAAATCATTAGGAGAGATCATCGAGTCTTCATCAATGTCATTATCATCATCATTGTTGTTGTTGTTGTAATTAATGTTATCATCGAGTTTTGAAGCATGACACCCTTTAACTTTCTTGTGACTCGCTCTATGTCCCCCTAAAGCTTGGTGGGAATTAAAAACTTTCTTACATGATTTACATTGGAACATGCCTTTTCCCACTTCTTTAGCCTTAATGTTTTTAGCCTCCTTGTTGTTGTTATCGGATAAATCATAAGATTTGTTCGATAACATGACTAAACAATTCGCAAGATCTTCTTCTTCTTCTCTTGAACAATGTTTGTCCTTAACATCATGACCATAATAATACTCCGATTCTTCAACATCTGAATCATCACTTGTTGATCGATTGCCTAACATTAATCGATTGGAATTAGCACGAAGATTATACGAGTGTTGCTTCTGACCCTCCGATTTATCCCTTCTAAAGTTGTTGATCAAATATTTTCGTTCACTAATTTCTTCACCATAATTTCTATTATTAGTATCCCCTGCAGCTCCATGAGATCTCATGTGTCCACCAAGTGCACCAGCACTATTAAATCCCCTCTTACATACTTTACAATAGTGTACAACACTTGATGGTTCATTTTTTTGGCTATTATTGTCCACCATTTTTCACTCCATAAAAGTAAACAAGAAAGTGTTAGAATGAGATAAAATTTGGGAGTATGTTTTTGTACTAGAGTACTCAAAGAGAGGGGTGGTATAAATAAAGAATTAGTTAGTGACAGTAGCAAAGTGAGGGAAGTTCCTAATTTTTAGTTGAAGTTAGTTTAAACTGAAAGTGGATGAGAGTTAGAGAGTGAGAGAAAAAAGTTTGTTACAAACAGAAAAATATTATGTTTATTATGTGGTTGGGAAATTATTTCTAACTCTCGTGGTTATAGCGATAGTGTTTTTGCAGTCAAAATTTACTCACACATTGTAGGTAATATTGTACTAAGGAATTTGTAAGGCTAGTGAACTAATTTGCTAGTGGACCTCTATATATGTACGAACATGTACACTAAGAGAAAATCAAAAAGCAACATTTTAAAGTAATTATAATTAAGAGGAAATGCATAAAATTACCCCTAAACTTGTCTCCAAAAACTCACTTTAACAATTTAATTTTATGGACATTTGTTTACCCCATTCTAGTATGAAATGAAACTAATACCCCTTAACGGGTGATGTGGCAAGAAAGTGTTCTCACTTTCTGAAAAGTGCGTGAAGAACAAAAAATATTAATAATGGTCCAAAATGTACACGTGTAATCTTCTAATTGGACATGCAATTAATTAAACTTAATTATGCTTTCTTATTATTTTATTTTTCATTTTAGGATTTCTTTTTCCTTTTTTTTCTTCCTCAAATCCATAGCCCGCAGCGGCGTCGCCAGATCACCCTCGTTCCATCTTCTTCACGGCGATTTCACCGTCAACGGCGCCTAGGTTAGTTCATTTTGGGACATACTATAAATGAACATACCTCATTTCCAAAAGAAAATGAACATACTATGAAAGAAAATTTTGACCGACCACGGGCAACCTTCTCTCGCACAAAGTGGATATCCATCTCAATATGCTTAGTCCGCGATGTTGGACTGGATTATGAGACATATAGATAGCGAGATATGTTGTCACAATAGACTATAGACGCCTTGCGCACTTTGGACACTTTGGAGCTCCAAAAGAAGATTTCGGAGCCGACGGATCTCGGCGACAACATTAGCAACTCCGCGATATTCTCGCCGGCACTCGAACGGGATAGCGTGGTCACGCCGCTTGGCGGACCATGAGATAAGATTATCCCCTAGAAATACACGGTACCACTCGAGGTGGAGCGACGTGTGTCGGGGCATCTCCTTTGTCTGCAACCGTGTAGGCTAGCAACTTGGTTGGGGCGAGAGGTGTATAGATGTAAACCAAAGTCTAGTGTGCCCTTAACATATCCGATAATACGTTTGAGGGCGGCAAAATGGGACTCTCGGGGGTCGTGCATGAACAGACACACCTGTTGAACGGCATATGCAATATCAGGCCTAGTGAATGTAAGATACTGAAGAGCACCTGCTAGACTCTGATATAGAGTGGGATGAGAAACTGGCGCACCGTCATTAGCACTAAGCTTGGATTTTGAGTCCACCGGAGTTGGCATAATTTTACAATTTGCCATCTTGGCCCTGTACACTATCTCTTCTGCATACTTACGCTGACACAGGAACATAGTGGCTGCAGATCTTGTCACCGATATACCTAAAAAATAACTTAGCTTGCCCAAGTCAGTCATAGCAAATTCAGTTTTGAGTAGAGCAATGATTTCATTCTTCAACCCGTCAGATGAGGCAGTAAGAACAATGTCATCGACATATAATAGCAAATATGCAGTGCTGCTACCTCGGTGAAGCGTGAAGAGAGATGTATCACACCTGCTACATACAAAACCAATATGCGAAAGATACACCGAACCGATCATACCAAGCGCGGGGTGCCTGTTTCAATCCATACAATGATTTCACGAGACGACACACAAATCGGAGAGTGCCGGATGAACAAAGCCGGAGAGGTCCGATGCATGTACACATCTCTTTCAAATCCCCATGAAGAAACGCATTCTTGACATCAAGGTGATGAATCGGCCAATGCATGCCCATAGCAATACTGAGAATAGTCTGAATAGTGGCCGGTTTAACAACCGGATTGAATGTCTCACCACAATCAATACCCTCCTACTGATTAGTGCCATTGGCAACTAGTCTTGCCTTATACCTCTCTAAGTCACCACTGTCTTTGAACTTGTGACGAAATAGCCACATACACCGGATAACATTCACACCAACTGGTCTAGGTACCAAATCCCAAGTGTTCTGCTTGGTTAAAGCGTTAAATTCCTCGCACATGGCCGCATTCCAATTTGGGTCCAGTTTTCTAGTTTTGGATTTTTTGGAATGGGTGATAAGGTTTGTGTGGAGAGATTGAATTGAACCTTGGGTTTGAAGATCCCGTGTTGTGCACGAGTCTCCTGCGATGTGAGGGCGGTGGTGGTGGGTCGGGGCGTGGAGGTTCTTTGGTCCACCGGTTCGGACCGGTGGGCGACGATGTCGCCGGTGGCGCAGTGACTCGGCCGGGGGCAGAAGGGGTGAGCGAGGGAGTGGTGGGGTGGTGCGGACGGTGGGACCGTCGGAACAGGTGGGCTGCTTTGTTGGTATAGATTTTGGATGACCGGGGACGGACTTGGTTCATCGAGAAAGATGTAATCGGTGGTCCGAAATTTCTGGAGATTTGAAAAAGGAAAGGTTGTCTCGTCAAAGGTGACGTGACGGGAGACGATGATTTTGCGAGTAGCAATGTCATAGCACAAGTAGCCCCGATGATTAGGAGATAGACCAAGGAAGACACATGGAAGAGTGCGAGGGGCAAGTTAGTGGGGTGCGATGGACGCTATGTTGGGGTAGCATAAGCATCCAAAAATACGTAGGTGATCATATGATGGTACGCCTACGGTATAAGATTTCGTAGGAGTTTTGTTTTGGAGTGTGCTAGTTGGTAAAATATTTAGAAGGGATTCTACCATTTTGACGACATAGACCCCAAAAAGGCGGTGGTAGGCGCATGAAACGAAGTGTGCGGACCATGTTATTGATGGTACGTATAATTCTTTCGACCTTTCCGTTTTGGGAAGAAGTATAGGGACAAGAAAAACGAAAAACCATGCCTTGTTTAGAACAGCGGAAATTGTGAAATGCCGAGTTATTAAATTCACGTCCATTATCACATTGGAATGATTTAATAGATTTTTCAAATTGTGTCTTTATGAATTTTTGAAACTCGAGGAATTTTGCAAAAACTTCGATTTGAATTTCGGTGGGTAAATCCGGACAAAATGTGAAAAATCATCCAAGAATACTAGATAGAATTTATGACCCAAAGAGCTAGCAATCGGAGATGTCCACAAATCAAGCATGAACAATATCAAATGGAGAAAAAGTAACACTTTGTTTGATGACATAAAGGGAAGACGAGTATGTTTGCCTAGTGGACAAGAAAAACAGTGTTGGGCAATTTTCCCATTATTACATTGAATACGCTTAGAAGTCCTAAGAAAAGTAAAAACTCGGGTCTCCGGGGTGTCCGAGTCTCTGCATTGTGCCAAGTTGAGGGAGATATCGCCGCAAGGGATAGAGGTGCTTGCGGTCCGTCACCGGAAGATTGAGTGAATGGGTAGAGATCTCCCACACTATTGCAATAGGCGTGTAAGAATTTTCCCCGTATTGAGTTCCTTCACGAAAAGCCAAAAGGGTCAAATTCGACGGCATACGTAATTATTGCTAGTGAATTTTCTAACAGAGATTAAGTTTTTAATGATGTTAGGTGTGTATAGGACGTGGTTTAGGGAGAAAGGTGGGTGTGGATGTTTGGTGTGTGTGTTACCGTAACCTTCAATTGGAATGCGATGACCATTGCCGACGTAATAAATTGAGGACACTTTAGCCGACGTAGTTGAGCTATGTTACCCGACGACCGGGTGAGGTGAGATGTGGCTCCGGTGTTCATGTACCAATTTTCGTCGGTACATTGAAGGTTCACGGTGGTGTATGCCCGGCCCAAATCGCCTCGGGGCCGGGTGGCTGGCTGCTTGCGGTGCTACCGCAGTACTGCTGCTGCTGCCGGATTGCGGTGGTGGAGGCTGCGCCGTAGGCTATTCTTCTTCGGGACGCCATCAGTGGGCTTTATTCTTCCTGGCTTGGTGGGCTGCGCTCGGTGGCCGGGGCATGGCCCAAGAGGCCGGTCGACCAAGGCTGCTGGAACCGGCCCCTACGGTCGGGTACGGGCATGCGGGCGAGGCCCGGGTTCGCTAGTTGGGCCACCGCTTTGCGCAGGTGTTCTTCTGCTGCTGTCCGGTGGTTGGTCTTTGTCCGGTCCACTAGGTGCGTTGGCCCTTTCCGCGGCCCTTGCCTTTGTTGTTGCGACCTCTGCCGCCACGACCTCCGCCACTCTGCTGCTGCTGGTTGCTGCTGGTCGCAGGTGTTGCCATCCCGTCAACGGCTAACGCCTTTTGATTATGTTCCTCTTGTTTAGCACGTCTAGTTTCTTCCAACAATAGTTGTGAACGTGCCTTGTTGAAACTTGGGAGAGGGTCGGCTTGTTGAATCATTGTTGCGAGTGTGTCAAATTCACCTTTTGGTAAACCCGCAACAAGTTGAAGCACCATCTTGGTTTCTGAAACAGAAGTCCCGACGTTGGATAGTTGATCGGTTATGAGTTTCAGTTGCTTACAATATTCGGACATGTTAAAATTCTCGAGGCGGGTATTATTGAATTGCTCTTCCAAATATACGGCCCGAATATTTTTATTGTCCTAAAAGATTTCTTCTAGCCGGACCCAAAGTTCACGTGCCGTAGCACCTGTTTTCATAATAGTGCACAACAGGTCTTTGGAGATGGTGTTGTAGATCCATTGTTTGACGATGGCGTCAAGACGACGCCGATTGAGTCTCGTAACATCGGTGGGACGAGGAGCGATTCGTCAATATGATCGAGCACGTTGTATGCACATGCATGAATGTAGAATAGTTCCATCCACATGGAATATTGACGGTCTTCTTGGTCAAGAATTATAGGGATAAAATTCTTGATGTTGTTAACGGCGAATGCCGGATGAAAAGAAGATACTGAACGTTGAGAGGGGTTGTCAATTGTGCCGGTGGATGAACCGAATTTGGGGGGGAAGACATGGTTGCCGCTGCCGAGGGAAGGGAATTTTCGGTTTGGCCGAGAAAGAGAGGGAAGAAAGCGAAATTTTTTATTTTTATTTTTATTTTTTTTTCTCATAAATCGGAAAAAAAAATTGCTAATTTCGGCCAAGAATAAGGAAGAGGAGGGATTTAGGTTTTAGGCTTTGATACCATGAAAGATGGAATAATTTCCCTTGGGGATTCCTTTCATTATTCACAATATATATAGTCATGTACAATGTTGATTCCTAATATGGTACGAATCCTAACTTACCTTACAAAGGTTGATTCCTAATACGCTTAGAATCCTAAGTTACCTTAATTATACATACTATAGTTTGGAGGCTTGAAATAAAAACTTAGTATATGCACTTAAGTATATATTCTACCGGTCAATGAAGTGAGTGAAAATAAAGAAGAACGAGATTCAAATTTCGATAGAAAATGTATTATTTAAGCTTGTAAAAACTATTGTGGGGACTTATGGGTTTCTTCTTAGCGGAACTGAATTTGTAGAAATCATAACACATGTTATCGGTCATCGAGAATCATCACGAAGCAAATGAATTCACTTTGTCCAGAGTGTTTTTTTTCTTTGTAAATCCTAACTGTCATATTATGGTGGAGAAAACCTTTTTTTTTTTCAACATCCATAATGGTGTATTTTTAGTTATTGGTAGGGTTTAGGAGGAGGACAACCTAATGGAAAACAAGTCTATTTAACCGGGGTGGCTCAAGGGTGAGGCTAGTAAAACCTTTGATTTAGGCCCCTAAACTTTTGAGGCCCCATGTTTTTAAGGATGAATTTTATGATTTTATCTTAGACAATATTGAAGATTGTAAAAAGAAGTAGAACTTCTATATAATAAAAGAAAGAAAAAAACTATCTACTTTTTAAGAGAAATATTTTAGAATTTTGAACTAAACTACTCAAAATCTTCATATTATTAAATAAAAAATTATAACAATATCTAAGATAATATATTTAAAACACATGACTAACATCTTATTAACTTGAATTAATCCTCACTATTATAAATATTAATGTTACTATATCAAGTAAAAGGCAAAAGTATAAAGAAAAAAAGGAACACTAATTTTTTATGTATGTGTATATACTTAAGGCCTCGGATTAAAATTTAGCCTTAGTCCACTAATTTTATTGAGATGCATGTAGCTACTTAACACCCTTTTAGATTGGCCCGACCCAATAGCTATTTTCAACAGAAATAAAAAAATTTAGGGTGATTTTCCATTTATCATTTATCTAAAATCTGAAGGCAAATTTATCAAGTACTTGGTAGCAAGTACTTGATAAAACAACTGACATGCGGGTAACTCGAATCGAATATCACTATTACAAAAAAGCATATGGTATAGTTGTGGTTTAGGAATTAACAAAAGAAATATCAAGTGAATAACTATCTATATATATATATATATATATATAAATAGTTAGAATACTATTTCTATCTTTCGTAGTTATAGGGGTTGAATTTCTTCAATCAAATCTACTCACACAAAATAACATTATACGTAATTTGTAAGATAAGTGAACTACTAGTGGCCTCTATATAAGTACGACCACACTAAGAGAAAATTAAAACAACCACACACTAATTAAGTGGCACTAATAATTTTGTGAATATAGTAACTCATGGCAAATTCAAAATAAAGAAACATTTTAAAGTAATTTTATTTTAAGTTGCCTATAATAAACATACTTCACTGAAATAAGAAAATGAGTAAACTTGGTTCGGAGGATTGAAACAATAACTTGTGGTATGCACTTAATGATGTGGCTTAGCAGTCAAAAAAATTGATTACGTTACTTGGTATTTATGTTGATAAAAAATAACAGACATCCGATGAAATAATTAATGTGTTGAGTGCACAATTTGATCCCAAAAATACTATTATATAAAATAAAATAAAAAGTAGCTAATGATATAGCTGTGGTCCAAAAATTAGAGAATTTGAAATAAATAATCCCCTTGATTATTTTCATTAATTGAAAGGTATATATACAAGTTACAAAATAAGAGAATCCTATTCCTATTCTACTCCTAAAACCTTATTCTACCATAATTCTAACTATACAATTATGGTAAGTGTATAATCCTAATTTAGGTAAATTTTACACTACAATATACTACAAATATACTTTCTTAATATACACTTGATAACACTGCCCGTGATGGGCCTCAACCACTGCCCGTGATGGGCTTCTGCATTTGGTACCCGTGGTATACACTATGTATATCAAGTGTATATCACGGGTATATTATCTTGTTTAACACACCCCCGCAGTCATAGCGGGCGGTCTTCGAACGCTGAGACTGTCCTTAAAATCTTCAAAAAGGACCGCGGGTAGATCCTTTGTAAAGATGTCTGCAACTTGATATCGGGACGAGACATGGCATACGCGAACGTGACCCCGAGCAACCTTTTCACGAACAAAGTGAATGTTCATTTCGATATGCTTAGTGCGTTGGTGCTAAACCGGGTTACCTGAAAGGTAGATGGCACTAATATTATCGCAATATACCAAGGTTGTCTTCTGAATAGGACAATGAAGCTCTAAAAGCAAATTACGTAACCAACATGATTCTGAGACCACATTAGCTACCCCTCGATATTCGGCCTCGTCACTTGAGCGGGATAGAGTTGACTGACGCTTCGCAGACCAGGAGACCAAGTTGTTCCCAAGGAACATACAGTAAGCGACGTCAACCGTCCGGTGTCTAGACAACCACCCCAATCAACATCTGTGTATGAGACAAGTGTGGATGGCGAGGAAGGATATAAATGCAAACCATAGTCCAGTGTACCCTGAATATACCTAATGATGCATTTGATTGCATTCATATGCTCAATTCGGGGATCATGCATGAATAAACACACCTGCTGGACGGCATACGTAATATCCGGTCTTGTAAAAGTAAGTTACTGAAGGGCCCTTGCAAGACTGCGATAGCGAGTCGGGTCCTCAAATGGTGCGCCGGCCGCGGCACTAAGCTTGGGCTTTGTATCAACTGGAGTGGAAGTGGACTTACAGGATGACATCTCATCCCTCTCGATGATCTCAGTTGCATACTTTCGTTGAGACAAGAACAATCCATCTGAATGATGCTTGACAGCAATCCCCAAAGAGTATCTCAAGGGCCCTAAGTCTTTCATAGCAAACTCAGAGCTGAGCATGGTCATGATAGACTGGCGTAAGGCATCGAAAGAGGCAGTCAAATGATATCATCCATATACAACAGGATGTAGGCCAAGGATGAACCACGTCGGTAGATGAACAAAGAATTGTCTGACCTGCTATGAGTGAACCCAATAGTCGAAACATAGTCACCAAACCTTGTATATCAGGCCCGCGGATACTGCTTAAGCCCATATAAGGACTTCTTCAACAAACAGACATGATGAGGATGGTGGGGATCTCGGAAACCCAACGACTGATGCATATAGACTGTTTCCTTGAGATCACCATGTAGGAAAGCATTCTTGACATCCAACTGATGAATATGCCATGTATTTGAAAGATCCAAGATAAGCACAGTGCGAATAGTAGCCGGCTTGACCACCGGACTAAACGTCTCCCCACAATCTATCCCAATCTCCTGAGTCTTACCATCACCCACAAGACACGTCTTATGTCGAGCAAATGACCCATATGAATTTTCCTTATGAGCAAAAATCCACATAGACCTGATAACATTAATACCAGATGGACGGGGCACCAACTCCCACGTCTTATTATCAATAAGAGCATTATATTCATCACTCATAGCAATTTTCCAATTCGGGTCGTTTAAGGCGGACACAAGATTACGGGGCAAGGGGGATTTAGAGACATCAGAATGTAAATCAAAATGTCTTTTATGTGTAAAAATACCCCGCTGACTACGAGTGACCGGTCTATGAATCGAGGAAGAATTGAGTGAATTTTGGGAATTTACTCGGCTTGGGATGGACTGGCCCGCAGGCAGTGGGCCTGCTGGCCCAAATCGGCAATCTGGGGTTGAAACTGGGCCAGTTCCATAATTGGGCTGGACTGGCCCAATCGCTGGAACTGTTCCAGCGACTGGAAACTGCGACGGAACAGTAGGTCCAGCGGGCAGTGGGCCTACTGGAGGATTTTGGGTGCAGGACATGTCCAAAAAATGATGAGTAATATACGAAATATACCATCATCCAAAAAATTATACGAACTAGGCTCGGGAGTATGGACTTTAGTAAATGGAAATTGAGTTTCATCAAAAATTACATGACGATTAATGATGATTTTCTTGGAGGATAAATCAAAGCATTTGTAACAACGATGATTAGACGGATAACCCAAAAACACACACGGAGTAGACCGGGCCTGAAGTTTGTTAATTGTGGTGGATGGAAATAACAGATAACAAAAGTACCCAAAAACCCGAAGATGAGAATAAGAAGAATTCTTATTATATAAACTTTGGAGGGGGGAATAATATGTCAGACCTTTGAAAAGAATTATGTTAAGGAGATATGTCGTCATTTGAAGAGCATGATGCCAAAAATATGGGGGTACGGAAGCATGAAGTAAGAGAGTGCGGACAATGTTATTTATGAAACGAATTTTGCGTTTGGCTTTCCCATTTTGTGAAGATGTATGAGGGCACGAAAAATGAAAATTGATCCCATTATTATCACAGAACTCCCGAAACACTCTATTGTCATACTCTTTCCCATTATCACACTGAATATTTTTTATTTCTCTTTCGAATTGTGTTCTAATGAATGCTCTAAATTTATGAAGACGGAAAACACTTGAGATTTATTGGCAATTGAAAACGTCCACAAAAATTTAGAATAATCATCCAAAAAAAGAACATAATATCGATGACCCAACGAACTTAGAACAAGAGACGTCCATAGGTCCTATGAATAATATCAAATGGCATTGAAGTATGAGAATTTGAGTCCACAAATGGCAACTTAACAATTTTTTCTAACGAACAAGATTGACAAATTTGAGTATGACTCGTACCCTTACAAGAAATAAAACTATTTTTACCTAAAACTGATAAAATAGAGGATCTCGGATGACCAAGGCGAGTATACCACAAGAAAGGAGAAATGGTTGCAAAAGCTGATGGCAAGGCTTGACTCGATGGACTGAAACCGGGTGTGATAGGATAAAGATCTCCCCTACTATCACACCTCATGAGAGGACTCCCTGTCTTGAAATCCTCCACAGAGAAACCAAAAGGATCAAATTCAACAGAAACGGAATTGTCAGTGGTGAATTTTCGACAGACACTAAGTTTTTAATCAATTTTGGGGCATGTAAAGTATTTTTCAAGATAAGGGGAGGATTGTGGGGAGATAGAGTTTTATGACCATAACCCTGAATTGAAATAGAGTTACCATTACCGACAATTATACCACGAGGGTTGCTCAAATTGGCATAAGACGAGAGAGTACCTTGATCGGAGGCCATGTGTGTCGTTGCGCCGGTGTCCATATACCAATCTGGATATGGTTGCGTCAACCCAAGTGTGTGCATTATGGCCTCAATATCAGTGTGAGTGGGGCCCGCTGTGTGGTGAGTTTGCTGAGGCCGGGGCCCAAGAATCCCAGAACTGGGTTGTGAGCCGTAACTGCTGGAATTACTAGGCCAGTGGGCAGTGGGTCGTGACTGCAGATTGTTGGCCTGAAAGACTAACTAGTCCACTGGCTGCCGGGAGCTGCTAAAAATAGGGGTTGCTGGGCCCACGGCCCATTGCCCCATCCCCACTGCTGGGACCATTAGGGTGGAGGGGCACTGTTCACTGGACGGGGCCCACTGCAGGCATACTGACCACCGGAACCGTCGCGTTTGCCCCCGCAATTTTTGTTATTATTCTTACGATTATTTTTGCTGCCACCACGAGTATGGTTTTGGCTCGAATTATCAATAAAACCCAAAGAATTTGTGGAGGACGTCATTAGGACGACGGGGCTTGCTCCGGTAGCCATTTTTTTAGCCAAACTGGCTTCTTCCAAAGTAAGCATGGAGCGGGCTTGATAAAAAGCGGAAAGTGGGTTGCTTTGACGAAGGAGAGTCCCAACGCCATTATAGGCCTCAGAAAGACCGGCAACCAGTTGTAGAACCAAATGATTATTTGTCACAGGTGCGCCAACGTTACGGAGTTGGTTCGCCAACTCCTTGAGTTTCTTGTAATATGCAGACACGTTTGGAAATTCTTCCATGGAACTAGAGAGAATTCCTGCTCGAGTGTGACAACACGTGAATGTTAGTTATCTTGGAATATGCCACGCAATCTATTCCAGGTAGCCATAGCCGTGGTATCCGGCTCAATAATCGTCTGTAAGAGGTCAACCGAAATAGTGGAATAGATCCACTAGAGAACGGTAGGATCAAGAGTAATCCATAACTGAGGATCCTCCGCGGGAATAGGTGTAACGGGAGGAATTATGTGATGGATAACTTGATGGGAGATAGCGTGAATTTTAAACAATTCTGCCCACGTCGCATATTGGACGTTTTCCATCTCAAGCACAATAGGGATATTGTTCTTGACGTTAGAAACCATGAGGGCAGGATGAAAATTATTCTTAGACATATTGAAAGAACAAAGAAGGAGGGGAAATTTGGGAATAGTAAGAGAGATTTGGAGAGCGGAAGACGAATTTTGGAAGAGAAACCCGAGGGGGGGGGGTTTCGGCCGAGGAGTACAAAATTTTGGGAGAGAAATTTTTTTGTTAGACCTAGTCTCTTGATACCATGAAAGAAATAATCCCATTGATTATTTTCATTAATTGAAAGGTATATATACATGTTACAAAATAGGAGAATCTTATTCCTATTCTACTCCTAAAACCTTATTCTACCATAATTCTAACTATACAATTATGGTAAGTGTATAATCCTAATTTAGGTAACCTTTACACTACAATATACTACAAATATACTTTCCTAATATACACTTAATAACACTGCCCGTGATGGGCCTCAGCCACTGCCAGTGATGGGCCTCAGCCACTGCCCGTGATGGGCTTCTGCATTCGGTACTCGTGGTATACACTATGTGTATCAAGTGTATATCACGAGTATATTACCTTGTTTAACAGAATTCGTCATATATGCTAGGTTTGTAAATGTATAGTCCATTCTATGTACACACCTATTTTTTCAGCAATGGTTATGCATGGTCCAAATGTAAACCGTGATATTATATATTCATCATTCTATTCTTTTTTTATAACGATTCCATATCTGGAATTCACTTGCCTGATGAATTGGAATTTGTGTAGAGTAAGGTCATTTAAGAGGAAAACGCTACCTATTAAAATTTTCTTTCATAACACGAGAAATCTGATTAAAGGAGAAGGAATACAATTCATTCCACCAGACCACCATAACCATTGGTGGTTCATCATTTAATTTTCACGTTACAACATCTCTCATTATATATAATATTTATCCACATTAATAATCTAATTGATGATATTCGATTATTCGCAATCACTAAATGTGATTGCGACATCATCTTATGTTTTGACATGTTTTCCTATAGGTCAATTTGAACTACTTAAGTTTCCAAATTGGCTCAAGCTCTTAGATGAGCTAACTTGAGTTAGGGCCAGGTTGACCCGGAAATGAATATATATATATATATATATTTTCTACTATATTTTCTGGGCTGAATTTGACACCAGTAATGTCATAATCTAAACTAGTGAACAATTATCCTAGTGTTGAAGCATGACTTAGAATGTATTTCTACCAAAAAGAGGCAAATGGAGAAACAAGAAAAATGTACTACATGAATGTGACAATATGATCATTGATACAATTCCCTGTCCCAGAGATTATATATATATAAGTTTTTTTTTAAAAAAGATCATTTGGATATGTGGTCAAAATCTACATTTTTCTGCTACCAAAATTGAATGAAAACAAAAGTATATGGTCAATGGAAGATGGACATTAGAGCCAGAAATACAGCAACATCATGTTGACTCCCATATTCCTTCATGCTACTGCAAAAATAAAAGACATTACTAGGACTCGCATTTCTTAAAAATTCAAACTATCATAGAGCTTTCTATATATTTTGAGCTCCACATCTAAGATTAATGAGTACACATTATCTATTTCTACTACAAACAAGCTCACTTGCTTGCTCACTATATCTCTAAGTTGGTTTCTAATTCTATATATACAAACTAAAAATCTACATATACAAGTAGAAATAAGAAGAAATTTAATGTAAAAGAGGCTTCTCCACATCGTACTCACTTTCTGATGAAGAATTGGTCATATTATTATTTAGAAATCCTTCTTTCCTTTTAGCCCATAGCACGAAATATAGACCCGTAAACATCAAAAACATACCAGCAAGGCTGCAGAAAAAAAGTAAGTCATTTTAATTAAGTTTAAATATGATGCAATTGAAGAAAAATGTATAAATGTATAAGGTGTTTAATTTACCTTCCCATAGTAATTGTGTCCCTTAAGGTGACAGCAGAAAGAACCACAGTTAACACAGTTCCAACAGGACTAAATACAGATACCAACACTGGCCCTCTTTTCCTCATTACCCAATTATTGAAACTTACACATGCTCCACTAACTATACCTGCCTATTATAAACCACAAACAATAGCCAATGTGAAAAAAAAAATTCAACGATTTAACTTATATATGTTAACACTGTAAATATCTTAAAGTGTCTATCTGGCAGTTGGTAAGTGTTGAGTATCGAGGGGTTAATGAATTACCAATAATGAGTAGCCAATTAAGTCGCGGATACTTAAGAGGGGCAATCCAATTTCCAAGCACCCTTGTTGAATAAATTGTACAATTCCAGTCAATACCATGCCTATAAGTGAAGTTACAGCACATAAGGAGATTGGTGCTGGAAAATCTCCTAGTGTTGCTGCCTGCAAGTTCAAAAATTTGATCAACACGATGAATTAGACTAGTAAAAGTTGCTATTAGGACCACTTATTGGTATGCATAATCATTCTTGTTTAGTAATCCTCTCTGTGTCGTTCCAATATTTATCCCGTTGGGACCTAGTAAACTTGGTATTTATTAGGAGTGTGTGTACCTGCAAGACGATATTGCTCGATAACACGACAATAGCTGCCATGAGGTACAATGAGCCTTTGATTTTCTCCGAGTCAAAAAAGCTATCCTTGTGATGAGGAGGTGAAGATGGCAAATCTCTTTGGTCATTTGTGCTATTTTGCATTAGGCTCATAAGTATAGCCCCTGTAACACACAATAATGTCCCTGCAATTTTAGCTCTGCTGTATTTGCATCTTAGATCCACTTTCTCTAATCTGCACATCACATCTTAGAAATAAGATTGACACTTATAAAATACGGAGCAACAACAACTACGCCTCAAACTCGAGCAAATTGGGATCAACTATATAAATTTTTATTGTTCTTGTCCGCTTAATTCAGCGGGGAAGACTAAGATATATATATATATATATATATAGTTACAAAATTCATGCTAATTTATCGCTAAATAGTTCTTAGCTAACAATAATTTTTGATAATCCATTGTTAATTCGTTATTAAATTACTGATGGGTTTTTTATGTTTAATGACGGGGAAGTTATCAGTCGGTAATTGTTGCGTGCAACATTAATATGCAAACACAAAAAAAATGAAATAAGAAGCTGGTAGAATACCCAAAAGCCCAAGCAATGAGAAAGATGAGTCCTGGTGCAAGGTTTGGCATAGCTGTTGCCATTGCAGGTGATGTTAATTTGATTCCTTTCATGAACAAAGATTGGAATAATGTGAGCCTGACAAACAAGTAAATATTTGATGAGCTAAGAGGATTTAGCCCATGCTAAAACTTTGAAGGGAAAAGGGTCAAAAACTATATATATTGCTAAAAAACTCTAAAAATATTTTGATCCTTCAAAAATGTATTATTATTGAAGAATCCAACACACACCTAACAATATTTAGAACAATCCGAGTAACATAGGTAAAAAATACTCCAAAATATCTTAATTTTACCATGTTATACTTTGTTTGCCCCTTGACCATAATAGAGCTCCAACTTGAAGTATAACGGAGGATAAAAATTAAGAATATTTTGTATAGTGGATGGATAACCTTGGACCTTTTTCAGTTCCAATTAAATTATTAAACTAACTAGTTCCTAAAGCCATGTCTTTTAATTTTCATTCGATAGTAATAGATACAAATGATTTTCATTTCCCACCATAAAATGAAGAAGAAGAAGAAAAAAAAGAACGAAGAGGAGGAAGAGAAGCAAAATGATTTACCCTCCAAATGAAATTAGAAAAAGTTGAATCAATAACTTCAAACTTATTTGCCTGGGCCATTGACTCCTGCATGCAACATTAATATGCAGACATATTAGCAACATTAATATGCAGACATATTAGCAACCTAATAAGGAATACTTGCCAATAAATTAATAGTATATTATTTGATAATTAATGAAATAGAAAGAGATAATAAAGATAATAGTACCTTTCAAACATGAAGCAAAAGGGACAAAGGATGAGAAAAGTGGCCAATGAAGACAAGATTATGAGAGATGAAGGCTTGAAACCTAACATCATAAGATAACTAGAAACCACTGAATTTCCTGCATACATGAATTGTACCCCTATTAATCCTCCTATTATTGCAAAATCTTCAATTATCTCCCTCTTTCTACTTGAAGATACCATAATTATGTTTTTTCGTTGTTCACAAAGAAGAAATTCCAAGATCCCTCTGGCTTAATTTGACCTTCGTTGTGTTTGTTCACAAAGAAATTCCCATTCCTCTGACTTAATTTGTCCTTGTTTGTTTTTGTTCACAAAGAAATTTTGAACCTTGAGGCTTAATTTTCCTCTGATTTAATTTGTCCTTCTTTTCTTCCTTTACCTATTCATGCATGCATGCATGAAAAATAAAAAGGACACTTTCTTTGATCTTCAACTATTTCCCAAAATAGTAGTAAATTGGTATCTCCTTTCTTTTCTTCTTCAACTGACATTCTAAGAAGAAACACAACGAATGTTCTTTCTATGATCTACGTACCTGTCAATGTTCTTGTCAAAAAGGTCATATATAATTAATACCAATAATAATATTTGATAATGACGTCTTCTTTTCTTTTTTTATCAGAATGGTACTTACTATTTTTAATTTCCTTTCATATATTTGTGGTGATAATCTTCTTTCTAGTGTTTGTTTGGTCCGGCCAAATCCTTTGGCTATTGATATCTCAAAAATCGAACGAACTCTTTGTTTTTTCAAAAAAATGTATTATTGCGATATAGTATTTTTTTTATCCCTGAGTTGTAGTAAATTTGTTGTATATCAATTCTTGTGATATACGGCTAGTACACTTAAGTACCTTCAATAAATTAAAATATGTGTTTATGGTTTCTTTATATAGGAACTGTATTATATGTAGACTACTTTACCAATAATATTATATATCCTCAAATTTAGATCTCTATTACGACGCATTACTTCATTTATCTTATTATATTGTTGTTATTACTGTTCTATTTATCAGTGGTAGTTACTACTTCTTTTTCATAATATTTTATCATGACTTATTCGCTTTCATTACTTGCATTTTTATACTACTTTAAATTTCTTGCATTAGTCTGACTGTTTCTTTTGCTTTTGGTTGTGATTATGTTTTCTCTTGAGCCGAGGGTCTTTCGGAAACAGACTATCTATCATGGTAGAGGTAAGGTCTGCGTACACTCTACCCTCCTTAGACCCCACGTTGTGGGATTCCACTGGGTATGTTGTTGTTTATATATATATATATATATCCTCAAATATGGAATAACAATAACAATATATATATATATATATAATTTTTTTTAAGATTTAGAAGCTGGAGATTAAAAGTGCATATTTAAATTAATTTCAAACATTAATTCTGCTTAGTTGAATAGCACAAAGAAATAACATCAATAAACTGACACAAAAACGAGTATTATTTTTTTCTCTCTTTTGCAATTTAGTTGTAGAGTATGCAGGTAGCGTATTATCAGCCTAACAAAATGTTAAAGATTCAATTGAAATGAGCAACAGAAAAGACTTCATCGAAATCTTAGTTTCCTCGAATCATGGTAAAGACATGATTGGCATGACCAGCCCAAAAAAAAGAGGAAGAAATGAAGAAAAAAATGTAAAAAGAAAGAAGTACAAGAAGAGTACTTGCATTTCACTAAAAATAAGGATGAATAGTTTGTGTATTGTTTCTCTCCCATCTTATCTTAATAATGTAATTATTAGAATAGATAGGATTATTGACATTATAATTGAGTTTCTACAAATTGTAGGCAAAATCTCAAAAGTCAAATTCTAAAGTAATTTCTTGATTAATATTTTTTCAATGGTACAATATATATATAATCATATTATGCTTGTCTTATGAAAGACTAATCTACATTACCTAAAATATAAGATACTAATTACAATATATTACACTATCAATTATAATTAATGAAGAATAGAGGTAATTATGGAATTGCCTCATAATTACTCTAACAGTCCACCGCAATCTTAGCTGGAGGTTCCCGAATGCTGAGACTGTCCCTGAAATCATCAAAGAGTACGCGCGGAAGACCTTTTGTGAAGATGTCAGCAATCTGATAACGGGACGGCATATGGAGAACACGGACTTGACCGCGAGCAACTTTTTCTCGGACAAATAAGATATTCATTTCAATGTGAATCGTGCGCTGATGCTGAACGATTTTCAGATAAGTAGATTGCACTCACATTGTCATAATAGACCATTGTTGCTTTGTCAATCGGACAGTGTAGCTCCAGCAGTAGATTTCGAGCCAACATGATTCATCAACTACATTGGCGACCTCTCGGTATTTCGCCTCCGCACTTGATCGAGACAGGGTGGATTATCGTTTGGATGACCATAAAATGAGATTGTCACCCAAGAACACACAATAACCGGAAGTGGAATGACGTGTGTCCAGATAGCCACCCCAATATGCATATGTGTAAGCTGAAAGACTCGAGATGGAGGACTTATACAGATGAAGTCCGAAATGGAGAGTACCCTTAACATACCACATAATCCTTTTGAGAGCCCCCATATATTCCTCATTCGGATCATGCATGTGTAAACAAACTTGTTGAACAGCATAGGAAATATATGATCTTGTAAAAGTCAGGTACTGCAAGGCCCCTGCTAGGCTACGGTAATGGGTAGGATCGATGTATGGAGTTCCGGCATCCTTACTCAATTTCGCCTTTGTGTAAACTGGAGTATGTGAGGGTTTGTAGGATGACATCCCTGTTTTTCAATTATTTCTTTGACATATTTCTTTTGACTGAGAAACAGACCACCTGCATATTGAGTGACAACAATGCCAAGAAAATAATTCAATGGACTCAAGTTTCATTGCAAATTCTGCTGCAATAAGGGACATAATAGATTGGCGAAGTGAAATGGATGATGTTGTGAGAACAATATCATCGACACACAAAAGAATATATGTCATGTCAGTGCCTTTCCGGTAAATGAACAACTACTGATCAGACTTGCTGTGAGAGAATCCCAACTTGGAAACAAATCTTGCAAACCTGTTATACCATGCCCGAGGAGCTTGTTTCAAACCATATAAGGATTTCTTCAATAGGAAAACATGATCTGGACGTGTATAATCTCAGAAACCCAACGGTTGATGCATGTACATTATCTCCTGTAAGAATGCATTTTTAGCATCCAACTGATGAATGGTCCAAGATTTGGAAAGAGCCAAGCTGATAACAGTTCGAATAGTTGTTGGCTTAACCACCGGACTAAATATTTCACTACAATCTACCCCAACCTGCTGAGATCTGCCATCACCAACAAGATGAGCTTTGTATCTCCCAAAAGAACCATCGAATTCTTCTTATGAAAAAAACTCACATATAACGAATGACTTTCACATTAGACGGACGTGGTACTAATTTCCACGTCTTATTTGTAATAAGAGAATTAAATTCGTCTAACATGACGATTTTCCAATTCGGGTTGGATAAGGAAGCTTCAAGATTTTTTAGTAGAGGTGATGGTTGAACGGAGGATAGTAGGTTAAAGTGACGTTTGGGCCAAAATATCTCGTGCATGGCATGGGTTTTAATGGTCCAGGTTTTTCCGTCACTGGTTGGGTAGTAGGATTCTCGGGTATGTTATTGGGCCGAGGGGATAGATTGTGGCCTAAGTGAAAAGGTGTAGCAGTTTCGGTATTGGGCTGGGCTCCGAAATTGGTTTAGGTTAAGGTTGTGATTGTGGTAGCAGTGGACTGCCCCAATTGGGACTGCCTACCACGGTAACAGGACTGGGCCGATACCAGCGATGACAAGGCAGTGGTCTCCGATCCAGTCACATTTAGTGGTTGGGCTAAAAGTTGTTGGATATTTTATTGGGTTGGTTCCACATGGGTTTGGGCATTAAGGTGGTGGTGTAAAATGGGATGTATTTCATTGTCCAAAAAATCATATGAAGGTGAGGATGTCACATGAGACTTAGCAAACGGGAATGTAGACTCATCAAAAATCACATGACGACATACAATTATTTTCCCATTCGTCAAATCATAACATTTATATCCCTTATGATTTTGTGGGTATCCCAAAAACACACAAGGAGTTGAACGAGCCTGCAACTTTTTAATGGAAGTAGACGGAAATAAAGGATAACACAAACATCCAAACACCCTCAAATATGTAAAAGACGGGAGACGATGATATAACATTTGTGTAGGAGACACATTGGAGAGCAATTTACTAGGAAGAAAATTTAAAAGGTATGTAGCCATTTGAAGTGCATGGTGCCAAAACTTTAGTGGTGTGGATGAATACACAAGAATAGAGCGAATCATATTATTAATCGTTTGAATTTTTCTTTCGGCTTTCCCATTTTGTAGTGAGGTATGTGGACACGAAAGACGCAAAGACATCCTATTTTGGTGACAGAAATCATTAAAATGGGTATTTATGAATTTTTCCCCATTGAAAATATTTAATGCTTTTGCCAAATTGAGTTTTGATAAAAACACTAGGTCATAAAAAATTCGAATAATCATCTAGAATGAACATATAGTATTTATGACCTACAGAACTCAAAACTGGTGATGTCCACAAATCACAATGCACAAGATCAAATGGCACAAAAGTATGAGAATTAGAAGATGCAAAAAAAAGCTTAACATGTTTACCAAACACACAAGATTGGCAAACAAAGGAGTCCAAAAGTTTATTACACGAAAATAAATTATTCTTCCTAAAATTATTAAAAACTTATGCTCCTAGGTTTCCCAATCAATTGTGCCATAGAGTAGGAGAAATGCAACAAAGGTTGATGGTTTTTTTCATGCTATTTTTTGAAACAAGGGTGATGAGATACAAGTCCCCCGTGCTATTGCATCTCATAAGTGTCATCCCCGTTTGAAAATCCTTCACAGAAAAGCCAAACGGATCAAAATTTATAGAAACATTGTTGTCAATTGTAAACCGTCTAACAGAAATTAGGTTTTTAATTTGATTTGGTGCATGTAAGTCAAGTGTAATGGTGGGTGTGGAGAGGGTAGTGTTACCTGACCAATACCACGAATTGGAATTTCCTGCCCACTACCGACAATTATATTTTTATTATTGATCATATTAAAATAAGACAAGAGATTACCTTGAGATGTCATCATGTGTGACGTAGCCCCTGTGTCCATGTACCATGTCTCATCGGGAACACTTAGATGCATGTTGTTCATGGATTGTTCAATGTATATGGGTGCATAACCAACAGAAGAGGGTGCCTGAGTCGCAAATGCATGTTGTGGACGAGATCCAAGAATACCGGGTTGTCGATTTGAAGTGGGAGGAGGCCGGGCCCACGATGAGGTCGGATATAGGCATGGCGGAGCAGCCCACTGTGGGGGCCAGGCCCACGGTGGGTATTGCCCCCACTGTTTTCTGCCACTGCCCGGACTGGCCACCGCCTCTCCCCCGTCCCTTTCCACCGTTATTTTTTCCTTTATTGTTACGGTTTGAACCCTGTTTTTTACCATTATTAGAACAATTATTGTGGCCCCCTGAACCAGAATTTTGGGGCTCCAAATCTATGGAAGATGAGTTGGTGAGACGAGGGTGGTTCCGACGGTGGTTGCTCCAGAAGATACTTGTTTTGCTTTCCGCGTTTCCTCGAGAATTAACCTCGAACGGGCCTTATAAAAGGGAGGCAACAGATTGTTTTTCTGAATGAACATAGCAACACCATCATATTGTTCATTCAACCCCGCAATCAACTGAAGAACCAACCTTTGATTTGTCACAGGCGAACCAACGTTGGATAGTTGGTCCACAAGTACATTTAATTCTTGACAATAGGCTGAGATGTTGGAAATGTCGTCCAATTTAACATTTGTAAATTGGTGTTCAAGATAAACGAACCTAGAAACTTTGTTATCTTGAAAAATATTTTGTAACGTTCTCACGCTTGTTGAGCCGTAGAATTTGGTTCTAAGATGGTATGAAGAAGGTCATTCGAAATTGTGCCATAAATTCATTGAAAGACTATAGCATCTAACCGAGACCATAGTTTCTTGTCCACCGTAGTGGTATCCGACGGTGACTCGGACGGGATGATATGGTCAATTACCTCATAAGTGCGACAGTAAATTTTGAACAATTCTGCCCAAGAGGTATACTGCCTTTCTCCATTCAAGAGTTATGGAGATGAAATTCTTGACGTTATTAACGGCAAGAGAGGGATGAAATGTTTGTTTTTCGGCCATTGGTCCACAAGAAATTAAACTAGAGAATGAAATGAGTAGTATTTGATGTTTTGGGTATGGAAAAACCCTTAGGGTTTTGGATAGAAGGTAGCCGAGGAGGGGGGGTTTATATGGCGGCTAGGGTTTTGCTAGGTGTAAGAAGAAGTTTAGGGTTTTTGTTAGTGTTGGCCAAAAAAATTAGGAGAAAGAGAGGGTGGAAATCGTGTAGAGGGAGGAAAGAATTAGGGCTAAGGATCTTAGACTCTTGATACCATCTAGGAAAGTAATTCCTTGATTAATATTCTTCAATGTTACAATATATATACAATCATATTATGATTCTCTCATGAAAGACTAATCTACCTTACTTAAAATATAAGATATTAATTACAATTATTCTAATTACAATATATTACACTATCAATTATAATTAATGAAGAATAAAGGTAATTATGGGATTGCCCCATAATTACTCTAACATATTTAACATATCCCAATTTCGTAATCACATTAGCCTTTTTCTAAGAACCACTTTTTTTGCAATTTCTGAAAGAAAAAAAATTAATGGTATGAATCAAGCGGATTGTACTTGTACGTTCTCTTTTACCTTTTTAAAAAAAAAAATAAGTCATATACTTATAGATAAATCTATTTGAATTAATTTCATGGTTAATTGTACCCTATAAACAATAGAACTGTTCTAGACATTTATAATTGGTCTGAGAATATAGAAGTTGTTAAGAGCAAAATTCGAGAAAAAAAAATTGATTGCATGGAAATCCTTTAAGTTATATAGCTCTATGTACATCCTTTATTGTTGAATAGCCACTCCATATATTTTGTTTACATGCATTAGTTCGTGATGCTTTTTCCTAGTCGGATAAGAGTTTATACTGCTACTTTCCGTTTTACAAGTTTATTCGAGTACCGATAAAAATTACAACTCGAAATAGCTAGCTTGTAGTAGTCGGTATAATCAAGATTTTCACCAAGATAAATTAAAATATAAAAAATAAATATATGAAGAAATGAAGACAGTTCAACATCTATTACATTTTTCTTAAAAAATTAATCTTGGGCATACAATGTAATTTTTGATGATGAACCTCACGGTAACCTAGCTTCTCCCATTCTCATAAACACTTCACTAAAATTAGTTTTATATCCGTGGGAGACTGACTATGAAGAATAGATCTCATTTATGCTTACGGATCAAATATATTAGTCAATATCATGAGTCTATTTATTACAACAGCGAACATTTTCTTTTCAAAACATTAACATAAGTCCTTAGACACACATCAAAAAAAAAAAAGGACGAAAAGAATCTATTTACCAAAAAAAAAAAGGGGGCTTAGCCCAAACACTTACCAATCAAAGAAGGTGAGGTAATGTGAAACAATTTAAATAGCATGTACATAATGGTGAAATTACTTTTGACTGTTATTTTGTTCTATATTCATATACAGAACAAGCTCAAAGCTTCTTAAAATTACATGTCAAGAGCAAACAAAATATTATGCATGCAAAACTATACCAAAAATTTCATCAACATTGAACTAATCAAGAAATACTCTATCCAACACCTGACCAAAAAGCAGCAAGCTTGTCTCTTCTTCACTAATTCAATTAGCACCACTACCAAACCCCATCAAGAAAATGACTTTAATTCCAATAGCCTTAATTCTGAAATAGCCTTGCTAAAGTACTTTCAAATATTAAATTCTGGTTCAAAGCCTAACCCTTATTCTCTGGTCCAATTGACCCGATCATGTACAAATCTTGGTTGGTTTACTCATGGTGAGCAGCTTCATTGCTGCATTATAAAATCTGGGCATGTCACCAATGTCTTTGTAACTAGAGCTTTTCAATTTCAATGTCTCAGGTTTTAAGCACTGCACACCAACTGTTTGATGAAATGACTGAACCAAATGTAGTTACTTGGAATACGTTGATATCGGGTTATGCTCGGGGCAGTTTACTATTGCTCTGAACTTGTTTATTCAGCTGGAAAGATCGGAAATTTGCTCCGATTCATACTCTTTTTCAGCTGCTTTATCGGCATGTGGATCACTTTGTTTAGGACAACCAGGAAAATTAATACATTCCAAGATTGTGAAATTTGGTGTTGGTTGCAGCATTGTTGTCTCCAATTCTTTGATTGATATGTATGGAACATGTGGCTCTGCTGAAGAATCGACGAGGGTGTTTAATAATATGATGGAGAAGGATACGATTTCTTGGAATTCGGTCATTGCAACAAATGCAAGAAACGGCAGGCTTGATCACGCATTTGATTTCTTGCGTCAAATGCCTGAACCCGATATTGTTTCATTCACTGAGGTAATTAGTGGCGTGGCACAGTTTGGTAACATAGAAGATGCTGTTGATATGTTATCAAGAATGCCAACCCCGAATTCATCCTCATGGAATTCGATAATAACAGGATATGTTAACCGAAGCAGAGCAAAAGAAGTTCTAAATTTTTTTGAAAACATGCATCTTAGTAATGTTCTTATGGATCAATTCACCTTTTCAAGTATATTAAGTGGCATTGCCAACATAGCAGCTATAACATGGGGAAGGTTGATCCATTGTTGCACGGTGAAGTACGGTGTGAATGAGACTGTTGTTGTTGGAACTGCTCTTATCGACTTGTATTGTAAATGCGGGCAAATGAAGGAAGCTGAAACTCTGTTTGAGTCGCTCCCTGTGAAGAATCTGATAACGTGGAACACGATTATATCTGGATATGCTCATAACGGTAATTCAGATGAAGTGATCCGGTTGTTTGAGCAGTTGAAATTGATGAAAGATTTACAACCGGATGGTATTACATTTGTGAATGTCTTGGCTGCATGTTGGCATATAATAAAATGTCTTTCCGGGCTGCAAATGAGTATTTCGAATTGATGATCAAGGAGTATGAGATATGTTCTATGCCGGAACATTGTTCTTCAATGATTAAGCTCATGTGGCAAGAAGGGGATGTGAGTAAGGCAGAGAAGATGATTTATGAACAGGGGTTTGAAAACTGTGGATTAGTTTGGAAGGCATTACTAGGTGCTTCTGTCACTTGTGGGGATTTAAAGATAGCAGAAGTTGCCGCTGCAAAGGTGATAGAATTGGAAGGTGATAACGAGTTTGTTTATGTACTAATGTCTAATATGTATGTGTCTGCATAGGAAGTGGACCGATGTTGGTGGCATGAGGGAGCAGATGAAGGAAAAAAGAGTGAGAAAAGAAGCTGGTCGGAGTTGGATTTAAGTGGAAAACTCAACTCCAATTCCATCTACTATGCGAAAAAAAGATGTCAAAAAGACTATGCCGGGGACAATAAAGGACGCTTTGTTCAGTTGGGCTTTTAGAAGATGGAAGAGAAGGCGCTGGACATGGGACATTGCTCCATTAGCTCTCATGTGGGTAGTGTGGAGAGAAAGAAAAGAAGAGCTTTTGGAGGAATTGAACATGATTTTGTACATTTGAAGAATAGCCCTTTATTCCTTATTTATTTTTGGTACACCCATGAGATTCCAATTTTTACGGATGAATGGGTGTCCATTATAGAGAACCATTTGTTTTTGTCCTTTCCCTTTTTTGGTATACTACTTGTATACGGGAGTTTTTCCCTTGATTAATGAAATTATTCCTCACTTGATCAAAAATTTAAAGTAATGTCCCTACCCCAAGAAGTTTTCTGGTCACAAATCGAAGCACTTGATGTCCCAAATACAAAGGCTAAAGAAGAACATGACCTACATTGAACCTCAATTGACAGAATGTAGGTAATTTAAGTAAAGATGAAGATAAAAATGTTCCGAGGGATGAATTGGGGCCGTCTGTTTGTCGATTTCGTCACTTCCAACAGAAGCCCTAATTTATATGGAGAAAAGAGTGAATATTCATTTCATCCCTTATCATTACTTGCTTGACAAGCGACAGTACTATGAGTACAATGATAAATGTTAGCTTAAGTTGGCATGATTTTGTTAAGCTTTGAGCACAACAAAAGTACATTTAGCGCCTCAATTTTGTTCCATTAAATACTTGTTACCTCTGCACAGGTACCTTTGCCTATCAACTCCTATCTAAGCTTAGGCTGATGGGAAAATATATAGCCTCTTATTTAACTATTCCGAGAAGGGCAACATTACATAATGCATTTGATAGTGCACCTCTTTCAGACTGCAAAAAGTTGTGCTGCTTGCCTGCATATGTGTTTATTCATTGAAGTTGGCACCTTGACAATGAAGAAAACATATCAATGTTCACTGCCAAAAAATTAACTGGCTACACACCTTCATAACTCAACCTTTTCCAGTTTTCCCTTCTCAGCATAACAAATAGGCCGAAAAATAAATAATTATGGAAATACATGACGCCTTCATTGTATAACTCAAACCTCTTCCATTCTCAGTATAACAAATTAGCCCAAAAAAGAAATAAGGAAATGAGGATTATTCCATAGTAAGATTCCAAGTAATCGGGGATTCAGGAGTTAGAATTAACAGCAAAACTAGCTGGAATTTCAATACATTCAAATATTGTTACCACTCTTATAAAGTTTGAGCAGTCAATAATCAGAAGTGCCTTGCCTAGGACAAAATCTTGCCTTTCCGGTCAAAGTGTTGACAACTTCCTTTAAAAATCAGCTAACAAAGTCACCTTGGTACTGAGAGACCCAGCTCTATTGCAACAAACAACAAAAGACTCGTATCAGGAGAAATATCAAGAGGCAAAGTATAAATTCAAAGATCAAAACAAGGTTAGGTTCCTTAAATCAGTCAAATACATTTTATTGCAGATAACAGTTGCCACTTAAAGGAAAACTTAAAGTTAACGGCGTTACATACAAGACAAATTTGCATAAAAGTATTTGAAAAAGAAAAGGAAGGTTCATCTCTGATGCGTCTTTTTCTCTACAATAAACAGATGTATGTCTGAAAACATGGTTGAAGCCAAGGCAAATATCTAGTAGCTAAATTCAAGCAGATACAACCTCCTCCTGAAGAGCAAAAAATTTCACGTTCCTTCAGTATCATCTGGGAAAACGAAAATTCTTGTTACCAAAATAGGCTTTCTCAACCAGGGGCAAAATAGCTTAATATTAAAACAGCTGAAATCAGAAAATCATTTTATGACAAAGAGACCCCTGGAGGATTATTATTTTTCCCTTTTCGACAGGAGGTGACGATCAAAGAACGGTCGCCTCGAAGCTGATACTTTGTCTTACACATAGTGAAAGGCAACAGCTATGTATTCCTACTTTCCTAAACCCTTTTCAGAAAGATCAAAGTTTCATTCACCAGATCAATGGGTCAAAGGACATTTATATGTTTAATATTATTTAAAATCAAAATGCATAGAAGTTGTTAAAGATTAATAATTAATACATTAAATCTGCTCCGTGTAGTCTCCTAATAGGCTCCATCTATATCTAACAGTCATAGCAGCACTCTCAAAGATAAAACTAAACTGGTGACTAATTTCATTATAGACCTGTATATTTTGGGTTTCTTAAAGAACGATGAGATCATCTTTTATAGAAAAAATTGCTATAACACTTGGGTGCATTTCTAATGCTGACATCGACTTAGACGTCTGTATATATACAGATGTGGACAGATATGGAATTGTTCAGACGTGAAAGTCCCTTCAATGCTTCTCGGATAAATAAGAAAGAAGTGCAAACCACAGAAAGAAAGATAATGGATGAAGTGTGAAAGAAAAACACTCCTCAATCCCAATAAGGTTGGGGCCTAAAACGACATGATTCCATATAACATTAAAAAGTCTCCCCACGAGACTGAAACATCAGCTCTTACAATATCTCCTTAAACTCCAACTCCATAAAGAACCCCCATGAAGATGCTTAAAACATGAGACAATCATTCAACTAACAAATGATTTAGGTATGATTATGAGCTTTCAATTTGCAGTGTGAATCTTAAATTACGGGAAAGCGAGGAGTTCCCAAAAAACATATTCTCAGAACATTACCCATCAAATGAACCTTTTTGAATGGTCAAATGCAGAAACACAGTTTTTCAGATTACCCAAAGTGCTACTATGAGAACTAGTAAAACAACATAATCAACGACAAGATAATAAGATTTTTTTCATTCTGAAAGCTTTTAAAATATTACATTCACTAATTGCATGTGAAGGTTTCGAAAAGAAAAATGGCTGCCCTAAACAGAATTCACTTCCATCCTACTCATTTAATTGTTTTCTTAAGAGTGCTGATAAAACTTGGTGCTAAGATTGGAACGCACTTAAGCAAAATAGGAAGGCCTGTCATATCCCAGTATATTTCTTTCATGCTTTTGGAAATTCATGTGCCTGCAGGAACCAAATATTCCAGTCAGATAGCTGATCAAAACCTTCCACCTCAAAATATATGCCATTTTGGTTACTAGGAAGGGTGTTCAAGAGATTCAAAATCCTTTTATAAGCAGAGTTCGGTAAATACGTTAGCTGACATAGGAAGAACAAGCATGAGAAGATTTATATTTGGGTCATTTTAGGAATGAAAAGTTTCAGCCTTTAGACTGCAATTGCTTCAGAGGAGGAGAAACCATGCTAACCCAGTAAACTTTAGAGCTTTAATGGTTAACTAACAGGAGCCTCTGTTTCCAAGAATCCCATTACATACCCTTTACAAACAGTCCACCACGACCACCCTCCCCCATAAGAGGAAATAAAATATGGGAAATTTAAGAAAAGACAACTGAAAAATAAAAGGATAGATAGACAAATCGAAACAAACCCAGTTATACTTGCATGAATATTAAAGTTTCAGGAGTAAAAGTATGAAAAAAGTAGGTGTTTAACGAAAAATTCAGTCTACTGCTTATTCTATTTCATCCAAATTAATTTTTTTCTTTTTTAAAAGAGATCAGTAACATAATTTCAAAAGTCAAAAATGAAACATCCAATTTCACGCCCAATAATTTGTGTTTCATCCTTGTTAGTTACTAGTTCTAAGTTATTCACAACTGCAGTACTGCACAACCACATATTCTGGTACTATATGTATATTGATAATAGGTTTTACCATCTCATTTTTACTATGTTGGTTTCCCATTCATGTTAAAGAAATATTTCTTTCAGATGCCTCTTTCTTTTTCTAGAGTACAAGTGGGAAGATAAAACACTATTGGGTGAATCCATTACTGTTGTTAGTCACTAGTCACTAGTCACTCACTATAACAAACCTGTGAAACTGAAACAAGTTATATGGCACTATTTGTCTGCCTCATCCTATGTAGAAGCCCAGGACAAACTAGTAAGGCAAGGATGATATGTCATACTCCTCTCAATTTCTACTAAATAGGACACACTCTCCCGCACAGTTTATTGATAAAAGGAAAGGGAGGGAAGCCACTCCGATCTTTTCTGTCCCCCTCCCCGCATAAATATGTCCAGGCTTTAACACAAGATGCAAGAAGCAGATGCACCATACCTACATATTTCTCAAATTACGCGAAGCTGGTGCAAGGTGTAGGTAGAGCTACTTCTGATTTACAAAAAAGGTGTAGGTAGAACTACTGGTCAAAAGATGTAGGTAGAGTTAATTACCTAAATAACACTGGCAGATTGAAATAGGAGAAGTAGGAAAAGAGCACCCGAATAGGAAAAAATACTAAACAATTTCACAAACATCATAGAATCACTATAAGTTTCAGCAAAAAGAAGATTGAGAAAGTCATCAAGTTAATTCAAGACTGCAACACTAACTCGAATTCTGCTTGGTATTGATAACCGCTGACATATAGTTTTGCACATTCAAAGTAATGATCATTTTGGGTTTTTTCTTATAAACATGGTGTTTAGGCCAGCTTGCGCGCACCTCGACTCTATCCAAATGGTAAACAAATTTGCATATTTATACGTCCTTGGTGGAGAATGATAAACCAGTAATGAACTATTTGGTTTACCATTCTCCGGTAAGAATGGTAAATATGCAAAGTTTTACCATTTAGATAGAGTATTAATAAGGAAACTGGTTTTGATTGCAAGATGTTGCAACTGTTTTAGTAAATTTTAAATTCTATGTTATGTCTCCCATATTGAATTTCCTTTTGATATTAGCAGTTATTAGTGATTTAAGCATTTAGAAGTCCCTCCTACTCCCAGGACATGATTTGATTTTGAATCACCAATAACATCTATGGGAAACATATTAGCACAACAAAATAAAAATACAAATTAACAACCACGTACAAACAGTAAGAACAAGCACATACTTCTGTTTTTACTTTGGGGGAGTAATAAATGAACATGCTAGAGGTCTGGAGAGGTGCAGCAAAGTGTACCCTGTGAAAGAGCTCTGCAACTCCTCAATGTTGAGCTCAGGCATGAATTCATCCTCGCCGTAGCAACTGCATTGTGTAGAGGCAACATTGATTGCAATCCTGCCAGCTCCGACGGAATTCTGCAAAAATGCAGAACACAAATATAACCAAAAAATGCAAAAAATAATAAGGGGTCATTTGTAGGGTGTATTAGGTAGAATAGTGCTGCTATAAAATTTTAGTACAATGTTCGTTGCAAATTTAAGTCTAGTACAACTAATACCAGTATTACTTATACCCCCTATTCAATAGGAGTACTATTCTTATACACAATAAACCCTAGTATTAACAATACAAGTACTATTATTATACTTAATACACCCTATTCAATACTCCCTCCGGATCAAAAAGAGTGTCCACTTAGCCTTTATTTTTTTGTTCAAAAAGAGTTTTCAATTACCAAATCAAGAAAGAATTAACTTTATTTTTCAAATTTGCCCTTATTAATTGTTAAGTGGCCAAATCTCAATACCATTTAGTCAAATTGCCTATTTTTGCCTAGAAGTTGGTATTTTCTTAAGGGATGTGCAAATGGCTAAGTGGACACTCCGGAGGAGTACTATTTAGAAATTATGCAATGCGTATTATTTTTAATACAATAGTCAAAGAGTCGATAAGAAATAATGTCAGCATAACTAATTCCAACATAATTAGTCCCAACATTACTAATCCCAGTACAATTTGTCTTCGAAAGGGTGAGAGCACAAAAGTGCAATCAATCAACACTGCCCTAATTCCAAATCAAACCGTTCAGCTATATGAAACATTTGTATCCATTATGTATAATGGAACTAAAATATGCAACAAAATTCGACTATATTCGGACTTGGAATTAGCTATATTATGTGAAAGTATAGATGTTAAGGCAAACGGAAAGTACCTTGAAATAGAGAAACGTCGGAGAGGGGACGAAGTAGATCTGGTTGAAGCAGAGAAACTGGAAAACGACGTCGTAGAAGGAGCTGATTGTGAATTGAGTTTAGTAGCGGATCTAATTGAAGCCCTATTGATTATTCTACTACACCTTGAAGCCATTGTAGAACTGTAGAGAATCCGTAACAGAGCCAAAGCAAAATAGAAAGGTAGAGATTTGGGTAGGGTTTAGGGTTTTAGTTCAAGTATTTGTCCAAATTCGTCGTTTCGATCCCTGTAGTTTGCTCGTTAACGTATTAGGCACATATGTTTTTAGATGTCAAACTTCAGTCCTTTCTTTGTTGGGAATTTCATGTAATACCACTAGGTTGCAAAATGTGATTCTTTTTAGATCGAATTTCAATCTTGCTAAGCATTTTGCCGAAAACATTTTTTTTATATTTTGGTTGTGATGGTATAAGGTCCTATAAAGATTAAGTTAGATCGATTTCGTCCGATGTTTTAAAGAAGAAAAGTTAGGAAAGAAGAACAAAAGGAGATGTGATTGTAATAAGTGATAAATTTGATAGGACACTGAAAAGGAAAAAAAGACACTTAATTTGAAAAATTAAAATCTAACAATTAGAAGTAACAATATAACTTCATCAGTGTTAAATATGGCAATATACACACAATATACAAGTGTATATTGCCATAATTAAGTGCCACGATTTATGGGATTAACTCTCGGTTTATGTGGCTGATTTTGGAGTTAAGAATATTGTATATTTGGAAAAATATATGTGTAGTATATTGTAATGTATTTGTTACCAAAAGTAGGATTATACACTATCATAATTGTAGAGTTAGAATTATGGTAGAATATGATTTTAGGAATAGAATAGGAAGATTTTGTATCTTATATATATACCTATTCAATCAATGAAAATAATCAAGGGGATTATTTCTTTCAATCATAAACTCTACCTAAAAGAGCACTTTACTCGTCCATATGCCAACACCAATCTCCTTCCATCAAATTGACGACTTTAGAAATGAATATTGGAGCGCATATTTTTTCCTAATAAAGGGTCATCTTCGATAGGACAGCTACATAGAATAGCTCCAAAGGGATTATCAATTCATAAAATCATACTAAATATACATAAAACGCAGACTCCTACACTAATGACACAAATGAAAGCAGTCTAAAATGATGAAAAAAAATTCTAGTAGTAATAATAAGTAGGGAAAAATACATTCAACAATCCGAGCTTCATATATAAACAAATAACAAGACAAACCCAACAAATAATAACTACATTTTCTTGACTCCACATAAAATATAATACATTTACATTTTCCTCTCCTATACAAGTTACAGTAATCATGTTAATACACAATATCTACATTTTGTTAGCTTTACTTCTTACTTTTCTAGCATCATTTTCCATTCATTATATGGTATTGCCATCATAGATGATCATTTTGAATTGAGTTTGAGCTTTGGTCAGCTAGAGTTCCAAAGGACCCTAGTCGAATCCCTAGTTAGGTACCAACTTATCAGAGTTCCAAGGCCATTTTGGGTACCAACATGATATTTTCACCCTCTATAGCAAATCAAACCCTAATGTTAAACGAGTACTCCTTTCATTTCATTAAGTATAAAAAGAATAACTAAGTTTGAATATATTAATTATTTGTATAAATTTTAAAATTGAGGCATAATTTATTTTTGGAATAACATTAAATTTTCTTTAAATAACAACACATAAATATCTCATGGAGAGCAAAAAAATGAATAATTCAAAATATCTCTTAAATTGTTAGAGAGACACATATCTCTTTAAATAGTAATAGTATGATATAGAATGGGAAATGAAGTGTCAATTTCAATATCGTAAATTCGTTCTTAATACATCTCTTTCCATAGTTGTTTTTAAGTATAAATCTATAAACCACATCATCTCCCTAAACAACTAAGCAACTGGTACTTGATTAATGATGGAAGTTCAAATCCCTCACTTTGAAATTAGATTCTTTTTTAGCTACTTTTCAACTTACCTAAACTTACATTAATTAAACAATTCCTGTTAAGAACAATAAAGAAATCAAGCATAATATTTCGGGACGTGCAAGACATAAAAATTCACTTGCCGGTGATGTTTTTATCAAACAAACGAATACAAACTTTATTTATTTCATATACATACTTATCACTTAATCACAATTAAAAAACATCAGCCGTGCGAGGAAATATCTATCGTCCAATAAAAATTATCCTTTGTCCGCTAATTCTCCACTAAATACAGAAAAATTCCATTAGGTTTCATGTTTCACTACGCAAAACTCCACCATAAGTCACAAAGGTAACCAAACTTTCAATTCTTCTTTGACTCTTTTATCTTCCTTCTATAGTTCAATCCAACAAAAAATGATTCACAAAGAATATAATAGGACCTTTAAGCGACCATTAAAGAATGTTCATTACTTCCTTTTTATGCGTAAAATATCTTTACAACAACATCATCTTTCCATCACTAACTTTAACTTGTAAGTATAACCATCCAAAAAAAAAAAAACAAAAAAAAAAAACATAGGCAATCAAATCATAAACACAATGAAAAGACCAAAGACACCATCCCAAAAAAGGGGGTCCACTTTAATGATGACGTTCTTCTTTTTGATGATGACATGTCATGCTCCAATGACGACGTGTACTTGAAATTCGGGTTTGACCCGTATAAAGCCTGGACACCTTCCACGTCATCAAGCTTCAAGTCCCTTTTCTTCGTTCTTGGGCTTAAACTTGGGTACATTACTGCATCTTTAACCGAAGAATGAGCAAGCCCAAGTACATGCCCAATCTCATGGGTCGCCACTGATTCTAAATCCACTGCAACTCTCGACCGTTGATCATCAAAATCAACGGCCCATGTTTCAGCTGCATCTAAATGAAACCTTCCATTTTCCGGCGAAAAAGCATGAGCTAACACTCCCAACACTCCGTCAAACGGCTCTCCGTCACCGTGATCGCCGTTATAAAATCCGATTTTAATATCTGCGGTGGAGTAGTTGTCTGCTTCCGTGAAATTCACAGGAATCGCAGACGACCACCTTGAAAACGATCGTTTAAAAACCGATCTAATCTCCGAGGCATCGATGTAATCAATCATCGAATTCGGAGAGAAAGAGTACGTTAACATCATTGGTGACGATTTCGTCCACCTAGGTCTTCCATAAAAATACGCGTAATTTTTCGTAGTATGTAATAACGAGCTGCTATGAGTATGATCATGAGCTGCATCGCTCATACCGCAACGTGGCAACATAATTTCGTTCATCGTTTCGTCGTCTAATTTTCCGGTGACTGTTAATCCGAGGTTTTTTTGGTAACTTAGTACTGCGGACTCCAAGTCTTGGTCGAAAAAATCGGTGAAGTTTTGATCGGGAATTGATAAATATCCGAATCGCTGGAAGTATTTTTTGAGCTCCGACATACCGGTGACCTGAGTACCTTTTCCGGCGTCGAGGAATTTAACGAAAGCGTGCCACGTGTTGTTTTGGATATCGGCGGTTAATTCGGTTAAAGGATCGTTTTGCTGTAGTATTCTGGCGGGAAAAGAAGGGAGCGAAAGGAGAAGAATGAACAGAGCAAAAGTATGATAATACAGAGACATGAAGGTTAGTTTTTTCGGTTGTGGGATTTACAAAGAGAGTTTGAAAGGGCTTTATTAGAAGCGATGGATATGTTTAATCATTTATATATAGTAACATCAAAGAAATTGTATTATAGTTTAATTGAATTTTTTTTTTATAATATAGTATTTGTTGTTGGAAGTTTTGTTGGTTAATAGAGATAAGATGGAGGTACAAGAAATTAAAATAGTTTGAGAGGAAGCTATGAAGATTCTTTCGTGTATGCCTTTTCTATTGAGATTCTGACTTTTCATGAATGCAATTGGTGGATGAACCACTCTATTTGGTATCCTATTATTTTAATAAAATTCATTAAGAATTGATTTTTAATTATAGTCATGAAACATGATAGTATTACTTTTAAATGATCCGAAAATTGTAAAATTAATTCATTTTAATTATATTGTTTGTGTATTCATCGGATCGAAGAATAATGTAATACAGAAAACCAAACTCAACCAAAATAGATAATTGGATACATAAAAGTTGATCTTTTCTCTATCGATTGTTTTATAAACGTAATATTACGATGCTTGTTTCGATTAAAAGTGAGATGACTTTTCTTGGATCGACATTGCAAATGCACAAACCAAGAGTAGACATTAAGCCACATGCAACAAGGGCAGGTTGAAGAGAAGAACTAGCAAATTTCTAGACCGATAAGCTTATGATAAAAAGGGTGCATGTTATACCTAGGCAAATCTCATATTGGAACGGAAGTGAGAAAAATGAAGTGTTTTATAAGTAATAATGTAAATTCACATGACACGCTCGCTTTTGGGATCGATAATACTATAGCTTAAGGGACAATTTATAAAGTTTGTTAGGCCGAAGTGAATTATATGTTTCATAGGCTTAATCAAATTATGACATACAATTGGAAATTTACTAATGTGGAATTAAGTATATCCCATTATTTATGACTCAAACAATTGGGCCACGCACGTCGGAAACGTCGTTTCCACACACGTGCACACGTGGTGCCAAGTATCGTAAATTTCATTAGTGAAAGAGATATTGGTACGTATGTAATACGTTTGAGACATAGAATGATGGACGGTTATTGGCCAAATGACAAAGTATTCCACGTTGGTAAACGAAGGAAGAAGTGTACGAAGTGTAAGATGAAACGAGTCGGAAATCGCCGCGGAGCCGTGAAGGGTCGCGGCGCAACACCATCGGAGCCGCGGCGCCGGAGCACCGCGATGCTAATTCACAGAGCCGCAGAGCCTCGGAGGTAGAATGCTACGACGGAAAGTTGGAAAGTTCTGACTTTTGGGCTGGTTTTGGAGCATTGAATCCCCATTAGTTGGCACATGAATTCAGCCATTATTTGGCTGAATGTAACCCCTCAATAAGTGTCATTATATTGGCTATTGAAGGCCATTAGTTGGCTAGTTGAGGGGTCATCTCCTTACACTATAAATTGAGGCCTTAGGCTCAATTGTTGAACTACTACACTAAGAAAATACTACAGAATTTCTGAATTCATCTTCTTCCTCTCTAGCAAGCTTACTATACTCAAAGTTCTTCAAGAGTAACACTTGAGTTTTCTTTGCTCAATTGTTAAGTTGTTGTTGTATCTTGGGAGACTATTGCCCGACAAGGTAAAAGGAGATATACAGGGCAATCTTGTCTTAAAGACAGAAACTCAACAAATCACACAAGGAGTTTGTTTCATTCTTGATTTCCAGTTTTGTTGTATTCCTTAGTTTATTCTTTCTAGCAATTATAATATTTACTTACTTCCCATTCCCTGCAATTGTTGTATCCCACAATTTTAAGACAAGATTTGTTGTAAGTGTTTAGAAAGATGACTGAAAGAGAATAACTCGCTTCTGATTCTGCTGCTGCTGCTACCCAAGGCAACCCCTCTGCCTTCCCCTATGCCTTCCCCACTACTCAAGGCACACACAATGCCTTTCCGGTTGCTCAAGGCTCATCCAACGCCTTTTCTGCTGCTCAAATGAACGCTCTAGTTCCTCCACCCGCTGGATTCCACCATGAACGTCCAGAAAAGTTCATGGCCTCCAACTTCAAAAGATGGCAACAGAAGATGTTATTCTATCTGACTGTTATGGGAATGGCTCGTTTCCTAACAGAAGATCCTCCACAAACTGGAGATGAAGTGGACCTTTCGCCTACTAAAACGGTTGAAGGGGGCCAAGATATCCATATCATTAATGGCATGAAGATGGTTCTTGATGCATGGAGTCATAGTGATTTCATGTGTAAGAACTATATTTTGAACTGCCTGTCAGACCCACTCTACACGGTGTATTGCACCGTTGGCACCGCCAAAGAGTTATGGGAGAAGCTGCAGAAGAAGTACAACGCACAAGATGCTGATACAAAGAAATTCATCATTGGGAAATTTCTGAAATTTCAAATGGTGGATAGTAAAACAGTGATGTACCAAGTCCAGGAATTCCAAATGATTCTACATCACCTGGATTTGGAAGGTATGAAACCAAATGAGCAGTTTTTTATTGCATCACTGATTGAAAATTTACCTCCTTCGTGAAATGAGTTTATGAGTTATTTAAAACTCAAAATAAAGGAAATGACATTTGAAGAACTTATTATCAAACTCCAGATTCAGGAAGATAATAAGAAGGTTTTGCCTAGGGGTAAACAACCCGCTGAGGCAAAGGCAAATCTGACTGAGGCCAAAGGGAACTCAAGAAAGAAGCGCAAGTTCCAGAAAGACGGCAAGACCTAAGCGGCGGAGAAGTTCAAAGGAAACTATCACCACTGTGGAAAACCTGGTCACATGATCAAGGACTGTCGCAAGTTAGACTGAGCAACAAGAGAAGGCCAAAGCTAGGGCAAGACACATGTTAACGTCGTCAAAGACAGGTTTCTGGATGACATAATTGAGGAGTTCTCAGCGGTGGTGCTTGAAGCAAACCTTGTTGAGAATCTCATGCAATGGTGGATAGACACAGGTGCTACAAGACACATCTGTTCCAATAGAGATGCCTTCTCCACTTATACACCAGTTACAAACAAGAAGTTGTTTATGGGTAACAACGCTTCCTCTAACGTGCTGGGAGTAGGAAAGGTAGTCCTGAAAATGACTTCTGGAAATGAGCTCACTCTGAAGGAGGTGATGTATGTTCCTGAGATTAGAAGAAATTTAATTTCAGGTCATTTATTGGTTAATGTTGCTTTTAGGCTAGTGTTTGAGTCCAATAAATTTGTAATCACCAAGAATTGAACGTTTGTGGGAAGGGGCTTCGTCTGTAAAGGCATCTTCAAGTTAACGTCATGTCTGTATTACGTGCAAGCAATAATATTGAAGCTTTTTCTTACTTGCTTGAGTCCTCTAATTTATGGCATCATAGATTAGGACATGTTAACTACAAGTCCATCCAAAGGTTGGTAAAGTTGGAGTTGTTGCCATCTATCGACGTAAACCCTCAATATAAGTGTGAGGTGTGCGTAGAGGCAAAACTCACAAAGATTCTGTTTCGATCCGTCGAAATGAATACCGCTCCTCTAGAACTTATTCACACAGATATATATGATTTGAAGTTTGCACAAACTAGAGGGGGAACAAGTACTTTGTGACATTCATTGATGATAGCACAAGGTATTGTTACATTTACTTGTTGAAAAGTAAAGATGAAGCCTTTGAAGCGTTCCGACGTTACAAACCAGAAGTTGAGAACCAACTAACCATGCGGATTAAATCCATTCGTAGCGATAGAGGGGAAGAATATGTAGCGTCATTTGAGGAATATTGTGTCGAATCGGACATTGTTCATCAAACGACGGCTCCATACTCACCTCAGTCAAACGGTGTGGCGGAATGTAAGAACCGCACATTGTAGGAAATGATGAATGCATTGCTCATCAATTCCGATCTTCCCCAAAACATGTGGGGAGAAGTTGTCTTTACCGCTAATATGATTCTTAACAGAGTCTCACATAAGAGTAAGGACAAAACTCCATATGAATCATGGAAGGGAAAGAAACTCACCTATAAATATTTAAAGGTGTGGGGTAGTTTGGCAAAGGTCAAAGTACTCAAGTCAAAGCAGGTCAAGATTGGGCCTAAGACTATAAACTGCATTTTCATCGGATATGCAAATAACAGTAGTGCTTATCACTTCTTAGTGCATAAGTCAGATATTCCAGATATCCACGGGGGTACAATCGTGGAATCAAGGAATGCTCAATTCTTTGAAGATACTTTTCCTAGAAAGGAAAAAGACATAACCTCTCGCAAATGAAGTTATGAACAAAGCTCTCAGGAACGGGAGTCGTTTACTGCCCGGATCTAGATGGTTCAGATCTAGTGGACTTCGAAGTGGATGGATATCTGGAATCTAGTGTTCCAGATTCTCAGAACTTGGAGACTCCAAATATGGAACCAAGGCAAAGTAAAAGGGCCATGAAGGATAAATCCTTCGGTCCTGACTTTGTAGCTTATATGGTTGATGTCGAACAAAGGACAATTGCTGAAGCATTGTCAACTCCGGAGGCACCGCTCTGGAAAGAAGCTATTGAGAGTGAAATAGACTCCATCCTGCATAACCATACTTGGGAGTTGGTTGATCTTCCTCCGGGAAATAAACTGTTGGGTAGTAAATGGATACTCAAACTAAAGTATAAAGCAGATAAGTCTATAGATAAGTACAAGGCCAGGTTGGTAGTCAAGGGCTATCGGTAGAAAGAATGCCTTGACTATTTTGACATATACTCTTCAGTGTCTATGATGACGTCCATACGAGTATTCATTGCGATCGCAGCGTTGCGTGATCTTGAGATACATCAAATGGATGTCAAGACAACTTTCCTAAATGATGATTTGGAAGAAGAAATTTATATGGAATAACCCGAGGGGTATGTGGTTTCAGGGCAAGAGAAGAAAGTCTGTCGGCTTGTCAAATCTCTGTACGGGCTGAAACAAGCCTCGAAGCAATGGCACGAAAAATTTGACAGTACTCTATTATCGAAGGGTTTCTCCATTAATGAGTGTGACAAATGTGTCTACATGAAAGGTAACGCTGACTCGTTCGTCATGATATGCATGTACGTAAATGACATGTTGGTCACAGGGAGCAGTCCTAGCTTGATTCTAGAGACTAAGAACATGTTGAAACAATGCTTCGACATGAAGGATATGGGTATCACAGATGTCATCTTAGGGATAAAAATCTCTAAGACGTCTGACGGATTGGTCTTATCTCAGTCTCGCTACATCGAGGATGTGTTGAGAAAGTTTGAGATGTTTGACAGTTCGCCTATGAAGTCACCAATGGATAGAAATCAAAAGCTTGATAAAAATCATGGTGCACCCGTATGCCATGAGCAATATGCACAGGTGATTGGTAGTTTGATGTACATAACAAACTGCACCCGACCTGATATTGCTTACGTAGTCAACAAGTTGGCTAGGTTTACCCGTGATCCGAGTAATGATCATTTGAAAGAGTTGAATCGGGTACTACGGTACCTGAAATACACGCTAACTTACGGGTTGCATTATTCGAGATATCCAGCTGTACTAGAGGGGTACAGTGATGCAAACTGGATATCTGATATAGAGAACACCAAGTCCACCAGTGGGTATGTATTTACAATTGGTGGTGGGGCTGTGTCTTGGAAATCCTCTAAGCAAACTTGCATCGCCCGATCCACGATGGAATCGGAGTTTATCATTTTAGACAAATCAGAGAAGAAGCTGAGTGGCTTCACGACTTCTTAGAGGATGTTCCTTGTTGGAACAAACCCGTACCTTGTTGGAACAAACCCGTACCTTCTGTAATGATCCACTGCGACAGTCAGTCGGCTCTAGAAAGGGCACAGAGTTCTATGTACAATGGCAAGTCTCGTCATATTCGACGGAGGCATAAGATCGTTAGGCAGCTGATCACTATGGGTATAATATCCGTTGATTACATAAAATCAAAGGATAACATAGCGAACCCATTGATAAATGGCTTACCCAAAGATCAGATGTTCTTCCTGTCTAGGGGAATGGGCTTAAAACCCAAACTATAAGGACCAATACGGTGGTAACCCAACCTTACTGACTGGAGATCTCGGAATTAGGTTCAATGGAAAAACTAAGATGTAAAGGTTCAGTTGAGCACTTCGGTGGAAGCATGAACACTTCGGATAGTGATTTATGTAGAGAAACACCAAATCCAAAGTCGTTCCCGCGATAGACGTTAAGTGCTATTTGCAGTGTGGATAAAGGTTAAGTTTCCAAAACCTTTAATGATCCCCACCGATTGAGGTTAGGTTTGGAGAAACTTTTAATGGTTCCTAACACTTGTAAAGTGGGGTACAGCAGGATACCTTGTAGGAGACCACCTATTTAAGTGCGAGGACATGCCGCCTCAAATGAACGCACTTAAGAATCCAAGAATTGTCCAAAATGCCACAATGGATAAAACATTACGAAGAACAGAGTAAGAGAAGTTGTTGTGTTGGTACCATTAACTTGGCTTGCACTAAACACTGACGGTTCAAGACATCACGTTCACCACGCAGTAAGTAAGTCCAATGGTATTCAACTATGAAAGGTTCAAAGCGGAAGCTACCTATCCAGATGCAACATCGATCCGCTGAAAGATTGTTGGAAAAGGCACCGTAAGTGCGCCAAAATCTCTTTCAAGAGGGGATTGTTGAAAATTTACTAATGTGGAAGTAAGTATATCCCATTATTTATGACTCAAATAATTGGGGCTCCGCACGTCGGAAACGTCGTTTCCACACGCGTGCACACGTAGTGCCAAGTATCGCAAATTTCATTAGTGAAAGAGATATTGGTACGCATGTAATACGTTTGAGACATAGAATGATGGACGGTTATTGGCCAAATGACAAAGTATTCCACGTTGGTAAACGAAGGAAGAAGTGTAAGATGAAACGAGTTGAAAATCGCCATGAAGGGTCGCGGCGCAACACCGTCGGAGCGCCGCGGCGCCTCCCAGGCAGCACCGCAGCGCTAATTGGGTGGCCGGTCACTGGAGCCGCGACGCTAATTCACAGAGTCGCGGCGCTTCGGAGGCAGAATGCTGCGACGGAAATTGGAAAGTTCTGACTTTTGGGCTGGTTTTGGAGCATTGAATCTCCATTACTTTGCACATGAATTCAGTCATTATTTGGCTGAATGTAACCCCTCAATAAGTGTCATTACATTAACTATTGAAGGCCATTAGTTGGCTAGTTGAAGGGTCATCTCCTTACACTATAAATTGAGGCCTTAGGCTCAATTGTTGAACTACTACACTAAGAAAATACTACAGAATTTCTGAATTCATTTTCTTCCTCTCTAGCAAGCTTACTATACTCAAAGTTCTTCAAGAGTAACACTTGAGTTTTCTTTGCTCAATTGTTAAGTTGTTGTTGTATCTTGGGAGACTATTGCCCGACAACGTACAAGGAGATATACATGTCAATCTTGTCTTAAAGACAGAGACTCAGCAAATCACACAAGGAGTTTGTTTCATTCTTGATTTCCAGTTTTGTTGTATTCTTTAGTTTATCCTTTCTAGCAATCGTAATATTTACTTACTTCCCGTTCCCTGCAATTGTTGTATCCCACACATACAACCCTTCATTTTTCTGTTTTTTAATAATACTTCTTATTTTCATTCAGAAGTTCCCTGGACTCTATGAAAATTATGAGATAATTAAATGGATAAAAATGAGTAATAGAAGAGAAAGGACGTACGAATTGTATTTTCATAAATAAAAGTCATGAAGTAATTAAAAATAATCTAGAAGAACTACGAGAATTCTTTTCTTTCTTTCTACAGTATTAAGTTTTTCTGTTTCAACTTTCAAGTATTAAAATTCAATGTTGTCTTTGCTTCTTGAACTATACAAGTTCCAAATCAAGTTGGATTAACGAACTAAGTCACCTACAAAATCAATATTCAATAATATACAAAATTTCTAACCTAAATACTAGTTTGAATAAATATTCTAAGTATTAGTTGAAGAATTCCGTTCATTTGTTGACCAAATTATAAGGTGATTTTGATATAACCTTTGAGATGTGTCATTCTCTGAATACTTTGAGTTTCTTACTTATCATACAAGAAAGATAATTAAAAATTGTAAACCAGAATTAGGACATCAACCATATGCTTAATTACCTGCTTTAGGCTGCGTGCCCCTTATCTAAAATGACAGGATTATCGGAAGCAAATATAATTAAAAAAAAATATGAGTTGATTATTCAAATGAACCATCTTTAAGCATTTTATTATACACAATATTAAATTTTCATATTCAAAACTCTTCATAGTCATTGAACTACTAGTAAAGTCGTATTACAAATATCAATAAGGTTTCTCCTTCTATTGGATTTTTATTATTATGATTAACATTGACCTTACCAGGTCTTATGGGCAGAATTTTCATAAAGAGAGTTCATATTTAGTATATATATACATGACAAATATTTAATCTTATGTATAAGTGTGATTTTCCGACAAATGAGATTCAAATTGAACCTTTTCTGCCATGGTCTTACTTGAACTCATTGGTAAAGGTGTAATAGCAATGACTAGTTATTTAATCCGAAAATGTGCATTATAATCTATTTGTGGATTATTCTCATCCTAACGTTGAGTTTTGCAAAAAAAAAAAAAAAAAATACAAGCCTGTTCTTTAACATTAATAAGTAATATTGAAATTGCAGCAGATACTATTTTATAGAGCAGTTAAATTTATATATAGTTCAAAGTTTGAGAATTCTAGATATCATTCAAAATATTATATTGGACATTATAAACAAATGCATAAGCAGTAAGCTAAGCATGTACATATAAATATTTAATATATTCTCCTTTTGAAATTTATTGCTATATGGTTTCCGTTGACCTTTACCAGGTCTTACTTGAACTCATTGATAAAAGTGTAATAGCAACAACTAATTAACCTAACATTGTTTAATTCGTCAAAATAATAGAAGTGTAGGAGTATTACTTAACCTTAAGAAATATTGAAAATGTAATGGATAATACACTTTATAGTTAATTTTATAGTCCAAACTTTGAGAATATGCTAGAGATCTTTTATTGGAGAATATTATTAGGTGACGCTTATAACAATTACAAAATTCGAACAAGAAATATTTTTTTACTTCGTAAATCAAAACCATTAAGTATAATAATGCTTCTGAAAATGATTAATCTTTGAAGGGTGTTAGACGTTATTGGTCTAAGTCTTCTCCAATATCGTTTTCAACGTACAAGTGAAAGCTATATTTAGATGACCAAAATGATTAATCTTTGAAGGGTGTTAGACGTTATTGGTCTATGTCTTCTCCAATATCGTTTTCAACGTACAAGTGTAAGCTATATTTAGATGACCAAAGTGTTTACACATAATCCATTAATATTTAATATATCTTAACTCTAGTGTGGTAGTTGGTTTTCAAGGGGCACAAACCTTTCCACTTTTTTACTTCCTTTCCCAAGACATAATTTTTAAATTTTTTTTTTTATAACCGTAATGTTCGGGCCAATTTATGCGCATCTTGATTAATTTTATAGGGGTACATGCTATTTTCCACCAGCACAGGTAATAAAACCCAGGTAACTATTGACCAAGGACAGATAGGAAGATCATCTAATGTTTTTGCCTCCTCTGAGATTTGAACTTGAAATCTCATGGTTACGTTCTCAACCTGTTTCGTTAACCACTTGACCATATATCCATATGCTTATATATTTTTTTAATAACTTAGATATTTTGGTCAGCTTTAACATACCTCAATTTATTAAATGTTTTTTTTGCACAAGACTATAGTCATTGGCGAATTTTGCCAAGATAGCTAGAAAATTTAATATGTCTCCTAGTGTCGTAATCTAACACCACTAAGTTCTGCCAGAAAGAAGCATGAACAATAACCTTGAATTTCCCAAACTCCCCTATGTTAATATTTTTTTGAGAATCCAATATCTAACAAAGAGAAACAAAAGAACATTTAATATTCTTAATATGGTAATATACAAGGGACAGCTAGGAACTCAGTGTTAATCTTCTATATTGATGTATGTATAGCTTTGAGCATTGATATTTTGTTTGTCCATTTGTGTTTAAGAAAATACTGTGATTTCTATCTAATTAATATTTCTTGATGCAATTCTTCCTTTATTTATCAAGTCCTCTGCTCCATGCTTTAATACGAATAAAGGCATAAAAAGGATGGAATTGGGGTATATTTGCACTTTCCTATGTTTATGGATTGGTCCCATGCATTATATTATCACATCTTTATGAGCATTTAGGTGGACCGATCAGTTCACCTAGAGAGTTTGTAGTAATTGTGTTCTTTTACGTATCTAAGTTATGTACACGGGTAACATAAAGATTTTTTATCGATCAATATAAGTTTAATCTATTAAAACATGTTAGTTATCAATTTTATTAGATTACTAATTAATATTATTATAAAATATACTTGTAATTGTCTTATAATTAACGTGATAATTATTAAAAAAAAAATACACTGTTAGGAGATAGAACTTGAAATCTTCCTTTACAAAATTCACACTTTTTTCAGACAAATTGTTTGAATCTATCCCATTTGAGCAAAACATCTTATGTTTCATGTAATGAAAATGTGTTTATTCCTGGTTCCAAATTTCCCTCCAAATCTTCATTCATATTCACAAACTCCTGTAAAGAGAAAAATATTTATTTTCATTCCTATTTAATCTATATTGGATTTCCGATTGGGCTACTGACCCATACATGTGAAGTTTATGATATGGGCCTGTGACTAACAGTCCTAGCTACACTGTATGTACAGATTGGGTTGGGCTTGATGTTGGACCAGGCCTGCAAGATTTAAGACACCGCCATTTTGACTAAAGTTTGGTACAGTGCTGGACTGAAATGGTCTAATATTTTAGACACCGTGTTTGAAGCTGAAGAAGAAATCGAGTTACCTATAGAAAAATCTATGACCAAGTCTAAAGTTTTATGGAACCTTAATTGAGCTTAACATTTAGAAAATTAACGGTTTAATGTATCAACAACCCTTTAAACTTGCCAGTAAATTTAATTTAGAAATTCGAACTACGGTTTGTTCCAATTAAGCACTTAACTACGTGATTTTTTTTTGTTGAGGGGAAATGGGAAGGGGATTACAACGTGGGGATTGAACTTCCACCAATAAGGTGAAAGTTTAGGTAGTAAACCAACTGAGCTACTAGATCCCTATACTTAACCACATGATTAAGTGTTCATATTAGATACTTTCGGTTCAAATTTTAGAAAATCATTTGCACATGTTCTCAAGTGTCGACTACATAGATAAATTAATCACTTAAAATATGTCACATCCTTTAATTATATTCATTAGCCACAGTAAAACGTAAAACCTCAAGCATGTTCCTATTGAGACTGATGTGTATAATTAAACGAGATCACATATTTTATGTAGTTAGCTTAACTACCTAATAGACATTTGAGAATACACACAAAAAAAATTAAAAATTTGAAGCGGAAGTGTCTAATAAAAACACTTCAAGGTAACTTACATAATTAAACAACTAGTTTCTAGGCTTTTAACCAATCATATCTATTGTTTTTGTTATTACAGTTTGTAGCTATGTTTACCTATTTCGCATGTATTCGGGTGTATTCAAATGCATGGTTTCAAAAATACAGTCACTCAAATACATATGTATATAGATTAGTTGAACGACTTATACAATCAAATATTCTACTTTGTCAAAATATAGTCAGTCAAATACATATGTATATAAATCAGTCAAACAACATAAATAACCAAATAGATCTAGTTTACCTAAAAATACAGTCAGTCAAATATATATAATTAAATTTTGAAATTGTGTATTTGAATACACCCAAAACAGGTAAAACATAGCTACCAATTCTAATTACAAATACCTCATAGTTACGGTTTATAATAAAATTAAAGTGTAGTTATTATACTTAAATACCTCATATATGTTAGCAACACTATACAAAAATTCAAACACTTTATTATGTGTTTAGGTACTCAATTGGAACAGGTCATAGTTCTACTTTGTCTAAATAAAATATAGTGACAAAATTAAGGGAGTGTCAATGTATTAAGCCAAAAAGTTAGACATGCTTCTTCAGCCTATCTTGTTGATCAACCTGGGAATATAATGGCCTGAGCATGATTCAAAATATCAATTGACAAAATCATAAATATATCGTCTAGTTGAAATTGAATTTGATATATTTGAATCCCTACGGAGTAAAGTTTTCTTTTTATATTTGCTAGAAGTAGCAGCGCAACTGAATGAGGCAACAACGAAGTTACTAAATTTTACTAAGTATAATATATTGTCGCAAACATTTTAGCAGCATTAAAAGTGGCTACCTAGTGTTATTTCGACAATAATTGTCTGGTCATGCTATTATTTATTGACTGGCATTATCATTAATCATACTTCAAACAGGCCCATACCTGCTATATTGTCAAACTTGGACTTAAAGCATATGGGTCCACCTAGTTTGAAAAATAATTGACCATTTAATCATGTTTGATTGACTCTTTCTTTATGTTTGAATCTCTTTCTTGAATCTCATTTTAGATTAGCTACAAGATTAAATGGTCAAATTAATTTTCAAACTCTCAAATCAATTACTAGTATTTACCAAGAATGTTGAGCTGAGTATATAAGTTATAGATCTAGGAAGCAAATAATATATTTGTCCAAAATGGTCCATCAATCCATAATTAATTTCTTATATATTGAGGGTTCCACATATTTAATGGAGTAATTCAGATTGCGTTGTTCATAGTGGTCCAGAACCATGGAAGAAATGTTGATACTTTTTAAGGTTCATGTGGCATTTGTGCATATTGAGCATATTATTTTAAGCTAAATTAAATAGGAAGAAAATAGCACAAGTGATGACATAAGTTATGTGAGAGAACTTGGAATAAATGAAATGAGGAATAAGATTTTCAAAAGAAATTTAAGTTATATATTGTCAGGGTATGTGCAGAGGAGAGACACAAATGCCCCAGTGTGGAGGTGTGAGAGGTTGGCTATGGACGGGTTCAGGAGGAGGGTAGAGGTAGGCCGAGGAAGTATTGGGGAGAGGTGATTAGACGAGATATGGCGCATGTGCAACTCATTAAGGACATGACCTTAGATAGGAGTTATGGATGACACATATTAGGATAGAAGGGTAGTAGGTAGTCCAGCGTAGTCCTACCTACGCTTACAAACTGACAGTTGTAGTAATATTATTGTAGGTTCGCTTAGCCTAGCATATTGGTAGGCACACTATTGCCTTATAGTTCCTTCACGTTTGATTTATGATTCTATGTGTATATTGTTTGTCTTATTTACTTACATTAGTTGTTGATTCTCTATTGCTTCTTTCTTTTCAGAATTCGCTATCATGACCTACTCACTTTGTTTATCGTACTTTGCTTGAGCTTGTGCCTTGTTTTGAGCCGAGGGTCTCTCGGAAACAGTCGCTTTACCTACCAAGGTAGAGGTAAGGTCTGTGTACACTCTACCCTCCTCAGATCCCACATTGTGGAATTTCACTGGGTATGTTGTTGTTGTTGTATTGTCAGGGCAAATAAGTTTTTACACTATCATCTTACTTTTATATGTTATAGTATGTAATTTATCTTATTTTTAACATAAAAAATCCTATATTATAACGATATTTACATGTAAATAACTTTTAATGACCTGATAATATTAGAATTGTGACTTTTAACTTTAACTCATTTTAAAATGTCTATTTTTCTTTCCTTCGATATGAAAAAAAAGTATAACCCGGTGCATTAAGCTTTCGTTATATGTGGGGTTTCGAAAAGGGCTGGATCACAGGGTCTATTGTATGCAACCTTACTCTGCATTTCTATAAGAAAATTTCCTTCGACATGAAAAAAAAAAGTGCACCCTGATGTACTAAAGCTCCCGCTATGTGCGTGGTCTGAGGAAGGAACGACCGCAATGGTCTGTTGTACGTAGTCTTTGTTGGAAATTTGCCTTTGGCGGGGAGATACGTCCACCCATCTTTGATGAATTAAACACTAGTGTTCCGCATGTTGGAGACCTTGTCTCTTCGCACATGCATGATCTACGAAGTGAGTAGATGACCGTAGGGCCAAGAATCGTCAAATTTCGTTAAGAAATGAAAGAGATATTGATCCACGAAGTAAGGTGTTTAAGGCATGAAAATGTGGTGTGTGACAAATCTACCACAAGTGGGAATAAGAAGAATTGCTCTCTATATAAGTCTCTAATTGGTAAAGGGTTTGGGACCCCAAGGGGTATCCCATGTGTTTAAAGGAGCGAGGACCTAGTTGTGCTTGGGTTCATGGCTAAGCCCACACGCGCGCCGCCCGCCCGTCCGGTCCGATCCGGTCACGGGTCGTGGGCTGTGGGCTGTGGGGACTTTCTGATATTATCTTTTTGGACCAGAGAACTCTGCCAGATGTACAGTTTGATCCCCGGAGTTTCAATTTTTACAGTTTGGTCCCCCAGAGTTTCTGGAAAGTTGGTTCTGCCTCCGTTGGAACTGTTTTTTGAGGCATTAATCAGCCATTACTTGGCTGATTAACTCCTCCATTAACAACCCATTCTTGGGCAGTTGGGCAGCCTCTTTCAATGGCCATTAACAGCCATTACTTGGCTGTTTTAATGCCCTCCCTTAATGGTCATTACAACCTTGTTTGTGGCTGTTGGGCAGCCCCTCTTCCTTGCTATATATTGAGCCTTCTTTGGCTCAATTCGAAGGAAAGACAACAATACAAAGACTGGAAAACACTCAAAATAGTGATCAAAACCACTGCAAAACAGTGGTGAAAAACTGCAAAACCGGTGACGAAAATCAGTGACCAAACCCTCACATATACACAAGATATACACTACAGAGACACACTATATACACAGAGACAAAAGAGAAGAGTAAAGAGAAACTCTTCCTTCCTATTCCATATCTTCAGCAAGTCGATTCATATTTGTTTTCTTCGCCAGGCTCAACCTATTGGCTTTGTAGCGTTGAGATTAAAGTGTTGTTTTATCTTGGGAGACTATTACCCGCTAACGTAAAATCATATATACGGGGCAATCTTGTCTTAAGGACAGAGGGCTATCACTCGACTCAACACACAACGTAACCATCCAGATTTAGTTGTTTCTTGATTTCAGGTTATCAAGATTCAAAACACAACAAGCTTGCGGCAGTTTTGAAGATTAGCCTATTTGTTCAACAAGATTCAATTTCTGAACATTGAATATTTGTTCATCCTTTCGAATACTTGTAATAGTTATTTACTTTCCGTACTGCTTTATAAAGTACCATAGAGTACCAACAGTCTTACCCAACATTTCTGCAAAAGGCTGTTTCTATGGCTTAAATATGTGACCTCTTGATCTTATGACAATAATTTTACTAGTTAACTCAAGACTTCCCTTCTCCTTTTACGGGGAAACAAGATTTTTATTTTGAAAAAATGATAGTTGGCACAAAGGAATGCTGAGTTCTATCAATTTCTCCTCCTCCTCCTTTACTTTCTGACCAAACAAGAAAATGACATTTATTGATCACTTTATAACACAATGACTATCTCGTATGCATAAAATTGTACTAAAGCACCAAAGACAAAAGGGCTTCATTTTCTTCTTTGACTATGAAATTTAAGCACTTCTATATGAAATGTTATCACATAAGTACATTGTACTAGCTAGAACCTAAATCATTAAAGTGGCTAGCATCTTAATTGTATCGTAATCATTAATCACCAACCAGAGAGTACCATTAAACTATAATCAAGATATGCATGTTTTCTATAATTAAGTACGACAACATGAGTAAATATGTAAAAGAACACGGGGGATTATGAGGGGTCATCAAGTTCAGAATGTTAATTTAATGAGTTTAGAGTTACCAATAAATCCATCACCTTGTTTGAGTTTTGGGTTCATAATTCAACATATATTTTCAGCATTCTTAATGAAATTTAGATAAATAAATTCATGGTTGTCGTAAAAGTTATGGCTTCAAGTGAACCTACATTTATACTACTAAATCCTTTCCTAGACTATATATATTTCAGACTAGTACTACTTTTTTTTTTTTTACTTTCTCACACAGTGTCGGTACTCACATTGAAGTCCTGACTAATCCAGATTCGTCCCACGTAAGATCCATTTAAGACGGAATCGTTCCCTAACATGTTTTTTTCCATACTCCGGGCTAAAACCCGAGAGTTTTAATTAAGATTGATGATTATATTCATTCCACCACAACACGTGTTGATTTGGTACTACCTTCTCACTTACTCTCTTCGTTGCCATATTAGTCTTTTTGGCAAGATGAATTTGTTACAACAATTATTTTAGGAAAACAAGAAGTATTACTGTTTTAATTATTGGAACATTAATTAAGTGAGACGTCATAGTTTCAAAAAATACTTTTAGGATCAAACCTATCAAATCTATTTTTTAAAGAAGTGCAAAAACAGTAAAAAGGCGGTAGCATTTTGTTTGCAGTCAATATAGCATGTTAAGGTGTTATCCTATATTCACTTTCAGGTAGCTAGGTCCATGTGAAATTAATTAATAACGATGGGACCTGCAATTTTGGGAGGTGGAGAATGTAACCTTTTGTCTTAAACTTGTAAGCTTTTGTCTTAAAATTATAGGTATAAAACCGGATTGTAGGTAATGAAAATAGGGTTAAAGTGTAGTCAAAAGGTTAAACAAGAGAAATGATGAGTCGAGAGATGACTCTCTGTCTTTAAGACAAAATTACCCCGTATAAATATTTTTACGGTATTGGCAATAGTCTCCCAAGATAAAACAACAACTAATCAATTGCACAAAGCAAATACAATTGATTCTAGCGAAGATAATGAATAAGAACAGATTGTTGAAAAAAGAGAGCGGAAAATATTTTCAACCCGCTTTCTGTACTTTCCGTTTTTGTGTGTATGTTTTGGACGATGAACAAAACAGAAAAGAAAAGCTTGTTTGAGTTTCTGGACATAAAAGATGTGTTTTGCGTGTGTTAGTGTATCTATGTGTCTTTGAGTGTGTCTCTGTAATTTGAACTGAAGTGTTCAATATATAAGACCAGAAAGGGAGGCCAACAATCATGATTGTTGATGTCTTCAACGTCTTGACCTGTTGAATAGTCATGACTATTGATGTCTTGATCTGTTGAACAATCATGATTGTTGGAGTCTTTTAGACTGTTGTGATGTTACGAAAATTTCAGGGACCAAAATGTAAATAGTTAACATTTCAGTGACCAAAAAGAAAGTTTCGGAAGAAAGCAACAACCCGTGAACCCGTGAACCCGAGACCGAGCTCGAGCCCGGACGGGACGGGAAGGGCGGGCGGCGACGGCGCGTGTGTGGGGCTTAGCCCCGAATCCAAGCTCACCTAGGTCCTCTCCCTTCTAAACACAAGAGTTACCCCCTGAGGCCCCAAACCCTTACTCAAACTTAGAGTTTATATCTAGCATAAACTCTCATTCTTTTACCAATGAGGAAGATTTGTCATTTTTGGCCAAAAAATACTCCATCTTTTCATGTCTCAAACACCTTACTTTGTGTACCAATATCTCTTTCATTTCTCAACGAAATTTGACGATACTTGGCACTAACATCATCTACTCACTTAGTAGATTAGGCATGTGCGAAGAAATAATATTTCCGACAGGCGAGACCCACATGTTTAAATAATTAAAGATGGGAGAGAAGACTCAAAATATAATAGCATTCAGTTTTAGTACGACCCCTTCATTAATTCATCTGAACAAAGAAAACCCCACATCTAGCTATGATTTATTCCTCATATCTCTCTAGAAAAAATCCTTCTCTTTTCATAGTGATTTAATTTGTCTTGCATTTTGAATATGTGTATATGTGTATATTTTACTGTTCAAATAGAGTTTATATCTACGTAATAATGTTGCAAAAAATATTTACATAATTAAGAAATTTATAAGCTAAATTTTAATTATTTAATGTGAACAAGGAAGAGAGCTTTTGAGTAATTGGTAAAGTTGATGTCATGTGACCAGGAGGTCATGAGTTCAAGCCGTGGAAACAGTCTCTTGCAGAAATATAAGGTAAGGCGGCGTACAATAGACACTTGTGGCCTGACCCTACTCCGGACCTCGCGTATAACGAAAACTTAGTGCATCAGGCTGCTCTTTATTTTAATGTGTTTTGCTTTGACTTTATTAGATGAAATTCAATGACCATAGACATTGACAGAGTAACGGTACTAGCTTATTCTCATGTCGATTGATGCATGGTTGTCTTTATTCTATGATCCACGGTTTAAAAGTAGTAAGTATGGGTAAGGTATACACTCTATTATTTTTAAATCTCACTTTATGCAATTTTACTGAGTATGTTGTTATAGAGTATTTTTTAAATGAACGTAACTTTTCCCAGGAAAAATGAGGTTGCGATTTCAAGGCATCCCTTAAAATTACACATCTAATCATGCAGAGACATTCGGAATAAGAAGAAAGTAATTAAAAACTATAGTGTTGGAGGAGAAGCTACGGACCCTGTTACACTGTACATGTATCATCAGTCATCACAATTGAAAAAAATGGCTAGCATTGGTAATATGTATGGCCTACTAGTTAACCAATTATGGAAGATTGTAAAACTTAACGCAGTCATGGGTCTCTATTTTTCTCAATAACCGATATTTATATTGGGACCTGATTAAATTCATGCGGTAAGTTTTATATTCAGAGTCATATCTAGTATTTTAGGTAGGGGTTTAATTTCAATGCAGAGCATTTATTTATGTGTAAAACATTACTAAACTTGTATAAATATTAGATATGAAATAACTTTAAAAAAGATATAGGTTCAATGCTAAAAATCATAAGATTGAGCTTATAGATTTTAAATCCTAGATTCAGTCTCCGCCCATATTGGGGGGCAAAGTATTCTCTAACAAAAGCGACTCCACAACCGAAAGAACTTAAAATCGAGATCCTTTATTAAAGATGAATGACTTATTATCACTTCACCACAATTCTTGTTGGCAACGCAAATCAATCTTTTTTGCACAGATCAAACGGGAAAAAAAAACAAATAGATAATAGCACTCCGATCCATTCGTTTCTCATCTAAAAGAAAAGGCAAATATTAAAAAGTAATTAATTAAGGAAAACACACCATTTTTATTCTTTCTTTTTCCTTCTTGCGTGGACATCTGAATCTGAACGTACATCTGAATGATTAAGATGTTGTCTCTAGGTCTGAACACTAAATGATTAAGACTATTTATTTTTCAACATCTGAAAGTGTGTATTGTATTTATTTTAACATAACAAATATACAATTCAAATAAGAAAGTAACTAAATATTACAAAATAAATATAAATTTAATAAAATATAATTATTATTTGATAAAAAAAGAAATATTTTATGTTCGTTTGTGATGGTGAAGATGCTCTGTAGTGGTGGTGGTGGAGGTGGTTGGTGTTGTAGTAACTGACTGTGATAGTGGAGGTTGTGATAGTGGTGGTAGTTGTGATGGATAAGTTGGTTGATGTTAGTAATTGGCGATAGTGGTGGCCGAAGAATGTATGGTGGTTGAAAATGGTGTTGGTAGTAGATGGCGGCGGTGCTAGTTATGATGCTAGAGGTGGTTGATAGCAAGGATTGCCCCCGGTGGTGGTAATGACTGATAGTGATGGTGGCGGTAGCGATGGTGGATGTTTATATATAATGATGGAGGTGGTAAGTGTGGTAGCAATTGACAACAATAATTGTCAGTTGTGGTGGTTGGTGGTGGTGGCTGGTGTTTGACAATGATGGTGGTGATTAGTGAGGTGGTGGGTGGGTAGGTGGGTGAAGGTGGTTGTGATGGCAGAAGTGGTTAGTGGTGGTAGGGTGGGTGGTGAGGGGTGATGTGAAGGGGGTGGTGATGGTTGTGATATTTCTTATGGTAGAGGTGGTTAGTGGTGGTGGAGTGAGGGGTGGGTTAGGGTTAGGGTTAGGGTTAGGTTGGAGCGATAGGGTGGGGTTGGGAGAGTGGGGTGGGGATGGAGCTGGTGGTTAACGTTGTGGACATAATGGTGGTAAAAATTATCCATACAAAATTATCTCTTAATGATATTAAAATTTTATTCAAGATCTTAATTATTAAGACATATTCAGACTAAATAAATACTTTAATGTAAATAAATGTATTTAATGGCCTAAATTCTGAAATTCAGACCCCATTAATTGTAAACAAATGAGGTTAAAGAGTAGACATCATCATCATAATCACCATTAACATACTTCCAAGATAAAAGTACTACAATACTTAAAAAATAAAGAGTATCATCATCCTCTTTGGGGCCCTTTATAGTACTAATTACAGTCAAAGTATTTTCAAAAAGGGCACTAGTTCATTAGTCATCCATCACTAGAGATCAGTTCCTAAATGATGATCATATTTTATTTTCTGGCCTTGAGTTGGTTAATTAGTTACATAATCGTATGGCGGGAAAAAGGACTTGCACTTATTTCATATACCTTTATCCGTAGAATTTATAATTAATTTGAAACATTCGATATAAAATTCAAATATGTAATTTTATCAAAAATATTAAGAAATTTTGGTGTAAAATGGTAATTAGCAAAATGCATTATCTATTCGCTTGGCTTATAGGTATTACACATGCTGGAAAGTGAAAATGAAATTCCTTTAAAATGTTCATTTATGTCTTCATGTGCTTCAATTGGAATATATATAGTGATATATTTTCAAATTAAGCATATTTTACCTGAACAGACGATACTACACAAACGAAATAAAATAAGACTATTATACATATTAAAGGTGAGAGGAAAAAAATTAATTCAGACACGATACACACATCAAACCATTGTTAATTTATCTAAGTAAGTGACAAAATAAGATAAGATTATATTACATATATGTAATTTAATTATGGTCAACGATCACTTATATATAAAAATGTATATCATGCATCTATCGATTTAATGTATGAACTGAGTTTGTAAAGTTTTGTTCCTCAACTAACAAATAAAGCAAGCCAAATAAGATATGTAAAAAGTTAGTCGCACCTAGTTGTTATCCCAAAATTAATGTATTTTACCATGGCTATGTAATAAATAAGGTGAAATGCATAGATAGATAATCAACTAATCTGCTTAAGACACATGTCAGGTTATCTGAATAAGTTTACCGACAAACAATATAATGTGTATGTCCAAAGTTAACTAAACCTTTTTTTCGATTCTTAAAAGTTATATATATATACTCGATAGTCGATAGTGACTTCTGCTTGATTGATTGCTCCACTTCTGTTTGGATCTTGCTCTCCTTGACCCAACTAATAATTTCAAAGGGAAACAAAAACACCCGCAAGGGATAGCCAAGTTGGTGTAGCAGTAGAGCGCGGGACCGCAAGGTCACGAGTTTGATCCCCTGCATAAACTTTCTTGGTTGAGCTTGTCACAATGTCACACATGGCTTGCCAAGTGTGGTTAATCGGTTGACGTGGTTTGCAGGCTATTGCGTCAATCGGGGTTTACCATGTGCGCATTCGAGAGAGTAGCGGCTGCGGATTCCTTCGTAAAAAAAAAAGGAAACAAAAACAAATTTAAGAAATAGAACGGATTACCGGGCAAAACATTATACATTAATTCAATGGAATTGCATAAAGAAAACTTAGGTACATAATTTTAACCACAACATTGTATTATAAAAGTACAAATGTTTATAAACAGTCTGTTTGAGTGAAATTTACCATCTTACCGTGTGTGGGGGGGGGTGAAAATGATGTATCTATAGAGTAAAAGTAACCTATTTTCAATACATATAACTATAAACGTGTGTTGGCCTTAACATAGTTAGACCAAATTAACAAATACTACTATTTCTGCTACATATCATAACAGCTAAAGAAATAAACCACCAGACATCTTTTGTTCAAATCTATTTGAGGATAAAATATTATGGGATTTCTTTTATTTGTCCGAACTTTGGTGGACATAACTAAGCGGTATTTGTGTTAAATGAAGATGCAAAGTACCTCATATAATTAATTGAGATACATATAAACTGATCCGAACACTACAATTATTTTTAAAAAAAATAAAGAAACAAACCCTTCAAATAAAAGGTAGTAATAGAGATTTTTCTCCCACATTGTACATCATAATGAAGGGAAAAGACATTAGTAATTTGGGCATTAATTAATGAATATAAAGCATTCTTCTTGTTAGTTTCATCCCATGCAGAGACTTTGAGTGCATGTGCTTTAATTTGCTAGAGTTAAAAAAATAAATACATATATAACAAAAGATAGTAAATATTTCATGCTAAAATTGTTTCTACTTCAAAAATAACATACCTTTTTCACATCCAGTTTTAGAAAGAACCAAAAAATAGAGTTAATAGAATTTTCGAGATAGTGACGTGGCATGTGCAAGGTGATGAGAAAACTCCTAAAAATGTCGTTTTGGTCTTAGAAATTGTTAGTTTTTTTCATCAAATACATGGAGGTTCATAATTAATTCCACAACCTTTTTTCCAATTTTATTTTCTGTTCTTATTCTATTTTTTTCTTTATTTTATTTTATACTTTTAGAATGTTTGGTCAAGTTTCAAAAAATTAAGAATATTTAATTTAAAGAGATGAGATGTTTGACCAAGCTTTTGATGAAGAATAAATATTTTTGAGTAGTAGAAGTTGTTTTTCAGCTTTTAAGTAGAAGCTGAAAAAAGTAATTTCTCCAAAAAAAATCAAGTGCTTTAATTTTTTTCAAGACAAGATTACTCATCTAAAATTCATATTTCCAAATTAAAACTAGTATTAATTTCCCCCTATTTTGCTACATAAAAATAAATTTAAAAATATTTTTTTTGTAACCAACTGTGAAGTATTACTATTACTGTCAAAATAATTACACTTTCAGAGTATTTTTCGATTAACTACTACCTTTTAGCTAGGTGTAGTTAATCATCTAGAGTTTAACATTTTGCATCTATTCTCTATTCTACTATTTACATATTTGGTCTATCCAGTGTCTACATTTGACTGGTTTTCTGGAAAATTTTACTATTTCTATCCTCGTACAAATTCCAGCTTGTATTTGAACTTTTACAACCCTTACATCAGTTTCTCCATTCTTGAATATCATCTTGTTTCTTGCTTGCCATGTATAGTAAATCATGGCTCCCCATATTGGTGCAACAATCTCCTTCTTGAATTGTCTCCATTTTCTTCTTTTTATCCACTTTATTCTTACTTTCACTTCCATTTGTCTGATTGTAATGCCCAGCCATTTTGCTACTTCTTCTTGTAGTGTTGTGTACTGTTTGCATCTTCCAAACATGTGTGGTTGAGTTTCATCATCCTCATGTAGAGCACATTCTGCATTTTGTATCATCCACTAGAATGTTCATGCTCTGGAGTCTCTTCTTTGTTTGTAGTATGTTTCTGTAAGCTAACCATAATATAAATCTTTGTTTTGGTTGCATTATATTGTTCCATAGTAGGTCAGCATCATCCATTTTTCCATTGTACCTATCAAGCTAAGATAACAATTTTGTCACAAAGTACCTTCTATTTGTTGTTAACTGATATTGTCCATTGCAGTACTAATTTCTCATCTTTTCTTTGATAGAGTTTATTTTCCTCCAGTACCAGTTGTTTTGTGTGGGTTTATGTTTCCATATGTCATTACATATTTTCATATATACTTCATGTACCCATTTTACCCATAATACATCATTCTTGCATGTAATTTGCCACAATAGTTTCCTTACTAAAGAAATGTTCCAATTTCTATTGCTTTTGATATTCAAACCACCATATTTCTTGGGCATACATATTGTATCCAAGCCACTAGTGACATTTTTCTCTTTTCCATATTCCCACCTCATATGTATTCATTGCATTTCCGGTCTACTTCTTTTAATACTCTTTGGAGCAGAATGAACACATCAGCCCAAACGTTGTATATAGTGAACAACACAAAATTTATAACTTGTAATCTGCCTGCATAGGATAGTTGTTTGCAGTATCCATTCTTTATTTTGTTTGTGATTCTATCTACCAATTGTTGGCATTCCATTATACTCAATTTCTTAGATGATAGAGGTAGTCCAAGGTATTTTATTGGTATAGTTCCCAATGTAAATCCAGTCTTTTGCAATATTCTTCCTTGAGTTTCATTGTCTACTCCAGCTATGAGTATATTAGATTTTTCACAATTTGCCTCTAATCCAGTGACTTTACTAAAATGCTTCAATGCCTCCATGATTCTAGACATAGATGCCTTGTTTCCTTTACAAAATATCATAAGGTCATCAACAAATACCAAATGTGTTAATTGTGTAGTTTTACACATTGGATGGTATCTAACATCTGGTAATTCACTCATTTTTTAAGTATTCTAGATAGGTATTCCATCATCACTATTACAAACAACAGTGGTGACATGGGGTATCCTTGTCTAAGGCCTCTTTGTCCTTCAAAGTATCCATACCCCACTCCATTTACATTCATTGTAAAAGTAGTAGATGTGACACAAGTCATGACTAGCTTTGTGAATGGTTATGGAAATCCAAACCCTCTCAATGCTTTTTCAATGAATTCTCATCTAACCATATCATACGCTTTCCTTAAGTTAATTTCATCATACACCTAGGGGATGTCTTCCTAGTATAATGTCTTAGTAAATTATGACATATTAAGACATTATGAATTAATGATCTATACTCCACAAATGCAGCCTGATTTTCTGCTATTAGTAATTTTAATGTATTCCTTAATCTGACACAAATCATTTTTGAAATATATTTGTATACTACATTGCAGCAGGATATATGTCTGAATTGACTAATAGTTTGTGGTGTTTGTACCTTATGGATCAATGTGATGATGGTGGCATTAATTTGCTTCAACATCTTCCCATTCTCCATGAATTATAATATAGATTTTGTCATGTCTTCTCGTATTACTTCCCATGCATCTTAGAAGAATCCACTTCATACCCATCTGGTCCAGGACTTTTGTTTCTCCCAATGTTGAATATTGCTTTCTTCACTTCCTTTGGTGTATAAGATTTTATTAGTTCAAGTTGTTCTTTTATTGTCAGAGTGTGGCCATTTTCCAAGAATAGCTTACATGCCTTCCTTTTACCTTATGTTTTTTTTTCCAAGATGTCTTTGTAGTACTTCTACAAAATATTGGCTATGACTTCTAGATCAGTCTGTGTAGTCCCTTTTCATCATTTAATTGTACTATTGCTTGTTGAAGTTTTATGTGCTTTATTATTAAGAAGAAATATATGGTACAATCATTACCAAGTTTAATCCAATTACACTTGCTTCTTTGTTGTAAGAAGGCCTCTGCCAGTATGATGATCTTCTTAATTTGATGTATTTTTCCCTCTCAATTATTGCCTTTCTTTATCTAATGGCCATTCTTGTAATTTTTTCTGAGCTTTTTCCAGTGTTGTTCTATCTTCCTCTGCTTCCACAATTATGTTTCTAAAATGTTCTCCATTAAGTTTTCTTATTTCCTTTTTCAACCACTTTAATTATTTAACAACTCTCATCATCATGCAACCTTCTATATTTTGATGACATACACCTTTCACCTTATACAGAAAGCTAGGATGATTAGCCTATATATTGCGGTATTTGAAAGGTTTTCTAACTCTTTTTGTTTTCCCAACTAGAGCCACTTTTACTAGGACTATGGTCACTAATTCCTTCTGGTAGGAATTGTACACTGAATGTTGGCATGTTGTTCAACCACTTATTGTTGATGAACACCCAATCAAATTTTGAGTATATCTTTTTTCCTCTTTTTTTTGTCATTTCAGGTGTACCTATTCCCATGGAAAGACAATTCTATCAACTCACATTGTTTTACACAGTTCTTGAAGTCCAGAATTTCTACTATACTGATTGCATTTCCTCCTATTCTATCATCCAAGTTTAACACTGAGTTAAAATCCCCCATTAGCATCCATGGTTGGTTTGTACCTCCATATACTATGTCCAGATATTGCCATAGTCTTTTCCTTTCTTCCTTAGTATTAAAAGCATAAACCATTGTCGTTATGAATGTCTTCTGTATGCTTACATTCATTACTTGACATGTTATGGCTTGTGCAGTACTACGTACTTGATGTACCCTGAACATGTCAGGTCTCCAAGTGATCCATATTCTATTATTGTGTTGATCAAGATTGGTTACATATTGCCATCCATCAAACATCAGTTTTGCAACCTTATCAATATTCTTATTCTTTATTTTATTTTCTACTATGCCCATTTACTCAATGATATCTTTATTGCAAAGGAGTTTTACCTCCTTTTGTTTGTTAGGGGCATTTAATCCCCTAACACTCCAGCACATGATATTATCCATGTTCATCTTGGGGGTTATTTGTGCCTCCCCCTTTTTAAGTTCCATTAGATCTCAGTTGTATGACTGAGAACTCCTCATCCAGTAGTTTAAATGGTTGAACTTGTTTTTCACTTTGTCTTCCTAGACTCATTTGTTTGCTCTGTGTAGCCCCCTGTTGTTGGTCTGAAATCTATTTTCCAGCTTGTTTTTTTTTTTGTAATATATTCCTTCTAGGATTAAAAGAGGTAATCCATCCCAGTTGTATATTTCCTCCTCATCTTGTTGGTTTGTTGTGTGCTCCATCATTTTTTCCTTCCCATTATCATCTCTTACATCCTTCTCTGCTTGTGTTACCTTTTCTGTACCTTTGCCTTCTCCTGTTGTTGTATTTTGTCCATGACCTTTCTTTTTCCTGCATTCCTTCTCTTCATGTCCATATTTTTTACATTGGTTGCACATAGTTAATTTCCAATCATACTGAATCTTCTGTTCTACTAAATTTTCTTTTTTATTCCTGAAATGTACTTTATCAGGTAATGTAGCTTTCATGTCCACTTCAATCATCGGTCTTGCAAAATTGAGCCTATTTTCTTTTCTGTATGATTATCCACCATCAATGATTTGCCTATAAGGCTTCTTATTTAAAAATATTTATTAAATACAAATTGCTAATAAAGACACTTCTTAAATAATTTAACCAAATATAAAGTTACTACTCCCACAAAGTACTTTTTGATAAGAAAGTAAAGCAAATGACCGAAATTCTGAATGTTACACGTGAAGGCGAATTTTCACTTTAATTTTATGTTCCAAATTAAACCTTGAGATCTAACTATTCATGTGACAACAGTACTACAATTTCTAAGCAGATCATTTTGAGATTAAACCCTTTTTAACTTCTATAAATCAATTAAGTTGTACCTATAGGTAAAAAGAAAGAGGAAAACTTAATCAATTCTTAAAATAGTGTACTAAACAACTAAACATGATTAGAACTTAGAACATCACAACTATATTAAATCACGTGTAACAAAAAATACAATGATATTGGTTTAAAGAATATAATTGTGGCAACATAATATATGAATATATGAACTATAAAGCAAAGAAAGCTTGCAATGACCGATTTTTTTCTTTTTCTTATGAACTTATTTTAGATGCAAGAGACTTGAAAGTAAATATTTATAAAATTATTTTTTAATTAAAATTATAAAATATTATATTCACTTTTTTTAGGATTAACTACATTAAGCAGTACTATAACTCAGTTACGATGGATTCCTGTATTTTAAAATCAAATCCTTACACCTCCTAAATTATGAAAATCCCACACTTACATTTCCTTTAGTTTACCTAGCCTAGTTTTAGTCTATCTGTAATTAAGTCATAGTACGAGTGTTTTATTTTTATTAATCCCCTTTCATTAGCCTAACCAAATTTGTACATTCCTAAAAATAGAAGTTCGGTTCCCTATTCCCAGAAATACTAAACGCCGTTAAGTTGGTTACAATCACCGTTATCTCATCACTCCTTATAAACGGGGGGAAAATATAAGTTTACTTTCCTTGAGCATTCACCTCCATTTATGGCTTTTATGTTCCTTTCTTCATACACACCCATTTTAATGTATTGTTGAATACTTAGCTCTTAGCACTAATATTCTTCATCGATTTTCAATCTTCCATTTTTTTTTCTTGGGAAAAAAAAGAAACCACAATAGCGCTTTCACACTCCACCCATTTCAAAAAGCTCTACAGTTTTTTTTTTTGTGTAAAAAAACTGGAAACCCCACTCAACAGTGAAAACCCAATTAGGGTTTCTTGAAAAATAAAGGTGAATTTATTTAGTTTTGTGTGATTTTTTTCAAAAAAAAAAAGTACGGTTGTGGGGTTTGATGGTAATGGTAATATGAGCGAAAAGGGTATTATTAGAAGATCGAAAGGTAGTGGCTTTACAAATGGGTATGGTCAAATTGTGGAGATATAAACAGCATTTTGTGTTTTCTTGTTCGCCGTCATCGCCGTATGGGGCGGCGGTTGCGCCGTCGTCGCGGCGGCCGATCTCATGGACAGCTATTTGTGGATTTATGCTTTTTGCTTTGGGGTTGATTTCACTCTTTACTGGACACGTGGCATCCAATCTTGAATGGTACTCTCAGCGACTCGTCAAACGAGCTTGGTTCTATAAACTGGTAATGCTAACAAAATGTTAAATTTTTAGTTATACAAAAATGTTATATTTTTCTTTTATGTTGTGACCCTTTTCAGCTCCAGTGTAGAAAAACTGGTAATGTAACAAAATGTTAAATTTAATTATAAAAAAAATGTTAATTCAGCTCCAGTGTAATCGAGGAAAAATGGTCTGTGGGAAGAACTGGTAATGTAACAAAATGTTCAATTTTTCCTTCATGTTGTGACCCTTTTCAGCTCCAGTGTAAATGTGTAATTGAGGGAAAATGGTCTGTGGGAAAAACTGATAATGTAACAAATTGTTGAATTTTACTTAGGTTGTGACCCTTTTCAGCTCCAGTGTAATTGACGAAAAGGGTATGTGGGAAAAACTGGTAATGTAACAAAATGTTAGTTTACTTATAAAAAAGTGTTAAATTTTCCCTTATGTTGTGACCCTTTTGAGCTCCAGTGTAATTGAGGAAAAGGGTATGTGGGAAAAACTGGTAATGTAACAAGATGTTAAATTTTACTTATAAAAAAATGTTGAGTTTCCCTTATGTTGTGACCCTTTTCAGCTCCAGTGTAATTGAGGAAAAATGTTAGGTGGAAAAAAATGGTAATGTAACAAGATGTAAAATTTTACTTATAAAAATGTTAAATTTCTCCTTATGTTGCGACCCTTTTCAGCTCCAGTGTAAATTGAGGAAAAATGGTCTGTGGGAAAAATTGGTAATGTAACCAAAATGTTAAATTTTTACTTAATAAGAATGAAGTTTTCCCTTATGTTCTGACCCTTTTCAGCTCCAGTGTAATTGAGTAAAAATGGTCTGTCGGAAAAACTAGTAATTTAAGAAAATGTTAAATTTCCCCTTATGTTGTGACCCTTTTCAGCTCCAATGTAATTGAGGAAAAGGGTCTGGGGGAAAATAGAAAAAGGATTATTTTTTTTGGAAATGGGTAATATCCCCGGAAGCTAAATGAGTATTAGCTACAATTGGTATTTGATAATGTGGTCTTCAAAGTTTTGATCTTTTTGAACTCTTACTCCTATTTGTAGCTAGAACATGGAAAGTCAATGGTGATGTTTGGCCTCTTTCTATATATGTGCTAGTGTTCTTTTTTAGGGGAGGTAGGAGCTCTTCTATTTTTTGAGGAACTTTGCACAAGTTGGCCTACTATCTCTTGTAAATTTCATGCAGACTCATTGAAGAATATAACACAATGGAAACAAAAGATCTGACTAGGTGACACCTGCAAGTTGGGATTAAGTCTTAGTAATGCTGTTACACTTACAGTACCTTCATAAAAGAAAATGCCATTACACTTCCATAGGAGTTTTTTGGGTTTGTTAGAGATTTGTATGTTGGTGGAAATTTAGGAAACTACTAGCGTTAGAACACTCCTGATTGTCTCTTTTCTCATGTACCCCTAATATGTCTCAAAAGTTAAATTATTTGAATATCGGAACAGAGGGTCCAAATGCTACAAAATGCATATTGAGGATTCATATAGTCGCTTTCATTAGTCTGAGATTGAGGCAAAGTAGTTGTAGTAGAAGAATTGAGAAAGGATATGTCTCATGTGGAAATGAACTCTCTTAGATATTAAAGAGTTTTGTTTTGTAAAAGAGAGAGAGAGAGAGAGAGTTTTGTGTTTCTTGTGCTAGATCTTTGTGGATGAGTGATCGAAAGATTTTCTTCTGTTAGATGAAATACTGGAGAAGTTATGCCATTGCTGGTAATCTGACCCAAAAGTTAATTAGAAAAGCCCATATTTGTGGCTACGACACTAACATGCATGGCAGTGAAAACTAAGTTTTTGCGTTGAGTGTCCTGGTATATTTAAGCATCACATTTTTGTTCTATGATATTATCCAGGATGGAAATCATCGTGCATCGATTGACATTTGGAAATCAAGGTATTCAAGTTTTTACTACGGATGCAGTGAGAGAGGTCCTCATTTTTCTTGTAAGTAGTGCTTCTACATGGTTTCCTTGGATATTTCTAGTCTAAAGGCACATAATGATTTTTTTTGAGTAGTAGTTTAAGGTATGAAATAATATTTCAATCATTTCCTTTTGTTATTGGCTTGAGTTAATTCGTTGGTTTAAACTGAACCTGATTTGACTCTGTAATTTTGATGGCTTTGGCATCTTATAATTAAGAAGATGTAGTAGTTACATTTACACCTTTCATTATGAGTTCAACTCGAAGGTAATAACATTAGTTCTAGTTAACTATTGCAGTATATTACTTTGTCTGGTTCATGCGAGAGAATAAAAAGAGACTGCCCCTGCCTGAATTTTGTGTTCTTTTTTCCTATTATTCTGTTAGGCAAGGAAGTAAAGGAGAGAGAATTAACTTGTCACATCCTACTTCTAAGCATTGGGGAGCTGAGTGCCGAACTCTTTTACTGTTCCCCCTCTCAAATCGAATAGCCCATGACCCATCCAGCCCTTACCTTTATTCCCCTACATTTTTCTCAGCTTTACCAAGTTAAGGTTAACTCTGAACTCTAAGTGAGCTGGTGGCACTACTATCAATATGTCTTTCCTGGAGCTTGTCTTGTCACTTGTTTAATTTCTTGGTTTGTCATATTTTATAGGGAATGTATTCCAAATTCCAGAACTTCTAATGCCTAAATTAAAACTGTAAGACATTTAACTAACTCATCAGCTTCTTGACCCAAATCTTGGCTCTTTTCACTCCTTTATTCTGTTATAAACTTTAGTCACCGCAAAGGATAAGTATCCTATAGGTAAATCTATTGAAGTTTATAAAATCAAGCTCATGGAAAGAAAGGAATTCAAGGCCTTTTGATCTTAAATTAGACTCAAACAAAGATGTAAGTTTTTGTTTTCATTATGGTGAGAAATGGCTGATGAAATTGGTGCTGCAGCCATGTTAGAATTACTTTGTACATTAAACAGCATGCGATGTTGGACTTTGCTTGTAATTCTCTTCTTGCTGGATATAATCAATAAAAAGAAAGAAAAATACTTGGCAATCAGGAGAATTAGGCTTTTCAAAACCTTTTACGTGCATCTTTGTGATTAGCTGTGATAATTTCTTCTTAAAGGTTTTGTTCTGTGTCTTCTGTCATGCAAGAACACTTATGTATCCCATATTTTCCAGTGTTACTCTTTACTTTTAATGAAAAAGCATATTCTATAATGTTTCCATAATGAAACGCAGCCGCTGAGCGTGAGCGATCTTCAAATGGATATCTGCTTATTGCAACTAGTGGAGGTCTCAACCAACAAAGAACTGGCGTAAGTATATTTTACTTGCTTTTTTGTTTGATGAGGTGATTTTCGGGCCAGCTAGCGCGCCCTTTGATTATTCCATCGGGTACCTGCTACCTCTCACCAGCATAGGTACCGCGTAACTCTGCCACCAAGGCTTAGACAGATGGAAAGAAATCACCTATATATTTTACTTGACTTTCTCTAAAACAAATTGACTTTACATTTAGTCATTCACTTATCTTTGCGCCTCTGTGATATTTTAGTTTTGCTTTTTTACTTCTATGTCACAATCATCTAAATTTTGAAATGTATCTCTTGCTTATCAGATAACTGATGCTGTAGTTGTTGCACGGATTCTCAATGCCACTTTAGTTGTACCTGAGTTGGATCATCATTCATTTTGGAAGGACGAAAGGTTTGTCTGCTTCTTTTAGTTTATTGGAGGAGCATGTGTATTTCTTGACTTCATGGTAGATCACAATATCTTAAGCAAGTTTGTGATTTTTTCTTACTGAGAGCTTGTTTATTTACTTGCAGTGATTTTTCCAACATTTTTGATGTTGGTTGGTTCACCTCTTACCTTGCAAATGATGTCAGAATTGTTAAAAGAGTTCCGGAGAAGGTCATGACGTCAATGGAAAAACCCCCATATACCATGCGAGTTCCTAGAAAATCGGAGCCTGAATATTACTTGGAGCAAGTATTGCCTATACTCTTAAGAAGACGGGTAAGTAATATTTGGTGCTGAACAACGCTTCATATCCAAGAAATAGTATTGCACTTTAGGAAATGTTGTGCCATTTGCTGCCTGACCTCCTGTTCAATGAGCTCTATGTTGACCTGCAAGAGCAAAAGATGCAACTTTGATTTGGATTTAGATCTCTCTGTTCTCCTGATATTAGATTAACCCATTGCCAACCTAGCCAGTCTCAATTTCAGACATGGCTAAAACTTGTTTCCAGGCCAGTCAGTTCTTTTGCCAAGAAGTATCATTTTTGCTCTTCTTTTTGGGCCAGCTGTATAATAGCATGGTTGGAATATATAAAAGATAATGACATGGTCGGACTACTCATCATCTTTTGTTCCATAGAGGTCTTTCCAGCATTATTATGGCTTTTGTTATGGTCATTAGTTAACATGATCATGACATTTGTTGTAGGTTTCTGTCTATAACCGTGTGCTTGAAAGGACAATAATTCATATTGCTCGGCAAATGGGGAAGTGGAAAAGTAATAAACTTAGCTGCTATGCTTTACATTTTCTTTTCCAAGTAACACATACTTAGTGGTCCGGCCCTTCCCCGGACCCCGCGCATAGCGGGAGCTTAGTGCACCGGGCTGCCCTTTTTTTAACACTATGCTTGTAATTTCTGCTTTATCATCTAAGAGATATTTTTAGCAGTCAATCATTTTTCTTTAAGGGAGTTAGTCATATCTAATTATGCTTTCCTCTAAAATGTATCATTCTTGGAAGGTAGTTTACCTAGCCAATTCGGGAACAAACTTGGTATGTGCCATCTTAATGTGTTATTCTTTAAATTGAGGTTTCCTTGTTTTCTTGTACATCAACATCACAGTTCACCTAAGCTGATCAAGTCTTATTAAAGTAAAACAGGATTCCAGGAAGTGCATGACTATGTTAACGTTTTGTTAATGTTTGGGATCCAAATTGCATGCAGGTTCTTCAGTTGACAAAGTTTGACTATCGACTTTCTAGTGACCTCGATGAAGAGCTACAAAAATTGCGTTGCCGTGTGAATTATCATGCCTTAAGATTCACGAAACCTATAAGGAATCTTGGTCTGAAACTTGTACTGCGTATGCGAAAGATGGAAAAACGTTTCATTGCAGTCCACTTGAGGTTAGTTTGACTTAGTGCATTAGAAAGTTAGGCCTTCTGATATTCTCAAGCTTAATTTTTCCCTAGCATTTTAAGAAAGCAACGATAGTGAAAATACAACTGAGAACTGAAGTTGCAGTTGTTTAGGCCTTTTGAGTTTCACATGGTTACTTTTGACATGTATATTTAATTTTTAATGGAGCTAATCACACACACTTCAGTTAAGGTTTGCTGTACTGTAGGGAAGGATCTTGTCTTTAATACAGGGGTTGGGAGTTCTCTATCTATGGCATGATAATGAAGATAACAAAAGACCAGCTTATCTAGAAAAAAAAAGAAAAAAAAGATTGAAATAGGCTGTAATCCATGTTCCCTTAGTAAGAAAGGACCTGTATTTTGACCTTCATTCTTGGTGGTACTTGAGTGTCTGTGTTCGCTAATTGCTTAGAAATTAGAAAATTGTGGCATAAGTTTTCAACTCAGACTTGATAAAACTTTAGAATCTTACTGACGCCATTTGATATTTATCTTCCATAGCAAATACAGAGCAACTCCTTCGACTTTATGATTTCTACTGGCTATTCATGTCTGTTGTGCTTTAGGTTTGAACCTGATATGTTGGCATTCTCTGGCTGCTATTACGGTGGGGGGGACAAGGAAAGATATGAACTGGGTGAGATAAGAAAACGATGGGCTACTTTACCTGTAAGATCTCTATCACTGAAGATTTGCTCTTCTACTTTTATTGCAATTTGCATGTCATTTAGGTGATATCACTTCTGCGCTATGAGGTATATATTGCATATGCATACTATGTTATCTTACTAATTTAGTATTTTTTTATAGAGCTGCAATTTATTGCCAAGCTTGTGAACTCCTATTTCCTTGCTGGCAGCCTCTTCATTATTCATAAAATCTTCTTCACACGTTACACATCTGTTGCAAATCATACCTCTTCTTTATAGACTGTGTTGGCCGTTAGGTCAAGCAAGCTTCTCTAGTCACTAACCATGAAAAGCACTCTACTTTATAAGGTGCTTTGTATCTCCAAATCAATTTCCGTGGCCATACTTGTTCCTAATTTGGGACGAAACTTTATACACAAACTCTACTGAGAAAATGCCATCCTTACGTTTTTCCGCACAGTTCTATCTGGTACTAACTGCTGTCCTTGGAAGCTATTTATCATCTGCAGAGTTACAGTGAATTCTTCATTATTGCATTTTATAAGTAATGTCCACCACAAGAAAGTGATAATTTGTGGCAATGCTGTTAAAAACTTGACATCATATCCTCTTCAGAAACTATGAGTGTTTTTCAACTCAGTAACCCCCCATCCCAAGTTTGGATAATACTAAATAAATTTCTGTACATTTTGTTGGTTCAGGAGTTGAGCCCTGATGAAGAGCGCACACGAGGGAAATGCCCACTAACACCTCATGAAGTCGGGCTTATGTTGCGGGCTCTTGGCTTCAAAAATGACACATACCTTTATGTTGCATCTGGTGAAATATATGGTGGAGAGGAAACTCTACAGCCTCTAAGAGAGCTTTTTCCAAACTTTTATACCAAAGAGATGCTTGCTGGTGAAGAACTTCAACCCTTTCTGCCCTACTCTTCTCGTCTTGCTGCAATTGACTACATTGTATGTGATGAAAGTGATGTCTTTGTCACTAACAATAATGGAAACATGGCAAAGATCCTTGCTGGTAGAAGGTAAGGAAGTATTACTGACTCTCCTTTTTAGCAATTTTCACACTTCTTACTTCTATGAATGCTGCAAGAGTGAAATGGAAGTGGCTCTGTCATATCCCGGGGAAACCATATCCTTTTTTATGACACTGGCAAAATTGGTCATGTATTGGTATTTACTTTAACTGTTCTTTATACATATACCAAAGTGGAGTGGAAGGGGATATCCATGAGACCGCTTCATAGGTTAAGAGGATTAGTTGCAATTCAGTACTGTCATACATTTGAACACATTGGTTTCAACAATTTTGTTCCTATGCTTCTTCTTTCACTCTTGGATACTCATTGTTTTGTTTTTCATACCCATAGGAGGTACATGGGGCACAAGAGGACGATCAGACCAAATGCAAAAAGGCTCAGTGCATTGTTTATGGCACGGGATAAGATGAATTGGGCCACATTCTCAAGAAAAGTCAAATCTTGCCAAAGAGGTTTCATGGGAGAACCTGAGGAAATGAGACCAGGCCGTGGAGAGTTCCATGAATTTCCATCATCGTGTATCTGTAAGAAACCATTCAATTTTTCTAATGTTATAAACAAAGAGAACAAATACCACTTCTCGAGAAGGAATCCAATTGTCTTGGAGTCGAGGTATAGGTACCTACCCAATAGCAGTAACCTGGAACAGAAGAGCTCTCGGAAATTTAGAAAAGGGAGTTTGAGAGACGGGCATGGATCAGTAATAGAAGAGATTGACCCTGCTAATCCTTTATCCGACTAAAATAAATACTATAAGTAGGTTAATAGCTTAGCTAGCATTGTTATAGTTATCTTGTCCTCTCTAACATGCTGCCATTTTCTCTTGATACTTCGGAAAGCTGAAGTGTCAGTGCAAGGTAGCTTCTTAAATGCTCAGGTTTTCCGATCTTGCTGCTTTTGTACAGCAAATCTGTAACCTTCTGTTAATCTGCAATTGTTCATATACTTTGTGTAAGATAGGAATCTAGGGAGAGAAACCTTGTGTTGCCTGGTCGAAGATATATATATATATCACAGTTTTTTCTAAGGCTGGCCAGTGGGCCGGGACGACCCGACCCCGGCCCGACCCCGCCCCGGTCCCGACCCGACCCCGCTCTAAAAAAAAAAAAAAATTTAACGGGGGCGGGACTCGAACTCGGGACGGGACGATGTCTCGTCCCGCCAGACCCGAGCCCGTCCCGACCCCGACCCTTAAACCCCCTTTGCAAAAATAACCGTTGCACCAACGGTCATTTTAGATTATGGCCGTTGGCCAACGGCCATTTTAGGCCCCCCCCTCCCCCAACCCCCCCTACCCCTTAATATTTATTTTTAACCCATAAGTTATTATATTTACACTTTAACCCAATTTTTCAACTATAAATAACTCATTTTTTCTTCATCTTTCTCACAAATCTTCCTACAATCTCTCTAATTTCTCAATATATCTCTCTACATTGTTTGCTAAATATTCAATTTTATTAATTCATTTGGGAATTGGGAGTGAAGTTGGCAACTAGCTTGAGGATCTTCCATCGAGCAAAGTTTCAATTTTCAACCTCTCGATTACACGTCGACGTTACGTCGGCGTTTGGTACATTCGTTCATTCATTAAATTATTATTGTCTGTTTATTTTATTTAGCGCACTTAATTTTATTGTCTTTAATTATTTATTATCATAATTAAAATGGAAGGATTAAAAGGTATGTTTAAGGGTAAGGGTAAGGGTGCTTCTTCTAGTAGAGGCAACCAGGGCAAGGGTACTTCTTCTAGTCATCTTATTCCTACACAGATGATTTTGTTGATACTCAACATTTTCCTACAATACCATTAGATTTAGACGAGGAGTTATTTTCTCGGAACTCAAGAAGACTTTAATTTAGACGATGATCTAGACGATACACCCACTAATATTGATGACAACACGCCCACTAGTGCACCTTCAACCGAAATACCTCCTATTCCCCTAGTATGAGATGAGGTCCAAAGAAACGACCATTAAAATCGATGCATGGACATTTTTTGATAGGGACGTAGAGAATCAAGTAGCCATATGTAAAATTTGTAAAAATGTTTTAAAATTTAAAACTGGAAAAGGTCACGGTGGGATGGGGGGTTTAATTAGACACGTAGTAAGTGCTCATCCGCCTAGGTATGCCCAATACCAGGCTTCAAAATCGGGTGCGCAAACGGCCGCTCCATCGGGTGCGCAAATACCATTAGATTTAGACGAGGAGTTATTTTCTGGAACTCAAGAAGACTTTAATTTAGACGATGATCTAGACGATACACCCACTAATATTGATGACAACACGCCCACTAGTGCACCTTCAACCGAAATACCTCCTATTCCCCCTAGTATGAGACGAGGTCCAAAGAAAACGACCATTAAAATCGGATGCATGGACATTTTTTGATAGGGACGTAGAGAATCAAGTAGCCATATGTAAAATTTGTAAAAATGTTTTAAAATTTAAAACTCGGAAAAGGTCACGGTGGGATGGGGGTTTAATTAGACACGTAGTAAGTGCTCATCCGGCTAGGTATGCCCAATACCGGGCTTCAAAATCGGGTGCGCAAACGGCCGCTCCATCGGGACAAGGTTCACATACGACATCGTCCCGGACCAAGTACGGGGTCAAATTAACCCTATGACGGGGGGGAATTGTAGGCTCTAAATACAACAAACATAGAGATAGGGAAGCAATATCAAAATTAGTTCTTTGTGGAGGGTTTGCCTTTTCATTTCCTTCATCTCCCTGGTTTTATTCATTACATTAGAGATATATATAATCCCGCTTTTAACGGTTTTCCTAGGTCAACTGTTAAGAGAGATGTATTTAAATTTGCGCATGAATATCAACAATATTTACGTTTTTCATTATATCATTTTAATGGCAAAGTATCTATCACGTCTCGATATAGGTCGTAGTACTAACGGCCATGATTATTTAACTTGTAACTTGTCATTGGATAGATTATAAATGGTCTATGCAAAAACGTATTTTAGCGTATAGATATATAGATGATAGGCACACCGGGTACTTTTATTGCGAGAAAATATTTATCAAGTGTGCGATTATTACTGGAATTACCGATAAAATTATGACTATTACATTAGATAACGCTTCTAATAACAATTACGCAATTACAATGTTAAAAAATAGTTTAGCTCCATCTTTTCCGGACCATTTTCATATAAAATGCGCGTGCCATATATATAACTTAATTGTAAAGGATGGTCTATCACTTTTTGAAGACATTCTTAGTAAAATACAATTTGCTATAAACTTTATTTTTAAAAGTAATAAAGTACAACGTAGAAAAGAATATAAAAAAATTTGTCATGATTGTGGACTACCTTTTAGAAGAATTCCACAAGAAGTATCCACTAGGTGGAATTCTTTATACGAGCAACTCCTTGTTGCTTATGACTATAAATTACCTATAACTTTATTTTTTAACTCTCATAATAAAAAGCCAAATTGATATGATTTTAGATAGTGATTGGGAAAAAATTTCCGAACTTATTGTATTTTTAGAGAAATTTTTTCAAGCAACAAAAGAATTTTTCGGTATATATTATCCTACTATTTCAACTATGTTATTTTATATAACTCTAATATTTTTATTACTTAGTGAATATATGGAAAAACCAAATTATAAAGGCAAATTATTAAAAAAATATTTGTCAAAATAAAAAAATATTTTATTCCTATTCCTTCTATTTATATTATTGGTTCTGTATTAAATCCTACTATTAAAATAGACGGTACTAAATCACTAATTGAAACTATTTACGATTGTATAGAAGTACTACCACCTCCAAGTCCCAAAAATCTAAATCACCCACCACCTATTGAACAAACTAAAGAAGAAGTGTTGAATAGCGTAGAACACCACCGCAAAAATATATATAGATTTTATCAACAAGAAAATGCTAGTAACGTACCTGCTACCATACCATCTTCTTCATCTTCAACACAACCTCACAAAAGACATGTTGTTTCTGCGGCTAGTATTGAAAGCCTCGAAAAATAGAATGTGCGGCCGTACCTCTACTAACCAAATTAGCGAGTTGGATATTTTTGTTTTGCGGGGTTCGTACCGTATCAAGAAGTTATCAATGAAGATGGACAAGAAGACTTGCTTTGAAATACTTTGGAGGGGAATGAGAAGACCTTTCCGACACTTTCATTGATGGCTCGAGATGTTTTGAACATTCAAGCGTCATCAATTGCGTCGAAAGCGCTTTTCTCGAGCGGAGATATCAAATAGGAGACCACGGACACTCATTGGCCGGGAGACAGACTTGGAAATTGCGTATTATTCGAGAGATTGGATACGAGCGGAGCGGAGAAGGTGCGGTCAACCGGAGATCAACGAAGAAGATGATGAAAACTACAACGAAATCTTAACCGAAGGTAGTGGAAGCGACGTGGATCAATTTGACCAACAAATACCTATTCCAACCGAAGAACCACATGAAATCATCAAGCAATTAGAACAGATTTTTTGAAAATGTAATTTTTTTAATTGCAATTTTATTATGTAATTTGCAACTTTTGGACAACACCATAAAGTTGCAATTTAGATTTTAGACAATTGTATTTGTATTACAAAAAAATCATATGTCTATTAAATAATATAAGAGGCACAAAAACGACCTTGGGATGTTTTTATTACACTATCTTGTTTTATTTATTGAGTTTTTTTTATACATATGTTATTTAAAAAAAAAAAAAAAAAAAAAAAAAGGAAAACCCGACCCCGCCCCGCCCCGAGCCCGCCCCGCCCCCGATACCGACGGGATCGGGATCGGGACGGGGCGGAGCAGTCCCGCCCAGACCCGACCCCGCTAGGCCCGCTAGTCCCGATCCCGACCCCCGGATCGTCCCGCCCCGACCCCGACCCCGCCAGACCCGAGCCTGGCCCACTGGCCACCCATAGTTTTTTCCACTATGTTCGTTTATTTGATGTGTATCCAGTTACCTGCAATTTAGAGCAGTTTAGTTTATCTAAAGCATACCTCAGGGCAGTCAAGTTTATCTAGAGCAGACTTGAATGAATATCACATTCTGTTGCATTTTTAGCAGTTTCATATTGACCAATGTCATTCCAATCGATCAGTCACTGACAAATACTTAAATCGAATTCCCTCCCCCATCAGATTGAAAAGAAAAGGCTTGTTAAATGAATTTTCCGAGCTCATCAGATTCAAAGCCAAACACACCCACATTACCATCTCCGCCGTTGACTTTAAAGCACCAACTTGTGTTTGCTTTAGATATCATTCAGAGATCCAAAGTGAGTTCCATAGCATATTGTTTGGTGAACGAGTCCATATCAAATATGAAAGGAAAATCATTAAATTATTCAATTGTTAATAATTGGCCTCCAGTGTTTATTACTTATTTATTAACTTTTCGAATTTGCAGTAGAGATACTTCTAATTTCATTATGTATTAACTCAACTTCAAACACAATTGGCAGAAGGTTCATTCTCGTCTATGTACTCACCAGTTTGAGACTTTGAGCGGATAATGTGATTATGTGATTAACTTAATTTCAATGTTTAAACGCACTACGCAAATATTAGAAAGGTGAACCGAGGCATTAAAGGATTAACTATTTGGCAGTCCAATAATGTGTGTAGATCACTCGTTTACTCTCAAATTTTGCTGAACAAACTTGCATTAAATTCTGTTTTGGTAATTAATGAAATTGCTTGCGTATTTTGCCAGGTAAAGACAATCTGCAAAAGACACTAGAAATGAACAAAATTGTTTCAAGCAGGGCATTTTCCAATCGCATGTTAACGTAACAAGACCACCTGCAGGTCTTACGGTAGCATCAAATCCAGACTTGTTTAGTACGAAGGCTGCAAATATTTGATGATAGATTGTTTCAAAATAACTCTAGCAATTTTTAAGCCACCGACATAAACAAGTCCCATTTACAACCTATTCCTGCTAAAACTGTCCACAAATTCTGTAAAGGACTAAATCATTATGAACATCTACTGCCTAAATTTTACAGCCAGGAAGTGGGAACTTCCCATTCCCAATTTCCATCTCTATAATAAATGTACAAGAAAACATTAAACACTAGGCATCCTAATCATCTGATAGCTAAATAGATAATCGGGGTTGAGCAGCAACATTTGAAAGCGCTTTTCCACCTTTAACATTATCTGCGGAGAAAAAAAAACAAGTTTCAAAAGCCAAATCCTGCTTTCCCATTGTCTCGGTAACATAGATCGGTGAAAGAACACAGGCATGAATGTCTGACTGGAAAACTGGAGGGTGGGGACACAAAACACGAGGCATTTCAAAATTTACCTTGATGCACCTCTGCTGTGACTTCTGCCACTTTTATCATGTGACACAGATGGAAGCTTAGAGATAATCAGTGAGCTTTGTAGTCCCTCCAATAACTGCACATAACAAACCAAATACCACTTTGAAACTTCTGTTGGAAATTATCTTTAACCTGTTATTGCAGGCTTGACTTGAGTACCAGTCACGAAGAGCAGGAGAGTGATTTGTTCCAATTGTTAATGGAGACAACATTTACAAGCGCTGATTTTGATCCTACTTTGTAGCCAAATTAGTGGGGATGGCACTGTAATGGTGTAAGCCAGGTACTGGTGACACAATAAGTTTCCAGCATTCTCTTCCAAAGAGCATACCAAGAGCACATTCTTCAAGATGCCCCATATGAAATGAAAATTTATTTCTTGCTTCCCAGCTTATCATATCATATCAGAAAAGAAACGAGCAGGAAATGGACGGCCAATTTTAAATACACAAAACAGGTTAAACCAACTGTCTATTCTCTAAATTGCTTTAGACTCTTTATGATGTAGGCATTTCTATGTTCAATGATGTGTTTTGTTTGGTTAAGACAGAAGATATCCTACTGCTTGAAGGCACTCCAATCACTTGAAACCTAATTTTAGAATATCGGAAAACCTGCTAGCTTAACTAATTCTCTTGTATAGTCACTTAAACATAATTTACCCATAAGCTTTAACCACTCAACTCCAATTTTAGCATACTGATTTAATCCAGACAGCAGTAATTACAAGCGATGAGGCCAAAGCAATCACAACATTTCCCAAAAACTAACCCCAAAATATGCTCAAAACAAACACAGAAAATTTGTAACTACAGTGATGAACAGATGTACCTCTATGTACTTTTTGTGCAACATTGGTTTAGATAATAATATAGAAGCCATGATTGATTTTTTCAGCTCATTATACAACCTGTGATGTAGTACACTGTATATACATCCCAGAATACGCTTGTTACTGGAAATCAACAAACTTATGTTTTACTAATAAAAAAAGAAGTCCCATTCTCACAAAGTTAAATATACTTGAATCAAAGAGAAGGCTTACCCTTGATGTTGGTTGAATCCTTCGGTTTGATCTGCGGGGTTCATTAACTTCAGGTGTCATTTTGTCCTTTACTTCAACTTTACTGGACTTCAGATTGGATACAGGGATTTTCTTCTTCATGCCCTCCCCTCTGTTAGATGATGTCGAAGCTTTCTTTGGGATGTTGGTGGGAAGAGCTACTGAACGAAATTTCACGGGACCCTCAGCTCCTTCTTCCGCGTTTGACACAAAATTGACCACATTAGGCTGCTGTGCTTCAAGCTTATCATACTCAATTGCACCACCTACCATGTGGTCAGCTCCGCTAGCATCTCCAGTGGACGTAATACTATTACCCTTCAAGTTTCTAGCTGAACTAGGAGGCTTGCTTGGTTTAGGAAGTTTCTGTCGAGCTTCAATCCCTTGTTTCTCCTTCAGATCAGTTCTAGAATTGTTTTTCCATCCACCAGCACCTGTTGCTTGAGGCATCAAATATTTCGTGAACTTGGCTGAACCATGTGTCGCATTGCTCTTAGTTGCCCTGTCAGAAACATAATGCTTGCTTACTTCCATAAACTTCCTTTTCTTTCCTGGCTTAGGAACACCAAAAACCTTTGATCCCTCTTTCTGCAAACCAGACCTCATTGTTCGAAGTGTGTTGGGTTTATTGTCATCTTTGCTACTCCCAATAATAAATGTTTTTTCATTGACAGACAAAGGAAGTAATGTTGCTGGTTCATTTGTCACTGGTACCAATGGATCCGTTTTTTTCGACAGACTGTCATTTCCAGTATCCTCACTAGCATAATTGCCCAGCTTCACTCGCTTCTCCTTAGGTGTATCACCCTATTTATGTAATAATAAACAACTTTAGATAAACAACTTGAATAAATCAAATTCTTGCTCATTCAATAAAAAAGAATTAGTAAAAGTATGTACACATGCAGACCTGGGACAAGAAGTCATGTCTTGACCTGGACCACTCAACCCACTCTCCATCTTTCCATACAAGACTTGGTCGAAGATGCCATGATCTGACAACTGCAGTATCTCCATATGCTGTGGAAACGATCCAAAAAATCTTAGCAGTTAATCAACCACATAGAATGGTAGGAAACAATTGAATCTCAAACATTAAAAATACCTGGAAAGTTGACGCTAAATGTTGTCTCGTCCCTTTTGTTCTTCTCAGCAATGACACCCTCTCGCCAGCTAGAACACATTTGACGACAAAGAAAGCAAGATGTAGAAAAAAATGAAATTCACATAGAAAAATCTAATAAACTATCTAAAGCCAAAGAAGAAAAGTAAATCTCCTCGTCCAACTTCAACCTGAAAAAGTCTGAATTACTGAGATCAAAATAATCAGGTTTTTATAAATTACTTCCTTCTATTATTGTTTCAATAACCAAGAAATTCCCAAGGACCATGCTTTTGTCTGTGGCAGGGTTCAAACCTGCAACATGTGCCTAAGCAACACTATGACATGTTGCACTCTTACCAGTACCGACGACCGGGTGGCGTCCAGAACTTGAGCAAGAGATAAAACAATTAGAAGCTTCAATATTTTTTTTTGGAAGCACAATGGGAAACTACATTATAAATTCTATCAAGAGAAGTGCTTTAATTTGGAGGTTCTTGTTACATGCCATAAAGCTTTAAGATGGATAAATAAGAGCTCAAGACATTTTTAAGCTAAGGAGTCCATATTCTTATAACGTCACAAGTCAAAAACATCTATCGTCTTAAAAATTAGCTATGTGAAACCAAACAGAATCATAAAATATAAATCAAAGAATTGTCCTAATGCACTATTATAAATAATACTGTATCCCAAAAGAAAGCATTCCTTGTCAAAGAACAAACAAGACTTGAACTCAATCACTGGGAAGGAGGGATTGGCGACGACTTAATGTGATAATTTGAGCTTACCGGTAGTCAATCCATGCATCAACTCTATCTCCTACATACCAAGTATACTCCTTAACAGCCGCTCTTCGTCTCTTTTTTTCTCCTTGCAGAGCAGTCACCGGATGCGCAGGACGTATTCTTGGTGGTTCATCACTGCCAGCATCTAGAGGTACCCAGTCCTTTAACTGTTCAAGTCCTGAAAGATTGAAAGGCAATAACAGTTTTTCAAGCCACAAAGTCCTTACCCACGACGACAACAACGAACGTCATTGCTTTTTGGTTTCCTAGTCAATTTCTATACAACAAGAACATACCCACTATAATCCCACTAGGTGGGGTCTGGGGAGGGTAGAGCGTACGCAGACCCTAACCCCTAGATTTTGACGGATAGGGAGGTTGTTTCCGATAGACCCCCGACTCAAGTAGAAAATGAAAGCAACAGTAATAATAAGCAGTAATAGCAGCAAGAAATAAGATAACGAAGTGAAAGACACAAGCAGGTAGGAATAAAAAACTAAGAAAAGAAATATGAGAATCAAGGGTCAGGTCTCGACTCATTTCGAAATTAGATTCTCGGGAAGAAAAAAGGTTAGTTCCAAGTAATATTGATAGCACTTTAAACTTGAAGAAAAGCAGTTCTAACTTCTTTACCACTTGCGACATTTATTGAATTAGATATAGATGAGAGACTTCCAATGGTAAAAAGGGCAAGGTCATCATCAAAACCTAAGAAACACAATTTCAAGGCAAAAAAATGGAAAATGGGTGCTTATAGCAAGTCTTGGCTGAAATTTAGAAGAAAATTCTTGGTAAACTTTGGAAGTCACTACTAATGTCACCAACTACACAAGAAACTACCATAGTGAAAAAGATGAATGAAGCATTCAAGGTTCGAATATAATGTCTCTGTCAAAACATGCAAGGAAGTCCATAATTCTCTTTCTCCTTTTCCAATGGACTATCATTTAGCAGATATACTTTCAAGACTAGCAGCTTTTATTTGATGATCCAAGTACCAAAACAAAACAGGTCCATTATATAGGTCCCTAAGGAACCAAACAATTGCTCCTTAAATCAAAATGTCCACCTTTCCGTTTTTGGACATCTCAAGAATACATTGCGGAACAGAAACTTTTAACCCCTATAATATAGTGAAATAAATTACACGGCATCCACCTTTAGCAGCAAACACGTCCAAATTCCCAAACTAAACACTGAATTACTCATCCACGATGCTATAAAAAATTGGAAAGGAAAGTTAACCTATTCCCCTTATGCTCAAGATCAACCCCTCAGTAAATAACTTGTAAACTATGTATCATCTTTATCTTACCTTCATCAGACTGATGGTCGGTGTAACAAACGAGAGCTTTTCTGCTCTTTAAAGTCAACACTTTGGCTGAGTACCAGGCTCTCTTGCCATCATCACCGTCTTTAAAAACCTATCAGTATAGATATCATTAATAAATTAAACCAGTAATGTGTTGCATCATCAGAAAAATAAACAAACAAATAAGCATCGTAGTGCTGAACATGGAGCATGATGGATAAGAGTCTATAAATTGCCAAAGTAAAAAAATAGCAGAAGTCTAAAACACATAGCTTTTGCACGTGCACAAAATTCTCAGAATACAATCCGATGAAAAAAGAAAATTGGGGAGTTCTCCGGGATCTATCTATCTCAAAAGGAACTTACATTGAGTATGTTGCAAGCAATAAGGCAGCCAAAGGATGATAAAGTTACTATTAGCATACCTCCACGAAGGAACCGTCTTGCATCTTGGAGCTTGCCACATCTTCACGTGCTTCCACCAGATCATGGGATGACTCAGCAACTAGACCTACAGTCTGACTCACCTCTGGCATACTATGACCCTTTGCTCCTCTTACCTCCTTCTCAACACCTGTGATAGGAGTTTGAATAACTTCTTCATTTCTCATGTTGTCCTCTATGATATTACCAGATACACTAGTAGGCTCGATGGCAGGGATGGTGGGATGCATCTCTTCAACAGATGGACCCTCAGACCATTTAGAAAAGATGCCAGGAGTCTTTTCAACAATAGGAATACCCGATTCACCCCCATTTACCTTGTTAGCCTTGACACCCTGCCCAGAGAGTGTTTGGGAAATTTTCCAGTAGCCATCTGGACCCGCTTCCACTAATTGAGTCAGAGGCAAAGGATCGGTGAATGCAACAACTTTCCCAGCATGTGACACAGCTTCAGCTGCTAGTTCCGCAGCCTTAACTATAGCATCCAAATTCTCAGCATACCTTGATGCAGCTGAAGCTGCCTCGATCCTTCTCCTCGACGCCTCCCTAGCAGCAAATATAATTGAACTAGAACCATTGCCAACATCCCGACTGTTCAGTACCGAAGCAGGAGTGGCACTCCCCAAGTTGTTCACAATATTAGGGAATGAGACGGCATTGGTTTGAGAAGGATTGCTCACACCATAAGCTATCAGTGCCTCATCCGCCATCAGTTTAGCTTGTAATGCAGCATTTGATGCAAGCTTAGCAGCCGCAGCGGCTGCCTTTGCAACAGAAGTAGCAGCTGCTACAGCAACGGCAGCAGATGTCAGCTTAACCTCAATATCCGACGTCAAATCAGAATTCTTGTGCTTATCTAACCGGCTCCACACATCTTGGCAGTGAGTGACTGCAGCAGCAGCATTCGCAGCAGCCTCTTCTGCCTGCAGCTTAGCCTCCTCAACTTTGCTTAAATACTCCGAAGTTGGAGCCTTTTTTCCTAAATCAATCTCTCTCATAGAGAGATCAGTGGAAGATGGGGCAGAGGTGATCAGTATATCAGGATTGCTTTTAGACGCAGAGCTAGAAGGTGGTGCGATGACAACTGACGTAGAAAAATGGCCACCAATTATGGGAACAGATGCAGGTCCTGTCTGGCTTTGAGCAGCCAACGGTCCAACCGCAACCGATGATAACTGGCCAAAGTCAGCAGATGCAGGGGGCTTACTTGATAACTGAGTACAAATGGCAGGGGCAATAACTGATTCAGAAGAGGTGCCAAGCTTAGATTTTTGGGCACGATCCTCAGTACTGGATGCCTTTTTTCTCTTTCTGGATTTCTGATCAGCTGAATACTGAGCAGGCAACACTGAGGTTTTTTTGTTGTCATGCGTAGAAGCTCCAGACAGCATACCACTATCCCCAGCCTGAGCCTCCAAACCAGGCGTTGCATGCTTTGCACCAGCAGGAATGGACGAGGATGACTCCTTTACCGGGGTTAATTTCACAGGCTCTGTAACAGGCAATGCAGGAAACTGTGCACTAATATCAAATGCAGAAGTTTGTGGAGAAGCAACCCAGGGACTAGGGAAAGAGGCTTGTGGTAGCCAAGAGGGAGTGTGCCCCACAAAATTCCGTCCTGGTGGAGTCTGATAGGGATGCATAGAAGAAAGTGCCTTATAATCAACGACAGCTCCTCTGGCAGACGATAGCCCATCACGGGAGGGGGTAGGCATATTCCAAAGAGGAGATGAAAGTGGTATCATAGGACTAACAGCAGGTGAATTGGTAGCCTTGCCGCTTGCCCGTCCTGCTGCCGAACTAGTAACCTTATTTTGATGCACAGCCTGTTTGTTTGCTTGATCTGGAGTTCTGGGACCTGCATTTCACATTTGTAAAGTAAAACCAATAGCAGCATAACAGAAATATAATCAAGAGGTTCAACTACCTGAACGTGGATGATGAGGAGTTTCACTATTCCCAGTGTGAGATCTCTGTCCACAAATCCTTTCAACACAAGCACGCCATGCAGAGTCCCAAAGACTTCTGCCTCCATCTGCAGAGTGTCTCAAGTAACTAATCACATGTCCAAATTTTCTAAAAAAAAAAAACATGAAAATATAACTAAGACAAGCTAGCCAACTAACCAGATGTCCCAAAAGCTGAAACCATACAAGCCTCCTCTGGTGCTGTACCTTGTCTGGAGCAACCATTTGAAAAGCAATGAAATCAAACATAATTTTGAAATCAAACATAATAGTGGTCTAACAACATGAATCAATTAGACCAATTGCAACACCCACCAAAAAGGTGGCAGTTTTCCTCTTTCCTTAAACGAATAAACAAAGTTTTGAAGGAAAGACTCAAAAACTTTTGGACTATATTTCCCATGGTATACTTGGACCAAATTTGGAAAAGGGAAAATTATCATCTTCAAGTATATACTATCACTATAAATAACTCGTTTCTTTCTCTTTCTTTCTATCTCCTTCAAATCTATCTTGTGAAATTGTATTTCTTCCTTCTTTAGAAAGGTTGAATCTCTCCCTTTGTCATTTCTTTTGTAACTTCTTTACAAGCAATTTTGGTATGGAAAGAGGTGGGTGGATTGAAAGTTCTCTTGCTAATCCCCCCCACCCCCCACCCCCCAGGGAAAAAAACATGTTGCTTCAGACCTACCATATGAAGTCATAGCTAATCAAAACATGTTCTACCAATGTTCTATTGAGGGGAACTTTGCACTTACACTACTTGGTCTTATTGTCTTCTGGATAGCTACCAGCACATAAAAAAGAAATTCAGAAAGCGGAATATTGGACTCACATCAGAGACCCATAAACAAAAATTTGAGCTCGCAGTTGCACTTGTTGTAGATCTGTGAAAGGCTGATGAAACAATACAGATGCAGGAGAAGAAGTGTTTAAATCAGGTAAATTTGAAGCTGGAAAGGAAACAACCCCGCTGGACTTTGTAATACTCCGCTCAACAGTTCCAGTTTCAAATTGCATTTTCTGCACAGCCACAGAGGGGCTAAACTGAACACAAGATTTGTCTCCTCTATCCGACTGCTTCGATGAGCTAACTTCCTTCACTTGTTTTCCCTTCCTAAGGTTTTCTTTACCTGATTTCCCTGAGCCACGTCTTGCCTTGCGATCACCCTTAGCACCCCCAGACGGAGTCCCTTTGTCAGGTACCAGAGGACTTCCATGAGAAATTTCCTGCACGATCTTAGTATCAGTTTGCTTGCTGCCAGATGTCAAATGCAGTCCATCACCAGCCTTCAACTGCAATTCATACTGAGAAAGTCAGAAAAGATAGGAGTTGTAAGAAGCACAATACATAATAAAATAATATGACATTAGAAGAGAAAGCAGACCTCAGTTGGCTGGCAGGCTTGAGAGGTGGTGATTGATTTGTCAGCTTCTCCCTTAGCAGTATCAGCCAATGGACTAACATCAAAAGTAAAGCTCTTATCTGCTTTAATAGAAGCATTTTCTCCTGAATTTATGGAGGTGGACTGCGCTTTACCACCAATTTCAATTGTATAGACAAGGGGAGCAACATTCTCAACTACAGCCCTACTTCTACTCTCGGTTGTTTTCTTTTCACTTGGTGCAAGTGCAGTACAACTTATGACAGCAGCAGAATCATGTTCAAGTCCACCAACAACATCAGAACTTCCCTCGACTGCAAAGGAAACTAAATCATTTCAAAATCCCTTTCATTCACGAAAAAGGCCTTTTATTTTTCAATGCTACTAAAATTTCCAAATCTCGTTTAGACTTCATGTAATTCGTTGCTATATATCATTATATTGGACTTAACCCAGACATTGCTCTTTTTGCTTGTTTCTATCTAAACTATCAACCCTTGCCTATTCTCAGCCCCTTCCCAACCAAAAGACATTCTACAATTTCAAAAACATAACATAGGCTCAACGTCTTTTTCTTCTTACCTTCTTTTTACAAATCTTTTCAGCATCATAATTGTGTGTGATTTGACAAGATGAACAGCCTCGTGCTAGTTCAACATTTCTCAAGTATATCATATGCTTTAATATGTTTATTACACACGCACATACATGATCACAGAGATATTGACTATAGACGAGCAATACTTGGAACTGTAAAAAAAAATGAGAAAGAAATTCTGAAAAATCTTCACACAATGTCATCGATTAGATATTTGGTATTGTTAAAATGAAAGAGGGGAAAGAAAATTGAAGTTATTTTTGAATTCACAAGGCCCTATGATCATATTGCAATTCCTCCATTTGGCACACACAGATTAGTTATTTATCATCTTCCATCCAATAAAGGGGCTTCAACTAAACTTCATATACGATTGATAGATAACTGACACAGTAAGACGACTTAATCTACTCAATCAGCTGATCATTCAAACAAGCAATACATTTAGTTCTAAAGAGAATGAACAGGTTTTAAAGCACAAGAAAAAGCAGAAGAATATCTGTTTGCATAGCTTCACACCTCAAATATGCATAAAGAAAAACAGTAACACTTACACAACAAATCAACATTTTATTACGCAAACGACTTTGAAAGATGATGAACACCCAGACCAGTCAGATAATAACCATCTGCTGTACCAGAATAAATGGGAATCTCAAACGGCCACAAAGCACCCACTGAAAGGCAAACACACTGCTTATATCATGCTTTTCAGCTCACACAGTCTCCATAATGTTCACTAACTAAAGTCCGCTCCAAATGAGATGAGAGGAGAAACTAGCTTGCAAATAGTTCTTTTGCAAACTAGCTTGTAACTATGCTTCAGCCCAAACAAGTCGTGGTAGATACAACAGGGCGAATTAAAAAAGAAAATTTACATATTTAACTGTCCAGAGGGGGCAGAGGGAAGGTGGAGAAAAGTATACGGTATACCTAAATAAGCCCACTAATAAATGACAATCACTGAGCAACCAAAGATCAAAGATATATTATATGAGTGCAAGAAATAGAAGACTAACCTCCAACTTCTCCCAATTTCACTGCTTCTACTTTCATCTCCTGATTCTTTTCAAGAGGCACTGCCTCAGCTCCAGCTCCAGCTCCAGCACCAGCACCAGCTCCCTCTTTGATGATTGAACCACTATTGGCTGCACATACTTCCACACACCCACAGCACTCACTATTTGCTTCAGCAATTGCTGCTTGCTCAACGCGGCTTGCTGTATCAGGATTATCCTGAATAAGAACATTCTGATCAACAATCACAGGTTCTATTTCCATATGACAGTCACCAGATGCACCTTTTCCATCGTTGGAAAGGGGACCTGGCTGGCTTGCCCCCTCAGAAGATTCCTTCAGTGTTGACACTTCTGCTTCCGCACTTAGAACAACTTCCGTTTCTTCCTTTCCTGCATAATGTTCTGAACCTCCCATAACCGACACTGGCTTCAGCTTCTCATCATGATCAACTATCTCAGTTGCAATAGCACCACTACCAGAAAGTACGGGAACACTCATTGAGTCACCACCCAATATTAAGTTTCTACCTTCAGACCCAGCATTTGATGCTGCAAAGCCACACCAAGTAACAGTAAGAAGTAGCAAAAAGTGATAACAGGACAACTTCTGAAACACAAGCGGCCTACAATATTTAAGCACTAACATGACAAATAGAATATAATACCTTGTTTATTTAATGTGAAAGATTCAAATTGTGATCCACCTTGGTCAGAGATTTGTTCAGATTCTCCTCTCACAGAAGAGGATCTAACCCCATGGTCACGCACACATGATCTCTCCGTCTCATTTTCTACTGGCAGCACTTCCTCCTTTTCCTTACCACCAGAGACATCCACATTAGTATCAACATCAACCACATGGGTGAAGACCATGGATCCAGCAGGCACAGACAAGGAGGTGTGGTCTCCAGCACATGCATATCCTTGGGAGACCCTATCATCATCGTTTCTAGTTTCTAAATTCTCAGGTGCTGTCCTCTCCACAAGTTCAGCAGAAACAGATTCCTCCTGTACATTACTCGGACCTTCTGGAGAATAAATACCATTACCATTATTCTGGTTTGACGGCTCGGAGATCTCTGATATGGTACATGCCTCTGAAGTGACAAGATTAAATGGGGTATGACTGTCCAGATTATTCTCCTCTTTCTCAGTGGAAGTAGTCGGTCCATCTGATATCTGCATAGCAGAGACCTTCTCCGACTGACCCTTGGAGCTGCCTTCTTGGTTCTTGCTGTCTCTCGTATCTAAGCAATTCCGACTTACAGACGCCTCCTCATCTTCAAAGTGTATGTTATTACCTTCAACCCGTATCTTATCTTTCAAGCCTTTTGAGAAAACCGTATCCGGAAGTTCAACAGAAGATGTATCTTCTTTGCATCCCTCAGTAGTGAGACTGCATTCATTCCTCTGCACACAAGGTTCCTCTGATTTAATCATTTTGGTTTCAGTTGGAAGCTCTTTGACTACTTCCAGTTCTGAAGGAGTAAGAGAAGGAGGACTGGCATTAGAGGTACAAGATTCACTTTCTACGGCAGCTCCATGTGACTTTTCATCACCCATACTCGATGCTTTGCTCACAGAGATTTGTTTCTCCTCTGGTTTTTGATATTCACTTGGTAGATCACGTGTATTCCCACTATGATAGTTGGTTGAATAATGCTGACTAGACAAAATCTCCAAACTCGCAGGAAGAGAATCTGTAAGGCACTCCTTAATTGCACTTTGAATTACAGGAATGGAGGGTTGCCTATCAGACTTATCAGGTAGAGACTCATTTTGTGATGTTTTAGCTTCCGCTAGATTCTCATCAAAGCTTTTTATTTCAGTCTGTAACTTTTCCTCAGTATTAACTCCTGAACATCTCTCACCAGCATTGTCAGAACATCCATCAGCAATAGGTTTCACCTCCTGCCTTTCTGGAGCGCATACAATATGAATACCTTCTCTCTTTGTTTTTTCACAACTAGAAATTGAAGTAAACTCAACTGACTCATCCGCTGGTGCTGCTGAGCTGGAGTTTTTAACATTGTCTCTTTTATCATCCAACTTCAATCTAGATTCTGCTGGCTGGATTAAGCAACCCAATTCATTTCCAGCATCCGACTCCTCAATAATAGTGTCCCCTGGAACCATTTCTTCCTGACCAACCGATTTCAATAACATTTCAACAGATTCTGTTGATGTTGCCTCAGACCAGACATTATTACGTCTTGGAATGGAGCAAGTATCTGTAGCACTTGAACTGAACTCTATTCCGCTACTTCCCCGAGAAAAATCCTCTATCCAATGATTGTCTTCCTGAGTAGGGATACCAAGGAAAACCTCGTTTTCAACTAAGCTGTCAAATCTTAAATGCCCCTGAAGACTATCGTCAAAATCGAACTTGGGAAGAGCATAGGGATGCAAAACAGAGGAAACTTTGGAGCTGTCTTCACCAGCTAAATGACTTTGATAATCATTGTCATTGTAATCCATCTGTATATCCCTGGGACAGCAAAAAGAATAAGTTAATCGAAAGAGTAACAAAGGAATTCCCATATGTTCAAAGAATTTCCTCCTAAAGCCAATCAAAACTTCCCAAGAAAATAAACTTGAAAGTCAAAAGTTTGTCGTAGTACCTAGTTTACAAGTAATATGGTTTTACTTATTATAAATTGGCTTCAAAGTAGTCAAAAGTGAAAAGTGCAAAAATGCGCCAACTTCTGTATGGAGCTTTAAGCACAAAGCGCAATTAGACTGTGGGTTTAGCTAAGAAAAGCTATGCTGCTCGGACTCTCCAAAAATGTTGCCGCGCCCGCGTCGGAATCTCCAAAAATGCACTACTTTTAGAGAATCCCATACGCACCCATCGACATCGACATTTCTAAAGAGTCTAAGCAACATCGAAGAAAAGGGCCAATGAAGATAAAAATTAAAAAAATAGAAATATAATGCAAGAAAATTTAACTATAAACACAAATAATATTCATTTGGACAAAATAATGAAAAAATTATAATTGATATAAACATATATATATATATAAAGAATAAAAGAAAATCTATTTCAAACTTCCTTGTTATGTTTCATTCGAGTCGAAGGTCTTTCGAAAATCACCTCTATCTCCACAAGATAAAGTTAAGTCTGCATACACTTTCATACAGAGGATACAAGAGAAAACATCTGCAAAGCTAATGTTAATAATAAGCCCCCAAGCTTTGGAGGGTGAGAGTGGAACAAGTGACGCATGGGTTAGGCGCACGTCACGGGTTCAAACTAATGCAGACAAGCCTAGCATAGCATTTAAGTGGAGATGGGTAGAGGGCAGAGCCCTTTATCCACAGAATTTAGAGTCGTGCACTATAGGCCCTCGGGGATTTCTTAGTTATCCAAGTTAGCTTTGTTTTCAAGAAACTTTTCAATGTTGCCGACCAATATTTGGCTCAAAGTTAGCTTTGTTTCAAAGTGTATCAAGACCATTTTTTATGTCTCAAATTTGGCTTTAACCGGAAACATCTTCATTGCGACTTTTTTCTCCTTTATTGTGTATTATAGAATAAAGTCTGAATGCTTTCCATATAGGAGCACCAATGTAAAGATGTGACAACAATACTAACGCTAAATCAACTATCTTCAAGTAAAATCTTGAAAAACAAGGACTTCAAAGTGAACCACAAGGAAAACAAACTTGAACTACTCCAAAAAACGTATTTAATTCACTAGCATAATTCCAAGGACATAGAAAAGACGATTAGGTGCCCATTGTTGACAGCATTTCAAAGGTCAATCATGAGATTATTGTATTAATAACCTAAGAACCTTCAACCCTATCTTCTTTAATACTCATACTCATACATGAATGAAGGGGCAAGCAAGCAAACAATTAAAATAATCAGTGAACAAAAAATGAGATTGACAATGTACAAAGCTCCTAACGCTTTTATTTTTATTTCATTTTGTATAATGTTGATGTCAGATGAGTTTAAATAGGAAACATGGACAGTGAGAATTCATATAACCAACCCTATCTTGTTTAAGACCAAGGCATAATTAGTATATTGAGGCTACAAAATGATTGTATATAGGCTTTGATACTTGAGACCCTTCGCTTAGGTATTCGAACTTCACAACACTAGTATTGAGGCACGCCTTGTGGAAAATAAAAATGAAGCATTTTATCTTTGACGGATAGGGAGATAGGCATATGCGTCAGTTATGTCTTTCAAAATTCTCATCTTTTTTGTACTTATGAAGCGAAGCTATATAGTTCTGAGCCTATCTTAATTCTCACATTCAACAATACAGCAATAAGCATTTAACTAAACTGGTATTTATGTGGAGAATGGTAATGGAGAGGGTTCATTATCCACCGAATTTAGAACCTTCCGTCACTTGCCCTCGAGGAGTTTTAGGTAATCAAAAAATAAGCAATTTGCACAACAAGGCAGCAATTGCAATGCAGTGTCCCCCAAAAATGTCCGATGCAAATGATATTTTAGTTGGGCATCCGAAGCTCTACATATTAGAACCAAAAAGGGAATGCCAGTAAATAATGAGTAGGTATCCACGAAAGCCATATCTTAGTACCAAAAAATCAACATTTCGCAAAGCAAGCCAAACCTTTCATTTTGCTCAGCAAATTACTGTCTAAGTTGATACAACAACATACCCGGTTCCCACAACGTGGGCCTGGGGTAGAGTGTACGCAAACCTTACCATAGTAGGTAGAGCGGTTGTTTCCGAAAGACTTTCGGCTCAAGATAAAGCATAAGCACAAGCAAAGCAAAGCAAAACCAAAGCAAGAGTAAAGCAAGCAAGAGCAACAGTTAGAAAAAATTTAAAGCAATATGAAAATTGTTGATATCACAAGCAAATAAGCCATGATAGCGCATTTCGAAAAGGTATGCATTAACTAGAGCAGGTAAATAAGCTAAACAAGGTATACTAAAGGACACGTATCAGCAGAAAACCAGCTACATGTGACTATAAAGCAATATTGTGCCTATTTGTATGATAGGCTAAGCAGGCCTACAATAAAACACTACCCCTACCAGTTTGAAAGCGTGAGTAGGACTACGCTCGACTAACTACTACGGTACTACCCTTCTACCTTAATACGTGTCCTCCACAACCCCCTATCTAAGGTCATGTCTTCATTAAGTTGCACCTGCGTCATATCTCATCTAATCACCTCTCCCCAATACTTCTTTGGCCTACCTCTACCCCTCTTAAACAAGTCCATAGCCAACCTCTCACACCTCCACACTGGAGCATTTGTGTCTCTCCACTACACATGCCCAAACCATCTCAATCTCGCTTTCCGCATCTTATCCTCCACCGAGGCCACTCTCACTATGTCCCAGATATCATCATTTCTAATCATATCCCTTCTTATATGCCCGCACATCCATCTCAACATCCTAATCTCTACAACTTTAATCTTTTGGATGTGCGCAGTCTTGACTGACCAACACTCCGCCCCATACAACATAGTCGGTCTAACCACCGTCCTATAAAACTAACTTTAAATTTTGGTGACACTTTTTTGTCGTACAAGACTCCAAATGCGAGCCTCCATTTCATCCACCCTGCCCCAATACGATGCGTGACATCGTCATCAATCTCTTCATTCCGGATAATATTGTCTAAGTTGATGAAGTATTTAATTTGGATTAAGATCACAATAAGTCCAATAATTCCTTAGGACTCAACTCATTTGCATAGCTGAAGTTGGTTAACTCAAAGCTTGTGCATTAACACGGGAGGTGATCCAACATATGCAGATTACATGTACAAAGCATTTCCCAATCCCGAGGAAAAGACGTTGGCAAACATCCATCAGCAGTTTACATTATTTAATCTTGACCTCTGCTATTCAAATTTTAATTTTGTAACCCATAACTCCAGTCCAATGTTTTCCATCTTTATTTCACAAAAATCAGACCTTTCCGGTATAAGTACACCGGATCAATCCATCCATCACCAAAAGGAGAAACTACTTCAAACCAAATCCCCTAGAAATGGACAAAAATCAAGAACAAGATACTAGATAATTAAAAAAACAAAGACCTCATTATTATACCAGTCTCTTTACGCCTAAAAGTATGCTCAAACATCAGGTACCTCGCTAGAGCCACCTAATTAACAGAAAATTCCGAAGATTTTATAAGAGATACTGACAGATGCACAAAAAAACAAAAGGATTCAACCTTTTTAACGAACTCTCCCAAACACAAAAGGCCCCCATTTTAGCAAGAATATTTCTAGTTTAACTAAAATTTTGTAGGTGCGTGAAAAATATAAACCTCCGGCATTGTACATGTCTGCCTCAGTTGCTCGGACTCGGGTGCGGGTGTCCGATACGGTGCAGATCTAGAGGTCAGATCCTTCATGATCTAAATTTTAAGATTCGGGGATACGGATTCAGATATATTATGCGAAAAACTTGAGGAGATAATATTGATCAAAAGGATAATTCCGAAGGAGATAAAAGGAAAAGGAGTGACATAGAAATTTCCATATATTAGATATTTCATTTTCATCAATTTCACCTTAGCTTTTGATTTGATTAGAGAAATCAGTGAATCTGTCCTGAATTTCTCCGTCAATTTTGGCAAAATCGGTTGACCAGATCGGGTGCGGATCCCACACCCATACCATCATGTCAACACGATTGCGGCACTGAAAGTGAAGAGTTCGAGCAACATAGCTGCTCACATATGGTGGACAGTATGGAAGGAAAGGAACAACATATTTTTTGAAGATAAGCACAAGCTTTTTGGGAAGTTAAGATGAAATGTGTTCATTTATTTTATTTTTGGTGTAAAGAAAGCCAGATAGAAGATACATAATCTTTGGTAGATATGCTAGGACTCTCGTAATCTGTAAAATAGGCTTGCACTGCCTTAGTGCTTCTGTGAATAAAATGTTACCAATTTCAAAAAAATGGTAAAGCTATGTCTAAAGACCCTCATGTCTTAAAGGGAGAAAAGTATTGGAACATTCCAAATAAAGCTAACTGGATATTGAGAATTCAACTAAACAAGGTAACTAATTTGGGATTGAGATGTAGTTAACATTGTACTTCCTCCGTCTCAAAATTCTAGTCGTCCTTACTAAAAGTATTGTCTCAAAATACTTGTTATCTTAGAAGTTCAAAGACAAAATTAATTATTCTTTCTGATCAAGCCAAAATTAATTATTCTTCTCATTTTACCGAAGTAGTAGTAATTTTTCTGGAAGACGACAAACACCTTGATTATGGCAAATAAATAGGGTACATTCGATGAAGAAAGATTATATCTTTTTTATGACAGGGAGGTAAAACCCCGCTCTTGAGTAATAGCCCGCAAACCATACAAGAGAGATAATCCGCACTAGGCAAGCCCCGTGCCAGAGATTATATCTTTAAGACATATATAAGGGTAAAATAGTCAAAACACCCTTCTAACTAATGTTCAATTTGACTAAATGATTCGTTAATTATCTGATTACTAATTAGAAAATCTTCTTTTTTCGTTTCATTCGATTCATATATTTCTTTGAATCTAAATAAAACAATTAGCTTTCTTAAGGGGCGTGTAAATGAAACTTCAAGATGGAGTGAGTAGGGAGTACTACATGCTACCTAGGTACAGACCAAAAGATATGAACTTTTTACCAACTCAAAAGTCACCATTTCATCCTTACCACCAGAAAGCTCGAAGTTTAACTCTTACAAACTACCAAAAAAGGACAACCTTTTTAGACAACCAAACTACCTAAGATAGCAAATCACGAAAAAAATAGCAGTCTAACTAGTCACACACCTGTATTTACTGCTTATGAAAACTATAACAGTTGAAAAAATCAACACGGCTGAGGAAATGAACAGTTACCAGAATAAGTAAGTGTAGATACGCTACCTCCCTCCATCCGGTGATGAGATCTCAACCGTCGATCAACTCAACCCCAAACGATCGATGCTTCACCATCTAGGGTTTCAAACAACAACTCCGAAACTTCTAGAACCAAACCCCCAAATCGATTAATCCTAACCCTAACCCTAACCCTAAAAGACACATAAACGACGTCGAAGAAGAAGAAATCTCTCGACCTTGAGAACGACGAAGATATTAGTGAACAAGTGAAAAAATACTGAAATTGAGTGTACAAATGAGCTTATTTATATGTACAAATAATAAAAGCGTGTCTATCTCTGCGTGTGACTAAAGGTGTGCTAGTGTGTGAAATTTTGTTTTTAGTGTCCTTATGGTGAATTAAATTAACCTCTATGAAATATAACAAATCGCTTTTGTGTTATATCAGAATTGATGTGTATATAAAAAATTACATATGGCTATTCATTTTATAAAGACTTCTTTTAACTAATTTGCTCGATATTTTCAAGAAAAAGACATTTGCACTGGATCAAATTTTGAAAATGTGGGTTTTGTATAAATGGTGTTATATCGCCTCTCTATTATATCAGAATTGCCATGTATAACCCGCAAGGGTAGTCAAGTTGGTATAGCAGTAGAGCGCGGGACCGCAAGATCACGAGTTCGATCCCCTGCATAAACCTTCTTGGTTGAGCCTGTCACACATGGCTTGCCAAGTGTAGTTAATCGGCTGACGTGGTTTGCAGGCTATTGCGTCAGACCGGAGTTTATCCTGTGCGCACTCGGCTGACGTGGTTTGCAGGCTATTGCGTCAATCCGGGGTTTATTCTGTGCGCACTCGAGAGAGTAGCGGCTGCGGGTTCCTTCGTCAACAAAAAAAAAAAAATTGACATGTATACAGGATTATCTGCCTTTATTTATTTTATAAAGGTCCTTTTAAACTAATTTATTATTTATTTTTTACGAAAAGAGGTGCGCACTAGATCTAATTTTGAAAATGTGGGAGGTTTTTTTGTAAATGGTAAGATAATAACTAGGGTTAAATCTCAAAGGTGATGTAATTTTTTAAAAAAAAATGGGGAGGTTTATGTGAATAGTAAGGAATAATTGGGAGGAAATCTAAAAAGGAAAAAAGAAGGGAATATAGTGAGGTGGTGGTATCTTATTGGATTTGATTATATTGGAGCCAGCGTGACTTGTTAGTCTTTGGTTTAAGGATCGGGCGATCATTTAAAGTCACAAGCGGCTGAGTTACCAAAAGATCTTTTTTTTAGTCATTATTTTCGGAAAATCTTATTTGTGTCTCACGCAAGTGACATTAGTTACGTGAGACTTTTTTGTTTCGCAAGTTTACGGATCCAAAGCGTAGGATTTTAGTTCACCAACTTGAGCGATGAGAAAAAAGAATTTTTTTAGAAGATAACTTGTATTTAGACTGTCATTAAATTTGCACAACTTTTACACAACTAGCGCCAGTTATGCGACGCACGAAATAAAGTTCTTCATTATTTTCTTTTTGTTACTCTTTATGTGTCCCAATTTCGGTGGCAGATTTTCAGTTTTAGTATGTCCCAAAGAAAATATCACATTTTTATATTTAGAATTAATTGAAAGTTAAATTCTCATTTTATCTTAATAAGTTGAATTGTAATCACATAATTATCAATAGCATATTTGATCAAGATTCTCGAAAGCCAAAAGCCATTATTATTTTTTAAATTGTTTATTTTGGGGGTTGATGTAATTGACCAATCTTTTATGATAAAAAGATGTGTTTTTTTATTGTAGCATAAATTATTTTTCATGAGTTAAAAAAAATAGTTTCTCCTATAAGCATTGCATAAAACTTGCCCAAGTATAAATTATTGCTCTAATATTGATAAAATATTTTTTCAAATTGATTAGTCAATCATTATTGGTACTCTCCAAAAATAACTTTTTCAAAAACTTATTATGCCAAAACGCATTATTAAACATAAATAGATTGTGAAAGCTCGGTCAAATAGATTACAAGACTTGTTCAAATCACAAAGTTTTAAAAGTTTCATATTCTTATTAAAATGTGTTCAAACAAACATTACCACGTTAATTGAGATGGGGGTAATACTTTTTGGTAGAAAAACTCATAGAAAACATATATAGGACTCCTTTACTAATAAATTTAAGTATATATATATATATATATATATATATATATATATATATATATATATTACTCATGAATAAAACAACAAACACTATACTACAAAAGAACGTCATACATTTATCCTTTAGTGCGTTTGAAGTTGAAGATGAATTACTATTCTTTTGCTTTCTCTCTTTTAGGTGGTGGTGGAATATAAATTAATTTGCACTTTCATGAAAAGGCATTTGAGACATAAATATCACTTTCTATAGAAATTTTTGGCAAAAAGTAGGATTGAATTGATGTGCTAACCAAGATTAAAAATCTTTTCGGATCTTACAATGAAGCCTAGCCACTAATAGGAGCACACAAATTCTAGACTCTAGTAATGATAATAAAATTGAAGTCCAATATTAAAAGAGTTGTCCATGATTAGTAAGGAAAGATTGCTACTATAAAGAGTATTACATTACTGATTATGAAATATCGATGGTTTGTTAATCCCTGTAAAAACGGTGTGAACCTAAAATATTTCAAATTTAGTGAGTAAAGAAGACACTATCAATAAGATTTATCTCAAATTACATGATCTAAATTAATGTCATAAAATGGTGAATAGTCCTTGCTAGGGCTGGCCAGTGGGCCGGGACGGCCCGACCCCGACCCGACACCGTCCCGAGCCCGCCACGATCCCGCTAAAAAAAATAATAATAACGGGGGCGGGACTCGAACTCGGAACGGGACGATGTCTCGTCCCGCCCGCCCCGACCCCGCCCTTTTCCACCCTTTGCAAAAATGGTCGTTGCACCAATGGCCATTTTAGGCCCCCCCTCCCCCAACCCCCCTACCCCTTAATATTTATTTTTAACCCATAAGTTATTATATTTACACTTTAACCCAATTTTTCAACTATAAATAACTCATTTTCTCTTCATCTTTCTCACAAATCTTCCTACAATCTCTCTAATTTCTCAATATATCTCTCTACAAGTCTACATTGTTTGCTAAATTTATTCAATTTTATTTATTCATTTGGGAATTGGGAGTGAAGTTGGCAACTAGCTTGAGGATCTTCCATCGAGCAAAGTTTCAATTTTCAACCTCTCGATTACACGTCGACGTTACGTCGGCGTTTGGTACATTTGTTCCTTCATTAAATTACTATTGTCTGTTTATTTTATTTAGCGCACTTAATTTTATTGTCTTTAATTATTTATTATCATAATTAAAATGGAATGATTAAAAGGTATGTTTAAGGGTAAGGGTAAGGGTGCTTCTTCTAGTAGGGGCAAGGGTACTTCTTCTAGTCATCTTATTCCTACACAGGATGATTTTGTTGATACTCAACATTTTCCTACAATACAATTAGATTTAGACCAGGAGCTATTTTCTGAAACTCAAGAAGACTTTAATTTAGACGATGATCTAGATGATATACTCACTAATGTTGATGACAACACACCCGCTAGTGCACCTTCAACTGAAATACCTCCTATTCCCCCTAGTATGAGACGAGGTCCAGCAAAACGACCATTAAAATCAGATGCATGGACATTTTTTGATAGGGACGTAGAGAATCAAGTAGCCATATGTAAAATTTGTAAAAATGTTTTAAAATTTAAAACTGGAAAAGGTCACGGTGGGACGGGGGGTTTAATTAGACACGTAGTAAGTGCTCATCCAGCTAGGTATGCCCAATACCAGGCTTCAAAACCGGGTGCGCAAACACCCGCTCCATCGGGACAAGGTTCACATACTGATACTGTCCCGGACCAAGTACATGGTCAAATTAACCCTATGACGGGGGGAATTGTAGGCTCTAATTACAATAAACATAGAGATAGAGAAGCAATATCAAAATTAGATGATGTGGAGGGTTTGCCTTTTTCATTTCCTTCATCTCCCGGTTTTATTCATTACATTAGAGATATATATAATCCTGCTTTTAACGATTTTCCTAGATCAACTGTTAAGAGAGATGTATTTAAATTCGCGCATGAATATCAACAATATTTACGTTTTTCATTATATCATTTTAATGGCAAAGTATCTATCACATCTGATATAGGTCGTAGTACTAACGGCCATGATTATTTAACTGTAACTTGTCATTGGATAGATTATAAATGGTCTATGCAAAAACGTATTTTAGCGTATAGAAATATAGATGATAGGCACACTGGTACTTTTATTGCAGAAAATATTTATCAAGTGTGCGATTATTACGGAATTACCAATAAAATTATGACTATTGCATGCAGATATCAAATAGGAGACCACGTCATTAGCTACGACTTGGAAATTGCGGTATTATTCAGAGATTGGATACGAGCGGAGCGGAGAAGGTGCGGTCAACCGGAGATCAACGAAGAAGATGATTAAAACTACAACGAAATCTTAACCAAAGGTAGTGGAAGCGACGTGGATCAATTTGACCAACAAATACCAATTCCAACCGAAGAACCACATGAAATCATCAAGCAATTAGAACAGGTTTTTTTGAGAATATAATTTTTTTAATTGCAATTTTATTATGTAATTTGCAACTTTTAGACAACACCACAAAGTTGCAATTTAGATTTTAGACAATTGTATTTGTATTACAAAAAAATCATATGTCTATTAAATAATATAAGAGGCACAAAAACAGCATTGGGATGTTTTTATCACACTATCTTTGTTTTGTTTATTGAGTTTTTTTTATACATATGTTATTTAAAAAAAAAAAAAAAAAACGTCGTACCCCGCCCCGAGCCCGACCTCGACCTCGACCTGACCCGCCCCGACCCGATAACGACGGGATCGGGATCGGGATCGGGACGGGACTGGAGCAAGTCCCGCCAGACCCGACCCCGCCAGACCCCGCCGACCCCGACCCCGACCCCTTCTCCGTCCCGCCCCGACCCCGCCAGACCCGAACCCGGCCCACTGGCCACCCATAGTCCTTGCCCCTCCCTTGGACTGTGTGGATCCCACGAGCAAATTGAATTTAAATTGGACATACATTGATATGCGAAATGAATCATCCCCAAAAAAACGATAAGCCAAGAATCAAAGATAAAAAGATGAAGAGGTATTTCAAAAGATTATAAAATATATAGAGATAACAAACAACAACAATAACATATCCAAGTGTAATCCTACAAGTGGGTTTGTGGAGGGTAGTGTGTACGTCGACATTACCTCTACCTTGGAAGGTAGAGAGGTTGTTTCTGATAGACCCTCGGCTCAAGAGAAAGCATATCAAAAAGAAAATGACGAGAGTATACTATATAAAGCAAGACAAAGCATTTTGAAAAAGTACAAGAATATCAAATAATAACAAAAAACAAAGGACAAGAACTACAAGAGAAATACTACGAATATTAGTAAGGAAGTACATGTGAGACAACGCCCTACTACATGCTAACCTTCTAACCTAATTCGTACCCTATACACCCTTCTATCTAAGATCATGTCCTCGATGAGTTGTAACTGCATCATGTTTTGTCTAATCACCTCATCATAATACTTCTTCGGCCTATCTCTGCCTCTCATGGAGTCATCCATAGCCGACGTCTCACATCTCCGCACTGGGGCATTCACATATCTCCTCTTCACATGCCTAAACCATCTTAACATTATTTTGCGCATCTTGTCCTCCATCAAGGTCATTCGCACCTTGTCCCGGACCTCTTCACTCCTAATTCTATCTCTCATGTTATGCCCACATATCCACCGCAACATCCTCATTTCCACATTTTTCATCTACTGAATGTGAGTGTTTGTAACTGCCAAACACTCCGCCCCATACAACATAATTGGTCTAACCACTACTCTGTAGAACTTGACTTTAAGTTTCAGTGGCCCCTTCTTATCACACAAGACTCCGGACGTGAGTCTCCGTTTTATCCACCCTGTACTAATACGATGTGTGACATATATTAAAATATTTGATCATCTCAATAGTACTTGTACGCTGAAAAGTCATAAGTTGGGTGAGACCAATTTATATGACTTTAGTTGATTTTGACTTATACCGAATTTTGGTGCATACCAAACAAGCAAACAAGTCAAAAATATTTATAAATTAATTTGACTAACTTATAAAATTATCAAACCCCCTCTAAAGAAGCAATAAATTACTATCGAGAACTCAACCTTGAAAGCAATTTTTGAACAATAAGGTTTTCAACCTCACAAAATTGTTTATATTCTCTCATGGTTCTCATCCTACTTCACTGGCCGCTATACCATATCCACGACCATTTTCTCACTCCCCTCCAAACTGGTGGTCAAAAACATGTCAAAACAATGCAGTAGCAGTAGCTATATTAGTTTTACCTCATATTTACACATAACTTGCACTTCACAAATTAAAAATTGAACCTATGTAACTGGATTTGCCAGAACATGTAGATGAATTGAAGTCAATTTACATTCACTTAATAACAGATCAAATCAAAATCCTACAAACTTTAGGAATGAACAACCATTTCCTTGAGAATTAGTTAGGCCTTTCTAGCTCACACCTTAATTACTCTGCCTTTTTTGTAAGATAAACTCAAGACTTTCTCTACATTATTCAGCACTACTATGCCCACCATGGCTTCTCTGTAAAATCTTTCGAAATTACATATTGGAATCTTGAAGAGTAAGGTAGCCAATCAATTATCTGATACACCTTTTTATTGGTTCTTCCGTCGACACATTTCTGTATGGAATCACGAAGTTTCTTTTCGACGTTTTCCATGACCCAAGTAAGAAGATCATCCGATGGGATACTAGCTTCCTTCACGTATATTTCAAGAACCTTAGGCAAGAATACTCTTTTCGACTTCTTTACAACAATATTAGCGTGTAGGAACTCTTTCTTTGCAGCTTCCAGTTCCTCTACAATATTTGATGCTGTGTACACTTTCAGCTAGAAAAGAAGAAAGAAACCGAAGAAAGTGTTACTTTCTAAGTAAAAAGTAAAAACATACGTTGGAATGTTGTAGCATGCAAAATAGAAACGGAGGAGCGGAGGTAAATCCTAATATGCATCAGCTCTTATTGGAGAAAAGGAAAAAATGCAGCACCATTGAAGACGACAATAAGGTTACGATGTGCTAAATCTTGAGTAGAAACATTAGGTCCAGGGGCAGAGCTAGAGTGTCGGCTACTCGGCAGAACCCAGTAGATTTGGTTTAAATCCTGTATTTGTCTTAAAAATCCATTGAATATGTACAGATTATTAATTCAGAAGCCAATAACTTAAAAAAATTAGAATCCAGAACCCATAAGCTTCAATCCTGGCTCCGCCTCTGAATTTAGGTCATCCTTTTCTATTAGATTTCACTTGTCAGAAGATCCACCGATGGTAAGGTTTCAGAGATATAATTCAAGAACAGTACTCAATAATTGGAATGTGTTCGTATATGTCAGGCAATATACAAGGTAATACAATTTGCTTTAGATACAGTCGTATTGATAGGTTTCCTCTGTATCCGTTTTGCTTCAAATCTTTCAAGAAGTCCTCAAAAAGACAGATATTGTTGCTTTATTACCAATATAAGGAGAAACTGTAACTACTTTCCAAGAGATCGTAAGAAGCCCCCGTGCATATATTTCAGGAAGTATACAAGAAAAATATATAACCAATATTGTGAGAAAACACAACTATTTACCATGGGATCAGAAACAGCGCCAGTGCAAAGAGCAAAGCAAACAAGGGGCTGGACCTCTTGAAGGGCAAATTTTGAACTGATGAGTTGCCTTTCTTCTCCCGATCTTTTCCATAAAGCAGTTGACAGAATGGTCTCCAGCCACTGTAATGGAGCAGAAATTATCGACTGAAAATGTGTCATTTACAAATATGACTAGCAAATTTTAACATATGAACGATTAAAATCTTGATAAGGATGAGAAATCACCAACCGTTGTTGAAGTAACTATCTGTGAATTTACTATGTATATATATATATATATATATATATGTTAGGCGTGCGAATAAAGTCCCACGTTGGTAGCTCAAAGATTGGGAAGCTACATACAAGGTGTAGGATCTCTTAATGGTGTTAGACCTTTTTAGGGAAACCGTGCGGGCTTGGCCAAAAGCGGACAATATCACACCATGTTAAGAGTATCTTTGGACTGATTTAGCCCAACATAATATTGAGAGGAGTTCAGTCAGTTTCTTGTTTTCTTTAGGCTTTTCCCCTCTTTGACGAAGCACATATTGGAAAATATTAATATGCCAGGACTACTGTAAGATTGAGAAACTGTCCTTCTTATAGTGTGAGAAGGAAAAAATAGCAACTTATGAGACAAACTCATTTCTAATTATGTCAGTCCTGGTATTCCTTAACTGCAACCTTTTAGCCATTATAGATGAGAATAGTGAATACCCGTCCTATCCGAGGAGTATGTAAGCCAAAGATTGACTGTTCAATGGCATTTGCACTTATGACATGGCCACCAACATTGTAAGCAGCCTGCACTACACGGAGAAGCAAATTGTGATTCAAATACTCAAAAGATACATTTATACTTGCAAGTCAAATTTGCAATCCATAATAAACAAACAGAACAGAAGGAGAATGACACGAAGTAAACACAGGGTAACTTAGACTACCTTGTGAAACAATGCCAACCTTCTAAGGGAGTTCTGTGGTATCCCATATGCCAGATATGCCTATATAAGACAAAGAAGAAAGAAATGTAAAGAAAAGTAATAAACAAATCGAAAAGGAGAACCTATACAAATATGAGCCATCTTTACATGCATAACTAAGGAATTGTACAAGTTGATCCAAAATGCCATTTTTCCAGTGATTTCCATCTGACTGAGATTTATTCTTTCCAATTGCTCCACCAAAGCTCTGAAAGTTCAAAACCAAAATACATGTCAGACACGAGATACTAACGTAACCTGTTTTGTGCTTTATAGGCATATTTGCTATACAGAGATAAAAATGTATATGTGGCATGAATTGCGCCAAATAAAGAAAAAGATTAAAGACAATGATATCAAAACTTGAGACTGTTCGCAGACTATGAATCTTCCATCAATATTGTTTCTATTGAGTAACGAGTTGATGAACCGACGTATTTCTAACTTTGTATCTTGCACCTATAAATATTAGAAAAGCTCTGGAAGCATTGCAAAAGGATCTAACATCCTGATATAGTAATTCCACTTGGTACTTCTTTTAAATCTGGCCATACCCACAACTATAATACATTAAAGGCTTATCTAGTAGGGTAAAAACTCCTTAATATCTAAAAGAGATGGTGCTTGACAAGATGACACTGATTAAACATAATGCTATTGGTTAGTCAGAAAATGCAGAATTTTTCGAGCTTTTCCAGGTATGTGCTGATAACTGTCAGGTAAATGATATTAGCCAGCATTTAATAATTCCTATGATCCAAATTCAGAATCTGTCCGTAATTATGATTACAGCCTCTCAATTTTTGTTCCTGTTTCCTTTCTTTTTGTAGGGAATAACTTTATAAGGATAAAAGTGATTGGATGTTGAGAGAGTGCTTATTTCGGTCTTCTACATAGGTTGGTCTACAAATGCAACGGATGCTAGTGTCCTGACTAATAGTTATCTACACTTCTAGAAGAAAAAAGAGCGCTACATGTAAACAATGTGTGCCAAAGATAAATCTGATTATATGAAGTCCTGTTTTCCAGGCAACAAATTTTGAAGCATAACATAATTCTGACCCGTTGGTTGGGTCCGGGACAAACAAAATCATTAGAATGGGAGAAACAACCATTATGTAGTTCAAGAAAGACTACATACACAAGTGGCAGTGGAACTTAAGACTAACTAAACTTTGCAGCATAAGATGCTTTTATGGTTTCAAAGAAATGCACCTGTAGTTGCTGATGGCATAAGATGCACGAGAGAAATTATTCTTGTCGGTTGCTATCCAAGATATTTCAATTGTTGATTTGCAAAACCAATCTCTCTCCTCTTTAATATCATGCTGTGGAATCATGACGTTAGTGGATGACCTTGACGACAAAGGTGACCGCTTTTGTTGAGTGCTTGCCGGTTCTGTAATACGGAGCCAACAGTATACTGCAGCCATGCACCTTACCATTTCCTCAGACAACTTACTGGGGCACTCGTAGAGATGATCTTTAAGAGTTCGTGCCAGAGGAGATTTTTCCATTGATGTTACCTGTCCTTGATCCTGCAACAATTGAGAGAAAATAATATGAGTCAATCATGTGGAAGAGATATTCCGCATGAACTAGAGATAGAAATTAAGGCGAAATACATAGATATCCCCTTTTAAGTTGTCACCAATGGTCAGTTGAACACCACCATGTGACCAGACAGACGCATCTCTTTGATACAGGTGTATATTAGGTTTTGCTAGTTAAGAGCTAGCACTTAGGGCCCACTTGGATATGAATGTTTTTTCATTTGGTTACACATTAGAATGGTTTTTGGTTAGTTCTTGAAGATAATTTTTTCAAGTGAAATTGTTTCCCTCTCACAAAACTTCAACTTTTTTCAAGTGAAATGCATGTCCAAACACAACTTCAACTTCCACATACCATTTTTCATCTTCAACTTCAAATACTACTTTTTTTTTCAAATTTCACTCAATCATTTCCAAACACCTTCTAGATTTTAAATTGTATATCATATGGCATAAAGTAACATGCTCAAATTGTACTCCACGCGTTCAACTTCAGGTGCTTCATCATACTGGTAAATTAAAGCTAATGGTGGCAAAATATCAGAAGCAAAGAAACAAAAGTCAAAGTGGTTAGTCCTTTTAAAGTTTCATTTTCTCAGCATAAGAAACAAGACTTCTAGGATTCATGTTTTCGCCATTTGGATCCAGCAAGACCAATGCGGTCTTAAGGGGCGGCCACTTTAGCAGAATTTTTCATACAGTTAGGATTCAGAGTTCTGGAAGGTAAGGAGATCATAAGAAGAGGCAATGAAAAGGTTCAGAACCAAACATTATTCTTTAAGCTCTAAGAGCGTCATGCCACAATTTCGAATTCTGTCAGAAGAAGATGCTATTATTTGGAATAACATACTCAACTCAGAAGAGAATATTATAAAAAGAACTAATAACCCAATGTGCAGAGCAAGAATTGGAACCTTACCTTAGCATGTTCTGAACAACTTTTCTGAATGTGGGCATTAGCTTTACTATTATAAAATGAAGAATGTCTTGATTTGGACTGCGACAAGTTTCTTTTCCCCAAGTCATTTATGGCAGCAAGGGCTTGGAACGTCCGCAAAGGAAACTTTTTGGATGAGCAAAAGGCACTTGATATTATACTTGGGTGTTTTCTTGACGCAACTTTATTATGTGCTGGAGAAGTCATGACCGAACTTTGCTCAGAAGAAGGCCGGCTAATGCATTCTTCAAAAACGCTCCTGTACAGAGAAAGGACATGTTGTTCACGGTTTGCAACCTCTTCTTCAAGTATTTCAATCTCAGCTATCAACTCTTTTGTCTGAAATGAAAAGGAAACCAATATTAACCTTAGCTACGTTCAATAGAGCCAAGGTTGAGAGTTGAAAATGAGCGGAGAACATGCAATATTTTGTATTGACAACCTTATAGACAATTTGAGACCCAACGAGTGAAACCTCATCGGTTTCAATTACCCAAATATTCTTTTTAATAGGTAACATACTACAAGTTTTATTATTATAAAGAATGGATCTTGGGCCTAACTCAACCCCAAAAGCTAGCTTGTAGGTGAGTATTGTACAAGTCTATATAAGGAGTCCGTATTCCCATTCCATATCCGATGTGGGACTCTTAACACTCCCCCGCACGCCCAGAACTTGTTAACTGGAGCGTGGATAATATAATTTGGGGGCGCAACATCGGTGGCGCAACATCGGTGAACAAAGAATTGGAATGGGCGTGGCTCTGATACCATGTAAAGAATGGATCTTGGGCCTAACTCAACCCCAAAAGTTAGCTTGTAGAGTGAGTTAGGCCCAAGATCCATTCTTTACAGTTATAAAAAACATTTTCTGGTGCTCCATTTACTATAGTTTACCAAAACAACTTAAAGGTCTAAAGTGATTAGTACAAAAGTTTAGTTGTCAAAGTCAAGTACCTGAGCAGCAAAATGCCTATGTCCAGGAGACAACGTGCTAGAAGCTCGTCCCATTGCCCTCTCATGCACCATACACATAGATTTTTCTTGCTGCAAACGCATTTGTAATTGCTCGATCTGTGCATATTGGTTATGTTAAAGAGATCTCGTCAACTGGATGAATTATTCTTGGGGGTTTTGCTCTATGGTACTTTATAAAGCAGTACGGGAAGTATTTAACTATTACAAGTATTCGAAAGGATAAACAAAGATTAAATAATTCAACTGGAAATCTGAAAATTACAATAGTTATACAAGTAAAAACTGGAAATTCCAGTTTTATAGAAGACGGAAAAATATAAATTGGTTTTTGCTGAGTCGAGTGTAGCACTCTGTCCTTAAGACAATATTGCCCCGTATGTATCCTTTATACGTCCTGGACAATTTGTCTCCCAAGATAAAACAGCAATGGAACCCTTGAGCAAAGGAAACTCAAGAGCTACCGTGAAGAATATTGAGTAACGAAATGATGCTTGGAAGTTGTAGGAAGAAAACTATTTCGGTTGTGTATTTTCGTGCACTATTTTTCTGCATCAGTTTCTGTATTTTCGTGCATATGTCTTCGTTCTCAACAATGGTGTAAGGGGGTGTTTATATAGGTGAGGGAGGGGCTGAAAAAGCTGCCTCCATAATAGCCAAATAATGGCCATTATGGAGGTAGTAAAGCCACCAACATAAATGGTGAAAGACCAACGGATTTGGCCATTATAGGAGGAGTAATTCACCAAAATAAATGGCTGAATTGAGTGTTGGCAACAGCTTTGATTGTCCGTTTCGAAAACTTGAGGGACCAAACGCACATCTTGAAACTTCGGGGACCAAACGTAAATCGAAAGAATTCGGTCCGAACCGTACATCCGGAAACTTCGGGATCAAACCGTACATCCGGCTAAGTTTTCGGCCCAAAAAGATAATATCGAAGACCCACGGCCCGCCCACGACCCGCCCGACCCGTGACCCGAGCCGGAACCCGAGAACCGGAACTCGGAACCGGACGGACCGGACGGACGGACCGGACCGGCCGCGTGGACCGGACCGACGGCACGGGCTAGGTCCGGCGCTCCTTTAAACACATGGGTCTTTGGGTCCCAAACCCCAAACCAATTTCGAATCTTATATACACAACAATTCTTTCTTCCTCTACCGATGAGGGAGAATTACACACAATACCACACTTTCCATGCTTCAAACACCTTACTTCGTGAACCAATATCTCTTTCATTTCTCAATGAAATTTGACGATTCTTGGCCCTACGGTTATCTACGTACTTAGTAGATCATGCATGTGTGAAGAACCGGATTCTCCAACATACGTTACACTAGTGTTTAAGCCGTTAAAGTTGGTCGGTCGCAACTCCCGCCAAAGGCAAATTTCCAACAATCCCCTCTTGAAAGAGATTTTGGCGCACTCACATGGTGTCTTTTCATTTCCAGCAATATTTCAAATGGACCGATGTTGCATAAGGAGAGGTAGCCTCGGCTTTGAACCTTCCATAGTTGAATACCATCGGACTTACTTACTTTGCGCGGTGAACGTGATGTCTTGAACCGTCAGTGTTTAGTGTAAGCCAAGACAACGGTACCAACACAACAAATTCCCTTACTCTCTTCTTCGTAATGTTTTGTCCGTTTTGGCCATGGACAACGTCTTGGATTCTTAAGTGCGTTCAATTTGAGGCGGCCCGTCCTCGCACTTAAATAGGTGGTCTCCTACAAGGTATCCTGCTATACCCCACTTCACAAGAGTTAGGAACCATTAAAAGTTTTCCAAAGACCTAACCTCAACTGTTGAGGATCATTACATGTTTTGAAAACTTAACCTTTACCCATACTGCAGATAGCACTTAACGTCTATCGCGGGAACGGCTTTGGATTTGGTGTTTCTTTTCGAAATCACTATCCGAAGTGCTCATGCTTCCACCGAAGCGATCAACCGAACCTTTACAACTTAGTTTTCCCATTGAACCAAATTACTTTGGATCTCCGGTTCGTAAGGTTGGGTTTCCACCGTATTGGTCCGTATATTTTGGGTTTTAAGCCCATTCCCCTAGACAGGCGTAACACTTGATCTCCGAGTAGTCCCTTAGTTTGTAAACAAGGAAGTGACACCCGTGATGATCAACCGCCATACGGTCTTATGTCTCCGACGGATCCCGACGGATATGTCCGACGCCGTCATCCGTGTCCTTCCTAAAGCCGACCGGCTAGCCACGAGTGTAGAACTGCTGAAGGCACGGGTTTCTCCCAATAAGGGACGTCCTCTAATGAGTCGTGAAGTTACTCAACTTCTTTCATGCTTTGTATAAAGCGATAAACTCCGATACCATCATGAATCGGTCGATGCAAGTTTGCTTAGAGGATTTTCCAAGAACCACCATACACATTTACTTGTGGCTTTGGTGTTCTTCGGATCCGATGTCCGGTTTGCATCACCGTGTTCTCTCGAAACCGCTGGACATCCGAATACTATAATCCGTAGATAAGCGAATAATTCGGATATCGTCATATCCGACTTAACGCCTTCTATTGATCATGTATTAAGATCATCGGTGAACCTTAGTTCAACCGATCATTTGTTGGACGATACCGGTCGGTTGTAGTGTGTACAATACATTGAACTACACGTGACCCGAGCATATCGCTCCTTGTCTATGGGTGCACCATGATTCCAATCGCCTATGATTCATATCTATTGGTGGCTTCAACGAGACTCGTCAACTATCGACCGATCCGTTAGATGTCTTAGAAATCCAATTCCTAAGATGTCATCTGTGATACTCATATCTTTCATATCGAGACTTTGTTTCAATATGATTTTCACTCTAAGACCGTTGGTTTTCCCAACTGTTGGCTTTCTAACTTCAGAGTCAATGTTTCGTGATCGGATTCATTGTTTCGTTTTATCCGAGACTTTCGGGACCAAAATGTTAACATTTCGGGGACCAAAATGAAAGTTCGAAGGAAGCCCAACAGTTCGACAAACCAATTCGATCCTCTTCTTCCAACTCTCCGGTAGGGGAAGGTCATTTCAACACCCATGCCCCCTGTGTAAGACTACAATGGCCCTGGATGTGAAACCACTCACAGGGGAGCACTTTTTACAACCCAAAGATTCTTTTCCCGGAGGAAGATCAACCATTACACACGTATGGTTCCATATGATGGAATCTATTTCTCTCTTTAGCTTCTTTCCAAAGCAGTGCTTTTGGAGATGACAATTCTTTGTCAATTGTCCATGGTTCGTTCTCAACCATACAAGCTAGAAGGACTGGAACACGTCTTTGTCCCCTCTTTGCTCCGTCTTGGTTCAACATCTAGAATCCTTGAGTTCTCGGATCTGGAATATTAAGTTCCGGATAGACAAGAACTTTCGAGTCATGAAGATACGGAACGTCTAGTTCCGACATCGAGCCCTCGCGGGTTCTTGTTAACCTTGAGCAATTACTCCTTTTTCCTTTCCCAAGGAAAGTTATCTCCAAAGAATTCAAAGCATTCTTTGACGCCAAGAGGCGATCAACACTACTATTATTTGCAGATCCAGTGGATATGCAATCTACAGTCTTAGGTCGAACTTGACTTGTTTCGGTAACCCATCTTTTACCAAGCTACCCCTCATAATTTGGGTGTACGACTTCGCGCTTGGCTAACACCATTAGACTGAGGTGAGAAATGAACATTCGTTTAATGAACGATGCTTCACATTCTCCCCCTCTATCACTACGAATTTCTCAATCCGTTGGCTTAGTTGATTTTCAACTTCTGCTTTGTAGGCTTCAACAACTTCATCTTTGCTTTTCAATAAACAAAGGATTCCATACGTTGTACCATCATCAATGAAGATCACAACGTACTTGTCTCCCCCCTCTATTTTGTATAAACTTCAAATCACCCAAGTAGGTGTGACTAAGTTCTAGAGGAGCGGTGCTTCTTTCGCTATTCCTTTGACGGAATTTGGAAAGGTGATTTTGCCTCTTCGTCTACCTCACATTCATTTTGAGGGTTTGTGTCGACAGTAGGCAACAATCTCAACATCATTAGCTTTTGAATGACTTGCTATTTAACGTGTCTTAATCTATGATGTCATAGATGCACGGATTACAATATATCATTCATTTGGCTATAGACATATTGTACCACTGTTAGTTATTACGGACCTGTTGGACTAGTCTCAAATCAGATTTGACCAACAACGTCTTTTAACCAAGTTAGGAACATGTATCACTTCTTTTAGAGTGATCTCATTCCTTGAAGTCCTATTGAGGACAACCTCTCCAGCCCCTTAGACTTTAGAGGTGGCGTTGCTTCACATGAACAACCTTTTGCCCGTGGTTAGGGCATAACCGGATCATATGTGATCTCGATACTCGGTCCACTCTAGTTGCTTTGGCAGACTGAGTGTCCAATTTCTTTACTGCCTTTATTTAGGCCTTCAGATCATTTAGGACCTGGAAACTCTGGCCCACCTTACTAGGTGTCCATTATTTTTCCTATGAAATGAATTTTTGGCCCTACTCCAGTCGCCCGGAGGCTTTATATGACCGAGTGTCCTAATATCATCATATCAAAGAAATTTTGGCCCACTCCGATCGCCGGAGGCTTTGTATGACCGAGTGTCCAATATCATCCTATCAAAGGAATTTTGGCCCACTCCGGTCGCCGGAGGCTTTATGTGACCGAGTGTCCAATATCATCCTATGAAGGATCTTCGCCAAATAGTATGACGGGTTCAACGTCTTTAGCTTTTAGACTCCTTTCGTTAAGATTGGTGCCCGGATAATTCTTGGCGCTTACTTAAGAGTGGTAAGCTTTTCACACGATCGGTGGATCTTACTCCCTCGTATGTGCGAACATACTTTACACACTTTAGTAATTACACTTAAAAGAACGGATCTTCTTAAGTCGTTTACAAAATCCAATCTTTAAACGGAAAAGAAGATGAGATTAAACTTCGATTTGTTAAAGCATAAGGAATATAAATTATTTTCATATTCCTCCTTACTTTAATCCATTTTTAATCGACATAATTTAATCTTTATTCTTGACAAGTAAGAAAAATACTTATCATTTAATCCTTATTCTTGACAAGTAAGAAAAATACTTATCCCAATTTCGGATTCGACTCACTTCGGTCACTTCATCAGACCGAGTGTCCATTTCCTTCTCACCATTATTCGGATCCTTTGTCTGGGACAGATATAGGCCTTCTGCTACAAGATAGAATAACATCTTCACTCTTCTCCTCTTGTCCCAGTTGACATCCTCGTGCTCTCGAGAGCGCTTGTTTCCACCGATCTTGGTAGCGGTGATACCATGAACACGTTCATCATCATCACTCTCTTCTACCAGAAAACCATTTCCATATCCAGATTTGGTCACACAACTTTTGACCGACATCTTTCGAACACTAATAGTAATACTATACAAATATTGTCTTAAGTTCTTGGGGGTTTTGCTCTATGGTACTTTATAAAGCAGTACGGGAAGTATTTAACTATTACAAGTATTCGAAAGGATAAACAAAGATTAAATAATTCAACTGGAAATCTGAAAATTACAATAGTTATACAAGTAAAAACTGGAAATTCCAGTTTTATAGAAACGGAAAAATATAAATTGGTTTTTGCCGAGTCGAGTGTAGCACTCATCCTTAAGACAATATTGCCCCGTATGTATCCTTTATACGTCCCGGACAATTTGTCTCCCAAGATAAAACAAAGCAATGGAACCCTTGAGCAAAGGAAACTCAAGAGCTACCGTGAAGAATATTGAGTAACGAAATGATGCTTGGAAGTTGTAGGAAGAAAACTATTTCGGTTGTGTATTTTCGTGCCTTTTTTTTCGCATCTTTTTCGTATTTTCGTGCATATGTCTTCGTTCTCAACAATGGTGTAAGGGGGTGTTTATATAGGTGAGGGAGGGGCTGAAAAAGCGCCTCCATAATAGCCAAATAATGGCCATTATGGAGGTAGTAAAGCCACCAACATAAATGGTGAAAGACCAACGGATTTGGCCATTATAGGAGGAGTAATTCACCAAAATAAATGGCTGAATTGAGTGCTTGGCAACAACGCTTTTGATTGTCCAGTTCGGAAACTTGAGGGACCAAACTCGCACATCTTGAAACTTCGGGGACCAAACTCAAATGCGAAAGAATTCGGTCCGAACTGTACATCTGGAAACTTCTGGGATCAAACTGTACTTCTGGCAAAGTTTTCTGGCCCAAAAAGATAAAGTTCCAGCCATCCCCAACCAACATGAATGGACTATGAAGGGGTCAGTCAAGCGGTTCGGGTTTTCGAAAGAAAAGTCAAAACAAAAGGTAGGCGGTCAGACCGCAGGAGGATTTATTCAATCACATAGTTTGGGCTCCTAGAATATGGCGCCCTTGGGGCTTTCTATTTGATTGTATCGAAAGGCCCAATGAATTGGGATTTCCCTATTAGTCCAGGTCATTTCGGATATCAGAAGACCCACAGCCACAGCCCACAGCCCACGACCCACGACCAGTGACCCGGAACTCGGAACCCGAACCGGACGGGCGGGCGGCGGCGGCGCGCGTGTGGTCTTTCCTCGAACCGAAGCACATCTAAGTCCTCTCTCCTTTAAACACATGGGATACCCCTTGGGGTCCCAAACCCCAAACCAATTTCGAATCTTATATACACAACAATTCTTTCTTCCTCTACCGAAGAGGGAGAATTACACACAATACCACACTTTTCATGCTTCAAACACCTTACTTCGTGAACCAATATCTCTTTCATTTCTCAATGAAATTTGACGATTCTTGGCCCTACGGTTATCTACGTACTTAGTAGATCATGTATGTGTGAAGAACCGGATTCTCCAACATACGTTACACTAGTGTTTAAGCCGTTAAAATTGGTCGGTCGCAACTCCCGCCAAAGGCAAATTTCCAACAATTATTTCTATCATAAATTAAGATCTTGGTAAAGTTTTTGAGTAGTTTACTTTGACTTCCAAATGAAACTTAGATGTACTCTATTCCAACTAATGATACAAATTAGCCCTCAATAAGGTGTAGTAGGAGCAAACACAATGATATTGAAGTACTCTGGAATATGTATACCCATGGAATAATGACCTCATTTCTATTTATAGATGTCCAGATGAATTTTCCATTATGGACAACAAAGTTCATTTTAGCCTAAAATTCAAGATTGGTATTTTATTTAGATCCTGCTTATATTAACGACTTAGTAAAGCATTCAGAGATGGATAGTGGAAAACATGATAAATGGAATTGACTGCATATCGTAAAGTATGATAGACGTTGAGTGATTTGTTTACATCTTTTTCCAAGGAGGCTCTGTGTTCTGGAACTGCCTCTTTGCTAATAGTTTTGGAGAATTCATGTAATGGACTTGCTTTACAACTCCTTGTTGAAGGTGGCAATACCTGCATATTCAATAATATATCTGGTCATGTCATTTACTATAAAGAATGGATATTGGGCCTAACTCAACCCCAAAAGCTAGCTTGTAGGGTGAGGATTGTCCAAATCCATATAAGAAGTCCATGTTCCCATTCCATATCCGATGTGGAACTCTTAACACTCCCCAGCACGCCCAGACCTTGCTAACTGGAGCGTGTATAATATAATTTGGGGGTCCAACATCGGTGAACAGAGAATTGTAATGGGCCTGGCTCAGATACCATGTAAGAATGGATCTTGGGCTTAACTCAACCCCAAAAGCTAGCTTGTAGAGTGAGGATTGTCCAATTTCATATAAGGAGTCCATGTTCTCATTCCATATCCGATCTGGACTCTTAACATTTACTTATCTAATCAAACTTCCACTTCTCAAAATGTACAAGTGATACATTTGAAAAAGCCAGCCTTGTGACGATGTAAACCCGAATTACGTATAAAAGATCATCAAATTTCAATATAGGAAAGAAGAAAATGATAAAGCTCTTACAGGTGGTTCTTTCAACTCTTTTTTTACGGATGATTGTCTGTCTCCGCCTTTTGATAGAGCAGCATTTTTGTCGGAAGCACTGAGACAAATGCATAACCAATTACTCAGAAGGCCAACCACAGAACTCAACGGTAATTCATGCACATTGAAAGTAGCAATTAAAGAATGAACTACACCAGATTCCCTAGGAAGGCCTACTTAATCAAATTACTTTATCCTAATTTGAGCAACTGTGTTTAAACTAAACAAGCAAACCTTTGTAGCCATTTTATCTTGTAAAGGTTCACACAAGTTGCTAATATGAATTGGTAAATGAAAAAAATTGTGTTTACTTTGGAAGATTTGCTGATAAACTACTCTAACGATCTTTATTTTTACCATGTACCAGAAAACATGCTCCTCTTGCAACAACAATTTACAACCCTATGAGGCCTAAGTCAACATATCAAAGGCATTCACACTCAAGTTTAAGTTAATTATAACCATCCAATTGAACCTTCCTGATCAAAGAGTAAATCAATAAGTTGAAGAGGGGGAAACTTTTGCTCTAATTTAGCATCCGAGAACTGAAGAAAATTCAGAAGATCTCGAAATACAGTTGTTGAGTATGTCATGGTAGATTTAGTCCTTTTACACGTTGGAATCACAAAGAACCAAAAAAGATTTAGCCTTTTAGACAAGAAAAGACAACATTTTCTTTTTAAGTAACAATATTCCTCACAATTTCGCATCTCCTTAGCCATTATTATATCTATACCGGTGGCGTAGACAAAAAATTTCACCGAGGTCAATTCAACATCTACTATACATTAAAATTATTGACCTTGTATATACGATATAACTTTCTGGCGAAGGAGTTGAGTCCCCCTTCTGCCGATGATCTAAACCATAAGTAACCATCTAAGAAGCTAAGGAACATGCAAAACCAGACAAACACACATGAGAAGAAACAAAGCAGGATTTCTTCACATTTGGCAGCTCGGCCAAAAATATTTACATCCGCAAAGCTGATATACATAAATTATACACTAATTATACACGTTTACACACATATATACATATATTCTACATCTGCCGACTATTTTTTTTTTGGGGTGGACGGTTATACTGTGTAAAAATCCCAAACAAAAATTAAGGTAACTAGCCTCAGAAATGAACCTTTTACATCGCCTATGCTGAGAATAACCATATGCACATTTCCAAGAACTGCCATTTTGCTTCCTCCCAACACTTCTCTGATTTTCATCTTTTACTAAACCATTCATTGTTTCTTTCACTTTGTTAGTAACCAACTAGAGAAGACTCTGATATCTCACATTATATTCTTGAATACACTACAAACTCATAACATCTACACACATATTTAAGAAAATCAGGAAAAAAGAAAAAGACAAATTCTTTTAGTATGCCTTAAGAAAGTAACAAATGAATGGGAGCTGGACCAAGATTATGATGAATGGGCTACAGGAAGAATAGATGAAGGAATGAAAGAAGGATAAATTAATTGGACAATACTAATTAAATTATCAATCTTCAAGAAATTGAATGCAAGAGACAATGTAAAGAAGAGGTTGAAGGAAAAAAAATTGGACAGGTTGAAAAACACACAAACACGCTAGACATGTACATACTAGACATATACAAAAGTTATAGTTGCATTTTACCACAAAGAGATGGGACCAACTTAGCTGCAAAGAATTGAATTGCTTAACTATAGTGTAGTTGAGAACATTTAATGAGGTGGTATTTAATTTCACCTGCCACTCTTTGCATTTAAACTGTTGATTTCGGTCAGAACTTTTTGTTGAAAAAAAATAATTTTGGTCAGAACTTTAACGAAAAATACAGAGGGGATGATTTTATTTTTTTTGAAAGACGGAATTGTTAAGAATAAGTGCATAAGTGTGCAAGAATTTGAGCATTGGATACTGACTTTAATCTCATAACAGTTGGACCCTGTGTTAAATCTTCTTAAACCTTCCCATGTGGACCCAGTTAAACAACCTTTGCATAAAATTTAGGGGTATTCAATTAGGATTTTAAAAGATTATTTTCGGATAAATAAGTCTTGTGGTATTCAATTAAGACTTTTAAATAATCTAAACAAGTCTTGTGGTATTTAATCAAGACTATTATGATTTTTTATAGAGGGTGTCCAAATCTAGTGTTATTCAATCAGAATTTTAAACAAGTAACAAAAAGTCTTTTGGAATTCAAAAACTTGCTAATTTCGAAAGATTTTTTTTTTAATTTGAATTTTGTGTGAATTTTTAGTGAGAGGTATAAATAACAAATCCTATAAAAAAAAATCTCATCATAACCCATCAAACTTTTCAGGTGAGATTTTTTTTTGTCTGCATAGAAGATGAACAACTCTTTGTGAAGATAAACAACTCTTTTTCGTGAACAAGGTATTATACCGGCGACAACATCACCAAGCAGATGCAAAGGGTAATTTTGATTATGGATATCAAGAAAATGCATTTGCTCATAACCTCTGTGCTTTCTTCATCTCTTGCTCTGTTAAATTATTTTTATATAGATTTTATTTCAGTAAACAAAACCCCATCATTTGCTCATAACCTATTCGATGAATTTCCAAATAGAAAATGCATTATCTTTAGGTCCTAACACGACTCGTATTTGGAAAGTTAATCATATATATGACATTTTTAAATTATGAGTATCATGAAAAGAACATCCGGGGAATTGATGGCGACAATGACCGCATTTGCTCATAAGTTGTTCGATGAAATTCCTAAAAGAAATTGCACAACATTTATGTCTTAACACAACTCATAACTGGAATAGTCTTTTAAAATCCATGTGGTTCTTTCCTTTCAAATGTTTATAAATCTTATGATAAATCTTTTAAAATCCAAACATAAAAAATCTTGATTGTAAAATTTTTTTAAAAAAACTTTTAAGTCATTACAATCCTAAATAATCTTTTAAAATTCAATGGACTCTTTTATCTATAAATAGTCTTTTAAAATCCTAATTGAATACACCCCTTTAGTGGAGAGGCCCGAGCGAATGAAATTGTGCTAAATGAACGAGTTGTCCTAAATGCCCTTTGTTAGCTGTCGTAGGAAGTGGTGAGGGCTCATGAAGTGAAGCAAACTCGACCAAAAGACAAGTATGGTCCTCCTTCGTTTTCGATTCCCGATTCAATCTTCACATTTCCTAAATGAAGAAAGAGAGTAAAGAGAAGATATCAGTGCAATAGGTATAGAGGTACGAGAAACAATCTTTGTTCGGTTCGGCAAAAGAAAGCGAGAAAACAAATAGAAAGAAAACTATGCAAGCTTATAATTAAGCAAATATATAAAAGTTATCACCACCTCAAACATTAAAACAAATTTGTTATGGCTATGTTACTAACATAGACAACCATGAATGGTATTCATTGACAGGAGTGACCGCTTTCTAGTCGTAGTTGGTAGCGTCCATGTTCACTTCGGCATGCAAGGAACACCTTCGGGAAGAATCAATTTTTTTCTCCTCTGCAAAGCTATCAATGCTTTATTCAATATCTTTAGCAGACGATCATTCATTCTCCCTCCCAGTGGCTTTCGAAAGCTCGACATGAAAAAACAAAGAAAATAGGAAAAAAGAGTAGGGGGATATTTAGCTATTTAGCCTTAGAGAAAGGTGACTTGGTAAGACCAGAATATGGAACAGAGATTGGATGAAGAATTGCTTTTTCTTTAGCGGAAATGGCGCCACCTTTTTATTTAGCAATTTTCGTCCCGCTTAATAGGAATAGGTTGCACTTACTGACCGGTGAAAGGAAAGAGTTGGGTCAGCCATTGACAAAGGAATACCGAACTCTACCCGTGTGAGGCCTCGTAGCCAAGGAGAACCATAAAATCGGAGGGTTATATTAAAACATTGATGGAAAGGTCGATAAGGCACCTAAAAATAACTTTAGGATCCGGATTAAGAAAGTGTTTCCCGAGTTTGAGCAAATGCAATGCGACATCCAGGCAAAAAAAGAATAGGGTCCGATCTGCGCATACATCACTAAAGAAAATAAGAATCCACATATATGGAGAAGACGTCAAAGGCCAATGTTATGGAAGTAGCATAAGCTTATGAGGGAAAGAAAAAATCAAGGGTGCTCCCTTCGAATAAAAAAGAGTGTCCACTTAATTCTTTTTTGAATTGGTAAGTGGACATTATTTTAAAATTTAAACTAAGAAAATAAAGGTTAAATGAACACTATTTTTGATCCGGAAAGAGTAGGATTTATTTTAGGGAAAACCACACGAAATACCCACTTAGACCCATTTATTTACCAAACTTTACCCCTATGCATTTTAATTACCCTAATACCTATTCGGCCAAAAGATATTACCCGAGATACCCACACCTTCTTCATTAAGCTTTTGTTGTTCTTCTCTTTCTTTATATATTTATTTCTTCTTTTCCAATTCCAAGCACGTATTATTTTGTAGAATTCTCTTAAATTTTATTCTAAGTGTTTCTATCTAGGACAAAAAGGAAGTAACTGTCAAATTATTATTTTTTGATATTATTTATTTCTTTTAACCATATTGATTGCAACAACTAAATTTGTTTTGGTTTCTATAATTTCTATTTTATCTGAATGAAATATTATCCATTTTTGGCAACTATTTTCTCTTCTTCCTTCTTAATTTAATGAAAAATGGGTGGATATTTTGTGCAGTTTTCGCATGATATATATATATATATAATAATTAGGCTATAACAAGAAGTAATTAAGGAAAATACTAAAGTCACTAGTTTATTGGTTAAATTTTAATTAATAAAATAATACTGTTATAAATTTTATTTTTCTTTTGTAAATGAAAATAAAAACTTATATAAAAATATGACTATTTTTTTTGTATTTTCTTGTATTTTTTAGGAAGCAGTCCTCCATGATACCATATGCGTAGATTTATATATCATGATGGTATCATTAAGGACTCTCCTTAATGATACCATCATGGTATATCGTGATACCATCATGGTATATCGTGATACCATCTTAGTATATTTTTAAAACATTATGGTATCATGGAGGATTGGGGACTGTTGCATTCAAGGATTTCGACAATTCTTTATGATATCATCTAAGTATATGATATACCATGTAGGTATCACAATGGATTGAGAAATATTTTTTGAAGGAATGAATAAACCTTCGATGATACCCTGTCAATATAATATATACTATGTGGGTATCATAGATGATGAGTTGTGTTTTTCTTGAATGAATGAATCAATCCTCTATATACTCTGTCAGTATATAATATATATCAGATTGGTATCATAGAAGACTGAGTATTTTTTTAAGGAATGAACTGTCAGTCTTGTGTGATACCTTGTGTGTATCATAATATACTTCAACTGCTATTGATTTAATATATTATATGCTATAATAAATTATTTTATGAGATATATAAAAAAATAAAAAGACAATATATCAGTTATCCTTTTTATTGATATAAAAAAGAACTAAAAAATCTAAATGGTTTGTAGAATTAGATTATGAAGAAAAATAAAAATTAAAAAAATAATTTGAAAAAAATAAAATTTAAAAAGGAGAAAAAAAGTAAATGAAAATCAACTGAATTTTAAAAAGAAGAATAAAATAATAACAAAAAAGGCTTAAGAAACTAAATTATAGAGATAAAAAATGAAATAAAAAAAGGAACAAAAATAAAGAAAATTAAAAATATGAATAAAAAGTAACTAGAATTAAATATGGAATCAAATTATGGTTGAAAAAGATTAAAAAAATAGTACTATGATTTGGGTAAAAATAAATGAACAAAAAAGGTGAATGAAATTAGATTATGAAGATAAAAAAGAAAAAAGATTTTTTTTTAAAAAGGAACAAAATATAAAAAATAAATAAAGTAGAAAGAAAGGAGCTATAATTAAATATGGAATTAGTTTAGTGAAAAAAATAGTCTATAATTTGGGGGGGGGGGGGGGGGGGGGGGGGGGGGAATAAATAAACAAAAAAGGAGAAAAAGAAGATAAGAAAGAAAAGAAGATAGAGATAAAAAAAGAGAAAAAAAGAGAGATACACTTACCTATAAAAGCTACAATGTGTAGAAATAGTAAATAGTTTTGAGGCATGAAATTAATAGGGGCATTAAAGGGTAATTAATTTATATGTAGTGAACATTGATACTCTTTCTCCTTTATTTTAAGGCTTTTGACAAATTTGACCGCTCAATAATAAAATAATTACAGTCGCTAGCTAATATATATTAATTATGTAAGACATATATATTAATTATTTGTCTATCTATCTATATTATATATTAATATGTAAAAATTATATATTGATAAGCTCTACCGTGTAAAAGTTCATTTAACATCTATTTATCTCTTACGGTTCCTTATCATGTTTACCTTTTGCACGCCAACCCTTGTGAATATTTTATATAGTTTTTTCATTTAATTTTGAGCCATAGATTAGTAAATTCAAAGAAAATCTATTTTTTCAAATTATTTTGAACCTATTGTGTGCATAACGAGAAGAAAAAGAAGAATTAACCTAGATAACCGTCTGTCCAATCACTTCAATTTAAAATAAGCAGAGGGTATATAATATATGTATAAAAGTAAACAGAGAATTCGGGCCAACATTTATGTACACGTTAAGAAAAAAATTAGAATAAGATTTACAATTGGAGAAAGAAGGAAATAGAAAGATTGGAACTTTGGAAGAGCGAAAAAGAGGGGTAAATAGACAACGTTCTAAGTTGTGGGGTACTAGTTGGGCCACTAAAAAAGATAAGAGGAAAAAAAGGAAGAAGGTGTTAGCCCACAATAATTATGGGAGAAATTTCCATATTATCATCCTCCACCATAAATCATGTAATTATAATCAATTAGTAATATTATAATTATTAGACAAATTAATTAGGTAGTAATTAGCATCTTATATTTTAGATAACCTAGATTATTACTACATACCATGATTGTATATATATTCTATGGATGGAATGAAATACTCAAGAGATTAATTATCTTACATTGTATCATTAGCCAAAGATCCTTTGCCCTAAACATTTCTCTTTTCCTTCTACCTTGGCCGATTCCCCCCTTTTCTTTTCTACTATTTTTCGATCTAACCCCTATGTTTAGTAATCCTAAATCCTAAACTTAAATAATCCCTCAAAACCTAAACAAACCCTAGCCGATTACAACAAAAAAAACCCCCCCCCTCGGCTAGACTTAATCTTTAGGTTTCTCCAATCCACTTCCATCAAAACACCACTTCCTTCTATTCTTCTTTTGATTCTAAGTGGAACCTATGGCCGAAAAACAAACCTTTCATCCCGATCTTGCCGTCAATAACGTCAAGAACTTCATCTCCATAACTCTTGAAATGGAGAAAGTGCAGTATACCTCATGGGCAAAACTATTCAAAATCCATTGTCGTGCTTATGAGGTGATTGACCATATCCTTCCGTCCGAGTCACCGTCGGATACCACTACGGTGGACAAGAAATTATGGTCTCGCTTAGATGCTATAGTCCTTCAATGGATTTATGACACAATTTCAAATGATCTTCTCCATACCATTTTGGAACCTAATTCTACGGCTCAACATGCATGGGAACGGTTGCAAAATATTTTCAAGATAACAAAATTTCTAGGGTCGTTTATCTTGAACACCAATTTACGAATGTTAAATTGGATGACTTTTCCAACATCTCAGCCTATGCCAACGTTGGTTCGCCCGTGACAAATCAACAGTTAGTCCTTCAGTTGATTGCTGGAATGAATGAACATTATGATGGGGTTGCTACGTTCATTCAACAAAGTAATCCATTGCCTCGTTTCTATGAGTCCCGTTTGAGGTTAATTCTCGAGAAAACAAGGAAAGCAAAATAAGCATCTTCTGGGGCAACCACCGCGAAACTTCTCTCGTCTCCACCAACTCATTTTCCATTGATTTGGAGTCCCATAATTCTGGTTCGGGGGCCATAATAATCGTCAAAATAATGGCAAAAAAATGGGGTTCAAACAAAAATAATAAAGGCAAAAATAATGGTGGGAAAGGGACGTAGACGGGGCGGGGGCCAACCCGCCGGCGATAATGGCCAGCCGGGGCAGTGACGGCAACCAGTGGGGGCAGTTCCCATCGTGGACCTGGGCCCCACAATGAGCTACCCCGCCATGTCCATATCCGACGTCTTTGTGGGCCAGGCCTCCTCCTGCTTCAAATTCCCAACCCGATATTCTAAGGTCTCGTCCACATCATTTGCGGCTTATGCACCGTCCTCGGTTGGATATGCACCCATGAACATTGAACAAGCCATGAACAACATGAATTTAAGTGTTCCGAATGAGTCTTGGTACATGGACACAGAGGCTACGTCACACATGACGACATCTCAAGGTAATATCTCATCTTATTTTAATATGAGTAATAATAAAAATATTGTTGTCGGCAATGGGCATGATATTCCAATTTGTGATATTGGTCAGGTATAACTACAACCTCCACACCCACCCTTATACTTAAAAATGTCTTACATGTACCAAAACTAATTAAAAACTTGATATCTATTAGACGTTTTACCATTGACAATAATGTTTTTGTGAATTTTGATCTGTTTGGCTTTTCTCTGAAGGATTTTCAGATAGGGATACCACTTATGAGATGCAATAGCACGGGGGACTTATATCCCGTCACCTCTGTTTCCAAAAATAGCATGACCAAATCATCCACATTTGCTATCATTTCTCCTTCTCTGTGGCACAGTAGGCTGGGACACTCAGGAGCCCATGTTTTTAATAATATTAGGAAGAATAATTTGTTTGGTTGTAACAAACTTTCGGACTCTTTTGTTTGCCAGACTTGTGTGCTTGGTAAATATATTAAGCTTCATTTTGCATCATCTACTTCTTATACTTTTATGTCATTTGATCTTGTGCATTGTGATTTGTGGACATCACCGGTTTTGAGTTCTGCAGGTCATAAATATTATATGCTCATCCTAGATGATTAGTCAAATTATTTTTGGACTTTGCCATTAGGACATAAATCACAAACCTACACCATTTTAAGCAGTTTAGTGTTTTTATCAAAACCCAATTTGGCAAAAACATTAATGTTTTCAATGTGACAATGGGGGGGGGGGGGGGGGGGGGGGGGGGGGGAATTCAACAATGCCCAATTTAATGATTTTTGTCACCAAAATGGGATATCAATGCGTCTTTCATGTTCACATACATCACCACAAAATGGGAAAGCCGAAAGAAAAATTCAAACTATTAACAATATGATTCGCTCTATTCTTGTGCATTCTTCCACACCACCAAAATTTTGGCAACATACACTTCAAATTGCCACATATCTTTTAAATATTATTCCTAGTAAATTACTATCAAATGTGTCTCCCACACAAATGTTGTATCATCGTCTTCCGTCTTTTCAACATTTGAGGTTGTTTGTGTTATCCTTTGTGTCCATCTACTACCATTAACAAGTTGCAGGCTCGCTCAACTCCTTTTGTGTTTTTGGGATACCCACAAAATCATAGGGGCTATAAATGTTATGATTGGACGAATGGGAAAATAATTATCTCTCGTCATATGATTTTTGATTAGTCTACATTCCCATTTGCTAAGTCTCATGTGGCATCCTCACCTTCATATGAATTTTGGATAACGAAATACATCCCATTTTACAACACCATTTTAATAACCAACACCTTTCGGCCCATCCACAAAATGAGACTGGACCGGAGACCATAGCCTCGTCGCCGGGGGTCTCGGCCCAGTCCCATTCTCGTGACGGGTAGACTCAAGTGGGGGAGCCACTTTTCCCTTACCAACATCCGCAAACCAGCCCATTACCAGATCCCAGTCCAACACCGGTCACCGCACACCCCTTCGATCCATTAACAATACTATACAACCTCAGACCATTGAAACTCGTGCAATGCATGAAATTTTAGGCCCAAATGTCAGTTTAACCTTATATCCACAGAACAACTTTCACCTATACCGAAAAATCCCAAAACGGTCTTGTCCGGCCCGAATTGGAAAGCTGTTATGTTAGAAGAATTTAATGCTTTTATTAAAAATAAGACGTGGAAATTAGTACCACGCCCGTCTAATGTGAATGTCATTCGGTCTATGTGGGTGTTTTGTCTTAAGAAAAATTCTGACGGTTCTTTTGCGAGATACAAAACTCATCTTGTTGGTGATGACATGTCTCAGCAGGTTGGTGTCGATTATGGTGAAACATTCAGTCCAATAGTTAAACCAACGACTATCAGGATGGTTCTGAGTCTGGCTCTCTCCAAATCCTGGTCTATTCATCAATTGGATATTAAAAATACATTTTACATGACCACTCACAGGAAATAATGTACATGCATCAACCATTGGGGTTCCGAGATTATTCATGTCCAGATCATGTTTTCCTATTGAAGAAATCCTTATATGGTTTGAAACAAGCTCCTAGGGAACGGTATAACCATTTTGCAGGGTTTGTTTCCAAGTTGAGCTTTTCTCACAGCAAGTATGATCAGTCATTGTTCATTTATCAGAAGGGCACTGCATGGCATATATACTTCTGTATGTTGATGATATTATTCTCACAACATCATCCATTTCACTTCGCCAGTCTATCATGTCTATTCTTGCAACAGAATTTGCAATGAAGGACTTAAGTCCATTGAATTATTTTCTTGGCATTGCAGTAACCTAATATGCAGGTGGTCTCTTTCTTAGTCAAAAGAAATATGCCGAAGAAATAATTGAAAAAGATGGGATGTCTTCCTGCAAACCATCACATACTCCAGTTGACACAAAGGCGAAGTTGAGCAATACAACAAGTATTCCATACAATGATCCGACACATTACCGAAGTCTTGCAGAAGCCTTGCAGTATCTGACCTTTACAAGACCAGATATTTCCTATGCGGTTCAGCAAGTTTTTTTACACATGTATGATCCGAATGAGGAACATATGGGAGCTATAAAAAGATCTTGCGGTATGTGAAGGGTACTCTCCATTTTGGGCTTCATTTGTATAAATCCTCTGTCACGCATCTTTCAGCCTACATAGATGCAGATTGGGTGGCTGCCCGAACACATGTCGTTATAGTTCCGGTTATTGTGTGTTTTTGGGGGACAATCTCATTTCTCGGTCGTCCAAACGATAATCCACACTGTCTCGGTCAAGTGATGAGGGAGAATACCGAGGCGTAGCCAACGTAGTTGCTGAATCATGTTGGCTTCGTAATCTACTGTTGTAATTGCATTGTCCAATTGAAAAGGCAACGGTTGTTTATTGTGACAATGTAAGTGCGATATACTTATCCGGCAATCATGTTCAGCATCAGCGCACGAAACACATTGAAATGGATATACTATTTGTCCGAGAAAAGGTTGCCCGTGGACAAGTTCGAGTTCTTCATGTACCGTCCCGCTACCAAATTGCAAATATCTTCACGAAAGGGCTTCCACGTGTACTTTTTGATGATTTTCCGGACAGTCTCAGCATCCGTGAACCTCCCGCTAAGACTGAGGGGGACTGTTAGCACACGATAATTATGGGAGAAATCCCATATTATCATCGTCCACCATATATCATGTAATTATAATCAATTAGTTATATTGCAATTATTAGACAGTAATTAGCATCTTATATTTTAGATAACCTAGATTATTACTACATATCATGATTGTATATATATTCTATGGATGAAATGAAATACTCAAGGATTAATTATATTCAAGGGATTAATTATCTTAGGGAAGGAAGTGAAGTAGTATTAATTTTCTATCTTCTATAAAAGAAATTAATATTTTCATCAAAATATAATGACAGTGTTTTGACTTTCTTTTTAAATTATAAAATAGAAACTTAGGAAACACACTTGTACGCATTCAATGGTTAGACAAAACTAATAGACGTTGCATGACATTTTAGTTTTTTGCCTAAACTTTCATCACATGATTATAGTTAATTAATTATTCATTCATTCAATACATAAATATTTGTGACTATTACTTCCTTTTTCGTTGAATTAACTTGATTTGATGTAAGTGATGTAAATATGTTATAAGTTAATTAATTTATATATATATATTAGAGTACCAAACTAATAGAGGTTAGCATGACATTATAGTATCTGAAGTACTATAAGAAAGTATAGAATTGATAACAAAACTTTAACAACAATAAATATATTGTTGTAAAAAACCGTAAATGACAACAAAATTTAATATATTGTTGCTAAAAAACATAAATGTCAATAAATTTAACATTTGATGTAAATAACAATTGAAGAAACACGAGACTAAAATCTACTATAAAAACATATAAAAGATGGTATGATCTTTCTTAAAGTTATTCACAGTTTTCAGATGAATGAAAGTGGAAGAAAGATTCTTCGATCGAAAGTAGCTATCAAAATGTTGGGCTATACTTACTGACTACATAGCATCAATAGCTCCCATAAAACAACACTTTAATCTCAACGCATAGCCGGTTGGAGCCAGCGAAGAAAACAAATATGAATCGACTTACTACTACTAGTTAAATGAATGAAGGTGCAATAATGCATAGTTGTACTACTCCATCAAACTATGCATTAACTCAGCCATGCATGGTCTACTAATTGCAATAGACCCTTTAAGATTACCAGTTTACAAAATTTTGAAGTTTGGACCACATCTTGGTCAATTGCTCCGTGGATTATGTTTCTTTTTCTTTCCACTACCGATTTTAACCAGTTTACAAAATTTTGAAGTTTGGACCACATCTTGGTCAATTGCTCCGTGGATTTTGTTTCTTGTTTTCTTTTTTTTAGTTTCACACTCGGTGTTCGATATTTGAGTCTTGGGTCTCAACTAATTCAAATTCACGTATTGTCTAAGACCCATAGATAGAGAAAAGTGTTCTTATCAAAACTTTTTCGATTTTCAAGGCCCAAACTCGAAACCTTTAATTATATAAGAGTTGAGCTAGGACATTGATACTTTGGTTCTTGTTTTTCTTTTTCTCTTTTAGGGTTTTCATTTGATCTCCGATATTTGCTTTGAATTTCCGACTAATCAAGATTCATGTAATACTTATTAAAAGAAGAAGTGCTCCTACATACTAGGATTTATTTTCATTCCTTGAGCTCGAACCCAATACTTTTAGTTAATGATTGAGCTAAGAAATTATTGTATAGACTTTGGTTCTTGTTTTTTTTTCCACCCAGTATTTAGAGACTCTGATTATTATTCATTGTATTTTCTTCAAAATAACATAGTGTCTGGATTGGCTCGTGCCAATTCAAATGATTTATTGATTGCTTTGTAAGTTTAGTCACCTTCCACAAGCATAAGATCGACTAACTTTGTCCATTAAAATTCAAATAGGTAGATATATCATACTTAATGTCATTAATTTTAAAATTTAAGTTAGTTCTCATGATTGTTATAGACCTAAAATTGTTAAGATAACTCTTAAGCAGTTAACCAGTCTTTTCGGGCTACAAATTAAATTTCAGAATTGAGCTATAAGTACTTTGACATAGTCTATAGGGACTGTTCTAAATCAATGTTGTGTCGTTGTCCTTTTTCAATTGGCATGAAGTATGAACCATACATTTGGATTTGTGGTGTTTCTGGCCCAAAATTTATTCATAATTCGCAATAATATGCACGCCTTAGGTCATGAAATTACATTTCAAATGACAATTATGAGATCATGATATGATGTTAGCTAGGTTGGCTGTTCTTATCATTTGTTAATTAGGTGAAAAAATTTGTCCTAAAGTTTTAGAAGAGATCCAATTTCCTTTATTTCTTTTCCTTTTGGTTTGGTAAACTCCATAGACCATCCCTTTTCCCAATGGTTACAAGTTTTTCTAACTTTTTCTTCTTAATTTTATTATTTAAGATCTTCCAAAGGGTCACTGGAAGTGAACTCCTCTCACCATTAGAGCAAACCTCTCTTAATTTGTAAATTAAATATAAAGAGATTTGACTTAACTACCTATAAAAAGGAACTACAGGTCCATACCAAAGCACAAGCACAAAAATGCATGCAATGTTGTGAAATAGTGAAAGGAAAGGTGTAAGCTTGTAAACAATGACTAAAATATTGTTAATATCAAATATTATTATCTAATGATATATGTGGAAGTCTTTCTCATAATAAATGTGAGTTCAATTTTCATTATCCTTTCCCTTCCAGTTCCTGATCCCCCAATGTAATATATATAAATATATATATATATATATTTTAAAATGTTACTTAATATAGTCATCTCAAAAAAGTATCTAAATTCATTTTTTAGTCTTTCATGTTTTAACCACAACTTGGGAAACATGGGAGGTAGTATTGTTGTAAGAAAAGCAAGTAATTAATTCACATTATGATTTAGAATACGTCCAACTAGGGGTGGCCAACGGGCCGGAGTCGGGGCGGGTTTGGTTGGATTAGGTCGGATCGGGACAAGCGGGATTCGCCGAAGTCCCGTCCCGATCCCGGACCCGTCGGAATCGGTCGGGGCGGGATCCGGGTCGTGGATCGTTTTTTTTTTTTTTTTTTTTGCACTTAATTTAAAAAAAAACATATATAAAGAACTCAATAATTGAACAAGATAGTGTAATAAAAATATCCCAAGATTGTTTTTGTGCCTCTTATATTATTTAATAGACATAATTTTTTTTTTGTAATACATACAATTGTCAAAATTGCAACTTTGTGGTGTTGTTCAAAAGTTGCAAATTACATAGTAAAATTGCAATTAAAAAAATTACATTTTGAAAAAAACATGTTCTAGTTTCTTGATAATTTCATGTGGTTCTTCGGTTGAAATTTGTATTTGTTGGTCAAATTGCTCCACGTCTCTTCCACCACCTTCGGATAAGATTTCGTTGTAGTTTTCGTCTTCTTCTTCGTTGATCTCCGGTTGACCGCACCTTCTCCGCTCCGCTCGTATCCAATCTCTGAATAATACTGCAATCTCCAAGCTGTCTCCGATTAATGAGTGTTTGTGCTATCCTATTTAATATTTGCCGGCAGAAAAAACTCTTTCAGACGCCGTTGATGACGCTTGAATGTTCAAAACATCTCGGGCCATCATTGAAAGTGTCGGAAAGGTCTTCTCATTCCCCCTCCAGTATTTCAACAAGTCTTCGCGTCCTTCTTCATTGGGAACTGCTTGGTACGGTACAAAACCCTGCAAAATAAAAATATCAAACTCGTTAATTTGGTTAGTAGCGGTACGGCCACACATTCTATTTATGAGGCTTTCAATACTAGCCGCATAAACAACATGTCTTTTGTGAGGTTGTGTTGAAGAAGAAGAAGATGGTATGGAAGCCGGTAGGTTGCTAGCACTTCCTTGTTGGTAAAACCTATATACTTTTTTGCATTTGTCTTCTACGCTAGACAACACTTCTTCTTTATTTTGTTCAATAGGTGATGAGTGATTTGGATTTTTGGGACTTGGAGGTGGTAGTACTCCTATACAATTATAAATAGTTTCAATAAGTGATTTAGTACCGTCTATTTTAATAGTCAGATTTAATACAACACCAATAATATAAATAGTGGGAATAAGAATAATTTTTTTTATTTTGATAAACATTTTTAATAGATGCCTTATAAGTTTGGTTTATCCATATATTCATTAAGCAAAAAATATTAGAGCTATATAAAACAACATAGTTGAAATAGTAGGATAATATATACCGAAAATTCTTTTGTTGCTTGAAAATTTTTATCTAGAAATACAATAAGTTCGAAATTTTTCCTCAATCGCTATCTACAACCATATCACTTTGGATTTTGATTATGAGAGTTAAAAAATAAAGTTATAGGTTTTCTATAGTCATAAGCAACAAGTAGTTGCTCGTATAAAGAATTCCACCTAGTGGATACTTCTTATGAAATTTTTCTATAAGGTAGTTGACAATCGTGACAAATTTTTTTATATTTTTTTTTTTCGTTGTATTCTATTATTTTTAAAAATAAAGTTTATAACAAATTGTATTTTACTAAGAATGTCTTCAAAAAGTGATAGACCATCCTTTACAACTAAGTTATATATATGGCACACACATTTTATATGAAAATGATCTGCAAAAGATGGAGTTAAACTATTTTTAAAAATTGTAATAGCATAATTGTTAGAAGAAGCGTTATCTAATGTAATAGTCATAATTTTATTAGTTATTCCGTAATAATAGCACACTTGATAAATATTTTCTGCAAAAAAAGTACTAGTGTGTCTATCATCTATATATCTATACGCTAAGATACGTTTTTGCATAGACTATTTATAATATATCAAATGACAGGTTACCGTTAAATAATCATGGTCGTTAGTACGACGGCCTATATCAGAAGTGATAGTCACTTTGCCATTAAAATGATATAATGAATAACGTAAATACTGTTGATATTCATGTGCAAATTTAAATACATCTCTCTTAACAGTTGATCTAGGAAAATCGTTAAAAGCAGGATTATACATATCTCTAATGTAAAATAAGACGTTTTCGATAAAAGCCGAAATTATACATTTCTTCTTTGGTAAACACATGTACTGTAATGATTAAAATATATGCCCACCAGATATAAGGAAATGAAAAATATTTTTCGAGAAATGAAAAAGACAAACCCTCCGCATCAACTAATTTTGTTATTGCTTCCCTATCTCTATGTTTATTGTAATTAGAGCCTACAATTTCCCCCGTCGTGGGGTTAATTTGACCTTGTACTTGATCCGGGACAATATGTGAACCTTGTCCCGATGGAGCGGACGTTTGTGCACCCGGTTTTGAAGCCTCGTATTGGGCATACCTAGCTAGATGAGCCCTTGTTACGTGTCTCATTAAACCCCCGTCCCACCGTGACCTTTTCCAGTTTTAAATTTTAAAACATCTTTACAAAGTTTATATCTAGCTACTTGATTCTCTACGTCCCTATCAAAAATGTTCATGCCTATGATTTTAATGGTCGTTTTGCTGGACCTCGTTTCATACTAGTGGGAATATGAGACATTTCAGTTGAAGGTGCACTAGTGGGTATGTTGTCATCTACATTAGTGGGTGTATCATCTAGATCATCGTCTAAATTAAAGTCTTCTTGAATTTCAGAAAATAGCTCCTCATCTAAATCTAATAGTATTGTAAGAAAATGTTCAGTATCAACAAAATCATCTTGTGTAGGAATAGATTATGTCAAGAAATAGATGATTAGAAGAAGTATTCTTGCCTTGTTGCCTCTACTAGAAGAAGCGTGACCCCTATACGTTTAAATTTTTCCATTATAAATTTATAATTATACTAATAAATAATTAAAGAAAATGAAATTAAGTGCGCTAAATAAAATAAACAGACAATAATAATTTAATGAATGAACGAATGTACCAAACGCCGACGTAACGTCGACGTGTAATCGAGATGTTGAAAATTGAAACTTTACTCGATGGAAGATCATCAAGCTAGTTTCCAACTTCACTCCCAAATGAATAAATAAAATTCAATATTTAGTAAACAATGTAGACTTGTAGAGAAATAAATTGAGAGATTGTAGGAAGATTTGTGAGAAAGATGAAGAGAAAATGAGGTATTTATAATTGGGTTATTGGGTTAAAGTGTAAATATAATAACTTATGAGTTAAAAATAAATATTAAGAGGGTAGGGGGAGGCAAAAATGGCCATTCACAACAACCAAAATGTAAAATAGTCATTGGTGTAACAGTTATTTGTGCAAAGAGGGAGTTTAGGGCAAGACCGGGACGGGACCGGATCGGGCATGGCGGGACTGGGTCGACGAGACCATGTCCCGTTCCGGTTCGAGTCCCGATACCGCTTATTTTTAAAAAAAAATATTTGGGTCGGGACGGGATCGGAGCGATGTCAGGTCGGGACCGGCCCGACCCACTGGCCAGCCTTACATCCAACCATCCGAAACCTTCGTTTTCTTGTATTCAGCTCCCCTCCTGATTGCATAAATATTTTGTATACCATGGCTGGATAGAACTTAAAACTCCAATCATGGTAAATTATTGACCATATTTTGAGTAAAAGTATATAAAGTTATTTTTATAATTTTTGGGATAATTTTACAGATAAGGTGACATCAGATTAGGGATGTCAACGGGGCGGGTGGGGAAATGGAGGGGTACCCCATATCCGTACCCGCCACCTAAAATCCACCCTCACACCCGCCCCATCACCCATCACGGGTAGTAATTCCTCCATCCGTACCCGCCTGGCGGGTATAGGATTACACCTGCCTCCGCCCCACTTACCCGACGGGTATCCATTACCCGCTTCATCATCCGTTGGGTACCCGCATACCCATCTACCCACCTTACCTACCCACCTAAAATATTCAACTAATCAATATTCTACACGTCTACACCACATGTGTCAATAAAATTAACAAAGCTCAAATCCTGCATCAGTAAGTTAACTCTTCAACATTTGATTAAACATTATACATTGATTGATAACACAATGTACCAAAGTTCATTTAACAAAGCAACTAAAAAAAACAGCTCCCACAAGTTTTTTTAAAACAACTAAAAAAACAAACATTCTACATTAATTGATACAACTCTTCAGCTGCCGAAGTTCAACATTTGCATCTATGGCTTCTTCAATCAATCCTTATCATACATCAACCTCCTTCACCTAAAATATAGAAATTTAAAAATTTAACATTGTTTGGCGGATATATGGCAAATGATTAATTAAGTTGAACTATTTAAACCACTTAATACCTCATCTTCGGTAATACATTCTCCCTCCTCCATTTCGTCAATAATTTGCCGATACTCAACTTCTTTTAGCCCACCATCACCTAATAATTAAAATTAAGAGATAAGACAAATTTAAAATAATGCATTATATAAAGAAACAAGTTGAATTAAATTTAAAATAAAACTTCTACTTACCTTTAATATTAGTTCAAATCCAATTTTGAGCACACATTAAAGCCTTGACGGTTGACAGAAGAAGGCGACTACGATGAGTACTCAACACACGGCCACCTGTGCTAAAGATGAGTTTTACCTTGAATAGAAAGAGATGAAGATGGTATCAAAGATTCATAGCAGCCGCAGGGAGTTTCTTTTTTTGAGTTTGGCTTTAGGAATTAGGGATTTAGAGTTGACTTTTGAGTTTCTTTCCTGGGAAGCTTTTGGTTTTGAGTTTTGGGATTCCTAGGATTTCACAAGATGGATTATACGTGTACAATGTATGTGAGAAACTGAGAATGTTTATTTTTATTTTTTTTTTTTTCACTTTTAAACCATATTTGAACTTTGGGCTAAGGAAACAAGTTGCCTACCCATTATTTAGGCGGTGCGGGTACGGGCGGTGCGGGTAGCGGGTGCGTTGCGGGTACGGTGCGTGTCTTATATGAAATCCACCCCGCCCCACTACCCATGGCGGGTAGCACTTTTGATACTCATACCCGCCCCACCACCCACCAAACCATCCCATACCCGACTCAACTGGAGCGGGTGCGGGGCGGCACCCCCATTTACCCGCCCCACTGACATCCCTACATCAGATGCAGTTCTTGATCCAGCAGGTTTAGTAGCAGTGGCAGTGGCTCATGCATTTGCATTGTTTGTTGGAGTTTCAATGGCAGCCAATATCTCTGGTGGCCATTTGAATTCAGCTGTCACCTTTGGATCGGCTGTTGGTGGCAATATTACTATCTTGACTGGTTTCTTCTACACGATTGCCCAATGCCTTTGCTCCACTGCTGCTTGCCTCCTCCTTAAATTTGTTACTAATGGATTGGTATGTAATATTTCAAGAATTAAGGGTTGTTTAATTTGGATATAAACTATTTTTTAAATTTATAATTTGGATTAAAAATGCTAATCTTTGTTAAGAAGTGGTGTTTTCTAAAGTAAGCAAGCAATGGATGTAGTTGTGGTTAAATTTACATTTCCAAGACAATTAAGAGGTATAGCTGCATGACTTGAATCCATCCACTATTAGCCAGAAATTTCGTTTTGAATCTCGAAGATGAAAATTTATTCGATAAGAAGCCTTTTAGATCCTTAATGGGCCTACAAAAGCTAATCCAATAAGTACAAGATAGTTAAATTTAAGAGAATTATATCGTCGAGGAACATTGTAGTGACAAATCGAACCACAACGTATGAGTTAGGATTCCAGTGACCTGTTATATGATCAGTGAGAATTCATATAGTCGACGCCAACCTATTTGAGATTGAGATGTAATTGTTCTAAAATCCAAAAGAAATTAGGCCATAGTCTAATATTGTTGGAAAGAGTTATAACATATTTTTTTGTCGGTTATACCTTTTTGGGACAATTGTTTAGTAAATGTCCATGTTTTTATTTCTTTTGCAAGTTATGGACCTTTTGGATTACGATCTAAAGATCACTTTTGAGGAAATAAAATCTCATGAGAAAATGTTAGATCACTATCTAAAATTTCGTAGACGACGACAATCTAATGTTTTCTAGTTCCAAATTATAGACAAAATCTAAATGGTGGTCTAGAAAAGATATATTTGTGTAAATTTACTGAGTTATAATGGGTGAAGTTTCTAATTTAATGGGCCTCAAATGTTGGGCTTTTCAGGCTGTTCCAACCCATGGAGTTGCTGCTGGGCTCAGTGGATTTGAGGGAGTAGTGATGGAAATAGTACTTTTGCCTTGGTTTACACTGTTTACGCAACTGTAGCAGACCCCAAAAGGGCTCACTTGGAACAATTGCACCCATTGCAGTTGGGTTCATTGTTGGAGCAAACATCTTAGCTGCTGGTCCATTTAGTGGTGGGTCAATGAACCCAGCTCGATCATTTGGGCCTGCTGTGGTTGCTGGAGACTTCTTACAGAACTGGATCTATTGGGTCGGCCCACTTATTGGTGGTGGATTAGCTGGGCTTATTTATGGTGATGTGTGTATTGGATCTCATGATCCACTTCCAGTCACTGAAGACTATGCTTAGATTTTTTATTTTATTTTTCATTTTTACTGTGTGTTTTCCAAAATCATCAATGTAAATTTGAATTTCCCTTTGCTGTGAGCTTTAAATTTTCTGCTCTGTAACATCTTGTGTTTAAAAAAATGTGAATGTTCAATCTTTTGCATTTATTTTCTTCACTTTTATTTTGTTTTATTAAATTCAAAGACGTTGATTACGTGGAAAATTAGCAATTCACTCTCCTCATCTCCCAAAAACTTAATAAATAGAAATCCAAAAAGAAAAGAAAACAGAATAGTATCAAAGATAGTTTATTTACAGCTAGAGTAGTAGATAAATAAACAAGTAAGTCTATGTTTACAGATTTTACCTGTACAATTTAGAAATGTATTAATTATTTATGTCAATTTATATGATACTCTTATCATATTGTGACGTTCTAATTCTAAATTGTTTGGTACCATTCTATTTATATAGAACTTTCACAAATTTTAAGAATTTAAATTCATTAAACTATTCACACTTATTTTAATGTGTTTTTGCTCTTGACTCAACCACTATTTACTATTATCTTCCATCATTGATATTATATTATATAAGTTAAATTATTAGCATAAACTTAGTGTTCAGTCAAATACTATACCTAAATAAAATTTGAGTTACAAATTATTTCTAAAAGATAGTACATCGGGTGTATTATATATGTATCTTTGGTTAAATAATGTCAACCTTTTCAATTTAAAGGAAACTTTATCACATTGTTGAAAAGGTTGCCGTTTCATAACAATTCAAGCTAGCTTTATATAGTCTAATTTTAGCTACGATACTTTGGATTTGGAATAATTACTTCCACAACAGATTATCACTTTACAAACATTTTTTTCCCTTTACATAACTTTGTAAGTAATCTAGAATTATCTGACTTGGCAATTGTATATGATTACGCATGTATATCTTCAACCACTTTGTATAATTCATTTTGGCGTGATTGGATTCTTTTTAATGGCTCACGCACTTGGAGAAAAGGACATCCATATATCACACTTTCAAATTTTTTTTTTTTTAAAAAATTAATTGAACTTCAATGTGTATCAGTTCGTGGGAGTGAAAGGGTTACTATTATTGATGATCTACCCTAATCTTAGATAGGTTGTCTGACTCGTCCAAGTACAAGTCAAGTCGAATTTACAAAAAAGAAGTTAGTGTTAGAAGTATTCAATACACAAATTGATTACTACGAAATAAGGCTAGAATCAAGTTCTAAATTTGAGATTCTAGAAAATTAGAAATAGTAAACTAAGTGAAGAATCTTTCCGAGCAAGATCTTTTACCATATCTAACTAAATGAAAAAAAAACATAAGAGAGAACGACCCAGATCTCACTTTGTGAAACTATGTATGTTATTGTTTGTTATAAAGAGGACCACTTATTTTTTAAATGAAAATAAATGACTTTTTAACCCTAAAGATGTCACTAAATAAAAGCCATTCTTGTTTTCTCTCTCTTTAAGTTTCAATCAAATCAATGTCTAAATGCCTGTCTATAGAGCATTTGACTTTTAGCAAGCAACATGGCCTTATTTTCACATCGCGCTCTTGTAGCATCAATTTTGTCCATTTTAACCATGTCATGGCAAACAAAATATTTCACATTTTATTTTCAATATATGTTGTGGTATATTTTATCAAATTTCCGTAAAAAAACTATATAACTCAAAAAACATTTGTAATCAATATACAGTAATTCATGTTCTCTTTTTAAGCACTTGAACCATAAAGAAGGGTAAAAAAATTGACGCGTGAGGAAAAAGCAAATCAAAAGGCATCTTTTGTGCAAAAAGCAGTATCTCCTACTCTTTTTATTGAATCACACTTGAGGGTTGGCTTTTAAAACTTTTCATTTTACGAAAGGAATGTGTTTACTCCCTTTTCATCAATTTATTGGTTTACATGTTTCCTAAGATGAAAAGATTGTCTTCTGATTAACCTGAATTGCACTGCAAGGTGGGTAGTTTATCTGGGGCGGATGCCTCCTAAAGAGTAACTTTATACCTATCAGCAAGAGATACCTCAATAGGCATCTTACTCGTGCAACTTGATGGTGACGACGTCGAGAAAGCGGTCTACTACTTATCAAGAATCATGACGCCCACGAAACAAAGAGACCCCAAACCCGATAAGATTTATCTCGCCCTTGTCTTCGTTGTTCAAAAGCTCTGACATTATATGCTCGCCAGATTCTCCCTGAAAGTGCTGCTAACTTGATAGCGCAGCTAACTTGATAACCTGAGTAAGATCTGTTCGAAATGTAAGTATATTGTAATATATGGTTATTGACAAAGTTACAAACTAGGTAACTAATATTCCTAATTATAATGAGAATGTTAACTAACAAAATATAAAAGATATACAATGATATGATAATATTCTTGTAATATTCTATCACACCCCCGCAGTTAAAGCGGGAGGTTCTCATACGTCGAGATTGGCTCAGAAATCATCAAAGAATATGCACGGAAGTCCTTTAGTAAATATGTTAGCAATATGATACTGGAAAGAAACATGAAGGACACGAACTTGTCCACGAGCAACTTTTTTACTTACAAAGTGAATATCCATTTCAATGTGTTTAGTGCGCTGATGTTGAATGGGATTGCCGGAAAGATATATCGTACTTATATTATCATAGTAAACTAATGTAGCCTTGCAGATTGGGCAATGAAGTTCCAACAGAAGGTTGCGTATCCAACAAGACTCGATAACAACAGTCGCTACTCCTCTGTAGTCAGCTTCGACATTGGATATAGACAAAGTAGGTTATCTTTTAGAAGACCAAGAAAACAAGTTATCTCCGAGGAAGACACAATAACCTGATGTGGATTGACGAGTGTCTGGACATCCACCCCAATCAGCAGCAGTGTAAGAGGTGAGACCAGAGATTGAAGACTTGTACAGTGTAAGCTGAAGTGGAGAGTACCTTGGACATATCGCAAAATACGTTTGATTGCATTCATAAGTTCATCCTTCGGGCTGTGCATATGTAAGCATATTTGTTGCACGACATAAGATATATCTGGTCTCGTGAAAGTGAGATACTGTAATGCTCCTGCTAAACTGCGATAGTGAGTCGAGTCTGCATACAAAGATCCTGAAGAGGAATTGAGTTTGGAATTAGTGTCCACCGGTGTGGGGGCCGGTTTACAAGACGTCATGCCTGTTCGTTCAAAATTCTCTTCGGCGTACTTCATTTGACAAAGAAATAAGTCACACGCATGTCTCATAACATCAATGCCAAAAAATAGCTTAGGGGGCTCAAATCATTTATAGCAAACTCAGAAACAAGGAGTAACATAAAGGGTCGGTGAAGTGCATCAGAAGATGTAGTTAGGTTGATATCATCAACATATAACAGAATGTATTCCATGTCATTACCCTTGCTATAGATGAAGAGTGAATGATCAGATTTGCTATGTGAAAATCGATAGATGATACAAAATCAGCAAACCGTTAGTACTATACACGAGGAGCCTATTTCAGTCCATAAAGCAATCTCTTCAAATGACACACATAATGTGGATGAACCGGATACCTGAATCACATAGGCTGATATATATAAATGGTTTCATGAAGGTCCCCATGCAAGAAAGGCATTTTTAACATCAAGCTGATGAATAAACCATGATTTGGACAAAGCAATACTGAAAAATTCACATAGAACGAATAACATTAGCATTAGGAGAACGGGGCACTAGACCCCTTATCTTATTTTCAATAAGAGCATTCTATTCATCAATCATAGAAGTTTTCTAATTAGGATCGAACAAGGCATTTTTTGGGTTATGAGAAAGAGGTAAAGGGGCACATGAAGTCGACAAATTAAGTTTTTGTTTGGGTTTGGGAATGCCGTGCATAACACGTGTTTCCATTATCCATAGGGGTGCCGTGGGGGTGAACATGATGTGGCTGGGTAGGCTGTTGAGTGAGAGGGAAGTCGGGAAAGATGGTATCGGGAAGGTGGGGCATATGCGCTGGCTGAGACGCGGCAGCGGGATGGTAAGATGGGGCAGGGGGGCTGGCTGAGAGGCGGCAACGGGTATTGGAAAGCCGAGAGGGGCTATTCCGAGGTTCCGTGGCGGGGCTTGTTGGCCCACCCAGCACGGGACGGTGGGAATTGGGTCGGGCAACGGTGACGATAGCGACTGATTTTGCAAGTGATAAATTAGAAGAGGATTGAGGCCATCATTTAAGAAGTCATAGGAATTCGAAGGTGGAGAAAGCAGTTTGGCAAAGGGAAATTAGGACCCATCAAATATGTCATGCCTAGAAATGATTATTTTTTGATTGGACAAGTCGTAACAGTTGTAACCTCGATGATTATATAGGTAACCAAGAAAGACACACGGGGTGGATCGATGTTGCAGCTTGTTAATTTTGGTGGAGGGATAAAGGGGTTAGCATAGACATCCGAAAGTTCGTAAATGCTTATAGAAAGGATACCGAAGATAGAGAACTTGAATGGACGACTTGTGCTTGAGAGACTTGTTTGGGAGATTGTTCAAGAGATAGGTTGTCATTGATTGAGCGTGATGACAAAAATAAGGGGGATAGAGGCGTGGGCAAGGAGGGCACGAACTAAGTTATTTATGGTTCTAATTTTTCATTCAGCTTTGCCATTTTGTGGAGATGTGTGTGAACAAGAAAATCGAAAGACAAGACCGTGTTTGTCGCAGAAAAAATTGAATTGTTTATTATCGAATTCCCTCCCATTGTCACATTGAATATATTTGATAATCTTTTCAAATTGTGTCTTAATTAAAGCACTAAAGGATGAAAAAATAGAATAGACTTGGGACTTATTGCCAATAGAAAAAGTCCACAAGAAGTTGAAATAATCATCTAAAAACAACATATAATATCAATGATCGACCGTGCTTAAAATAGGAGAAGTCTATAAATCACTGTGGATGATATCAAATGACATTAAAGTATAAGAGGATGAAGAATAAAATGACAACTTGACATGATTTCCAAAAACACAAGATTCACAAACATGAGGATAATAGACTTGTTTGTAATCAATAAATTTATTTTTGCTAAGGGAGCATAAAACAAAGTCTCTCGGATTTTCTAATCTATTATGCCATAAAATAGATGAAATAGCTGCAAAGGTTGATGGAGAGGAGGCTGGATGACCGACAGTGGTGGTGATAGGATAAAGGTCCCCGATACTATCACATATCATTATTCGCATCATGTTAGAAGGTCCTTCACAAAAAAACCAAAATGATTAAATTAAAGGGAAACATTATTGTCGGTTGTGAAATGATGACAAAGATTAGATTTTTGATAAGTTTCGGGGCATGGAGAACATTCTTTAAAGATAATGGGGGTGTGGTGGGAAGAGGGATGATTGTCCATAGCCTTGAATGGAAATGTCTTGTCCACTACCAATAATAATATTACAGTTTAAATTGCTCATATTGAAATAAGATGAGAGAGTACCTTGGGATGCCGTTATATGAGATATGTCGCCAATATCCATGTACCAACTATCGTCTGGAACGTTGAGAGATATCGTGTTCATTGCCACCTCAATATTCGTCGGTGTGTAGGTTGAAGGAAGAGAGACTTGTGCACTGTATGCCTGCTGTGGACGTGCGCCGAGAATTCCGGGCTGGGGAAGTCGGGCCGGAGGTTGGACCTAGGAGGCCGTCGGGTAGGGGCAAGGTGGAGCAACCCACACTTGCTGGCCCCACGCTGCCCACGGTGGGTACGCCGTCTACGATAGAGGATGCTATTGCCGCTGTGGGTGGCTACCAGCCGGCAGGGGTTGCCCTCTGCCACCACTGATGCTGCTTCTGCCTCAGCCACCGCGATTTTTACCATAATTTCATCATTTGTTGTTATTTTGGGGATATGCACCACGTTTTAGATCATTGGTTTGCCGGTGATATAGGCAAAAAATTGAGCCCCTTGTGTCGGTAGGTGGGCTGCCGATGGTTACGAGGGCGGCTTTGGTGGTGCTCGCGTTAGCCGATGCTTGTTTGTTTTTTTGGGTTTCTTCAAGGATAAGTCTCGAACGAGCCTCATGGAACATAGGCAATGACGTGCTTTGCTGGAGGATGGTAGCGACACCATCATAATTTTCATTTAAACATGTAATGAGTTGCATCACCAATCGTTGATTTGTGACCGGTGCAACGACATTGGAGAGTTGATCGAAAATCATCTTAAGTTCTTGACAACATGCCGATGTATTAGGAAAATCGTCCTGCTGAATGTCCTTAAATTGATTTTCCAAATGCAAGGCCCGTTGTGTCTTATTATCATGAAAAATACTTTTCAATCGCTCCCACATTTGTCGTGTAGTAGCGTCGGTTTCAATAATTATCTATAATAGATCGTTCGAGATTGTCATAGATCCATTGTAGAACAATCACATCTAAGTGTGACCAAAGTTCATCATCAGAACCATCATGTTTCTCCAGGGGCTCGGCATTGGGATTTGATTTAGGAGGAATGCTGTGATCGATGACTTTGTACACACGACAATGGATCTTAAACAATTCTGCCAGGAGGAATATTGAACTTTTTTTCATCTCGGGAGTAATGTGAATGAAGTTCTTGATGTTGTTAACATCAAGAACATGATGGAATTTGGGTTGTTCAACCATTGAAAATTGGGGAGAAAAGGGAGAGAGATGGAGAGAGAGAGAGTGGTCGGCGGGCCGACGATGGCTAGGGGAAATTTAGGTTTAGGGTTTGGCTTCTGATACCATAAATGAATATGTTTCATGCCTTTTTATTCATTATTGTGTACAATATATAGTAATACATGGTTATTAACAAAGCTACAAATTAGGTAACTAATCTTCCTAATTATAATGAAAAATATTAACAAACCAAAAATAAAAGATATACAATAATACGGAAATATTCTTGTAATATTCCAATCATTTTACTTTCTACTTTGTAATCGATAAGCTTTGCAAATTACTAACATGGATTGTGGGTGGGATAGTTGGAGTCCCTCCATGTAAAAAAACTTGTTGAGAGCGCAGCCCTCAAAATCGGTCCTTCAACACGAGATATGGATTTAGGGGTGCTCTAGCTCGGATATCAAACACTGAGTTTGAAACCAAAAGAAAAGATAAGCTTTGCAAAATGGATGTAAAGGGTAATATTCCCTGCATGATTGATTGGACAACATATTCCCACTAACAATAAAGCCTCTATTTGAAATTTTACACTGCATTTTTCACAAGTAAATGACAATGAAGGGGCGAATTAATAGTCTCTGTTGAATTATCCAACCAAGAATTTAATTAGTAGAAGAAATATCATCTATAGTTTTCTTTATGTCTTGATCCTTTTCATGCTTCTTTTGACATTTTTTTCTTTCTTAATTACCACCAAGAAATTTGATTCCTCATAGACCAAGTTCATCAGCTATGAATATTATACCTCCTCATATACCAAGTTCGTTTGGTTCTTCTTTCTAGAGGAGTTTAAGTTTTATATACTAACCGTGTAAAAAATATTTATACAATCAGATCACTTAAAAGATACTTCGTAATAATTACCGGCTAATCTCTATAGCAACATTATTTGATTACCTGATAAATTAGACGGCAGATTCAAGATTGAGGTTTATGCATAATTCTTACGTACAATAACCTCAAGTTAAAATACAATAATAATTAAGTTCACGATCAAATATTTATAGATATATTTAGTAGATTTCTTAATACATAGGTTTGAAAATAAAAGTTATTGGATTCACATGAACTCGTATAAATTAAAATATAAAATATATGATAGATCCGCCCATATTAATAAGTATGAATGATAATTGACCTGCTATTACATGTAAACTATACTGATAGTATAACAAATTTTTAGTTAGTGTATACCTTTTATCGAGTATTGCCTAATTAATGCTACTACTTAAAAGTCGATTAATAAATCATGTGAGCTAGCTAGTTAATTAGTGGCTAAACTCTCTGCTTCCTCATTAACTATTGGTATGGCATGAGTCTCAAAGTAGTACTCTCAAGTGCTTTGACAAATATCATAATGCATGTCAATGGAAATAATAATGAGAGTAAAATGGAAGCATATATAATGACTATTAATTTTCCCAAAGTTGCAAAACAATGATTCCTATTGCAAATAACTATTGTGTATAGGCACGTGAAATGATAAAAAAGCAGCAAAATATGGGAGCAAAATCATTGTGCTCGCATGCGATTCCAAGTAAATCTTACTATTCTCACTACTTTTTTTTTTTTTTTTTTTGACGAAGAACCCGCAGCCGTTACTTTCTCGAGTGCGCACAGGTAAAGCCCGGACTGATGCAATAGCCTGCAAACCACGTCAGCCGATTAACCACACTTGGCAAGCCATGTGTGACAGGCTCAACCAATAAGGCCATGTGTGACAGGCTCAACCAAAAAGGTTTATGCAGGGGATCGAACTAGTGACCTTGCGGTCCAGCGCTCTACTGTTACACCAACTTGGCTACCATTGCGGGTTACTATTCTCACTACTAGTGTTATTTACGAAGGGTTATAACATCGTTAATACAAGAGATTTTTACATTATCAAGTTATACATTTATTTGTTGCAGTAAGTACCTGTTCTTTTTTTTAAAGATTATAAATATCATATTTTAAGGTAATTTACTTATAAATATCTTTTAGATAACCTAATAGTGTAAAAAATTATTTACTGTGATCATGTATTTAACTTTTTTTAAACTGTTTATGTAGAGAGATGTTATGAGCATAAAGTAGCAAAAAGGAATGCAGCTGTGAATCAGCTTTTTGAGGTAGTTTTATATGTAAGATAGTAATAGCCTATAGCATGTCAAGTCTGATCACTTGCAATTGAAGTATTTTTGCTGTTCATCATCCCACAAGGCCTTCTTTTCAGTTATCACCACTTTGCTATATGATTAGTCTCTTTTTTCCCCCAACAATTTAACTTATGTAATACAAATTACAATGACAGTTTACTTTACACTATTAGTGTGTTTTGACTACTCTGTCCGTTCCTTTTTTGTATGTTAAAAAGAAATGATCATCACTTTCGAAATCCGATAACAATTTAATTTTAAGCTTCGCATTTTATTCTTGAAAAGTTTTTATAGCCGCACAGATATATGACGTGTTTGAGATTTAATTCTTATATTCTTTTAATTAATAAATGAGAATACTTGCAAACAAAATCGTTAAGCCTTATTATTGTATAATATTAAATAACGTGATTTTGCAAACAAATAACCAACTTGTTCATTAAAAACATTTTGTTGCCCCTATCTAATGTTATACGTCAATCTCAACAAAAGGGCAGAGACACAATTGTCACGAAGTTTAACACATAACTTAAAACTAATAAAAATTCACCAAGTGTACTTACCAAAAACAAAAAATAAGAATTCACCAAGTGTTTGTCCCTACATAGCGTCTTCCCAAAATCAAGGTTCACGAATTAATGCAATTTATCACAACACGGTTTTACAAACACTGTAATATATAATAGTGTACTCCCAAAGTAAACAACCACCGAAAGTTATGTCTCAGACCCATAATAGATTTGATCTCCACTATCCTTTGTTGGTGGAAATAGAATTGAACTTTTATAAAAAGAATAATACATTATCCGATCAACTAAAGTATAACTACAGCTAACAACCCATAATTAAGAAGTAAGATTAGTAATCTAAAAAATAAGATATATGTTCAGTGGAAAATCTAGTGAAGAAGCTATGCGTTCATCCTTACTTTAGCTTAGACCTTATATATATGTTGAAAATGTGACTAAATAAGTATAAATAATAGATTTCGAACCTAATAAATTAGACGCGATGCAATAACTTAAAAAAAAAATATGTTCAGTGGTGAGTAGTCAAGAAGCTACAGTTTCATCATTGCTTTGCTTAGTCAACCCTGTAAATGCGTTGAAAAACTCACTAAATAAGTAATATATTTCGAACTCAGTAAATTAGACATGATATAGTAACCTGAAAACTAAGGTATACTAATTCAGTGGTGAGTCTAGACAAAATGCTTGGGGTTCATCCTAGTGTTGGCTTAGTCGATCATGTATGTACAAATAATTGTTGGAAATTTACCTTTGGCGGGAGTTGCGTCCTACCAACTTTAATGGCTTAAACACTAGTGTTCCGCATGTTGGAGAATCCGGTTCTTCACACGTGCATAATCTACTAAGTAAGTAGATGACCGTAGGACCAAGGATCGTCAAATTTCGTTGAGAAATAAAAGAGATATTGGTCCACGAAGTGAGGTGTTTGAAGCGTGGAAAAGTGTGTTATTTAGACCAATTCTCCTTCATCGGTGGGGGAAGAAAATTTGTTTAGTTTATAAGTCTCAAAGTTGGCTTGGGGTTTAGGACCCCAAGGGGTATACCATGTGTTTAAAGGAGGGAGGACCTAGATGTGCTTCGGTTCGAGGATAAGACCACACGCGCGCCGCCGCCCGCCCGTCCGGTCCGGGCTGTGCTTCTTCTGATATTATCTTTTTGGACCAGAATTGTTTCATATTCACAGTTTGGTCCCTGAAGTTTCAAGTAAGTCAAAATTGGGCAGAGAACTTTGTTGTTGGTTTCTGGAACGTCAACCAGCCTTAATTTGCATTCAATTCAGTCATTTATTTTGGCTGAATTATTCTCCCTAAATGCCAATCCGTTGCACATCAATTCACCATTTATTTTGGTGAATTACTACCTCCATAATTGCCATTACTTGGCCAATAACAACAATTATCTGGGCAGTTGGTAAGTCCTCTCCTTCAACTATAAATGAGCCTTTGCACAATTGTTGAGACACACAGAAACATACAAACGAATCAGATTCTTCCCACTATCTTCCAGCATCATTTCATTAATCAAAATTCTTCAAGGTAGCACTTAAGTTTCTTTTGCTCAATTGTTCATTTGCTGTTTTATCTTGGGAGACAATTGTCCAGGACGTAGAAATGATACATACAGGTCAATCTTGTCTTAAAGACAGAGTGTCATCACTCGACTCAACATACCAAAAACTGTTCCAGTTTCTTCTTCAAGTTTATTGTAATTTCAGTTTGTTGTAATACTTAGTAGTTACTTATTTTTGTTTCCTGCACCATTGTAACCAACAATAATAGATTTCAAATCCAGTAAATCAACAAGATGTAGTAACCTGAAGAATGAGGTATATTACATGCTACAACATATTAAATACATTGACAGTGATCGATATATATAAGTTATAAATCCTGGTTGGAATACAATATTCTTTGTTCGTACTGTAGCCTCGTGTGCTTGTGTATAGACTAATCCAACCTTTCTTAGCGAGTGTTTTAACGTTAGGAAACAAAGGTCCGTTCAATCAGGACAATGGTTTCTCAGATTTAGTCAAATTAATGTTATTTTATTACTATATGATTTTTATTTAAGGAATATTGAGTTGGAATACGTGAATACTGGGTGGATTTTTTTCACGAGGACGTATATTTTAAGGTATTTTTTCTGTCCTCATGAGACCAAGTGTATACTATGTGTGCCTATGTTAGCTATCATGTACCTCTGTTGTTTGCTTTGTTGTCTCTCCTATATATAAACTCACTCTACTGCTAAAGCTGAGACCAAGTTGTGTATGTTGTTAACTTGTTTTTTTCTGCTAAAAGTGTTGGTATACAGTCGTCAGATTTGCTAAGGTAAGTCATTTTCTCCAACTTCGTCACTCATATTTTGCTAAAACCAGAGGCGAATTCAAGATATAGAGTGCTTTTGGTACGACATTACCTGGATTGCTTAACAGAAGTGACTGAAGTTGAAAGAGTTCCAAGTTGAGACTTGTTTTATTTATTTCTTGAGAGAGAGGACCAATCCTAAGTAAGTGGAAGAAGGATTCCTAATAACCTGGAGGAAGTTATTTTTCAAGAAAATGTGATTTTAGATCGAACTTATCCCATTTATACCGTATGATGGTTGGTTGTTTACGACCTAGTTGTAACTATTGTCTTTTTTTTGGGATCAATATCGACAGTCCTCCATTTATGTGCAGAAGTCATTTTTCTTACTTCATATTATTTGATACTTCACGTTCTTCTTTCCGTTCTCTGTCTTCCTATTTTTTCCGGTATGCTGCTCTGCCAAGAAGTGAAAGAATCAAGTTTTTCTGCGGTGATGTCAGGATATGCACCTATTTATATCTGTTTACTGATCAATCTGGTCTCACTCGGTCTTTCTTTTCTATTTTGCTAACACTTACACATTATCCTTAATCTCCAGACTAATTTTTTTTCATCAGAGCACTCTCAGATTTTGGTAATATTGTTATTAATTTTTATATATATAGTTTTTTTGGAGTATATTTTTCACTCGAGAAAACATTTATCAAATTTTTTTCACAGAAACTTTTTTCACGAAAAATGACTTCTGTCAGACTAAACACACTTGTAGAGTCAATAAGATCTAAATGGGTGTTTTTTCCATCAATAGAAGTGATTTGAGCCGAAAGTAGTGTGTTCAGTTGAATCCGCTCTAAATCCGCCTCTGGCTAAAAAATGCATATACACTTCACTTCTGCTTTTCCACTACTTAAGTGTTGCCTTACCACTTTCTTTTGGTATTCAGGCTAACTTAGCAAAAGGGTGAAATCTAAGAGCTGAAAAACAGGAAGTCAGAAGTTTAATGGAGGAAAACTATCTTTTAGGGTGGAAGAAGAATGATTCAGATAATTGGCTTGTGAGTGTTGAAGAGGATGAAGAGATGAATGTAGAATTACCTTCTGTACATCAACCACAAACACCAATGGAGCCTATGGACTTTTTGTCAAGATCTTGGAGCCTCTCTGCTTCTGAATTATCAAAAGCTCTTGAAATGAAACAAAAACACTATACATTTGAGAGGAAATTTAGTGTGATCAATGAGTCAGTTTCTCCACCTCCACAACTAGTAAGTTTTCCTACTTCATGATTTTCTATTCGGATTATTTGATTGGGCTTTTAATGATGGCAAAATGACTTGGAGCAATAATCAAACCAGTCAACATTGTATCTGGGCCCTGACTAGATAGAATCATTTTGAATGGAGACTGCCCGCTGGTTTCTTTTGCTTTCAAGATTCATGTATTTTGATAAAGAAAAAGTAACTTTCTTGGCTATAAATTCATTTTTAGGTCCCGAAAGACCTATAAATTCTTGGTATCAATGCAGATTTAGCTAAAGATAGGACACAATGGAAGAAAACGATCCATATAAGTGATATATATTAGTTGAGAATAGGTTTTAGACTTGTTAAAAAATTCCTATTTTAAAAACTTATTTTTCACTTTTATTTTATTTAGTAAGATGATGATTTGAAATGAGTGTAAATGAAAAAGTGCGGGATTCATATAGCCGACCCCAATTTGTTTGGGATTGAGGCGTAATTGTTGGTGGTGGTTCACGTTTTTATATTTCTTCAATCTTGAACTTGGGGACATACGATGTTTGAAGATTTTAAGTTCTGAAATCAACACTAAGCAAACATTAACAGCCTAACACCCCTAAAACAAGAGGTGGAATAGGGGATAAAAAACCATCAAGAATGTCAGATATATATGGACCTCAAGATTGATTACTAGTTAAACAAGGAAAGAAAATTGAATTTAGTTATATCATTTTTCTCTTAAGTTTTGTTAGCTGAATTTGTATTTACAATTCCAATTCAAAGAGTTGAAAGAAATTCAACCTCTCAATTATATTCCAAGTGATAGATTGTCTTTGCAGCCAGGAACCAAGATGTTGAATTCACAAAACGGGCGAAAAACCGGGGGGATTGGAAAGTGGTTCCATCATAAGGATTCTAACAATAGCTTAGTCAAGAAGAAAGAAAAAGTGCGCCTTGAAAACGCACATATGCACACTGTCCTGTCCGTAGCAGGACTAGCTGCAGCATTGGCTGCTGTAGCAGCAGCAGAGAATTCAAACGGCTCGGGCTCAAAGATGAGCATGGCTTTAGCCTCAGCTACTGAACTCTTGGCCTCACATTGCCTTGAAATGGCTGAATCAGCCGGGGCAGACCATGATCGTGTAGCCTCAGTCGTTAGATCAGCAGTGGACATACATAGTGCTAGTGATCTTGTCACACTAACAGCTGCAGCTGCCACAGGTACATAATTATTAGTCAATTACAATCAAACCTCTTTATAACAACGTCGTTTGTCTAAATATTTTTTGGCTACTATAGCGAAATGTTGTTATAGAGAACGTATAATGTAACATAGCATGAAAATTAGTTCCAAAGAAAACTTGGCCGTCTTTGCGAAATGTTATTATAGAGGATGGTTGTTATAGAGAAGTATGATTGTACTATGTTAAAGATTTATATATATCAGTAGAAACTGTAGAAAACTTCTAGTGCTAGAGAAACTACGTTTTTATAATATTGCACTTAGATGGGCTTAAATGGAGTGACATGAACAGTAAAGATTCATATATCCGGCCTCAATTTGCTTAAAACTGAGACATAGTTGTTGTTGTGGTACTATGTTGTTGCAAATGTATTTGAGATACTTATATACATGATTATTAACAACTATCCATCTATCTATGAATGAAAAGCTTTGAGAGGAGAAGCAGCACTTAAGTCAAGATTACCAAAAGAAGCAAAGAGGAATGCATCAATAAGTCCATGTGACAGAAGCATGGTGGAAACTAAAAGTTTTGCTGCTGCTTTCCCTAATGACATGGATGAACATGACTCTCCATTTGCGGGTGAATTGCTGCACCTCACAAGAAAAGGTGAATATTGATTTATATGCAAGTAAATATTGTTATTTTACAATGTCCAACAAAAGATCATTCAATTTTCTTCTGCTGATTCAACTTGCTGGTTTATTCTGGATTCTTAGGTCTGCAACGATGGAAACGCGTTTCTGTCTATATAAACAAGAAATATCAGGTATTTCAATAGGCTTTCAAGATCTTGAGATATATAAATTTCAGAAATTGAATTGCTTATGAAGAGAAATGGAAGAACTAACTTTTGTGGACCAATTGACAGGTAGTGATCAAGTTGAAGAGTAAACATGTTGGTGGAGCTTTTTCTAAAAATAACAAATGTAAGCTCCCCCCCTACAATTTCATGACAATTATCTTTGTTTTTTCCTTTTAATTTCTCTACTAGAGCTGTTAAATGACCATGCACTCCATTTAGGGGCGAATCTAGAATATAAACTTGACGAGTTCAACATTTAATTAAGGGTCTTACTGCTGAACCCATTGCGCTATTGAAATTTTAGTGATTTTTCACATATATCGGGTTCAGTTGAACTCATGTTGAATCCACCTCTGATGCCATTTGTGTGCAACAGGTGTTGTTTATGAAGTATGTGATGAAAGTGAACCATGGCTATTCAACAAAGAGATTGAAAGCCTAGATTTGTATCTTGGAGTGAAAACTGCACAGGGTCTTCTGGAGTTCAAATGCAAGAACAAAAGCCATAAACAAAAATGGGTTGATGGAATTCAGAAGCTTCTTGATAGAACCAGTTTATTTGAAGATACAGAGGGCTCAATGACAATGTTGAAAATCAACTAGAGCTTTTAACTAACTTCTTTGTTTCTTACTTATCTTTTTTTATTTGTGTTATTCTGTATAAAAATGTTTGAGATAGTACTTGGTTCTTCTGTTGAAAGTTGTAGTTACTAAAATCTTCAATAAGATCTTAGTATCTAAAATCTTGGCTGTGCAAGGCCAAGTCTTGTTTGTAAGAATTTTGTAAATTCACCTTGTAGGTGTTTTTTGGGATGAAATAAAGGAGAATAGAAACAGACAATTCATTATTCCTAAGTTCCTAACTAGCTTAAATATTAGTGGAATTTTGCAAGAAAGATATCATTCTTTACCTTCTCATATCTAATTACTGGAGAAAACTTATCAGTTTGTTGACAATAAAATAAAAAGGAAACAAAGAGAGAAGAAATGGCTTAAAGCATGAGAAGGACAAATATCTGTGTGAAAGTATCACCTCAGTGTTATCCGAATAAAAAAAAACCTCAGGCTCATACACTAACATTTTCCCTTCATAATGGTGTTGCCAATTAAGTATCATTTTTTTTTTTAAATCTCTGCCAATTATCAATTTCTATTTCTGGCAATTGGCAAAAGGTAAGTTTATATCGTTTTAAGTTCACAAATGGCCTCAGTGAGGGTGTTTTTGAATTCTTTTGACCCGCTTAACAAGATTTTTAAAAGATAACTTTTGTTGGCTATCGAGTATAATTTGCGGATATAAATTAATTTTGCCTATAACACAGAAGTTCGAGATATTTCTAGATGTCTTATAGGCAAAATCTAAAACTTATGCCTCATGGCCAACAAAGGCAAAATGCTTGTTGTCCATCGGTATAAGTTGTGGACATGAATTTGTTTTGCCTATCAAATAGAAGTTCAGGATATTTCAAGACAGTGTTGCTTAGTTGACCACAAATTTCTGCCATATAGTTAAAGTCATTTCTTAAAGATTTTGAATTGACCACAAGTTTCTGCCTTATTGGAAAAGCTATAACTTATGTCTGATAGGCAACTGAAGTTCTTCTAAGCGATTTTTTTTTCAAATTAAGGTAATCTTTTACAGATTTTATTAAGCAGGACAAAATTTAAAGACTGCACGCTTTTAGGACACCACAGATCATTTTCTGCTTTACACACGGCCTCAAATCTTTTCTAATATTTTCGATAGAATGGAGCTTAAAAGAAGTTTAACTCATGCTTTTGGCATAACATGAAATGCTATTGTTTGTTAACTATTGGATGCTCTTTATGCTAAACGAGGCTAAGGCAAGTGTTCGGACAGTTACATTAAGAAAGTTTTTTGCAAAATATTTTTCAAGAAACGACTTTCGAAAAGAAAATTCATGTTGTTAGACTTAGATGTATGTTTTGTTCTGAGAATTTATTTGAAGAATAACTATGTTTAGATTAAACGCCTTCTTTGAGCAACCCAACATCAATAATATGTATATATATACCTAGTGTGCTGATCAATGGTCTCTAGACTTTATTATGAAGGTGATTAAACAGTACAAAAGAGTATTTGGTTAACATGTATCTGCTTTTATCCGAAATTAAGGAAAAAGGTTTTTTCGTGACTATCTTAAATTGACTGATATGATAAATTCTTCTTCATAAAGCTAGAAAGTAAAATACGCCTCACAATGAAGACGAATAAGATCTCAACGTTATCACGTAACCATAAGATGGTTACACTTGAAAACTTCTTAGATTTTGCAGACTTGTTCGTGACCCAATAGCACAAAACATATAGTGAATACCAAGTTCTAGTCTTCTTAGATGTCTTGCTATCTAGTTACTCCATCACGGAGTTCAAATTCATGAGTAACAGAGGCGCTAAACTTTTCGATCATGTAAGTATATAATACGCAAGACATGAACGATAGATGAATACACATGTTCTATCCACCACTCTTTTCTTTTAAACCAAATACGTTTACTTTTCTGATAAAATTGAACAACAAATACCTATCAACAAGTAAAGGCATGAGTCATAACACCAGCACAGAAGCACATCTGTATTATAGCAGTTGGCTTCATCAGATTAAACCCAGAGAAAAAACCTTGGTTTCATGCTCACTCCAGCATTTAGAGCACAATCTTCAGTTCTTTTGAGACCATTGGGTGGAGAAACTGACTCACCCGCCTCCATGTGCTTCGTCATGTTTGCAGGATCTGAGGTGGGTGCCTATTTCACCATGCTGGCCGCCTCATGCCAGGGCCTAATATATAGTGATTTCTCTAGGAAAGATGTTCAGTACTGAAATTCCTCCAAGAAAGCCTACTACAACAAATAGAAGTGCTCCAGAAACAACATGATTACTTGGGAAAAAGCAGCAGATGCACTGAATCTTTTGTATTGGTCAATAAATGGTAAAGACGATAGCTATTTAAACAGTCAGACATAATGAATTCGTTATCAAAGTTATGAACTATCATAAAGACACAACAGTTCAGCAGTAGTTTACCAGTTCACTTATGAAAAAACTTGTCATTATTTGTTAACCAATCTCAAACTAATACTGCAGATCGACATCGGGGGTGGCTGTGACGCTTCCTGTTGAGTACAATTGACTAATGGAGCACCAAGCACAAATTCAACCATACTTCTTCCTGGTAATTATATCCACAAAACCTAGTCTATTGCAATTACTCAAGGTTGTGGTAAAACCAGAAATTTTGTGGGAAGTGTACCCAATTACAACACCATCCTCATAGACGTGAGGAGATGAGGAACCTATCACCACAGCTAAGAATCCTTCTTGAGGTTAATATACACACAATCACATGAAGAAAGAGGAAATATTAGCAAAGCTTAGTATATTAGCTATGAGTCCTATGCTGGAAATTATATTCGTTAGAACTCAATAGCATTACAGCAGGACACACGACATTATCAATAAAGCTAAGTAAATTAGCTATGAGTCCTATGCTGGAAATTATATTCGTTAGAACTCAATAGCATTACAGCAGGACACACGACATTATCAATAAAGCTAAGTGAATTAGCAATCAAGCTGATGCAATAAGTCCCATTTGTTAGAAATGAATCGCCCAACATTGCCTAATGAAGTCTTTTGCTCAAAATGAACAATCAAGAAACTACAGATGCTAACCAATGAAAAAAGAGACGACAAATGGAATGAGATCACGTCGATTCTAACTAATGAACACCAAATACGAAAGTTAATGCCGTTTACAAGAACTGGTGAGCTGCCACCCTCTTACTCTTCCCCTTCTCCTTTCCAAAAGTTCATTTTCAGTATGCCTCTACAGCCTATATAAGAACCTTATTCCTGCAAAATAAACACCAACTTTTCATGTAAGCGTCACCCAATTCAAACACCATACATTCCAAAAGAATATAACCAAAACATAAATTTTTCCCCTCGTGTGGCAAAAAATAAAGAAAAAGCATCTATCTGGATCTCTGTGTATTTGAAAAATGTACACTTTTAGTCATTTCAATCAATCAATTAACTCTACCTCAATTCTAAACTAATCAGGTCGGTCCTATAACTTCTCTGAATTCAGGTTCTTCCCATTCCAATTTTAAAGAATGTCTTTTAACTGAGGATTCTCTAGGATAGAAAGGATTCAGAGTACACACCACATCGTGTTGTGCATATATTCAAGCTTTTTTTATGTGCTTAATTAGAACATTACAAACTAAAAAAAAAAAAAAACTATGTCTCCGTTCCATACAGGTCGGCTTTATGAATCCTCACATCTCTATTTAAGCTCAACTAGGGCTGGCCAGTGGGCCGGGTCGGTCCGGTCCCGCCCCTTAAAAAAAAAAGGCATGGGACTCAAACCCGGGACGGGACCTGGGCTCGTCCCGCCCGCCCCCTCCCCTTTGCAAAAAATGGCCGTTGCACAACGGCCATTTTATATTTTGACCGTTGTGCAACGGCCATTTTATATTTTGACCGTTGTGCAACGGCCATTTTTGGCCTCCCCCTACCCTCCTTAATATTTATTTTAACCCCTAAGTTAATATATTTGCACTTTAACCCAATTTTTCAACTATAAATACCTCATTTTCTATCCATCTTTCTCACAAATCTTCATACAATCTCTATAATCTCTCAATCTACCTCTCTACAAGTCTACATTGCCTACTAAATATTATATTTTATTTGTTCATTTGTATAATTGTATCAAAGTTAAAAAATTGGGACTGAAATTGGCAACTAGCTTGAGGATCATCCATCGAGCAAAGTTTCAATTTTCAACCTTGATTACACGTCGGCGTTTGGTACCTTCGTTCCTTCTTTAAATTATTATTGTTACTTTATTTTAATTATCGCACTTAATTTCATTATCTTTAATTATTTATTAGCATAATTAAATGGAAGGATTAAGAGGTATGTTTAAAGGTAAGGGTAAGGGTGCTTCTTCTAGTAGGAGTAACAAGAGCAGATGTACTTCTTCTAATCATCCTATTCCTAGACAGAATGATTTGATGGATTATACTCATATAGATGAAACTGGATTTTTTAATGATATACCATTAGACGATGAGATATATTCTGCAACTCAATCAGACTTTAATTTAGAAGATAATCTAGATGACACACCCACTAGTGCACCTCAAACTAAGGCTGGCCAATGGGCAGGGACGGCCTGACCCCACCCCGTCCCGAGTCCGCTCCGTCCCGAGCCCGCCCCGACCCCGAGTAAAAAAAAAAAATAGCGGGACTCGAACTCGGGACGGGACAATGTCTCGTCCCGCCCGTCCCGAGCCCGCCAAACCCGACCCCGCCCCGAGCCCGCTCCCGATCACGCCCGAAAGCCCCCCTTTGCAAATATAATCGTTGCACCAATGGCCATTTTAGATTTTGGCCGTTGGGCAACGACCATTTTTGGCCTCCCCCCTTCGCCCAACCCCCCCTACCCCTTAATATTTATTTTTAACCCATAAGTTATTATATTTACACTTTAACCCAATTTTTCAACTATAAATAACTCATTTTCTCTTCATCTTTCTCACAAATCTTCCTACAATCTCTCTAATCTCTCAATATATCTCTCTATATTGTTTACTAAATATTCGATTTTATTTATTCATTTGGGAATTGGGAGTGAAGTTGGCAACTAGCTTGACGATCTTCCATCGAGCAAAGTTTCAATTTTCAACCTCTCGATTACACGTCGACGTTACGTCGGCGTTTGGTACATTCGTTCCTTCATTAAATTATTATTGTCTGTTTATTTTATTTATCGCACTTAATTTTATTGTCTTTAATTATTTATTATCATAATTAAAATGAAAGGATTAAGAGGTATGTTTAAGGGTAAGGGTGCTTCTTCTAGTAGGGGCGGCAACCAGGGCAATGATACTTCTTCTAGTCATCTTATTCCTACACAGGATGATTTTGTTGATACTCAACATTTTCCTACAATACCATTAGATTTAGACGAGGAGCTATTTTCTGGAACTCAAGAAGACTTTAATTTAGACGATGATCTAGATGATACACCCACTAATGTTGATGACAACACACCCACTAGTACACCTTCAACTGAAATGCCTCCTATTCCCCCTAGTATGAGACGAGGTCCAGCAAAACGACCATTAAAATCAGATGCATGGACATTTTTTGATAGGGACATAGAGAATCAAGTAGCTATATGTAAAATTTGTAAAAATGTTTTAAAATTTAAAACTGGAAAAAGGTCACGGTGGGACGGGGGGTTTAATTAGACACGTAGTAAGTGCTCATCCAGCTAGGTATGCCCAATACCAGGCTTCAAAACCGGATGCGCAAACGCCCGCTCCATCGAAACAAGGTTCACATACTGATACTGTCCCAGACTAAATACAGGGTCAAATTAACCTATGACGGGGGAATTATAGGCCCTAAATACAATAAACATAGAGATAGGAAAACATTATCAAAATTAGTTGCTGTGGAGGGTTTGCCCTTTTCATTTCCTTCATCTCTCGATTTTATTCATTACATTAGAGATATATATAATCCTGCTTTTAACGGTTTTCCTAGATCAACTGTTAAGAGAGATGTATTTAAATTCGCACATGAATATCAACAATATTTACGTTATTCATTATATCATTTTAATGGCAAAGTATCTATCACGTCTGATATAGGTCGTAGTACTAACGGCCATGATTATTTAACTGTAACTTATCATTGGATAGATTATAAATGGTCTATGCAAAAACGTATTTTAGCGTATAGATATATAGATGATAGGCACACTGGTACTTTTATTGCAGATAATATTTATCAAGTGTGTCATTATTATGGAATAACCGATAAAATTATGACTATTACATTAGATAATGCTTCTTCTAACAATTACGCTATTACAATTTTAAAAAATAGTTTAACTCCATCTTTTCCAGATCATTTTCATATAAAATGAGCGTGCCATATATATAACTTAATTGTAAAGGATGGTCTATCACTTTTTCAAGACATTCTTAGTAAAATACAATTTGCTATAAACTTTATTTTTAAAAGTAATAGAGTACAACGAAGAAAAGAATATAAAAAAATTTGTCGCAATTGTGGACGGTATAGAAAAATTTCAGAAGAAGTATCCACTAGGTGGAATTCTTTATACGAGCAACTACTTGTTGCTTATGAGTATAGAAAATCTATAACTTTGTTTTTTAACTCTCATAATCAAAATTCAGCTGATATGGTTGTAGATAGTGATTGGGTAAAATTTTTCGAACTTATTGTATTTTTAGAGAAATTTTTTCAAGCAACAAAAGAATTTTCCGGTATATATTATCCTACTATTTCAACTATGTTGTTTTATATAACTCTAATATTTTCATTACTTAGTGAATATATGGAAAAACCAGCTTATATGGCAGCTATTAAAAAATGTTTATCAAAATAAAAAAATATTTTATTCATATTCCCACTATTTATATTATTGGTGCTGTATTAAATCCGACTATTAAAATAGACGGTACTAAATCACTAATTGAAACTATTTACGATTGTATAGAAGTACTATCACCTCCAAATCCCAAAAATCTAAATCACCCACCACCTATTGAACAAACTAAAGAAGAAGTGTTGTCTAGCGTAGAAGACCAATGCAAAAAAATATATAGGTTTTATCAACAAGAAAATGCTAGTAATTTACCGGCTTCCATACCATTTTCTTCATCTTCAACAGAACCTCACAAAAGACATGATGTTTCTACGGCTAGTATTGAAAGCCTCAGAAATAGAATGTGCGGCCGTACCGCTACTAACCAAATTAGCGAGTTGGATATTTTTGTTTTGCAGGGATCTGTACCGTACCAAGAAGTTATCAATGAAGATGGACATGAAGACTTGCTGAAATACTGGAGGGGGAATGAGAAGACCTTTCCGACACTTTCAATGATGGCCCGAGATGTTTTGAACATTCAAGCGTCATCAACTGCGTCTCGAAAGCGCTTTTTCTCGCCGGCGGATATCAAATAGGAGACCACGAGACACTCATTAGCCGAAGACAGCTTGAAAATTGCAGTATTATTCAGAGATTGGATACGAGCGGAGCGGAGAAGGTGCGGTCAACCGGAGATCAACGAAGAAGAAGACGAAAACTACAACGAAATCTTATCCGAATGTAGTGGAAGCGACATGGATCAATTTGACCAACAAATACCAATTCCAACCGAAGAACCACAGGAAATTATCAAGCAATTAGAACAGATTTTTTTGAGAATGTAATTTTTTTAATTGCAATTTTATTATGTAATTTGCAACTTTTAGACAACACCACAAAGTTGCAATTTAGACAATTGTATTTGTATTACAAAAAAATCATATGTCTATTAAATAATATACGAGGCACAAAAACAACCTTGAGATATTTTTATTACACTATCTTGTCTTGTTTATTGAGTTTTTTTATACATATGTTATTAAAAAAAAAAAAAAGGAAAACCCGTCGGAACCCGCCCCGATCCCGACCCGATTCCGACGGGATCGGGACGGGACGGAGCAAGTCCCGCCAGACCCGACCCCGACCCCTTCGCCCGTCCCACCCCGACCCCGACAGACCCGGCCCTCCAGACCCGAGCCCGGCCCACTGGCCAGGCCTACCTCAAACTGAAACTGGAACGCCTCCTATTCCCCCTACCATGAGACGAGAGCCCACACAACGAAAATTAAAATATGCTGCATGGATTTTTTTTATAGTGACGAAGAGAATCAAATAGTTAGATACAGAATTTGTAAAAATGTTTATAAATTTAAAATGGGAAAAGGTCAGGGTGGGACGTGAGGTTTATTGAGACATGTACAAAGTTTTCACAAAGTTAGGTGAGATGAATACAAGGCTACAAAATCGGGTGCGCCAATTCGCTCTCAGTCGAGACAAGGTTCACATAGTGTCCCGGACCAAGTACAAGGTCAAATTAACCCGACAGGGGGAATTGTAGGTCCTAAATATGATAAACATAGAGATAGAGAAGCAATATCAAAATTAGTTGCGGTGGAGGGTTTGCCTTTTTCATTTCCTTCTCTCCTGGATTTTATTCATTACATTAGAGATATGTATAATCATGCTTTTAATGGTTTTCTTAGATCAACTGTTAGGAGAGACGTTTTTAAATATGCACATGAATATCAACAATATTTACGTTATTCATTATATCATTTTCCTGGCAAAGTATCTATCACGCCTGATAGGCCGTAGTACTAACGGCCATGATTATTTAACTGTAACATGTCATTGGATAGATTATAAATGGTCCATGCAAAAATGTATTTTAGCATATAACGCACAGTGCTTCTTTATACTACGTCATCAAATTTCTTGTGATTCCACTTCGCTTGCTTGGCATACACGCATCGATAGGGAACCCAAAGAAGAGCTCGAAAAAGGACTCAAGTGTACGACATCTGCCTTGCTTAGGCCCCTAAGTGAGATACCGGCTTTCATAAGAGGGAAAGATCACTCCGTCATGCAGCAGAGCAGTGTTCATCTAACTAGATGAACAAATGCTTTCTCATTAGACTATTTTAACCGATTGTTTATGATATAACTGACAAAATAATGACTGTTACGTTAGATAATGCTTCTTCTAATAATTATACTATTAGACTTTTAAAAGATCTTTTAACTCCATTTTTTCCTAATCATTTTCATATATAATGTGTGTGCCATATTTATAACTTAGTTGTAAAGATGACCTATCACTTTTTAAAAACATTCTTAATAAAGTACAATTTGCTATAAACTTTATTTTTAGAAGTAATAGAATACAAAGAAAATAGAATATAAAAAAACTTGTCACGATTGTGGACTACCTTATAGAAAAATTCCCGAAGAAGTAGCGACTAGGTAGAATTCTTTATATGAACAACTACTTGTTGCTTATGATTATAGAAGACCTATAACTTTATTTTTTAACGTCCATGATCGAAATCCAATTGATATGGTTGTAGATAACGATTGAAAAAAAAATTCAGAACTTATTGTATTTTTAGAGAATTTTTTTTAAGCAACTAAAGAATTTTCTGGTATATATTATCCTACTATTTCAACTATGTTATTTTATATAGCTCTAATATTTTTGTTACTTAGTGAATATATGAAAAAACATCTTATAAGACACCTATTAAAAAATATTTATCAAATTTAAAAAATATTTTTTCCTATCCCCACTATTTATTTTATTGGTGATGTATTAAATCCGATTATTAAAATAGACGGTTGTAAATCACTTATTGAAACTATTTATGATTGTATAGCAGTACTTCCACCTCCAACTCCAAAAAATTCAAACGAACAACCACCTAAGGAACCAACTAAAGAAGAAGTTTTGTCTAGCATACACGATGAATGCAAAAAAGTATATACGCATTACCAACAAGAAAGTGTTAGCAACCAACCGGCTTCCATACCATCTTCATCTTCTTCAGTACAACGTCAAAAAAGACATGTTGTTTCTGCGGCTAGTATTGAAAGCCTTAGACATAGAATGTTTAGTGGTACCACTACTAATCAAGTTAGCGAGTTTGATGTTTTTGTTTTGCATGGTGTTGTACCGTACCAAGCAGTTCTCAATGAAAAAGGACGTGAAAACTTGCTGAAATACTGGAGGGAGAATGAGAAGACATTTCCGACACTATCAAAGATGACCCGAAATGTGTTGAACGTTCAAGCGTCATCAACAACGTCTGAAAGCGCTTTTTCTGCCAGAAGATTTCAAATAGGAGAGCACATACACTCATTAGCGGGAGACAGCTCGGAGATTGCAGTTTTATTCAGAAATTGGATACGAGTGGAGCGTAGAAGGTACGGTCAACCGGAGATCAACGAAGATGACAACGAAAACTACAACGAAATCTTATTCGACGTAAGTGGAAGCGACGTCGAGCAATTTGATCAACAAATTCCAATTTCAACCGAAGAACCACAAGACATTGCGAAGAAACTAGAAAATGTGTTTATAAATATGTGATTTTTTAATTGCAATTTACTATGTTATTTGCAACTTTTAACACCACAAAGTTGCAACTTTGAAATTGTATTACAAAAAAATCATATCATTGAGATGTTTTTATTACACTATCTTGTTCAATTATTAAGGTGTTTATATATGTTATTTTTTAAAACTAAGTGCAAAAAAAAAAAAAAAAAAAAAAAACGGAAAACCCGATCCCGCCCAGATAAGACCGGTCCCCTTTTCGACGGGACCGGGAACGGGAACGGGACAGGATATCGGCGGATCCCGCCCCGCCGGAGGACCGGTCCCGTCGGGTCACGTCCCGCCGGGACCCACCCGCCCCGAACCCGGCCCACTGGCCACCCCTAAGCTCAACTCATGACGGTTATCAGGAATTCAAATAAAGGATCAGAAAAGACATAGTACTTAAAAGAGGAAAGCAGATACCTACGTCTGTTTAGAGTAAGAAGAAGGGGAAGGAACACGTTTATTCGTAAACATCATATAAGCAAGTGGCAATACAACGCCGATCATCATTACAGCTGCTCCCATCATGTACCTCATTGGGCTCGGCGCTTCCACTTCTATCACTGTCATCTGCAACAAATTACATAGCAATCACATAAACAATCAACAATTCAAATTGTTCCATACATTTACCTAATGCCTATCGAAAAATACAACAATTTTGAAACTCGAATAGGGAAAAGAGGACTTACGGGCATTGTTGATTGGGGTGTATGCAGCTAAAATCGATCGAACTACTACTGAAGATTTGATCCGGAAAAGATTTTGCCCTTTATCACTTCTGCCCTCTTAGTTTTTAACCTATGTGGTTTTCAGTTTGTTACTTTTTTTTAAAACATAAATTTATTTTAAATAAGTGATGAGATGGATGAGAAATGAGATGGTTTACAGAAAAACTCATATATAATTTAAATCACCTATTTTCAGTTATAGTTGAAATAATAGACAAATATTGATGGTTAATCTTCAACTTACAAGACTTTATTAGAAAATAAATTTTTGTATTTTTTTTCAACTTCAGCTTCATATATCATCTAAATGAACTATCAAATTTATAGAGTATTTGTGCATTTGGTCCAATTGAGCAGTGAAAATTTTCCTCGAAATCTAGCGGTTGCGGACTAATGATCTATTTTTTTTTTGTTAACCAGGTCTCGAGGCGACTTGTGCCTCCCTATCGCTAGCACCTGCACAAGTACTGGTACTAGACTCCTGGAGATGATGGGACCGGTCCTTCAGCACCCCATCACCAGGTAAATCGCGAGATGTGCACCCCGTGGTCAGTGTCTGTTTGCGTCCAACGGATCAATGCTACAAGGTTGACCCCCTCTTTCGGTTTGGCGGGGATCGAACCCACACTGCAACATGCCCGCGCTTTTAGCGCCCAGCTTTACCACAAGGTATATGCCCCGGAGGACGATATCCATTGAGGGGATTCGAACCTGCGATCCTAGGGTATAGGCAAGAACCTTTCACCAGCAAGCTGGAGCTCTTTGGATAAAAAAAAAAATTATTTGATATACATTATTGGGTTTTGCTATTAGATGCTAAAAGCTAAAACTTGATCTATTTTTGTGTTAATAGTTTGCCTACGTTATTTATCGCAATTAGGATACTAATTTCGTTTTAGATTTAGAAACGCATTTATTCATATGATTATTGATATTAACTAATATTAATATAATAATAACATACTCAGTGAAATTCATAATGTGAGATCTGAGGAGGGTAAGTGTATATTAATATAAATTTTATTTTGAAATCTTAATATTATCTATTAGACGTAGGAGGTGGGATTATATCCTGAGAGAACATCGAGCTTAGTGATTTGGAAACAAGTTGCTTTGGTGCAATGGCTACCAGGCTTCTCTATTAAACTTGAACTTAGAGAAGCCACTACTTTAAGAGTTTTTAACAATAGGTAGCTATATTTATGTGTTCACATTTCGTAGTTAGTTTAGGATAATTTGCTGTATTTCAGTGTATTTGAATACACTGTTGTGTTGTATCCAACCTTATTTGATGTCGCATGTATTTAAATACATGCAATCTTAATTTCTTTGAATACATATATATTAAAAAAATAATTGTATTCCAGTGCATTTAAATACACGACGGAATTGTGTATTTTAGTGTATTTATATATTGATCTATCCTTTTTATTTTTTACTATATATGAATGTATTCAAGCTCCTATCAGCAAGGTCGCCGCCGAACGTCGCAAGATTGAACATATTCGACTGTATTTACACTAAAAATAATGAAATGAAAGAATACAATCAAATCCGATCAAATCTCCAACGAAAATACAAAATACATTGTATTTAAAAAGGAAGAATACAATCAAAACCGGTTGAATCTCCGACGAAATATAAAATACCACCGTATTTACACTAAAAACGAAGAATACATTCAAATCCTTTTAAAAATACATTGTATTCAGATGTATTTGATTATTCAAATATACCGTTTCTCTTTCAAAATATAGAAAAACAATGGAGGAGGAAGAGACAACTTCATTTTCCAGCGTGAACAAGCAGTGGAGGAAGAGAGAGACGGAGGACTTCCGACTGTAACTTCGCTCAACAACTGAATGTCGATCAGATATGCATTTTCCGTAGAAATCAGACCTGACCATATCTGCATTTTCTGACAGAGATCACTATGTCGTGAATCAGAAAGAGGCGATGTAATTGAATGAGGGTGGGCGATGACAGTGATGAACCATAAAGAGGGGATGGAGTGGTCGACGGAGGATAACATAGAAGTTGACGGAGGGCACCGGAGGAGACAACACTGACTGGTGATGGACTTCCTCCACCGGATGGCACGTGAGAGAGTGAAAAGGAGAGAAAAATGTGAGAGTCGAGGGAGAGAGAGGGAACAGAGAGAGGTGATGGATAAGAAAGAGAGGAGATGGAGAAATACCATAAAACCTAATGTATTTGGTATAACTATGATAGATAAATTGAAAATTCACTGTAGCTATGAAAAGTAATTAAATAAAATAGCAGTTACTAACCATAAATACCTCTCAGAGTTAGCTATGTCAAGTAAATATATTCCTTTTTTTTTAATCTCTACCATTAGTTTTAAGGTTTAGGAAAAAATGTGCACTTTTTAAATACATAGAGTAGTTTTGTTAGATGTATACATGAAGGACCAAATGGTCCAACCCCTATACTTTAATTTTCTCGTTTTTTCTTGTGTGAAACAATACAAAGTAATTTTTCGTTCCAATTTTCTATTCCTCTTTGTCCTTTTCACCCGAATATTTTATTTCCCTCCAAAGTTGTGCAACTCACTACCACGCCTCTCCTCTTCCCCTTCACCCATAGCGAAGCAATGGAAGAACCACTACTCCACCTTATAATGGAGAAAGGTCCTCTTTCGGGTCAAAATCTAGACTACAAACCCGGTTCAAAGATCCAAATTGGTCGGGTCATTCGTGGCAACACAATCCCTATCAAAGACCCCGGCATCTCTTCTAAACACCTCAATATCCAGTTCGAATCCGGGTCATGGGTCATCAATGACCTCGGATCCTCAAACGGTACATTTCTCAACACTATAGCAATTGACCCTTCTAAACCTACTAAACTTACCGATGGTGATATTATAAAAATCGGCGAATTAACGTCAATTAAAGTCGAAATTGAAGTAATGGAAGTTGATCCTGTTGAAGAAACTGATCCTAAGGGTAAAAATACCCGACGGACCACGAGGAATAAGGGATTAGGGGCGATTGATGAAAATAGTGAGCTAGGGTTTGGAAATGCCGGGGTGGGTTCCAAAAGAACGACTAGGAGTGCTAAGAATGTGAAAAATGAGGCTGGAAATGTAGATGAAGTTGAGAACTTTACTGCAATTAAAGCTGAGAAAGAGGGGAAAGGGAATTCGAGGAGAACTCGAGGTTCTAGGAAAGTGGAGAGTGTAAATGAAGCTGAGAATATTGCTGTAGTTGATGTTGAAAGAGAGACTAAACGGTTACCGAGGAGGACCAAGGGTTCTAGGAAAGTGGATACTGTTAAAGATGGGGATGATGTTGTGGAGGAAACTGGAAGTCTTGCTGTAGTTGATGCAGTGCAACAAAAGGAACCTAGTCCGAGGAGGACAAGGGGTTCTAGGAAAGTGGAGGGGCTTGATGTAGTTGATGCAGATAAAGAGAGGAAACCGAGTCCGAGGAGAACTAGGGGTTCTAAGAAAGCACAGAATGTTAAAATTGTGTCTGATAGTGTGGAGGAAGCTAAGAATTCTGTACCAATTTATGTAGAGAAAGAGAAGAAATCGTGTACAAGGAGGACTATGGGCTTAAGGAAGGAAAAAGAAGTGGAAAATCTCCATGAAAACACAGGTGACTACATGGAATTGGAGCAACTTGGGAAGAGGAAGCTAAGCACTACAACAATGGTGCGTTCGGAGGAAGATGGGGTGATGGATTTGGGAAGAGACCAAAAAGGTTGTGAAGAAGCAGTAGAGGACAATGCCAATTGGGGAGCAGAAATAAATATGCTTGTGGAGGTTTGCGAGGGGTCGGTTAGTAATGTTGGTGTAAACATGAGGGAAGTCCAAACTGAGGAGGTGGATTTAGAGAAAATGACACTTGGAGAGTGGCTTGATTATTTGGAGGTTTATTTGCCAAAACAAATAATTGATAGCACTGAGGAGATGATTTTAGGTATGAAACAGAAAGCAGAGAAATTTCAGGTGTTCATGTTGCAGCAGAAGAATGTAAAGGATTGTGATGGAATACCGAAGGGTTAGACCGAGGACTCAAGTAGTGAGGTTTACATTCTTAGGTAATTTTCTTTAGCTTTGCTGTTTGTATCAGGGGAATTCATTTTCTAGATATACTTGAGTTTCTTATTTGCATAAATGCAAGAGTACTCTATTGTATCTGTGTACTGTGAACCCTTGTTTACTTTCAACAACTGAAAGATTCTCATTTAGTTGAAGCAATCTAAGATGTTGATAACAAAACACCTTTCCTTTTGTTGTTAAATTCATGTTCTTTAATGTCATTGATGAATCTGACACATATATATACCCAATGCCTGAAATTTAGTCCGATGCTCAATTTCTCAAGTCTAAAGCAGGGATACTTATCATTGGAGTTATGTTAATATAGTTTAGGAGACCACAAAAGTCCAACACAATGTCTTGTGAGGCACCAAAAGTGGGATACTGACCTGTTATTTCCAATCGTAATATAATACAGAATAGTAGGCATTAGTGTTTGCTGTCAGTAACTGCATATTAGTTGTAACATTCAGACTAGATATTGGAATAGGTTTTACTACCATACAATGAGCTTAAGTAGAATATATATGGTTAAGATTTAGCAGAATTTCTTGATAAGAGCTGTAAGAAGGATACATTGAAAAGAAACCATAGCAGATTTTCTTATTAGCTAGTAGTACTAGTTAAATCACTGCTTTCCCTTTATTTCTTTCTCTGCACATCTCAAACATATTCCTGATTATTACCTGTCACGGACTTTGTTTTTTGTACCAACCTTATATCAGTTTGTTTCCTGGAACTTTGGGCTTTTGTTGCTATGCCAAGAAAAAATAGGTTGTTGACACAAACAACTGAAATAGGGGACGTTCTCTGAAGATAGAATACCCTATTTAGACAAAGTGATCTGAGATTTATAGACTGCACTAAGCATCTATTGACATATTGAGTTGGGGTTTAAATTTGTTATTGCTAGCTGTTGATCCTGGTGGAAGTAGCATCTACCATTGGCTACTGTTCCGCGTATGGTGAAAGAAGAAAGTGGTAGTGTCAATTTCAGGACAATGGAATATCCGAAATTGATATTTGCTGTCAATTAGGCCGTTCCACATAGATATGAGAAAACTAAATAACTTGCCTCAATGTGGCGGTGGTTGTCACATGTTGCATTAGTGCCTGCAGTATAACATTCAGACTAGCTGCGAAATAGGTATTACTTCGATAAAGTTAAATATTAATGACCAAGAATTTGCAGAATTTCTAGTTAGGGGCTGTAGAAGGATACATCAAGATTGGCAAGATGCCACAAGCTGGCTCGAACACCATCATTACCCAAAAAAGAAAGAAAAGGATACATCAAGACTGCCGTTTGCTGCATCTGAGAATGCAGGACAGAAACCATAACAGGTTATCTTATTAGCCACCGCTAGTTAATTAATATCACTGCTTTTCCTTACTTCTTTCTCTACTCTTCTTACGTGCATTCCAGATTTGTATTAATGTCCCATACCATTTATTAGATCAGTTTGTTTCCTGGAACTGTAGGCTTTCGTTGCTATTTCAAGAAGGGCCGTTGACACAAACAACTGAGACAGGCGGCATCCTCTGAAGATAAAATACCCTATTTAGACGAAGTATCTGATATTTATATACAGTAGGCATCTGATGACATATTCAGTTGGGGTTCGAACTACTTTTTGCTAATTGTCTGGCTGTTGATCCTTGTGGAAGAAGCATCTGCCGTTGGTAAAGTTCTGTGTTTGATGAAAGAAAAAAGTGCCAGTTACAGGATAATGGAAATCTGAGATTGGTATTTGCTCTAAATTAGGATGTTCCACATAATTGATAAAATTAAGTCATTTTGCTCTATGTGATGGTGGTCGTCGTGCGGAATGGGACATAAAAAAAAATTCATACTTGAATGGAGCCTGAGATTCAACAACATAAAGGTTAGAAGCTGGTTTAAGAGAAGATATTCAATTTCAGGACATTGGCAGCCGGGAGGAGGAAGCATGTTATGCCTAAAGAAAAAAGTTTGTCCTACAAACTGAAGGGAGCAGGATGTTGCAATAATGCATGCTCTGGCCAGATGGCAGTACACCTGGGCTGATGCTTTGATACTAAAATTGTTTTAGCTGACCTTGATTTTAGTCTTTGTTCCTTCTTTCTCAACTTTGACATAGAGCTGCAGTTTGTAACACAAGTTTTAATGCTTGAGTTCTTCACTCGTACATACTACTCGTTTTTAGTAGATTTGCCTTCAGTGTTGATGATGAAGTTTGGAGTTTTATCAGCTTTTTAAAATACTTTCTACTGCTTTTGTTGGGCACAACTTTGCGCACACTTGTAAAATTAACCAAATACAAAGCTGTGAATTGAACATGATAACAGCATATCACAAATGCCTATTGAATCTGTGAAGACTGCATTTATGGGGGACAAAAACCATCACTTGTTAATAACAACTATATGAAACAATGTGAATGTGTTACCAATAATAGATAGATTAACACCAAAACTTATGGTACTTTTATGATTTAAGTCTTCAAAATCACTCAAAAGTTTAACTTGTCATGGACTAGCACGTGGCACTCCTCCATCCAAGCTAATTAAAGTTTCAAATATCGAATTCAAAACCATACGTAAGAAATAACGAGAGGTAGCAACATTTGGTGGAAATATTGGAGATTATGCACTTCGTTAGAATTGAAGAGGAGGAACACCAGTTAAACAATACATTTTGCTTTGCTTACTCTTTTTCTGGGTATGCCGCTCGGTCAACAAGGAACGAGAGAAACAAGTTATCTGTGGTTATGCCAGAATCTACACATATTTGTATCCATTTAGGTATTTTGTGATTAGTCGTCTAGTGTTTTTTATCTCACTAGGTTTGCCATTTTTATACCGTCCATGTACCTTTAGTTGTTTTGATATAAGATTTCGTATAAAAAACATCTTTTCTTCACTTTCCTCTGCGGCGGAATGTGAATGAGGGTTTCTTGAACTTGAAAAGCAAAACGAACAGACTCTGCACTCAAAGGTGTGGCCTAATGGTCAATAAAATGGGTTGGGGACGATGTGGACTAAGTTCAAATCCTAATGGAGGCAAAAATAAAATACTAGGTGATTTATGGAAAAACAAAAACGAACATAGACCCTCCCTCCACTTGCATCATGAACTTATCCATTGCCTACCAGACAATTAAAGAACCAGATTAATATATCAAAATGCATCAGGGTGAAAAGTCTTTCTACTTTGTGAAATGATTTCTTCAATAATAATATTATGAATACTAGACAAGTCAAGAACAGATCAAGATCAAGACTTGGTGAATTGAACAAGCTGTTCATGCAGGACTTCCTCAATCATAACAGATCGACCTTTCTGAATCGAAAGCTGTGCAGCAACTCCAATAGCTACTGAAATCAATCCATCATGTAAACCAACAGCAGGAGCTTGTTCTCCTCTTGCTCTTACTGCTGACAAAAACTGGAGGTGCTCCAAGTAGCTTGAACCGTGATGTAGCCCATCATATCTGTCAAAGAAAATGGAATGAAGACATGAATAAGTTGCCGTGATATCAAAGCCTTTGTAGCTCAAGATAAGGCAAATGAATTACTTTCTTCGCTTATCTTCAGCTAGTAAGGTTTGTACACCATTTTTTCCTTCAGCTCGTGTACCCCAACGTACGATGCTCTCAGGCACAAGTGCTTCACCCTGTTAAACGTGATAAAGAACATCAAAGGAGAGGATAGTTTAGAGCAAAAGCTAATGTGTTCAAGTGAACCCGTAACTCAAGGACAATAGCAAGGTGGCAGATATTCATAAAGGAGTCAAGAAGAGCAAGAAGAAAAAGAGGGGAAGAGGTTTACCTTTCCAATATCACCTACTACAGATATTTCTTGCTCATTTTTACTTCCCTCAGCAAACATACAGAGGTCAAGCATGCCACGACAACCATTGTCGAATTCCACAATTACATAAGCATTGTCAATTATATCAGGCACCTGAATATCGAAAAGAGAAGTAGTCAAAACCATGTCACACAAGACTAACATCGCCGGAAACATGTTTAATTAGATAGGCTTACTCTTGTTTATCTTACTCATTGAAAAACTTATGCTGATTTATTGAATAGGACTGATAAAAGGAAGTTTTGAAATCATTAATCATGAAAATTTACTCGAGTTATCTTTCTATGTTTTAGGTAGATGGATACAACTCAAGAAAAATGTTGGCTTTTGTAGTTTAAATGCTACTTGTAGAGATTATTTATATCCAGTTCAGCTTCTGCAGCTACAGAAGTAAGTTACCCGTCCATCATATACTTCATCTTTGTGATTCAAATCCATTGATCCAGAAGCCATAACGCGAACAGGATTAGCTCCAATGAAAAGCCTCATGAGATCAAAGGAATGACAGCATTTCTCTACCAGAGTACCTCCAGTATTGCAGTTGAAGCGATTCCAATTATCGACCTATAAGAAGCATAAATCATTAGCATTTGTAACTGCAATGGTAGCATAAGTTGTAAGCTGAATATCAATTACCTTAACAAGAAATGGAAATCGATGTTCTAGAATTGAAACCATCTTGGCTTGTCCTAAAGCTCATTCTTTAACTATGTCAATCAATTTTGCAACAGGCGGCATGTATCTGTACTCTAGCCCAACTTGTACCAGCATATCTGATATATATTAATGTATAATATACATATATTTTACATAATTAGTGTGTAATTTATGTATAATAAATGTATATTATATCACACACATATCACGGATAGCGGAGGAAACATTGTAGATTTCATAGTAGTAGAAAACAGTGAACAAAAACTCAGAAGATGCAACGCAAAGCCACCAGAAAGTACATACAAAAATTCACTGAGGACATGACCTAGATAGAAAGATGTGGAGGTCAAAGATTAGGCTAGAAGATTAGTACATAGTCAAGGGTTCTTGAAAGATGGAATAATTTCCCTTCGGGATTCCTTTCATTATTCACAATATATATAGCTGTACAAGGTTGATTCCTAATATGGTACGAATCCTAACTTACCTTACAAAGGTTTATTCCTAATACGTTAGAATCCTAAGTTACCTTAATTATACATCTACCATTATTACAAAATATACGGAGAATATTCTTGAGAATATTCGCTAATACTCCCCCTCGGACGGAGCGGGAGGAGGTCGAATGCTAAGGCCGGATCGAAGTCGGTGAAGAGGCATCGCGGTAGTCCCTTTGTGAAAATGTACGCATACCGATAAGAGGAAGGCACGTGTAAAATTTTGACCCGACCACGGGCACCTTCTCGCACAAAGTGGATATTCATCTCAATATGCTTAGTCCGCGATGTTGGACTGGATTATGAGACATATAGATAGCAGATATGTTGTCACAATAGACTATAGACGCCTTGCGCAATGGACACTCGGAGCTCCAAAAGAAGATTTCGGAGCCAACGGATCTCGGCGACAACATTAGCAACTCCGCGATATTCTCGCTTCAAAGCACTCGAACGGGATAGCGTGGCTGCCGCTTGGCGGACCATGAGATAAGATTATCCCCTAGAAATACACAAGGTACACGAGGTGGAGCGACGTGTGTCGGGCATCCCCGCCCAATCTGCATCCGTGTAGGCTAGCAACTTGGTTGGGGCAGAGGTGTATAGATGTAAACCAAAGTCTAGTGTGCCCTTAACATATCTGATAATACGTTTGAGGGCGGCAAAATGGGACTCTCGGGGGTCGTGCATGAACAGACACACACTGCTGAACGGCATATGCAATATCGGGCCTAGTGAATGTAAGATACTGAAGAGCACCTGCTAGACTCCGATATAGAGTGGGATCAAAAATTGGCGCACCGTCATTAGCACTAAGCTTGGATTTTGAGTCCACCGGAGTTGGCATAATTTTACAATTTGCCATCTTGGCCCTGTACACTATCTCTTCTGCATACTTACGCTGACACAGGAACATAGTGGCCGCAGATCTTGTCACCGATATACCCAAAAAATAACTTAGCTTGTCCAAGTCGGTCATAGCAAATTCGCTTTTGAGTAGAGCAATGATTTCATTCTTCAACCCGTCGATGAGGCGATAAGAAAAATGTCATCGACATATAATAGCAAATATGCGGTCTTGCTACCTCGGTGAAGCGTGAAGAGAGATGTATCACACTGCTACATACAAAACCAATGCAGAAGATACTGCGAACCGATCATACCAAGCGCGGGTGCCTGTTTCAATCCATACAATGATTTCTGAGACGACACACAAATCGCGGAGGAGCCGGATGGACAAAGCCGGAGGTCGATGCATGTACACGCCTATTTCAAATCCCCATGAAGAAACGCATTCTTGACATCAAGTGATGAATCGGCCAATGCATGCCCATAGCAATACGAGAATAGTCCGAATAGTGGCCGGTTTAACAACAACCGGACCGAATGTCTCACCACAATCAATACCCTCCCCGCCGATTAGTGCCATTGGCAACTAGTCTTGCCTTATACCTCTCTAAGTCACCACTGTCTTTGAGCTTGTGACGAAATAGCCACATACACCGGATAACATTCACACTAGTGGTCTAGGTGCCAAATCCCAAGTGTTCTCGCTTGGTTAAAGCGTTAAATTCCTCGCACATGGTGCATTCCAATTTGGGTCCGCTTTTGCTAGTTTTGGATTTTTTGGAATGGGTGATAAGGTTTGTGTGGAGAGATTGAATTGAACCTTGGGTTTGAAGATCCCGTGTTGTGCACGAGTCTCCATGCGATGTGAGGGCGGTGGTGGTGGGTCGGGGCGTGAGGTTCTTTGCCGGTCCACCGGTTCGGACCGGTGGGCGCGCAGTGTCGGCCGGTGGCGCAGTGACTCGATTGGGGGTAGGGGTGAGCGAGGGAGCTGGTGGGGTGGTGCCGGACAGGTGGGACTGTCGGAACAGGTGGGGGCTTTGTTGGTATAGATTTTGGATGACCGGGGACAGACTTGGTTCATCGAGAAAGATGTAATCGGTGGTCCGAAATTTCGGAGATTTGAAAAAGGAAAGGTTGTCTCGTCAAAGGTGACGTGACGGGAGACGATGATTTTGCGAGTAGCAATGTCATAGCACAAGTAGCCCCGATGATTAGGAGATAGACCAAGGAAGACACATGGAATAGTGCGAGGGGCAAGTTTGTGGGGTGCGATGGAGGCTATGTTGGGGTAGCATAAGCATCCAAAAATACGTAGGTGATCATATGATGGTCGCCTACGGTATAAGATTTCGTAGGAGTTTTGTTTTGGAGTGTGCTAGTTGGTAAAATATTTAGAAGGGATTCTACCATTTTGACAAAGATAGACCCAAAAAGGCGGTGGTAGGCGAGCATGAAATGTGTGCGGACCATGTTATTGATGGTACGTATAATTCTTTCACCTTTCCGTTTTGGGAAGAAGTATAGGGACCGAAAAACGGAAAACCATGCCTTGTTTAGAACGAGAAATTGTGAAATGCCGAGTTATTAAATTCACGTCCATTATCACATTGGAATGATTTAATAGGTTTTTCAAATTGTGTCTTAATGAATTTTTGAAACTCAAGGAATTTTGCAAAAACTTCGATTTGAATTTCGATGGGTAAATCCGGACAAAATGTGAAAATCATCCAAGAATACTAGATAGAATTTATGACCCAAAGAGCTAGCAATCGGAGATGTCCACAAATCAAGCATGAACAATATCAAATGGAGAAAAAGTAACACTTTGTTTGATGACATAAAGGGAAGACGAGTATGTTTGCCTAGTGGACAAGAAAAACAAGTGTTGGGCAATTTTCCCATTATTACATTGAATACGCTTAGAAGTCCTAAGAAAAGTAAAAACTCGGGTCTCCGGGTGTCCGAGTCTGTTGTGCCAAGTTGAGGGAAAGATCGCCGCAAGGATAGAGGTGTTTGCGGTCCGTCGGCGGAAGATTGAGTGATTGGGTAGAGATCTCCCACACTATTGCGGCGTGTAAGAATTTTCCCCGTATTGAGTTCCTTCACGAAAAGCCAAAAGGGTCAAATTCGACAGACATACGAATTATTGCTAGTGAATTTTCTAACGAGAGATTAAGTTTTTAATGATGTTAGGTGTGTATAGGACGTGGTTTAGAGAGAAAGGTGGGTGTGGATGTTTGGTGTGTGTGTTACCGTAACCTTCAATTGGAATGCGATGACCATTGCCGACGATGTAATAAATTGAGGACACTTTAGCCGACGTAGTTGAGATATGTTACCCGACGACCGGGTGAGGTGAGATGTGGCTCCGGTGTCCATGTACCAATTTTCGTCGGGGCATGTTGAAGGTTCACGGTGGTGTATGCCCGGCCCAAATCGCCGGGGCCGTGCTTGGGCCATTTGGGGCTGCTGCCGGCAGTGCTTTGCTGCAGAATACCGCTGCTTATTCTTGGATTGCGATGGGTCTTCAGAGCGTAGCCGCTTCAGACTGACCGCCATCGGTGGACTCGTTTCTGCTGGCCGGTGGGCTCGCAGTGGTGGCCGGGGCATGGCCCAAGAGGCCGATCGACCAAGGTCGCTGGAACCGGCCCCTACGGTCGGGTACGGGCATGCGGCGCGAGGCTCGGTTCGGGCCGGTTGGGCCACTTCTTTGCCGCAGTCTTTGCTGCGCAGTGCTTCTTCGTTGTTGTCCCATCCGAGCGAGTGCGTTGGCCCTTTCCGCGGCCCTTGCCTTTGTTGTTGCGACCTCTGCCACCACGACCTCCGCCACTCTGCTGCTTTGCTGCTTCTTGGGCTAACTTCGCCGGTTCTTTGTTGGTCGCAGTGTTGCCATCCGTCAACGGCTAACGCCTTTTGATTATGTTCCTCTTGTTTAGCACGCCTAGTTTCTTCCAACAATAGTTGTGAACGTGCCTTGTTGAAACTTGGGAGAGGGTCGGCTTGTTGAATCATTGTTGTGAGTGTGTCATATTCACCTTTTGGTAAACCCGCAACAAGTTGAAGCACCATCTTGGTTTCGAAACGAAGTCCCGACGTTGGATAGTTGATCGGTTATGAGTTTCAGTTGCTTACAAATATTCGGACATGTTGTTAAAATTCTCGAGGCGGGTATTATTGAATTGCTCTTCCAAATATATGGCCCGAGTATTTTTATTGTCCCGAAAGATTTCTTCTAGCCGGACCCAAAGTTCACGTGCTTTAGCACTGTTTTCATGATAGTGCACAACGGTCTTTGGAGATGGTGCCGTAGATCCATTGTTTGACGATGGCGTCAAGACGACGCCGATTGAGTCTGTAACATCGGTGGGACGAGGAGCGATTCGTCAATATGATCGAGCACGTTGTATGCACATGCATGAATGTAGAATAGTTCCATCCACATGGAATATTGACGGTCTTCTTGGTCAAGAATTATAGGGATAAAATTCTTGATGTTGTTAACGGCAAATGCCGGATGAAAAGAAGATACGAACGTTGAGAGGGGTTGTCAATTGTGCCGGTGGATGAACTGGAATTTGGGGGGAAGACATGGTTGCCGCCCGCTGTAGGGGAAGGGAATTTTCTGGTTTGGCCAGAAAGAGAGGAAGAAAGCGAATTTTTTTTTTCGCGAAATCGAAAAAAAATTGCTAATTTCGGCCAAGAATAAGGAAGAGGAGGGATTTAGGTTTTAGGCTCTTGATACCATGAAAGATGGAATAATTTCCCTTCGGGATTCCTTTCATTATTCACAATATATATAGCTGTACAAGGTTGATTCCTAATATGGTACGAATCCTAACTTACCTTACAAAGGTTGATTCCTAATACAGTTAGAATCCTAAGTTACCTTAACTATATATCTACCATTATTACAAAATATACGGAGAATATTATGAGAATATTCGCTAATAGTTCTCCCTAATAGTAATATCTAGTTAACAATTGCATAGTTTCTTTTCTTCAATATGTATTATCTGTTGTTTCATTTGCTTTATATCTTGCTATTGTGCTATTATTTTATTTTATTTTCTTTATATCTTTCTTCAATTTTTTTTTCTTTCGAGTCGAGGGTCTTCGAAAACAACTTTTCTACCCCACAAAGATAGACGTGAAGTCCACGTACATTTTACCCTCCCAAATACACTTGTGGGATTACACGGGTTATATTATCGTTGAATCTTATTAGTGAAAATTCTAGCTCCGTTACTACTTGGAATGAGAAAGTGCGACTACTATTATATATGTTGAACAAGAAACCAGCAAAGAACATATCTTAGTTTCTAATCATCTACTGACCTTTTTGCAGTCAGAAACATTAGTGCACAAAGGCTTCTCCACCAAAGCGTGATGGGGTTTTGGGTGATTGATGATATCCATGAGAATTTCATAGTGAGTCACGTTTGGTGTTGAAACTACCATCACATCACATAGCCCAATGTCTAACAACTGCTTGTGCCCTGCAAAAACCTTTATCCAAAGAATTTTTTATACCTTTATGCAAAAACAAGGAATCTATATGTAATATATTATTAAAAGCAGAATAAAAAAGTATCACATTAATCCAAGTGACACAAGTAAATCTTGACATATATACAATTAGTTAATAATAGTTATTAATTATTATATTTTTGAACTAGAAATAATTAAATAGTAAAAAAAAAGTTTTAAAAATTATTTGAGGTTGAAAAATTGCTCCATATATGCACGTGGAGTCCTAAAATCATGCATCCACAATTCAAGACACGTTTAGGATTTTTTTATGTTATCAGATAATTTATATTTAAATTTGCTAAAAAATCTGAAAATAAAAAACACCAAATATATATCCAAGCAACTTCCATTTTTTTCTCCTGACTTTTAGCATTAATATTTATCCATTTGTTATGAATTCTTAAAAAGATTATTCCTATATATATATATATATATATATACTATTAAAAAAAAGCACTCTCCTTAAGTCAAGTGGCATCACCAAAACAAGCCACATGTAGCTTAATAATTAATTCAGCGATGTGGCATAACTAAAAAAAACCATATAAAACTTATTAACTAATAACTAATTCAATTTGACTAAGTATCCTAAGGATATCAATTTAGTGAGTATTCTCATTGATTGAGTTGCTTAATATACATTAGATACATGAATAATTCAAGGCTAGAAACTAGGAAGATCTTTGACTAATTATAACAGAATACTGCCTAACCTAATATAAATGATTTACACCTAATATAAAGGATTTACAAGAATAAGTACATATATTCTATCACATCCCGAAGTCGAAATGAGAGGTTCTCGTACTCTGAGATTGTCCCTAAAATCCTGAAATAACATTAAAGGAAGTCATTTTGTGAAGATATCGGCAATCTGATAGTGCGCGAGGGGACATGTAGGACACGTACTTGTCCACGAGCAATTTTCTCACAAACAAAATGAATATCCATCTCGATATGTTTAGTGCGTTCATGCTAAACTGGATTTCCAGAAAGGTATATCGCACTAACATTATCGCAGTAAACCAATGTAACCTTATGGATAGGACAATGTAGCTCTAGAAGGAGATTGCGTAACCAATAGGACTCAGAAACCACATTGGCAACACCTCGGTATTCAGCTTCAGCGGTGACAGTGTGGGATGGCGTTTAGAAGACCAGGAGATCAAGTTATCACCAAGAAACACACAATAGCCAGAAGTGGACCTCCTGGTATCTGGGCACCCACCCCAATCTGTATTTGTATAAGAAACCAGAGAGGTTATCAAAGAAGGATAAAGATGCATGCCATGATGAAGTGTACCCTGAATGTAGCGCAAGATGCGCCTGAGAGCATGCATATGTTCATCCATCGGATTATGCATAAATAAGCAGATTTGTTGTACTTCATAAGAAATGTCAGGTCTTGTGAATGTGAGATATTGTAGAGCTCCTGCAATGTTGCGGTAGTGAGAGGGATCCTTATACGGAGTGCTAGATTTAGCAATGAGTTTCGATTTAGTATCAATCGGAGTAGGATAAGACTTACACGAGGACATGCCAACATGTTCAATAATTTCTTCTGCATACTTTTTCTGAGACAAAAATAGACCACCTGCATGACGAGTGACTGCGATACCCAATAAGTAACTTAGTGGACCCAAGTCTTTCATAGCAAATTCTGAATTGAGAAGCATCATGATAGACTTGCGAAGAGTATCAGAAGAAGCAGTGAGGATAATATCATCCACATATAGAAGAATGTAAGCCATATAAGTACCTTTCCGATATATGAAGCGAGAGTTGTCAGACTTGCTTTGAGAGAACCCAATAGAAGAAACATAATCGACAAACCGTTTGTACCAAGCTCTGTGAGCTTGCTTGAGCCCATATAACGATTTCCTCAGAAGACATACATGATTAGAATGATCCGGGTCTTTAAAATCCAAGGGTTGATGCATGTACACTGTTTCTTTTAGTTCACCATGTAAAAATGCATTTTTAACATCCAATTGATGAATGGGAAACGTTTAGAGAGAGCAAGACTGAGCATTGTGCGAATAGTAATCGTCGGTTGACTACCGGGCTAAAAGTTTCTCCACAATACACTCCAACCTGTGGACCTGCACCATCACCTACAAGACGGAATTTATGTCTTTCAAAAGAACCGTCAGATTTTTCTTTATGTTTGAAAATCCACATAGACCGAATAACATTAACATCAGGTGGACGGGGCACTAAATCCCAAGTCTTATTTTTAATGAGAGCATTATATTCATAGTCCATAGCCATTTTTCAATTCGGGTCTTTGAGTGCAGATACTGGGTTACAAGGTAATGGTGATTTTGTGTTTTAGTGAGTAGGACATAATGATAGTTTTTATTGGGTTTAAAAATACCATGATGACTCCTTGTAACGGGCTTTAGGTCTGAACTCGTAGTGGGCTGAAAAATGGTAGGAAGGGGTTGATGTTGTGTTTGGTTTGTGGTTGGGCCAAGGGAAGAATGGCCCACGGTTGGATAATTTAAAAAGGGAAAATCTAACGGTGGGTTGGCAGTGTTGGACTAGGCACGGGGTGAGAGATGTGAGAGCCTGGCGAGCTGGGGTGGGAGGTAGTTTGCTTGGAGCTGTTGTTGTCTACTGTTTGGGCCGGAGAAGTAGGAGGTTGGGCCAACTCATTTTCGGGGGAGTGGATTGATTTTGAAAATGAATAATCACATAAGGTGATAAGTCATTATCAAGAAAATCATAAGTAGTGGAATTAGGATTATGCAGCTTTGAGAAGGGGAATTGTGTTTCATCAAATAATACGTGGCGAATAATGATAATTTTATTTGATGATAAATCATAGCATTTGTAACCACGATAATTTGAAGGATAGTCCAAAAATACACAAGGTGTGGAATGAGGTTGAAGCTTATTTATCATATTGGAAGGAAATAGAGGATAACATAAGCAACCAAAAACTCGTAAATGAGAGTATGATGAGTCTTTTTGGTAAAGGATTTTCAGTGGAGATTGATATGCGAGAGTTTGCTTGGTAATATGTTAAGAAGATATGTTGCCATTTGCAATGCATGGTGCCAAAATGATGGAGGTATTGAAGCATGAACTAATAAAGTTCAAACTATATTATTAATAGAACAATTTTTCTTTCCGATTTTCCGTTTTGTGATGAAGTATGGGGACAAGAAAAAGAAAAGAAATTCCATTAGCTTCACAAAGACTCAAAAGGGACCATTATCATATTCTCTACCATTATCACATTTGATATTTTTTAATTCCCGTTCGAATTGAGTTTTGATGTAGGCTCTAATAGCAAGAAAAGTTGAATAGACTTGTGATTTTTTTGAGATGGGAAAGGTCCATAAAATTTTTGAATAGTCATCCAAATAGAGAACATAATATTTGTGACCCGAGGATAACTCAAAACATGAGATGTCCACAAATCACTATGCAAAATATCAAACAACATATAAGTAGAGTTATGAGAATCAACAAATGGCAATTTAACATGTTTACCAAAAGGACATGAATGACAAAAACTAGAGTTTCTTGTTTTATAGTACATTCAATCAAATTATTTTGCCTAAGGGTGTCTAAGACATGTGCTCCTGGGTGACCTAAACGGTAATGCCAAAGAGAATAGGATAAAATTGCAAAAGTGGATGGAGAAACGACTTGATTTTTGGTGGTTGTGGTGATGGGATATAACTCGCCCTGACTATCACATCTCATTTGTAGCCTCCCTATTTGAAAATCCTTCACAGAAAATCCAAATGGATCAAAGTTAACAGAAACACGGTTATTAGTAGTAAATCTTCTAACTGAAACTAAGTTTTTAATTAAGTTGGGGGCATGAAGGACATTTTTAACACTAATGGAGGATGTGGGGGTGATAAATTAGCACTACCAAAACCACGAATCGGAATGGAATGACCATTTCAATTATTATACCATGATTTTTGCTCAAATTAATATAAGACTAGAGATTACCTTGCGCGGACGTCATGTGAGATGTCGCCCCGATGTTCATATACCACGACGGGTCGGGTTGAGCAAGGCTGAGTATGTGAAGGGCCGATTCAATATCTGTTGGGCTGGGTGCGGATGTAGTGAAAGCAACCTGGTGAGGCCTTGGTCCGAAGAAGCCCAGCTTGCTGTGGTTTGGGTGAGGTATTGGGCCTGGCCCAATTATAAGTTGGGTAAGGGCAGGGAGGCACCATCCACGGAGTCCCACTACTTTTTTGATACATCCACGGGCTGGGAGGCAGCCATTGCTGTTGTTGCTGTCCACGACCCCCACCCCCATTGCCGCCGGATCCCTGCCCAGCCACCGCCTCCGCCGCGACCACTTTTGCCGGAGTTCCGGCCTCCCCCGCCTGAATTTTTGTTATTTCTCTTGTTGTTTTCCTTGTTGCCACGGTTGGAATTATTATTATTATTATTCCGATTATTATTGTGATTATCTTGAGAGGGGTTTTGGTAATCATCATCAGAATTTTGAGAGTTCACAACGAGAGTAGCCGAAGGAGACGAACCATATTCACGAGCTGCTCGTTGGAGGATTGTCGACTCTTCTAATGCCAATTTGGACTTGGCAGTTTCGAAACTCGACAAAGGATCATGCTGTCACAAATCCATCATAAACATTGGTAAGTCCTCAATCATTTTCAAGACCAAATGAGTATTAGAGACCGGAGCATCAACATTCGTTAATTGATAGACTAGAAGCTTGAGGTCGTTGCAATAGCATTGGTTGTAGGAAAATCCTCCAAATTTGTGTTTGTGAACTGGTTTTCGAGGTGGACAACCCTCGAGTGTTTGTTGTCTTGGAAAATTGCCGCAATTCTTAGTAACTTCCTCATTTCTCTCACCCAAAAAATAAAAAAAAGACCCCCCAAAAAATTAACTAACCCAAAACCAACCACAAAGCTCTCACCCACGTATTACCTTTTAGTAACTTCTTCATTTCTCTCGACCACTTCCATAACATAAACTATACATACATATACACTTGATGAAAATATATCGGTGAGAATGAGTTTGCGAACACATGATTATGTCGGTCAAATATATTTGTATGTGGTGGTTGCAGATATTATACGAAGTCGATCAACCAATAATTTTGGGTAACAACTACAATAATTTATGTTAATGGCACCTTATATTGGATTTGCAGATTCATGGATGAGCAATCAAATTTTTTATTTTATTTATCTTTTTTACCATTTCTTTCTATGATTATAACTAACAGTAGAAATCATTAGAAATAAAGATTGAAGGCAGGCGAATAGTTGAGTTTATAGCTATATAAATAGTGGTAACTTTACATATATGCTACTTTAATATATAAGATTTGTCCCGGTTAATTTTTTTATATGACCGCGCATCGAACGAATACTAAAACTAATATTTTGTAAAAGTTGACAAAAAATAGTGAAGATTTTTCAAAATCCATAACAGTTCCCTTTTTACTTTTAGTGACAAATTTTAAAGGCAAAGCATTCATTGTGTCTAGACATGATATGTTAATAGGTACCAATAATAGTAGCAATCTTTTGAAACTCCGCCATTAATAATTTAGGTTTGGCTAATATTTTTAAAAAGTACTTTAACTGTCAAATTACGGAAAAAAAATTAATTTAGTAAATGGTGAATCTTTTATATGAGTGATCGTGTCTTCGAGAATTCAAGAAACTTGGCCAAACATATTATAGAAGTTTGACAAAAAAACAGTGAGATTTCAAAACTCCATAACAGTTTCCTTTTTTTTTTTTCAAAACTTTTAGTAACAAATTAAAAAAGCAAGAGCATTCATTGTATCTAGACATGATAGGTTGATAGGGTAACAATAATGAACTGAGCAAAATCCATGGGAAATAGAGTTCAATTTCTAGCAAAAACAAAAAACATGCAAGTGACTTCTTCCCATTTGTCTGAGCATTAGCATATGCGGATTCAAAAATTTTAATTTATAGTTCTGAATCATAATTTTTTATTTATTAAATTTTTTATAAATAATTTATATATATTAAATATTTTTAAATACAAATATCGAGTTTGAGCTTGAGAACATATAACTATTGGGTGCTGCCCACCCCGTAATTATTACAATGAATTTTTCGCAGAAGTTGACAAAAAAACAGTAGAGATTTTAGAAACTCCATAACAGTTAAGAATGTAACAGAACAGTTTCCTTTTTTATTTTCAAAACTTTTGGTAACAAATTCAAAAGCCTGAGCATTCATTGTATCTAGACATGATATGTTGATAGTGTAACAATAATGAACTTAGCAAAAATCATGGGAAATATCAAATTCTAGTAAAGACCAAAAAAATGCAAGTCATTCTTTTCATTTGTCTAAGCATTTGAATAGGCGGATATGATTTATTTAGTTTATGTGTTTCGGACCATAATTTTTTTTATTTAATTTTATATAGATTATTTATATATATTTAATACTTTTTATGTCTAAATTTATGTGGCAGAATTTGAATTTTGAGAATCAATATTTTTAGTTTTGATCATGAATTCGAATATGAAATTTTTAAATTTTTAAAAATAAAATTTACATATTAAAAACTACGTAAAAATTATTATAAGTCATAATAATCGATAATTGATGATGTAAAATATATAAAAAGCAATGAAAAAATCGCGGTCAAAGAAAAATTCATTTGACTCGAAAATTTGAAATGTGTCATATAAAATGGGACGGATAGAGTAATTTTTAACACAAATACAAGATTTGAGCCAAAACTACAGAAACTGTTACTATTGAATATTGCCGACCCTGTAACTATTACAATGACTCCGTACAAATCAATTACACAATAAAATAGTCGAGTTGGGTGCAAGTTGACCCGGACAACAGAGTTATTACAGAAATAAAAGTGGAAAAACAAGAAAATATAAATGTGATAAGTGATTTAATTCATACATGGAGATTCCAATTAAATGATTCTGCTAACTTTTGGGCATACTTTTGAGAAGGTACATGTGGATCAGCTATGCAAACTGTTAATGTTGGATTTGGTGTTGTGACATTTGACCCAACATGTCTTCTCAAGTGCTGATTTGAATGCATAAAAATGTTGGGACAAATGTCACAACATTCAGACCAACATTTTTTATAACAGTTTTGCCTTACTTCACGTTAAACGGTAATATTTTTATTGAGAGGTAAAAATGACTTAGGCGTGGTGAATTGGAGTTGTGTAAAACGTGGGAGAAAGAGTCAAAGCTTGGGGAAGAAGTCGAGTGAAGAACAAGTCAAAGTTGTTGAGATTTCGAGGTCACAACAAACACACCGGCTGCCCACCTTTCCCTCAACCTCCCCAACTGATCGATAAGATTTTTAAAGAAACTCTCTACAATAAATAGAGAGGCCAGAACAGTGAATCGATTATCCAAAATTAGATTATAAAAATACCAAGAAAGCTCTCGAGATTTCAACCCAGAAATCTGGATCACAAGTGTTGCCTGAGTGTGTTGATAACATTCTTTCCGACATTACAATTGTTGTTTAGATTCTAAATTAGTTTTGTATGGAGCGATTGTAATGAGAGGTTGTCTATGTCTACTTAGTTAGATTTTTCTGGCAGAAGTCATCTGCGATTTCACATTTTAATTCCTTTTGTTTTATCGTGTAAAAATGTAAAGAAAGGAATTTGTATATAAAATATATACAATATTTCTGGTCATTGACCATCATAAGTTATATCAACATATAACTTATGAAAATATAAGCCTTTGTGTTCTTTATTTTTTTCGCTGCATTTTACTCTTAAAGGTTTTCTGTTTTATCGAGTGTTGTCACTTGTGTCAAAAGACAATGTCATTGACATTCGGAAACAGAATTGACATTCGATTTATTTCATCTCTTATTTTTACTTTCAGTAGCTTTTGACACCATTCAAGTGGTATCAGAGCCGACACTTACCACAATAAGTGTTTGATCCTGTTGTCATAAGCTATGGATCCGGCAAATTCGATTGTTGGTAGACTTCCTATTTTAGATGGTTCAAACTATGCCTATTGAAAGATTCACATACGTTCTCATATCAAATCAATTGATGTTAGGGCATGGAGATCTATAACAATGGGTACGTTGTTCCTATGTTGCCACCGGATGAGGAAGGTGACATTCTTGTTAAACATGAATCCAAATGGACTGCGGAAGAAACCAATAATGCTAGCTTTAGCGAAAATGCCTTAAATGTAATTTTTGGATGGGTTGATCTTTACATGTTCAAACTCATTCAAAACTTCACCATGGCTAAAGACGCATGGGATACTTTACAAATTCATTGTGAATGTAGCTCAGGTGTTTGTCGAACAAAGCTACGCATGCTCATGAGTAAATATGAACGTTTAAGGATGGAAGAAGAGGATGATATTAAATCTTATTTTGAAAAGTTGATTGACATCTCAAATGAATGTCAAGTGCTTTGGTGAACCATTAACCAACACTCAATTTGTTGAAAAGGCTCTCCGTTCTCTTCCTGAAAAGTTCAATTTAAAGATTTGTGTCATTGAAGAAGCTCACAATATTTCCACAATGGACATTCATACCTTAATGAGCATTCTCAAAACCTATGAGATGAACATTGAGAATCAAAGAAAATTATATAAAAGCAAGAATGTGTCACTTTAAGTCCAATCCTCGGAGAATCAAATCGAAGAAGAGGATGAGAATCTTGAAGAATTTGGTGAAGATGCAAATGTTGTCTTACTCACTCAAAAATACAATTCGATGGTGAGGAAGTTCAACAATGATAGAAATCAATCTAAAATTAAAGAGCACCAAAACCAAGTCTTCAATCAAAAGCCCATAGATTCCTTCCAAATGTACAAAAAGTAAATCATCTAAGAAGAACCAACTCAGATCGTACCAAATTTGATCCCAAACAACTTGAGTCCGTGCAATGTCATGCATGTTCGGGTTGGGGTCATTATGCCAATGAATGTGCAAACACTCTTAGAAAATTTGGTAAGAGTCTATGAGTTTCTCTTAGTGACGATGAAGGAGAAGATGAAGGAGATCAAGAAGTCGAATTACAAGCAATGCTGGTCACTATTTATGAACAGTCCCTGTCTGATAATGAAGATGTCATATGTAATGTTGTCTCAGATATCAAGACATTTGCTCCAACATTAGCAATGACATCAACACCCTCATCGACATCCGAAAGGTATGAATTTTTTAACTATTTTGATATTAATTGCTTTAGTGGTTCTATTTCTGTTAGTAAGGTTGATTGTATGGATCAAGTTGAATGAAAAAATGATATGATTAATGAATTACAAAGTATTTGTAAAACCTTAACAATAGAATCCAAGCAACTTGACAAAAAGGTAAAAAATTTAACTCGTGAGAATGTAGATTTAAAAGGCACAATAACCCGACTAGAGGTGACACTTACCAAAAAAGATACTGAATGTGGTAAGATTTGTGCAAAACTGGATTTAGCCGAAGCTACCTTCCGCAAGCTCAACACATGGACTTCAAAATTGAATGAGATACTCAACCTTAGTAAACCTTCACATGCATGTATTGGATACGCTCTTAAAACCATATGTTCTAATCTCTTTGACACAAATGAGAACATGTGCTTTGTAAAAAAAAAAAAGGATGAATAATAGGTTCTCGTATATGTCAAAGAATATGAAGTTTGTATGTCGTCACTATAACTCCCCTGGACACTTAAAACCATACTATTTCAAACTTCAAAATCTTGTGAGCAAAATATTTTCCAACATTCCGGATAAACATCTAAGCAATATTTCTGAGCTAAAAGGTAAAAAACATTTTAAGAGAGTTTGAATTCTAAAAGGGATGTAACTTATAATATTGCCATAACTGTATTAAGAACTAACATTTCAGATTTTTGATACTTTAATAGTGGATGTTCTCGTCACATGGCATGTACAAAAAGTTTTTTAAAGAGGCTCCTACACTTATTCAAGTCAATATATTAATATCCCAATAGAAATCTTATCCTATTCTTTGCTGTATACAGTATATATGATTCTTGGATATGGGATCCTTTTGGATATATGTGCATGAACGAATATCTGCAATCGTGGATATGTGTCACCCTCGAAAAAGACGTGCTCCAAGAATTAAGAAGTACCTAACTTACCATACGTAAAAACAAATTACCTGTATTTAGTATTTACACCAAATGACTAAAAAAATTCAAAAACTTAACTAACCACCAAAGGTTCAATTATCCTTCACTGATAACAAGATGTCTCAGATTAAGTCTTAAATAAGGTCGTGTTTGATAAGGAACGCTTTAACCTTAATTAAAGTAAAATTTCTTGGCATAAGTCTAAATTAAGTGAACTCTAAAGTGAATATCGTATACCAAATGAGAAAAAAATGAATCTGCAAAAATTTAAACAAAGCCATAAAAAATTACCTCCTCCATCTTTCATTTGCACAACTCTACAAAGCATCATCAGGTTGCTCTAATCATGAAACTTATATAAATATAAAAATTTCATAATTTATTGTTTATCTTGTTCTTGCAAGTTGCAATATTTCAAAGTTAAAAAATGTTAGTATTAAATATTTAGAATATCCTTTTCTTGATGGAATCTCTGTACTGTTTTCTTTCTTTTTCTGGAATATAAAAAGCTTTTTATTCAAATGTACTAGCTAGTACAGGTACAACTTGCCTAAGTATTAGCCACTTTTACGTCTTGATTCAACAGTGACATAGAAAAACGACCAAATACAATAGAGGCAGAAAATACGGAGCAGTAAATGAGTCTCTATCCTATTTTGCTTCTTTATCCTAACTCATTGCTCTTACTTCACGGATTTCTTGAAAACTGATGTTTTGTTTGAAAACTAGGGAGAGAAAAAGGAAGAGAATTTGAGTAGACAACAATTTAATGCTATTCGATGTTTATGTTAAATTAATAAATGCATTATATATATTTGTACCTATACTTTTATTATTATCCATGATTAAATATACTTTCTTTGTTCCACATTAGTTGTCAACGTTACTAAAATATTTATTTCAAAATATTTATCATTTTACAAAATTAAGATGAAAATTAATTATTTTTATCTCATTTTACCCTTAATGAGACGGCGAGGATGTTGAAGAATGGAGGTGGAGTAAAATGATTCATTTGTATAAGAACAAAGGTGATATCCAGAGTTGCAATAACTATAGGGGTATCAAGCTTTTAAGCCACTCTAAGAAAGTTTGGGAAAGAGTCGTGGAGATGAGGGTGAGAAGAGGCGTGTCTATCTCCGAGAATCAGTTTGGATTCATGTCGGGGCGTTCGACTACATAAGCTATTCATCTTATTAGGAGGTTGATGGAGCAGTGTAGGTAGAGGAAGAGAGATATGATTTTCATCGACCTCGAGAAGGCATACGACAAAGTCCCTACGGAGGTTCTATGGAGATGTTTGAAGGTCAGAGGTGTACATGTGGCGTACACTAGGGCGATCAAGAATATGTGTGATGGAGCCAAGACTAGGGTACATACAGTAGGAGGAGACTCGAAGCATTTTCCAGTGATGATGGGGCTGCACCAGGGATCAACTCTTAGCCCATTCCTATTTGCATTGGTGATGGATGGACTGGCGCGACAAATCCAAGGGAGGTGTCATGGTGTATGTTATTCACAAACGACATAGTCTTGATTGATGAGACTCGTAGCGGAGTGAACGCTAAGCTGGAGGTTTGGAGACATACTCTGAGTCTAAAGGGTTCAAGCTGAGTAGGACCAAGACAGAATACTTGGAGTGCAAGTTCAATGACGGGAGCGACCTTGAGACAAGTGTGGAGGTGAGGCTTGGTACTCAGGTCATTCCAAAAAATAGAGTTTTAAGTATCTCGGGTCTATTATCCAAGGGAATTAAGAGATTGATAATGATGGCACACATCATATTGGGGCAGAGTGGATGAAATGAAGGCTCACATCTAGAGTCTTGTGCGATAAAAATGTGCCACCAAAACTTAAAGGCAAGTTCTATAGGGTGGTGGTTAGACTAACTATGTTGTATAGGGCGGAGTGTTGGCTGGTCAAGACTTCGCACACCCAAAAGATGAAAGTTGCGGAGATGGGGATGCTAAGATGGATGTGTGGGCATACAAGGAGGGATAGAATTAGAAATGATGATATTTGGGACAGAGTGAGAGTGGCCTCGGTGGAGGATAAGATACGGGAAGCTAGGTTGAGATGGTTTGGGCACGTGCAGATGAGAAACACAAATGCCCCAATGCGGAAGTGTGAGAGGTTGGTTATAGACAGGTACAAGAGGGGTAGAGGTAGGCTGAGGAAGTATTGGGGAGAGATGATTAGACGGGATATGGCGCAGGTGCAACTCACTGAGGATATGACCTTAGATAGGGGGTTATGGAGGACACGTATTAGGGTAGTAGGTAGTCCAGCGTAGTCCTACCTATGCTTACAAACTGGTAGTTGTAGTATTATTATTGTAGGCTCACTTGTCCTATCATATTAGTGGGCACAGTATTGCCTTATAGTCCCTTATCGTTCGACTTATGCTGGTATGTGTATCTTGTTTATCTTATTTAGTTCCATTAGTTATTGCTTCTTTTTGCTTCTTTTCTTTTTCAAAATTCGTTATCATGACTTACACACTTTGTTTGTCGTACTTTGCTTGGGCTTTTGCTTTGTCTTGAGCCGAGGGTCTCTCGAAACAGTCGCTCTACCTACCAAGGTAGAGGTAAGGTCTATGTACAACCAGACCCCACATTGTGGGATTTCACTGGGTATGTTATTTGTTGTTGTATTTTACCCTTAATATTAAGTGTTCTTGAAAATAATCAATATAAATTAGTGTAATTTATTGGAGAGAAATAAAGGTAAGATAGTAAATATACACTTTTATTTATGATTTCTCAAGGGCATGCAAAAGAGAAACATGACAACTAATATGGGACTTAGGGAGTAGTACATACTTTCACTTTATTAAATCATTTAACTATAGTAAATTAAATTGCTTTGACGTAAATGTTCAGATAAGTATTTATCAAAAATTAATAGAGTATTAGTGAGTTTAAGAGAATAAGTACTCGTTATACCAAAAGCAAAAAAGATGTCCTTTCTATTTTCATATTAAGCTAGCGAGCCATGTTTGGTAAACTTTTTGTTATTTTGAAAAGTTTCTCTTTCTTTTTTTCCTTAAAAAGAGGTTAGGTTTGGATACCAAAAAAAAAAGGAAGAATCAAATCAATTTCCTTCGTTTGTTTTCTTCAAATAAAAAGGAATATTTGGTGGGGTTGCAATGCAAAAGATTTTTATAAAAACAGGACTTCTAATGGAAATTAGTTTTCTTTTCCCTACCAAGTTTCCAAGCAAAGGCTGAAAGAAAGTAAACATATCTGCTAAAGTGGAAAAGATGAAATAAATTAAAACCCGAAGGTTAAAAATAAGTTTCCGTAAGGAAAAATGTACACAAAATCAAATAGGAAAAAGAAAAAAATTGAAACAGGAAATTTTACAGGGTAAGTTGTAACCAGTTGAAACTAGGATTTTCATTAAGGTGGTTCAAAAATATGAAGAAGTAAATACACAAAAAAGTCAAGAGGGGTTCAACATCTACTATATATACATAAAGAATAATTTTAACTTTATATATACAGTGTAATTTTTCGCCAAAGGGGTTCATCCCTCAACCCTACCTAGCTCCGCCCCTTGTTGTAACACAGTAAAGTTAAGGCAACACTAAAGTCTTCATATACCTAGTCATTCATATGAAAATGCTTCCATGTATGATCTAAGGTTTATGAATTCTACCATTAACTTATATTTGTATGTGCAGTCTAAGACTGTATGCAGCACAAGAAGAAATCCCTTCATTCACTTTCTCATGTTCGAATCATGAAAGTGAAGAAATAGTCTTCATAGGAGGCTTGTCTCCCTTTAATGCGTTCTATGCAACACAAATTCTAATTAGTCGAGCCAGTAAACTAAAAATTTGCCTAAAAGGAAATCATTCCTATTGTTTTGAAAATGAATCAAACTAAATAAAAAAATTAATAACAATAACCTTAAGTTTAATTCATTTTAGGACTTAAATTTGTCTATTCTTTTGGAAAACAAGCATATATACATGGAGGTTATTGTCATTATTTGTTTTGTGTTTAGCTTATATACTAATAATGGTGAAAATTAATCAAAATATTATTTTCTCATTAATCTAAAAACTATTCTAATTAAGTATATAAAAGAAATGACGAAAAAAAGAGATAATCTTCAGTCAAGAGCTTATTAATGAATCTCCATTTGTCTATTTTTTTATGGTCATTAAGTTAGATAAGTATGTGACTTTGGTTTCTCTTGTGATGTTATTGCATGTCAAACTAGGAGAGCTTATAGAGTGTTGGCCCATGTAAACGTAACCTAAAACACAATATAGAGACATTTCAAACTTTAACTTACTACACATTGTTTTAGACAACTAGGCAAAACCAAACTAGTTGATATTTGCAAGCATAGAGTTCACTTTATAGTTTCTCCTGAGTTCAAACTCAATTCCCTCCAACTTTATGCCACTCTATTTGTGAAAGACACTGTCATACACCTTTATAATAAGTCAAACTGACAAAAGTTGTCATAATTCCTAGGGAATCCACATATTTAATGTTACAATCTATCTCAAATAGCTTCATGCAATAGAAATATAGTTATTTGCCAGAGCTGCCATGCACATAAACAATTGTCATCGACGAAAGCAAGAAGACTAGCAAGGTAAGTGAAACAGTGAGTTGAGTAACAGATGAGCGCGATGCAAGGGAAACTTTAGCATCACATAATTACACAAACAACTCAGGATACTTGCACAAAATGACTAGTCTACAACGCCAGACCGCTATTGCTGCAAAAACCTGCAGAAAGTTGTTCAATCAAGATGCAAACACAAGGAGAGAACTATGAAGATAAGAACACAAGCAAGAAGTTGGGTAGACAAGTTAAAATATCTAATACTGATGAGCACAGACAATTGACTAGAAGATGAGCCAATTTCTCTCTCTAAATGATAGGAACACAATTTACTTGTAGTTTATTCATGCAATTGTGAACTAACGTTAATTTACTCAAATCCATACAAAGTGCCCAAAACTGGTAACATTTCTAAGGACACATCTATACTAGGGAGGGACCTATGGCATTAAGAGAGAAGCTAGCGGCCTTCTTTCAAGGACATCCTGAGGTTACTTCTTACAAGACCAATCATAACTGAACTCATCTATGGAAAACATAACTGATGAAATAACACACTAGAAGAAAATACGAAAAGCATATGCATATCCAATACAGCTGGTGAGTATCAAAGCACAGTATGCCACATCGACATATCATTGTGAATTTATTAAAATGTTTTGCCTTCTTAACAAATTCCCAGACATCAAACCATTATAAGATAGGTGACACACATGCAAGTCTTAACTTCAGCAGTGACAAGAATAAAGATAACATTGAGGTGGTACTAACACCTTCCACTTGCAGCATTATGAGTTAGACGTATTATGGTCATACCTTCAAATGTACCGGAAATAGTTCAATGAACTTGAGTACATCAAGAGGAGGAACATCTTTAGTTGTAGCCTGTTGGACTGTTTCACTAATGTAGGATAGTAACAAGAACCCAAGAGAGGCAATGCCGGCATTAGAGATGGCAGTGGATCCTGGACCCGGTCCGGATTCGGTGGATCCAGATCCGTTTTATAGGATATGGATCTTCAAAATTTGGACCCGACGGATCCGGATCGGACCCGGATCCATTTCTGACGGATCGGATCTGGATATGGATCTTGTAATTGAGATCCGTATCCGGTCCAGATCCAACCCGTGGATCCGTTTTTTTTATTAAATAGATTATACATTTATACATCTATCTCTTTAATTTTCTCGGCCAGGCCCAAGTCCATAAAGGACCGAAGCCCAACCCATGCGTGTTAAGCCAACGAAAGGGTAAAGGCCTAAGGGACAAAGCCGCAAAGTCCTCACTCCTCACTCCTCAGTCATTACTCATTCATACCATACGAAAGGGGCAAAGAGCCAAAGACCAAAACCCTAGTCCCTAGCCATCTTCTCTACTTGTCATCCCTACTCATACGACGTCAGTCCATGTCCACCCCTTCCGATTCCAAGGTAGTAAGACAAATCAGATTCAATACTTTCTACCATATTAAACGGTGAGTTCGATTTTTTTTGCCCTTTTAACTTCTGTTAGTTCTTCTTTTTGTTAGTTCTGTTTTTTCATTTATATAATATTTGTTGTTTTGGAATTTTGAAAGATATATTAACAGTCATCTATATAATATTTGATGTTTTGGGATTTTGAAAGATTTATTAACAGTCATTTATATAAAGGGTGTGTGAAATTTCTGGTAAAGGAAAGATAGTGTGTGTGTATTATTGTTCTTTAGGAAAAATGATGGAGAGTATGGGAATCGAAGGTAATGGTGGCAGTGGCACTGGTTTTTTGGAGAGCTAGGTGCTTCAATTTAGTAGTAGTGTTAGATGAGATACGGTCAAAAGTATATATACAATGCATTTTTTACAGTAATTGTTCCTGTTGTATTTCAAATGGTACGATTTTATAAATCTAACAAGAAGCAGAGAACAAAGACTAATTTTTGCTTATAAAATTCTGCAGCAAATTGAAGCGTCGATACAATTCATATTTACACACACATCTAAGAATTACTTCTGTCTAACATGAAGAAGGTATTGATGGCATTTTAAAGAACATTGTTGTAGTTCCAGTTTGCTAGTTACTGGAAATGAGAAACTGGAAATCCCAAACTGAATGCACTGGAAACTGAATGCATTGGAAGTTGAACGTGAAACTGGAAATCCCAAACTGGAAATGCCACTTTTGAAACGAGAAACTGGAAATCCCAAACTGAATGCACTGGAAACTGTTAATATGCTCAATTCACAGATGTCAAGTTATAGTTCTTTCTCTTTTTTCCTTTCTATCATTTTTTATTAATGTTTAGCAGTTAATCGTGAAATTTCATCATTCTACTTCTAGTTCAATGAACCTTCTATTAAGAAGTTGTCCTTTAACTTTGCTTGAAAGGGCATGTATTTATCTCCATCTTTTTACAGTTCATGTTGTGACAAATATGATTCAGTGCATTATTTTGACTGGTGTCCTGTGTTCCAATTATTTTGATCTGGAATATTATTCAAGGCAAAAAAAAATTACATGTGGATCCAGATCCGATCCGTGAATCCGATGGACCTGGATTTGGATATGATTTTTATGGACTCGATGGATCTAGATCCGGATCTGGATACATGTATGAGAAATGGATCTGGATCTGGATCGGATCTAGTAGGATCCGGTCCAGATCCTATCCGTTGCCATCCCTAGCCAACAGTATAATTAAGTGCATCGACAATTTATATTCTTTAAGTTTCATTACCTCCACAAACTTCTTTTCAGCTTCAATTCAAATATTGTCCAAACACCTACTTATTAGGAATCAGAAAAACAGTAAATAAGCGAAGAACAAATAACACACAAAGATTTATAGTGGTTCACCGTCAATGCGAGAGCTACGTCCACTTTGCCGCTGCAGATTTTACTATAATGGAGTTTTGAGTTTACAATTCTCTATTTCTATCTTTTTCGACCACTCTCCTGAAAGAAAAACGGCGCCCTAGTTTATATATAGTGAAAACTAGAGCGAACATAATGCAAGCCTAAAATTCCCAAAATACCCTCCACTAAATAACATTACATTATAAAATTTTCCCTCCAGTAGGTCGATCGGCATTCTACACTCTGCATAGGGTCTTCATAGTATCGGCGGTGAATTAGGCTCCACAACTCTACACTACTTAACCTCAGGCCAGAGAAACAGAATTACAGATAAAAGTCCAGATTCAAATGAATTGCAAGTTGTCACTGACGTTAGTAAATTAATTATTCATACTGTAGAAATCCTAACATCGTAGCTTCAAGCATGTTATTGGTCAAACTATCTACTGCTTTGATGAGGTTAGTGTTAGAGTAATTATGGGGCAATCCCATAATTACCTCCAATCTTCATTATTCATAATTGATATTGTAATATATTGTAAATATCTCATTAATTAGAATTATTATAATTAGCATCTTATATTTTAGGTAAATGAGATTAGTCTTCCTTAATACAAGCATATTATGATTGTATATATATATATTGTACTATTGGAATGAAATTAATCAAGGAATCATTTTCCTATATGATATCAAGAGTCAAAGATCATTTGCCATAATACATACCTCCTCCTACCCGATTTCTCCCTTCTCTTTCTCTTAGATTTTTCGGCCAACTATCACAAAAATCCTAAACAAGTTCTTACACCTAGCAAAACCCTAGCCGACATCTAAGCCCCACCCCCTCCTCGGCTTACTCCTATCCAAAACCCTAAGGGTTCTCCACATCCAAAACATCAAACACTGCTTCTTTTCTTCTCTAGTTTTGATTTCTTGTGGAACCTATAGCCGAAAAATAAATATTTCATCCCGCTCTTGCCGTTAATAACGTCAAGAACTTTATCTTCATAACCCTTGAAATGGAGAAAGGGCAATATACCTTTTGGGCGAAATTGTTCAAAATTCACTGCCGCCCATATGAGGTGATCGACCATATCATACCTTCCGAGTCATCATCGGACGCCATTTTGGTGGACAAAAAGCTATGGTCCCATTTGGATGCTATTTTCCTTCAATGGATTTATTACACTATATCCAACTATCTAATACATACCATATTGGAGCCGAATTCTACTGCTCAACAGGAATGGGAACGTTTACAAAATATATTTCAGGATAACAAACTTTATCGCGCCGTTTATCTTGAACACCAATTTACTAATGTTAAATTGGATGATTTTTCCAACATCTCTGCTTATTGTCAGGAATTGAAGATGCTTGCGGACCAACTATCCAACGTTGGTTCGCCCGTAACAAATCAAAGATTGGTCCTTCAGTTGATTGCAGGGTTGAATGAACAGTATGATGGAGTGGCTACATTCATTCAGCAAAGTAATCCATTGCCTCATTTCTATGAGGCCCGTTCGAGGTTGATTCTCGAGGAAACACGAAAGGAAAAATAGGTATCCTCTGAAGCAACCACTGTCGGAACTGCTCTCATCTCCACCAACTCATTTTCCATGGATTTGGAACCCCCAAATTCTGGTTCGGGGGGCAATAACAATCGTCAAAATAATGGCAAAAATGAGGTTCAAACTGTAACAATAAAGGAAAAAATAATGGTGGAACGGGACGAGGCCTGGGCAGTGGCCAGTCCGGACAGTAGCGGTAATCAGTGAGGGCAATACCCACCATGGGCCTGGGCCTCACAATGGGCCGCCCCGCCGTCCCCATATCCGACTTCATCGTGGGTCAGGCCTCCTCTATCTTCAAATCGTCAACCCGGTATTCTCATATCTCATCCACATCATGTGTTTGCGGCACATGTACCGTCTTCTGTTGGTTATGCACCCACGGACATTGAACAAGCCATGACCAACATGAATCTAAGTGTTCCAGATGAGTCATCATACATGGACACAGGGGCTACGTCATACATGACGACATCTCAAGGTAATTTCTATACTTATTTTAATATGAGCAATAATAAAAAATATTATTATCGGCAGTGGGTAGGAAATTCCAATTCGTGGTATTGCTCATGTAACACTACCCTCTCCACACCCACCGTTATTCTTGATAAACGTCTTACATGTACCAAATCTAATTAAAAATATGATCTTTGTTAGACGTTTTATAATTGACAACAATGTTTCTGTGAATTTTGATCCGTTTGGATTTTCTGTGAAGGATTTTCAGACGGGATGCCACTTAGGAGATGCAATAGCACGGGAAACTTGTATCTCGTCACCTCTCTTTCCAAAAATAGCATGACCAAACCATCAACCTTTGTTGTCATTTCTCCTACTCTATGACACAATCGGTTGGGACACTCAGGAGCACAAATTTTTAATAATTTTAGGAAGAATAATTTGTTTTATTGTAACAAACTTTTGGACTCCTCTGTTTGCCAAACTTGTGTGTTTGGTAAACATGTTAAGCTTCCTTTTGCGTCTTCTAATTCTCATACTTTTATGTCATTTGATCTTATGCATTGTGATTTGTGGACATCACCAGTTTTGAGTTCTGCAGGTCATAAATACTATATGCTCATTCTAGATGATTATTCGAATTTTTTGTAGACTTTTCCCTTAGGACATAAATCACAAACCTACACCATTTTTAAACAATTTAGTGCTTTATCAAAACTCAATTTGGCAAATGCATTAAATGTATTCAATGTGACAATGTGGGAAATTCATCAATGCCCAATTTAATGATTTATGTCACCAAAATGGCATGTATGTGCGTCTTTCGTGTCCACACACATCACCACAAAATGGGAAAGCCGAAAGAAAAATTCGCACGATTAATAATATGATTCGCTCACTTCTTGTGCATTCTTCCACACCACCAAAGTTTTGGCACCATGCACTTCAAATGGCTACATACCTTTTAAATATTCTTCCTAGTAAATTTCTTTCCAATGTGTCTCCTACACAAATGTCATATCATTGTCTCCCGTCTTTTACACATTTGAGGGTGTTTGGGTGTTTGTGTTATCCTTTGTTTCCATCCACTTTCATTAGCAAGTTACAGGCTCGTTCAATTCCTTGTGTGTTTTTGGAATACCCGCAAAATCATAGGGGATATAAATTTTATGATTTGACGAATGAGAAAATAATTATCTCTCGTCATGTGATTTTTGATGAGTCTACATTCCCATTTGCTAAAGTCTAATGTGGCATCCTCACCTTCATATGATTTTTTGGACAACGGATACATCCCATTTTGCACCACCACCTTAATATCCAAACACAAGTGGAACCAACCCAACATGTCCCGGCCCAACCACTAAATGGGACTGGACCGGAGACCACATCCTTGTTACCGTTGGTCTCGGCCCAGTCCTATTTACGTCACGGGTAGGCTCAAGTGAGGTAGGCCACTGCTACCTCAACCGCACCCTTATCCCAAACCGATCCCGGATCCCAGCCCAATATCGAATCGGCTACCCCATTTCACTTGGGCCACGATACACCCCCTCGGCCCAATACTATACCCGAGAACCCTACTCCCCAACCAATGCGGAACAACCTCAAACCATTGAAACACGTGCAATGCACGGGATTTTTCGGCCCAAACGTCAGTTTAACCTACTATCCTCAGTTCAACCATCACCTCTACTAAAAAAAATCCAAAGATGCCTTGTCTGACCCGAATTGGAAAGCTGTCATGTTAGATGAATTTAATGCTCTTATTACAAATAAGACGTGGGAATTAGTACCACGTCCGTCTAATGTGAACGTGATTCGGTCTATGCGGGTTTTTTATCATAAAAATAATTTGGATGGTTCTTTTGCGAGATACAAAGCTCGTCTTGTTGGTGATGGCAGGTCTCAGCAGGTTGGGGTAGATTTTGGTGAAACGTTCAGTTCAGTAGTTAAGCTAGTAACTATCATGACTGTTCTCAGCCTAGCTCTTTCCAAATCTTGGTCCATTCATCAGTTGGATGTTAAAAATGCATTCTTACATGGCAACTTACATGAGACAGTGTACATGCATCAGCCGTTGGGTTTCTGAGATTATACGAGTCCAGATCATGTTTTCCTGTTGAAGAAATCCTTATATGGTTTGAAACAAGCTCCTCGAGCATGGTATAACAGGTTTGCAGGATTTGTTTCCAAGTTGGAATTCTCTCACAACAAGTCCGATCATTCGTTGTTCATTTATCGGAAAGGCGCTGACATGGCATATATCCTTCTGTATGTCGATGATATTATTATCACAGCATCATCCACTTCACTTCGCCAGTCTATTATGTCCCTTCTTGTAGCAGAATTTGTGATGAAGGACTTGGGTCCGTTAAATTATTTTCTTGGCATTGCCGTCACCCAATATGCAGGTGGTATGTTTCTCAGTCAAAAGAAATATGCCGAAGAAATAATTGACAAAGCAGGTATGTCGTCCTTCAAACCTTCACATCCTAATTATTTTTGTGTTCTTCACGTGCCGTCCCGCTATCAAATTGCAGATATTTTCACGAAAGGTCTTCTGCGTGTACTTTTTGATGATTCCAGGGACAGTCTGAGCATACGTGAACCTCCCGCGAAGACTACGGGGGACTATTAGAGTAATTATGGGGCACTCCCATAATTACCTTCAATCTTCATTATTCATTATTGATATTGTAATATATTGTAATATCTCATTAATTAGGATGGTTATAATTAGCTTAGTCTTCTTTAAGACAAGCCTATTTTAATTGTATATATATTGTATTATTGAAATGAAATTGTAAGATGATATTAATCTCCCTTGGGGAGTCTTTCATTAATATCAAGGTATATATAGAGTACAATATTCATCCCTTATACAATAGGAATCCTAAGCCTATACAAAAGAGGAATCCTAGTCTTACCAGAATTATATTTACACAATATATGGAAATATTCTAATTATGGGTAGGGAATATATTGTTTTCTATATTTACACGTTTACACACCCCCGCAGTCGGAGCGGGAAGAGGCCGGACGCTGAGACTGGATCTGAAGTCAAGAAATAACTGTCTGGAAAGTCCTTTGGTAAATATGTCTGCATATTGATAGGATGATGGAACATGTAACACTTTGACATGGCCTAACGCAACTTTCTCACGAACGAAGTGTAGGTCTATCTCAATATGCTTGGTTCGCTGATGTTGAACCGGATTATGAGAAAGATAGATGGCAGAGATGTTATCACAATACACAATAGATGCCCGACGCAAAGGACACTGAAGTTCTAACAGTAAATTTCTGAGCCAACAAATCTCAGCTACTACATTTGCAACGCCTCTGTACTCAGCCTCGACACTGGAGCGAGATAGGGTAGCATGTCGCTTGCGTACCAAGAAATCGATTATCCCCTAAGAAAACACAAAAGCCGGAGGTGGAGCGTCGCGTGTCCGGATACCCTGCCCAATCTGCATCCGTATATGAAAGCAAATTGTCTGGTGCAGAGGGGTATAGGTGCAAACCATAATCAAGAGTGCCCTTAATGTATCGAATGATACGCTTAAGAGCAGTGAAATGAGACTCTCTGGGGGCATGTATGAATAAGCACACCTGCTGAACAGCATAATCTATGTCTGGCCTGGTGAATGTGAGATACGAAGTGCACCCGCAAGGCTCCTATACGAGTAGGATCGAGACCGGAGCACCATCCATAAGCACCGAGCTTAGATTTGGAATCAACCGGAGTAGGCACATCTTTGCGGTTCGCCATCTTAGCCCGTTCACCATCTCTTCTGCATACTTACGCTGACACAAGAACATATGATTGGCAGACCTGGTCACTGATATCCCCAAAAAGTAACTCAGCTTCCCCAAATCAGTCATTGCAAATTCGGATTTGAGTAAGACAATAATCTCATTTTTCAATCCGTCGGAGGAGGCAGTAAGAACAATATCATCCACGTAAAGTAATAAGTAAGAAGTGCTACTACCTCGATGAAAAATGAAAAGTGATGTATCACTCTTGCTGCATACAAACCCAATCTGCAAGATATACCTGGCAAAGCGATCATACCACGCACGGGGGGCCTGTTTCATGCCATTTAGTGACTTACGGAGACGGCACACATAGTGAGGAACTGCTGGATGGGTGAACCCTGGTGGCTGATGCATGTCGATTGTCTCTCTCAGATCCCCATGTATGAATGCATTCTTCACATCAAGCTGATGGATCGGCCAGTGTTTGCCCATGGCAATGCTAAAAAATGTGCGGATGGTAGCCGATTTGACAACCGGGCTGAAGGGCTCACCACAATCAATGCCCTCCTGCTGATTTGTGCCATTAGCCACAAGACGGGTCTTATACCTCTCAAGATCCCCATTGTCTCTGAACTTGTGACAAAATAGCCACATACAACGAATGACATTCACACCCCCTCAGGTCTAGGTACTAGATCCCACGTGTGCTATTTAGTTAAAGCATTGAATTCCTCATACATAGCCGCATTCCAATTAGGGTCTTGTTTGACCAATTTTGGGTTCTTTGGAAGTGGAGAGATGGTTTGGGCAGACAAGTTGAAATGGACTGTGGGTTTGAAGATTCCATGCTTTGAATGAATTTCCATTGGATGGGTAGGACAGTGGGTGGCGGAGTGGTGTCTGAGACGGGGGGTAAAGTCGGATAAGGAGAAGGTGGGGGCGAAGCCGTCGGAGGCGCCGCGGCTCCTGGATCGAGAGTCGCGGCGCTAGAAGGTTGACAGGCTTCTCTGAAGTTTAGGCGTCGCGGCTCTGACGACGGAACAGAGGATGTGAGTTGTTTGATTATGAGGGGAGAGATGGCAGACTCGTCAAGAAATGAGTAGTCCTATTTTTGGAATTTTGGAAGATTAAAAAACGGGAATGTGGTCTCGTCGAATGTGACGTGACGAGATATGTGGATCTGACGAGTCAACAAGTTATAGCATGGATAACCCCTATAGTTCGGCGGGAATCCTAGAAAGACACATGGAGTGGACCTAGGAGCGAGCTTGTGAGGGGCGGTGGAGCTAAGGTTGGGATAGCACACACAACCAAAAATCCGTAGATGATCATAAGAGGGGATTCTATGGTAGAGGATTTCGGTAGGGGTCATATTGTGAAGAGTGCTAGTAGGGAGAATATTTAGAGTGTATTCTGACATTTTAGTAGCATAGACCCAGAAGGGTGGAGGGAGGGAGGCATGAATCAATAGGGTGCGAATCATATTGTTAATGGTGCGGATGATTCTTTCCGCTTTACCGTTTTGTGGTGAGGTGTGAGGGCAGGAGAAGCGAAAGACCATGCCATTATTGGTACAAAAGCGGTGAAACATAGAGTTATTGAATTCACGACCATTATCGCACTGAAATGATTTTATGCCTTTGCCAAATTGTGTTTGAATGAACTTGCGAAACTCAAGAAATTTGACAAACACTTCTGATTTAAATTTAAGAGGGTATAACCAAACGTAGTGTGAAAAATCATCAAGCAACACAAGATAGTATTTATGACCGAGAGAACTAGAGATAGGAGATGTCCATAAATCGGCATGTATGATATTAAAAGGAGCAAATGTAACACTAGTAGATGATTTAAACGGAAGACGAATATGTTTGCCTAAAGAGCAAGAAACACAATTTTGGGCAAGTTTCCCATTACAAGCAATGAAATTGTTGCCTCTAAGAAAATTAAAAACTGGGACTCCTGGATGACCAAGCCTATTATGCCAAGTTGAAGAAGAAACAGCCGCTAGAGTGACGGGAGAGCAAGATCTGGCAGAGGAGGTGGAAGTGAATGGATAGAGATCCCCCGTGCTATTGCATCTCGTAAGAGGTGTCCCCGTATGAAGATCTTTTACAGTAAAACCAAAAGGGTCAAAATCCACATAGACAGAATTATTACGAGTAAATTGGTGGACAGATATGAGGTTCTTAATCGTGTGTGGGGCATATAGGGTGTTTTTTATGGAGAATGGTGGATGAGGAGGTTGTGTGTATGAGGTACCATAACCCTTAACTGGAATGTGTTGTCCACTACCAACTGGAATGTGTTGTCCACTACCAACTGTAATATATTGAGGATGCTTTAAACTAAACAGTTTAGGAATAGTACCTGCAGACTGGGTGATGTGAGATGTGGCGCCTGAGTCCATATACCAAGTATTGTCAGGCTGTTGCATAGAGAGGGTGCTGAACGCCTGACCCAACTCAGTGGGTGTCATGCCGGAGGAGGGTTGCGGGACCTGACCTTGCATGAAGTGGGGCTGGAGCGGGGCTGGAGCGGGGCCTAACAAACCGGGGTAAGAATTCGAATTGTATGGCTCTTGCATGCGGAATGGACTTGGCGCCGCGCTCGAATCGGGGCACCGCGGCTCTGCTTGGGGCACCGCGGCCGTAGACGAACCGCGAGGAGCCGCGGCCCAGTTGTTCTGCGATCTCTGTTGTTGTTGCTGCTGTTAGTTCTGTTGACCGCGACCCTTGCCACGACCACGACATCCTCTACCGCCGCGGCCTTTTCCACCCTTGCCGCTGTTGGGAGTTGTCTGGTGGCATCTGATCTTGGGGTTGCGTGTCGACAGCTAACACCTGTTGGGCGTGCTCATCCTTCTTAGCACGACGGGTTTCTTCTAGCAACAATTGTGAGCGAGCTTTGTTAAAACTCGGTAGCGGATCTGCCTGTTGAATTATGGTGGCCAAAGTATCATATTCGCCCTTAGTAAGGCCAGAAATCATTTGTAGCACCATTTTATCGTCAGTGACAGGCGTGCCGATGTTGGAGAGTTGATCCGCTAGAAGTTTAAGCTGCTTGCAGTACTCAGAGACATTAGAGAAGTTTTCAAGACGTGTTTTGTTGAACTGTTCTTCCAAATACACGGCACGAGTGTGCTTGTTGTCCTGAAAAATTTCCTCCAAACGATTCCACAAGTCAAGGGTTGTGGAGTCAGATTTCATGATAGTAAGGAGCAAATCCTGAGAGATACTACCATATATCCATTGTTTGACGCCGGCATCGAGACGATGCCAGATAGAATCATCAACCTCCGTAGGCCGCGGAATAGTGTCATCAATATGGTCAAGCACGTTATAGAGACATGCATGATTGCGAAAAAGTTCAACCCAGGGAGAATACTGGTTGTTTTCTTGATCAAGAATAATGGGAATATGGTTCTTGATGTTGGAAACGAGAAGGGCGGGATGAAACGGGGTGATGACTTTGTGGTGGGATTTGTGGAGGTAGAGGCGTCAGAAAGTGTGGAAGAATCAGGGATAGCCATTTAGAGAAGAGAAGAAAGGAAGAACAAAACCCGAAAAACAAGAAGAAAATCCGGGAGGGCCGCGGCGTAGGAGAAGCAGCCGGCGGCTGTGGAAGAGAAATGTTTTTAGGGTTTTGTTTATTTGGCTCTTGATACCATGTAAGATGATATTAATCTCCCTTGGGGAGTCTTTCATTAATATCAAGGTATATATAGAGTACAATATTCATCCCTTATACAATAGGAATCCTAAGCCTATACAAAAGAGGAATCATAGTCTTACCATAATTATATTTACACAATATATGGAAATATTTTAATTATGGGTAGGGAATATATTGTTTCTTATAATTACACGTTTACAGAAATTAATCAAGTAATCATTTTCCTAAAGCTTACTCCTGCTCCTGTATAGTATATCTACTACCAGTAGAAAGATTTACATACTGTTCTCCTTGCACAAGACTGAAACAACTAGTAGTAGATAATTCATCTACAAAAGCAAAATTTTGGAACTTTTACAGAGGCCAGATAAGTCTCTTCATAACTACAAAATTGCAGTACTAGTACGTGTAGGGAAATATCAGCGGACCAGTAGACATAAGGTACTAGCCTTACTTTACTGATTCAGAAATACAAATACCTTACACAATTCATTTGAAATGATAATTCGAAAACATAGTCATTTGAAATTTATATCTGAAATTCCCTCTTAAGTCCAATACCACCATCAAAAGGAATGACAGGTTCAAACTACAAAGGGAATGAATCTAATTTGGTGAGAGATGGACAATAAATTCCACAACTTTCTCTGCAATGTTTACATACTAGTATTTAACAACTTCAGAAAAGTATACAATTTTCTTATAGTTAAAAAAATAGAACCTTTTTTCTGAAAAATGTATTATAAAATGAAACAAGAGTATTAAACACACAAACAAAAAGATAGGATCTTCAGATTTTGCCGACCCCAACTAGTTTGACATTGACCATACTAGTAATTCTTTGTTGTGATACAAAGAAGAAACTTTACACCTAGGCTTTCATTCCAGCGTACTTTGTGTGTTTAGGTCCTTTAAGATTTGGAATAACATAGTAATAAGCACACGAGTTCTCTCTTAGAACATATTAACCCTTCAAATGTTGAAGAAGATTAAAATTTTCAAATTATGTAGCATTGCTTGATTCAGTACAATTTAAGAATAATTTTTATTTCTCAAAACTAATATTCCACTTTATACTTCTCTCCTCTGATCCTTTATGTACGGGAAAAAAGAAAAGTGTCCAAGAACTGTCAACTGACGTTTTACCACCAACGACCTACGAATGGAAGAATACAAAATATGGAATTTCGCTATTTCCATTTCCATTTCCTTTCTCTCCCAATTTTCCATTTTCTTCTTCAGTTTCCATTCCCTTCTCTCAATTTTTCCGGGCACTTTCCGGCTGTCCGTTTATCTTTGTACAGTAAAGGTATCAAGTACACAACTTGATTTGTTTTTCTAATGATCGATGTTTTTTTTGTTGCTGCAGTTTGTTTGATTATAATGTGCAACAAAAGTTTATTTTCTGAATAATAGTTATATGGCCGCATTTTTGTTTTGTTTTGGGATAATCATGCATATTGTTAATTAGCTTGTGATCATTTAAATTATATTAAGGCTAAAGATTGTTTTTTCGTGTATCAGAAAAGGGAATCTTTAAGATTGCTGTTAACGTTAAATTGTGAAAAGATTAGAGTTGTCTACTTCCATTTGTTTTGTTTTATTCTGGGTGCCATAAACAATACACATCTACTTTTAATGTTGTTTTATTCCTTCGAATGCTTGAAGTCAATTACAATTTGCTTGCTCTATTGTCATGTTGCACAGTCCAGTCAAAAAGCAAATGCTTGTCAAATTTTGTGAGGTGGGGCATGGTGTGTCTGGTTTGAGAGGCTTTTCCATGCAGTAGAAGTTGTTGGTACCTATAATGGATATACCTGGTGAAATAGTTGAGGTGCCAACGAGCTAGCCCGAATACTACCATTATTACCATGACTCTTCAGTAAAAAAATCCAATGCTTAGTGAGAGAAATTACATTTCTGTTTTCTTTTCAAGGAATTGTCCAATCATGGTTAACTTTGTCTTTGGTTTTCATTCGCCACGCCCAAGGCATTGTCTGGTAGATTCCTTATCTCTGTTTAAACAAAATTGATGGATTAGAGTTGGTTTTCAACTTTTGTGTTCGTATTTATCTTATTCCCCATAGTTGTTTCTCTTCTTTACTAATGCACACCTATTATATCCCTTGAAAAGGATTATTTTTGCTTGCCTAATGCATTCATTTGTGAGTAGTGGACTATGTTGCTCATACTGTTTAAAAATGTCGACAGTGCACGTCAGCTCCTCCAAAAGTAATGTATTTTTGGATGATCTGGCACGGTGTGGCAGCATTTTTGGAAAGTCCGAGCAACATATATAGGTAGTGGAAAGAAAACGATAATTTTGTTTCCATGTTTTTTGGGACACTGAGCATATGCACGGACAAATCTCCAGAGGTGTTTTGTTGAAAGAATCCCAAATCAATAAAGTAGTTAACAAAAAGTTTTGTTTGGGGTACGGCGAGTTCAGCGGGACGATCACCTCCCGTTGCACTTGGACTTTTATCTTTAATTAGTAATATCTTTGCGTCTTGTAAATTTTTTACTCCATCCATGGTTCAATACATAATATTGCCAATTCTATGTAGTATCATACTCCTACATGTTTGAATAAACTTATTGATTTCTTTCATCCTCTTCTTTTGATAGATCTCCCACTTTGAGCCGAGGAACATGTTTGAGGTATTGGATAGCTGTTTTAGGCTGCCAATGGATTAAAATCAGAGGCGTGTCAATGTACCTATCATTTCATTACCAAAGTTGGATGTTTGTAGTATAGGAAGGAGTGTTAATTTAATTTGCCAAATGAGATGAGGAAATTCTTGCAGCGAATAATTGTTGTTCTGTTGTTCAGAGTTAGCTGGAAGAAACTGTGTGTTATAGGCACCATTTTAACAGTGTTTAGGGTCGTGTTTCAAATTTCTACACTCCCTAATCCTTTGAATAAATGGATTATCTCTCCACCCTTGGATGTTTCATCTTACCAACGCCTAATAAATCATGGAAACAATTCGAGGGAACTTTCAGTGACATCAGATAACCAGTTGAAAATGAGTAAGCATTTGCCCCCAGTTGTTTCACTCAACTCTACAGCCAGAACGAACCGATCAATGCGAGTTATGGAAAGACGAGCAAGACTTATGAGGCGTAAGAGACATAGGAAGCACGCGCGGATAGTTGAAAAGATTATTTATCTTCCTCCACCTGCTGTGCCCGATCACTTGCAGGTAAGTCTAATATTTTGCTGATAAGCAATTATTAGATTATTATATGCTTCTTGCTATCTTGTTTTTCTCTAATATAGTTATCTCCAGAGATTTATAGCATCTTTGACACCAAATGAGGCTCTTGCATACGCTAAGAGCGAGATTGAGAAAGCTCCTTTAGTCACCGATGATCCAGACTTGTATGCTCCTCTATTTAGGAATATTTCCATCTTTAAGAGGTACGATGAGTTATAGTTGCTTAAATAGCTCTCTGTCTGATACAACATTACTCGGTGGTTGTGTTCTGACTTTTGTTATAGTATGTACTATGACACTTTTCCGTCCATGAAAGAAAGACTAAGTAATTATCAACATAAACCCCTAGCAAATTTAGCACTGATAATGGCATTAAACACTGTTTTCCGTTATTGCAAGGTGTACTAGTCGACCATTTATTGACTAGAGATTGATGAAGAATAGTATTGGGAAACCAACAGATTTGATGATACTAAAGCAATTAATAGTTTGCAACTCATAGGCCGTAGCAGAAGACAGAAACATGGTTGATTGCATTAGTCAAGTTTCCTGACATGCAACCATCTGCTTGGGCTTTGAGACTATCCTTTCCCAGAATGAAGAAAAAACTGAACGAATTCTCTCAATAGTTAAATTGATGTAAATCAGAGAAAAATGATTAATCAGGTGAAAAGTTCAAACAAAAGGCTATATTACAGATAATATACATGTGAAAGTAAATGTCTACAACAACAACAACAACATACCCAGTGTATTCCCATAAGTGGGGTCTGGGGAGGGTAGGATGTACGCAGACCTTACCTTTATCTTTGTGGGGTAGAGAGTTTGTTTCCGATAGACCCTTGGCTCAAAAGAAACTCAATCAATGTAGAAATTCAAGGAAAATAAGACAGCAAAAATATCACAATACAAAACAAATGAAGCAACACATAGTAATACACAAATAAGAAGATGGATCGATGCGGAACCTAAGTAATACTACACGGAAAAGGAGAAGAGGAGATGAAGAGGCTAGCCCCCTACCTCTCCCACACATAGTGCGACAAAACTCAACTACCTACTAACCATTTATCCTAATCCTTGACCTCCAAATCTTCCTATTCCTATCTAGGGTCATGTCCTCAGATAGCTGAAGGCGAAAGTAAATGTCTGTTAGAGGAAAATTGTGTTCCAAAGTTCATGCCTACCTTATGGAATTCTTCTCTTTAATTTGAGTGCAATACGCATATCTGTACTCAGCTACCAGTAGGAAGTGTCAAAACCTGGTAGTGCAGGGTGGTCTTTTGTACACCTGTTGGGAAGTCTAAACAATTAAAGCATCACAGATATCATCCGGATATTGAATAGAAGCACAACTTTGATATTCAAGATGGTGAAAAAGGAAGATATCACTTGAAGTCTAGGCAAATTTCACAGTGCTTACATATTGAAAAATGAGGGGCAATCCATCTGCTGTAACTTCTATTAAATTTCACATTTTGCTTTGAGTTGATTGACTAGGAGGTACCTTTAACCGCTCATCTGTTTGCCTGTCTGTGGTGAAAACAAAGCAGTAATGCTTTCTTCTCTAGGCAACCATAATTACTCATTTTGTTTAAACACAAATTTTGGTTGGCATTCCAGGAGTTACGAGCTGATGGAACTTCTGCTCAAAGTTTATTTTTACAAAGAAGGAGAAAGACCTATATTCCACGAACCTCATCTTATGGGAATTTATTCATCCGAAGGATGGTTCATGAAATTGATGGAGGAAAATCGCTACTTTGTCACTAGGGACCCGGAAAAGGCTCACCTATTCTATCTGCCATATAGTTCACGTCAGTTGCAGATGGCAGTTTATGTGCCTAACTCACATAATCTTAGGCCGTTGTCAATATTCCTGCGGGACTATGTGAACATGCTAGCTGCAAAGTATCCCTTCTGGAACCGCACACACGGAACAGATCACTTTCTAGTTGCTTGCCATGATTGGGTATGAATCAAGGTCTTTTACTGTAATAGATTTGACAGTGTCCTATAATTTTCTTACAACTATGTGCATTACCAATTCTTACAGGGGCCTTACATTCTAAAGGATCACGAGGAGCTAATTAGAAACACTATAAAAGCTCTCTGCAATGCAGATATATCTGAAGGAATATTTAAAGCTGGGAAGGATGTTTCCCTTCCGGAGACCGCCATAAGGAATGTCGGTAAGCCTCTTATAAATGTTGGTGGTAAAAGAGTGTCACAACGCCCGATCCTCGCTTTTTTTGCTGGAAATATGCACGGGCCAGTCCGCCCCAAACTCCTCGAATACTGGAGTGACAAAGATGAAGACATGAAAATTTACGGGCCTCTACCTAATAGAGTCTCAAGAAAAATGTCTTATCTTGAACACATGAAATCAAGCAAGTTCTGCCTTTGTCCAATGGGTTTCGAAGTGAACAGCCCGAGGATCGTCGAGGCAATATACTACGAGTGTGTTCCAGTGATTATTGCTGATAATCTTGCCCTCCCATTTGACGAAGTGCTCGATTGGAGTGCTTTCTCTTTAATTGTTGCTGAGAAAGATATTCCTAAGCTGAAGGAGATTTTACTAAGTATACCTCTAAGACGTTATCAGGTCATGCAAAATAATGTCAAGAGGCTGCAGAAGCATTTCCATTGGAACTCAATACCTACTAGATATGATCTGTTCCATATGATTTTGCATTCCATTTGGTCTAGCAGGCTCAACCAGTTTCAAGAATCAGGATATCATAATCCCTCTTGAGTTCTGAGCGCTTTTTCAACGCGCCCCCTACTCGATTGAACAGCAACATTCCATAATTTAAGGGCACTTTTTGACGGTTATAGGCCGAACTTTGGGAACTGCCAGTCTTGAAATGATATGAGGTACTTGAAGCTTTTGCCTCTTCACTAGAAACAATACAAACGAATGTAGCGTTATTGATAAACCCAATTTCTTTCTGATGGCACAGGTTTCATCAATTGGTTATTCTCTCCATTCGTGTCTCTTTTTCCAATTTTGGTCTCTGCTGCGACTCAAGCATTACCCAATAGAGATATAAGGCTGACAGGTTCCAAATCATGCACATGCACATGCACACTACAGAAGAAGGGGAAGATATTTGAAGGTTTAGACTTCGTCTGGGCCTTCAGCATTTCACACATTTTTTCCTATCTTCGCAAGTTCTCCACTCTCAGTTGAACTTTCGTGCAGTATAAACCAGAAGATGCTCTCAGAAATGAGTTATTGCGTACATAGAAAAGGGATATACATTGCTGAATTTGTTCTCAGATGTGAAGTAGCAGTTCACGATATGCAGTTGATCTTTTGTGTTTATCACAGTAATACTGTAGAAATATTCATCCAGTTGGTAGTTGTATTATATGCAATGTAGAGTATCCGTCTTACCAGGGAAAGAACTTCCCATCTACTATTCTGATGTGTATATATGTACATTGTACAGTGTATTATTCTATCAGTAATTACAAGAACCAATGCAATTTTTACCACATTTCTGCCCCTATGTTTATTTTGTGAGGTGTGCTTCACCTTCTGGGCTGCCATTTACCTAGAAAGAGGTAGCTGGTCCAGTATATTCACCCATTCTTTTGCTTGTTCTTTCTGTTGAAATATTAAGGATGGAAGCACTGAGAAGAACATTTGATCAATAAACAAGACAGAATCGTTAACTTTCTTGGTACACAAGACAGAATAGTTAACGAAAAAAGGAGCTAAGGATTTTGGATATGAAAACCGATTCGAGGCACGCTATGGAAGGAGCTGACTTCTAGATTCATGTTGCTACCCATGTGCAAATAGAAAAGTTACGTCCTACTCCCAAGATGCAATAAGCCACTCGGGAATCTTCCAATATGAACTCAAATAGAAGTTCCTTTTCATGGCAAGACCTTTTACGTTGGTTTGATAATTAGAAACTCAAGGTGGAATACAAAATAATACTTATTGTTTTATTTTGCTTTTGATTCTCTTTTTCTTTTCTGTCCTTTTTACCTTCTCGGGGTCTTGCTCTTTGAATCTGTTACATAAAAGAACTGAAAGAAAAATCAAAATTCTTGTTTACACCAAAAAGCAACTGTTCTATTCAAACAGTAACATGTTTCGGAAAACAAACCCAAAAACAAATTTGTTCGCCCCAAATGAGCTGTTTAATGTACATGTTATATACATTTATATTTTGAGTTCAAGTTTATGTACTGACAGTTTATACAATCAAATCATTTAAAATATGATTGTAGATGACTTTATTTAATAGCATTATTTATAACCCACGATAGATGTTTAGTTACCTACTATAACAATGTTAAATTACATTGATGGTATAAAAAATCATTATCCAATTAGTGTATATAACTTAAATCCTTAAATTATACACATTGGCGCTATAAAAATTTCAACTGTTATAAAAGGTTATCACTATTTAATTAACCCAATAGTTGAAAACAGACTAACTTGAACACGAATGTTTACAGGTGAGTTTGCCAAAAATACGTTGTACCAAGAAAGAGGCAAGTAAAGGTCTCTAGCCATCTGCCCTTCCATCACTTGGATAGATAGAGAGGGCAGAACTTTTGATTTTCTCATATTGCCAAAGATTTGAACAATGAAAATAGATGACAAGTGCCTGATCAAATTGATCGGGTCATTTAGGAACAAGGTAATCAGATAACAAGGCATGCAAAGAGGTGGGATCTTCAAGCTCCTAAAGAAACTTTTTTGATGAATTCCAAGCTCGTTAGAAAAAAACGGCGGCTTTTGAACGCATGTATGTGAAACTAGAGGAGAAAGGCGGGGATAAGAAGTTGTACATACTAACAAAGGCGAGGGAGATGAGGGCCTGAGACTTGGATCACGTGAGGTGCATCAAGGATGAGGATGACAAAGTGCTAATGGAGGACGTGCATAATAGGCGGAGGTGGCATATTACTTCCATAAACTCTTGAACGAAAAAGAAGATAGAGACATTGTGTTGGGAGATCTGGAGCACTCTGGTAGGTACCAGGATTTTGGGTATTGTGAAAACATTAAGGTTGATGAGGCCTGCGCAGGGGACGAACGACCGGGCCTGATGAGATCCCAATTGAATTTTGGAAGAGCGCAGGCAGGACAGATTTGGAATGGCTGACTGAGTTGTTTAACGTCATTTTTAAGATGGCAAGAATTCCCCAAAAATGGAAGTGGAGTACAATGATTCCCTTGTACAAAAACAAAGGTGATATACAAAGTAGCAACAACTATAGGGGTATCAAGCTGCTAAGCCACACGATGAAAGTTTGGGAAAGGGTCGTGGAGATGAGGGTGAGGAGAGGCGTGTCTATTTCCGAGAATCAGTTTGGATTCATGCCGGGGCGTTCGACTACTGAAGCCATTCATCTTATTAGGAGGTTGGTAGAGCAGTATAGGGAGATGAAGAGAGACTTACATATGATTTTCATCGACTTCGAGAAGGCATACGACAAAGTTCCTAGGGAGGTTCTATGGAGATGTTTGGAGGTCAGAGGTGTACATGTGGAGTACACTAGGGCGATCAAGGATATGTATAATGGAGCCAAGACTAGGGTACGGACAGTAGGAGGAGACTCGGAGCACTTTTCAGTGATGATGGGGCTGCACCAAGGATCAACTCTTAACACATTCCTATTTGCCTTGGTGATGGATGGATTGACGCGACAAATCCAAGGTGAGGTTACATAGTGTATGTTATTCGCAGACGACATAGTCATGATTGATGAGACTCGCAGTGGAGTGAACGCCAAACTGGAGGTTTGGAGACAGGCTCTGGAGTCTAAAGGGTTCAGGTTGAGTAGGACCAAGACAGAATATTTAGAGTGCAAATTCAGCAACGGGAGCGACCCCGAGACAGGCGTGAAAGTGAGGCTTGGTACTCAGGTCATTCCAAAGAAAGGAAGCTTCTAGGGTCTATTATCCAAGGGAATGGAAATATTGATGGCGATGTCACACATCATATTGGGACAGGGTTGATGAAATGGAGGCTCGCATCTGGAGTCTTGTGCGACAAAAAGGTACCACCAAAACTTAAAGGCAAGTTATATAGGGTGGTGGTTAGACCGACTAGGTTGTATGGAACGGAGTGTTGGTCAGTCAAGACTTTGCACATACAAAAGATGAAAGTTGCGGAGATGAGGATGCTGAGATAGATGTGTGGGCATACAAGGAGAGATAGGATTAGAAATGATGATATCCGGGATAAAGTGGGAGTGGCTTCGGTGGAGGATAAGATGCGGGAAGCGAAGTTGAGATGGTTCGGGCATGTACAAAGGAGAGACACAGATGTCATAGTGCGGAGGTGTGAGAGGTTGGTTATGAACGGGTTCAAAAAGGGTAGAGGTAGGTCGGAGAAGTATTGGGGAGAGGTGATTAGACGGGATATGGCACAGGTGCAACTTACTGAGGACATGACCTTAGATAGGGGGTTGTGGAGGGCACGAATTAGGGTAGAAGGGTAGGGATGGCAGGTGGGTATAATTTTGTGGATTCCGCACCGCACTCGCCCAATTGGGGCGAGTATGGGTATAACTTTGGCGGGTAGTAGGCGGGTATGGGTATTGAAAATGTACCCGTCACGGGTAGGCGGGTAGGTGGTGGATTTACAGTCATACCCGCCTACCCGTGACGGGTACATTTTCAATACCCATACCCGCCTACTACCGTAGGTGGTGGATTTGCAGTCATACCCGCCTACCCGCCCGCCTTATACCCGACCCAAGCCCAAAATATTAGCCGCCCATAAATCGTGCCTTCAGCCCATAAGTCACGACAAGTCTCTCATTCTCCAACAAAACACAAAACCCTACGCCTCTTCAATCATTCACGCCTTCACGCCTCCCTCTCTCTCGTTCCCCTTCACGCCGTCTCTCCTCCCTCTCTCATTCTTGACGTCTCTGCCTTTTTCTTTAAAGGAGATGTTGATCGGGAAATATTGGAAAATATTGATGTCTTTGCTTTGTGCTTTGAGGTTGTCTTGGTGAGATCATTTTTTGTACATTTGTTAAGTTTTACCTATTGGGTTTGTGGAGTTCAATTGAAAAAGTTGAAAAACTTTAGCTTATATAGCTGAAATAATATATGGGTTTTGTCTACATTTGTAATATATAGCTATTTTGGAGGATAATTTTTTATGTTTTCTTGGAAATTTTATTTTCTTGATTCTTTGTTGTGCAAGGGGGAAGAGGTGAAAAAAATGGAGAATTCTGATGGTGAAAAAATCTGGAATTCTTCTCCTCCCTCTCTCCCAAAGAAAATGAGACCGTGACAGTATTGATTCTTGACTCAAAATTTTGGGATAATTTTTGGAATTTGAATTTTTGGGATCATGTTGATCAAAGATCACAAATGAATTGATTACAAAATATGGCAGGCGGGTATTGGCGGGTGACGGATATCCACTTGGGTGGTGGAGCGGGTGTAGATTTAGGAATATACCCGCCTAGGCGGGTATGGATGTTGAAAATTGTACCCGCCATGGGTGGCAGGTATAAATTTTTCTAGCGGGTGCGGGGGAGGGGGTACCCGCACCCGCCCCGCCCAATTGCCATCCCTATAGAAGGGTAGTAGGTAGTCGAGCATAGTCCTACTTACGCTTACAAAATGATAGTTATAGTGTTAATACTGTAGGCCCGACTAACCTATCACACTTATAGGCGCAATATTGTTTTATAGTCCCCTATAGTTTGATTTTTGTTGTTATGTGTTCTTTAGTGTACTTTGTTTATCTTATTTAGTTGTGTTAGCTACTGCTTCCTTTTGTTAGAATGCGCTACCATGGCGTATTCGATTTTGTTATCAGCATGTTCATACTGCTTTAATTTCGTGTTTGAGTCTGATCGTTTCTCTTGCTTTGCTTTGCTTGTGATTATGTTTTGTCTTGAGCCGAGGATCTCCCGAAAATAGCCGCTCTACCTAACAAGGTGAAGGTAAGATCTGCGTACACTTTAACCTTCCCAGACCCCACGTTGTGGAATTTCACTGGGTATGTTGTTGTTGTTCCAAGCTCCTTAGGAATGTAATAAAACGATCTGTAATAGTTCTTGGCTTTTGCTTTACCGTAAAAACAAGGAGCAGTAACGATCCCATCCTAAACGCGACGGCTTTGTGACAGTTTGGGATGCACAAGACTTGATAAGGCACAAGAAAGCTCATTGCTTCAGCTAGGAGCAAGAAAAATATGTAAACAAAGTGGAGATACTGAAGGCTGCAAAACAAGGTTATATAAATTCTCCATGCTGCACAAGCTAGCCCATTTACAAACAAAACAAAACAAAACCTTGCAAGCCAGCAGATTTTTTCTTTCCTTTCTCTCTCTCTCTCTCTCTCTCTCTCTGGTATTTCTGTTCTTTTTTCTTTCACTCCTAGACCTATCTTCATGTTCTTCATTCTGTTATGTTGTTTGATCTCCCATGTACACCTTACCCAACTCTGCAAAAAGCTCTCCTGAGTAGACTGAAAGCAGCAATAATAAGCAACACCACTACCATCTTCTTTGATGCTAAGACCCTGAGATTCACCCTGAAGCCATGCTCTCTCATGAACCTCACACCAGCACCACGTAACACAAGAATCCAGGAAATGAAAGAGCACAATACAACTTTAATCGTTTCCATGGGTCCACACACGCTCCTTGCATCACTGGACAAGTCAACATATGACCAAGAAGGACTATCTTGGCTGCTCTGGACTTGGCTCAACCCAAGACTCTCATTCAACCAGCCTGATAGCTTTACAAGCACCTTTGCCAGCCACCCAATTTCATCATCTGAAATGGGCCGCTTCATCCAATCACCCTTGTATTTAATATCAACCATTGCTCTATTGCCAAAACTTCTGGGTTTAAAGATTTCATCCCGCAAGTGCTCACATTGTACAGTCTCTGGAGTATTCATGGGCTTCAAAATAGGGCCACCAAATAACTGGCATAGCTCGGTTTTCAGTCTGTCCAAACACTGGAGGTTTTGAGAAAGATTTTCCCCACCAATCAATTGCAGTTCAGATTCTGCTCGCAGTACAAACAGCTGAAAGACAGTTTGGCCTCAGTAAGTAACACAGAGACACAAGTACAACCTATACAGAACAGATATATAGAATGCAAACTATCGATCACCTGAAGCAATTTTTGTCCACCATCTTCACCATCACTGAAGAGTCCTAAATCTTTGTTCCAGTTCTCATGCAAAAAAGAACCATCAGCATCAGTCTCAGATAGGCCATCCTCCCAGTCCTGACACAATGGGAAATGAATATAAGAATTGTAAAGAAGGATACCAAGTGATGAATGTACTCACAAGTCGCACCACAACATAGGTTCATGACTATTGGAGCTAGCATGGATAAACATAAAATTAAGCCCCACTAGTAAGGTCACACGAGAAAGCATGTTCCTGATACTTCCTGGAAAATCTGATGAGCCCTGGGCATGAACAAGCTCATTAGACACTGGATATTTGTGTTACAAAGACCAACCTAGAACACTTGCAATCAGAGACAGTTTCAGATATTTTTGGAAGGAAGGCCATTCATCAGCTACATGACCTAGTTTAGGAAGACGATAATAGGTTTCGTAATTGTAAACGCAATACACATAATCACTCATTTTATCATGAAGCCGAACCTCAGGCCTTACAAAAATTGGTGCCCACCTTATTTCTCCAAAATGGCTCAGAAATGTTGGCTGGAATGTGCAAGTGAAGGGTGGGGCATATCATGAAGTTATACATATCTTTTGTCTATTTTTCATTCATTACTTTAAGGGAACTACACATTATCTACACGTATCATACTGTAACAACTATTACTGTTGCAAGGGTCGTCATTTCTCCACTTAATCTGTCTGATACTTGCTGACAAAATATTTCTATCAGTCAAATGAGGTTTCATTTGGTGTAATAACCCTAAGAGGAAAGATCAAAGTGAAGTGCGCCAATGGCTATAAGTGCATTAAGGAAGCACGGGTAAGATGAGATATTATAATACCTGTAATTGCTCACGAATAGAAGGAGTATATCTATGCAAAGCATTAAGCATTGATTTAGATGATCCAGTTGGTTTGGAATAAAATACGATAGCCACATTTTTTATGAGGTCCATCAGTTCCGTAGATGAGGTTAATATTGTTATCACCTGCACAATAAAGTATAGTTTAAGAAGGGACAAGGAGAATGAGAGTAAAATAAAAGCATGAATACCTAACAAATCCAATAGTCAATCAGGATAAAGACATGCAGAAACCCCAGATATTAATAGAACACTGGAGAGTAACAACATATGCTCTGAGACGCATATAATTACAGGAGTTGGCTCAAAATAATTTTGATCAACAGCTCCTGGTAGAGATACTCCAGTCTGTTCAATTTCTTTCTAATATTAGCAAAACTGAGATGACAGCCACAACTCAAGGCTCCTATGCTATTAGATCTAACGATACATCGTTCAAGTGTACCATGATTCATGGTTCTACCAAGGCAACTAAGACAAGTTTCTTCTGTCCTCTAACATCATACAAGTAATTACGTTAAACTCTTCAATTGACTCATTGCAAAACATTTTTCATCACACACGGCAGGTACCTATGCCGATCTGTATTTTCATTTTTTTCTCCAAGTAATCATCAATCTCAGTGCAGGGAAGTTTATAGTTCAGTTATAAGAAATCTAGCTGGATATGCAGTTTTGGATCCCAGACCCTCTAGGATCAAACTGTTGGCAAAAAACAATTAACAAAGAAAGGTAAAATCAGTATCTCCAACAATAGGGTAAATCCACAGTATTTGTTGAAACTGAAACCACCAGACTCATGTTATCTGGAGAAGCTGTCAGTTAGCTAGTTGAAAGTTAAAAAAGCCATATCAAGACAATTGAGGACCAAACATGCCAAATTAAGAACATGCACATAAACTAGCAGTACATGTCATGCATTCGATCACTCATTACTGCAAGAAACTCCCAAGTAATATGCACCAGAAGCTTCTGTACAATAGTAACCACCAAAGGAAAGATGTGAAAATGGAACAGACCTTTGAAACCATCTTGACTATCACTTCTGGATCCGTGTGAAGAAACTTGTGGGCAAAACCAATAAAATGCATGACCAAAGAGTTGTAGTATAAGTAGTTAGCTAATACAAAAACTTGCCAAGAAGAGGTATAGCCATGTTGCATTGACGGGGTAACCTCCTTTAAAGAACTTACATTAGACTTCCCCAAATTTGCATCAAGTTCCGCAAATTCTTCCATACAAATAGTCCAGGGCTCCAGGTAACTAACCCACAAGGTGAACACCTGTGATGCATTTTTAATAGAACCTTCCACTGGACAATACAGGAATGTCCTCAATATAAATCTGTACAATGGCCTCTGAATCCACGAGTTCCAAGAGCTGCCAGAATGCACAACGGAAACAGCATTTCTTGACTGAGCAGTGTAAAATGTACCCCCAACTTTCCACCTAGGACTTTCAGTGTAGTCAACCTGGTCAGTTCCATCAGTTGATGCAATTGAACTCAGATTTAGATACTTGACAAACACATTTACTACTTCACCTAATCCTGAAGTAGGAGGAGTCTCACCCAGTACTGACCGAAAAGGGAATGCCACACCAAATGATTTGCACAAATTTACAGGCAATGGTGAGAAATCATTATCAACTAACCAAAAATGTATCAGAGTATTGACCAAGAACTCTGCTTTTTCAACAACTGGAGTGTCATAGGCAAAAGAGTACTGAAGCAGTGAGCTCCTATATGGTTGATGTGCCTTTACATCACCTACAGGCACATATGCACGGAGATATGCATACAAGAGACGCATATACAAATTGCCTTCATTCTTCTGCTCCATTCCACGCTTGGTGCTTGACAAACCTGGAATCGAATAAGCCCAATTCTCCAATCTAAACCTTCTGCTTCTCCTAACTCTTACAGTTTGAGGGCCCTCACTATTACCTCGACAAACAGGGTAATAGACAAACCAGAACATGTAATATTCAAACACATTCAACTGAACCTGAAATGAAGAACCCTTAACTGAGTCCTCCTTCAACCTATTTTTGAACAACGGGCATAAGTCAGATAAAACCCGTGAATCTCTCTCGTTTTGAAGCATATAACGAACCCATTCGGGTAACCTTTCTACAGGAAATACATATTCAACCAGAGACAACCCATCCGTAGCCACAATAGAAGATAGCAACACCCCAGTGGGCGATAATAAGCTGAAAATTCTACCTGTAAACAACATGTATTATCAAAAACCAAAAATAATTGCAACGTAAAAAAGTAGAACTTTCTGGAAGCAGAGAAGGATTATAAATTAACTTTCGAAATGTATAGTTTACTATAGCCACCAAAAGTGGCAGAGGAAACAAAAATAAAATTAGCTGAAAATTCTACCTGCAAACCAGAACATTTGGGATGACAGAAAATAAAACAACTAGAACATTGCAAAACGTAAACAAATTCTACTAAAAATCCAAAACGTGAGGAGGTTTTTAAATTAGCTTTCTAGATGAACAATTCATGATAATCACCTAATAATGGCAGAGAAGACCAATTAATTAGCTGGAATTCTACCTGCAAACCATAACAATTTCCCAATAAAACATAAACCAAAAAATACCACACATACACATGCCGGAACTCTGAAGGAAAGTGTAAGAAAATCCTAAAATATGAGGAGGTTTATAAATTTCCTTTCAAAATGAGTAATTTAAATAGTCACCAAAGAATGGCATAGAAAACAAATTAACTAGCTAAAAATCTATCTGCAATTCATAACAATGTGATAAATAGTTAAAAGACCATCATGTTTATTTCTATTACAGAGTGCATAATCTAACACCATGTCAGCGCACTTCCGATAAATGATCAGTGACTGATCGGACTTGCTGTGAGAGAAACCCAACTTGGAAACAAATCCTGCAAACCTGTTATATCATGCCCGAGGAGCTTGTTTCAAACCATATAAGGATTTCTTCAACAGGCAAACATGATCTGGACGGGTATAATCTCGAAAACTCAGTGGTTGATGCATGTACATTGTTTCCTGTAAGTGGTCATGTAAGAATGTATTTTTAACATCCAACTGATGGATGGACCAAAATTTGGAAAGAGTCAGGCTGAGAACAGTCCGGATAGTTGTTGGTTTAACTACCGGACTGAATGTTTCACCATAATCCACTCCAACGTGTTGAGTACTGACATCACCAACAAGACGAGTTTTGTATCTCGCAAAAGAACCATCAGAATTCTTTTTATGACAAAAAACTCACATAGACCGAATGACGTTCACATTAGATGGACACAGTACTAATTCCCACGTCTTATTTGTAATAAGAGTATTAAATTCATCTAACATGGCAGCTTTCTAATTCGGGTCAGATAAGGCAGCTTTGGGATTTGTTGGCATGGGTGATGGTTGGACAGAGGTGGTTAGGTTAAAATGGTGCTTAGATCGAAAAATTTCGTGCATTGCACGGGTTTCAATGGTCCGAGGTTGGATAGTTGGGCTTGCACGGGATTCAATGGCATGTGTATCGAGTTATATCACGGGTGGGGTTGTAGGATTTTCCCGTGGTTGATGATGCCCGATACCCACAACGGATTGGGCCGAGGCCGGGGGAAAAGTGACGTCTGCCCCTCGGACCGGCCCATTCTCATTTCGGGTTTGGGTCAGAGGGTTTGGTGTTTGGGAAAGCCCCACATTGTTTGAATGTTTAGATGATACCTCAAAATTGGATGCAATATGAGGTTCAGAAAATCATATGAAGGTGAGGATGCTACTCGAGATGTTGCAAACGGGAATGTAGATTCATCAAAAATGACATGACGAGAAATTATGATTTTCCCATTTGTCATATCATAACGCGTATATCCCCTATGATTTTGTAGGTATCCCAAAAACACACAAGGAGTGGAACGGGCTTGAAGTTTGTTGATTGTGGTGGATGGAAACAAAGGATAACACATACACCTAAAAACATGTAAATGTGTGAATGATGGGAGACGGTGGTACAACATTTGTATGAGTGACACATTGGAAAGTGGGTTACTAGGAATAATATTTAAAAGATATGTGGCCATTTGAAGTGCATGGTGTCAAAAATTTGGTGGTGTGGACGAATGCACAAGAAGAGTATGAATCATATTGCTAATTTTTTTTCTTTCGACTTTCCCATTTTCTGAAGAGGCATGTGGACATGAAACACACAAAGATATCCCAGTTTGGTGACAAAAATCCTTTAAATGGGTATTTATGAATTCCCTCATTATCACATTGAAAACATTTAATGGATTTTTCAAAATAAATTTTGATAAAAACACTAAATTGTTTTAAAATGGCATAGGTTTGCGATTTATTCCCCAATGGAAATGACCACAGAAAATTCGAAAAATCATCCAAAATCGGCAGATAATATTTATGACATGCAGAACTCAAAACATGTGATGTCCACAAATCACAATGCAACATATCAAATGGCATAAGAGTACTGGAGGTAGAAGATCCAAAAGGAAGCTTAACATGTTTACCAAACACGCACGTTTGGCAAACAAAAGAGTCCAAAAGTTTATTACAAGAAATAAATTTATTCTTCCTAAGATTATCAAAAATTGGTGCTCTCGGGTGTCCCAACAGGTTGTGCCACAAAATAGGAGACATGGTTGCAAAAGTAGATGATTTGGTCACGCAATTATTAGAAACAATCATGAGAGGATACAATTCTCTCATGCTATTGCATCTCATTAGTGGCATCCCCGTGTGAAGGATCCCCGTCTGAAAATCCTTCACAGAAAAATCAAACGGATCAAAATTCACAGAAACATTGTTGTCAGTTGTAAAACGTCGCACAGATATCAAATTTTTAATTAGTTTTAGTGTGTAAGACGTTTTTCAATTTTAATAGGGGGTGTGGAGGTGGTAGGTTTACCTAACCAATACCACGAATTGAAATTTCCTTCCCACTGTCAACAACAATAATTTTATTAGTGCTCATATTACAATAAGATGAGAGATTACCTTGAGACGTCGTCATGTGAGACGTAGCTCATGTATCCATATATCACGACTCATCTGGAACATTTAGATTCATATTGTTCATGGCTTGTTCAAGATCCGTGGGAGCATAGTCAATAAATGATGGTGTTTGGGCTGCAAATGCATGGTGTGGACGAGGCCCGAGGACTCCGGACTGCCGATTTGAAGAGAAGGGCTTGGCCCAATTTGAGGTTGGGTTCTGGAATTGCGGGGCAGCCCATTGTGGGGCCAAGCCCACAGTGGGTACTGCCCCCACTGACTGCCGACGGGCTGGGCAGTGGGCTGCCACTGGTTGGGCCGTCACTGCCTAATTTGGTTGTTACCAGCGGCTGGCTTCCCGCCACCCATTCACCGTCCCTTTACACCATTATTTTTCGCTTTGTTATTATTACGGTTTGAGCCACGTTTTTTACCATTATTGTTTCAGTTTCCGCCGCTACCCGAATCGGAATTTTGTTGTTGAAAATCTGTGGAAAAAAATTGGTGGAAACTAGAGCGGTTCCGACATTGACTGCTCCGGAGGATGCCTGTTTGGACTTCCGTGTTTCTTCAAGAATTAACCTAGACCGAGCCTCATAGAATGGAGGCAATGGATTACTCTGTTGAATGAACATAGCGACACTATCATATTGTTCATTCAATCCGGCAATTAGTTGAAGGACCAGCCTTTGATTTGTGGTCGGTGAACCAACGTTGGATAGTTGGTATGCAAGCACCTTCAATTCTTGACAATAGGCGAAAACGTTGGAGAAGTCATCCAATTTAACATTAGAAAATTGGTGTTCAAGATATACAGCCCTCGAAAGTTTGTTATTTTGAAAGATGTTTTGTAAACGTTCTCATGTCTGTTGAACCGCAGAATTTGGCTCTAATATGGTATGTAGAAGATCATTTGATATTGTGTCATAAATCCATTAAAGAACTATAGCATCTAATCGGGACCATAGATTTTTGTCCACCGTAGTGGTGTCCGAGGAAGATTTGGATGGGATGATATGGTCTATTACTTCATAGACGCGGCAATGAATTTTGAACAATTCAGGCGTATTGCCATTTTTTCATTTCAAGTGTTATAGAAATAAAGTTCTTGACGTTATTTACGTTAACATCAAAAGTAGGATGAAAAGTTTGTTTTTCGGCCATAGTTTCTACTAGAACAAACAAAAAAAAAGAGAAAGTGTTTTGTGTTTGATCGAAGTAGACTAGGGAACCCTAATTTGTGGAGAGGAAAAGAGTGTAGCCGGGGGGGGGGGGGGGTTGTTTCGGCTAGGTTAGAGAAAAAAACGAGGGTTTGGGAAGTTGTTAGGAGTTTAGAGTTTTGTGAAGTTGTTTTGAGTTTAGGGTTTGTATACTACAAAATCCTATTGGCCGTGTAACAAGAGAGAAGGAAAAAATTGATTTTTCGGTTGTAAGGAAGAGAAACCGAGAAAGGGATAGGAAAATCTAGGGCAAATAATTTTAGGCTCTTGATACCATATTGGAATTTGATTCCTTGAGTATTTCATTCCCAATCATAGAAGATATATACAACAATAGGATGTAGTACTAATCTAGTTTACCTAAAATATAAGATACTAATTACTTACAATCATCCTACTAATTAATTCTAATTTATCACAATCCTAATTACAATATAACCATATCTTGATTAAGGGAGAACAAGAATAATTATGGATTTCCCCATAATTATTATTCTAACATTTACGTGTTACATAATGCTACACATAAGCAATTTGAAGGATAAACCTAGCTATTATAAAAAGGCAGGACAAAGGATAAAATACAATAAAATTTGAGTAACAATCAAAACGAACATTGTACTTAAACTAACAACACAATAGGTAACAATTATCCAAACAAGCTGTAACAAAACGGAAGTGAAGACAAAATAATCAGCTCACCTGAGAGCTGAGAATCATTGGATAAAGCGGCGATATCAATCCATCCAGAAGGAGACAGAGACTTAACAGCAGCTGAAGAAGAAGAAGAAGATTCATCGAAACCAAATATTTTACAAATTAGGGTTGGGAAAGTGATGGAGAAGAACCATCGGTACTGGTCAGGTGTATGCTTGTGTAGAAACGACTCAACGGCGTCGCACGCGGCGAGGATCTGCAGCGGCGACGAGGCGGCGAGTACTGTGGCGGCGATATCGGAGGATTTGGACTGTGTGTCCGTTGCGTATACACGAGAAATCATTTTCGCATGACAATGTTAAAGGAGCTTAATTTGTGAACAAGAGTGAAGATTTGAGGGTTTAGGGGGGATTTTAAATGGTGGGGTGGGGTGCAAATGGCGCCTTTTATATGGGAGAAGAGAAACACGGAGGGATTTGGGTATTGTGGGTTGGAAAAGAAAATTTAAAAATGAGAATTTTTTATAAATAATTACTCCATAGTTTACACGTAATTATAAACGTATTGTGTATTTATGAAATATAGCTCCAGTTGTTGAAACACGTGGAAGAGTTGTATCAGACAGATATCAAATATATTAATCATGGCGTCTCATATGAAAAAATGATAGAATAATATAACCTGATCAAGAGGTAGATAATGTGATATCAAAGTCCAATATAGTTGATGTAATGCTAAAAACTTGATTATTTGATCTTGAAATTTAACAAAAAATACAAAGTGCTAGGAGTTGTTCTTTAATCCGTGAGAGTCCAAGAGAAACGAGAAAAGTAAGATTAAATTACACTAATGATTAGAGTAATATATTTTTATATATTAATTACTACTTATTGCCTTTAATAAAAAAAATATCTATCATAATCTATACACAATAAGAGATTGAATCATTAATGAAAGTTGTCATGCTTTTTTCAATACGATCAAATCTTTAAAAATATAGTAAAAAATGGGCCCCAAAAATAGTAGTTTTAATAAAAAGCAAAATTAAAAATAATATACATAAATACTTCCTATGTCTCAATATATGTCACACTTTCGTTTTGAATCACAAAAAAAATGAGACATTTCTTTATTTGACAATAATTTAACTTTATACTTTATCTTTTACGCTTAACGAGATGATCTATAATCGTACAAATATATTTAATTTATTTTACACCACAAAATTCAAGTCTTCATTTATTTCTTAAACTATGTGTCCAGTCAAACTATATGATATAAATTTGGACGGAGAAAGTATATACATAGAAAAAATGGGGCCCCAACTTATGGGGCCTAAGGCAATGGCCTAATGGTTAAGACGCCTCTGGTATTAACGAAAAATCAATTGTATCCAGACGGGATTTAGTTGTATCAGCATATATTGTAAAGAGTTGTATTAGCGTGTACTGTATCAGTGCGTACAATTACGCGTGTGTATCGTGAATTTGCTACAAAACTCAAAATATAACTACATTTCGTAATTTTTAAAAAATTATAGCTATAGACCTTAAATATAGTCTAATTATTTATCACGTCACGTAGAGGTGGACATGGTAATATGGTACGGTATATGAAATTTTGGTACGGTAATTAAGGTTTTTGGATTTTAAAAATGCAATACTATTACCATATCAAATTAATTCGGTATGGTTCAGTAATTTTAAATTTGATTCTGGTATATTGCGGTATGATAAATCGGTAATTATAGTTTGTTCCACTCCGACTTACTTATCCTCATATAATCGAAAATTATGACTTCGGCAATTCAAGAAACGTCCCAATCATACCGTACTAACACCTTACACATGTAAGAATATTCAAAAGAAAGTACAAGTAATTCCCTTCGTAAATCAATTACACAAAAAGGCATTTCATTCAAGATAGATTAGTCACAATTCATACGTCTAAATAATTAGTTTTATAGTAATCCTAGTTTATATACTTGTTAGTATTATAATATTAATATATTTGAATTGTATATTGTATATGTAAATAAATATATACTTTGGTATGGTATTCAGTATTTTGATATTTCTTTTATAAATACTAAATATTGTATCAAATACCAAATATTTTAAAAATGCATATTAAATATCATGCCAAATATCATAATATTAAAATTACGGTATAAAAAATTTCGATTTCGATATAATAATGGAGATCTACTATATCATGTCCACCCTAACGTCTAGTAATATTTTTTTAAAAAAAATTGGGTGTCTTAGTACGTGGCGTTTCGGTCCGGCTTTGATTGTGATTTCCTTTTTCGGGTCCCACTATTGGTTTGAAAACACTGACTTTTGAATGCTAAAAGGACCATTGTGTGTTTGGAATTATAGTATGTCGATCTTTGTCAATGGGGATAAGAAATTTGAACTTTGAAATGTACGTCCGCGTTGGATAATATTTGGTTGAGTTAAAAATAATATTTAGAAGTTAAAATTTTGTTGGGAGGGTAGAAATTTGATTCCGTGATTTATTTCATTATATAGATAAATATATATACAAGTATATAATGCTAACATTAAGAAAGACTAATCTAATCATCACAAATTAAGTTATACTAATTTACAATCAAATCCTAATCATAATAAATTAAGATATTATAAAATATATGATTTGAGATAATTATGAGATGGCATCATAATTATCCTAACGGTCCCCCGCAGTCTTAGCGGGAGGTTCTGGTATGCCGAGACTGTCCCTGAAATCATCAAAAAGTATGCGCGGGAGATCTTTTGTGAAGATGTCGGCAATTTGATAATGGGACGGGACATGAAGAACACAGACTTTCCCACGTGCAACCTTTTCTCAGACAAATAAAATATATATTTCTATGTATTTTGTGCGTTGATGTTGGACCGGATTACCAGATAAGTATATTGCACTCTATCACAATAAACCACGGTTGCCTTTTCAATCGGACAATGTAGCTCTAACAAAAGATTACGGAGCCACCATGATTCAGCAACCACATTGGCTACCCCTCGATATTCTGCCTAAGCACTTGACCGAGACAATGTGGATTGTCATTTTGACGACCATGAAATGAGATTGTCCCAAAAAATACACAATATCGAGAGGTGGAACACCGTGTATCCAGACAACTACCTCAATTCGCATCTGTATAGATTGAGAGACTCGAAATGAAGGACTAATACAGATGCAAACCAAAATGAAAAGTACCCTTAACATACCGCAGAATTTTCTTGGGGGCCCCCATATGCTCTTCCTTAGGATCATGCATGTGTAAACATACTTGCTGGACCGCATAGGAAATATCGGGCCTTGTAAAAGTTAGATACTGCAAGGCCCCTACTAGGCTGATATAATGTGTCGGATCGCTGTATGGGGTACTTGTAGAGTTACTCAATCTAGCCTTAGTATCAATCGGCGCATGTGATGGTTTACATGAGGACATCCCGACTTTTTCAATTATTTCCTCGGCATATTTCTTTTGACTGAGAAACAGACCATCTGCATATTGAGTCACATCAATGCCTAGAAAATAATTTAAATGACGCAAGTCCTTCATTGCAAACTCTGCCGCGAGAAGGGACATAATAGACTGTCGAAGTGATGTAGATGATGTTGTGAGAATAATGTCATCTACATATAGAATGATATATGCCATGTCATTTCCTATAAATGAACAAGGACTGATCCGACTTGCTGTGAGAGAATCCCAGTTTGAAGACAAACCCTGCAAACCTGTTATACCATGTCCGGGGAGCTGTTTCAAACCATATAAAGATTTTTTCAAAAAGCAAACATAATCCGGATGAGTAGAATCTCGGAAACCCAAAGGCTGGTGCATGTACACCATTTCCTGTAAGTGGCCATGTAAGAATGCATTTATTCGACTGATGAAGGGACTAGGATTTTGAAAGTGCAAGGCTAAGAACAGTCCTGATAGTTGCTGGCTTAACCACCGGACTAAATATTTCACCACAATCCACGCCAACCTGCTGAGACCTGCCATCACCAACAAGACGAGTTTTATATCTCGCAAAGGAACCATCATAATTCTTTTTATGACAAAAGACCCACATAAACTGAATTATGTTCACATTAGATGAACGTGGTACTAATTCTCATGTCTTATTTTTAATAAGAGCATCAATTTCGTATAACATGTCAGTTTTCCAAATCGGGTATGATAAGGCTATTTTGGGTTTTTTTGGAAGTGGTGACGGTTGTACTGAAGTTGTTAGGTTTAAAAGACACTTGGGTTGAAAAATGTTGTGCATTGCATGGGTTTCAATGGTCCAATGTTGGAGAGTTGGGTTGTCGGGTTGGTTAGAAGGGTGAGAGTAGTGATGGATTTGGGCTTGTGTACATGGGCTAGAGACACTGGTGGTATCACGGGCAGGGGGTTTGAGGCCTCCCTTAGTTGGGCCTGCCCGCCACTAAATGTGGACTGGGCCGAGACCGAAGGAAGAGAGGTAGTGACCTCTGCTCTTCGGACTGGCCCAATCACATTGTGCGGTTGGGCTGGGACGTTAGGCATTGGTGTTTGGGATGGTCCCACACTATTTTGAGTGTTTAAATGGTGAGTCAAAAGTGGATGTATTATGTCATCCAAAAAATCATATGAAGGTGAGGATGCCACGTGAGATTTAGCAAACAGAAATATAGACTCATCAAAAATGACGTGACGAGAAATAATAATTTTTCCATTAGTCATATCATAACACTTCTACCCCCTATGATTTTATGGGTATCCCAAACACACTAGGAGTGGAACGGGCATGAAGTTTGTTAATGGTTGTGGACGGAAACAAGAGATAGCACAAACACCCGAAACTCTCAAACGTGTAAAGATGAGAGACGACGGTACAACATTTGTGTAGGTGACACATTGGAGAGTAGTTTTCTAGGAAGAATATTTAAAAGATATGTGGTCATTTGAAGAGCATGATGCCAAAAAATTGGGCGGTGTGGATGAATGCACAAGAAGAGTGCGAACCATATTGTTAATTGTTCGAATTTTTCTTTCGATTTTCCTATTTTGAGGTGATGTATGTGGACATGAAAGACGCAAAAACATCCCATTTTGGTGACAAAAATTATGAGCATCTATGAATCACCCCATTGAAAATATTTAATGGACTTATCAAATTGAGTTTTGATAAAAACACTAAATTATTTTTAAATGGTGAAAGCTTGTGATTTTTGCCCTAAGAGAAATGTCCACAAAAAATCGAATAATCATCCAAAATAAGCATATAATATATGACATGCAGAACTCAAAACTGGCGATGTCCACAAATCACAATGCATAAGATCAAATGGCATAGTGTATGGGAAGTAGATGATGAAAAAGGAAGTTTAACATGCTTCCCAACACACACAGGTTTGGAAAACAGAAGAGTCCAAAAGTTTGTTACAAGCAACAAAATTATTCTTCCTAAGATTATTGAATATTGGTGCTCCCGGGTGTCCCAACAGATTGTGACATACGATAGGGGAAATAGCTACAAATGTTGATGGTTTGGTCACGTGGTTGTTGGCAATAGTAGTGATGGGATACAAGTCCCCTATGCTATTACATCTCATTAGTGGCATCACCGTATGAAAATCCTTCACAGAAAACCCAAATGGATCAAAATTCACAGAAACATTGTTATCAGTTGTAAAACGTCGTACATATATCAAGTTTTTGATTAGTTTTGGTGCACGTAAGATGCTTTTCAAGTACAACGGTGGGTGAGGAGGGGGTAGTTTTGCCTGACCAATACCACGAATTGGAATTTCCTGCCCACTGCCGACAATAATATTTTTATTAATGCTCATATAAAAATAAGATAAGAAATTACCTTGAGATGTCGTCATGTGTGACGTAGCCCCTGTGTCCATGTACCACGAATTATATGGACCAATTAGATTCATGTTGTTCATGGCATGTTCAATATCGGTGGGAGCACAACCCACAGAAGATGGTGCATGGGCCGTAAAAAATTATTGCGGACAAAAACCTAGAATTCTAGATTGTCGGTTTGAAGATGAGGGCCTGGCCCATGACATGGTGGGAACAGAGGGGCAACCCATTGTGGGGCCCATGCCCACTGCGGGTACTGCCCCCACTGGTTTTCGTCGGGTTGGCAGGTTGTTGCCAGTGGTTGGGCCGCCACTCGCCTGCTGGTTGTTGTTGCCGTCGGCTGGTTGGCCGCCACCCCTCCCCGTCCCTTTCCACCATTAATTTTTCCTTTATTGTTATGGTTTGACCCCCGTTTTTACCATTATTGTTGCGGTTTCCAGTCCCACCCGAACCAGATTTTTTTGGCTGAAAATCAGTGGAAAAGGAGTTGGTGGAGACGAGGGCATTTCCGGCGTTTGTTGCCTGCTTTGCTTTGCGAGTTTCCTAAAGAATCAACCTCGAATGAGCCTCGTAAAATGGAGGCAATGAATTACTCTGCTGAATGAACGTAGCGACTCCATCATACTATTCATTCAATCGGGCAATTAGTTGAAGAACCAACCGTTGATTTATTACCGGCGAACCAACGTTGGACAGTTGGTCTGCACGCATATTCAATTCTTGACAATAGGCGGACACATTTGAGAAGTCATCCAAGTTAACGTTGGTAAATTGGTGTTCAAGATATACAGCCATAAAAAGTTTGTTATCTTGAAAAATGTTTTGTAAACGTTCCCACGCCCATTGAGTCGTATAGTTTGGCTCTAATATGGTATGCAACAGGTCGTTGGAGATAGTGCCATAAATCCATTGAAAGATTATAGCATCTAAACGGGACCATAACTTTTTGTTTACCTCAGTGGTGTCCGATGATGACTCAGAAGGTATGATATGGTCTATTACCTCATATGCACGACAATGAATTTTGAATAATTCCGCCCAAGAGGTGTATTACCCTTTTTCCATCTCTAGTGTTATGGAAATAATGTTATTGGCGTTATTGATGGCAAGAGCTGGATGCAATTTTTTTTCGACCATAGTTTTTCAACAAAAAACAACACAAGAACAAAAGAAGGGGAGACTAGTGTTGTGGGATTGGTGGAAGAGTATGAGATAACCCTAAGTGTCGACTAGGGTTTTGAAATTGACAAGAGGAGAAAAGTGGGTGGCCGACCAGTTTGTGGGTAGTGGTTTAGGGTTTAGGTCTAGGTATGTGAGTGTTAGGCTTTTGTTGGAAAATAACCCTAATGTGTGGCCGAAAAAAGAATTAAAAGGGAGATAGAAAAAAGAGAGAATTTCAGCTAAGAGGAGGCCGAAAAGGAGGAGAAGTTTAGGGCAAAAAGATTTGCGGCTCTTGATACCATGTAGGAAATTGATTCCTTGATTTATTTCATTTCATAGACAAATATATATACAAGTATACAAGGCTAACATTAAGGAAGACTAATCTAATCATCCTACATTAAGTTATACTAATTTACAATCAAATCTTAATCATAATAAATTAAGATATTACAAAATATATGATTTGAGATAATTATGGGATGAACCAAAATTATCCTAACATGGATATCTATTAATTGATACATAGTTTGTGAAAATTAATACTTTAAAAAGCAATTATTATTTCACTTGAGATATTTTTAAAATTTTATGAATACTTTACCTACAGTAGTTCAATGATTAAAATAATATGAATAAAATTTGATAGCCGAACAGACCATGGCCAGTACATGTTTTCTAATACTTTATCGAACAAAATTGATATTGAGTAATTAGTTTGTTTGTGCTTATGGCATACGATTGCATTGGAAAACCACTATCTTAGATAAGAGTTTTATTCAGAATTAGGAACACTTACATTTTGAATCTAATACTAATCAAGTATTTTTGTTGTGTGAAAAGTAATTATTTAAATTCTGTACATAATTTATACTAACAAAAAATGTAGGGTGTAATTGTAACACGCTATTGATACATTGCAACAAACATTAGTTGGGCGGCACTGTTTTTGTGTGTGTACACGGTGAGAAGTGTAAACAATCACAATATTACACGATGTATGCTTCCAAGCTTGTGTGATTAGTTGTTCAAAGTTGTAGGTAAACAAAGATTGATACTTTTTAAATTTAATCATATGATTGATTTACTGTTATCCTCCCACGCGACAATTATTTCATATTTCAATTAAAAGTATCAATTGTTTGGTTTATTTTGTAAATTTAGCAAAAAGTCTTCAGAATATAGAAATTGTCACTCTCGGATGAAAATACATTACCATAATAATTATGTCTCTTGTCCCTCTGTTAGTGTTTATCCTCTTAGTAGCTTTCTTTATAACAAAAACAAAAGTTAACTATGATATGATATCAAACATTGTCACCCACGAATGACAATACATTACCATAATAATTATGTCTCTTATCTCTCTATTAGTGTTTATCCTCTCATTAGCTTTCTTTATAACAAAAACAAAAGTTAACTATGATATGATATCAAACTATCCTCTTAGTAGCTTTCTTTATAACAAAAACAAAAGTTAACTATGATATGATATAAAACATTATCACTCGCGAATGACAATACATTACCATAATAATTATGTCTTTTGTCCCTCTGTTAGTGTTTATCCTCTTAATTAGCTTTCTTTCTAACAAAAACAAAAGTTAACTACGATGTAATTGATAGAAAAATATTGTAATTATTTAGTCATAATTTTAATTGACTAAGATATATACCTACCATATATACAATATTATAATCAATTACAATTATGACTAAATAATTACAATATTATTCTACCAACAATATCAAACATGACGCTTCGCGCAGATAGATCTTTGCCGGGGGAGATTGGTGCCCCTTGAGGTATGCCCTTCCGGTGGGTTCTTCCTTTATTTGTCTTTTCCATCCAGTGCCCGCCTTTGCGTCGAAAGTCTTCGTCTTCGATCTCTCTTCGCAACGCATTTGTTGGGCTAAGACTTTCTCTCGACATCTTTCTTTTATTGTTGTCATTGATCTCATATCTATAAGCAGGGGGGTCTGCGTTCACTAATGTGGGAATTCGAGGTCTCATGAACTACTTCATCATATAATAATTCAAAGAAATTGCAATAGAAAAGAAATAAGGGAGGTCCCCCCTCCCCCCCCCCCCCCCCCCCATTTTTTTTTATTGAAATGAAAAATATCCTTATTCCAAATTGTTGAATATTAAGAATATGAAATTTATAATTTTGATGTTCAAGATTTGACCGGTCTAATTATAAATACTTCCGCTTAAAGGTTAAAAGTTGAGAACTGACCAAACGTAACTTCATATCTTCTCAAACCGAAGGTTTGAAGTTCGAACCAATTCCAATTTAAAATCTTAGGACTGAGGTTAAAACTTCAGCCTTGAGATCTCAAGTTTAATTCTAAAATGGTTAAAATTTAAATAACTAATAAATTTAATTATTATTTCTTAAATAACGGATTTCATTTTTTTTTATTTCTTAAATGACGACTGTTCAAGCGGTTATTTGTGCACTTAATCCTCAATGCTTTGGGTAGACTAAATGGGCTGGATCTCGACGTACGTAGCTACAACATCCATCCGGGCCTTCAGGTAGTGGACCTAGCCCATGAACTTTGAGTCGGTTCTTTCAGGGTCCGAATTTCATCTCTCATGTCAATAAAGGCAGCCCAATAGTTATTGGGAACATATACTAAAACAACAAATTATCGTTGCACAATTTTAGTGTTTGCAGTAAAATCATCAAGTGTGTTATCGGAGATTTTGCACGAAGTACAATGGTAATTAGCCAATTTCCTAAATTTTTGTATTGATTATAATTTTAGGGTTTCGTAATTGAACATTAGTCTGAATTATTGGGTGTCTGTGTGTAGGTGTATATGGATTATACTCGTGATCATATTAATTTAATGACGATTAGGTATATATGGATTATGCTAATGATGATTAGGTGCTCATGATTTTGTATTATTGTTCAATATAAATTTGGCTTCTTATATTGGGGTTTACCAATCTTTGATTTTGCTGCATGCTAGTACTTGTTTTAGGATTGGTTTGATACAACTACATTATGCAAACCCTGGCGATACCTACCTATAGAGTTAAATTAAAATAAAAAAAGTACTTGTGACGTTGACTAAGATGTGTTCTTGTTTGTATGCTAGTACTTTTTTTCTTTAGGAATGGAATATTTATGACATCCCATATGCATTAATGGTTCTACTTGGGGGCAAACTTATGGTCTTTTAGAGAATTGCTACGTGTATGAAGTGCTTATATGGAATTGACTTCCGTCTGCAGTCTTCTTAGAACCTGGACTTCTTTTATGACGTGTACAATATATGAGGCCAAAGTTGGTTTAGGCACTTCTGTGATGATCTTTAGCTAATGCACTTAAGCTTAGTTAGCCTCCGTAGTATCTGTATCAAGTGCTATGTGTAGCTTCCGCATATGAGCCTACAGTTTGTTTAGGCGCTTCGGTGCTCTCTGTAGCTTCCATTGCACCAAGTCTATTTGTAGGGTGGTTGAAGTACACAGCAAAAATTTGAATCTTTTGTTTTTAGGGACAGGGGGAGCCAGCTCCATTTCATTGATATATTTATATTTTTTTGATAAGTAACTTGATATTGAATGCTGATATGAACATCTGTGTACAACAAAAGTAGTTCTCACAGATTATCTAGAGAATTTATAAAGTTGACCCTGGCATCTACATTGTAACAATCGTGTATGTCTTCCATATTGGTCAAAAGTAAAGAAATACAACTAAACTTAAGACTACATTCAGTCTCCTTCTGTTCTTTAAAATTCTTGACTTTCTCTCTTTCCATATAATCCACCAAATTGTCTCTCAAACCTACTTTTTGCCATCCTTGTAGAAGCTCCAATGTGTCTCTTGGCTTTATCCACTCTAAACCCAAAATGTTGAAAGACATGTAGCTGGGCATTATCAACTTTAAACCCAAAATGTTTAAGACATGTCCCGATGCTCTGCAGTAATTTTGTAATGCAAAAATAAAAATGAAATATAATTTGTGTCTTTTGACTGCTCTTCACAGAGGGCATCTATTACAGATGGTCAGCCCTCTTCTTTGCATGTTTGTTTGTGTTAAACATGCAATCTTGCCTACTACCCAAGCAGAATACTGAACCTTATAGGGGGGAATTGCTATGCCAAATCTGTTTCAAGGCCACTTAAGTGTGGCACTCTATGTATTATAAGCCCATTTCACTGATTATATACCAAAGTGGCATTAAAGGTACCATCTTGAGTGGTGGTTCTACCATAGCTATGTAATCAAGTTTTCCCAATCATCTATACAAATCGGTGTATTTTCTACATTAAAAAAATATGGAACAAAAAAGATCTTTTAATACATCTAATCGCAGTTTCATTGTCATGTAAAGATGTCCTACTGTGGAGAAGGCTACCATATCCACATCAAGGTGACAGGTTTCGAACCTATGGCCATCAAGTTGGGTCACCCGATCCTTGATTCTTTCCTTAACAATAGCTGCCAGTTATCTTAACACAACTCTGGCTAATCGGCTTCCAGTCTTTTCAAAATTTCCAGAAGTTATATGATTGTGTCTGGTCCTCCAAATTGCTTTGATCTCCTTGTTGATTCTGTGGTGATTGCATCTGCACTCTATCCAGTATCACTTGAGAGTCGAGACACATCACACCGAAAGTGAGATTCCAAAATCGTGTTGTATATAGGAAATGTTGCAAAATGTGATCAGTGTTCTCCGACCATTCCTTAGTGAAACAAAACAATACCATTAAAATTCTCCTTCTTTCCCTTTAACTAGTATTCATTTATGTGCACTGCACGTATATCCATGACAATTAGTACAAAATTTGTATCCTGTGAATGAAAGCTAATTCACTTCTTGTTACCCACTAATTTAGTGAACATTCTATAAGAATGAGTATGCCCCTTTATAGGCACCCAAATTATAGCTTAGCGCTCAATCAAGTGGTGAAAACTATGGGAGAGACCATGATTCAAATTGTAGCCGAGACAAAAATAATAGTTGATTTATTTCCATTCTTCTAAGCGGTAAGTAGAGTTACTCGGTATGTGCTAGTCGGGGTAGTACGTACCAATGGAATAGTCGAGGTGTAAAGGGACTCTGACACCGCCGTGATCAAAGAAAAAAAAGCATGTCCCCTTAATATAATTCCTTTCCACAAACCAACTCCATGTAAATTTGCAGTTTCTCCCTTTTCCTCTACTCTATTTCAAGTGTCAGCGGGTCACCTGTAATATAAAGATATTTCCAGGTGTTTTACTCAGGAAAAAAGAATTAGACCCGCACGAGAAAGAGTTTGTTAAGACATGAGTCAACAGGATAACTCGAACTCAAGACTTTTGTTTTCTCTGATATGATGTTGACTTGTGTATCACCTCATCTAAAACTAAAGTTGTTAAGAGTGGAATACTTTTATTTTTTGGATTATGTTGTAACAACTTGTTAGCAGGAGATATGCTCATTATTAAATCTGTGTTGCTCATTCCCAAATGTATATATGGTGTTAGAGAATATTTATTTTTCCACTTTGTTCCCTGCGTTCTATGTATGTATGACAGTTATACTGATTGTGCCCTTGATACGTCTTCTGATTCTTAGGTGTATTTGCTTATGCACTTAATATCGTTATTTAATAATTTTTACCTGGTTGCAGGCAACTCTTGCTGATTCTTTCCTGGCAGATCTGGATGAATTGTCCGATAATGAAGCTGATGTTGCTGTGAGTACATCTTTTTCACTTTTTGTCACTCATTAGTCATCTCGGTTTCTTCATTTTCTGTTTTCCTCCGTGTTTTTTATGGTTAGGGTTGGGAATCTTGGAGGAGCAGAAGAAAATTGTGGGTGGAGGATTTTGGCCATTCGGTTATCAGATTCCTTTCTTATCTTCGTCTAACTTGGACCGAATTTTCTCCTCTTCATTTAATCAGGACGAGGAGAATCTTGATGCTGATCAGATGGAGGAAGATGGAGACTTGGCAGACATAGAAGCACTTAATTACGATGATCTAGATAATGTGTCCAAGCTGCAAAAATCACGTCGCTACATTGACATAATGCAGGTTTATACAGACCTTATGATCTTTAATATCCTTACATCATGTCCCCCGGTTATGCTTACAAAAAGATTCCCCAATTAAAACCACATGGACTGCACTTAAGTTTTTTTACATTATATTTTGTTGTCCAACTGTAGATGCCTTTTTTTTTTTTTGAGATTGTATAGATGCCTTCTTCTTCTCGATTTGAATTTAAAGGTCTTGTATGCTTTTTAACTCTGAAGTCTAGAGTGGTGTATTCTCTATTCCCGTTGCCTTTGCTCTTTTGTCCTGTGTCATTTCTGCTTATATCACGTGAGCATGGATGGGCAAGCGAGAATGTGAGATAATCTCTGTATCTTTTTATTTCCTTCTGGGTTGAAAGTAGAGGTTAAATGTCCCATGTGTTAGTTTGAAATTTGGAACTATTTATTCTGTTTTCTTCTTATTCTTACCCTCCCCTATCCCATTTTTTCTACTGTGCTGGGAGTAATTTTTCAAATGGTGATATGCTATTAATGCTGCAGAAAGTTGAAGATGCACTTGAGAAGGAGTCTGATATCACGAATAAAGGTGTTGTTCTTGAACATGATCCAGAGTATCAATTGATAGTAGACTGTAATGTCTTGTCAGTTGACATTGAGAATGAAATCGTTATAACCCACAATTTCATACGCGACAAGTATCGATTGAAATTTCCTGAGTTAGAGTCACTTGTTCATCACCCAATTGATTATGCTCGGGTTGTTAAAAAGATTGGAAACGAAATGGATCTGACTCTTGTTGATTTGGAAGGACTGCTACCCTCAGCTATCATCATGGTTGTGTCTGTTACGGCATCAACTACGAGTGGCAAGCCATTGCCTGAAGACGTTTTACAGAAGACAGTCGAAGCATGTGATAGAGCCCTTGATCTTGATTCAGCAAAGAAAAAGGTTCTTGATTTTGTTGAGAGTCGAATGGGATATATTGCTCCCAATCTTTCTGCTGTAGTTGGGAGTGCAGTTGCTGCAAAACTTATGGGTACTGCTGGTGGTCTCTCGTCATTGGCAAAAATGCCTGCTTGTAATGTCCAGCTTCTTGGTGCCAAAAAGAAGAATTTAGCAGGGTTCTCCACAGCAACCTCCCAATTTCATGTGGGTTATATTGAGCAAACAGAATTATTTCAGAGTACACCTCCTTCCTTAAGGATGCGAGCCTGTAGACTGCTGGCAGCAAAATCTACATTAGCGGCACGTGTGGACTCAATCAATGGAGACCCGATTGGAAAAACCGGAAGATCTCTTAGGGAAGAGATCCGTAAAAAGATAGAGAAGTGGCAAGAGCCACCTCCTGCAAAGCAGCCAAAGCCTCTTCCAGTTCCTGATTCTGAGCCTAAGAAAAAGAGAGGTGGCCGTCGGCTGAGAAAGATGAAAGAAAGGTATGGATGTTTCCATTTCATCTCATGTGAGCTACAGTTTCCAGAGTTATAAATGGTGAATCACATGTTTTTTGCTTGAAATAAATGTTTTCTGGTATTTCATCAGATATGCTATCACGGACATGCGGAAGCTAGCAAATAGGATGCAGTTTGGAATACCTGAAGAAAGCTCCCTAGGTAAACAACCAGCTCAATGAAACCCCTAACCTTCTAAATAAAATTAAAGTTCCAGAGTGAAGACCAATAAGTGAAAATGGAAAAGTTTGGTTAAAACGGTACTCGAATAAATGCCTGTATTTAAGTATGGTTGGTGGTGATTGACGGCCATGTTTTGCAACTGCATATTTTAATCTTTGATGCACATTGGAGTACATAACTCCTGCAAGTGAAATAATTGTTCTGCACTTAATAGTGCATCTGGCTGTTTGATTGCACAGAACTTAAAGGGCATCCCGGTGCACTAAGCTCCCGCTATGCGCGGGGTCTGGGAAACGGCTAGACCACAATGGTCTATTATACGCAGCCTTACCCTGCATTTTTGCAAGGGGCTGTTTCAACCGGAAACAACCGCTCTACCTACCAAGGTAGGTAAGGTCTATGTACACTCTACCCTCCCCAGACCCCACGTTGTGGGATTTCACTGTGCATGTTGTTGTTTCAACGGCTTGAACCCGTGACCGCCTGGTCACATGGCAACAACTTGACATGTTACTCCAACGCTCCCCTTCTGATGTCACAGAACTTATTAAAGCAAAATGCTTGTAGTTGTACCTATTCATGGAAATCCTTTTTCTTTGGGTAGTCTAAAGATTAGGTATATAATGCTTGTTAGTAAAAATAGCAATTTCTTGCTAGTATTCACAGATTTTATGAGATGAGAGGACTCGAACTTAGTCTGAGATTGTCAACTGTTGGTGGCTTTTACGGTAGGATTTTGTTTTTAAGAATTTCATGCTAATTATTGTTAGTGTAGATCAGGTATAATGTTGTTCTTCACTTATATTTGATCTTTCCTGGTAACTAGGGGATGGACTAGGAGAGGGCTATGGCATGCTTGGTCAAGCTGGAAGTGGCAAGTTGCGTGTATCAGTTGGTCAAAGCAAGCTTGCTGCCAAAGTGGCAAAGAAGTATGTCTCTCTTCTCTTCTCTTTTCCCAGAAAAGTTCTCAATTGTTGAACATTGATGACCAGTGAATTTTGCAGCATATGGGGCTCTCAATAATTGTGTTATTAACTTTGTCTGTCTTACGCCTCTCTGTTTCTCATTGCTTGACAATTTGCCAGATTCAAGGAGAAGAGTTATGGAAGCAGTGGTGCTACATCAGGCTTGACTTCAAGTTTGGCCTTCACTCCTGTGCAAGTAAGCTCTTTTTACTGTTTAATTAGTTATTGCTGTTGCATTCTTGGCAATCAACTATCATATACACGGGATTTTCTTAGGCACTGCATGTGGAGTCAGAAGGCTGAGTTGTTCGACTCTTATGTTTCATGTTATGTTTTAAAACTCTGTATACAATTGTTCTATGAATTATTCTAATGCTGTCCCTTTCCAGCTTAAAACTTGTCTTTCCATGATATCTGCTGCTTCAATCTTGGTAGGTTCTATACCAAAAAAATTTGGTCAAGTTGTTCTTCCTGCATGGTAATAAGAGGGGCATCTTTAGTTTTATCAAAGCAAGAACAAACCATGAAGCTGACGTTTATTGGTCTTTATTTTATACTTTCTTGGGAGTACCTTTTGTTTAGGTCTTCTGTGCAGGAGCACCTACCTGTTTTGTCAATAATAATACTGTTTACTCATCAGAAAAAAAAATAGCTCATTTATCAAAAGGTGCCAACTCCACTTAGATATTAGTTTTGATTACTTAGCATACGCGGTAAGTCTTATCTGTAATCTGGTAGGTTACCCTGCCTCCAATTATTAGCAGCTGGCTTTCTCTCACCTGTAGGAACTAGGAATGACTAGCAAACAGAACCTTATATGAAATTCGCAGACTGTGTGTTTGACCTTAACTTATAGGTTTAGGGATCTTGTTAACTTGTCTCGCTTATGACATTCACAAGTAGCATTAGGTGATCATTGTTCATGTGAGCCGAGTGTCTTTCGGAAACAACCTCTCTACTTCCACGAGGTAGGGGTAAGGTCTGCGTACACTTTACCCTCCCCAGACATGACCTGTGGGATTACACTGGGTATATTGTTGTTTCCATTCAAAAGGAGGAATGGAAACATGGTGACTACCATGGTCCAGAGCTTCCATGAAATAACTTAATGGTGTTCCATGATGCATCATCTGCTGAATAAACGTCTAGATTTTATTTTCTAGGTTGTTTCCCTATATGCCTATCTATTTGGAAAATGAGGGGAAGCATACTTGATTTGTGAATAGGGAGTGACTTTCTTGACTGTCCAGTCTTTACCAGTCAAGCCACACCCTCACAACATGTTAGAAGTTTTTCTAAAACCTTCTTCAATTTGGTCATGGCATTCATTAGCTTGCAGTAGTTATTGCGAAGGTCATGCTGTTGGAATGATATTGTTTGGCGAATTATGCTCTACTACTACTTGACACAGTGAAAGTAATTTGAAATAACATCATTTTAGCTTGCTGCTGTTGGACTGATGTTGTTTGGCGAATCATGGTCTATTTCCACTTGACACAGTGAAAGTAATTTGAAATAACACCATTTTTTTCAAACAAAGAAATGGTGTTATTTCGAAAAACAAAGTAATGGTGTTTACACTGAAGTGAGAGCTCAAATAAAGAGAATGCTAAACCTAATGGGTTGTAGTTTTGTAAACCAAGAGACAAAGAAGGGACGTAAGATGAGAGACTTTCAAAGATAATTAGGGAACAACTAGAATAATAATCCTTTAAAATGAAATGAAGAATGATTAAAAAACTATTATAATAGAGTAAATTTTCTCACTATTTTCATCCGGTCACTTGTGTTATCATGTTGTCTAGTACTCATGGTGTAAGGTGGTGTCAAACTGGTCCAGTATAAGAAATTCCTGGCTGCTTATATTTTAGAGACTGATCCTGATGTACTGGATAACAATTAGTGGTGAGTTATTGAAGCAATAGGCTTCTCAAAATAGAGAATATTATCAAACCATTTATAATAATTTAGTTTTCCTCTTATTTTCATCCAGTATCACGTCTGTTATCATGGGGTGCTATCAAGAGATTATAGGTGTGAAACATGGGGAGTGACGATTTTAAAGGTGGACGAGGTAAACCTAAAATCACATGGAAAGAAGTTGTTTGGAAAGATCTACCGTCTCTTCGAACCCACAGACTTAGTGAAGAATAGGGTACAATGAAAGTAAAAGGTCTATATAGGCGATATTTCGTTTTAGTTTTTTTTTTTGTTGGTAGTCATTTTAGAATTTTTTAGTCATTTTAGTATGTGTACTTTAACTCTCCTATACTTCATGGTTACTTCAGTTTCGTCAGGGATTTATATGTCGGAAGAAAATAGAGAATTTTTAGTACTTCTAATTTTATGTAGTATAGACATCAGATGAGCTTGAATAGAGTAACATGACCATCGAGGATTCATATAGCTGATCCAATTATCCACAACTTATTTGAAATTGACTTGTATCACTTGTGTTATGATCACATGGTCTAATAATCATGGTGTTAGGAGGTGGCGAGTTAGTCCACCATCATAAAGACATTTGGTGCTTATGATTTGGAGAGGTATCATGATTGAAGACTGGATAACAGATAGTCAGTAATTGAAGGCAAACAAGCCTTCTTGAATGGTTTAGGAGGATGTAATTCTAGGTATAACACTGATGAGGTTATTTTAAGGAGTTATATTCTTGTTTATGATGCCACTGGTAGAGGAGACAATTTGGACCCATAATTTTGTGATCCTCCCAACCCGCCCAAGGTTGAACAGGTTGAATTAACAATTAATAAGCAAATGGGTCAGAACGGGTTATATCCGCTCTGACCTGTTAATAGGCCAGGTAAATGGTTCATAATGAGGTGACCCCACAGGTTGGAAAACAGTCCAGCCCAACGGGTTAGAATGAGGTTTTCAAATTTCAACTGGTCTCCCCAATTTTCTTCACTCCATTGAAGAAGCCCAAGGAGGAGGAAGGAAACTCTTCATCACCAGTGCTTTCGCTGGTGGACTCCGCCGAAGTCACTGCTGATCCTTCTCCCACCGCCTCTCTTTCATTCACCCATTCTCTAATGTCACCATACTCTATCTGTAATCCATACCAAGATTATATAAAGAAACACCAATCTCTTTAGAAGTTTGGGCCACCTCACAGCGACATGACTATCTATTCAGTTTAAGCAACAAGCTATTCTTAATTCTTCGGGAATATGATGTGCAATAGCGAAATGATTTGGGACAGCATGAATACTTTTTTTTTAATTGTTCAACGTAAAAGTATTCATTTCGTCCCAAATCTTTGCGAAGGCATAGCAGGATCAGAATGTAATTTATGGTTACTCTGATTTTTGCTAAATAATATCATAATGTAAGTGGTTGGGGATGAGGTCGTCTGCATCTGCACTTCTTAAAGTTTTAAAGTTGCTCCGTTACACTTGTAATGTCAGTTTCTGATTTGGTTATTTATTGAGATTATCTTGGTCTAATTCAGTTGATCTTTTTATTTCCTTCCTCATTTTCTGTTTTTCTGTACTTCTGTCTTTTGTGTTGGTTATCCTGATGCTAGCTATAATGTCAGGGGATCGAGCTATCAAATCCTCAGGCGCTTGCAAATCAGCTTGGCAGTGGAACTCAAAGCACCTATTTCTCGGACACTGGAACGTTTTCTAAGATTAAGAGAACATGAAGCAAACGTACTGGTGCTAGTGTCCAGGTTCTTTCCCATTCAGTGTAGTAAGGATCTGTAATGAATATGCAAATTGTTTGATACATCAGATGTAGCATATATGTACATCAGAATTAACTAGACCTGCGAACTTATTATTCTCTACTGTATTGTCGCCTGTCCAAATGATTTTAACTGTCGTCTTTGGTTAATTGAATGGTATCGAAAAATCCAAAAAACTGCAACTCGTTGTTCCTCATCCTAACAAGTGGATTTGGAATGGTGCTTTCTTTGCATCAGCTTGAAGTTGATTCTGTTATTTTATTTGAGCTCGGAAAAAAATCATTTAGCAGTTGTTCTCCCTCGTATGTGCTGGTCATGGCTCAACTTGCTCGACGTTTTGTACCACACTACCGCCCTAATATTTCTTTTTCTGCTTGTTAATAAAGACTTGTGATAGGATCAGTCGATTTGTGCTAAATGTTATCAGAAAGAATTGCACAATGTATTTTTTTGTTGTTCAAAGTGAAGGGAAAAGGAAAAAGAAATAGGAGGAAGAGGGAAAAGTGTACAAGTGCCATCCAATGTAGAAAATAGATATTCGACTCGTAACAGGACCAATATTATCGAGTTATGACCAAAAGCACTGTACAAAGCACTTTAACAATGGTGATGATGAAAGGGAAAAACTAATCATATACACACTCAATTATCTGATTGGACCTCGTACACGTATGGCTTCTGCCTTTCCTCGTTTCATGATTGAAATTTGTCGTACCCCCTACTACTTTCGGTTCTTTCTCCACTACTAATGGGGTATGAGACTCCTAGAACCAAAATTCAGGAACCAGGGACAGTTCTGAAGTGCTTGGTTGTAGGATTGTTATTATTTCTTCCTCTGTTTCATAAAGAATGAAGGGGACGGGGATTACATCTTTCTTTTAACAAATTAGATAACTATAAATCAATCACTTGTATAAAAAATACATTATTGAAACTTATATACAATTAAAAGCATTTCAAAGACGCATAAAAAAAGTTTTAACAAAAGATTTGATTCCAAAATAGTAGTAGTGTTTTATAAAATGGAAAAGAAGAATTGTGATTTCGGTCAGCATGACAATTTGTGGGAGTGTAATGGAAATAGGACCGGCACTCCATGCTTTAGTGGAATAATATGTATCTTGTAGAACTAAAACCGATGTGACAGAAGAAGTCATTATGGAATATAGTTTATACAAATGGTATATGTGGCCCGGGGCTTCAGTTACGGGTTCAGTTGAACTCAGTAGCTTTAATCCAATCTCCAATTTTATCATATATATATAATAATAATAATAATAATAATAATAATAATAATAATAATAATTTAGAATTCAATAATTATAAAAGACTAAAATTTTTGGAGCCATAAGCTTCAAATCTTGGTCCTGCTTCCCTTGTATTATTGCATTGTGGGTTACCTAGTACTGAACTGCCTTTGCTTCCTCTGCAAACAAAGACAACGAAAGTATATTTGCATCTTATCACTTTCCATTCCTCTTATATAGTTATAACTTATAAGCATGAAACTCCACTATCACTTCCCCAACTGAATATTAAAATTCCCAACCAACACAACTGAAGATTGCCGATCATTAAGTCCGAACAAATTATTTAGTAAAATTAAGTAAAGAGAAAACAGTTAAATACACCCTATGTTATACGAAATATCTTAGTTTTATCCTCCATTATATTGTAAGGTTATTCATATCATTACAGTCTTATATTTTTCTTGACCCTAATGGAGCTCCAACGTGAAGCATAATTTAAAATGACATAGTCAAACATAGAAGGTGTGAATTTGGACCTCTTTTCCTGACAAGTGCCCATTGACATTGGAGCTTAGGTATAGTCAAGAGCAAATACGAAAATATTGGAATAAAAAGGGAAAGAGAGTGTGTGTGTGAAGCAAGTAAATGCAAAGAGCACACTAATTTACTCTTCAAGGCACGCCAAGAATAATATTTCTAGATCCCCTAGCACTAGGGGGTGGTCCAATTAGATGCAGTTATTTATTACCCTATGGTTAGTTTCCTTTAAGTTGGTCAATACAACTGAAATTGCATGACCTATATTATAGGATTAGTTATCAGGGGATGCACTACTAATCGAAATGAGATTGCTAGCTCGTATTTTTCATGTCTCAACTTGTTACATCTCACTTCTTGAGCATTAAATAAATTGATTTTCCTCAAAAAATTTAAATGCTTTCGTTGTTACATTGATATGAGGAAAATTGCTATAATACCGTTTGTAGTTTAGCTCTCTCTAATATTTCAAAGATAGATGGAACTTGTTATTCGGTTAGCAAGGTACTCGATTTGAAATCAAGTTCTTAGCTAGTGTCTTATTAATTTTAAAGGAGATTAGACATTAGAGTCGGATATGGGTTAAAGTAATGGACAGATCTGTAAAGGAAATTGAATATTTAAAATTGGGGGCAGGTTATTTGATTTTGAGCTTGTCACGAGGGACAAATTTGTGCAATAGTATAACAATAGGAATGTAATTGAACGAGTACTTCAACATACGATATATTTAAACTATTTCAAATAGTATAAGGGTATATTTGATCATTTTCCGTTATAAAATTTTGAGAGGTAATATCCATAAAAAAAATTCTTAAGCCAGGTGTAGTAACATTGTGCTCCGCTTTCTTGCAAGCTATATCCTTGTTCTTAACCATCAAAAATTGTGATGGGATAAATGTTACACGTATTCTTTTATCCTTTAATCAAACTTCTTGAATTGGAGTCTTAAAATTTTAAAAAATCTTGGTAGTAAGTACTTTTCCCTTTAAAAGCTTTTATGCGGTGCTAAATTTGTGTTAGTCAACTTCAAACGCTAATATCAAATATCGAATGGTAGTTAAATCTTTGTCATTGCACATGGCACTATATATAGTATAGAGTAGGTCCTGTACTAGGATATTCTAATGAGAGTTAACTTCCAATTTAGCAACCTTGTGTTGTTCTTTTGTTTTTTTTCTCTACTATTATAATCCCCGGATCAAAAAGAGTATTCAGTTAGCCATTTGCAATTCCTTAAGAAAATATTAATTACTAAAAAAAAAATTTGACTAAATTATTTCTAATTAAATAAATATTAGAATTTGATCATATAATACTTAATAGGGATAAATCTAAAAAAATAAAATTTATTTTTTTTATTTGATAAATGAACATTCTTTTTGACGGAAGAAAATAAGGTTAAGTGAACAATTTTTTTTTATCACAAGGAAGTATGTACTATGTAGTGGGGATCTGTACTTGTACCTTTTGCTAGATTTTTATCAACTTATCAATTCTGCAATTGACAAGAGGCAGAAAGAAGCCAAAATTGTCCAATCGTGGTGTCAACATAGTTGAGCAGTAGCATGTTCCATAAAGTGGGGAAAGTCCCAAGTTTTAAACCAATGAAGCACATGATGCTATGGCCTTAGCATTAATAGTGACTTTTTTGTACCAACACTTGCATAGATAAGCCTAAGGGACAATTGATTTGTCAGTGGCAAAGTTAAAGTATTACTACTCCTATTGATTATGACACATTTTTTAGTTTTTACTCCGTGTTTGATATTCATATTGAATTTCGATTAATTTGAATTTACGTTATATAAAGCTTATTTAAGGAAGAATGTCCCTAATAAAAACTTTTCATACTCAAACCCCAAACCTCTATTCGGACCTCTACTAGGGATAGAGCTAGCCGAAAAAAGAAAAAAAAGACTTAGCTAAAAAGAAGTACATGATAAGAACCACGCTCTACTATGTTAGTCCAGCTTAGCTGGAAGAGATTCTAAGCGAGAAGCAGTCCTGAACCGGAGCCACATTTTATTGGACGATCATGATACTTTTCAAAAATTGAAATTCTTGATCAATGGAGGAACAATATCACTATTTTTGTTCAATAAGACACCAAAGTGTTCTCATTCCTTTGGAAGATCGCTTGTAAAGTATCCTAGGTAGTTCTCTAAGCACCGATTAACCACCTCCCTCACAGTTTGTCATCCGAGGATTCGATTATTTTTGTATGATTTCTCTTGCACTGTCCTTTCCAATGGGTTTCGAAGATAAAAATCATTTATTGATTATCCCATAAGCTGACCTAGGTAAATCCATGAGATAAATGATTGATTACAAATATTTAGGATATATTTTTCTTTTCTCTATAAAGGCCCAACTTCCTTAATAGAACAATTAATTCCATTTTGATCATTGACATCTTTAAAAAGAATGAAACTAAGGATATTACATAGCTATCACGCACCAAGGGTGGTCCCTATGGACAAGGGGACAAGTGAATCATCGCTTAAGATGATGGATATTACGTATCCATCGTCTTAAGGATGAAATGATCTTATCCATCTCATCATACTTTTGTTGGTGATTGTGACACATTTAGCTAGCTAGCCGGTTCTTTAGATTATGCTAAAGAATCTAGGAACAACTTTTCCTTGCAAAAAATCTTTATGTACGTAACACAAATTTTATGGCAAATGCATAGATAGCCCCTTTAAGTTGAAATAATCACCAGATAACTGTCTTAATTTTGTCAATGACCAAATAGACACATCTATTTGATATATTTGAAAGATTTTATTGCACTATTAGTACAGTTCGACCTCTTATAGAATATAGTTTTCGTTATATACACCATCAAAGTAGGAAATATTTTACAGTATTAGTCACTCAAAAAATATCTACAACTACATATTATAGGTAGGTCTCCTCACAATGTGAAATTTATAATTTCAAAAATAAGATTGGTGTCTTGCTACAATAGATAAAGGTGATCAAATGATATAAAAATTCATTATGCAGATGGTGTATATTATACGATTCAGATCCTTCTTTAGTTTTATTTAGTTTTATTGGCATTGTTTCCTTTCCCTTTTCATAGTTCTTGTTAATTTGTGCTTTAGTATTAGTTTTCGTGTATGTTAACGTTAGCCTTTGACTAGTATTTTTTTTACATTAGTGGCTTTGGTGAATGATGGTAGACTAGGGTCATGTTCTCGGTCGGGGACGGAGGCGAGGGTTAGGAGGGGTAAGGGTAATGCTAGGCTGAGAATAGGGTCTTGGAATATTGGAACTCTAATGGGGAATGCCATAGAGCTAGTTAAGATTCTTAAGAAGAGGAATATTAATATAGCCTGTTTCCAGGAGACCAAATGGGTAGGACCTAAGGCTAAGGATGTAGACGGGTATAAGCTATGGTTCTCAGGTAGGTCGAAGACAGGAATGGGGTAGGCATTTTGGTAGACAGTGAGCTAAGGGATCAGGTGGTAGAGGTTAAGAGGGTCAATGACAGGATGATGGCGATTAAGTTGGTAGTTGGAGGGTGCACTATGAACATTATTAGTGCGTATGCGCCGCAAGCGAGCTTGAAAGAGGAGGAGAAGAGGCATTTTTGGAAAGATTTGGACGAAGTGGTAGGAGGTCTACCAACCACTGAGAAGTTATTTGTAAGAGAGGATTTTAATGGACATATCGGGACACTTCCAGGGGGTTATGACAACGTGCATGGAGGTTTTGGCCTCGGGGACAGGAACGGGGGAGGCGTCTCACTTTTGGAGTTTGCTAGAGATTTTGGGATAGTGATAGCCAATTCAAGGTTCCTGAAGAAGAAGGAGCATTTGGTGACTTTCCATAGTTCGGTGGCTAAGATGCAGATAGACTTTTTGCTCTTTAGGAAGGTTGATAAAGGTCTTTGTAAAGACTGCAAGGTTATTCCGAAGGAGGATCTTACAACTCCACATAAGCTTTTGGTGATGGATTTGGAGATCAAGATGGAGAAGAAGAGGAGGGTTGTGGATGACAGGTTAAGAATCAAATGGGGGAATTTGACCATGGCTAGTGCAAATGAGATAGTGGAGAGATTGATGGGCAAGGGGGCTTGGGGGAGTAGTGGGGATGCGATCGGAATGTAGGACAAGATGGCCAGTTGCATTCGAAAGGTTTCTAGAGAAGTGCTAGGGGTTTCGCGGGGTAACCGTGGTAGGCATCGAGGGGACTGGTGGTGGAATGGTAAAGTTCAAGAGAAGGTGGAAGCAAAAAAAGTGGTGTATGCGAAATTGGTAGAAAGTAAGGAGGAGGTGGAGAAGTGGACGAATAGGGAATTATATAAAATAGCGCAGAAAGAGAAAAAACTAGAGGTTACGACGGCGAAAACAGCGACTTTTGAACGTCTATATGTGGAATTAAAGGAAAAAGGTGGGGATAAGAAGTTGTACAGACTAGCCAAGGCGAGAGAGAGGAGGACCCGGGACTTGGATCACGTGAGGTGCATCAAGGATGAGGACGAAAAAGTGATGGTGGAGGACGCGCATATTAGACGGAGGTAGTGGTATTACTTTTATAAACTCTTGAGCGAAAAAAAAGATAGAGACATTGTGCTGGGAGATCTGGAGCACTCTGGTAGGTACCAGGATTTTGGGTATTGTAAAAACATTAAGGTTGAGGAGGTTCAGGGTGCTGTGCGCAGGATGCGCAGGGGACGAGCGACCGGACCTGATGATATCCAGTTGATTTTTGGAAAAGTACAGGCAGGGCAGGTTTGGAGTGGTTGACGGAGTTGTTTAACGTCATTTTTAAGACGGCGAGGATGCCCGAAGAATGGAGGTGGAGTACAATAATTCTTTTGTACAAGAACAAATGTGATATCCAGAGTTGCAACAACTATAGGGGTATCAAGATGCTAAGCCACACTATGAAATTTTGGGAAAGAGTCGTGGAGATGCGGGTGAGAAACTGAGTGTCTATCTCCGAGAACCAGTTTAGATTCATGTCGGGGCGGTCTACTATAGAAGCCATCCATCTTATTAGGAGGTTGGTGGAGCAGTATAGGGAGAGGAATAGAGACTTACATATGATTTTCATTGACCTCGAGAAGGCACACAACAAAGTCCATAAGGATGTTCTATGGAGATGTTTGGAGGTGAGAGGTGTACCTGTTTCATACACTAAGGCAATCAAGGATATGTATGATGGAGCCAAGACTAGGGTACAGACAATAGGAGGAGACTCAGAGCACTTCCCATTGATGATGGGCTGCACCAGGAATCAACTCTTAGCCCATTCCTATTTGCCTTGGTGATGGATGGACTGCCGGGACATATCCAAGGGGAAGTGCCATAGTGTATGTTATACACAGACGACATAGTCCTGATTGATGAGACCCGCAGCGGAGTGAATGCTAAGCTGGAGGTTTGGAGACAGACTTTGGAGTCTAAAGGGTTCAGGCTGAGTAGGACCAATACATAATACTTGGAGTGCAAGTTCAGTGACAGGAGAGACCTTGACACAGGCGTGGAGGTAAGGCTTGGTACTCAGGTCTTTCAAAAAAAAAAGAGATTGGGTACTTATCCAAGGGAATGGAGAGATTGATGACGATGCCACACATCGTATTGGATCAGGGTGGATGAAATAGAGGCTCACATCTGGAGTATTGTGCGATACAAATGTGCCACCAAAAAGTAAAGGCAAGTTCCATAGGGTGGTGGTTAGACCGACCATGTTGTATAAGGCGGAGTGTTGGCCGGTCAAGACTTCACACACCCAAAAGATGAAAGTTGCGGAGATGAGGATGCTAAGATGGATGTGTGGGCATACAAGGAGGGATAGAATTAGAAATGATGATATTAGGGACAGAGTAGGAGTGGCCTCGGTGGAGGATAAGATGCGAGAAGCTAGGTTGAGATGGTTCGGACACGTGCAGAGGAGAGACATAAATGCCGAGTGCGGAGGTGTGAAAGATTGGCTATGGATGGGTACAAGAGGGACATAGGTAGGCCGAGGAAGTATTGGGGAGAGTTGATTAGACGGGATATGGCGCAGGTGCAACTCACTGAGGACATGACCTTAGATAGGGGGTTATGGAGGACACATATTAGGGTAGAAGGATAGTAGGTTGTCCATCGTAGTCCTACCTATGCTTAGAAACTGGTAGTTGTAGTATTATTATTGTAGGCTCGCTTAACCTATCATATTGCCTTATAGTCCCTTGTCGTTTGATTTATGTTGCTATGTGTATTTTGTTTGTCTTATTTACTTGCATTAGCTATTGCTTCTTTCTTTTTCAGAATGCGCTGTCATGACTTACGCACTTTGTGTGTCTTACTTTGATCTGACTTGTGCTTTGTCTTGAGCCGAGGGTCTCTCGAAAATAATTGCTCTACCTATCAAGGTAGAGGTAAGGTCTGTGTACATTCTACCCTCCTCAGATCCCACTTTGTGGATTTCACTGTGTATGTTGTTGTTGTTGTATATAATTTAATTTCTATAGAAGAATGCTTCCCATCTTTTTTAAAATCACCGATTAATGCTTGTATAAAAAATTGCTAGTCGTTTTCTTTTAAGTCACATGATATAAAAAAATTTATTACACCGTGACGTGAGTACATAACATAATACTCTCTGTAAATTAAGTTTGAATGAGTCAAGGATGTTGCATCCTAAATTTCTAATGGGAAAAGCATGATATCCCTACTTAAGTGACTACACGGTACAAAGTTTCTTTCCAACTATAAATTAGTACTAAGAATTTGCATTAAAAATTTGTCAATAGTGTATAGAGGAGGCAAAATTCATTGGATCCACAGGAGTTAAACATATGTAGGGCATATGATAAGGGGAATACAACAAATAATAAGTCAGGTAGCTAGGGTATGAGTCTCCTATTAATGCAAAAATGTGTCCTTCACTCCATCCTTTTGTCCCCTTCCACTACATATTTTGTTTTATTCGTTGGATACATGTTTTTTCATTTTGGGGTATGACTAATTCGTAGTAGAAAAATTCTATCCCTTTCACCAGAATTCTCGATACTGTGTACATGTCTTCAAGTAACATAACTTAGCTAAACATACTTCTATGAACTAAGTTTTTATTGGACAAACTCCTTTTTTAATTAGTGTTGCAATTAGTGATTAGCTAGCAATATCTGCTACTCTTAAGTACATTGATTTTTTTATCTTTCAATATTGACTCTCATATAAGTTACCAAAAAAAATTATTGACTTTCATATACTTCAATTAAGTTAAATGATTGATAAGTAAACCCGTTTTATTGACTAAAAGAGCTAAATGGTTAATTATATTATTTTATTACAATCTTTTTAGTTATACGCCTGATCCATTTCACTAGAGATTTTTATCTTAAGAGGTAAGAGATCAGTAATATAAAATATCAAAATTTAATTAATAGGATGAATTTTTTTTTATTCAAATGGTAACCGATTGGTTTGTAGTTTGTACTTTGTACCATTTCTAGTTTGGGATAAAGTAGTGTAAATATGTGGGATTCTAGCTTGTCATCCAAGTCTTGGTCCATTGACCTTAATCATTCACTATTTTCTTTTTGCACTACTCTCTCTTTCTTTTCTTTAATTGAGTTTTGATAAGGGGGGGCCTTTAACTTTTATTATCTACACTCTGTGCATGCAGTACTGAACAATAACCTACCAAATGATCTGCATGCTTTCTTTTCCTTTTCTATTTTATACTCCCCTTATAATTTATATAGTAGCATAGTTTGATTGGATAAAAAGCCTTAATTTTCTTATAGTATTAAATATGTCATCATATTTGTGCGGTTATAAGAATAACATTTGTGTGAATATCACTACGGTTCCGTATAATCTAGTAATATAGACTCAAACACAATATTTATGTTGAAAAAATATTTAATAGGTACACAAACTTTATCCAGAACCTAGTAAGCAAGAAAAGTTATAATTCAGAACCCATAAATTAGAATTTTGGCTTCGTCTCTACTTGTGTAGCCATAAAAGTTGTTTGTGTTAAGGACGAAATGAAAAGTTCATATAAGTTAAATAATTTCTAAATTTACAAAGTGTTAACGGAGTAATAAGCAGACAAACAACAAGGTGTCCTTGGATGTGTAAGTTACTCCTACTTTGGATTGTTTTAATTAACTAATTATCATATTCTTTTGTAGGTTTAGTTCAAAGAATAGTCAAAGTGATCTCACCTTTTTCTTTTTCTTATAATTTACATAAAAATGTTTGGAATTTGGTCTTGACACTTTAGATATTTTAAACATCTTTGTTTTTCCACATGGATGATATATTTCGCTTTGCAGAATTTAGTTTTATTCCTCCTACCACAATCTTTTTTCTTTACTAATATGGCAAAGTGATCTCTTTAAATTAAAATTTTAAACATGTGATTATATAAATAAACATCAATATATGCAATTATGCATTAACCACGACAGAAGGACGTGGAAAGGTGACTTGTTCTAGTTATTAATTAGAGAAATTCATAAACTTTTTTCTATTTGGAGGGTCATTAATTTGTAAATTTATCGTAATCAGACATGCAGATACTATATTTTATTACAACCATGAAGATCACATAGATTAATAAGGACAAGAGCTCTAATTGCCTATTAACATGATAACACCACAAAAAGGAAAAGGAAAAAAATATTAATTAAGAAACTAATCATGAAAGTTGGACTTATTTTCTGACTATTGTTGTGTGTTCTTTTTGGGATGTTACAGCACTTGATAGTTAAGATCAATTAATGGAGTATTTGTTATCTAATGAAGAACTTTGGTCAAATTTGATTATTGTAAATATGTCGCTGGCTATATCTTAGAGGTAAACAAGTCCTATCAAAGCAGCTCGTGTTTTGGTATACAATGTTTAATATAGCAGAAAGTTGGATAATGTTTTGACTTCAAGATTACCATGTTTTTGGATAGCATCTTTCTTTACCGGCACATCTAAATTATTCCACTGGGTAAGATTAGTTTTACTAGCATAGATATCTGTCCACCAAATTTTAGGTAAATGAAAAAAATCACTTTATGTAAGAAATGAATTTGGGCATAATTCAATGGCAAACGTTAGTTCATAGAGCTTTAGGGAAATGAAGTTTGCGTACATCAAAAGAGAATGTTATGTGTCACTCTTGAAATTAATACATTCCCCAATATCCAAATGTATCCTTTCGTATCCTAAAGTATGATTGTATTAATATATCCTTGCTTTATTACAATGTGAAAGTCTTACTTCAATCTTGTTTTAAGCTGCCATCGCAAGTTCCCATGTTCATAAACGCTTCGAATATTCCTTTCTGTCTCTAACTATTAATTGTTTTGGTCAGTTAAATTTGTTCAAAATATTTGACGTTTGGAAAAATTACAAGTCATGTATTACCCTAATATCTACCTTTCTTGTTCTAATTAGTGTTGTATTAATTAAATGAGACGTTTCCAAAGGATGTACAAAATAAGTTTAGGAACTCTTATTCATGAATTACGCTGGAAGTCCGGAGGAAAACTAGTAACAAATGAAAAAGACGAAACATCTCGGGTCTCTCACTCGGCAAAATTGTCAATAAAGGGAATGAAAATTATGAAAGATGAAGATATGATACAAATAATGGACGAAAAATATAACACTAGTGATTTTTTTCATTTGTCTAAATCGTGATGGTCAAAGTTATTATTATTTGTGTCGGTGAAAGATATAATAATACATAGTAAAAATAATTGAAGTATACAATAATTGGTTCATACACAAGCAATATCCAGAAAAAAAGAAAAGAAATATCCATGTGTCAATACTGGACAATTAAAGAGTAACTTATGTAAATAGCTATAGTTTTTAGGTTTCTAATCGATCATAGCTACTATTTTCTTAATTACAATTTGTATCTACTTTTTAGCTATTTTGCATGTATTCATGTGTATTCAAATACATAATTCCAAAATACAGTCAGTTAAATATTACAACAATGTATTACATGTTTCGCGTGTATTCGGGTGTATTCAAATACACAATTTTCTCCTCCAGAATAAAAATACACTGTATTTACACTAAAAATGAAGAATACAATCAAATCTGGTAACATCTCCGGCGAAAATACAAAATACACTCATCAAATTCAGATTTGAGAAATACAACTATTTTCAGATTTGGCTGTGCTCCCTCTCCCTTGCTCCGGCAAAATTTCGTCCTCTTCGGCGGACTCGCTCTTCCACAACACTCAAATACAGTGTATTAAGATTCTATGAATACATAAAAAATATAGATATGAGGAATAGAAAAATCTTGAGAGTGTAGTAAAAAAGGAGGACAGAAGAAGGGTCGTCGATGGTTAGCGGGTGTCGCGTGGGGTAGGCAAGGGGTTCGACGCGGTCTGCTTGAGGGTCGACGGAGGGTTAGATGGGGTTTGGTGGGGTTTAGGGGGTCACCTGAGGGTCGGCAGACAGAGGGGAGAGGAAGACGACGGTTCATGTCTTTTGAAATCTGAGCTTTTGGATGCGTGAATACAATATAGCTACGAGGGATAATTGAAATACACAATTATATCTTATATTTTATTATGAGATTCACTTAATATGTATAAGTAATTTAGTCAAATTTAAATAAGCAATATAAACTATACATTTAGAACCTATAAAGTTAAAATCTTACATTCGATTATGTAAGAGTAAGAGGGTGTTTGGATTGACTTTTTAAAAGTGATTTATAAGTTAAAAGTCATAAGTTGGTCCTACCCAATTTTTGGTTTTTGACTTATTTTTATATCTTTTTATCTTAAAAATACATTTTATCTCACACAGACACTTAAAAAAAGTCAATCCAAATATCCCGTTAGGCTTGAACAGTTAGAACTATATGTAGAAAGAAAAAGCAAGGATATGTATGTCACCCAAAAAAGAAAACCTATCTGTACGCTCGATTAAATGTCATCTGTCGAAAGTGCCTGCAATATTGTCATTTGATTTGTCCAAAGCGTATTTTCCCATTAATTAGTTTTTAATTAAAAGAGGCAAAAAGAAATGAAAATATGGAAAGTGAAAAAAAAAGAAAAGGAAAACCTCTTATCTCACCGCCGTTTTCTGTTTACAAATTACAACTGAGGTGACCAAGCTTTGCATTCACATGTTTTTCTTTTTCTTTTTCAGGGAATATAAACTCTGATTTGCAGAAGAATTTAAAATATTTTACCTACTTAAAAAATAATAAAGACTGTCAAACGTCGTGCATGAAATGATAAATTCCACATGATTCCAGTTGTAGTTTCTTTCATTGTAGGTAAATGAAGATTCCCCTAATTTTACCAAAAGAAGCAAGTTAAATGATAACCCCTAACCAAGAAAACAAAAAATAAAATATTGCAGTACTTGAAAACAAAAGTAAAATCAAGAAAATGATTTATTCATTAGTTATTTACAATGAGAGGTTCTTTACTCTACAACACCAAAAAGTACTGTCAGTTCCACTTTTTACTGAACTCTGTCAAACATATTCCTCTAGCAGAGACTTCATCCATGATGTTCAATATATTCATGCATTAACCACTGAAACCCTTTAGTCGCAAAATTATATTACTGCAGCTTGGTAAGATAGTGCAGGATAGATTAAACTAAATATTGATGGCAGTATGAAGACCAAAACAGAAGATACTGCTTTTGGAGGAATTTTTATGGATGATTAAGGAAGTGGATATTGGGATATTCCGGTAATATGAGACCTATCTCAAGCTTTATCGCAGAATTATGAAGCATCAAGTAAGGGCTAAAATTAGCTAAAGAAAAAGATTAATAAGAATCAAAAGTGAAGACAAATAGTCTACTTGTTGTCAAGCTTATCGACGAGGCTGACATATAACTTTACCCTCTTAAGGTTATTATTGAAAATTACAAATAATTGCTTGAAGTCACTAATGCGAATATCGTCCGCACCTTAGAGAAGTAAATAAATGTGCAAGACTTTCTAGTAAATGAAGGCCATTAATATGAAAAAAGACTTGCTAATATGGGAAGAGGCGATAATAAGAGTTTCTGCTCCTACCAGATTTTAGCAATGTAACTTATGAACGATTTTAATATTTTTATTTAATATTTTCTAATGTACCAAAAAAAATAGAATTTTTTATACATAAGTTCAATTGAATCTCTTTAGTTGAAAAATTATGCTACTCCAACTTGGGTCTTCAAGTGCGGTGCCATTGCTGTAATCCCACAAATGGAAATCTTCAATATTCATATATCATGAATCTCTTTCATCGAAAAATTATTCTGTTGCAGTAGTGGAACTTCGAGTACGTTTCAATGGCTGTAATCCCACAAACAGATATCTTCTTCAGGCCAAAATTCACAGTAGTTAGAATCATTACTTTCAGGTCCAGCCAAATCCCATGGTGAATTATAACAAAATTTATCAAATTTTTGACTAAGATCCAGCAAAATATCAGGCAAATCACGAAAAGGGTCCTCATTATTACTCAAAGATGATTCTCTCGACTCTGTTTCTTCATCAGGAGAACAAGGTACTTCCATTAACTCACTTTTACTCTGTTCTGTCATACAATTTCTTGCAGAAATATCCAAAGCTGCAGCCTTCGCGGCAGCAGCTTGAATATCTTTAGCGCATTTCGAAGCCGGTTTAGGAAATTGGTGAGCTAATTCAGGGAAATTGAGTAAAGCTAAGTGACCTTTAATTGCAATTGCAGCAACATCATGTGCTCTAGCAGCCATTTCAGGTGTAGCAAAAGTACCTAGCCAAATTCTTGATTTTTTCCTCGGTTCGCGAATTTCAGACACCCATTTTCCCCAACTCCGTTTACGAACACCGTGGTATATAGGGTGTTTTGAGTCATCAATTTTCTTGGTTTTTTCAGTACATTTAGTTTTTTTGCAATTGGTTTCTTGTTTTGATGATGCTAAGGTTGTTGGTCTCTTTGTGAGAGATGAAGAAGAAGAAGAAGTTGTTGTTTGATTGTTAGTGTTGTTGTTGAAAATAATGGGAGATTTGTGTTCCATGGGTGATAGGGAGTTTTCTTGAGTTAGTAAAAAACATGAGAGTGGGATGGAGCTATAGAGTGAGCTTCTTATAGTGTTTTGGTTCTTGGGCTCTTTGTCATTTCTCACTCTAGAATCTAGATGGAATAATTCAAAGAAAAAGCAAATATCTCTATTTATATTACTAATAAATTTGGCAAATGATCACATAACTATATATTTTTATATTAATCACTTCAAAGTCATAACACAATAACACTATAACTTTGATAACGAAAATGTCATAGCCAGAAAACGTAACTTCCGATAGACTTATGTTTGCTTATTTTCAGAATTTTCACTTTTTAAATAAATGACCATTGAAAAGATAGACAAAGGAATCACCATTAAGCTCTTGGCTGAGGATTATCTTTTTGTTTCATTATAGTTTTGTCATGAAAAAATTGAAATTAAGAAAATAATATTTTTATTAATTTCACCATCATCAGTATATATAAGTTATATACAAAGTAAAATAATAGCAATAATCTCCATATTCTTGTTTCTTAAGAGAAGAGACAAATATAAATCCTAGAATGAATTAAACATAAGATTATTATAAAGAATGAATCTTGGACCTAACTCAACCCTAAAAGCTAGCTTGTAGGGTGAGGATTGTCCAAGTTCATATAAGGAGTCTATGTTTTAATTCCATTTTCGATGTGGACTCTTAACGGTTATTGTCATTGTTTTTTTAACCAATTTGATTCATTTTCAGAAGCAGTAGGAACGGTTTCTCTTTAAGCCATTTTATCGAATATTCATGTTTTTCTACCAGAAATAAATATGTTATTATCACTTATGATCCAATTCTTTATTATCGTGTGTATTTCCTATTGAATACCATGGAAAAGTTAGATAAGAAAATGATAGAATATGTTTACCAAGAGTAACATGTTTTTATATCTCTTTTCTTCTGCGCTTCAATGAAAAATATAAAGCCAATAGTCAATAATTATATTTATACAAGTAAATCTGAAAATTGACTTCAAAAAATTTTGTACTAAAACAAATACCCTTCCAAGAGTGTACTTATACACTAAAACTTAGCAAGTCATAACTTAGCCAGTTGACTTTTAGCCGAGCCATTTAGATCTTCTTTTCCACAAAAATCTATCACTCGTTTGTATTTTGAGATGAACCATGGGGTTTGAGATAACATAGTTAAACCATTTACCACCGTTGTGGTGGAGTGCTAAGTACTCCTTCATTTTTAATGAGTTCTCGAGTTCGAGTTAATTCACACTACAAGATATTTGCGAACAACTTTTTTGTTGTCATATGTTTGATGTTGTTTTCAAAAGTACTTTTCGCAACAATAAAAATTGTTGCATGTTGTTGCAATAACCTCCGATGCGAAAAGTTTTCGCAACAATAAGTTAATTTTTTGTTGACATTTACATTTTTAGCAACAATATATTAAATTTTTGTTGTCATTTACGTTTTTTTAGCAACAATATATTTATTATTGCTAAAATTTTGTTGTCAATTTTATATTTTCTTATAGTGTCAAGTTCTCTCGGTACGGGTCACCTTTGTTAGAGAATTCTTTAACCCCCAATGTAGGACTTACCGACACGAATCCGAATTTGATTGGGCCTCAATGCCGATATCGGAGATGAGACATAAAAAAAGGGAAAGAGTTAAACCATTTAGTTTTTAGGGTAATTAGGTACATCGATTTCTTAATGTACTAGAATACTAAGAGTGAAAGTACCATTAATCATAAATGACTCTCCAATGATAATTTTAATGTATGACATGAGTCATACAGATTGCATAGTATTACCCAGTTAAAAACAACTAAAAAGTAGAGTTGCATAGTAGATCATGTCTCAAAAATAGACTTCCCTCTGTAGTATTCATTGCTCTGTAGTGTTACTAACAAGTGAAACTTTTGACCTTGAATACACACCCATGTTTTTAACAATTAGTCCTCGTTGACATTTCATTTTCTAATGTTTTTGGAATGACACAATTTTAATAATTTCTAAGTTTAACATGTGTCAGTTTTCCCTTTGGTTGTTGTATTTTCTTTAAGTATTTTGGGAATAGATGGGCCAACTTCATGGTAGTCCACAGATAAAATATCTTCATCAATAAAGAGAGCAAGATTTGATAGGAATAAAATGAAACAAAGTTTTTAAAAAGAAAAAGAAACTTTGGTGCTTTTTGGACACTTCAGTATGTTTCGTTATGTGTTTGGATGCCCAACTACAAGTGATATTGATTGATTGAAGCTTTGACCGGAACTATAAATGTTTATAGTTAAAAATTGTGATGAAATGGTAATTACATTTAATAACTAAGTTTAATCTTGTTCCCGTTATGATAAAAACATATTACATCTTTTAATATGTATATATACAAGTTATTGAATTTCTAGACACCACAAAACATTTTTTTCTTTGAATTTCACTGCTCTTCCCGGCCACCTTCCTAAAGCCCCTAGCGTTATATTAATCTTTTTGAGAGGGTACTAATGTTTGGACTAAATTAGATTGGCTGACCAAAACAAAAAACTTTGTTCAGTCCATATTCCAAAAGTCAAAGGAAAATGGTGCAATTGGTAATCATAACCCCCCAAAAAATCATTGAATTTGCATCAAGTTACGTGCATTAATTTAATATCCTGAAAAAAACGACAAACATTTCCACGTGAAGCACGACTTGAGAAAACATCGCTAATAGTAACATATAGTGAAGTCACACGTTCATAGTAGATATCAAAATCCCTAAGGTATTATGACATGTTGACCTAATTCTTTACGAAAATGTTTTTCCAAACTCCTAATCATGTGTTTTGCGTTTGTGCCTTTGGCTTTTATTTCGTTAGATATCCTTTAATTATCTTTTTATTTTTTACTTTTTACTTTTTTCTTTTTTCTGTTTAGTGGTGGAGGCTGCAAGTCTGCAACTTTGGTACATGAGGAAAGCTCAAAGATACAAAACTAGACTGTGTATGGTGTTTCATTATTATTGGTCTTATAATGAGAATTAATTATCATCGAACTTCTAAACTATTCTTTTACCACATCTATCGGAGTAAATGAGATCTCTCGGCCTCTTGAAATTTGAATAGAAGAAAATAACATTTTCATTTTTACTTATTCATTTTGGCATATAAAAGAAAAATATTTTTTATCTAATTTACCCTTAACATTAACTTAACTCATGCCCTAAATTATATCCCATAATTTTTTTTGAAATGCTAATATTCATATTATTATGTAAAATATATATTTTATTTATTATTTTTTAAAAGGAATGTAAAGTTCATTGTGAACCAGTAAAAACAATACTACGAATTATTTAAGGACTTATTTGACTTGTAAACTTTGTATTAGCACGTGTAACAATGAATATATTTATCATATTTTGTGTTATATAATTATGATAGAATTAGGATCCTTATTATAGAAGGATTCAACATTGTACACCTATATATATTTTGTATTAATGAGAAAGGCTCCCAAAGGGAGATTAATACAATTCTACATGGTATTAGAGAACAGTTCAACAAAACATATCTTGAACAGTTCAACAACACACGTCTTGAAACCTTCACCAATATGTCAGAATATTGCAAATAATTAAAACTTTTTGCAGACCAATAATCTAACATGGGGGCATAGTTACTGAGACAAAAATGATTCTCCAACTTGTTGCAGGATTATCGAATGGTAAATATATTCATTGTTACACGTGCTAATACTTTGCTATATCAAATAAATGAGTGTTTCTCTCTTGTTCTTCTCCTCGAAATGTGTGAAAAGGCTGGTCCTTAATTTAGTATAGGGTTAGAAAATATTGAGCAAGTTAATTTTCTACAAATACAAAAGTTTTCCGAGTTATAACAACTAAATCTGTAGTAGTGTAAAAAAATTCTGAGTTGAATAGCTTGGCAAGCTGTCCATAGGGATGTTGAAGCCAACACAGTTGTAGGAAAAACTTTTACATCTATAATTAAATTTACTGTTCGACTAACTTGACAAGTCGTCCTTATGGATGTTGAAGCTAGATTTGTGGTAAGCCATCCTTTGTTGATGTTTAAGCTTAGTCCTCTTGTAGGAAAACAATTATGCTTGTGATCTTGCTTGCTATTTACTCGCCCTTTCCCCTTTGACTAGGATGTATAAATACTAGGATAGTAATTATACAATCAAGTAATTATTCTCTTTTACTTGTTCATTTTTTGACTTAACACTTATGAAGGGTGTCAATTGCTATGGGAATTAAAAACAAGATATAGAATAAATCGAATGTCAATTCTGTTTCCGAATGTCGGCAATTATGTCGTCCGACACCAGTAACAACACTTAGTAAAACAGTAACTTTAAAGAGTAAATGCAGCGGAATTTAAATAACACAAAGGTTTAAATTTTCATAAGTTATATAAATGACCAAATGTATTGTGTATATATATATATATATATATATATATATATATATATATATATATATATATATATATATATATATTATACAACAAGACAAATTTCTTTCTTTATAGATTTACAATATAAAACGAAAAGAAATTAAAAGTTGAAGTGACAGATGACTTATGCCTGAAAAATCTAACTACATAGACATAGACAACCTCTCATTACAATCGCTCCATACAAAACTAATCTAGAATCTAAACATCAATTGTAATGTTGGACAGAATGTTGTCAACACACTCGCAACACCTGTGATCCGGATTTCTGAGATGAAATCCTGAGAGCTCTCTTGATATTTTTGCTTTCTGATTCTGGATATCGATTCACTATAGTAGCCTCTCTATTTATAGTAGAGACTCTTCCTTGAAAAGCTCATCGATTGGTTGTGGAGGTTGAGGGAAAGGTGGGCAACTGGAAGGATTTGTTGGAGATGATCAAGGAGCAAAATCCTCTAACAATTTTGACTTGTTCCTTACGCAAAGCAGCAACATTGACTCGTTGCTCGTTCTTCACACGTATTTACCAACTCATTTTTATCTTGCCAAGTCATATTTACTACATAGTAATAATCATTATATGAAGTAAGGCAAAATCCATTCTGAAAATATTGGTCCGAATGTTGTGCAATATTTGTTCCAACATTCTTATACATTCAAATCAATATTTCAGCAGTTATGTTGGGTCAAATGTCACAACATCAAATCCAACATTAACAATCTCCCTTTTTTACATTTCTTCACAAAACTCGTTAAAATGTAAAATTGACTTATGGTGTTGTCACAAATGTTGTCCAACATATGCGATCAATAATTTCAAGGTGATGCTCCCCCTTAACCTGTGCTGGTATACAAACAAACATGTGTATACCAATTTATAGGATTAGAAAAACAATGAGCACATATATACACACATCATCCAATATATACAAAAAACCCGAATGGAAATAAACCATTGTCAACAAGTATCCACGTCAATACATCAAAACATTTAACAAACATTTATAGCTTAGGTTTAGCAATATCATTCAGCTTCCTCCTTGCTCATCATACAAGCAACAGCTTCCAGCAGCTTTCTACCTCTGCATAACAACTTTAGTTTTCCTCTGCCTCCCAGCTTCAACTTCATCCCCCTGCATCAGCACCATCTCCCTTTTTTTGTGAAGAAAGCAGCATCATGACATGGTCTCTAGCTTGTATAAGGGCTCTCCTTGTAGTATCAACTTCTGCAATTTGCTGGTTGATTTTTGCAATTTGATCCACAAGCCACTTTGTAGACAGTGTAGATTGTCTTGGACCAGTGTTGCCCAGAATATTAGTAACATTTCTGGCAATATTTTCACGTCCGGCTTCCTTCTTCCAGGACAAGTCGATGACTCTGTCCTTGCTCTTTAAAATTACTTTGTTTACAGTGTAAAGCTCAGGAGCCTTCCCTAAAGTGTCTTCTCTCTTAGTCTCAAGGCCTTGGGTGGTTAATACTTTGTAGATCAAATAGGAAAAATGAAGGATTGAAGTTGATTCTTTCTCAGCCAAGTTGGCAACTTGATGAAATATCATTTTCCCTAATCAACTTTCAAGCCTTTCCCAATTTTATACAATAGGGTGGCTTGTTCAGATGTCACAATTGACTCATTCATTGAAGGAAGCCAATTGTGAATAGCAATTTTGTGAAGGGTGGAAAACAGGGCTGTTAGTTTGAAGGCTCGGCATCTAGGGATTCATTTTTTTTATTAGACCTCTAGTGAGGTATTCAATTACTTCGTCCCTATTGTCTATTACATGTTCCGCTTCTCTAACATTATCTCCAGCATTTTGGCCAATACATTGTTTATGATAGCAGGTGTAAAAAGATATACCTTGTTATAGAGATATACCTTCCCAAATTTCTTTGAGGAGGTATCCTCTATAGCAGAGCTTAAATTAGCATAAAACAACCTTACTATCTTTATCAACATATGGTTCTTTTTCAGTGACAGAACCAAGAAACTGTCTGTCCTTTAAGAACTCTACCAAACCATATTCAGTACAGAAAGTAATATCTAACACTCTCTCAGGCCTAATTACTCTATTCTTGTAAAAATCCCACATATCATGGTTAGCTTTAGAATATAATTTATCGGAGAAAGCAGATACCTCAATGTCTGAACTGACGAATTTGGTATTGTTGGAGGATGTTGTGATGTGTGTCTCTTCGAAGTTTGACTGAAATGTTGTGGCATCTGGGGCAACATTTTAAGAAGCACTTGTCCTTGTAGTCCTGGGAACTCCCTTTGGAAAAAATGTTTCAAGGGGGTTTCATCTGGGATTTCCCTTTCTTGAGGCACACTGGTTGTTCAGAAGCAGATGGTTCTTCCTCAGTTGAGAGAACATAGTCCATATTTTCACTATCACTGCTCAAGTAAGCGGGTTTAGATGTTTCAGATTTAGTCTTTTTGCTACTCGAACCTTCTTGGACTGTTTTCTCAAACACTCTACTCGATCGACAAGTAGGAAAGGTAGATGACCTTGGCCTTTTACTCAGAGACGAGAAATCAAAAGTTTGATCAACATCTATAGGGTTATTATTATCTCCATGATAGCTGATATCTAAAGGTTTATCAAAACCTTTAAACACTATTGTTTTAGAAATATCCTCATGGAGATTTGAGGAAGAAGACTAGCCCGATTGCTGAGCTGTATTTGACGAAGGGATAATGCTCATGGGAGTGTTGGATGGAATGTTGGTTGACATTTGTTCTGACATTGGAGAAGTTTCCATCTGTGAGAATTGAGGATAGAGTTTTGAGAAATTAGGGTTTGTGAAAGTGATTGGAGTTTGATTTGGTGTTTCCATCGGGTGGTAGGAGGGTAGACACCCGCTGAGTTTTTTCTTTTTTTAAAAAAAATTGATAAAACATAAGCAAATGAGAGGAATATTTATATACATGGCAAACCTTTCTTAGCAGCAAACATCCCTTAGTTTTAGGTGTTCCAATTTTACACAATAACTTATACCTAAAATATTTGGATAAAACAAATAAACATCATGGTAGGAATAAAAATTAATCTTATCACTTTAAATTTCGAAATTCCTATAAATACGACATATAATAGGGAGTGAGATCTGATATTTTAAAGATCAGATAAGAACAACATCCCAACATATATCACATTCTGAAAATGTCAACAAAAATGTTGGCAACATTTTGGACGACACAAGTATTTTGATCTCACAAGAATTTTTCGTTTTGGCAACAAATTAAGACACGTTTTATACGTATTATATGGGTTTGACCACTGGACCAATGTAACATTTTTCCATCGTGTCCTTGATCTAATCATAAAACACACACAAAAGAGTTTTTCTTGTAAAAAATAAGAATACTTATTTAGTATTCTCAAAATTCTTTTGAAACACTCGATACTCCTATAGAATAGGAACGCTATCTTTTCAAGGGCTTTGCCCATTTTTCACAGTTGCCAAATATTTATAAAGGCTTTGCCTTATTTTCACAGTTGCCAAATATTTGTAAAGGCTTTGCCCATTTTTCACGGTATACATATATATATATATATATATATATCATCACAAAGAACGGTATCACTCAGAAAACAAATTCTTATTGAAGGATCATGCTTGTGTGACCAAAAGTTATGCACCATACATCAACAATAATCAGTCAGTGATATTACATGGGTAAATGTCACCCGAAATGTTAGACAACATTGCAGCCAACATTTACCAAAAATACCTTTCTAGAGATTATAAAGACCAAGAGATTTCTTTAAACTGAAAAATCTCTCATGGTCCAAGGCTTTTGTAAAAATATCAGCTAGTTGATGAAAAGTGTCAACATGTTCAATTTGGACTAGCTGTTTTCCAACTAAATCTCTTAAAAAGTGATGTCTAATATCAATATTTTTTGTACGTGAGTGCTGAACTGGACTTTTGAAAATATTTATAGCACTCAAATTATCACAGTACAAATTAAAATGTTGCTAGTAAATCCATAGTTATCTAACATGTGTCGTAGCCATATTAATTGAGAGCAACAACTTTCGGCTGCTACATATTCAGATTCAACAGTTGAAAGAGAGACACGGTTTTGTTTACGACTATACCATAAATCAAGGTTATTGCCAAGATAAAAAACATCATCCACTTTTATTTTTTCTATCATCCACATCTCTAGCCCAATATGAGTCACTAAATCCTATTAAGTTAGGATTAGTGTTTTTGGAATATCATATTCCCAACTCACATGTGTCAACAACATATCGAATAATACGTTTCACATCATTTAAGTGAGACATTTTGGGACATGCTTGAAAACGTGCACAAACACAAGCACTAAACATAATATCTGGGCGACTAGCAGTAAGATAAAGAAGGCTACCTATCATAGATCGATACAATGTTGGGTCGACATTTTCACCAACATTATCCTTACATACCTTTTGCGATTAGCCCATTGGCGTCTTCATTTGTTTAGCGTTCTCCAATCAATATCTTTTAACTAGATTCTTGGCATATTTACTTCGTGAGATGAAAATTCCACCATCACTTTGCTTTATCAGCAAGCCTAAGAAAAAAGTTAATTTCCCAATCATGCTCATTTCAAATATTGATGACATAGCTTCAACAAATGAATTTAGGTACGACTGTGAAGTCGATCCAAAGACTGTCATCCACGTAGATTTGAGTAATTATAATATCTACACCGTGTCATTTAATAAGCAAGGTACGATCAGCTTCGCCACGGTTAAAACTAAATTCAAGAAGAAAGTTAGTTAAACGACCATACCATGCACGATGGGCTTGTTTCAACCCTTACAAAGCCTTTTTTTAAGCTTGTACACATAGTGTGGATGGTAAGGATCTTCAAATCCATTTGGTTGTTCAACATATACCTCCTTGTCTAGATAACCATTTAAAAATGCACCTTTTACATCCATTTGGTGTAAAGTAATTTTCAGACAACAAGCAATAGCAAGTAAAAGTCTAATCGACTCGATTCTAGCTACATGTGCGAAGATTTCATCAAAATCAATTCCTTCAATCTGAGTATAACCTTGTGCAACTAGACGTGCTTTATTTCTAACAATTGTTTCTGATTTATTTTTTTAAATCCACATAGTTCCAATTACATTTGTATTATTTGGACGTGGAACTAAGTCCCAGACTTCATTTCGAGAAAATTGTTCAAGCTCTTCTTACATTGCTTGTATCCAGAAATTATCTTTAAGTGTTTCTACAACATTCTTTGGTTCTAATGTAGATATAAAACAAGAAAGACTAACCTCTTGGCATATGGTTGACATACACATATACCTTACCATTTCTCTATAGTTGAGTGGTTCTTTGCCTCTTGTTCTAATTCCTTCAAAAACTCCCCCTATCACTTGGCCCGTTGGATGATTCCTAATCCTTGATGAGGGGTTCCTACGAACTTGGTCTAACAATTCAGCACTTGACTCCTCATCTGTGACCTCTGTGGTCTCTATTGTTGTTTCGGATGTTGCTTCAGGTGTGGCAACATTTGTGACAACATCCGATTCTTCTACAATCTATGGATTTTCCACTGTGTCTATAATGTTATTTTCAATAGTTTTTCTTGAAACATCAGAAAGATCATCAAAGATAACATTTACAGACTCTTGTACAATTCTAGATCTTAGATTGTATACTCGATAAGCATGACTATTTTGTGAATAGCCAACAAAATTCCTTTATCACTCTTAGAGTCAAATTTTGCCAAATGATCTCTGTCATTCAAAATATAACAAATACACCCAAAAATATGAAAGTAACGCAAGTTTGGTTTATTTCCATTTATTATCTCATAGGGTGTCATCTTTGTTCCTGACCTTAGATAGACTCTATTAGCTATGTGATTTGCAGTATTCAAGGTTTCTGCCCATAAACGTTTTTACAAATATTTAAAACTAATTATTACTCTAGTTATTTCTTGCAATGTCATATTCCCGTTCTGCAACCCCATTCGGTTGACGAGTTTTGGGGCAGAAAACTCATGAAAAATTCTTTTTTTCTCACAAAAATTTGTGAATGAACTATTTTCAAATTCTTTTCCATGGTCGGATCTAATCCGAAAAATAGGAGAATAGAATAAATTTCTAATTCTAGAGTGCAAGATTTTAAACATGTCAAACATTTGTGATTTTTCTTTCAAAAAATATATCCAAGAATGTCTAGAAAAATCATCTACTATCACAAAGGAATACATCATGCCTCCTAGACTGTCTACTTCAATTGGACCCATTAAATCCATATGTAGCAATTGAAAACAGTGAGACATACCTGAATGTTGTCCGTCACGTTGGACAACATTATGAGAGACACGAGTTTGCTTACCTTTCAAACAAACTTCACAGACAGTTTTACCTTTATGACTAAGTTTGGGTATGCCTCTAACAGCTTCATATGAGACCAATTTTTATAAATTGCGGTAGTTAACATGCCTCAACTTTTGATGCTATAGTGTTGTGTCATTGATATTAGCATTATTGCATATTTCTTATCTTCCAACAAGATAGCAATTGTCACATGTTCTTGTACTTGTCATGACACATATATTTGCTTCATTCGTAACTTTACATGCATTCTTATTAAAATTTACCTCAAGATCGTCATCTCACAGTTAACTAATACTAATCAAATTAGTCATTAAGCCTTCAACATGTAAGACATTTCTTAAGGCTGAAAATCCAGGAACATCCAAGATTCATTTTCTAATTATTTTGCTTTTAATGCCACCTCTATAAGTCACATTTTCTCCATTAAATAAATCATTGTTCTTTAGAAAGCCTTTTGTACCTGTCATGTGGCTAGAACATACACTATCAAAGTACCAAGAACCTGAAATGTTAGTTCTTAATGCAGTTATAGCAACATTACATCTTACATCCTTTTTAGGAGCCCAAACTCTCTTAAAATATTTTTTACCTTTTGGCTCAGAAATGTTGTTTTGATTGTTATCCGGAATGTTGAACAACATTTTAGGCAACATTTTGCTCACATAATTTTGAAGTTTGAAACATTATGGTTTTAAGTGTCCATGAGAGTTACAGTGATGGCACACAAACTTCATATTCTTTGACATATATGAGAACCAATTATTTACCTCATTTTCTTTTACAAAACATATTTTCTCATTTTTATCAAAGAGATTAGAGCATATGGTTTTAAGAGAGTTTTCATACCCAATTCTTGCATGTGAAGGTTTACTAAAGTTGAGTATCTCATTCAATTCCAAAGTCCCCGTATTGAGCTTACGGAAGGTTGCTTCGGCTAAATCTAATTTTGCACGGATCTTACCAAATTCAATATCCTTTTTGGTAAGTGCAACCTCAAGCTGGGTTATCGTGCCTTTTAATATTAAATTCTCATGAGTTAAAGATTTTACCTTTTTGTCAAGTTGCTTGGATTCTATGGTTAAGGCTTTACAAATACTTTGTAATTAATTAATCATATCATCCCTGCATTCAACTTGATCCATACAATCAATCTCACTAATAGAAATAGAACCACTAAATCAATTAACATCAATATAGTTAAAGAATTTATACCTTTCAGATGTCGCTAATGATATTGAAGTCGTTGCTGATGTTGGAGTAAATGTCATGACATCTGAGACAACATTGTATACGACATCTTCACTATTTAATAGAGACTGTTCGAAAACAGTAGCCATCATTGCTTGTGTTTTAATTTCACGATCTCCTTTCTCTTCTCATTCATCATCACTAAGAGAAACCCATAGATTCTTATCAAATTAAGAGTGTTTGCACACTCATTAGCATAGTGACCCCAACCCGAGCATGCATGACATTGCACTGACTCAAGTTGTTTGGGATCAAATTTGGTACCATCTGAGTTGGTTCTTCTTAGTTGGTTTCCTTTTTGTACACTTGGAAGGAATCTAGTGGGCTTTTGATTGAAGACTTGGTTTTGGTGCTCTTTAGATTTAGATTGATTTCTCTCATTATTTAGCTTTCTCACCATCGAATTGTATTTTCGAGTGAGTAAGTTAACATTTGCACCATCACCAATTTCTTCAAGATTCTCATCCTCTTCTTCGATTTGACTCTCCGATGATTGAACTTGAAGTACCAAATTCTTGCTTTTATACAATTTTTTTTTATTCTCAATGTTCATCTCATAAGTTTTGAGAATTCTCGTCAAGGTATGAAGGTCCATTGTGGCAAGATTGTGAGCTTCTTCAATATCACAAATCTTTAAATTGAACTTTTCAAGGAGAGAGCGGAGAGCCCTTTCAACAAGTTGAGTGTTGGTTAACGGTTCACCAAACACTTGACATTCATTTGAGATGTCAATCAACTTTTTAAAATAAGATTTAATATCATCCGCTTCCTCCATCCTTAAACGTTCATATTTACTCATGAGCATGCGTAGCTTTGTTCGACGAACACTTGAGCTACCTTCACAATGAATTTGTAAAGTATCACATGCATCCTTAGCTGTGGGACAGTTCTGAATGAGTTTGAACATATACATATCAACTCAACCAAAATTGCATTTAAGGCTTTTTCGTTAAAGCTAGCATTATTGGTTTCTTCTGTCGTCCATTTGGATTCAGGTGTAACAAGAATGTCACATTCCTCATCCGATGGCAATATTGGAACAACATACTCATTGGTTATAGATATCCATGCCCTAACATCAATTGATTTGATATGAGAACGTAGGTGAATCTTCCAATATGCATAATTTGATTCATCTAAAATTGGAAGCCTACCAATAGTTGGATTTGCCGAATCCATAGCTTATGACAGGACCAAGCACTTATTGTGTTAAGTGTCGGCTTTGATACCATTTGAAGGGTGTCAATTTCTATGGGAACTAGAAACAAGAGATTGAATAATTTGAATGCCAATTCCGTTTTCGAATGTCGGCAATTATGTCGTCCGACGCCGGTAACAACACTTAGTAAAACAGTAACTTTAAAGAGTAAATGCAGCGGAATTTAAAGAACACAAAAGTTTAAATTTTCATAAGTTATATAATATATATAACTTATGATGGTCAATGACCAAATGTATTGTATATATATATTATATAGAACAGTGCAAATTCCTTTCTTTACAGATTTACAATATAAAACGAAAAGGAATTAAAAGTTGAAGTCGTAGATGACTTCTGCTTGAAAAATCTAACTACGTAGACATAGATAACCTCTCATTACAATCGCTCCATACAAAACTAATCTAGAATCTAAACATCAATTGTAATGTTGGACAGAATGTTGTCAACACACGCAGGCAATACCTGTGATCTAGATTTCTGAGATGAAATCCCGAGAGCTCTCTTGGTATTTTTGCTTTCTAATTCTGGATATCGATTCACTATAGTAGCCTCTCTATTTATAGTAGAGATTCTTTCTTGAAAAGCTCATCGATTGGTTGTGGAGATTGAGGGAAATGTGGGCAGCTGGTAGGATTTGTTGGAGACGATCAAGGAGCAAAATCCTCTAACAATTTTGACTTGTTCCTTACGCTAAGCAACATCATTGACTCGTTCTTCACACGTATTTACCAACTCTTTTTTATCTTATCAAGTCATATTTATTACATAATAATCATTACGTGAAGTGAGGCAAAATCAGTTCTGAAAATGTTGGTCCGAATGTTGTGCAACATTTGTCCCAACATTCTTATACATTCAAATCAATATTTCAGGAGATATGTTGGGTCAAATGTCACAACATCAAATCCAACAATAACTACTTAAAAAAAATTATTTCTTTGTAGGTTGTTTAAACAATAACTATGTGAGCTACACATACTAGTTTCTTCCTAGATAAGTATGAATGACATATTTAATTTCAGTAAAATTTACCTATTGAAAATTTATTTAACTACATAAGGATAGTATTAGATAAAACAATAAATCTCTCTTGAACATTGTGAAAAGTCATTTGGCACTGAAGAGTGTATTATCCCTTCAATGAAACTGAGTTCTATGTTGATCGAGTAATTGTTTCACTTGACAAACATATCAAATTGCATGACTCCACCTAATCACATCCAGATTTACTTCCTAGATAACTTTCGGAACAGGCCCTATAAGGCAGGAGAATTAAGTACTATTCTTCCCTCGAAAACTATGACGGGACAAGTTTTAGTTATGAAGTCATCCGAAATAAGCATTAAATTTTTAAGTCATAAAATAGCATGATACCTGTAGTCGTCGAGATTTGTCACTTGAACATCTCAAGTATGCTTATTCCATTTAGGCACTTCAGGTGGGCCTCCGCTGTGTAATTTAGACACTTTTTGCCGACTTGACAACTTACGTGATTTTCACAAAAATAAAACGCGTGAAAAGCCAAAAAAACATATTTTTCTTTTTATTTCTTCTTCTTCATTCTTTTTCTTTTTCAAATAATTTTCCGGCGAAACTCCATTATTTTCTATCTGATTTCGTTCTTTTTTTAGTTTTTTCTCCGATCTGGATTTCAAATCTAGCAACTCCATTTGTCTCTTTGGATTATTTTTGATTAGTTGGATCTAAATGTCAATCTTTAGAAAATTTGAAGGTTTAAAATGATTTACTTGATTTGATGAAAATTTTGAGAAATTAATATTGAGATTGTCTTCAGGTCTTCGTGGCAAATCTTTAGCTAGAGTTATAACAAATTTAGAAGAGTTTCTCTCGAAATTTTAAATTAAAATCATGATTGGAACAAGAACGCGTATGAAGAAGGTGAAGAACACCAAGAACATACTTTTATTTCTCTACATCATCAGCGAGTGTGTTACACATATTTAGTTGATTGTACAAAAATGGTTTAAATGACACAGCGAAGGCCCACTTAAAGTGTCTAAGATGGAACAAGTGTTACTTAAGGTGTTCAGTGACAAATCTGGACAACCAGAGGTAGCTGACGATGGATTTGGCCAAAAATAAAAGGCTCCAAAAGCATTGCAACTCATTTTGAGGCAAACGAATAATCTATTCCTTTTCATAATTCTGGAAGGAAAACCAAGAGTTCAATAATCTTATTCAACGAGAGATATTGCTGCTTAATCACCACTATATAGTCATAAAAAGGATACCATCATCCAAAAGGAATGGTATTTCAAATTTTACTTTATTGGGACAGCACAATACAACAGTTCTACTATGTGTATTTTTGCTGCAGTGCTAGCTTCACAGCCTAGCAGTTCGCAGTTGCTGCTTGATTATTGGCCTGATATAGTCATGGAAGCCATCGGCTACGTCTGATTCGTTGAGAGGATCCTTCCATGCAGTCTCATACAGTTTTGGATACACGTTCCCATCATAACGTCCCAGAATTGAATCAAGGTAGTGATCGGTATAGTTAAATGCATCAACCAGCGATACAGCATTTGAACGAAGCTGATAATAAAGCAGGAAAAAGGATCAGTAAGAACAGCTTCACTCTCCAAGCAGAAATGACATAAAACAAGTGAGAAAATGACAAAAAATGTTCCTTAATATGGTAGTAGGTTCAAAATTGTCAATAAGTATCATTTGAGCAGTTTTGATCCTTTTAAATTTGCTAAAAATGAGCACGGCTAGTCTCCATCAGATGTTTACCGAACTCCGGTTGATAAATTTAATAGGAAATGTGATAATAGAAAATATTCAACGTGAACACACATTTGGAAGTATAATGTTTGTAGATAATGTTATCTTTAGTCTATGTCAAGAGTTTAGTGTAACTTTTTGAGGTGCAATTTCTATTATTTTTGGTCTATTTCTTGTGTGATGTAGTTTTTTATGTTGCGGTTTCTCGAAGTTTGATGGAAATTTTTGGTGCTTCTAGTTAAAAAAAGTTCAATAGTTTCGACAAACCTAAAGGACCAGAACTGTTCAGTTGATACTTAAGGGACTATAACCTACTACCAAAGATAAGGGACCATTTGTCATTTTCTCAAAAAGAGTTCTCAACGAGACGAACCTGGGAATACAAGGCTCTGAGCTGGTCATTGGCAAGTGACGCCTGCTTTGAGGTGATGTAGCCAGTCCCAAGAAAATCTCCTTGATGTTTGTGAAGGAGGAAGAGCGAATAGATGCCACAAAGCACCTCCAGCTGTTGCTTAATCCCTTTACCGGGAATGTTTTGTTGCAACTTCTCAATAAACCTTAATGAGATAAAATAAGTATTACTTTTAGTAAGCAAAATGTCTAAATTCCACAACATTTTCAATAAAATCCCGGTAAAATTTCCAATACCGAGAAGCTTAAAGCAGATAAAATTCATGCATTAAGATTTAAGACTAACTAAAACTCCTCCTAATCAATGATTTCACCATTTTCAGCTGAACACATTGCTGACAAGCAGACTGATCATTCAAACCAAACTCAGCTGAAAAACGAATAGACAATACAGTAAATTATGTGATCATCTTTCTATTTGGACAGTTTATAGTACTTATGAAGAACGAATTTTTGTTCGCAGTGTCATGACATTGTTAGGCTTTTTACTAGAAGAGAATGCCGTAAAGAAGCTTACTTGGAGACGACAATCAACTGACAATGAGAAACTGCTGCTTCAACTAAATCAGCTGCTAGTTCTGCAAAGCCTAAAGAAAGGAGGGCAAAGCAAGAAAATTAGAAACTGAATTTTGGTTGCGAGAAAAACACAGCTGAAAAAGAAAGCCGCAGAGACTTAAAAGTGAGTACCTTCTTCTGGATTATCAAACTTGCTTAGATTCTGAGCACAAGCAACAGACATCCTGACAGCCCTTGCTTCAAATGCTTCCAATATTGCACTAGGTTTCAGCCAGTCCTTGGCTGCAGGAGATGGAAATAAACCACAATAAGCAACCAACTTTGTATAGGTCAGAAACACCGGAGGATATTTGAAGGGCGAAACAACAGGCCTTCTTACATGGTTGACATTATGCAAGTAAAAGCGAGGAAATTACATGTACTAATATCACAAGCAGATCATTTCTAACGCAACTGATACTATAATAAGTACTGTAAAAATGACTTGTAACCTATGTTGCTCGGACTCTTCAAAAATATCGACGGGTGCGTGTCGAGCACTCCAAAAGTAGCGCATTTTTGGAGAATCCGACACGGGTGCGGCAACGAAAGAATCCGAGCAACTTAGAATGTAAGTATAACAATGAGGATCAGCTGCAATGACTTTACCTTGTTTCACATCAGAACGACATTGCATCAAGTGTTCAATTCTTCCCATATAAGCTATGGTACCCACTGGCTTCTTTACAGAGCCCAGTTGTGAAACGGTCTTCATAAGAAACCTTGCAACCTACATGAAACACAACATGTTTCATGGTGGAGAACGGGATCCAAAACATCATATTAGGATCAGAACACTATTCATTAAGGCTTCATAAAATAGATAAGCATCTATTGCACTTCACTTGCTCATATTACAATATAGACAAGTCATGTGAACCTCAAGAGACTTGCTTTTGGGAGAGAAACATTAAAAAAAAAACACCCGCAACAGAATCACCATTGAGAAGCCACAACCAATCTCACAAGATTTACTTTACAAGAAAGATTGCTCAACCACTGATTCTATAAACATTTAAATTCATCCACTGGTTTTTAGGAAATCAACTTGCTATTATCAACTCGTTCTTATCTACTTCCTCCATTCCCAAAAGATTATCTTAGTCTCCTCTGTCACAAAATGATCTCAGTACAACGTACCTTGATTCAAAGTCTGCATACTTTCTCGTTCCAACCACAAAAAGGGCAGCCCAGTGCAAAGCTCCGGCTATACGCGGGGTCCGGGGAAAGGCCGGACCACAACGGTCTATTGTACGCAGCCTAACCTTGCATTTCTGCAAGAGGTTGTTTCCACGGCTTGAACCCGTGACCTCCTGGTCACATGGCAGCATCTCTCGTTCCAATCACTGATTGACTAAATTACAAATAACCCCTAAAAGGTCTTGATAAGTAGGGAGAACAGGAGGTCGGAAATGCTATAAAGTAGAATTTTACATAATCCAGAAATTCCTACTTCTTCTTTGATGGTTCTCTTATTTCATAAACAAAAGATTAACTCGAGCTGTTAAAATCCAGAAACAAGACTCTACAACTGCTAGATATCTTTATTTACAAATCAATGAGAAAGGACTTACATAAAAACCGAATACTATGCCCAAAAAGGTAAATATGATTGACAAGCTTAAATGAGCACAAGGAATCTCCAAGTCCACACCATCCTTAAATAGGACTTTAAAATTTCGGGAAAAAATGGAACAACCAAGATTTTAATCTTTTTTATTTGGATGAGTGGAAGGCAAAGAAAAACTGAAAACTGGTATGTCAAACTCCGTACAAAACTAAGTTTACCTGTAGTTGTAGCACGACATTATCTCCTTCATATGTACAGGCAGGGACATAAACGGCAAATAATTCTGGAAGCCCACTGCTGCAAAGATAACCATGACCTCCACATAACTTTCGGCATTCTTCAATTCCATCCTGGAATGAAATTGCAATCACGCAACAAGCATGTTATGTTAAATGACGTGATATTGGATTCATATCAACACTTAGAGAATAGCTTTTCCTCCATTTTATCACGTAACAGTTCTTTCTTGAAATTAAAGAGAAGATCAGGTCCAAATTAAACTCTCTCTCTTTTGATCAGACGAGAAATTTGACTGTTTATAAGCAGTCCAAGCCCACCAATTGAAGAAAATTTAATAGCTAATATCTACTTACAGCAGTGGCAGTGGTGGTCAAAGACTTCAACCCTGCCGTACAGGCGTGCGCCTCAGGCAATGTTGAGAAATCATTTGCTTGCAGTCTTTGGGTAACATCCGTGTACAACCATTTGAGCCACTCACCAACAAATCTGAAGGCATATGCAGAAGCCAACAAGGGGAAGAGCCTGTTTTGCTGAGTTTTGTAGTCAATCACCTGCATAAAAGCATGCGGTAGGAGCATTAATCACAACTCTCATGCTGATAAACGCTGACGTTGTGCAGTCACCTGACAATATGCAAAAGGATTTTGTACTCTTGATGTTCCAAAAACATCTGAGTCACATAGGTCTAATGATTACTATGAGTTATTTAGGCCATAAAATTCCTAAGCACTGCAGTAGTCTGCAAAGTCCAAAAAAGTTGGAGCATAGCAAATGGCTTTGCTGGGAGATGTTTTGGTAAAAATATCACCTGTGCAATGAATTACGTCAACCCAAAGTTATGCTAGTTTTAACTGTTCGTTATCAGGTAAAAGGTACCCAGAAAAATCTTATATTCATTTTCCAGGTCACCATCCTGTTTAAACTGCTACCATGCAGGATCTCATTGACTATTCTAACACAGAAAAACATGATTATTGATAATAATCCCCCCCTCCCCCCCCTGCCAGTTTAATTTTTTTCCAAGATATCACCACAGACAATTAAAAGGAAAAGATCAATTTTACATTGCAAATCTTACTATTGTAATCGAGAATCTTACTACAAGTGTCCCTTTTTATTTGCACCAATTAAAAGCAAGAATGCAACCGATGTGCTGTGATATGAATATGCCACAAAATGGCATGCAACAAATGAAGTGAAAGACCTCAGGCATAAGCAAGTGACAATTTACTTTACTACTGACAGATTGCTTCCAAGGTTACCTGAGTTTCTTTTCCACCATTCTGAGAGCCAAACTGTCTACGAACGGCGCTGTATCTGGTTGCAATACACACAGCCCGAGACATTGCAATGGAAGCATCTGCTACAATAGTTTGCCGTACATATACCATGGTCCCATAAAGAAGTTGTCGGGGAATATCAGATTGGACATATTTTCCTTCCTTTGTAACTTGTGAAACCCTGAAATTTTCGAAGCAAATATAATAACTACCATGTCATAAAATATGGTAATAAGCCAAACACTATGATATAATCATTGATACAGAAGAGAGATGTGGTTCTTGGCTCTCCCATGGGATTCTGCCTAGCAACATTTTGAACAGTACTTAATGTTTCATTTAATTAGAGGCCTGAAATTCTAAAATTTTCCTAATAGATAAAGCTTATTATTCTCGCTCCAGACGAACCCTGTCAGAATTGTTACTCCTAAGTAGACACGAGAAGCTGAAACTAGAGGGCTGGAAATATATATTTTTTTTAAAAAAAGTCGTTAACAAGGGGCGTATCTTGAGCCGTCATTTATTCACTCAAAAGGAAAAAGGAGGGAAAGAGCTTTATAACTAGAAGACCAGAAAATGGAAAACTACAAACCTCATCAACATTTGATCTCTTGGAATGCGGACATGATCAAATTTTAACACCCCATTATCCATGGTATTGTATGCTCCGTTCCCAAATTTCATCCCAATGTCCCCAACTGTAATGCCTGGAAGAGGCTTGTGGTCCTCCAAGCTCCGTAGTTGAACAATAAAACCTAAAATATGGTAAATACAACATAAGTGAATCTTTCCTGAAAAATTGACATGAGCTGCACTTCGTGACATGAAAAATCATCGACTTACCATTAATCCCATAGTCTTTACCATCTGTTATAAGTCGAGCATACACAACAGCATGGGTAGACACTTTACCCAATCCACCAGGCCACCACTATTCAAAATTGTAAAAAGCCAGAGATAAGGGGAATTCACTAATTCTTAATGAATCAGAAACATATTGTATTAATAGAGACAAAATATACATTTCAGAATAGCATTTTAAACTGATAAAAAACTAGCAGCAGGCCAAAGATTATAGGAGGCATATCTTGGATAATAGAGTATCATATATTTTGAGCATCATTCCTCAAAATGTTAACAATTGGGATAATTACCTTTTTGGACTGTCCAAAAAATAATAACCGACCGACACATGTATATGTTTTGTATATTAAGTATAATATTCATATCATCTACATATTTTATACAAATAATATGCATAATAAGTGTATATGTTTTGCAAAAGGAATACAGGAAAACAAGTAGTGGACCATTTCTACCTTGCTTGACGTCAATGTTGGACTATGAATGACAAATTCATCTGTTTGAGGATCAAATGTGGCAGTGGTCTCAAGGCCTTGAACGTTGGACCCATGTCCAAGTTCAGTTTGAGCATAGCAGCCAATTATTTGCATCTTGTGGGCCAAGGGCAACCACTTTTTCTGCTGTTCATCTGTGCCCTGTCCTTTTATTGCTGGTATAAACATTCCCTAATGAAGAAAAATGTTGGTGGGTGAACCACAATCCTTGGGTTTGAAGTAACGAAAACAGAAGGGGAAAAGACTATTGCAACAACTCTAAATTTAGGGTGTGTTCGGTATGAAGGAAAATGTTTTCTTGAAATATGTTTTCCAAGAAATAAGTGAGTTTCTTACTTATTTTCTTGTGTTCGGTACGTAAGAAAGAAAATATTATTTTAAAACATTTGTATACAATCTAGACAAATAATATGAGGTGGCGGTAGGGGTGTGGGGTGGCGGAAATGGGGGCTATGGGGGTGGGGTAAAGATGAGGTGTGTTGGAGAGTGGGAAGGTGTGGAACTTGGTTTTCCCTACTTGCAGTAGGGAAGTCAATTTCCTCTTTTATAAGGAACTTGTTTTCCTAGAAAAAATGTTTTCTAAAAATTTCGACCAACCGAACATGGAAAAATTGGAAAACATTTTCTGGAAAAATTCCTCCATACAGAACACACCCTTAGCGTCATGTAAATAACGAAGGCAATGTAGCAACATAGGAAGAGTGACAAACTGGCGGGTCGGATCGGATATGGCCGGGTCGAAAACGAGTTAAAGAAAATGGATAAAATATATCAGACCCACCAATATTTGACATGGATAAAAAATGGATTAACCGATGGATATCCATATTATCCATGGTTTCAGAAATAGTCAGGTAAGAACACAAGCAAAATGTCAAAATAAGCTTATACTCCCAAAGCAAGAACTCATCAAAAATAACAAGCAGATATATGGATATTGATAATATGAATATCCATATTATCCATCTGGATATTCTATTTAGTGGATTATACGGATAATATCCTTATTTTATCCATTTTTAAAAAAGTCAGTATCCGACCCATTAGAATTGGATGGTTAACCATTTTGCCAGCCCTACAACATAGCAACAATTTAGCATAGGCAAAAGCAAAAGTCAAACAAGAGGTTACCCAATGAAGATCAGTAAAAGCAGGCTCATCTACCCAACGTCTTAACTGAGTGGCTTCTTCTTCTGCAGAAATGAAATTCAAGGTAATCAGCAAACAATGAGAAACTTCTATTAGATGCCTCTTTTTTTTTTTTTGGCAGAACACGTGAAAAGGATTACAAAACTAAACTGAAGTCATACCAGAAAGACGAAGATCAATGATCCGTTTCCACGCATATGCTGCCTTCCTTAGAGTGTTCTTGAATAGCTCTTTCCTAGGAAGCATGGTTCTGCCCTCCTTACTGAAGCCCTATATCCCACAATGACACTCGGTAAATATTAGAGACATGAAAACAGAAAAACGGCAGATACAAATAACATAGTCAAACAAGACAATGCCCTCCTCTAAAAACTTCCCCTCTCAACCCTCGATAAATGACACCCGCCAAACAACATAATTCCCTCTTGCTCGGTTCAATATTCAAAAACTAGTCCCTTTTCCTACCAAAAGATTCTAATGCACCAACTTCATTCATGTTTACATTTTTCTTTCCTCAGAACTTCGGAGCAATTTTCATAACAAACAATAAACTCATCACATTCACACCACGTCAATAATATTTAGCCTACCAAATAATGTTTGATTGAAGTTCAATTCAAGAACATGATCCGTTTAAATCAGTGCAATCACAAACATCACTGGCTCCCTAAAACTTATCAAAATCAAATCTTTGTTCTCTTAAAAACAAAGTTAATGAGAATAAGGAGGACTTTCTCTCCATCATCACCATATCCATGTATAAAAAACAAGAAAATAAAGCACCAAACACCCAAGAAAAAATTTAAATACCACAAAGAATTAAAATCAGTTTATATCAGTTAAAGCACACACATTACTGGCTCCCTAAAACTTATCAAAATCAAATCTTTTTTCTCCAAACACAGTTGATGAGCATAACAAGGTTTTTCTCTCCATCAACACCATATCCATGTACAGAAACAAGAAAATAAAGCATCATACACAAAACCCCCCCCCCGCCGCCGCCCCGCCCCACCAAAAAAAAAGAATTAAAATCAGTTTATATCGGTTAAATCACAAACATTACTGGCTCCCTAAAACTTATCAAAATCGAATCTTTTTGTTTCTCTTAAAAGCACAGCTAATGAGCATAAGGTGGACTTTCTCTCCATCATCACCATATCCATGTACAAAAAACAACACAACAAAGCATCAAACACCCAAAAAAACAGACAAACAGACAAAAAAGAACCAATCATCAGTTCAAAGAAAAACAAAATAATAACAAACCCTGATTCATATCTACCGACAGCCATACCAAAAAGATTATCCAACAAAAATTCTATAAATTGAGGTAAACAAACAAAAAGGGAAACCGGAATTACAGGATCATTAGCAACAAGCTTAGAGATACGATCTGAAAGTTCAAAGTTATATCGAGAGCCAGCCCAAACAATTTTCATCTCATCCACATCAAATTCAGCTTTGTTCCTCTCATCAGCCAAATAATCTACACCCTCCATCTCTCTCTGATCAAAACTCAAAATTAATTTTTGCACAAAATGAAAGATTCAATATTTAGGGTGTCTTACAAATACCCAATTCGATTCTTGAAAAAAATAAGAAGGATATGGATTGAACACTTTGAGTTTTCAAACAACGTTTATGGTGTGCTCTATTTATAGTTGGAGTGGGTGCTTGTGCTGATACTCGAAATCCTGCTTAATCATATTTTGACTATAATTTTGATTTGCCTATAATTTCAAGTTAGAAAATTTATATCATGATTTCAAATTTTAAATTCTTCAAAAAATTTGAATTTAGAATACCAAATATGATTTTAAATTTTTTTAAATACAAAATTTGATCCATAAGTTTATATTTTGTAAAAGAAAATTTATACAAGTTGGTAGATATATTTCTTAAATATAAAACTTGACTCAAATTGATTCGTTTTCTCGGCCATCTGATCGGAAATGCATGTTTGACGTAAAGAAATTATTCGTATCATGTGAAAGGATTATATTAAATCGTAGTTACATCAAAAATCATGTTCAATTTTTTTATTTAACTAAAATTCGATCAATACATGTTGTATTTCTTAGAAATGTCTTCTAATAATGTATTAAATTTGTCATGAACTATAGTTTGCTCATTTGGTAAGATTGTACAAGAATTGAAAAAGTTTTTATAATTTTCATAACCTGTGGGGATTTCATGTTTATGAGAAAAAATTCAACTTAAGAAATTCAAATTGCATGTCCAAATAAAATTTCAACTTCAAATCAACCTGATTTCAAATCATGTTCAAACAGGGTACGCAAATTTTTTCTTTTTCTTTTTCAAATTTTCTCAATATGTTTATTGAAATTAGTAAGTGTTCGGACATGAATTAAGTAAGTAATATTTAAAAAGATACAATGTTTGAAATGGAAATTAAAAATGGTATTTGAAAGTTAAGATTATATTTGGATATGTATGTTATTTGAAAAAAAAATTATGAGCGGAAATATTTACTTGAAAATTTGATCAAAATCTTATTTTAAATTTAAAAAGTCATCTTTTAAGAACTAACCAAACATTATTTTAATATATAACCAAGTAATATTTTGAAGAAAAAAAAACATTTCATGTCCAAACAGGCCCATATAATTCTCCTTCTTGAGTATGGGATTCTGAAAATACTCCATATATTTTAGAAACTTTTTAAAGAGGCTTTAATTAATATTCTAAGAAAGTAGTTAGATGTGCTGCATGTTCATTCTGCTGCCACGTACTTTATAAAATTTCATTGATATTCAGATAATTGGTTTTAAAAAGTATCTAAACATAGTATTTGATGGGCATGTAATATTAGAGATTATTAATTTGTCTATCGGAAACATGTAGAAGGTTCGTGTACATCTACCCTCCTAGACCTCGGTTATGAGATTATACTGAGAATATGTTGTTGTTGGTTGAGAAATAAGTGATTTGTTTTTTCAATAAAAGGCAGAAAATAAATATTTATCCTAATTAGCAATAACTGGAATTTAATAATTTTCAGAGAGTACTGAAATATTACATTAGATGGAGAGATTGCAAGAGCAAGATATGATTTTAGTCATAAGATTGTTATAAATTTAACTCTAGACATTAGATTAATTAATTACTTTTTCCGTCTCGAAAAAATTGTCCTACTTTCCTTTTTATTTTGTCCCAAAAAAATTGACATATTTCTATATTTAAAAACAATTTACCTATATGAGATATCTACAACCACATAAATATCTAAAACTTTTTTGGATCACATATTTCAAAAGTATTCATTTATTTTTTAAACTCTGTAAGTCAAACTAAAATATTTTTTTTGGGACGAAGGAAATAACAATTTTGTAAAGTTGGTTGACCAGTTTACCAAACCAATTAATCCAGTGGTCCAAGTCCGAAATTCCATTGTGAGCAATAATTTTTCAACTATTATTCCCCAATTATCAGCTATTCAAGTGAAATCAATGGTAATAGAAAATTCCGTAATTAATGTGTGAACTCTTACAACAATTCTAACATTTCTGAAGAAAATAGAAAAATAAACAGTCTAACAGATTAATCAATCTGGGTGGGCAATTAACTTCATCAAGCAATAAAAATGAAAATAGAAATTTTTGTGATGATTTTTTTTTTTACGTGTTAGTTGTGTATAGTTGTGTGAGGTTTATTTTTGTGAGCTAAAAAGTGAATCTAGAATTTGTGGATCTAAAAGCATAAGAAGCGATTTCACTTTTCTGTGTCAGTTGTGTAAGATATATAGTAAAAAAAATTATCATTATTATAAACAAAATGTCCTTAATATTTTATAAGTACGTATCTTTTCTAGACGGTACCTTTCTCTTTCTCATTTGATGTTTTGACTAATCTTTCACTTTCCTATTTGATGATTTGACCAATCTCTTCTTTCCTATTTAATGTTTTGATCAATATCTCCTTCTTTTTTTTTTTTGATAATCCAGGTTTCCAGGCTTGCGCCTGACTACTTCACTGGTATTACCCAGACGTCCTGGAGTTAATAGCACCGGTCCTTCAACAACTATCACCAGGTAAATCGCGGGATGTGCTCCGGTGGCCGCTTTTTACGGGAGCGTACAACTGATCAATGAGACAAGGTCAAATTCCCCAACATGCAGAATTTCTTCGTGCTTGCGGGGAATCGAACCCACGCTGTCCCATGCCAGAGCGTCTTATAGCGCCCAGGCTTTGCCACTGGACTATGCCCCGGAGGACAATATCTCCCTTTTCTACTTTGATATTTTTGTTAAGAGTCTCACATCGGATATGGAATAGGAACATGAACTCCTTATATTGACTTGGACAATCCTCACCCTACAAGCTAGTTTTTGAGGTTGAGTTAGGCTTAATATTCATTCTTTACATGGTATCAGAGCCAGACACATTCCAATTCTTTGTTCACCGATGTTGGACCCTCAAATTATATTATCCACGCTCCAGTTAACAAGGTCTGGGCGTGCGGGGAGTGTTAAGAGTCCCACATCGGATATGGAATGGGAACATGAACTCCCTATATTGATTTAGACAATCATCACCCTATAAGTTAGCTTTTGGGGTTGAATTAGTCTCAACATCCATTCTTTACCGTTTTGACCAAAAACAAGTGTAACATCATTATATTATAGGAGTAACTTTTTATATAGCTGATGTTTACACCATATATTAGCTTACAACGATTAAGCGATCAACTAAAATAAGACTATATTTAACTAACTATGGTCTCATGATACAGTGTACAGTGTATTTATCGTAGTAAACACTCAATTTCTCTCTACTAAAAAAACTAGTCAATGATACAATTTAGTGCTAAACGTTAAAAAGTGCTTTATCATTTGAACTAAAATAGGCAGATTCTTCTCCTGCCGTCCAGCATACTCCCTCCGATTACTTCTTCTCTTGTACATTATGAACTTTACCTAGTGTATAAGTAGGCGTTTGTACATGTAATTTCATCTATGATTTTATGAAATTCCAAATCATCCAAAAAGGCATGATTTGGAATTCCAAATCATGATTTCAAAATTTTTAAATGTAAAAGTTGACCCACAAATTTATATTTTGTAAAAATAGATTCATAAGTTGGTAGATATATTTACCAATCATTTATATCAAATATTAAAATATCTACAAGTTAGTAATATATTTATAACAAACTTACTCTTACCAACCATGTAAGAGAATTATATTAAAGAGTAGTTACACTACACCTCATGTTCAATTTTTTTATTTTATCGAGTTAAAGTTTGATCAATTGATGTTATATTTTCTTAGAAAGACCTTCTAGTAGCATATTAATTTTATTATGAATTGTGACTTGCTCATTTGGCAAGATTATATAAGAATTGAGAAAGTTTTGATGGTTTTCACAATTTGTGGAATTTTTATGTCTATAAAAAAAACAACTTAAAAAATCCAAATTGCATGTCCAAATAAAACTTCAAATCATTATGATTTCAACACAACCAAATTTATGGATGTGATAAAGCAAACATGATTCAACTCACAACCCAACAAACTCCCAAACTAATTGACAACATCAATTATTGTCCTTCCTATCAGCAATAAAAGGCTTATCTTGAAGTCACATATAATACAAATTCTGCAAAAATGAAACAGAATTCCCATCCAAAAGGAGAGGGTGAAAATATTGTTTTTCTGTGTACACCGACTATGTTAAAATGGATATAACAATTGGGGAAGGGTTTAATTTCCATATGCTGATAGTTTAGATTTTTCTTTTTAAAAACAAGATTCCCATTCCAAGAGAGAAAAAGGAAAAATCAGGTTTCCGCCACTATGAGAAATGGAACTAACAATATAGAAAAGGGTCTCACTTGTATACTCACTTCCATACACTGATAATGTAATCATACAATCTCGACTATTACTAGTACCTGCCATCTCCCACCATTATATTTATTGGATAACTCTGCCTATTAAAGCTTCACCTAACAATTTTTTACCTCTACTCGAATTTGAACCCTCGTCACAAAAGGATAGAGATATAAAATGAACAAATATCAACCTGATTCAATCTTATATTAACACAAATCAGTACAACCTTTTTCTCTAGAAGCAAAAAGCTCTGAAATTTTGTTCTCCATCCTTATTGGTCTCCCAGAAAGCCTACTGTGAAAGACACAATGAGTTCAGATAATATCTCACATGTTTTTACTATAGTGCTTGGCTCAATTTCTGATCCTTATTAGGCTGTTACAATATTCATCTTATATATTGAAGCTGTGTTAACAAAATCACAAACAATTAATCAGAAGATAATTCAACTGCAGCTAGATTCAAATATATATTGATGTTGAACAGATAATCATATGATTGTGTTTCCATGTTCATAGCAAACCATAGTGAGGAGGAGACAAACGGCTAAGAATCAACATAGAGCAGAACCTTTCAATGTCTTTTTGGTATATTAAGCCTTGAACAAAGTGTAATCAGGAAAAAGGAACACTTGCAACATAATACATAAGCATTTTGTACAGTTCAATTGTTCTACATGGTTCTTCTTTGAGAAGGTATAGGCTATTAAATGCCACGAATTCAACCAATAAGCCTTCCCAACTTGAAGGTTTTTTGATCTTGTTCCAATTTTGGACTAAAATTTGAAGATATGATTACCTCCTCCCTTCAAATAGGTGGAACCTAGTTAGCGGTATGCACTTGAAGAATAGAAAACTTCGTGCAGACAGATCCACCCATCAGTGCTCCTAATCCCTTGATAAATGTGGCAGAATCTTCATCCAGTAGTCCCTCTTCCAGTAGTATGGATCACTCGTATCCTTCAAATTTGTCAGCCTAGTCCATCTTTGAATTCAAATAGGACATTGTTAATTTGTAAATGCAAGCTTCTTTTGACTGACAAAAAGGAAGAATTTCAGATGATACGTGGATTCTAGCTGCCAAATGGGAGAACACACAGCTGGGTAAGTAACATTAATTAGCTAAAAGCAACAGCAATTTAGCCAGAACAGAGGTCATGTTTTCTCATTAATTCTATGCTCTCGGCAATTGTTGACCCAGCAGTGCCAACAAAACCAAGAGAAGCACAGCTGCAGACTACTTCCTCTATGTATAAGAGAACATCAGTTAATGATTGAGGATGGTGACGCTTGTTAATCCCTGCCGAACTCTGTGAAACTGAGCCAAGTTTTAGCCCATGGCCCGCATCCATGACTTCTTTAGCAGTTTCTTGAACCAGATTATCTTCTTCTTTGATAACAAACAGCTTAAAGGCATCTGAATCTTTTGCTATGCTCCCTAAGTAACTCCCCATCCAATTAGCCATGGGGAGATCAGTCATCACAAATATATGGATCGGTTTCTGTCCTGTTTGCTTCAAAGATTCTATCTTCTGCTTCAGACCAAGAAAAGTAGATTTATGGTGGTTCTTGAACTGCCCATCTAGTAGCCTGAGCTGTGCACAAAGAAAGGGACCCTTAATAGTTTGAAGAGCAAACTTCTTGCCGGCACTTATTATCTCAGGAACCAAGGGAAGGAACTCAATCTTTTCAATTAAGGACTGTATGTTGGAATCATTAGGAGCTTCATGAATGTCAATATGGGATTCAGAGCCCTTATAAGGAGCAGTAAAAAGACTTCCAAATGCCAAAACAATGGCTGATTCTGCTGCAGAACCAGAACCAAGAGCCTTATATACATCTTTTCTTCTCCTAATAAAAGAAATATTCTTTTTCTTCTTAAGTTGGTCATCAGGTTGAAACGAGTCTAAAGCCCCATCCTCGTCATCTTTTTGATATGTCCAAACTGTTGTTCTACAATCTTCTTCTAAAGCAGACAAACAACCACTGATACTACCATAGTAACCAGACAACAGAGAACCACATTGTCGAAGGCTCTCAGATAAAAGAGATGGTATATTTTGGTCCTTAGAGCAAAGAACATCCAAGTTTACACCACACCAGGAGGACACAAAAGTTCGAAAATCCACAAATCTCACTGTTGAATAAGACACAAGTGGAGAAAGGTCAACTATATCAGCCATGGATACATATCTGCAACACACAAAATAAGCAGATAATTAGAAACTTCCTAGTACTCCATCCAAAAAAGCAATAATGTTTAGTGTGAAAAAAAGGGCAGCCCGGTGCACAAAACATCTCGCGTTAGCGTCAGGAGAAGGGCCGCAACCCATAGCCTAATCTAATGCAAGCATTAGTGACTACTTTCACGTCTCGAACTTGTGACCTATAGGTCACAAGGAGACAACTTTATCTTGCTCCAAGGCTCCCCTTCAAAAGGAGGGATGCAACACGATGACTTCCGGGGGTCACCCATCCTAGTATTACTCTCGTCCAAGCAAGCTAAACATCGGAGTTTTGATGGGTGCGTTAGTGCTGGTATGTTTAATCAGTGAAAAAATCAAACTTCACAATAGTTAATACATAATTCTAACTTATAAAGTCAAAGTTAAATCTGCAGCAGAAAGATAATAACAAACAAGATAGTGTTTTGCAATGCATACAATTAAGCACGTTCAATCAATCAATCAACTACACCTGAATCCCAAACTAGATGGAGTCTTTGTATGAATCTCTTCGAAACCAGTGGCAGATCCAGAATTTTCACACATGGTGTTCGGAAAAAATAACAAAAGCTAAACATAAAAATAATGTTGTCGCTAAGAACCGAACCTAGGATGTTGGAGCCAATTTTGAACACCCTAGACCACTTGAGCTAATATTTTGTATTTGTTCAGGGTGTTCAAAAGTTAATATATGTACATAAACACATAAAATCTACCCTATATATCTACTGTAATTTTTTTTGCCGAGGGTGTTTGGGTGAACACCCTGACTTCCATGTAAATCCGCCCCTGTCTGTAACCATCTTCATTCCAATATTGGAAAAAAATCTGTCATTTTAAGTCAAAATAGGGGTTGCTAAATCTCTTGCTAATCTGTATACTGAAATACAAGTCTCTAACTTAAAAGACTCAAAAACAGGAGCTAATGTAAGTGTAACAAAATATCTAAACCTATAGTTTAAAGGGAAAAGGACCAAAAATATCCTTGAACTATTAGAAATAGGTAAACTTTACCCTCTGACGTTTTTAGCTCAAAATTGCTCTCGCCGTTAATCAACTAGCTCAAAAACACCCTCCAACCAGCCAAATAGCTCAAAAATACCCCTTTTTACTAATGGTTGCTCCAAAACAAAGGAAAAGGAGCCAATTTTGCTCTTGAACTATTCGAAATGGGGCAAATTCCTCATAAAAGGTCAACAATTTGGCTCCAAATATCTCTACGTAATTCAGTCAGACAAATTAACAAACACAAAGAATGCACAATAAGTGATATTCCCTCCGTCCCAATTTACACGAGACTCTTTCCTTTTTAGTCAATTCTAAAAAAGATAACACTTTTCTATATTTAGCAACAATTTAACTCTAAAATTCTCATTTTACCCTTAATGAAATGATTTCTAGCACAAAAATTTTTTTAGCTTGTTTTATCTAAACTTCGTGCCCTGTCAAACAACCTCGTATAAATGGTGAGAAAACTAACATTTGGGAACTGGGACAATTTTACCTGCAATCACGCAAGAGATGGATGCTATGATTCCAAACCTTGTATCTCAATTCATTAGGATTCAAAACCCTAAATTTAGGACAACTACCAAGCGCAACAGCATGATGATCCAATACGGGTGGGACAATTAGGGTCCGATTCAAGATCTTAGCCATCAAAATAGCATTTTTAAACTCAGCCAACTGATTACTGAATCCACTGTGAGGCGCGTACCACATGAACTTTCCTTTTGTGGAACTGCATTGTGGGGGGCGGGGTATAATGGGTATTAATTTTTTTGTGGAAAGGGGAAGAAGAGAAGGGGAAATGTAGAAAAAGAGGAGGATTAGTGTGAAGAGAAAAAGGAAGGTTACAAGTGGAGATGTTTGTTTCTTCTTTGATTTGGTGGTGTTGGGTCTAATGAAGGTTTCAGTTTCCATGGTGAAGGGGAACGCTAATTGTTGTGTGCTACAAACTACATCTTAGTTCTAAATATTTTTATCCCCTTTGGTAATGTCGTATTGACTTAAGCAATTTATTTTTTAAACTCACTATCCAGTCAAACTTTATCACATAAATTAAATAATTTATTTTTATTTTCAAAAATAATTTAATTTAATTTTTTATATATTTAATTAAATAATTTATAGTCATACAAATATTTATAATTTATTTTTAAATCAGAAATTTCAAAAAAAAAAATCTAATGAAATGAATAGATAAAAAAAATTAAAATTGAGAGAAAAGTAACGAGAATGTTAAAATTTTAAGCTGAAATACATTGACAATTCATTATACTTGTCATTAAATTTCATTTTGAACTATTATTTATTCAGATTAAATATCTAAATATTTTATTAGATACTTATAACTCAAGTTTTGAATTTTTTTGGACGCATTCTCTGGAGGATGTTATTCGAGACATGTAACTCCGAAGGATCATTTGGTTTGCGAATTATAATGTCTGGATAAGGATGTCAATTGAGCGGGATGGGTACCTCTCCCCCTCACCCGTACACGCCAGAAAATTTTATATCCGTCATCTGTGGCTGGTACATTTTCAACATTCATATTCGCCTAGGCGGGTATATTTCTAAACACCAGCTCCACCACCCAAGTGGATATCCGTCACCCGTCAATACCCGCATGTACCCGCCATTCATATTTTGTAATCAATTCATTTGTCATTTTATCAACCTGCTAATACATGAGAATTACCTACTACTATTATATTGTATCTACTACTATTATACTTTATCGATATAACAAATTGACAACAAAGCCATCATACTTCTCAATTAGTGATCAAACTCAAAACAAAATAGTCTTATAAATTAAATTAGTACATTATATAAACACGACAAACTACATAAAAAATACTAATGTCTCCATAAATATTTAAAGCAATACAAAAATCTCAATCGATACACACAACATTTGCTCCCGTATCCATTCTTGTATCATATTAATCCATAAGATCACATTTTCCATCTCCTTGACATCACCACCACATGTATAATGTATGCTCAAAGTAATTAGAGTCTAACTTCAATTTATACAATATAAATAATTTAATCAAATTAATGTTACCTTTAATATCCGCCCAAATTCAGTTTTGAGCACACATCAATGCCTCCACCGTTTTCGGAAGCAGTCGACTACGATAAGGATCAAGTACACATCCACTAGTGCTAAATGCGGATTCCAATGGGACGGTAACTGGAATGCTCAATATATCTCTTGCTATTTGTTGGAGAACGGGATAATTATTTTCATTTGTTTTCCATCAATTAAGAATATATGAAATCATCCACAAGTGGTACAGTTTCAGCTTCCAAGTACTTCTCCAAATAAGATTTTAGTCCAACTTTACTATTGTCTTGTGACACGAATTGTGCAAACTCTTGCATGTACCTCATTTCCATACTACTTGTAACATCAGTTGAAGACACGTGGCTACTACTAGCTGGATTATTACTCATCCACCAATTCCTTTAGAAAACCATAAATCCTTTTTACCTCAACATCAACATTACTTGCATCATAAATTTTAGCAAAGTAAAATCGAATGAGAGCCATCTTGAACCTAGGATCAAGTATAGTTGCCACGCCCATAAGACCATTAACATCTAATCAATACTTAGTGTATTTCCCTAGCATTACCTCGACAATTTTTCCTATATAAATGGTAGGTGAGGACAACCAGTTGGTTAATAAAATTCTAATCTCACAAATTCTAGGGAATTAAATATTGGCAGTAGGATACTTTGAGGCAGAAAATTGATTTGTACTATCATTAAACACATTCAATAGTTCACATATTTTCACAACCTTATCCCAATGTTCACTAAGTGGTGGATATTTATACAAATTATCTCCAGCACTTAAAACAACAAACACCTCCCTAAACTTCATAGCAACTAGAAGCATGTCATACGTCGAATTCCATCGAGTTTTACAATCAAGTATTAGCGATTTTGAACAATCAGGAACAATTATTTCCGCTAAGTATTGTCTTCCATTATCTTGGCAGAACTCATACGGGACAATGTTAGCATCTCATTCGTATCACAAGGGCTAGCAAGTGTACCAAACATCCTTGTTTGTCGGAGATTTATGCATTTCTTTTTTGGACATTTACTTGTATGCTCTTTCAAGTGACTTGTTCCCGCTCTCGGTCCTTCAGCAAGTTGCTTCAAACAATGGTTGCACTCCACTTTTATTTATTCCCCTACTCGTTTCCTTGTAAAATCATCCCAAGCTTTTGATGTATGTCTACTAGTTCGGGGTAAAACAAAAGGATCTACAGAATTAGTTCGCTCTTGGCTCTCATCAATTTCTTCACCGTTTTCCATTGTATTCGGAGTACAACTTGCCATAGAAGGATTTGATGATTTTGAGGAAGACTTCATAGTGGCATTACCCTTGTGTGTCATTCTTCCCTATGCAATTACATATATACAATCAGATTTTTTCTAAGAAAGTTAAAGTAGGCAAAAACTAGATATGGAAGTCAAAACGCATCAATTGTAGCGCGATAGGAAACAAATTCACCATACTTTTTATTGCATTACCATCTTCCGATCTTATATCAGAATGATGAATATCAGAAACAAGTACAAGTTCACAAGTTATTATCAAGTCTCCATCATAAAAATTTCATATGCATCTAATGGACAGATTCACATAGCAGACAACAAAAATATCAATTCTTAATCAACATAAACACATTGACAAATACACAATACCCTATAGACTTGTCAATAAAATAAAAATACCCTACTAAATCAATGCAGATTATGCACTTCAGACTACTAAAGGTGACATATTGCATAATCAAGAATAAAGTAGAATCCCCTAACATAATAATACTTCCACTGATAATATAAATCTTTTAAAATAAATCCAAATCACAAAGCAAAGACATCAATATTTCCCAATCAGCATCTCCATACAAAAGAAATACCCTACTAAAATTCATGATCCACCCCATGATAAAAAATGTGATAAGATTACAAAATCAAATAAATGAAATACAAATCTCTCAACAATCCTTACAATTGATCTAAAGAACCACACAAACTTGGATCTTTAATCAAGAATATTCTTGTACAAAAAATACATGAACAAGATTCACATAATTGAAAGCAAATAAAGACAAAAGCATTTAAACATTAAAGAAAAAGGCAAGTGGGTAATTCAAGAAACAAAAGTATAACTACATAACCATATTACTACCGGTAGAAAAAGCTCCGTGAAATGTCGAGGTGGTTCGTGACTCTGATGGCGGCGTGACGGAGACCGAGAGAGGGAGGAGAGACGGTAGATACCAGTGAAGGTGAAGCTGTGAAGGGGAAGGTGAGAGGGAGAGAGAGTCACGGTCTCAGGGACAAGGAGGCGTGAAGGCTGAATCAATACTAAGGTGAGTAGGGTTTTACCTCAATGACTAAGGCGTGAAGGCTGAAGCAATGACTTATGGGCTGCTAAAATTATGTGTGCCAAATTATTTGTGCTTTAGATAAATATAAAGTTGTACAAATAAAATTATAGTTGGGGTATAAGGCGGGCGGTTAGATGCGGGGCGAGGAAGGCGGATATAACTGCAAATCCACCGCCTACCCATACCCGTCAATACCCGCCAAAGTTGTATCCATACCCGCCTATTACCCGCAAAAGTTATACCCATATCCGCCCCAAATGGAGCGGGTGCGGGTGAAATCCGCAAAATTATACTACCTGCCATCCCTATGCCTAGATCATAATCCTAGAATTAATAATTCTTAAATTATTTAGTAAGTAATTTTATTTAGATTATTGGATTTAAAAATAAGATTTAAAAATATTGAATTTAAAGTAAGAAAAAGTTTTGCCTACTTCCCTTTTCAGGCTGACCAACAAAGCTGATTCTCTTCTTCACTAAAAGCTGACTAATCTACTTTCCATTCCTCTTTGTCATCGCAAAATCACTGCTTTACTTGATCATCTCCCACAAATGGCGACGTCGTTTCGGTTACAGTCATACAACTCTCCGTTACTTTCCGTCCGATCACCGCCGTCAACTCTACTACTTCATATCCCTCAACGATATAACCCCACCTGCAACTCTTCTTTTACCAGGTGGGTTACTTTACAGTCTGTTCGGATGGTCGTTACCCATGGTTTCATGTACAGTATTGTATCGTATCGTATCGTATCGTATTCTATTCTATCTTATTGTATTAATGAATACAATGTTTTGATAGATTGTATCGTTTGTTGTGATTAAATAATATTTTATTATTTGGTTTGACTGTATGATATTGTATAACCACATGTAAGTTTACTAAAATATACTGAACCCTTCATTGTAAACTAGTTTATATATATTAATAAAATTAAGATAAAAGATAAAATAAAAACTATAAAAATAAGTAGGTGGTAGGTGGTGGGTGGTGTGGGGTGGTGAGTGGTAGGGTGGGGGTTGGGTGTGATGGATAAGAGTGGGTGGTTGTGTGGTGGGGGTTGGTGGGGTGGGGGGTGGGTGTGATGGAGGGTGGATGGGTGAGTGAGTGGCGGGTTGGGGAGGGTGGGTGACGGGAGGGTGAGGGTAGTAGGTTTGGGTGTGAGGGAGGTGGGTGGGTGGGGTGAGGTGAGGGTACAATGGGAAATGAAATACATAACTACGTAAAAATCACCAATGGTTATAAAAATTAAGTTTTTTCATGGTTATATAAACACGGAATTACAACGCATTTACCACATCATACAACATAATGTTTAGAACAATGGAAACAAACACGGTTTCCTAGAAAACAATACAATAATGAACCACTGGAACAACCATCCAAACCGGGGGGGGGGGGGGTTCATCTCATCAAAATACTCCCTCCGGATCAAAAAGTGTCCACCTAGCCTTTATTTTTTTATTAAAAAAGAATGTCCACTTACCAAATCAAGAAAGAATTAACAATACTTTTTCAGATTTGTCCTTATTAAATGTTAGGTGATCAAATCCCAATACCTAATTTAATTAGGGGTATTTTAGTCAAATTAATTATTGTTGCCTAGGACTTAGTATTTTCTTAAGGGTGTGCAAATGACTTAGTGAACACTCTTTTTTTGATCTGGAGGGAGTAATACCTTAAACTCTCTCTTTGTGTAAAGTAAACTGAGCTTATAATAAGTGTCTTATTTAATTATATTCAGGTTGAATATGTCAATTTCGTCAACCCCACAAACTGCCACAATCCCTGAGAATCACACCATTGTGAGTCTTCGTTTTCTTGATATGTCTAAATTTCTTTTTATAGGATTTACTATATCTATTTAATTGAGCCGAGGGTCTATCGGAAACAACCTCTCGATCTTTCATAAGGTAAGGGTAAGGTCTGCGTACAATCTACCCTCCCCAAATCCCACATGATGGGATTATACGGTGTATGTTGTTGCATTTAATTTGTTCTGTTTTTTTGTTTTGTTTTGTTTTGAGTAGCTAGGTTGTGGAATGGCGGCGGTGGATTTCTTGGTTGCTGTTGATTCTTATCCTAAACCTGATGACAAGATTCGAAGTACCAGTTTTCAGGTGATTAATTTTTGTGTGTGATTGATAAATTTTCAGTTGAAATTTCAAAGGGAAGTTGTGTTTTTTATTAGGTTCAAGGAGGTGGCAATGCAGGGAATGCTTTGACTTGTACAGCTCGTTTAGGCCTATCTCCAAGAATTATATCAAAGGTCTGAGATTTTTGTGGCTTGTATATATCAATTTACCGTATATGTATTGATTGACTCAAATTTGTGATTTTTTGTATACTAATCAAGTATAGATTCAGCCATAAGTTTCTAATTCTTTTAGCAAGACTTTGTTTTATGTTATAAGAGCTTCAAAGAATAATTCTTTTTCTTGTTGCCATTTACAAACAATTTGTTCGTTATAGGAAGCTTAACTGTGAGATATGAGATACTGAACTCCAATATCATGTCAGACACTGTTACTGTCTTACCGAGCACAGGTCCTATCTTAGCTTGGTTCTGATTAGCTTCTTGAATCTCTTTCCTGCTATTGGAGTTGGCAAACACTATTTTACATTTTACCTCCTGCTATATGATTTCCCGGGGAGTAGTATGTAACACAGTTGACCTCCGTGTTCCTTTAATCTGGACTTGATTAAAAAGAAATCTGGACTTGATTGGAGAAAGTCTACTTTTATGCAAATGCATGTAAGCCTACAAGAATCAACTTGTCCAGTAAACTTGTCCCTCAATAGATTCAACTGTAAATATTACTTCCTTTGAAATTCGCATAGCATGGAATAAATACATATCTAATGAAATATAACCTGTCTCATTGTGCTTTTTTCTGTATCAATTGTGATGATTGCATAAGGGGTCACATATTGTTGTCATTTCTATAAAACTATTTTCTAATTTCCTTGACCTTCCACACTTAACCCTTTTGCAATAATTACATTCGAAGTCTTCACAAAATTGTTACTAGTTTTGCCTGTAGGTTGCAGATGACTCTCAAGGGAAAGGAATACTGGCTGAGCTAGAAGCTGATGGGGTTGATACATCGTTTATGGTGGTGAGTTCGGCAGTGTTCTAACGTGAAGGTTCTTGCATGTTTCTCCTGAATAATTATGGATGTAGTTTCATGAATCTGTTAAGTAAACCACAATTTGAGTTGTTCCAATGTGTTAGTAACTCAGATATAACTTAAGCATTTAATTTGCTTCGGCCTGTAATCTTGGATTCAGGTTTCAGAAGGGGGCCATTCAACATTCTCTTACGTCATTGTCGATAGTCAAGCGTGAGTGCTCTCAGTTTATGCTAACTTCATTTTTGGTGATTGTTTGGCATATATTTGTTTTTTCAGAGCCTTTACCTCAATACATGATGTGGAACTTTTGCTAGTTTTGCAGAATCAATTTAAAACGGTTCTGCTGTTGTTGGCTTTATATTTGGTTTCTGGATAAGTAATTATATTGTGTATTACCTGTACCTCTGTAAGGCGAGTTTCACTCTGAACTATCCTTTCTGAAGACCAGTACTTCTTACGCAAGAACCAAAATTTGTTGTTGGTTGAAAGTTTGAAGTACATGGTACTTGTAAGTTAGCCTGAAAATGTAACAGAAATTTTTAAGTCATCAATTGTTAAAGTGATTCCTATCCATCATGATTAAAAGAAAATAGATAAAGAAACCACAGAAAGGAATGTGTATGTTTGATTGAATGAGTTCTCTTTCCTCATTCACTAACTTTCCTTGTGCCAAAATTGGCCACTTGACTACATGTATGGCAGAATTGGTTCGAAAGTATCCAACTATGTTTCTCTCCACCATATTTGTGTGAGAGAAGTATAAACGTTTTACAAAGTTTTACTATATTTTGGTGTATACAATTGGATTGTTGATCTTTCTGCACTTGTTCTATTGAAGCTGTTAGCTGTTCTCGTGATTTGTTTTGTTTGATCTACCAGGAAAACTCGTACTTGCATTTACACTCCAGGATACCCACCCATGGTACCTGAGGATTTATCCAAGTCGAATTTGTCATCAGCTCTTGATGATGTGAGACTTGTATATTTTGATGGAGTATTGCAAGAAACTGAATTATTATCAGCTTTAGTTGTCGCCCAAGAGGTAATCTTAACTTGTACTTCTTTGTCACGCAAATGGAAGTCATGGTTCGCAAAAACTGCTATCTTTCTGTCGACCCTTCCCGGACCCCGCGCATAGCGGGAGCTTAGTGCACCGGGCTGCCCTTTTTTGTCCTAGAGCCAACGTATCGAGTACTCAAACTCTTTTTCTTGTTTTTTTTCAATTATCCGAAGACTTATGTCTTCAACCAAAATGGAAAAACTGCATGCCTTTTGGATTCCCAGTGCAGGCACATCGGAGGAATATACCTATTGTAATTGATGCAGAAAGTAAAAGAGAAAGGGTAGATGACCTTCTGAACTTAGCAACTTATGTTGTATGCTCAGCGAGATTTCCACAGGCAAGTCAGCTATGCTTTACTCTTGAGATCTTGGTCCCTTTCCAACCTTTCAGAGGTTGAGCTTGAAAAATTGACAAAAAGATGTATTGTCTCCCAGGCATGGACAGAGGCCCCTTCAGTCCCAGATGCTCTTGTTTCTATACTTCTAAAGTTGCCAAACATCAAATTTGTAATTGTGACACTGGGTGAAGATGGATGCATGATGCTAGAAAGAGCTGAAGCTGGTATGCTTGCATATTGTTGGTTCTTCTGATGTATGTTAAGTGTCTGCTTGTTGGCAAACAAATTGTTTTCATGAAGAAGAAGTGTAATGATTTTCGCTGTTTGGTTGATTTGCAGAGGATCTCCAGTCTGAAGAAATTGATGTCGATGACTTGTTCAAGAAAATGAAGCAGAGAATTGATACTGATTCAACCAGTGCAACATGCATTTCCTCGGTAATTTACCAACAAGATGATTTATCATTCAATAGACGACCGAAGCATGGCCACTGTACTCACACAGAATCCATGTGCACAATTCATTTTGGTCTAGTCAACCACTGTAAGGTGGAATCCACCGTGGGAGTGGGAGTCATGTATGGTTCTTCCTGGGTAGTACCTTTTTCTTGTACTTCATCAGATTGAGCTTTACAAATATGAATTTCCTCCAGATGTTCACTTGCAGTCATACCATTACTCATTCATCACTCTCTTAAATTTATCTTTTTAATTTGTACGAGACTTCTTGGTGCTGCTTTCAGAAGTTTTTTTCCCAGCACTTCTTATGAAGCTGAATAGAGTATGCTTATAGATTCATTAAATACGATATCTGAGCCTAAAGTACATGTCTTCTTCTAGGATATTGCAAAATTGCATGCAGAAGGCATCGGGACAGTGAGTGGGAAGCTGCTTCTAGGAACAGCTGAAAAGATACAGCCATCAGAACTAGTCGATACAACTGGTGCAGGCGATGCATTTATTGGAGCAGTTTTGTATTGTAAGCAAAATTCTTCCTTCAGAAGTGTTATATTCTTGAATCTCCCTTTTTCCTCTGCTTGTGACAGTTGGGATCTAGATTCCCTTTGGGCACATCTGATAAAATTGGAACAATTGGGATCTAGAATTTCTATTCATACCTACTTTCCGGATGTTAGTGTTTTTTTCTCTAGCTTTACTCGTATCTATATCCATGCAAGTTTAAATCTAATGTCATCGTTCCCTTCACGTTTGATCGGAGGTTTGTAATTTTTCGCTGCTCACGTATTCTCCACTTGCAATCTGCAGCTCTCTGTGCCAATATGCCACCAGAAAGAATGTTAACATTTGCTTCTCAAGTGGTTAGTGAATTTGGTACACTTGAAAACTTTGTTTTGGGTCTTATACATATAGTAAATGCTACTATAAAGTTAACTTGTGCTTTGTCGGTTGATTGCAGGCAGGTATAGGATGCAGAGCATTGGGAGCAAGAGCTGGCCTTCCTCATCTAACAGACCCTCGCTTGAGACCCTTTTTAGTGAACGATCCCCAGAATGTGGCAACATTGCTATAGAAGAAAACACAAGTAAAACTTATTGTCAACTTGGGATTTTTTTAAAAAAAATTCCGTTGTCTATATTCTGCTACATTTGTAACATTTTATGTGAGTGATTTGACCATTGAGCACAAGGCCTTCAAACCTTATAGCAAAAACTGGAATTGTAATGTGAAAAGTTTGTCTCAAGAGCCTTCCATTACACCTTTGTGAAGCAGATAGAATTTCTGGTACAGTCAGTACTTCAGGGGCTTTATATTGATTCTAAACTGCATGAATGTGTTTCCTGTTTCTTAAGGATGTTTTTTTTGGGTCATGGTGTGATGCCGAAGATCCTTAATTATAGTGAGGCATATAAAGATTTTAACTATGCGTTGACCATGTATAATTTTTGTACTGTCAGGTTAAGCTGAATTACAGTAATAGTTAACTCTCTATAATAAGCCTAATTTGGTTATATGTAGAGTAAAATAAATAGCTCGCTACAGTATGTTAGAAAGCAATAATAGTGTAAAATAAAGTTATATATTAGTGCTTCAAGTAAAATCCTCCATGTAAAAGACAAACCAAAATTTGAAGGAAATCTTAAAAGTTCTAAAAAAAAAAAGAGGTAATTAGAGGGAAAATCATATATTTTCCCTGGCAAATTTGTGGTCATTCATTGGAAACCATTTTTACCAAGACCATTGTGGAAAGTATCCTCTAAAGTTCAATGAAGCTACTCCCTCCAATCTATTTTACTTGTCATGTTTTCTTTTTGTATGTTTCTTAAGAAAACATTAATTTAAAGGATAATTTATTTCTTTGATTTCAATTGAATAACTTTCTTTTTTACCACATTAATCTCTCTCTACATTTATTGAGCAAGGATAAAAGTGAAAACTAATAATTATTATATTCGGTAAAATAACAACTAGTTTGGATCAGTTATTTTTAATAAGTACGACAACTAAAATTGCACGAGCAGCAAAAAGGTGGTTCTATGCCAGATTGAGAAACTTGGACAACCTAGAAATTTAACCTTTCCAATGCCTAAACGTTGTTTATTTAAAATTTGTTTGATAAGAGGGAAAAAGGTTGTCCAATAAAATTTTAATCAAACTTTTATCACACAATATAAAATTTTATTAGTATCCTTTGTACTAATTTACGTGACATTCATTCCATTTTAGTAAATTTAAAAAAGAATGACATCTTTTCATATTCATTAATAATTTAACTTTCAAACTATCTATTGTACATTTAATGAAATGATTTATAACCACATAAATTTTTATGACTTATTTTGAGATCACAAGTTTCAAAATTTCTCTTTTTTTGCTTATAACTCCATACCTAATCAAACACCCTCATATAGATTGTGACGGAGGGAATATGAATTTTTACTCCAATTTATTAGTCTCTATGCTTGTTTTTATTTTTAATCCTAGTCTTGTGTTTAATACTGGCTTATGTAGTACATGAAATTTCCCGCGTAGAATTGGATGTGGCTGTGACTTTCCCTATCCTATTGTCGAGACACATGTGGCCTAATCCAGAGGACTATCACATCGGTAAGATGACTTTCTAGTCAGATAAATGTGGCCATACCCAGAGGACTATCGCATTAGTAAGATGACTTTCTAGTCAGATTCTTCTTGCGCTTCGGATATGAAGCGTGTTGGATGTTGATGAAGAGAATGTACAAATGTTGAGTAGTATTTTGCCAATTCGGCCATTCTTTATTTCTTTTTGAACCTTCTGAGCCTCAAAATAACCTGATCAGCTTTCCACTGAATCCTTCTTTTCAAATACAACCATAAGATGTAAATATAGACATTTTTAAAAAAAAACTTGACACCCAATTTAGACAAGGAACATCTCTATATATAAACATTACAATAAACTGCTAATTGTATCTTCATCACTCCCTTTTATTTGCTCTTGTACCTCAGCTTAAATTGTTCAATGGCTAACAATTCAAGAATTGCCCTATTTCTCCTCCAAGCACGGAGAACCTTTACCAACTATTCCACTTTCATGGCTACACAATCCTACATTTTCTATATGTATGAGCAACAGGGCACAACAAATTGTCCCCTCGCAACTAAAGTATCAAGGCAATAACAAAACTGATCCTTTTTCGACCTATCCGAAAACCATGATACTTTCAGTCACTTCTTAGCTCGTACACTGCTTAATATATGGAATTAAGCAGAGATTTTCTAATCATCCTATCTATAGAAAATTATCTGACCTGTTACACCATGTTATGGCTTTCTTTAGCTCTTTGTCTTTGGCTTCCATTGCCTCTGTTATCTTTCCGGACTCTGTTTCCCCTGTTATGTATTTTCTCTGTTTTCTTCTTTATGGAGGTGAAATGTTACTTTGGATTTTCAAGAAAATAATGCAACAATGTGAAGAAGAATCATATTTTCATAGAAGAAGGGGTGAAACTGTTTGGAATTTTCTAAGGAGGAGGATGAACATGGTTTATTATCCAATGGAACAGAGGTTTAGTCTTCCTGTGCAACTTTGCAAAAAATATACAGAGAAATTCTTGTTCCATGATTATTTTTTCACGTTGTTTCAAAATTTCAGTTGTTGTTGTAATATTAAGTTAGATGCATATATATCATGCATGTCCTTGAGTGATATTGATACATTTTTCTTATGTCGTGATCATATCTTGTGTAGTTTATATTATGATCTGGGAGTTATGATTTTGAGTTTGTGGATTCTAAAATTTAAAAAATGGAGCTCGAATTTCTAAATATAAGTATGTTATTGAGTTCCGTTGAACTTGTAGGCGAAACTCTAGCTATCGCGTCCATTTTTAGGTCTTCCCCGAATTTCATAGTGACAAAAAGTTGTAAGTATTAAGTATAGAGGCTAGGATACGTTTTTTTTTTTGGTTGGAGAAAGTACAAATCTTGTTTTCTTTTTAAGCTAGTACCACTCAAATTGGTTGTCGTGTGGACTTTATGAATAAAATCTCAAATGAAGAAAATATAAAGAGGATTAGACCTCATCTTACTAATCTTACTAAGGAAAGTGTATTACCGTGGGCAAAAAGATTACAGATTAAAATTACTTTTATATATATATATATATATATATATATATATATTAGACCTCATCTTACTAATCTTAGTAAGGAAAGTGTATTACCGTGGGCAAAAAGATTACAGATTAAAATTACTTATATATATATATATATATATATCCATATTAAATTTTAAATAGCTTTTATTTTTTTATGTGTTTACTTTTTTATATTTTAAATAATTTTAGGAAAAATTCTAGCTTCGTCATAGTATATTATTATTCCGCAATAAGCATGTACAAGATAAGAATGGAAACCCGTAAAGCACACTTTCTTTTACATGTGATATTACTAACAATGACAAACAATCAATTTATTCTACCTTGATACAAGTTATTACTTGTGATTCTTTGTCTTCATCCCCTAATTTATTCAATATTTAACTAAAAATGCATGGACTAAATATAAGATCTGTATCTTATACCCTTCTAAATTAGCCAATTTCACATATGTCTTGATCCATTTGGTTACTTGTATTGTTGTAGTATTAGAATTTTATTTCAGTGGGGTGGAGTAGGCAAGGCGGGGGCAGAGGGTGGGGGTGAGGTGTGGGGAGTAGGGGGTGGATAGTGTAGTGGATGGTTAGGGTGCGTTGGTGTAATTTTATTGTTCGGAATGTTTTTTCTCAAATTTTTAAGGAAAATAATTTCTTATATTTTAAGGAAAACATTTTCCAAAACAATAAATTTCAAGATATTTAAAAAAATATTATTCGTCATACCAAACACACCGCATGATCTTGAGTATTACAAAAGTTACTATATGGATGCCCATAATTTACCCATAGTTGTTATATTTTTATGGGTTAAAAATGTACTGAAGTCCATATTTACCCAATTGAAATATGAGAAATCCGCCTCATTAAAATGTGAGTTAAATGGGTTAATTTTATAAATATGGGCTGAAATTGTCGGCTCTAGTAATAATTATAAGGGACAAGCTCAATAATAAGGGAAATTTTTAAATAATTATTTATAGATAAAAATCTTAATATAGAGAGTAAAGCTCTAATGGTTAAGATTGAGCATTTTCATGGGTAAAGTTTGAACATCATCGTGAATTCATTTGAGCTCTTGATTTGTGATGGGTCAATTTGGGAGCCCAAATCAACCCATCATCAAAATTACTCTTGCCCAAATCCATCAAACCTTGGGTGGATTGGGAGGGTCATTTAGTGATTGAGCTAATTTTACCACTCCTAAAATTTGTCTACTTATCAAGATTTATTATTAAAAAATATGACTAAGTTATGACGCATGCCGCAATGGTTGACAATTAGTCTAGAGAAAATTGTTGCCGGTATTGCAAACGTAAAATGTTAATCTTCCAATGGCAAAAAATGCTACTCTTAATTGAGCTCTTTGGTCCTTTTAATCTTTGTCCTCATACTACTCAAAAAGATTATTAATCCACCATATACACCGTGGTTAGTAGTAATCCCTTGTTAATATGTCGATACTTGCCGAAATAAAATGTAAATAGTTGTTAATATGTCGGTACTTGCCGAAATAAAGTGCACTTTTTTTTGTTTTCATTTTGGAGCATTCAAGAAGAGATGTGTATTTAAGTTACTACTACTAGTTATATATATATATATTAAAAAGTTTCACATTTTAGATTAGGTTTGTATTTACTACAAATTAAAGGAGTAGTGAGTGCATGGTACTTCACAATCATTGAAGTAATTCTGGATTGTCTTTTTTTCAAAATATTTGACGCTATCACGATAACAATTCTATTAGATGTAATTTTCACTATGTAAATGTAAAACTTTGATATATTTCACTTATCCCAATTTATCTGATGTTTTTCATTTTCCGAGATTTAAACTACATGAACTTGACCAACATTTTAAGATGTATTTTTTCACCAAATTGATATGAGAAAAGTTGCAACTTATAATGCTTTTTATGTGGTTTTAAGATATTTAAATTTTAATCCTAAAATATTGAGTTAATTTAATTTAATTTAGCTTCAAAATTTAGTTAAAGGATCATTCTTTGTACATCCCCCCCCCCCCTTTTTGTACTATAAATAGGATCATTCTTTGTATATACAGACACCCAATCAATCAAACAACTTAATTTTTATCTATGTTTATCCTTTGCTTTACTGTACTCAGCTGCATTCATGTTTCTTACCTCTTAGTTTACTCATACCACTATTCTAACGCTTTCTGGAGTAATTGGAGAACCCATTACTGGAAATTAGAGTTACGTTTTCAGCCCAAATCGCTTAAGTTAAGGAATCAATTTGTCTCACGATTTCATCAACCGATAAAACGACAAAGAACAGAATTCGGGGCGAGAACAAATTTGGCACGCCCAGTGGGACCATAGGTGAATTAATAGCAAATTTTGATTCTCCAGGTTAGGATCATTCTTGGCGTATGCGCTTAAGGTCCGGTAAAAAAATGAACCCCGAGTCCAGTCCACATCCTAAGCGAAATCCTCCCAGAAGGAACAACGAACCAGCATCCTCCTCGGGTATGCCTACATCGATTGATACCCCTCCACTTCCTCCATCAACCCAAGCTGTGGAAGAATCTAGCCAATCTGAAGGTCCAACCATAATGACCACATCTTTTATTAGACAATAGATCGACTTGGGCATCCATGATATTATGTACCAAGTTTCTAAACAGTTGGCTGACACTGTGAAGCCGGTGGTACATAATAATGTTCAGCAAGCGAGGGAGATGAAACCAACCGAATGCACCTAGGAGAATGTTCGGCCAATTCTTCCATCCCTCTGACGAGCGGTGTTGTTCAGCATGAGATCGTGACTTCCAGTGTTGTTCCTCAGCCGCATGTGCATCAGCTAGTGCCTACCCAGGTGTAGCCGATAGCACACCTAGGAACACAAGGCCAATCGTCTGGCAACCATCACACTGCATGGTCGCCAATGAACCTTGGGGGGGGGAAAATGTGCCACTTGACCAAGCAAGTATGCAGTATGGGCAGATCAATATGGCTCGGAGACCAATTCAAGCTCCAGGACACTTTGGATTGCCGCCTGTTATGTCGTACGTTTCTACGAACGACCCTACGATGCAGGCGAAAAATGTTGGCCAGCCGATGGCCCCTGGCTATGACTTAACTTGGCTATCTGGTGATGCTGTTTACAGTGGAATACCATTCCAACAGTCATTGCCAATACCCAGTCCATACCTTTCAGGAAGCGTAAATTTTCTAAGAACGCCGATGTCCGAGGAAAGCAGCCATAGAATATTGTTTCATCTTGTCCTCAGGTTCTTTTAGCCATTCCAGGAGCTCAGGTTGTAAGCTTTGGTGGCCATACCCAACAGTAGCAATGGGGCATCACCCCACCTATTGGTAATGGCCAGCAGACCATCTACAACCTTCAAAACTCTATCCAACAAAGTGCAGAATGGAGGCCGCCAGTGCAGAACACCTACCAATCGAATCCAGTCGAGAATCGGCAACGGACGTCACAACTGATAAACTCGGAAATTATTGCTAATACAATGCGGAGGTACTTCGGCATCCAACTAAAACCTTTGGACAATCATGTTTATAAGAAGCCTTACCCTGATTAGGTAGATCAGATAACACCTTTTCCAAGGGGCTTCAAAACACCAGAGTTTGCCATCTTCTCTGGCGACGATGACAAATCCACTATCTAGCACATCGGTAGATTTACTGCCCAATGCGGCGAGGTTGTCCAGAATAAGTATCACAAGTTGCAACTATTTCATCTCTCTCTAACGGGAATAACCTTCGCATGATACTCCTCTTTGGCTCGTGATTCCGTATAGAGCTGGGATGACATGGAGGATTGCTTCCATGATAGTTTCTATTGGCCCCAACCTCATGTTACAGTGACTGATCTAACGAATCTCAAGCAGCAGGTTGATGAATCGGCTGCTAATTTTATCGAGAGATTCAGAAAGAAGGTTGGGAAATGCACCGTACACTTCCCCGAGTCTGAGTGTGCCCACATGATAATCAACAACATGCACCCTCAGTTAAAGGAGAAGTTGGTGGGACAATCCTGCTCTGACCTGAGCCAGTAAGCCGAAAAGGCTAGCCAAATAGAGCAGTACGTCCAGGAGAAGGAGCGGAGAAGAGCCATCCAAAATCGAGGCTCCCACTTGGTATCCATTATTGAAGCGGATGAGTCCGACTCAGAGTCAGCTGACTGCGCGGCAGACGCAATAGTGGTTAAGATTGTTAGAGGTAAGGTTTACTCTTGTCCAGCCTTGATAGCCGTAAAAGGCAAGGAGATGAGTTCATCCGATGACAGGGTCGGTTACTCGTTTGACATCACAAAGGCAGATCATATCTTTGATTATCTGCTCAAAGATAAGCAGATTCGGCTGCTTAATGGTCATAGAATCTCGCCTGCCGAGGAACTCAAAGATAAGAAGTATTGCAAGTGGCATAATTCATACATTCACTCTACTTCTAATTGTGCGGTCTTCAGAAAGGCGATCCAAAAGGGCATCAAAGAGGGGAGGTTCAAGCTAGCTGACAAAAGTATGGCTGAAATGTCCATTGATACCGACCCCTTTTTCACGGTACCAATATCTATGGTATCTTTTGCTAAGCCCGATGAGTCAAAGGACACCAAAGAGGGACAACCGATGAAAAGGGTGTGGGTCCCAAGAAAACCTACCAAAGGGGAGAAGGCCACAAAGACCTATGTGTTCAACCGGTTAGGTAGCCTACATGACATTCGTGATAACAGGCAGCCAGCTAGGAGCAACTTTCATCTCCGTTCTGAATACTCGAGGGACATTGAATGAGAACTTCAGGAACAAACCATGAGGTTCAGAAGGGTTCCCTATCGGCGTCAGTCATAGGCCTGGGGGGCAAGTACGGATGCCAACCAACCGACAGCCTAGCATGCCTCGAATAGATGAAGAACCAATCCCTAAAACCAAACAGAGGGCGATCGAGTGAGTGTTTCATCCTTACGTATCACGATGAGAAATGAGGACCAGAAAAGACCCCGAAGAATGATTAAACCAGCCACCAATACAGAAGAGGGGGAATTGGTCTATCAATCAAGTTCCCAGAAAGAAAGAAAACACCACCGAGAGTCACATCCAGGACTCAGAAAAGAATGATGCAATGTGCCAAGGCCTTGCGTAAGATACAATAGACATTGCATCTAATTCCCAACACCAAGGCAGCCGAAAATCATGAGATACATGAGTCTGCCGTAGCCGGGGCTATCGAGCGGGCATTCAGCTCAGTTACTTTAGGGGCAATATCGCTGGAGGAAAATACGTCGGGTCAACCAAAGCTGGATGAACAGCCTACCGACAACCCGACGGAGGAACCCCGATAAGAGAACGTGGCCCCGGATGGACCTCTAACCGAGGTAATCTCACAGATCGTGCAGATGATTTAGTCAGAGGATCCCCAATCGATCTCCATTTGTCTCTAGGAAATGGAACATATGAGCTTCTGGTCAGCCGAATTGGATGAAGGGGGGACTCCATCCTCGATTTATTTAGCCATGACCTGGTTGATGAGATGTGGGCAGACATTGAAATGGTCAGCCTAATCCCATGTAAGTTCTGGGCTAGCCGCTCCGCGCTGGATAGCTTAGAAGGTGATGTTTGCGTAGAAAACACAGAATGGGCAATAATAGCTGATACACCGGCTAGGGACACTTTGAGCATCGTATTCGTGCACCTACAGAAGATATGGTTAAACACCTCAAAACCCTTTTACGTCAAGGCTTACATTAACAACAAAATTATTAGTTGGGTGTTCGTCGACAATGGGGCTGTGCTGCATGTGATACCGCTACTTACCTTGAAGGATCTTAACAAAATAAAGGAGGATCTCATCCCAACTAACATGAAATTGGCTAGCTTTATGGGAGAAGCCTTTGAAGCATTGGGGATTCTAGTAGCAGAAATCACTGTAGGTCCTAAGACGGTCAGGTATGCCTTCTTTGTAATAGATGGCAAGTCGTCCTACACCATTCTGCTGGGCAGGGACTGGATTTACACCAGCCGATGCCTTCATTTTACCATGCATCAAAACCTCATCTTTTGGGAAGGAGAAAAGATAGAAATCATCCAGCGGATCCGTTCCGACCAGGGGTTTAAAATGTAGAGATTGTCCTCTATTCACCCCATGTGGCTCCCATATCCATCACGGAGCAGCATGAAGAAGGATCTTAGGAATCCTGTAATCTTACCTCGCAAGGGTTTGAAATAAAACAATTAACCGAACCATGACTTACCTTGGAGGATTTAAATGGTTGAGGAAACCCAAATCATACATGACCTGTGGCATCGGCTGACCGCCATAAGTTTTGAGGCAAGGATAGTCGAGGCATCGCAGATGGGGAACCACTACAACGAACCAACACTTGCAGCCAATGAAGTTGAGCTACCGATGGAACTTGAATCGCCCATAAGAAGGGATATGCCTAGTTTTGAGTCTCAAGATCCTTTGGAAGACATAAACTTGGGAACTGAAGAAATCCCTCGGCTAACACATATTAGTGGTTTGCTGAAGAAGGAAGACAAATAAGGCATAACGACCCTTCTACTGCAATATAAAGACTACTTCGCATGGGATTATCATGAGATGCTTGGGATGACACGTACTTTGGTAGAGCACAAATTGCCAATTAAAGAGGGTTTCACACCTCACAAACAACCGCCCAGGAGATATCACCCTTAGCTAATGCCTCAAATTAAAGCTGAGGTTAAACGACTGTTGAAGTCCAGGTTTATCAGAACGACTAGGTATGTGGAATGGTTAGCAAACATCGTGTCAGTCAAGAAGAAGAATAGCAAGGTTTGAGTATGTATTGATTACAGGAACCTAAAGGTCCGGTAAGAAAATGAACACCATCTTTCATGATTTGATCGGCAAGACTGTGGAGGTCTACATTCATGATGTGGTGGTGAGGTCTAAGGACTTCAAAGATCATTTAGCCTATCTGGAACATGCACTAAAAGGAATGAGGATTCATAATCTTAAAATGAATCCAGCCAAGTGCATGTTCGGAGTATCGGCTAGCAACTTCCTGGGTTTCTTGGTCCACAGAAAGGTATTGAGATAAATCATAACAAAGCCCGGGCAGTGATGGAGTTGACACCACCCAAGACAAAAAAGGAGTTACAAAGCTTGTTAGGGAAGATCAACTTTCTAAGGAGGTTCATATCTAATTCAGCTGCCAAAATGAAGGCGTTCTCACCTTTGCTTAGGCTTAAAGGGACAGAAGAACTAGTATAGGGCCCAGAACAGCAAGAGGCATTCGACCAGATTAAAAAGGCCTTAGCAACGCCTCCTGTGTTAGTGCCTTCCATGCCAGGAAAACCACTGAAATTGTACATCTCGGTCGCAGAGTTGTCTATCGGCTTCCTGTTAGCACAGAATGCCGATGATAGAATTGAAAGGGTAGTGTACTACCTTAGCCGAATGCTAAATAAAGCTGAAACTAGATATACCCCTATAGAGAAGCTTTGTTTATCCTTATTCTATGCTTGTACAAAACTTGAACATTATTTAATGTCACATGTGGTTCACATTTTGTGCAAAATTGACATCATCCGGTACTTATTGAACATACCTATTTTGCAAGGACGACTAATGAAGTGGGAAATCAAGCTCACTGCATTTTCTCTAGAGTATAAGCCACTCAGGGCCGTCAAAGGCCAGGCGGTAGCCGATTTCTTGGCGGACCACCCCTGTGTAGATGTGGAGGACCCATGTGCCCCCTCTACCGTATGTATGGACGTCGTCCCTTGGACGCTGACTTTTGATGGGTCAATAACCCAGAAAGGAATCGGAGTCGGGATAACGATAACCGATCCGAGAGATGAAATATGGAGGTTCTCTTATCGGTTAGATTCTAACTTGATAAATAACCAAGCCGAATATGATGCTATCATCATAGGACTCAAACTCCTAGTCTCTATGAAAGCAAAATACATCAAGATTCGCGAAAACTCTCAGTTGGTTATCAAGCAGTTGGCCGGGGAATATGACTGCAAGGATCCGAATTTGTTTGCCCGTTATGAAATGGCTAGCAGATTACTTAGTAGGTTCGCATCATCTACATTAAGTCATGTTCCCAGAGGCATGAATGTTGAGGCTAACGACTTAGCGCAAGAAGCTTCTGGCATTAGAAAGTCTCTACTCACTTTAGAGTATGACGAACTGCCAGCCGAAGTGTTAACCATAGACCAGATCGACTCGTGGAAGCATGTGTTAATTGGCTGCTTAAAAGATCCCTCCATATGCAAAGACCTTAAGGTTAAGAGGAGGGCCTTGAAATGTGTGCTCATTGATAATGATCTTTACAAAATGAGCGTAAATGGAGTGTTACTCAAGTGCATTGATAAGACAGAAGCCTTAAGAGTCACGGGGGAAGTTCATGAAGGAATATGTGGATCGCACCAAGCCAGGCCAACAATGAAGTGGTTGATCTATCGCCATGACTATTATTGGCCTACCATCACGATCGATTGCTTTCAATATGCAAAAGGTTGCGAACAGTGTCATAGACATGGACCAATCCAACGGGTACCAGCCGAGTTGCTGCACCCGATCGTGAAGCCCTGGCCTTTCAGAGGTTGGGCTATAGACCTTATCAGCAAGATTCACCCACAATCAGCCAAGGGCCATAATTTCATTATCGTGGCTACCGATTACTTCACTAAATGGGTAAAGGCACATCCGATAAAAAGGGTTCATCAGACAAATGTCATTTAGTTTATCAAACACCAGATCATATATAGATATGGTATCCCTGAGACGATTACAACTGATCAATGTACGGTGCACTGGTTCTAAAGTGGCAACCTTTGCTGAGAAATTTGGGATCAAAATGATCACATCCTCGCCTTATTACGCACAGGTGAATGGGCAAGCAGAGTCAGCCAACAAGCTTATTGTGGACATAATTAGTACGAACGTGAAAGATAAACCAGGAATGTGGCATCTCACTCTGGAAGCCGTTTGGGCGATCAGGAATTCAAATCTACAATTACCGGGACGACACCTTATCGGCTAACCTATGGCCAAGATATAGTGTTGTCGTTGGAAATTAATGTCAAATCCTTACTGGTGGCCAAGCAGAACTCTCTAAGTTTAGAGGAGTATCAACAGGCCATGCTAATGGAGTTAGACCAGCTAGATGAAGATCGACTGATGGCCCTAGAGAAAATCGAAGTCGGTAAACGTAAAATGGCTAAAGCATACAACAAACATGTTAAGCCTAAGAGGTTTGCCGAAGGACACTTAGTTTGGAAAACCATTTTGCCGATTGGGATGAAAGATCGTAAATTTAGCAAATGGTCACCAAATTGGGAAGGTCCTTTCGTAGTAAGCCAACGGATCGCCGACAACGCATATCGACTAATAAACATGCATGACGAAGAAATGGACAAGAATGTAAATGGCAAGTATCTAAAAAGTACAATCCTTCGATTTGGGGCATGCATGAATAAACGACAGCCATAGATCGGCTTCCTGGTCGTACAAAATAAGCTAATTCCCTTCGACGGGAGATGTATGGCTAAATGACAGCCACAGACCGGCCGCCCAGTCACAAAATACAGAGAAAGACATTTCTTTCACACACATGTGTCGTAAGGATGGTCGCACTGCTCAGGGGAAAAAACGTCATCCCGAGTGGTGAAAGATAATGGCCCATCAAATCTGCGGGATTTATTCTAAATTTGCTCAAGAATGTTGAGAGCAATGCTGAAGTTAAAGGGTGGGATATGGATTCCCACATCCAAGTAAACCAAGCACAAAAATAGAGGCGCCGCACATACCCAACCCCGGCGTTACAACAAAAATTAAATTCTGACAGTGCGGCGGCATTAAAAGGAGTCATGCGCCTCAATTCGGCTTCTGTGACCAACTTCACTCGATCTAACCAACCCGAATAATGAGCGACCTTAGTCAGCCAAGTACGAACGTTAGCCGAACAACGACCGCCGGTGAACCAGTCACATGTAGAAAGAAATTCATGGTTTATCGGGCTGAGGTACTGAAACAAGAGAGAATCACCTTGTTACGGTCCACCGTACGGAGTCAGAACCAGTTGTTCATCAACGAAGGCTAAATCAGGGGTCATGTCACTATCATCTAGAATGATTTTTCCTGATCTTCGAGATAAAAAAGATGAAGCCATGGTTTTCGACTAAGAAAAGGGGCAAAGATTAGGTGATAAACCTATGGGGGATACCTTTCCTTAAATAACCTTCAGTTACACGGCTGAGATTAATTTATTATTTTCAAAAGCACGGTCGAAAATCACCAGAGCCAATTCATGGTAATGAAGACGCCTCGGTTAAATGGGAAACCCATTTCAAGAAGTGATCATCATTGCATGCGCTGGAGACGAGACGATTAAAGTAACATGTGCGGATGTCAGACTGAAACGACGGCTACTTTCGGATATATCAACTCAACAGTCACAATAGAGTTAATGTAGGGGCAATTGTTAATACTCAAAAGTAATTTAAGTGTTTAGCCGAATTCAGTGACAATCGAACTGTTCCAGAGCTGAAATTACTCCTAGCCCTCAACTACAAGAGCTTCATCGGCTACTAAGGCATCTTAGTCGAGTTGTTAGTTAGAGGTACGACTGGGACCCACTCAGATGCAGACGCCTCAACAACCAAGTCAAAAGGATTTTTGAACCCCTAGAAGCGATAACGGTCAACAACAGCTAAAATAAAGGGCCATTATCCGAGCAATAGGAGTAGAGGGTAAGAAAATCGGCACCACCTCCCCCATAGTCGGCCATTGAACTTAGTGGGTTACTTGATGGCTGACATGGGGGGGGAGGGGATCACGTTGTATGTTTTTCCCTTTTTGTACTATAAATATGATCATTCTTTGTATATACAGACACCCAATCAACCAAACAACTCAATTTTTATCTATCTTTATCTTTTACTTTACTGTACTCAACTGCATTCATGTTTCTTACCTCTTAGTTTACTCATACCACCGTTCTAACGCTCTCTGGAGTAGTTGGGGAACCCATTGCTGGAAATTAGAGTTCCATTTCCAGCCCAAATCACTTAAGTTAAGGAATCAATTTGTCTTTCGATTTCATCAGCCGATAAAATGGCAGAGAACAGAATTCGGGGCGAGAACAAGAGGATTTTGTTTTCTCTCAACATGACCTATAATCTATATAGAGGATTCAAAGGTCAAGCTTTTTAAAGAAAATAGTACAAGCTGAGGGTGTGTTAGATACAGAGGAAAATATTTTTTAATTTTCTCATTTTTTGTTGGTCAAAATTTGTGAAAAATATTTTCTCTAGGAATTTAAGTTCTTTAAATGAGAAAAAAATGACTTCCCTAATGGAAGTAAGAAAAACAAATTCTACAAGCGGCATTCACATTGATTGTCTCCTTCCAAGATGAATTTATACCTTCAGTATAACAAAATGTATATTTAATTTTAAACTTAATCCTGAAATATCTCATCTTATCTCATGAACCAAACGAATTGTCAATCTCTTAATACGTTTCATTTTCAACAACATAGACCATATTCCACAGCTTCAAATATGGGGTATAAGTTTTAAACATTAAAGATGTAAAAGAAAAAAATTACACTATCGAGTCATTTAATTAATATCTTAAATTGTCTGTTATAAATGAAATAATCATATAGAGAGCTACGATATAGTATAGTGTTTGGTTGAAATGAAATATATACAAACCATACACCAAGTATTGAATTAATTTTGTTATCGAGAATAAAGCAGACTTCAAGTACTCAAGTAATTTTATTATGCCAAATTATATCTCATAACTCAATTCCATATTATTGAGAGAGCAACACACAAGATCAAAGTTAGTTAGAGAAGTTAGTGTGCTAGTCAACAAAGTTGTTAGGAAGTTAGAAAGTTATACAGTTAGTTATAACTAATCCTCATATATCTAATTCTGAATAAGAAATCATACATGTATAAATATGGATGAATAGGCATGTGTACAATCAATTTCGAATGAATAAAATTCTGCACAATCAATCTTGAGTATATCTAGTGAATATATCAATATCTTACATACTTGAGATGAGTATTTCAATATGGTATCAGAGCTTTGATCAATGCTGGACCATAATGCCTCTTCCGCAAGCATTTTGAAGTTAATCTACTAATCTTAGTGCAGTTTATTTCATTTTTGCATTTCTATTCTTGAACATTTTCAATGTTTGTAATCTCTACTATATTCTATTCTTCTATCTCTCTACTTCTTGACTCTTGTTAATCCTGAAAAAATCAAATTCTGGAATATAATAGATACTGCTCCTACTATAACAGAAAATAATCAAAATAACACAACTAGAGACTCAACTGTAAGATTAAACACTGGAATCACTACAACCATAGACCACAACCACCCAATGTTTCTTCAATCTTAAGATGTGAGTGGTGTATCCCTCATATCATTTCAGTTACTGGGATCTGAGAATTATTCATTATGGAGTAAATCAATGAAAATTGCACTGCTTGGGAGAAATAAACTAGACTTTGTTAATGAGAAATGTAAAAAAGAACACTATGAATAAGAGTGGTGGGATCAATGGGATAGAGTAAATGTTGTGGTTCAAGCATGGCTGATGAACTCAGTCTCAAGTGGCTTACTGAGTGGTGTGTTATATGCTGATACAGCTTATGAAGTGTGGTAAGACTTAAGGGAAAGATTTGATAAAGTAGATGGATTAAGAACCTATGATCTTCATAGAGAAATGACTACTTTAACACAAGGAAATTCTAGTGTGGCTGAATATTTCTCTAAACTAAAGACACTATGGGTGGAATTCCAATCTTTAGTTTCTCCCCCTAGCTGTGGATGTCCTAAATTTAAGGGATTTGTAGAATATCTTCAAAGGAAAAAATTGTACCAATTCTTGATGAGACTAAATGAGAATTACATGCAGGCAAGAAGTCAAATGTTGTTAATGTCTCCACTGCCTACTGTGAATAAGGCATATTCTATGATTACCAGTGATGAGAATAAAAAATCCATAACTGCCAAGTCTGTAGGTCTGTTAGGTGTTGGTCCTAGTGATTTTAACCACAATATGAATCATGATCCTACTGCTATGTATTCTAAAGTAGGACCAGGCACACAAAAGTTTAGAAAAAATTCTAATATGTTCTGTCAAGTGTGTAAAATAAGAGGACACACTAAGGAATTCTATTATAGGGTAGTTGGATACCCTCCTGGTTTTAAGTCAAAAAGGAAAGAACATTCTGCTCACAATGCATATGCATAGGATGATGAAGGTGTGACTGAGAAATTATATAAAACCAGTGAAATGAGTGACAAATCTAATGGATTAACAAATTTCAGTTGGCAAGTTGGAGGAGCACCTATGTTTTCTAAAGTGCAATATGAACAAATTGTGAAGTTACTGAATCACAATATAGTGCCTCGTGAAGCTACTCAACATCAAGGGTCACAAGCCACACAATTATTTGCAAATGCAGCAGGTATGACTAATCGCAAAGCTTTACTTGTAGCTAATGTACTTAAACAATGGATAATAGATACTGGTGCCACTAATCACATGGTTTCTGATCTGAACTTGCTAAATAAATCAACTAGATTAGAAAATACTTATGACACTAAGAAAATACACTTGCCAAATGGAGAAATGGTTAAGGTGACACACACTGGATCAAGTACTATCTCAAAAATAAGCACCATTAATAATGTTTTTTACTTACCACAATTTAGATTCAACTTAATGTATGTGTCTCAACTAACCAGAGAATTGCAGTGTGCAACAACCTTCTACCCTGATTTTTGTCTATTTCAGAATCTTTATAATGGGAGGGTGAAGGAGATTGGTAGACTACAAGATGGCTTATACATGTTAGTAAATCAGCCATCATAAAAACTTCTAAATGAACAAGTGAAGTTAGGACTATGTGTAAGGAAAGCTAAGGAAACTGTGGCAATGACTGAGAAAGAGATAGAGTTGTGGCACAGAAGATTTGATCATACATCTAGCAATGTTCTAAGTAAACTGATTAGAGCAAAACCTGATGTTATATCTAGTACTATAAAGAATTGTAATGTGTGTCAATCTGCTAAACAATGTAGATTGCCTTTTTCTATCAGTAATAACACAAATAATTCAAGCTTTGAACTTGTTCATATAGATGTGTGGGGACCTTATAAAGTACTAACTCATAATAGAAACAAGTACTTTCTAACAATAGTGGATGACTACACAAGAATGACTTGGATATACTTACTTAAACTAAAATTAGATGTATGTGTTGTAATTCAATAGTTTCTAACTTTTGTGTTTACACAGTTCAATAAATCAGTAAAAATAATCAGAACTGATAATAGAACAAAATCTGTAAATGAGGTGTGTACTAGTTTGTTCCTAAAACTAGGAATTATACATCAGAGATCCTGTGCATATACACCACAATAGAATGGGGTGGCAGAAAGAAAACAAAGGCATATACTAGAAATAACTAGAGTTGTAATACTTCAAGCCAATATTCCACTGAAATTCTAGGGAATTTGTGTTCAGACTGATGTGTATTTGATAAATAGACTACCATCTTCTGTTACTGGCATGACACCCTATGAGAAACTCTATAGAAAAAAACCTTTTATTAGTCATTTTAAAACATTAGGTTGTCTGTGCTTTGCTAATGACCTATCAATATATGATAAACTGCAATCTAGAGTAAAATCTTGTGTGTTGATGGGATACTCTGAAAACCAAAAAGGATATATTTTCTATGACATGCAAAATAAAGTTTTCTTTGTTAATATAGATGTTACCTTTAGGGAAACTGAATTTCCCTTCAAGACATATACACCAGAAAGACCAATCTTTCAGGATGATCAAAATGGTAAGTCTAATGAGTATAATATGGCAGATACATATATGTCTATACCTATATGTAATTATCATGTTACTTCACAAGAAGGTGCAAAACAAGGAACCTATACCAACACACTAGAAAACACTCAAAACCTCACAACAGAAGATACAAATCAAAATGAAACCAATACAATACCTATACCTCATGTGTCTCAGATTCAAAATCAGCAAACTAATGCAATACATGTCAGGAAGTCTACCAGATCAAAATAACCTCCAATTTGTCTTAACGACTTCATCACAAAGAAACTTGATTCTACAACTGTCACATATCCCATAGCCAATTACATATCTTATGAGAACATCTCACCAAAATATAAAGCCTTCCTCACTTCCTTCTCAGAAATAACTGAACCAAAAAAACTACAATGAGGCATCTAAAGATCCTAAATGGGTGGAAGCAATGAAAGCAAAAATAAAAGCTCTACAAGACAACCACACATAGGATATTGTCTCTTTACCAGAAGGCAAATCTCCAATAGGATGTAAATGGATTTACAAGATCAAGTACAAGGAAACATGAGAAATTGAAAGGCTCAAAGCTAGACTTTTGGCAAAAAGGATATAGTCAAAGAGAAAGAACAGACTATCAGGAAACCTTCTCTCCAGTTGTTAAAATGGCCACTGTGAGATCCATCCTATCAATAGCAACATCTAGATACTGGCACATACACCAAATGGATGTGTATAATGTCTTCCTACAAGGAGATCTATTTAATGAGATATTTATGGAACTACCACAATGATTCATCAGTCGGAGGACAAACAGGTATGCAAACTGATCAAATCCTTGTATGGACTCAAACATGCACCAAGAAAATGGAACTTTAAACTTACAGAGGCACTGGTGCAAATGGAGTTTAGACAATCATAATATGATCACTCATTGTTTACAAGGAAAACTAAAAAATGAATAACCCTAGTATTAGTTTATGTGGATGACATGCTAATTATAGGAGATAACATGGAACTGATAGAAGGAATAAAACAGGTTCTACAACAAGCATTCAAGATGAAGGATATGGGAGAATTGAAGTACTTTCTGGGGATAGAATTTGCAAGATCACTGTTGACACCCAATTTTTTTCTATCTTTTATGATTTTATTTGTAATTTTTAATATTTTTGACACTTTAAAATAATTTTAAAATATAGGGATATATATGTATATATATATCATTATTATTAGTATTATTTGCATATTTATTGTCATTTGCATTTTTTTTTATATATCATAGTCATACTTTATGTCTTAATAATATATTATGTTATTTTATTTTCGCAAAACGGCATTGCATTTTTATTTTTATTTAAGCATCAAGCATTTCGCAAATATTATATTTTTTTATCATATTGTCATCTTTACAATTTATAAATTTTGCAAAGATTTTATTTATTTATATATATATAATAAAACCCTTTTTATATTTTAAACCTATAACCCATTTCAACCTTTTTATATCTTAACCCAAAACAATTTCATCCAAAAACCCAAACCCTCCATTTTTCAGACCCAACCGAAACCCAATTCGGCCGGCCCAACTCGGTCAGCCCAACAACCCTTTTCCCATTTATTTCCCATACCCAACACATCAAAACAAAAATCCCAACCCATTTCCCTTTATTTGCCCCAAAAACCAAACACCTCCCAAAAACAAAACAAACCCATTTTCGGCCAGCCCAACATAAAATCCCTTGGCCCAACCGGCCACTCCCCCAAGCCCATCCGGATCGGCCCATTCGACCAAACACCCATCCCATTTCCATATACCCCCTTTAAACCTAAAACATATATATCACACTCCATAGTCCATACATACAACAAAAAAAACAAAACCGTCACTCCCTTTTCAAAATCATCAGCCGCACAAAAACAAAAAAAAAAAAAAAAAAAACCCTATCCTTTTCTCTCAACTCCCGTCGCCGCTCACCCTCCATACCCGCACCCCCACACCGGCGACCCCACGTCGCCGGTCACCTCGCCGCCACCCCACACCACTACCCCACCTACGCCAGACACCCTACACCACCCACACCACCGTCGATTTTGGGGGTTTTTGAGGTCCTAAGTCCGAAAATGAGGGTTCCGGTTTACCCTTGTTGGTGGTTTCCGGTTTGCTTTTGTTGGTGGTTTTGGTACTTTTGTTGGTGGTTTCGGGTTTGATTCGTTGGTGGTTTCCGATCTGTTTTTGGTGGTTTTATTTCCGGTCGGTTTTTGTGATACTACTTTCTCGGTCACAAATCCGGGTCGGATCACCCCTTGTCGGACGAAAATCTCCAGGTTTATGTTTTACTTTGTTGTTGGTGTACCTGAAATTTGGAGGAAAATCGGGTCGGGTCGACCCGGTTTGTATCATTTCCGGATTTTGTATGTTTAATATTTAGTTGGTTATCTGGAATTTGGAGAAAATCGACTCGAGTTGAAAACATCCGATTCGGGTCGGGTCACTGACCCGTATCGGGTCGACCTGGTTCGGTTAAATTCCAGATTTTGTGTGTTTATATTGTGTTGTTGGTTACCTGAAAATTTGGAAAGAATTTGATTCGGGTTGAAATATCCATTCCGGGTCGGTTCACTGTTCCGGGCTGGGTCACTGTTCCGTATCGTTGTCGACCCGGTTCGAATAAATTTCCAGATTTTGCGTTTTTGTTTTGTTGTTGGTTTTCTGAAAATAAAAAAAATTGGATTCTGAATCCGGGCCGGATCACTTTGTTCGGTGTCCGAGTCGGGTCAAATTTCGAAATTCGGGTCGGACGTTTTAATTGCAAACTTTTTGGTTTATTTTGGCATTTAAATATTCATACACGGATATCTTGTATTTTGCTGTTTTATCATTTTATCTAATACTACATAGGCCGATGAAATTAAATTCGATGCCGCTCTTTTTTTTGTTGTTGTTTCGTTTCTCTTTTCTGTTTTCTGTTTTAAACATCCGTGCAACGGATTACTGTTTTATTTGTTTTAACTAACACTACACTTAGGCCGATGAAATTAAATTCGAGGCCGCACTTTTTTTCGTTTCGTTTCTCTGTGTACTGTTTTCTTTAACATCCGTGCGACGGATATCTTTCTGTTTTACTGTTTTATTGTCTTAACTAATACTGCACTTAGGCCGATGAAATTGAATTCGAGGCTGCGCTTTTTTTTGCTGTTGTACTGTTTTACTGTTTTGAATTAGATACTGCATTGGCCGATGAAATTAAATTCGAGTGCGCTCTTTTTTTCCGCTTCTCTGTTTTCTGTTTACTGTTTTAAACATCTGTGCAACGGATATTTACTGTTTTACTGTCTTACTGTTTTAAACTAAAATATCATGTCTTTTCGGGAATTGCTTCTCGATTTCGGTTTTTACTTGTTTTGGTTTAGGTTACCGTGTTTTTGAATTAAATACGCATTTAGGCCGATGAAATTGAATTCGAGGCCGCGCTTTTTTCGTTTCTGTTTCAGTTTACTGTTTTGGCATTTAAACATCCGTGTACGGATTGTCTTACTGATTTACTGATTTATATAAATATTGCATTTATGCCGATGAAATTAAATTCGAGGTCGCGTCCCTTCGGACATCATTTCTCAATTTCTGTTTTTTTAACTGTTTCGGTACAAATTTTACTGGTTTGAATTAAATACTACACTGGCTGATGAAAAAATATCCGTCGATTTTTGAGGCCTCCACAGTTGTAAAGACGGAAAGTAAAACTTTTGGGCAGGGATGAAACTTAAATCTTTTTCACCCGAGAGACCAACATGTTCGTTATGCAAGGCAACTAAAATGACCAACGAGTCATATGTTCTCAGCCACGACGTGATTGGAATGATCTTTTCAAAATTTAAGTCTGAGCCCTCCGTAATCATAACATTTATTGTTTTGGATACGGATCCGAATTTATGTATATTCAATTGTTTCTAACCGTTTATTCTTGACAGCTTGCAAAGATAAAGTCAAAGAAGGCAAATACCCCTCGGAGATTACTTATTTTTGTTGTTGTCTTTTACTTTCTTTAATTCAGCTTTATTTCATTTTGTATTGTAATATTATTGTACTCGTGAAATTATTGAAATATTTAGAATAGGTAGACATATAATTAATTAATAGGGTAGTCCAAAACTGAAAACTCATCGCTAGTTTATTTATTTTAGGATCGGTTAGTTTTTAAAATCGAAAATTGCTAGTTTACCTATTTTTAGGCTCGTCACCCATAAAAATCACATTGCATACATCTTTATCAATTTTCATACAAATGCATATTTATATTATTTTTTTGCTTCACATGTTTATTAATGTCATACAAATGTATACTTGTACAAATGCACCATTTCATTAAATACTTGCAACATTATTTTTATTCTTGTAAAACATGCACATTTTCTTAGCATAACAATTAACTTGAGTTTGATCGGATAATCGCAAGTTAGCGGATTTTAAAGTATGCCTAATTCATTCCCTTTCGGATAATAAAGAACCCTTACCCTGAATTTCATTAGTTTCGTAGACCACAAAATCGGAGTTTATTTTGCAGCATTTAGTTAACATTCACGTGCCCAAATTCACCTTAGAGTAATTAGGTGTCGACTTCTCAAGCAAGCATTTTTAACTGATCCAGAGGGAATTGACGCCATTGCGTCGTGAAGCCCGCCGGTCAAAAACGGGTGCGACAATCAGAAAAAGGAATTCTGATGCATCAAAGAAAATATGCATTAGAACTCATTTCTGAACTTGGTCTGGTTGCATCTAAACCTATTAATACACCTATAGACTGCAGTGTGAAATTAACTACAAAGGAGTATGATGAGCATGTGCAGAAACTTCAGGAAACAGAAAAAGGAAGATCAACACCAGAAGATGAATTACTGAGTGATATCAACTCATATCAAAGGTTGATAGACAAATTACTATATCTCACAATCACAAGACCAGATATAGCTTATAGTGTTCAGGCGCTTAGTCAATTTCTACAACAACCAAAGAAGTCTCACCTTAATATGACACTAAGGACAATTAGATATATAAAGGACAAGGAATACTTATGTCCAAAAGAGTACACGAGACGATGAATCGACTCATGTTGCGGATCGGCCGATTGCCCTCATACAAGAAAGTCAGTTACTGATTATATTGTGAAGTTTGGTGATTCACTTATATCATGGAAATTAAAGAAACAGACTACAATTTTCAGGAGCTCAGCTGAATCAGAATACATGAGTCTAGTAGGAACAATTGCTGAACTAACCTGGATACTTGGTTTACTGAAAGAGATTGGTATTAACATCAATCTGCCGGTAACAGTTTTTTCAACTAGCAAGTCAGCAATACAAATTGCTGCAAATCCTGTCTTCCATGAAAGGACTAAACATATAGAAATTGATCTACACTTCATAATGGAAAAGATTTAGAAAGGAGTGGTGAAAACAGAATATATCAACACTACAAATCAACCTGCAGATTTACTCACCAAAGGACTGAATAGAATTTAACACCATCTTCTATGTTCCAAGCTTGGCTTGCTGAACATCTTTACAACATCCAGCTTGAGGGTTACTGTTGAGAGAGCAACACACAAGATCAAAGTTAGTAAGAGAAGTTAGTATGTTAGTCAACAAAGTTGTTAGGAAGTTATAAAGTTAGTTATAACTAATCTTCATATATCTAACTCTAACTAAGAAATCATACATGTATAAATAGGGACAATTTCGAATGAATAAAATTCTGCACAACTATTCTCCTCCTCCTCCTCCAACATCTTGCATATTTGAGATGAGTATTTCAACACATATAGATTGAGAGATTAATCATTTGGAATATGGACATGTGCGACTAAAATCGTTTTCCTCCCCTAAATATTTTCAAATTGTTCTGAACTATTTCCTCCTTGTAAACATCCTATAACCTTCTAAATATATGAAGTATAACTATTGTACATCTTCGCCACCTTTTGAACACCCTTGTTTCCAACATAGCACTTGAACAAGAACATAATGTTTAACAAAAACTTTCCATGGCGTTACACCTTATTTCTCAATTTATATAATAGTTTCGTCTTATTGCGAGAAACTATAATTCCTATATGTTTTAATTTATTTAACACTTCTGTTACATCCAAAATTAGTGCCATTTATTTTATCCTCAATTATATAGTTTTCAAAAATCAAAGTCAGTTGATAAAATTTAAACCTGGACATAATATTTTTGCTTTAAAACTATTTATTGACAAGTCAAAAGATATTTTAGTCTGTAGCGGAAGACAACAGTGTTCAATTTTCGCATTGACACTTTGACTTGTTAACGTTGAGACTAATTAAATTAAATAAAGATTCCAAAAGTTGATAATGACACTCATATCGTTGCTTGATGAATCCATACGGTAAAAAAAACATTCCGGTACACTAAGCTCTCGCTATGCGTGGAGTCCTGAAAAGAGCCTGACCATACTGTAATGATGAAAAATTAAAATAAAACATTGAATTATCTTCAATTTTTTGCCCCAATATAAAAGAGTGGTACAATTTGACGAAATCTATTGCATAAGCAACCAGCTACCTATTGTCAATACGACTTAATTCCGTGAAATTGTTTTTGTAAAGCCGCGGATGGCACCTTCCTTGTATTTTCAAGAATGGCACCCCTACAGCACCTTCCTTGTATTTTCAAGAATGATAACTAGTAGTATTAAAATAATAAATATTTTACGTTAATATATAGCATGTCCATACATAATTTAAACAAACATATAATCCACCATTGCGGATACCTTAATACTTCAAGTTCCAAGTGTTGTATAAAATTTGGCTCCTTCAATGTCGGAGGCTGTAGAGAGAACAAGTCGCAGTTATGTCCATGGCCAAAACTATTCGAATGGGCAACTCAATTTCACTAGCATCAACATGACAAACTTTTATTCTCAAGAGCAGTACATATCCATCACATCGCCTCCTTCTTCTCGGCGCGCAAACGTACTAGTTGCTTTCATTTTCCCGGTTATGGTTGCGCTTTTGCAGCTAATGTACCAAGCCAGTAGTATGTCGCCGTTTGAAACACACCCGAAAAAGATGTATTTGGCCGTTGTGAGTTTCCTCATTTACTGCTTTTCTTACGATGCTCAACTAAGATTAATTACACAGCCTAATAATTACACGAAGTATGCTAAAATGGTTGGCTCTATATTTGGTCCACTGACATTGGCATCTTACTCATCAGTGTTTTTCCCCTCACTTTGCCCCAGTTGTTAAATAGAACACTACTCACCGAACGATTGAACTGGCTTTATCATAAATTCACGAATTACACGGATAGAGACGGATCCGAAAACAGAGTTCCTGTTTGATTAATTATACGCCGTTGATGTAAATTCCTCTTCGTAGAAATGTTGCTATCATCCTCCTTTTCTAATACGCACGTGAATACTCTGTAATTTGTGATTCGGCTTGTAATACTACCACTTGTTAAAGCCTTTCAAATGATCGTGCTAGCGGGCAATTCGCAAGATTGCCTTAGGTGTTTTTTAATTTCCCCCCTCAAATTAGTGGTCTTAAAATTGTAAGAAAAGATTTCATTAGAAATTATGCATATTCGATCAAAGTTGTATAGTAACTATGCCTTAAGGGACATAGTTTTTATGTAACTACTTCTAAAGGTAAAACAATGTAAGATTTCATTAGAAATTATGCATATTCGGCCAAAATTGTATAGAAACTATGTTTTAAGGCAAAAATTCTATGTAATTATGACTTGAAGGCAAAGTTCTGTTGAAAATTAAGATTATGCCTTGTCCGGCTAGTTACATAGAAATTATATCCCTTAAGGCATAATCTCTATGCAAATTCGGCCGAATTGGTATAATTTCTATGAAATTTTTGTCTTACGAGTTTTTTTTCTTTTTTTGACTCTAATGGGATTCGAACACAGAATTTCTAATTTGGTAGATCATCAAATAAAGGGTACTTGGCCCATAATTTTTCATTAAATGTGAATTAGAGACAAATTAAAGACCAGTGATTTGAAGGACAAAAATTAAAGACCGACTCAAAGGAAGCGCAATTCGTACCAAAAAAAAGAAGAGCTAGATTGGACTGACAAAATCTAAGCCCACTTTACTTGGGTTGTGTTGAGTTGGGCCAGCCGTTATACAAAGGGACATCATGATCTTCATTTTTTGCAAGGATTTCCTTCAAACGCACGGTCTTTAATTTTTGTCCATCATGTATGTGATCTTAATTTTTGTTCCTGTTACTTATTTAATAAAATTATATACATCTGTTTCACAAAGAATAATTTTTATAATATATTTTTATTTTCGAAAATTAAATTTTTTACTTCGCTTGGCATAAATTAAGTAGGAATTAGCTGCATAAGTTTTGTAGTATGTTTCAGATTATGTTGAGTGTTGAAAAAATTGCTTTGTCGGGCATAATTTGTGTTGATGTTATGATACAAATGCAGAAGTTAAACGTAGATTATGCCGAGCGAAATCTAAAATTATGTCATTTTTCAGATTATGTTAAATGTTGAAAGTTTTGTTTTATCCGGCATAATTATTATGATACATATACCGAAGTTAAACATAAAACATATCTTGCTAAATCTAAATTATGCCACACCAAAAATACTGAAGGAAAAAATTAAAAACCATAAATTTGAGGGACAAAAATTAAAGACCATCGCGGAATAGGAGCATTTGTGCGGATGACCCCATGATCTTGCCGTATAAATCCATGGACGTGTACTTCTATTTTTGGAAAACCTGAATTTGTTGGTGTTTTGTTGAGAGAAATTTCCGTTGAGAGACGAAAAATGAATCTTTATTACCATATTTAATACGTTTTCAACTAATTACGTACTTAATATAATTATATTTTTCAAAATATATCAATTTTGGAAAATATTGACTAGGCAAGATATGCTGTAAAAAAATTCATTCGCTATTCCCTGAATTCGTTATAATCAATCAATGGATAGCGAAATTGCACGAGTGATGAAATTGGCCTAACATAAAGAGCGTAGAGAAGTGATTCACGCGAAGTAAAAGGACTTAAATGCATTTTTAATCACATTAACCTTTTTTTCGAGTTTTTAATCAAAATTGTCTCTTGTCTATGAGAACATATCTATTTTGGTTCTTTAAAGATAATCCTAAGCATCCTTATTAATTCCTTAAGTTTACTAAAATGAAGCATTTTTGGTCCAACTAACCGAATGAATTTAAAAATTAATTGTGACTACTAGAAACACTACTAAACACCTGACAACAATCGACTAAAAAAAATTGACAGACTGAAAAACCAGCCAAGCGGTCGACTTTATTTTTTGCGCTAAAAAAAAAACTGACTGAGCTTGGTGACTCAGCCGGTAAAAAAAATTCATAAAATATTTAAACGATCGAACTCGATTTTTTACTTTCTCAGTTTTTCGCGCAAAAAAAACTATTAAGCTAGGTCAGTTTTTTTTTAAAAAAATTATTATTTTCTTGGATCAAACCGACCGAGTTGTTGGTTTTTCGGTCGGTCCGATAGTCGGTCAATTTTGCCGTATTTTTAGTAGTATTTTTTGGTAGTCATCGTTAGTTTTTAAGTACATTCTGTTAGTTGGATTGTTCCAGTTTAGCAAAATTTAAAGACTAAAAAATGCTCAAAATCATATTTGGTAGATCAAAACAGACCTACTCTTGTAGGCAATGACGAATTTAAGTATAAAAATTGGGTCATATGAACTTATAATTATTCGGTAAATTCAATATATTATGTGTATAATTTTAAAAATATATTTAATATTATTTGAATGAACCATAATTAAAAACTAATTAAAATATTGGGGAGCAATTTTGACTAAAAACTTTTCCTTTTTCAATTAGGTCTCCAACACTATCATATTACGTATTTACCCTAAAAATTACCACTTTCTTCCAGGCTAAAGTTATCCAGTTCGCCGCCGTCAAATATTCTATTACACTTTCCTTTAATGTTCCAACAATAACTTTCTTAATATCTCCGACTTGGGCCAAAACTCCAATAAGCAACAACTCCAAAGAACGGAAAAAGAGGCAGCTGACTAGCATTCAATTTTGTACTGTCAGTATATGTTGTGGCGGAGATAAGGTGGCTCACAGATGTATCTAAACCAAATTATATTGTGTATATAAAATTTTAAATTATTATTTAAATATATATAATAGATATTAATTTTTTTTAATTTTTTATATTTTGAATCATCGTAAAATCATCATAAATAATGCACTGCAGTCCAAATGTACTACTGCTTTTAAAGCTGGAATTGTAATTGTCTATATACATTTATTTGCCTTTGACGATTCAAACTAAAGAGAAGAGGAATTCTCAAGGAAAAAGGTGGAATCTCCACTTAAGCATCTTGACTTTTTTGGAACTTTCTTTATTTACTTTACTTTTTTTGTTTGCATGTTATTGGAACCTTTATGAATTTAATTTGCAGCAATGTGACAGTAGACTCCAATCTTTGTATTAATGTGATAAGTAGTACATTGGGTAGTAAAGATGAAGACGTTTGGCCTTCAGTATATCTCGCCGAGCAGGCGCAAAATCAATTTTCGTCCGTATAATCGGGTTAGGGTGAAATTGCCAGCCCTACTAACCGATTTCTTGCGGGGGAGAGGTCATTTCCTTTTACTAGCTATTTGCAATATTACAATAAGAAAGATATTTGTCAATAACATTTTTATTGTCATATGTTGAATGTTGTTATCAAAAGTATTTTTCGCAACAACAAAAATTATTGCATGTCGTTGCAATAACTTCCGATGCGAAAAGTTTTCACAAGTTTTTTTGTTGTTGCCATTTACGTTTTTAGCAACAATATATTTATTATTGCTAAAGTTTTGTTGTCAATTCTATACTTTATTGTAATGCAAGTACAATAGCACACAATTAAATATAAGAAAGAAAAAGTTATTTACCTAATCAATGAGGGACACTTTGTCTTTCACATACAACAAGAATGAATAGTATGGATCTTTGTAGCTCAGTTGGTTGATTATCTGAACTTTCACCTTATTGGTGAGGGTTCGAGTCCCCACATTATAACCCCTCCCCCCAATCTCCCCTCCCACCCTCTACCCCTATGTAATTAAAAAAAAAAGAATAAAAGAATAAAAGAAAATCATTTTTTTGACTTTGCATTATTAAAACAAAAGACAATGAAAAATAAGAGAGAATAACTCAAATGGTCATCTAACTATAGTAAATTCTTCACCAAAGTCAGTTAAGTTTATTTTGTATCAATCAAGTCATTTAAATTAGAGTAGTATATCAACAAAGTCATTATAACCACAAAATTAAAAGAATAATTACATATATCTCCCCACAAATTTGATTTTGCTTAATTTACCTCCTTTATGATATGCTTACCTCTCTTATTTTACCTTTGCTTGTAATAACTTTTTAACCTAATTATTACTCATATAAAAAAATTAATTATTTTTTTCCTTTATGAGTATATTCTTTTGTTTAATTTATTTGTAATATTATTTTTTAAAAACAAAATTATTTCCATCTCCATTGTTATTTACATGGCACTTCCTAGGATACTGTTTAATAGGCTGTGTAATAAAATTTAATTTGACTTGAAAGATAAATTATTTATGATATCTGAAAGATAATGTTTTTGAATTTGAAGAAGAAATAAAAATATCATAAAGTTAAAAATTTAAATATATCAGTGTGAAGATATAGATAAAGTTGTAAATAACCTATTTATTAGATAAACATAAATTCTGTATTTTAAGAAAATTGTGAAGATTAATAGATATTTTATCTATATTAACAGTTAGTTTTAACATAGATATATATTGAATTTAAATATGTTAATGGAATGTGAAAAAAATATATCTATTTTACTTTATCAAATAAATAAGATAAAAAAACTTAAAATTAAATTTATTTTAATGACCGTGCATCACGCGGGTACTAATATTAATATTGTAGAAAAGGCAAATACCTTGGATAGAAAAGCATTCTAAGTAAGCAAATAATTGTTACATAGGTGAGATTCCATATTTAGACATTAAAATAAATCTCATTATTAAATAATATTTTTAATCTAGATATATTAAGATATTATTTTAGATATGGTGTCATCCATCTTCCTCTCTTAGTTCCCTTCAAGATTCTTTAGTCTTGTAATTCCAGGCGGGTTCTCTCTTTCTTCTTAGTTTACTGTGTCAAATATTGTACTATTTTTCTTGTTATTTGTGTGATTGGATCTGTTTTGCTTCTTCTTTCCAGTATTTAGGTGAGATTTTGAATGTTAACCACCCAGAATTCTTTCTGAAAACAAATTGCAACTTTTGGGAAAATGAAGTAAATTATGTTTGTATTGACTTACAAACACACAACTCTTCTTACAGAATTGATAAGTACTGGAATGTTTCAACTCGATCTTTTAACTTGCCTATTATTGTTCAACAAAAGCTTCAAACTGTTCACTTTCCCACACGGTTCACTTTGTCCTTATTCTTGTTGTTAAATTTTGCCGCTTCTTGTCTTTAGTTATAGCATTCTTGGTGTAGTGATTTTACTTACCTCTAGATTCTTGTTAACTTGTGTTTGCACTTTGATCCCTTACTGTTTTAGGGTAAACGTTTGAGTGATTTATTATTTTATATTTGATTTAGTGGATGGGGTAAGGGAGATGCTAGGCTGAGAATAGGGTCTTGGAACATTGAGACTTTAACGGGGAAGTTCATAGAGCTAGTTAATATTCTTAAGAAGAGGAGGATTAATAGCCTATGTCCAGGAGACCAAATGGGTAGGACCTAAGGCTAAGGATGTAGACGGGTATAAGTTATAGTTCTCGGGTAGGTCAAAGTATAGGAATGGGGTAAGAATTTTGGTAGACAACGAGCTAAGGGATCAAGTGGTAGAGGTGAGGAGGGTCAATGACAGGATGATGGCGATTAAGTTGGTAGTTGGAGGGTTCACTATGAACATTATTAGTGCTTATGTGCCGCGGACGGGCTTGAACGAGGAGAAGAAGAGACGCTTTCGAAAGGATTTGGACGAAGTGGTGGGGGGTATACCACCCACTGAGAAGTTAATTGTAGGAGGGAATTTCAATGGACATATCGGGTCACTTCCGGAGGGTTATGACGACGTGCATAGAGGCTTTAGACTCGGGGACAGGAACGGGGGAGGCGTCTCACTTTTGGAGTTCGCTAGAGCTTGTGGAATGGTGATATCCAATTCGAGGTTCCTGAAGAAGAAGGAACACTTGGTGGCTTTCCGTAGTTTGGTGGCTAAGACTCATATATACTTTTTGCTCTTTAGGAATGTTGACAAAGGTCTTTGTAAAGACTGCAAGGTTATTCCGAAGGATGATCTTACAACCCGACATAAGCTTTTGGTGATGGATTTGGAGATCAAGAAGGAGAAGAAGAAGAAGAGGGTTGTGAAGGACAGGTTAAGAATCAAATAGGAGAGTTTGACCATGGCTAGTGCAAATGAGATGGAAAAGAGATTGATGGCCAAGGGGGCCTGGAAGAGTAGTGGGGATGCGACCGGTATATGGGACAGGACGACCTATTGCATTCAGGAGGTAGTTAGAGAATTGCTAGAGGTCTCGCGGGGTAACCGTGGTGGGCATCAAGGGGACTGGTGGTGGAATGGTAAAGTTCAAGAGAAGGTGGAAGCGAAGAAAACGTCGTATGTGAAATTGATAGAAGGCAAGGATGAGGTGAAGAAATGGACGAATAGGGAACTGTATAGGATGGCGAGGAAGGAGGCAAAACTAGAGGTTATGGCGTGAAAACAACGGCTTTTGAACGTATGTATGTGGAATTAGAGTAGAAAGACAGGGATAATAAGTTGTACAGACTAGCCAATCAAGGTAGAGGAGGCCCAATGGCTTAGATCACGTGAGGTGCATCAAGGATGAGGATGGTAAAGTACTGGTGGAGGAAGCGCATATTAGGCGGAGGTGGCAGTCTTACTTCCATAAACTCTTGAACGAAAAAAGAGATGGAGACATTGTGCTGGGAGATCTAGAGCATTCTGGTAGATACCGAGATTTTGGGTATTGTAGAAGCATTAAGGTTGAGGAGGTTAAGGGTGTTGTTCGCAGGATGCACAGGGGACGAGCGACCGGTCCTGATGAAATCCCAGTTGAATTTTGGAATAGCGCAGGCATAGTAGGTTTGGAGTGGCTGACTGAGTTATTTAACGTCATTTTTAATACGGCAAGAGTGCCCGAAGAATGGAGGTGGATTACAATGATTCATTTGTACAAAAACAAAGGTGATATCCAGAGTTGCAACAAGGGGTATCAGGCTGCTGAGCCACACTATGAAAGTTTGGGAATGGGTCGTAGAGATGAGGGTGAGGAGAGACGTGTCTAGTTTCGAGAACCAATTTGGATTCATACCGGGGCGTTCGACTACTGTAGCCATTTATCTTATTAGGAGGTTGGTGGAATAGTATATGGAGAGGAAGAGAGACTTACATATGGTTTTCATCGACCTTGAGAAGGCATACGATAAAGTCCATAGGGAGGTTCTATGGAGATGTTTGGAGGTTAGAGGTGTAATTGTGGCGTACACTAGGGCGATCAAGGATATATATGATGGAGTCAAGACTAGGGTATGGACAGTAGGAGGAGACTCGGAGCACTTTCCAGTGATGATGGGGCTGCACTAGGGATCAACTCTTAGCCCATTCCTTTTTGCCTTGGTGTTCGACGGACTGACGCGACAAATCCAATGGGAGCTACCATGGTGTATGTTATTCGCACATGACATAGTCCTTATTGATGAGACTCGTAGCGGAGTGAACGCCAAGTTGGAGGTTTGGAGACATACTCTGGAGTCTAAAAGGTTCAGGTTGAGTAGGAGCAAGACAGAATATTTGGAGTGCAAGTTCAGCAACGGGAGTGACCCTGAGACAGACGTGGAGGTGAGGCTTGGTACTTAGGTCATTCCAAAGAAATAAAGCTTCAAGTACCTAGGGCCTATTATCCATGAGAATTGAGAGATTGATGACGATGTCACACATCGTATTGGGGCAGGGTGGATGAAATGGAGGCCCGCATCTGGAGTCTTGTGCGACAAAAAGATGCCACCAAAACTTAAAGGCAAGTTCTATAGGGTAGTTGTTAGACCAACTATGTTGTATGGGGCGGAGTGTTGGTCAATCAAGACTTCGCACATACAAAAGATGAAAGTTGCGGAGATGGATGTGTGGGCATACAATAAGAGATAAGATTAGAAATGATGATATCCGGCACAAAGTGAGAGTGGCCAAGGTGGAGGATAAGATGCGGGAAGCGAGGTTGAGATGGTTCGGGCATGTGCAGAGGAGAGACACAGATGCCCCAGTGCGGAGGTGTGAGATATTGGATATGGACGGGTTCAGGAGGGGTAGAGGTAGGCCGAAAAAGTATTGGAGAGAGGTGATTAGACGAGATATGACGCAAATGCAACTTACTGAGGACATGACCTTAGATAGGGGGTTGTGGAGGACACAAATTAGGATAGAAGGGTAGTAGGTAGTCGAGCGTAGTCCTACTTACGCTTATAAAATAATAGTTGTAGTGTTATTATTGTAGGCCCGATTAGCCTATCACACTTATAGGCGCAGTATTGATCTATATCCCCTTGTAGTTTGATTTTTGCTGTTATGTGTTCTTTAGTATACTTTATTTATCTTATTTAGATGTGTTAGCTACTGCTTCTTTTTGTTAGAATGCGCTACCATGGCGTATTCGATTTGTTATCAGCATGTTCATACTGCTTTAATTTCTTGTCTAAGTCTAACCATTTCTCTTGTTTTGCTCTGCTTTGGTTGATTTGATTGTGATTATGTTTTGTCTTGAGCCGAGGGCCTCCCGGAAACATCCGATCTACCTACCAAGAAAGAGGTAAGATCTGCGTACACTCTACCCTTTCCAGATCCTACGTTGTGGGATTTCACTGGGTATGTTGTTGTTGTATGTCACGTGAATAACAATAGAAACAAAAAATAATTTTCTTAAGAAAATATATTTACAAAATTTATTAAACAAAAGAATATATCATTAAGGAAAAATTAGCTAAATTATATTTTTTTATATTAATAATAATTAGGTTAAGAAGTTATTATACAAAAATAAAATAATAGAGGTAAACATAATCACAAAGAAGATAAGTTAAATAAAACAAACTGGAGGGCAAGTTTGGCTTTAACGAATATATTATTCTAATCTGAATGACTTTATTGATACAAAACAAACATAACTAACTTTAATAGAAAATTGGTTAGTTGAATAACCACTTAAGTTACTATCAGAATAACTCCGACACCAAGTTTACATAGATCCCCCGGTAGTCTTCTACAATCTAGAGATAATGTACAGTCGAAAAAATAGTATCACAACAATTATGAAAAAAAGGGGAAAACAAAAGTGCAAACATACTACTACTCCTTTTCAATTTCACACTTGAATACTCTTTAATTTGTGATTGGGCTTGTAATACTTGTTAAAGCCTTTCAAATGATGGGTTGGGAGATCGGACTAATAAAATCTACAATTTTTTCGCCGATTGTCCTTAATTTTTGCCTCTCAAATTGATGGTTTTTAATTTTTTTCCCTTCGCTTAAAAAAATGATTGAAAGTATCCCGAGGTTTCAGGTTCGAATCCCTGCTTTGAACCCTGCTCCGTTAAAAAATTTTAAAAAATTCACAAGGCAGAGTTTGCCTTATGCCTGAAGGCAAACTATGCCTTGCGATTTTTTTAAATTTTTTTGACTGAGTTGAGGTTCGAACCCAGAATCCAGAAGTGAAGGGAAAAAATTAAAGATTTTCAATTTGATGGACAAAAATAAATATCACCTCGAAATAAGGACATTACTGCAAATTGCTCTAAAATCTATATCTCAACATGAGTTTGATTGGCTAAGTTGGGCTAGTTAATTTTAACAGCTCTAGTAAAAGAACATTCATGATCTTACTTTTTAGTTCAACACTTTATTGAGTGCCAAGTAAAATCTCTTTTCCTAGTTGGTCAGTTCATCAGAAACTGTTTTAGTTTGCCAGGGAGTTATATAATAAATGTATAATGTGGATTGTTCTAGCTACTTACGTGCAATTGTTTTAAACTGAGTGGAGAATGTTGGAAGAGAAAAGAGACATCCGGAAACGAAGTTATAATCATCAATCTCGGGTAAAGGTTGAAAAGGCTTATTTTCGATAGACCCTCTGACTCAAATTAAGAAAAAGAAGCATTTCAAAGTAATATTGAACAGAAAAAATACGAAAGTGAAGAAGCCAAAAGGAGTGGAATTACACTGGGTTTTTTGTTGTTGTAACTCAGATCGATAAGGAAGCATTAGATGTAGACTATAGAACAAGGGTGGGAATCAATTATATATAAGGTCACATTTTACTGGAATTGACCAAGACTATCAAAAAGTAACTTCTCTAAAATCAAACAATATAGTAACAAAAAAGTAAACAAACAATGTTAATTTAATAGTAAGCGCCTGCATCTCTAATCAATGGATCCTGTGCTTGGGTCACACTAAGTAGAACAAAGAGTAGCTTTTGATATTTTTTATTAGAGTCTTCTATTTCACAGCGTAAGTTTTTCTTCATACAGATGATCCAGAACTACAGATCCAACTTTTTGTTTGATAACTAGTGTCTGAACTTATTCCACGCAACTCGACTATTTCAAAGGGCCCGATATCCCCACCAACTTTTTGTTTGATAAACATAGTGTCTGAACTTGCCTCTCCAAAACTCGACTATTTCACAGGGCCCACTATCCCCACCAAAACATGCACCAGGTAATTCTGCCCACCGAGTACAACTCTACTCTTCGACAAGTCTTTTTCGAAGTGCTGGTACAACATCTTTTCAGCTTGCGCGGAACTTGACTATTTCATTTATGGCAGATATTGCAAGAAGATGGCATCTTTTCTACTACCACTTTTTCAGTGTCTTCAATGCAGACCTCCACAGTTTCACCCAATTTACTGCTAGGCTTTCCCTCCTAGCATTCATTTTCCTAAGCACTAGTGGGATTTCTGCAAACTCAAGTAGCAGAGGAAAGCTAAATCTCCACTTAAAATATACTAACACACGTCACAATAACCATTCCAAGATTTCTCACATATACTTGTCTTGAATCAACATCACATCTCCAACCATACCAACCAGAGCAATATGCCAATTCTTAGCCCAAATGTAGCTGGCGCATGGCTCGAATTGCATGCATAATGTGGTATTGACCGCATCAGTTTATCGTTGCTCAGTTCCTTCAAAAGTCAGACCTACGAGGAAAAGACAGAAAACCATATCTTTAACTCATCATTTGCTTTCTCCACACGAACTTATCAACAACCCAGAATAGAACTTATATAGTGGAACATGAAGATTCCAAAGCACCCTATCAAGATATAAGAGCTCAGACTGGAACGCCCTCTTTAGAGTTCTGCCATTCTTTTAAACTATCTTCATTATGTAATAGTCTAAAAATACTTGTGCAACAACTTTATTCAATATTTGAGTCATCTACAGAACTACAGTTTCACATCTGCACAAACTTTATGTGCGCTGCCGAATTAAGGATAACAGGCAGAGAACAAGAATACCTGTTTCTTTAAATCTCAGCTGAAAAAATGTACTTCCACTAAACCAAAACTTAAAAGAATACGAAGCAGGAGAAGGAAATTTTTTGACTCAAAGACAAAACATCAATAACTTGAATACTTCAAAACAAGAGTGCCTACAAGCTATGAGTATTGTTAACACCTACACGAATCTTATTAAGATCGACCCAACAAATAGAACTATAACTAACCCAACCAAACTAGAGAACATTATCATATATTAACAGGAAACATATCATGTGAATGCACCCCACTAAACTGCATGGATTGGACTGTGGCTAGAGTTCATGCCTGAGCTACCAGATGAAGGATTATTAGCATGGAAAGCCGACTGCCTGGAGGAGCCCTCGGCCAGTTTTAGTGACAGAGAAGGTGGCTTGGCGGCATCACCAATGGATTCACCTAAACTTAGCTTTGACATACCAACCAGCTCATCAACATTAATCGGACTCTTTGAATGAACAGCTGTTGGCTTAAGAACTTCATGGGTCTCTGCCATTGCTGGCTCGGCAGCAGTGTAACCTGGCCAACATGGATAAGGCATCGTAAAAAATGGAGCGACATAAGCAGGATATACAAGTGGATGAGGATATTGTGAACTTTCTGGTTTAGGAATAGAATGATCCCCATCGTTGGAGTTGGCAGACGCAGCAGACCCCATTGATTCACATTCTTCATCCACAGCAGGAGCTGGAGGCAATGGATTGTTACTTTGCATCTCGGCTTGTGGAGCATCATCTCCGAGGAAATCCCTTGATACCATTGGAGTGTCCCCTGACTATGGTATATTAACAAAAAGGAAAAAAACATAAACATTACAAGTAAATCCAGTGGAAACATATTCAATCCAAAAGTATTGGCGTTATAGCCTATAGGCATGTGCCTCTTTGACATAGAGGATGATAGCAATATGAAACAGAACTAAACATCTAGGGTGTGTTTGATATGAAGGAAAATGTTTTCTTGGAAAATAAGTGATTTTCTTACTTATTTTCAGGTGTTTGGTAAGTAAACAAAAAAAATATTGTCCCAAGAGCATTTATATGTCATCTAGGAAAAGATTATGGGGTTGGGGTGGAATGGGGAGTGGGGGGTTGGGGGTGGCGGATCGTCAAGGGGTGGGGGTAGGGGCATTCGGGAGTGGGGAAAAGACGATAGATTCGGAATGCCACTTATGGAACTTGTTTCCCCACTCCCATAGTCCCATTATGGAAGTCATTTTCTGAATTTTCGAGGAAAGAAACTATTTCCAAAATATTTTGACCAACCAAACATGGAAAGTTGAAAACCTTTTTCTGTTTTCCTCCATACCAGACACACCCCTAGTTGATAAAGTTTGCAAGATAACTATGGTAATAGAAAATCATTATACATGTCCTAGATAAAGGAGAATAAGATATAATGGAAGACAACACCTTTTCTGAAAAATAACATGTTTACAATTTCATGGTGACAATTAGGTCTATAAAACATAATGGGCACATTATAATCATCTATAAGTGAGAGTTCACTTACTTCATCAGCAACAATATCAAACAGACTGGAGCGTCTTTTCCTCCTAGACATATTACTCTGCCTAATGAAATATTTCTGGGCGTGGCTTGCAACCTGGGTGGGCGTTCTAGAAATTACATAGTTACGAGCAATCCCACGCCAATCACCTTTACCGATTTTTTGCAAACCAAGTAGAAACATCCTATGCTCCTCCTCAGTCCAGGGAACCCCTGCAATTAAGTTTCAAGTAATTTCAAGATCCAACATATAAAGAAAACCTATTGCAATATAATCCCTCAGAAGCAATATGAGCAATTTTATCAACTTAGGCACTTCTGAAAAAACAATAACCACCATAAAGAAGAGAAACTTAAAAATCATTCTTTTCCGAAATGAGAAGTGCTTCTGCAAAGGATAAGAGCAGCAATCAAGAAAGTTTTATACAACTAAGCATGAAAATACAGGTCATTTTCTTCCCTTCTATCTCTCTCTAGAAATGAGAACAGATTGCTAAGAATGCAAAAAAATCTCCACCCATTTTCACATCCTAAAAGTCATCAGAAGAGAGAAAAAAAATTGCTAGGAGATAAGGCATTACGCCAATAAAATTCTCAGTCTGCGTTAAACATAACAGATAAAATGATGTCCAAGAAGTCATTGAAAAAACACCAGCTGACAGTGAGTTAGGGTCTACAGGAAACAGGCTCTCTACCTTCCAAGGTAGGAGTAAAGTCTGCGTATCTTCTACCCTCCTCAGACCCCAGTTGTGGGATTACACGGGGTATGTTGTTGTTGGAATAATAATTTCACTCAACTCATATAGAGCCTGATCATCAGTAATTCTTATGCTATGTCTGATCACTGAGGAAACAGGAATGTGATTTGAGTAAAAATAACTTAGACTCTCAAACTCATAATTGCATTCTTGTTACAAGAGTGATTCGATTTTAGATATGTTAAGTCAAAAATAGAAAATAAGGAACTTAGAAAAAAAAACAATTCATAAACTTGCAAGGTTTTGCAATAAATTTGACCGTACCAATGAAGTGATCTGGAAAAGAAAAACAAAAAAGGATAAGAATCACATTCCTTGTTTACACATTTCATCTTGATTGAATAACTATTTGACAACAAATTGGATGGACAAGAAAGATCCACTTTTTTACCAAACTGAAAGCACCAAAGATCTTTTTTTGTTTTCTTCCGTACTTACCAAATTACGAACTAAAATTATAAGCTTCAAACACATAATTCATACTTTCTCTGTCCCAATTTATGTGGCACCATTTTCTTTTTGATTAGAATGTCACTTTTCTATATTTAGAAACAATTTAACTTTATGAGATGACTTAACGCCACACATTTATATAAAACTTAATTTGGACCATACATTTTAAAAAATTTCATTTCTTTCTTAAACTCCATGCCAACTAAAATGGCCACATAAATGGAATGGAGGGAGTAATATCTTTTTACATTCATCTAAAACAACAATAGCAGCAAATACTGCAGCTTTTTGATAAATTACCACATACCCCACCTTATTCTTTAAAAATGAAAACTTTAACCACAATCCATAAAATCTCAGATTTATAAACACTTAAAACAACCAAGAACCGAAAAAAATGCAATTCCTACAAACCCATTATCAAAAAATAATCAAAAAACAATAAAAATCAAACCTTTCTTTCTTTCACGACTAGATGAAGAACCAGCAACAAAATCCTCAGAAGCATAACCATCAGCAACAGAACCACCACCAACAGCAGGATGATCAGGTGTATCACCAGGTGAGTCATGAAGGACACCGTTTAAAGGCGTACTACCACCACCACTACTACTAGCAAAATGGGTCAAATTACCCATACTTGCACTTTTTCGGATCAACCCATCAGTTAATCGGACACCAAATAACTTCACACCTCTATTAGGACAAGTCCTCGAGTTATGCCCGTTAGTACTGCAATGTGAACAACGTCGGGTCATGGTTAAATAACCCGAATTCCAATCACAACCCGATCCAAATCCAATCAAATCCCCCAAAAAAGATCCAAATCCAAATGGGTCTGGGTCTTTTTTACATGATCCAAGAAAAAAACAACAGCTAATTGATTGAAGTGTTTTCTTTTTGTATCGAAGATATAGATATAGTGAGAGAGTTGAAATTTTGAGGAAGAAAAAACTGTATATAGAGAGAGAAAGGGAGGATGGACACGACAATATAAAATAAGGGAAATGAGGAACAAAAAAAACAGTATTTAGGTTTATTTAAGGTGGAGATAAGAAAGGATACAACTTGGGTGTTTAGGATGAGGTGGCAATGTGGTAATTATGTGAGGTAGATGGCTTCATTTTTGGGTAATATAAGGATTTTTATTTAGATAATGTAGTTTAATTTTATTTCCATCTAGTGGAGACACATGTTTGTGAAAAAAATAGTACCATTTTTAATTGTGTTTGGCCATGAAAATTAAATATTTTATTTTTATTTTTGAGATTTTGAAGTTGAAGATAGAGTTGTGTTTAATTATAATTTTTGCAAAGAATATTTGATTTTTTTAAATGTACTGAAAATGAAAAAAGTATAAAAAAACAAAGTGAAGGAAAAGTGAAAACAGAGTTTTAGGTGTTTTCTAAATTTCAAATACAACTTAAAATTGTATTTGAAATTTTCATGGCCAAACATGATTTTCAAATAAAGAAAAAATGAAAATTTCTCCTGGTCAAACAGGTCCTAAGACTAAATCTAGCCATTTTCATTTATTTTTATTTTATTTCTAAATGAAGTCTTCTATTACTAAGTTTTTTCACATAATTAATATATGACTTATTCTATAATTTGAATGTGTGATTTCTTGCACACTTATATTTAAGGGACTCTTTCATGATGTGTTTACAAACCACATTTATAGATGTTTGATTTGGATAATGAAATGGAATCTGATTATAATAATTAATTCTTTAATAATTATGTTTATTCATTAAATGTGTGGTTAGTTTTAAAAGGCATTTTCACACATAAGTCAAACAATTGCTTTTATTATAGAACTGTTTTGTTCATAAAAATAACTAATTTAGGTAAATAAAGGGAAACTATATTTGTTATGCACAAAATGTTTTTCCCAAAAAAACTTTTTCGTCCTCTTAAATTGCTAAAATGTACTTTTTGCATTTCCATATTTTACACAAAATGGGAGAGCTAATTTCACTAATTTATTCAGCTCCGACAAGTTTTCTTACAAGTATTTCAAGTCATACTCTATACTATTTGTTTCAATCAGCACATTGACTTTTTTTATGATCTTAAATACTTATAATCATCGTGAAAACATTATCCTTATAACTGCATGAAATATATTTACACTCGGTCAAACGTTTAAAAATAAAAACAAATAATTTTGCAAGATAAAATAATTTATATTTTCATAATTTTGTTAGCATCTACATTACCCCTTAAACAGTACCCTCAAATTTTCCAAAGTTAGGCCGGCAAATATCCATAAGATATCATAATGAAATTGATTTCCTTGGATTAATTGTGGTTGATAATTATATGTGCCGTATTTGAAGTAAATATTCTTCCGTTCACTACATGTCCTAGCTAGGAAGAAAAACAAAGTCAATTTGAATGCAAAAATTCCCTCTACCCCATTATAATGCAAAAACGTGTGGAAAATTTAAAGTTGAAGGGTGTGTTTGGTACGAAGGAAAATGGTTTCATGTAATGTTTTCCTGAAAAAAAAAAATCTGAATAATAATTGTTTTTTCTTATTTTACTTTTTGGTATTTAGTAAGTAAGCAAAATAAGATTAGCGGTCTAGGAAGCAAGGTCGGGAGTTAGGATGGTGAGAGGGGCAGTGACGGAACCAGAAATGTTATTAAGGGGGTTCAAAAATATAAAGAAGTAAAGAAACGAAGAAACTAAGGGGTGCAACATATGCTATATATACATAAAAAATAATATTAACCTTGTATATACATTATAATTTTTCGATGAAAGAGGTTCGAACTCCCTTTGGCCCAACCTAGCTCCACCCCTGGGAGGAGACAATCGATAGGAAATGACACTTACGAAACTTATTTACCTATTTTCATCAAAGACATTATTTTTTGTGTTAAGGAGCTTTTTTAAAAAGAAATTATTTGATCAATTAAATATGGTAATTTAAAAAAGAGATTTTTTCTTCCCTACCAAACACACCCTTGAGCTTTGTATTTCTTATTTTTATTTTTCTGTCAAGGCAAAGAAATTAAAATACTAGTAGGTCAAACACAGGGCCGGTCCTGACATTTAGTAGGCCCTGACAAAATATAAATTGAGGGCCCCTATATAACAAATAAGAACGATAACTTCAAATATCAATACATTGTCATTTTGAACTTAGTTAGCTTACATTTGACTCTAAATCCCAGTTAATTGAAAATTACATAAACGCAATTGAAAAACTACAAATCAATAACAACAAATTGAACATCAGTATTTTCAATTATCAAATCCTAACATCAAAATTTTGATAGAGTTGAGACTTGGAATCAAATAAATTAAGTATGGTCTTACTGGAAAACTCAAACGGATGGATGGTGGTCGAAATTTCTCCAGAAGAACCAGATCCAAGGACAACAATGGTGGAATAGGTGGACATGGCAGTGGAAAATAGATATCGTTAATTGAGAGTAGAAAAAATTCACAAGTGCACTGGAGAAGAGAAATAAAATAGGAGAAATCTGAAAAGGATTTTGAGAAATAATTGAATTCCATTGGTAAAGATGAATTTGAAGAAAATAATTAAGGATAGAAATGAAGAAGACGAAGAGACCGCCCATTTATTTTTCCCTCTCTTTCTCTGTGCTCTCTTTCTTTCCTTTCTCTTTATCTTTATCTGTAATCTCTTCATCAGATACAGAGACTTTTTTTCGTTTATCTATTTAATTGATAGGTAATTAATTTTTTTTATGGGTCCAACATATATAATACTAATACTAGTATAAATGTACATGGGCTGAACCCTCTATCACCTCGGGGGCATGGGCCGTCGCCCTAGCCCAACAAGGCAAAGACCGGCCCTGTCAAACACGTCTAAGAAGTAGTAGCTGGAGAAGAATTGATCAATAATGACAGCCAAAGTTTGTGGAAATTACGTTAAAGACTTTAGTCCAAAGGGAAGTTTGATTGCTTTTATTACTTGGGTTAGAAGACAAAAAAACAAATAAAAACAAATAGTTTATAACTTTATCTAGTCTCTTTAATTAATGAGACGTGGATACTATTGTACATGAATACAATAATAATGATAGAAGAACAAGGATGTCCCTCAATAATAGAGAGACAATTTGATTTGTTTTGAGATTGAGCCCCAAAAAACTGACCCCTTAGATTGTTGGTGCTCCAACAATTTGGTTGATCACGTGATATTTTATGGGGTTTTGAAGATTAAATTGCTTTTTTAGGACATTGACATTTGCAATTTACTATAATAATAATATACCCACTATAATATCATAAGTAAAATCTGGGAGTAGAGTGTATACATACCTTATCTTTATCTTAAAAGGTAGATAGACTGTTTTTTATAGACTCTCGACTCAAAAAAAAGTAAATTAAAGCAGTTGAGAGATCATCTAGGATAAGTTCACTAACGGAAAGTTAAAGTCGGAATCAAAATGTTAACTTTATGAGTTTTAAATTTTAAAATAATAATTTTAAGTGATAATAAATAAATTTTAAATTAAATATGTATATACTTCCGTTCACTTTTACTTGTCCACTGTATTAGAAATAATTTTTCACTTTTACTTATCAACTTTAGTATATCAAGAGAAAGACAAACTTTTCTTTCTAATTTTGTCCTTAACATTAATTATTTATTTTTAATTATTTTCAAGTCTATTGAAACTATATACCAATTAATATGAAATTATAGTAATATATATATATATAGTCAAAAGTGAACAACTAACCATAATCTTTTAAAAACAAATACATTGTTTAAACTTTAAACAAAAATTATAGAACTTAGACAAACTCCTATTTGGGCTTCTAGCTCTGCCCGTAAAGTATTTTTTATCAATAAAAAGTTCATTTTGAAAATTTAATTTTGAGACCTTTTAATTAAACTAGGCATTGAATGAGAAACTCTTGGTATCACTATCACCATTAAAGGTTTTTGAGAAAAGCTAAAAGATGACAAAGTGAGTGTTGGATTTATTGTTTTAACTAACTGATGATTGAAGATTTATTCTTTATTAAATTTGGAACTTATGTTTCAAATTTGAACTCATTTGAAATAGATTTAGACGTTGAACCGTGTGTTGGATACTTGGATTGTTGAAATCCAAAAATAAGTTGTTTCTAGATAGAAATTTGCTCACCAAGCTTCACGCATAAATACATGAAGTTCAGTCATCCATGTGCCTTAAGTTAAGTCATGTTGGGATCTCCCAACTTCAGACAAAGCTTGCAACAACTTCCGCTTTGTATATGTGAAGTTGTTCAAAGTGGACAACTTGCAAAATTTTATGAATTTAGGATATGATTAAATAGTGATCCCAAAATCGGCTATATGTGCACTTCCCCTATTATAATGTGGCAATTGATGAGAAAAAACGGTAGGAATTGATTCAATTCCAAATTAGTTGTTTGGTTGGCTACTTAAATTCTCAACTTGTTAGTGAGGGTTCGATTCTCTTATAACTCCCTCCCCTATTTCTCCTTCCCCTATCTTTATATGATAAAAAAAAAAGAGGATGAAAAAAGTAAGAGAAGAATAAAAACTCACAAAGGTGTTCATTTAGTGGAATATAAGCTCCCTTGAAAGTATTTGCTTTAACAAGAGGAAAAATGAAGCATATCATTTCTATTATTGGGTCATTATTGTAACTAGTATAATACCAGCGCGGTGCTCAAAAAGTATAAAAAGAAGTAATCGTAGCAATTTTCATACATCAAAGTATTAAGTACTTAAGACAAATTGTATGATTAACATAACTATATTTTTTTGGTGCGCTTACTCCTAATGCTTAAATCGTAGGATCATTCTCATTGAGTTCTCTAGAAATCAAATTTCTAAAAGATGTTGAGTAATATTAGAGGTAAAAACTTTACAGGTAACTTATAGGAATAACAAATAATGCTTATGGTTTAATTGTAGCTCTCAGATGTTCATTGGAATGGCCTCACCCTTGTATGGGGACTTCTTCCCTGATCCTAATATTTGTCACATTAGTTTTACCTTGATCGATTACTAACTGATATTGAATTGAAGAAATCAACCGTAAATATTATTGAGTAACTTTCATAGAGCAACCTTTCTTGGAATTAAATCGCCAATAAAGAAAGAGTATAGATGGCATAACATAACCCAACAAAACTTTGAAACCTATGATTGAAAGAACTGATACATCGACACTCCAATTGCACATTTAGGCTTGGATAATTTAGAAATAGTTGTACACTACCTTGTCTATGTATATATATTAGTTTAAGAAATATTCTTCCTTGATTATTTTCTTCCAAAATCATAGTACATATACTAAAAGTACAAGTATAATTCTTGGCTATAATTATGGTAAGTAATAACTAAAATATACATCTACCATATACAGAATATACAGAATTATGACTAAATATAATTTTCCTATTCTATCACACACCCGCAGTCGAAGCGGGAGGTCGGCGTATGTTGAGACTGACCTGAAAGTCTTCAAATAAAACCAGCGGAAGACCTTCTGTAAAAATGCCGGCAATCTGATAACGTGACGGGACATGTAATACACGTACTTGTCCACGAGCAACCTTTTCACGAACAAAGTGAATATCCAGCTCAATATGTTTAGTGCGTTGGTGGTGAACCGGATTCCCTGAGAGATAAATTGTACTAACATTATCACAATAAACCAATGTCGCCTTCATAACTGGATAGTAGAGCTCTAAAAGAAGGTTCCGTAGCCAACAAGATCCAGACACCACATTGGCAACTCCGCGGTATTCTACTTTATGGACAAGGTCGCTTGCCGTTTTGAGGACCAAGATACCAAATTATCACCAAGAAATACACAATAACCAGACGTGGATCGTCTGTTATCCGGACATCCACCCCAATCGACATTTGTGTATGAAATAAGAGTGGTTGTCAAAGATGGATATAAATGCAAGTCATGATCGAGAGTGTCCTGAATATAACGCACAATGCGTTTGAGACCATGCATGTGATCCTCCATCGGGTTATGCATGAATAGACAAACTTGTTGCACAACATAAGAGATGTCAGGCCTCGTGGAGGTGAGATATTGCAGGGCCCCAGCAAGGCTGCGGTAATGTGATGGATCTGCATATGGCTTGCTAGAAGAAGCACTCAACTTCGGTTTAGAATCAACCGGAGTGGCAGATGACCTACATGATGACATGTCAGCTCGTTCAACGATCTCTTCTGCATACTTTTTTTGGGATAAAAATAAACCACCTGCATGACGTGTCACATCTATCCCCAAAGAAGTAACTCAGTGGCCCTAGATCTTTCATTGCAAACTCAGAGCCAAGAAGTGACATAACAGACTTATGAAGAGCATCAGATGAGGCAGTTAATATAATATCATCCACATACAAAAGAATGTAAGTTATATCATTACCCCGACGGTATATGAAAAGAGAATGATCAGACCTGATGTTAGAAAAACCCAATGTGTGAAACATAATCTGCAAACCTCTTGTACCAGGCCCTATGAGCTTCTTTGAGCCCATACAATGATTTCTTCAGTAGGCACACATGCAGGAATGTATTTTTTACATCAAACTGATAAAGCGGTCATGCGTTTGAAATAGCCAGACTGAGTACCGTGCAGATAGTTGCCGGTTTGACCACCGGGTTGAAAGTATCACTGTAATCTAAACCAACCTGTTGAGTTTTTCCATCACCTACAAAAATGTATTTATACCTCTCAAATGTACCATCAGATTTTTCTTTATGACTAAAAATCCACATAGACCGAATCACATTAACATCAGGAGGACGGGGCACCAAATCCCACGTCCTATTATTAATAAGAGCATTAAATTCATCATCTATAGCCATTTTCCAATTCGGGTCATTAAGGGCAGACACATGATTACGGGAAAACAATGATTTGGTAACATGGGTGTGAAGACAATATTTTTTGTTTGGCTTAAAAATACCGTGTTGACTACGAGTGACTGGCCGTTAGGCCGAAATTGGATTTAGGCCAAAAGTAGAGGACATACTACCCGGTAGTAGGTTGACAGTGACTGGACTGCCGGGCAGTGGGCCAGTAGTGGCTGGGCCGCTCGTGCCTGACGGTGGGTCGAGACCCAACGGACTGCCATCCACGGGGCCTCTCAGCAGTGGGCTGCCAGCTAGAGGCTTAGTTGGGCCAGCAACCACTGGTCCCGATAATTTGGCCGAGACACTGGAAAAAATAAGACATGTTTGGGAGGCCAATTTATGGATAAAATATGGGGGTATGATATCATCAAGAAATTCATAGGTAGGAGGCACGAAACATTACAATTTGGCAAAAGGGAATTTTGTTTCATAAAAAATTATGTGACGACTTACGGTAATTTTATTAGAGGCTAAGTCGTAACATTTTTAACCACAATGATTTGACTGATATCTCAAAAAAATACATGGAATAGACCAGGGTTGAAGTTTATTGATGGTAGTAGAAGGAAATAGATAATAGCATAAGAACCTAAAAACCCGTAAATGAGAGTATGATGGGTCCATTAGGTATAAAATTATGAGTGAGGATTGGTAGGCTACTTGTTTGCTCGGAAGTATGTTTAGAAGATAGGTTGCCATTTGTAATGCATTATGCCAAAAGGATGGTGGGAGAGAGGCATGGACAAGTAATGTTCTAACAACGTTGTTAATGGTTCGAATTTTTCTTTCTACTTTTCCATTTTGAGATGATGTATGTGGACACGAGAGACAAAATGACAAACCATTGGTTTTGCAAAAATCCCAAAATGACCCATTATCAAATTCTCTACCATTATCACATTGAATATTTCTAAATGAGAAGAATGTGGAAAAAACTTGTGACTTTTTAGACATAGGAAACGTCCACAAAAAATTAGAGTAATCATCCAACAAAAGAAGATAATATCTATGGCCCGAAGAGCTCAAAACGGGAGATGTCCAAATATCACTAATGGATAATATCAAAGGGCATAACAGTACGAGAATTAGAAGTAACAAAAGGCAACTTAACATGTTTTACAAGAGAACAAGAGCGACAAACATGAGAATTATGAGTTCTTGTACACTCAATAAATTTATTTTGTCTAAGGAATGCAAAAACATGTGCTCTCGGATGACCCAAACGTTCATGCCATAAATAAGGAGCCAAAGCTGTAAAGATAGATGGTAATATGGTTTGATATGTGGTTGTGGTGATTGGATAAAGCTCGCCCCGCCTATCACATCTCATTAGATGCATCCCCGTCTGAAAAACCTTCACGAAAAATCCAAAATGATCAAATTCAACAGAAATCCAATTATGAGTAGTAAATTTTTTCTAACTGAAATCAAGTTTTTAATTAATTGAGGAGCGTGAATGATATTTTTTAAAGTTAACGGTGGGTTCGGGGGAGACATGTTTGTAGTACCATAACCTCGAAATGGAATTGAATGACCATTTCCGACGATTATACCACAATTATTGATCAAATTAAAATAGGATGAGAGATTACATTGGGAGGACGTCATATGAGATGTTGCACCGGTGTCCATGTACTAATTTGCGTCGGGCAGATTAAGCCCAAGAGTATACATCGCGATCTCGATATATGTCGGGGTCGCCACTGTCGAGTGGGCCTGCTGTCATTGGCTTAGTAGTGGCCCAAGAATTTCTGGTTGTTGATGGGCCTGCTGCTGGGTCGCTGGCTGAGACTTGGGCATGGCCCAGTTACCGATTGGATAGGGGAAGAGAGGCACGACCCATGGCCACTTCTAGGCCCATGGTGCCGGCCCACTGCCCTACGGTGCCCTCGGCTGCCACTGGGCTGGCGGTTGCTGCTGGCCGCCGCCCTTTCCACTACTGCGGCCACTACCGCAGTTTTTGCCTCCATTACCGCTAGTTTGTCCCTTTTGGCCACGATTTGGCAAATTTTCAAATTGTGTAGAAGTATCCTCAGACGGAGCGGCAACCATGGCGGAATTTGACACGGTGGCTGCCTTTTTTGGCAAAACCCGCTTCTTCGAGAATGAGCATAGATCGGGCTTGATAAAATGGTAGAAGAGGATTGCTTTGGCGGATGAGCGTACCCACTTCACTATATGCGTTGGTGAGGGTGACAACCAGTTGTAAAATAAGTCGATTGTTAGTTACCGGCGCACCAACGTTCTTGAGTTGGTCTGACAAAACCTTGAGTCGTTGACAATATGCGGATGCATTAGGAAAATCCGCCATGTCGCTGGTGGAGAATTCATGTTCAAGGATAACGACACGAGAATTTTTGTTGTCTTGGAATATGTCGCGTGAGCGGTCCCAAGCCTCCATCGCCGTAGAGTCAGGTTCAATAATTGTATGCAGCAAATCGCTAGAAATAGTGGCATAAATCCACTGAAGAACTGTCGCATCGAGGGTTAACCATAATTCTCTTTCGTCATCGGTTTTCGACACCTTCTCCTTGCCTAATCTTCTGATACCATGTAGGAATAATAGATTGACAATATTATTTTTATCAATGATATTCTTCCATAAATGAGGTAAATATACAACAAGTAGAGCCACATCATAGGCTATAATAAGGCTACTAATAACTACTAATAGGATATGATTACGATAATTATATGTCATCTAATATATCTAATTAAATGCTAATTTACCTACCATTTACCTTCTAAAATCAATTATAATAATTACTAATTACAATCAATTATTAATTATTCTATCATTCCTCCGCAGTCGAAGTGGGAGGCAGGCGTATGCCGAGACTGTCCCGAAAGTCTTCAAATAATACAAGCGAAAGACCTTTAGTAAAAATATCTGCAATCTGATAGTGTGACGGGACATGTAAAACACGCACTTGTCCGCGTGAGACCTTTTCACGAATAAAATGGATATTCAGCTCAATATGTTTAGTGTGTTGGTGATTTACCGCATTCCCAGAGAGGTAGATGACACTAACATTATCACAGTACATCAATGTGGCATTCAGAATTGGGCAGTGGAGTTCGAGAAGAAGATTCCAAAGCCAACACAATTCAGACTCAACATTGGCAACATCTCGGTATTCTATTTCGGCACTGGATCTGGATAATGTTGCTTGCCATTTTGAGGACCAAGATACCAAGTTATCACCAAGAAATACACCATAACCAGAAGTGGATCGTCTGGTGTCCAGACATCCTCTCCAGTCGGCATCCGTATAAGCGACAAGTGTGGATGTCGATGATGGATATAGATGCAGACCTTACTCGAGAGTACCCTGAATGTAACACACAATGTGTTTGAGAGTATGCATATGATCATCCATCAGATTATGCATGAAATGGCACACATGTTGCATAACATAAGAAATATTCAGTCTGGTGAATGTCAGATACTGCAGGGCCCCTACCAAGATGAGGTAGAGTGTTAGATCGGCAAATGGTTTGCCGAAGGATGCAATCAATTTGGATTTAGTATCCACTGGAGTTGCCGAAGGTTTACAGGAGGACATGCCAGCACGTTCAACAATCTCAGTTGCGTACTTCTTTTGGAATAGAAATAAACCTCCTGCATGACGTGTTCACAGCTATTCCTAGAAAATAGTGTAGTGTCCCTAGATCCTTCATAGCAAATTCAAATCCAAGCTATGACATGATGGACTTGCGAAGAGCATCTGATGAGGCAGTTAATATAATATCATCCACATATAAAAGAAGATAAGCAATATTATTACCCTGACGGTAGATAAACAGAGAGTGATCGGAACGACTGTTGGAAAAACCAATATGTGAAACAAATTCCGCGAACCGCTTGTACCAGGCCCCGGGGGCTTGTTTGAGTCCATATAATGATTTCTTAAGCAGACACACATGATTGGGATATTTGGAGTCCCTATACCCCAAAGGCTGGTACATGTACACTATTTCATTAAGTTCTCCGTGGAGGAAGACATTTTTAACATCCAACTGATGAAGAGGCCACGCCTTCGACAGAGCCAAGCTAAGGACCGTTCGTATAATTGCCGGTTTGACCACCGGACTGAACATCTTTCCACAATCCACACCAACTTGTTGTGTTTTTCCATCACCTACAAGATGGGCTTTATGCCTCTCAAAAGTGTCATCAGAATTTTCTTTGTGTCTGAAAATCCACATAGACCGAATTACATTAGCATGAGTGGGATGAGAAACTAACTCTCACATCTTATTTTTAATAAGAGCATTAAATTCATCATCCATGACCAATTTTCAATTCGGGTCATTAAGAGTAGAGACAGAATTACGAGGCAACATTGATTTGGGAATCTGGCTGTGTAGGTTATATTTGGTGTTGGGTTTGATAATGTCGTGTTGACTACGGGTGGCTGGACATTGGGTCCTGTTTTGAGATGGGCCACTGGACGAGACAACACTGCCTGACAGTCGGCAGTGAACTGGGCTGTGACCCAAGCCATTGACAGGCAGTCGGGTTGGGCTCGTTGATCCAGTAGGCAATTTTGGGCTCAGGACGTGAGGCCTAACTTGCTGGGCATTGGTTTGTCGCGACTGGGCCACTGTTCCGGGGCCTAAATTACCCAAAATATGTTGGTCTGCCGAAACAGTAGGCTCAATCTGAGATAAAAATATTGGGATAAATACGGGGGCATACTATCATCTAGAAAATCATAGGTAAGGGGTACAGACTCATGCATTTTAGTAAATGAGAAATTTATTTCATCAAAAATGACATGACGACTCACTATTATTTTATTAGAGGAAAAGTCATAACATTTGTAACCTCGATGATTAGATGGATATCTCAAAAAAATACAAGGAGCTAACTGGGGTTGAAGTTTGGTGATTGTGGTGGATCGAGGATAACATAAGTACCCAAATACCCGTAAATAAGAATAAGATGTATCTCTTATGTATAGGATTTTTAGTGGAGCTTGATAGGACAAGTTTTTGTGGAGGTAGCCATTTGTAGTGCATGATGCCAAAAATATGACGGTAGATGTATCTAATTTATCTACCATTTACCTTCTAAAATCAGTTATAATAATTACTAATTACAATCAATTATTAATTATTCTATCAGTTCCAAACAACAAAATTAAGGAAAATGTTACAATCCTTTTTCAAGGGTTTTCTTTTGGGGTACTATTTCAAGTGCATTCTAGAGTATTAAAAAAAGGGAAGATATTGGTTAGGGGATTATTCTCAAGAAGAAAAAGTTTGGAATGAAAATATTGTGCTTATTGTGTATTTTTCTGTACAAAAAAAAAATCACTACCATACATACATTAAGATGAAATTAATGAAGCCGTTTTTTTCTTCTGCTAACCTTGCGCTCCAAACTGATGGTGTCTCGACGTTTTCTTTTTCCTATCACATGAAGCTGATAAAATCGTACGTGTTTGATCGTGAAAGACCGTGTATATGGCCTATATTTACTTACCATATTATTAGAATTATTGTACATGTATAATTATAGTAATAGTCTTGTATTAGAAAAAGATAGTAGTCTTGTATTAGGAAAAGATAGATTTAATTTTCATAATTACATATTGTATATCATGTATATAAACCCTTTCATTAAGGAAAATAATTGGGGAATTATTCTCTTTCATGGTATCAGCAGTCTAAGGTAAAAAAATTCCTTCTCCAAAAACCTTTGCTTCCGCCACCCTACTTCTTGGCCGTCGGCCGTACCTACACCTCCTCTCCCTTTAATTTTTTTCTGAATCCCCAATTCTCCTCTTGTTCTTTCATCATGTCTACCACAAAGAACAGATTTCATCGTGCCCTTACAGTCTTCAATATCAAGAACAATATCCCTATTGTTCTTGAGATGAAAAACGTCTAATACGAGACGTGGGCGGAACTGTTTAAAATTCACGCATGGTCTAATAGAGTCCTCCATCACATCGTCCCACCAACAAAAGTCAAGGAGAAGGTGCCTTCCACGGATGATAAAATTGAGATGTGGGCAACACTTGATGCTACGGTCCTTCAGTGGATTTATTTCACTATCTCTACGGACCTCTTACAGACAATTATCGAACCTGACGCTACGACAATAGAAGCTTGGAATAGGTTGCGTGATATATTCCAAGACAACAAAAATTCCCGTACCGTGACCCTTGAGCAAAAATTCTCCCATATAAATATGGAGGATTTTCTGAATGCCTCTGCCTATTGTCAAAGGCTCAAAGAGTTGTCGGATCAACTCAAAAATGTTGGTGAGCCAGTCACTAATGATCGTTTTGTTCTTCAAATGGTTGCAGGCCTCTCCGAGGTGTATAATGGCGTTGGGACTCTCCTTCGTCAAAGCAATCCTCTCCCTCCGTTCTACCAAACACACTCTATGCTCACCTTAGAAGAAACAGGATTGGCTAAAAAGGCGGCTACCGGAGCCAATTCCGCCATGATGGTGGCCATGTCCCACGAAACTGATGACTCTCAATCATTCTCTGAAAATTATGGTCAAAACCGTAACAAAATGGGTGGCAAAAGTGTCAAAACCGTGGGAAAATTGTCGTGGATGCGGCGGTGGAAAGGGTGGTGGTCGCGGCGGAAGTGGCGACGACAGTGGCGTACGGTCAACCAGCGGCAGTGGCGGTCATCAAGGGACCGGGTCACTGAACCCTTGGCAGGCTTGGGCCGCTGGACAGAACATGCCCACTGGCTAAAACAGTCAACATGCTGGCTGTTTGGGCCTCGACCTCAGCAGGCCTTCGCTATTGCGGGCCCAACAACAGTAGTCCCGATCCACACGGATATCGAGGCAGCGATGCATACACTTAGATTAAATCCCCCGGATGTAAATTGGTACATGAACACCGATGCTACTTCTCACATGACGTCCGCACCAGGTAATCTCTCATCTTATTTTAATTTGAGCAAAAATTATGGCATAATTATTGGTAATGGTAATTCAATTCCAATTCGTGGTTATGATCATACAAATTTATCTCCTCCGAACCCACCTTTAGCCTTGAAAAATGTCCTTCATGCTCCTCACTTAATTAAAAATTTGATGTATGTTCGAAAATTTACAACTGATAATTGGGTTTCTGTTGACTTTGACCCTTTTGAATTTTTTGTGAAGGATTTCATGACGGGGATACCTCTAATGAGATGTAATAATCGGGGCGAGCTCTATCCAATCACCTCCACCAACACCACTACCACTAATCACGTCATACCGTCAACGTTTGCCGCTTTAGCACCTTCGTTGTGGCATGCGCATTTGGGTCATCCGGGAGCCTCTGTTCTTTCCTCTCTTAAAAATAATAATTTTATTGAGTGTAATAGTACGCATAGTACTAATGTTTGTCCTTCTTGTCCTCTTGTGAAATATGTTAGATTGCCGTTTGTAGCCTCTAATTCTAGTACTTTAATGTCATTTGATATTATTCATAGTGATTTGTGGACATCTCTCGTTTTGAACTCTTTGGGCCATCGTTATTATGTGTTATTTTTTTATGATTATTCTAATTTTTTGTGGACCTTTCCATTGTCTAAAAAGTCTCAAGTTTATTCCACATTTTTATCGTTTAGAGCATTCATCCATACCCAATTTGAACGGGAAATTAAAAGTATTCAATGTGATAATGGAAGGGAACTTGATAATGGGCCGTTTAGGAAATTTTGTAACACTAATAGCATATTTTTTCGGTTTTCTTGTCTTCATACGCCCTCACAAAATGGGAAAGAAGAAAGAAAAATTCGTACCATTAATAATATTGTTCGGACATTACTAGCTCATGCTTCATTGCCACCTTCATTTTGGCATCATTCATTACAAATGACTACTTACCTTCTTAACATACTTCCTAGAAAAGGATTAGCATACCAATCTCCACTAAAAATTCTTTATCATAAAGATCATATGTATTCTCATCTTAGGGTGTTTGGGTGTTTGTGCTATCCTCTCTTCCCATCCACTACAATTAATAAACTTCAAGCATGTTATACTGTTTGTGTGTTTTTGGGTTATCCGTCTAATCATCGCGGTTACAAATGTTTTGATTTATCCTCTAATAAAATCATAATTAGTCGTCGTGTCATTTTTTATGAAACCTAATTTTCGTTTGCTAAATTGTATAATTCCATGTCTAATTCTCATAATTTTTTGGATGATGGGCTCTCACTATATGTGGTCCACCATTGGGCTCGGTCCACACCATCCTCCGGTCCAGCTGAAACCGGCAGGCCCACTGCCTGCTGGCCCACTTCCTGACCGTGTTCTTGATCTGCCAGCAGGCCTACTGCCTGCTGGCCCAATTCCGTCTCCTAGAGTATCTTAGCCAGCAGGCCCACTGCTTACTAGCCCAGTTTCTACATCGCCTTCCTCTCGGCCAGCAGGCCCACTGCCTGTTGGCCTGCTGCATCGGTCCACCTCCGTCAGTCCAGTCCAATCCCGTGACGTCCCCACACCTTTAATTCTGAGTCAAGGGCCCATTACTCGTAGCCAACGGGGTATCTTTAAACTGAAACAACATTTTAATCTAAGTTCTACTGTCACTAAATCACATCTTCCATGTAACTCCCGTGTCTGCCTTTCATGACCCAAATTGGAAAATGGCCATGGACAATGAATATAATGTTCTTATTAAAAATAAGATGTGGAAGTTGGTGCCCCATCCACATGGTGCAAATGTGATTCGTTTTATGTGGATTTTTACTCATAAAGAAAAATCTGACGGTTGTTTTGAGAGATATAAGGCCCGTCTTGTAGGTGATGGCAAAACTCAACAGGTTGGCGTGTATTGTGGAGATACATTTAGTCTGGTGGTCAAACCGGCTACCATTCACACTGTTCTAATATGGCTCTCTCGAAAGCATGGCCCATTCATCAACTGGATGTGAAAAATGTTTTCTCACACGGTGATCTCAAGGAAACATTATACAAGCATCAACCCTTGGATTTCAGGAACCCCGATCATCCTAACCATGCCAGTTTGCTGAAGAAGTCCTTATATGAGATAAAACAGGCCCCTCGGGCGTGGTACAAAAGGTTTGTAGATTATGTGTCTACTATTGGGTTTTTTCACAGTATGTCTAATCATTCTCAGTTCATCTATCGTCGTGGTACTTCTCTGGCATACATTCTGTTATATGTGGATGATATTATATTGACTGCCTCATTTGATAAACTACGTCACTCTATCATGTCTCTTCTCAGCTCTGAATTTGCTATGAAAGACTTGAGGCCTTTGAGTTATTTTTTTGGTATAGCTGTAACTCGGGAAGTATACAGCTGAGATTATTGACCAGACTGACATGTCATCCTATAAGTCATCTCCTACTCCGGTTGATACTAAACCGAAGCTGAGTGCTAATTCTAGCACACCTTACGAGGATCCCTCCACTATCACAGTCTTACAGGGGCTCTTCATTATCTTACATTCACGAGGCCCGATATTACTTATGCAGTACATCAAGTGTATTTATTTATGCATGATCTGAGGGACGAACACATGAACGCTCTCAAATGCATTGTGTGTTACATTCAGGGCACTCTTGATTATGGTTTGCACTTATATCCATCCTCCATATCTACTCTCACGTATTATACAAATGTTAATTGGGGTAAATGTCCAGATATCAGACATTCAACGTCTGGTTATTGTATGTTTCTTGGTGATAACTTGGTCTTTTGGTCGGCTAAACGCCATGCTACTTTATCGCGATCCAGTTCGGAGGCCGAGTATTGAGGGGTAGCCAATGTGGTGTCTGAGTTCTGTTGGCTGCGTAATTTCCTATTAGAGCTTCACTTTCCTATTCAAAAAGCTACCTTGGTCTACTGTGATAATGTTAGTGCGGTATATCTCTCTGGAAATTCGGTCCAACATCGGCACACTAAACATATCGAGATGGATATTCACTTTGTTCGCAAAAAGGTAGCTCGTGGACAAGTGCGTGTCTTGCATGTCCCTTCACGGTACCAAATTGCTGATATCTTTACTAAGGGTCTTCCCTTGATTTTGTTTGAAGATTTTAGGGACAGTCTCAGCGTACGACAACCGCCCGCTATGACTGCGGGGGTGTGAAAGATCGTGTATATTGGTCTATATTACTTACTATATTATTAGAATTCTTGTACATGTACAATTATGGTAGTAGTCTTATATTAGAAAAATATAGTAGTCTTATATTAGAAAAAGGTAAATTTAATTTTCATAATTACATATTATATATCATGTATATAAACTCTTTCATTAATAAAAATAATCAGGGATTATTCTCTTTCAGATCGTCGTATACTCTGCTCCGTTACAATTTCGTTCATGCGTAAATCAATTGATAGTGAAGCATAGAACTGATAAGGAAGAGATTTTGGTTCCTGCAAATCATTACAATGGTTTATTTCGCTTCAGATTATATAGCAAAATAGATATTGCATCTAGATTAAAAGCTTCAAGCTAAAAATTAATAAACGGAAATTGAAGACAAAATGGACCGTAAATAACTCGTACATCAACTTCCTATTTAAGTGATGGTAAATTAATATGTTGAACAAATTAAAGAGATTATTTAAGTATATAATGATCGTGTAAACAACATTACATTATATTTTTGTCGCAATATTTATCATAGTAAATTATTACTTTATTTTTTCGGATTACCCGACCTAGCTATCAAATATACTATGAAATATTACATCTTTATTGTAAGTAAATTTTATCTGATGATAAAAAAAATAAATCATGCAATGTCAATGCTGAAAAGTTCATTAAAAAAAATAAAAGAAAAGAAAGAGAGAATAGTTTTGACTTATCCATTACCTAATCCATAACCCTTAAAAGACTCCAAATAAAATGTAATGTGATAACTTCTAGTTTCTAAAAGAAGAAAAATACAAACGAATGAACAAAGAAAGAATCATGTTGTTTTCGGTTCACTCCCTTGCTCAAAACTATTTTCTCTTTAAATTCATCATTTAAAGTTTGTGAGTTTTTATTACGACTTTATAATAACCTTAAATTAATATTATAATAATAATTGGATCTATAGTCAAATATTTATTGATAAAATAATCACAATTTTAGTCTCTTAGTTGTTAATAAATTTTAATTTTAGACATATAATATTCAATTAAGTAAATTTTGTTGAAAATTTACTAATGTGAAATTTAGTTTATCCCGTTATTTATGACTCGAACGATTGGGCCCCGCACGTCGGAAATATCGTTTTCACACACGTGCAATCTTAGTGCCAAGTATCATAAATTTCGTTAATGAAAGGGATATTGGTACGTAAGTGAAATGTTTGAGACATAGAATGATAGATGGTTATTTGCTAAATGACAAGTGTTCCACGTTGGTAAACGAAGGAAGGATTGTGCGAGGTGTAAGATGGAACAGGTCGAAAAAGGTCCGCGGCGCCCCCCTTGCAGCGCCGTGGCGCCGGAGTGGCAGTAGCTCAGTGATGAATTAGCGTTGCGGCGCTAAGGTGGAAGAGTCGCGGCGTTTCATGGGCAGTGACAGCTCGACGGAATCCCAAAAGGTTTGGTTGTTTAGGGGGTTTCAATGCCATTGAATCCACCCAATAATGGCCATTACTTGGACCATTATTTGGCTGCATTTGTTGGGGGTTAAATGCCATCCATTACATGGCAATTGATAGTCATTATGGGACATTTGAAGAGGCCATCTTGCACACCTATAAATTGAAGCCTTGGCTCAATTCTATAGATGAACATGAGAACACATATGAACATATGAACTGAAAAATAAGTTCACAACACCACAAAGAGATCAGATTTTCCTGATAAACAATCATTCTCTTAGTAATCTTCATTATTCGTGTTCTTCGTAGAGATCATTTGTGTAGGCTTTGCACACTTGATAGTTTGTTATTTCATATTGGGAGACTATTGTCCACACTTCCGTAAAGCCTATATACGGGGGCAATCTTATCTTAAAGACATAGAGTCATCTCTCGACTCAGTCGGTGGTGTTGTGTTTATCTAATTGGTTGCTAAGTGTTTCATGTGTGAACTTAACAGACGAAGGACTCTAACCGTTCGTCTTCAAAGCGGATCTACAAGACACAGCTGTAGCAGTTCATGTTCTTATATTTCAGAATACAAGATCCATATTTGAAGTTTCAATTCAAAATTAAGATATTGACAACTTGTTGTTGTCTTCTTTGTTGTTTATCCTTTCGATCACTGTAATATTTATTTACTATTCCCATTATTGCTTTACGTATATTCCAACAATTTTAAAACAAGATTGTATTAGTGATTCGAAAGATGTTGGTCGACAAGTGTGTGACCAAATCTGGCTGTGGTTTTCTTCTTGAAAACAGTTATGGTTCTCTCTTTGACGACAATTACAAATCTGTTTCCGTCAAAGGAGGGATCTCTGAATTTGATGCTGAGCTTCAAGATACTGCTGATAGTCATGCTAGTACGGCTAAAGATTAAAGACGAGTTGGTGTCACCGCTCCCGAGGGTGGTGGAAACAAGCGCCCACGAGAGACTGAGGATGTCAAGTGGGACAAGAGGAGAAGACTGAAAATAATGTTATATCATATAGCAAAAGTCCTATATCTATCCTAGACAAAGAATCTGAATTATAGTAAGGAGGATTTGGACACTCAGTCTAACTGAAGTGGGCCAGAATCCAAAAGGTCTAAGTTAATAATCCTTCCTTATCAATAATATGTTTAGTTAATATCTGAATAAAAGTATGTAAAAGCAAGGTTGGGAATATGAAAGTGTTTTCATTAAAAACTTATATTCCCTACACTCTAAAATCAGATATTGAATCTCCTTCCTTCCCGGTTAAAGATTGGAATATCATAAACAAAAACTTAAAAGATCCGTTCTTTTGGATGTAATTATTAAAAGTGTGTAAAGTATGTTCGCACATACGAAGGAGAGAGATCCACTGACTGTGCAAAAACTATTACCACTCTTAAGTAAGCGCCAAGAATTGTCTAGGCACCAATCTCAATGGAAGAAGACTAAAAGATAATGGCTTTTCTTAAGACGTTGAACCTGTCACACTATCTAACAGAAGATCATTCATTTGATAGAATGATATTGGACACTAAATCGTACAAAGCCTACGGGCGACTGGAGTAGGCCGGAATACATTTGATAAGATGATATTGGACACTCAGTCGTACAAAGCCTACGGGCGAATGGAGTGGGCCAGAATTCAGTTGACAGAAAAGTAATGGACACCTAGTGAGGTAGGCCAGAGTTTTCTAGGTCTTAAATGATCTGAAGGCCAAAAGAAAGGCAGAAAAGTATTTGGACACCCAGTCAGTCAAAGCAACTGGAGTGGGCCAGAGTATCCAGATCACATATGATCCAGTTACGCCCTAACCACGGGCAAGAGATTGTTCATGTGAAGCAACGCCACCTCTAAAGTAAAAGGGGTTAGAGAGGTTGTCATCAATAGGACTTCAGGGAATGTGATCACTCTAAAATGAGGTGATACATGTCTCAAACTTGGTTTAAGGGACGTTGTTGGTCAAGCTGGCTTGAGACTAGTCCAACGGGTCTGTAATAACTAAGAATGGTACAGTATGTCTATAGTTAAATGAATGATATATTTGTAATCCGTGCATCTATGCCATCATAGATTAAGACACGTTAAATAGAAATTCATTCAAAAGCTAACGAAGTTAAGATTGTTGCCTTCTATCGACATAAACCCTCAAAATGAATGTGAGGTAGGCGAAGAGGGAAAATCACATTTTCATTTCGTCAAAGGAATAGCGAAAGAAACACCACTCCTCTAGAAGTTAGTCACACCTACATGGGTGATTTGAAGTTTGTACAAAATAGAGGGGGGAGACAAGTACTTTGTGACCTTCATTGATGATGGTTCAATGTATTGCATCCTTTGTTTGTAGAAAAGCAAAGATGAAGTTGTTGAAGTGGATAAACGCTACAAATCAGAAGTTGAAAATCAACTAAGACTACAGATTGAGGAATTCGTAGTGATAGAGGGGAGAATGTGAAACATAGTTCATTAAACGACTGTTCATTACTCACCTCAGTCTAACAGTGTTAGCCAAGCGCAAAGTCGTACACCCAAAATATGTGGGGCAAGGCGATCCTTACCGCTAATGCGATTCTCAACAGAACTACGCATAAGGATAAAGATAACTTTTCGTGTGAAACATGGAAAAGATCTCACATACAAATGTTGTAATGTGGGTTGGGTTGGTAGAGGTTGGAATATCGAAATAGGTCTAGTTGGACCTAAGACTGTAAATTGCATATCCATTGGATCTGCAAATAACAGTAGTGCTTATCGCCTCTTGGTGTCAAAGAATGCTGATTTCTTTGAAGATAACTTTCCTTGAGAAGGGAAAAAGAAGTAATTGCTCGAGGTTAACAAGAACCCGCGACTGCCTGACTGTCCGGAACCAGACGTTCCGGAGCTACAGGACTTAGAAGTTGCTGATTATCCGAAACTTAATATTCCAGATCTACAGAACTCAGGAATTCTAGATGTTGAATCGAGACGGAGCAAAGATGGGACAAAGACTTGTTCCAAGCCTTCTAGCTTGTATGGTTGAGAACGAACCATGGACAATTAACAAATAATTGTTATCTCCAGAAGTGCTGCTTTGGAAAGAAGCTACAAAGAGAGAAATATATTCCATCATATAGAACCATACTTGTGTAGTTGTTGATCTTCCTCTGGGAAAAGAACCTTTGGGTTGTGAAAGTGGATACTCAAAAGTGAATACCAAGTAGATGGATCTACTAACGAGTATAAGGCCTCGGCTACTTGTACATGTGCTCCCCTGTGAAAAGCTTAACATCCAGGGCCATTGCAGCCTTGCGTGGCATAGATGCTGAAACAACCTTCCTAACCAGAGAGTTAGAAGGGGAGGATCAGAGTTAGTTTGCTGGACTGTTGGGCTTCTTCCTGAACTTTCATTTTTGGTCCTTAAAATGTTTACATTTTGGTCCTGAAAGTTTCAGATAAAACAGAAACAATGAATTTGAAAACAGAAACATTGACTTTGAAGTTAGAAAGCCAACAGATGGGAAAACCAACAGTCTGAAAGTGGAAGTTATATTGAAACGAAAGATGAGTATCACAGATGACATCTTAGGAATTGGATTTCTAAGACATCTAACGGACTGGTCTAACTCCAAACTCAGTTGTGGGATAATTGACAGTCTCGTTGAAGCCACCAATGGATATGAATCATAGAACTGATTGGAATCATGGTGCACCCATATACAAGGAGCGATATGTGCAGGTCACATGTAGTTCAATGTATTGTACACACTAAAACCGACCTGGTATCGGCCTACAAAAATAGATCAGTTGAACTAAGGTTCACTCGTGATTCTGGAAATGATCAATAGAAGGCGATAAGTCAGATATGACGATATCTGAAATATTCGCTTATCTACGTATTATGGTATTCTGGATGTCCAGCGGTTCTGGGAGAACACAATGATGCAAACTGGACATCAGCTATGAAGAAGACCAAAGCCACAAATAAATGTGTATGGTGGGTCTTGGAAAATCCTCTAAGTAAACTTGCATCGGCCAATTCATGATGGAATCAGAGTTTATCGCTTTAAACAAAGCATGAAAGAAGTTGAGTAACTTCACGACTCCTTAGAGGACGTCCCTTACTGGGAGAAACTCGTGCCTTCAGCAGTTATACATTGTAGCTAGCCGGTCAGCTTCAGGAAGGGCACGGATAACGGCGTCGGGACATATCTATCGGATCTGTCGGAGACATGAGACCGTATGGCAATTGATCATCACGGGTGTCACTTCCTTGATTACGAATCAAAGGATATAGCAGACCCTTTAACTAAGGGACAACCCAAAGATCAAGAGTTCTGCCTGTCTAGGGGAATGGGATTAAAAACCCAAACAAATACGGACTTTTGCGGTGGTAACCCAACCATACTGACTAGAGATCCCAAGAATTTGGTTAAATGGGAAAACTAAGCTGGAAAAGGTTCAGTTGAGCGCTTCGTTGGAAGCAAGAGCACTTCAGATTATGATTTCTATTTAAGAAACATGAATCCAAAGTCATTCCCGCAATAGACATTAAAGTGCTACCTGCATGGTGGGTAAAAGTTAAGCTTCCAAACCTTTACCGATTCTCAAACGGTTGAGGTTAAGGTTGGGAAAACTTTTAATGATTCCTAACACTTGTGAAGTGGGGTATAGCAGGATACCTTGTAGGAGATCACCTACTTAAGTGCGAGGACAAGCCGCCTCAGATGAACGCACTTAAGAACCAAGTGTGTCCACGGCCACAACTGACAGAACAAAAGAAGAACACGAATAAATTGGAGGTATTGTGTTGGTACCGTTGTCTTGGCTTACATTAAATACTGACGGTTCAAGACATCACGTTCACCGCGCAGTAAGTAAGTTTGATGGTATTCACCTAGGGAAGGTTGAAAGCGGAAGCTACCTCTCCTGATGCAATATCTTTTCGTTGTAAGATTGTTAAAAGTAGGCACGTTGTGTGTGCGCCAAAATCTATTTCATGAGGGGATTGTTGGAAATTTACTAATGTGGAATTAAGTTTATCCCATTATTTATGACTCGAACGATTGGGCCCCGCATGTCGAAAATATCATTTCCACACACGTGCGATCTTAGTGCCAAGTATCATAAATTTCGTTAATGAAAGAGATATTGGTACGTAAGTGAAATGTTTGAGACATAGAATGATGGATGGTTATTTGCTAAATTACAAGTGTTCCACGTTGGTAAACGAAGGAAGGATTGTGCGAGGTGTAAGATGGAATGGGTCGGAAAAGGGCCGCGGAGCTGAGAAGGGTCGCGGCGCCTTCCGGACTGGACCGCGACGCCCCCCTTGTAGCGTCGCGGCGCCGGAGTGGCAATAGCTCAGTGATGAATTAGCGTTGTGGCGCTAAGGTGGCAGAGTCGCGGCGCTTCATGGGCAGTGAGTGCTCGACGGAATCCCAAAATGTTTGGTTGTTTAGGGGGTTTCAATGCCATTGAATCCACCCAATAATGATCATTACTTGGACCATTATTTGGTTGCATTTGTTGGGGGTTAAATGTCATCCATTACATGGCAATTGATAGCCATTGTGGGGCATTTTAAGAGGTCATCTTGCACACCTATAAATTGAAGCCTTGGCTCAATTCTATAGATGAACATGAGAACACATATGAACATATGAACATATGAACTGAAAAATAAGTTCACAACACCACAAAGAGATCAGATTTTCCTGATAAACAATCATTATTTTAGCAATCTTCATTATTTGTGTTCTTCGTAGAGATAATTTGTGTAGGCTTTGCACACTTGATAGTTTGTTATTTCATCTTGGGAGACTATTGTCCACACTTCCGTAAATCCTATATACGGGGGCAATCTTGTCTTAAAGACAGAGAGTCATCTCTCGACTCAGCCGGTGGTATTGTGTTTATATAATTGGTTGCTAAGTGTTTCATGTGTGAACTTAACAGACGAAGGACTCTAACCGTTCGTCTTCAAAGCGGATCTACAAGACACAACTGTAGCAGTTCATGTTCTTGTATTTCAGATTACAAGATCCATATTTGAAGTTTCAATTCAAAATCAAGATATTGACAACTTGTTGTTGTCTTCTTTGTTGTTTATCCTTTCGATCACTGTAATAGTTATTTACTATTTTCGTTGTTGCTTTACGTATATTCCATCAAATTTAACCTTTAATTATTTGACATGTATACTTTTGTCTCTTTACATAGAAAATATTTTATATTTAAATTATTTTAGAAATGTATTACACTCACGTATGAAGTAACAAACATAATGTATGTATAAATAAATGGTTGAGCGATAATAATTGAAAATTGCCTAGTCGATACAAGGACTAAAATCAGAATTTTTCAGATTCGTTCCCTTACTTTCACTCCCTAGTAGTAATGTAATTAATTTGAATTAAATCCAAACTAATTTCATTGTAAAGTTTAATACATTAACGATCCTGAATGATACCATTCTTTGAGGGTAAAATTACTAATGGTATAGCCCCACAAGAAATGAATAAATGGTAACCGTTCTATTAAACAACATAAGAATATTCTTCATTCATTCATATTTAACATTCTTTAAGCAAGAAATAAAACCATGTTAGGGTACAAGTTTAGATGATTAGACAACCAAAAAAAGGTGATTTAACCCATCACCAAGTGCTTTTGCCGAACAAATTTAGGTGATATTTCTTAATTGAGTATAATTAATCACTTCTCTTTATAATCTTAATCTTAGGGAAAAGAAGGAAATGTGGGGGAAGAGGTGTGAACCTACTCTTCATATGCACATTCACATCCACCAATGAGCAAATTGCACATGAGATTTTAAATATTTTAAAAGCTTGTTATGGATGAAATTATCATTCTTAACTTATCAATCCTTTTTTTTTTGACAATTTAATTAACTTACCAATCCTTGAGCCATATACATATGTGCTACTTTAGTAAATACTAATTACTACTATATTGAAGTCGGAAATTTTATATTTCGGCTTGATATTATGGCATTTGTTATGCATTTTAAATAATTTTGATATTCGATATTTATAAAAATATATTGAGATACAAAATACCGCAACGAAATACTTATTTACAATACAATTCATATATATTATATAATAATAATAATTAAAATTAATCTTAAATATAAACTAATGACATGGCTAAAACCTTCTAACCTTTGTTTCTAAACAAATTAATTACTTAATTACTGCTAGACACACAAAAAAAATGATAACTAATATCTAGTGACATATTAAAATCAAAACCAATTACATAAATATATCCTCTTATATTAATACTAATAGAATATTTTCCGAATATTCTTCCATTAATTGTATATTTCCTATTTTAGGTAGAATTATAATCTTTTTGTAATTAGGTTGATTACTTACCTAGTTTATAACGAGGTAAATACTTTTGTAATACTATATATATATTGTAAATTATTAATCAATAAAATCAAGGAACATATTCATTTATGGTATCAGTAGCCTAACCCTAAATCTCTTACCCTAGCCGCCGACTTCTTCTCTCGGCAGCCCCTTTCCCCCACGACAGAACCCTAATTTTTCCCACCATTCTCCCTCCCTCTTCCTCCTAAATTTCATCTTCCATGGCTGACAAAACTAAATTTCATCTTGCACTTGCAGTCAATAATATCAAAAACTTCATCCCTGTCACCCTTGAGATGAAAAATGGTCAATACTCCTCGTGGGCGGAGCTTTTTAAGATACATTATCGTGTTTACGAAGTTATCGACCACATTATCCCTCCTACACCGAAGTCCACAGACCTCACCTCGACTTCGACTTCTGATGATGCACTTTGGTCTCGTTTGGACGCAGCCGTCCTCCAGTGGATATACGACACGATCTCTAATGATTTGTTGCACACCATCATTGAGACCGATGCCACTGCAAGCCAAACGTGGGAACGTTTGAAAAGTATTTTTCACGACAACAAAACTCAACGAGCGTTATACCTTGAAAATCAGCTCAAGGACGTTCATCAGGATGATTTTCCAAACGTGTCTGCATATTGTTAAAAACTCAAGATGTTTGCTGACCAACTCTCCAATGTTGGCGCACCCGTCACTAATCAGCGACTAGTTATGCAACTTATTGCAGGCTTGAACGATTCCTACGACGGTGTTGCCACCATCCTTCAGCAATGCACGTCGTTACCACCGTTTTATGAGGCCCGTTCGAAGCTAATTCTTTATGGACATTCATTTCGTTCGCGAAAAAGTGGCTCGTGGTTAAGTTTGTGTCCTTCATGTTCCTTCCAGATATCAGATTGCTGACAATCTTCACCAAAGGACTTCCGCGCATACTATTTGATGATTTTCGAGCCAATCTCAGTGTTCGTGAACCTCCCGCTTCGACTGTGAGGGTGTAATAGAATATTTCCCGAATATTCTTTCATTAATTGTATTAATTATATATCTCCTATTTTATGTAAAGTTATAATCCTTTCATAATTAGATTAATTAATTACATAATTTATAGCGAGATACATACTTTTATAATACTATATATATTATAAATTATTTATCAATAAAATCAAACAACATATTCATTTAAATACATCCATAGCAACGGATCCAAATTAGACGTATACATTTGACAGAAACAACTGCACATATCGTAAGTTTACTGTATTATCTGATCATTAAAAAGATAGTGAAGTTTAACATCCGGAAAGAATGGATCTTGAAGTTCTAGAAAACAACAAAACATAAAATATCTTCTTTTTTCGAACTTTTCAATAATATAAAGTAAACTTTTTGTGAGACATGGAGAAAAGTCAGTTCTTCTATTTGTAAAAAAAATGTAAATGCTTCTTCTATTTCAGTACTCTCTCCTTCTCATATTAGAGGAGTATTATATTTTTCTTTTGAAAAGTTAAATTAAATTATTTTTTAGGTTAAATTAAATTAGGTCAGCTCAGTATTGCTATATTCAAAAGTTATATGATAATTATTACAAGTTACATCTTTTCTAACATTAATTTAACAAAATATATATTATAAAATATTACTCCATATGTTCCAATTTATGTGGTACCATTTCCTTTTTGATCTGTCCTAAAAGAATGTCATATTTATATATTTAAAAATAATTTAACTTTATAAAATAATTTACAGCCACATATTTATACAAGACTTGTTTGGATCACACATTTCAAAAGTCTTCATTTTTTTTAAAATTCTATGCTAAGTCAAATGGTGTCACATAAATTAAAACAGAGGGAATAATTAAAACTTCTATAATTTAACTCTCGATAAGCGAAATATAAAAACTTACACCGTTACACGAGAAAGATGAAGTATATGGACAAGATGGGGACAGAAAATGAGCCGTTTTGAAATTTAAGATAATAAGATAAAATAGTGAAGATTATCTTATTGTCAACATTAATTATTATTATTTTCAAAATATTTAGCATCATTAATTATTATTATTTTCAAAATATTTAGCATTTTTAGGAAAATAAAAAACCATTATAGTTAATTTAATGTTAATTTGAGAAATTTCAGTATATTTTAGACAAATATTTTTTATAATTATGTGATTTTCAGATTTGTCAAAAGAGAAGGCATGCAAAAGTGCATCACGTGGGCCCTCTCATGTGGTTGGCCGTCCATTGAGTAGATTTTTTGAGTATATTCTTTTTCCCCTATGTCCGAATTTTAATATCTTATCTTAAATAAAAGCTTATTATAAAACCTTATCACTAACTTATCCACATTTCGCAGCCTTTTATCTTCAGCCACTTTTTTTCTCTCTCTTTTTAACTTATTGAGCCCCACTTGGAGGTCAAAATATGTGGAATATTTAACATCCGCATATCACTTAACGACTCGGATTAAACACGATGGCGTACCTATAAGAAATCAAAATATTAAATATCTTGTGAGATTAGGGTTTAGCTTAACGATTAAAACTCTAGATTTTATTGTTAAATGGATAATTATAATCACAAAAACTCTCTCTTTTATGTTTTCCTAACAAACTGTTCATGGACCACCTCTATGAAAAGAAAAAAAAGTTAAATATAACAACTAAGAAGAAGAATACAAATAAAAGAACAAAAGGTACTTCTAACTTCTAACACTATTTAAATGAGGAATCAAACAATTTTACTTCTATTATATATCTTTTAACTTTTCCAACTATCAACAATGTTGATTTTCACTTGATATGTAGTTATTGTACAGAGTACTTATGTTAGATATTTGACCCTTGTATATATCACTCTTTTTTACAATAAAAGGAAAAAAACGATACTTAACACACTTTAATCTATCAAGAATAGAAAATTGAGGGGTTGATTTGCAGTACTAATTAAGAGTTGTTTGGTAATAGAGTTATTTTATGGCACTTAATTGGAAAAATATTTTTTGAAGGAACACGTTCTAGATGAGAAAAATGATTCTCGTTTTATGAGCTAAAGTCATTTCTCCGTCCGTATCTTAATTCTGAGAGGTCGTTGGGATTAGGAGCCACTCTATCAAGCATTGGAACTTACGGCGTATACTGGCTTATCAAATTTTCTATCAAGTGATTCAATAAAAGATAGAAAGAAATCTACTATCTCTTTTACGTCAAGCAATACGTGGAGTAAGACCCAATATAGCAGTAAAAGCAAGACGTGTAGGCGGATCGACTCATCAAGTTCCCAATGAAATAGAAGGCATACTATTGAATTCAATTACATTGAAAAGAATTCGAGCGAGAAGGCAAAGCAGATTGACTTACCACAGACAGTAGGGCAAAGAATGGATTCCCCAAAAAACCCGGTCCAAGTTATTTATATAACTAATATCATATTTGATACTATTATTTTATTAGGTATAAAATCTAACACATCTAATATGGTGTTTGATTGCAATTTAGAAACCCACATAACTAATACATTATAAGCTATGAGAGAATTTGTGTAATATTTTATGCAAGATAGAAGATGGATAATGAATACATAAGTAACTAAACTCTGCATATCTAATTTCTGTAAAAATAATACATAAATTATCTCATAATTAATCATTATATTGCTAATACTTGCATAACTCTAACCACCAACCAAACGACCCCTTATTATATAGTAGTATTTGCTTTCTACTTTTGTGCGGGTTGCCTTTCATATGGATTGGTCTTTAATTTTTGCCTCTCAAATAATTGGTCTTTAAGTTTGCCCATACTTCTCATTTAATGAAAATTGTGGGTCAAAATAACCTTTATTCATTGGCCTACGAAATCAGAGATTTTGAGTTCGAATCCTAGCAGAGTAAAAAAACCGCAAGACAATATTTCATAGAAACTATACCTATTCGGCTAAAGTTGCACAAAAACTATGCCTTGTCCGACATAGTTCTGTAGAACCAACCGGACAAGGAATAATCTTAATTTCTACAAAACTATGCCTTAAGTCGTAGTTTCTATGCAACTTTGGCCGAATGAGCAGAGTTTCTATTAAATCATGCTTTGCGAATGTTTTTTTTACTCTCCTGGATTCGAATCCAGAATTTTGAGTTTCTTTTTATGTATTTTTTGATATCAGAAGTATTTTGACCATTTTTTATTACTTAAAGTATCTGTAAGAAATATTTTCCTTGATTATTTCATTTCAAAGGGGTAGTAAATATACACATAATACAAACATAATCCTAGGCTAGAATAATATTAATAAATGATAAAATATACATCTACCATATACACAATTATGACTAAATATTCTATCTTATTCTATCACACCCCCGCAGTCGAAGCGGGAGGTCAGCGTATGCTAAGACTGTCCCAAAAATCTTCAAATAGAATCAGCGAAAGACCTTTGATAAAAATATCAGTGATCTAATAGCGTGACGGGACATGTAAGACACGTACTTGTCCACGAGCAACCTTTTCACGAACAAAGTGAATATCCAGCTCAATATGTTTAGTGCGTTGATATTGAACTGGATTTCCTGAGAGATAAATCGCACTAACATTATCACAATAAACCAATGTCGCCTTCGGAACCGGACAGTGAAGCTCCAAAAGAAGGTTCCGTAGCCAAGAAGATTCAGATACCACATTGGCAACTCCTCGGTATTCCGCTTCAACACTAGTCCTGAACAAGGTAGCTTGCCGTTTGGAGGACCAAAATATCAAATGTCACCGAGAAATACACAATAACCAGAAGTGGAGCGTCTGGTATTCAGACATCCACCCCAATCTGCATCTGTGTAAGAAATGAAAGTGGTTGTCGAAGACGAATATAGATGCAAGCCATGATCGAGAGTGCCCTGAATATATCTCACAATGCGTTTGAGAGCATGCATGTGATCCTCCATCGGGTTATGTATGAATAGACAAACCTGTTGCACAATATAAGATATGTCGGGCCTCGTGAAAGTAAGATATTGCAAGGCTCCTACAAGGCTGTGGTAATGTGATGGATCTGCATATGGCGTGTTGGAAGTAGCACTCAACTTTGGTTTTGTATCAATCGGAGTGGAAGACGGCTTACACAAGGACATGCCAGCTCGTTCAACGATCCCTTCTGCATACTTCTTTTGAGATAAAAATAAACCACTTGCATGACGTGTGACAACTATCCCCAAAAAGTAACTTAGTGGCTCTAGATCTTTCATTGCAAATTTTGAGCCAAGAAGAGACATGATAGTCTTGCGGAGAGCATTAGATGAGGTAGTTAATATAATATCATCAACATATAGAAGAATGTAATCTATATCATTACCCTGATGGTATATGAATAGAGAATGTTGTTAGAAAACCTAATATTAGAAACATAATTTTCAAACCTCTTGTACCAGGCTCGAGGAGCTTGTTTGAGCCCATACAAATATATCTTCAGTAGGCATACGTGATTAGGATAAGTGGGGTCTATGTACCCCATGAGCTGATACATGTACACCATTTCATTGAGTTCACCATACAGGAATATATTTTTTACATCAAGCTAATGAAGCGGCCATGCGTTCGAAAGATCCAAACTTAGTACCGTGCGGATAGTTGTTGGTTTGACCATCGAACTGAAAGTCTCACCGCAATCCACAACAACCTGTTGAGTCTTTCCATCACCTACAAGACAGATTTTATGCCTTTCAAATGTACCATCAGATTTTTCTTTATGACTAAAAATCCACATAGACCGAATCACATTAACATCAGGATGATGAGGCACCAAATCCCACATCCTATTATTAATAAGAGCATTATATTCATCATCCATAGCTATTTTCCAATTCAGGTCATTAAGGGCAGACACATGATTACGAAGCAACAATGATTTGGTAACATGGGTGTGAAGACCGTATTTTTTGTTTGGTTTGAAAATCTAATGTTGACTACGAGTGATTGGCCGTTGGGCCGGTATTGGAGTTGGTTGGATAGAGGACATGATATTGGGCTGAGTAGGTAGCGGACTGCCCTGGATTGGGCACAGGCGTCTTTGGTGCCACTTGCTCGAGGTTGGACCGCCACCCAGTGGACTGCCAGGCAGTAGGCTACTCGGCAGTGGGTTGCCAGCGAGAGGCCCAGCTGGGCCGACAACCACTGGGCTCGGGCATGAAGGCACATTTTGCTGGGTTTGAAGAGAAAATTATTGGGCTGAGTTGCCCGAATTAATTGGGCTGGCCGAAATGGTTGGGCCAATTTATGAAGCCAATCGGTGGACCAAATATGGGGGTATGCTACCGTCAAGAAATTCGTAGGTATGAGGCACAAAATAATGCATTTTGACAAAGGGAAAATTTGTTTCATAAAAAACTATGTGACGACTCACGATGATTTTATTAGAGGATAAGTCGTAACATTTGTAACGATGATTTGACGGATATCCCAAAAAAATATACGGAGTAAACCGGGGTTGAAGTTTATTGATGGTAGTGCAAGGAAAAAAAGAATAGCATAAGCACCAGAATACCCGTTGATGAGAGTAGGATGGGTCCCTTAGCTATGAAATTTTGAGAGGGAATTGATAGACTAATTGCTTGCTCGAAAGTATGTTAAGGAGATAGGTTGTCATTTGTAAGGCATGATGCCAAAATGATGGTGGTAAAGAGTCATGAGCAAGTAAGGTTCTAACAATGTTATTAATGGTTTGAATTTTTCTTTCTGCTTTTCCATTTTGAGATGAGCTATGTGGACAAGAGAGACGAAAAGATAAACCATTAGCTTTGCAAAAATCCCAAAATGACCCATTATCAAATTCTCTACCATTATCACATTGAATATTTTTAATATCCCGTTCAAATTGAGTGCGGGTGAATGCTCTAAAGGAGAGAAATATGAAAAAAAATATGTGACTTTTTAGATAAAGGAAATGTCCATAAAAAAAATAGAGTAATCATCCAACAAAAGAAGATAATATCGATGGCCCGAAGAGCTCAAAATGGGGAAATGTCCAAATATCACTATGGATAATATCAAAAGGCATAACAGTGCATGAATTAGAGGCAACAAAAGGCAATTTAACATATTTTCCAAGCGGACATGAACGACAAACATGAGAATTGCGAATTCTAGTACATGAAATAAATTTATTTTGTTTAAGGGAGGCAAAAACAGGTGCTCCCGGATGACCCAAACGTTCATGACATGAAGAATGAGCTAAAGCTGCAAAAGTGAATGGTAACGTGGCTTGATGTATGGTTGTGGTGATTGAATAAAGCTCTCCCCGACTATCACATCTCATTAGACGCATCACCGTCTGAAAATCCTTCACGGAAAATCCAAAAGGATCAAGTTCAACAGAAACCGAATTGTCAGTGCTAAATTTTCTAACTGAAATCAAGTTTTTAATCAATTGAGAAGCATGTAGGACATTCTTTAAAGTTAACAATGGGTTCGGGGGAGACATGTTTGTAGTACCATAACCACGAATTGGAATTGAATGACCATTTTCGACAATTATACCATGATTATTACTCAAATTAAAATAGGACCAGAGATTACCTTGTGAGGACATCATATGAGACGTTGCTCTGATGTCCACATACCAATTTACGTCTGGTGGATTAAGCTCAAGAGTGTGCATTGCGACCTCGATGTCGGTCGGGTTGCTACTGTCGAGTAGGCCTGCTGCCACTGGTTCGGTAGTGGCCCAAGAACGTCGGGGCCGCCGGTCGTTGGGTCATTTCTCTTCTCTTGGCCTCGGCATGGGCCTGGCCCAATTTCCCGAAGGAAAGGGATAGGGAAGCACGACCCAAGGCCACTGCCAGGCCCATGGTGCCGGTCCACTACCCCACTGGGTCCTCGACTGCCACAGGCCGGACTGCTGCTGTTGGCCGCCGCCATTGTTGCCCTTGCCACCACCGCAATTTTTACCTCCATTATTGTCATTTTGTCTCTTTTGACCACGGTTTGGCGGCAAGTTTTCAAATTATGAAGAGTTATCATCGGATGGAGCAGCAACCATGGCAGAATTCAACAGGGTGGTTGTTTTTGTGGTAAAACTCGCTTCTTCTAGTATGAGCATAGACGAGCTTGGTAAAATGGAGGAAGATGGTTGCTTTGGCGGATGAGCGTACCTACTCTACTATATGCGTCGGTGATGTCGGCAACCATTTGTAAAAAGAGTCAGTTGTCAGTTATCGGCGCTCCGACGTTCTTGAGTTGGTCCGATAAAACCTTGAGTCGTTGACAATATGCGGATGCATTGAAAAAATATGTCATGTCAGTGGTGGAGAATTCTTGCTGAAGTGTGACGGCTCGAGAATTCTTATTATCTTGGAATATGTCACGTAAGCGATCCCAAGCCTCCATTGCCGTGGAGTCGGGTTCAAGAATAGTATGCAACAAATCACTTTAAAATTGTGGCATAAATCCACTGGAGAACCGTCGCATCAAGGGTAAACCATAATTCTATTTCATCATCGGTTTTTTGCACCTTTTCCTTGCCTTTTCCGGCGGAATTATGTGATGGATAACCCAGTGTGATCGACAATGAATTTTGAAAAGCTCTGCCCACGTCGCATAATGGACATTTTTCATCTCAAGAGTGATGGATATATGAGATTTAATGTTTGAAACTGCGAGGGTTGTATGGAAATTTGATTTCGAGTTAGACATGACTGACGGAAGAGGAGGGAACTCGGCGGCACAAAGAGGGGGGGGACGGACGGACGATGAAGGAGTATATTTTTAGAATTTAGGAACTTTACCTAGAATCTAATACCATGTAAGAAATATTTTTCTTGATTATTTTATTCTAAAGGGGTAGTAAATATGCTCATAATACAAACATAATCTTAGACTAGAATAATGATAATAAATGACTAAATATATATCTATCATATACACAATTATGACTAAATATTATATCCTATTCTATCATTATCGAAGATAAAAAATTAAAGAACATCGATTAGGGGCAAAAATTAAAGAAGAAAGGAAGGGAGAAAACGTCGACAACAAAGAAATAGTCACGTGATGATCAAAGACCAGTTGGTACGGAATGGAGGGCTCTTATTCAAAACGGGCCCACAGAATCATTTCGAGATGATCAAATGTGTTCCATTGTCGTCCCTGACTTTTCTTCTTGTCTATTTACTTTTTTTTAAAATTCTTTTTTTTTGAGTTGCGATGTGTCGCCCGTGGCTACTCAAATTATTGCATTTTCAAGTCATTGGCTCTTTTATCTCTTGAAGATAATACTAACGAGTTTGCTTCTCCTCTAAGATTGGAATTAGCAGGGAACTCGCCATTTTCTCACCCTTTCACCATAATATACTTTTTCTTTAAAAAAAGCTTTAATGAAAAAAATAATTCCTTCATTATTTTCATTAATGAAAAGAGTATATATATAAATTACAAATTTTCATAATAAAAAACATATTCTTATTCTAATTCCAAAATTCTATTCTAATAGTTCAAGATTCTTATAATTATGGTAAGTGTACAATACTATGTAATACAAATATTCTACACTAATTATGCAAAAATTGGTACACTAATCACAATGCTAAAAGGACCAAGGTCTCGTGATATACACTATGTATGGCAAATGTATATCACGGGAATATACACTGTCTATCACACCCCCGCAGTCATAGCGGACGGTCTTCGTACGTTGAGACTGTTCCTAAAATCTTCAAACTCTTTGTAAAGATGTCTGCAATCTGATACCTGGAAGGGACATGACAGTCGCTTACTTGTCCACGAGCTACCTTTTCGCGAACAAAGTGAATGTCCATCTCGATATGTTTAGTGCGTTGGTGCTGAACCGGATTGCCAGAAAGGTAGATAGCACTAACATTATTGAAATAAACCAAAGTAGCTTTCTGAATAGCACAATGAAGCTCTAAAAGAAGATTTCGTAACCAACATGATTCAGAGACCACATTGGCCACCCCTCGATACCCGGCCTCGCACTAGAGCGTGATAAAGTTGACTGACGCTTGGCAGACCAAGAGACCAAGTTATTACCGAGAAACATACAATAGCCAGACGTAGAACGTTTGGTGTCTGGACAGCCACCCCAATCAGCATTTGTATATGAGACAAGTGTAGACGTCGACGAATGATATAAATGTAAGCCATAGTCAAGTGTCCCCTGGATGTATCGAATGATGCGTTTGAGCGCATTCATGTGCTCAACCCTGGGATCATGCATAAACAAACACACCTGCTGTACGGCATATGTAATATCTGGTCTCCTGAATGTAAGTTACTGAAGGGCCCCTGTAAAATTGCGATAGCGGGTCGGATCCTCATAAGGTGAGCCAGCCGCAACATCCAACTTGGGTTTAGTATCAACCGGAGTGGAAGTGGACTTACATGATGACATCCCAGTCCTCTCAATGATCTCATCTGCATACTTACGTTGTGACAAGAACAACCCACCTGCATGACGAGTGACAGCAATACCCAAAAAATAACTCAAGGCCCCCAAGTCTTTCATAGCAAACTTAGAACAGAGCATTGTCATAATAGACTGGCGTAATGCATCAGAAGAGGCAGTCAAGATAATATCATCCACATATAATAGTATATAAGCCAAGGAAGTCCCACGACGATATATGAACAATGAATTATCAGACATGCTGTAAGAGAACCCAATAGTCGAGACATAGTCTGCAAACCTCCGATACCAAGCCCGAGTGGACTGCTTAAGCCCATACAAGGACTTCTTCAACAAACAGACATGGTGAGGATATCTGGGATCCCTAAACCCCAAAGGCTGATGCATATAGACCGTCTCCTTGAGATCACCATGTAAGAAAGCATTCTTCACATCCAACTGATGAATGTGACATATTTTCGAAAGAGCCAAGCTGAGCACAGTGCGAATGGTAGCCGGCTTGACCACTAGACTAAATGTCTCACCACATTTTACACCCACCTGCTGAGTCATACCATCACCTACAAGACGAGCCTTATGTCTCGCAAAAGAACCGTCAGAATTGTCCTTATGAGCAAAAATCTACATAGACCGAATAATATTAACACCAGATGGACGGGGCACCAACTCCCATATATTATTATCAATAAGAACATTATATTCATCGGTCATAGCAATTTTCCAATTCGGGTCATTTAACGCAAACATTGGGTTACAGGGTAGAGGGGATTTAAGAACATTAGAATTTAAATTAAAATATCTTTTTGGTTTAAAAATACCCCGTTAACTACGAGTGACTGGTCATGACTCGAGGGAGAATTAGGCGGATTTTGGAAATTATCAGGACTGGTGACGGACTGGCCAGCAGGCAGTGGGCTTGTTGGCCCAAATCGAGAATTGGAACCCAAACTGGACACAGGAACTGGGCCAACACTGGTCCCGGAAACAATAATATCAGCTGGGCCAGAACTGGGCTGGGTAGATAGCTTAGTTGCTAGACCCAGATCTGGAGATGACGTCGCTACGGGAGGACCAGCGGGCCGTAGGCCCTCTGGCGGATTTTGGTTACGGGACTGTTATGAGAAATGGTGAATAATATATGGGGAGACACTGTCATCCAAAAAATTATACGAACTAAGCACGAGACTATTTACCTTAGCAAACGAAAATTGGGATTCATCAAAAATAACATGGCGACTAATGATGATTTTATTAGACGATAAATCAAATCATTTATAACCACGATGATTAGACGGATAGCCCAAAAACACACAAGGAGTAGACCGAGCCTGAAGTTTGTTAATTGTGATGGAAGGAAAGAGTAGATAAGACAAGCACCCAAAGACCCTAAGATGAGAATACGAATGAGTCTTATTATATAAGATATGAAGAGGGGAGGAATATGTCAAGCCTTTGATAGGAAGTATGTTAAGGAGATAGGTAGCCATTTGTAGAGAATGATGCCAAAAAGAAGGGGGTACGGACGCATGAATCAACAAAGTTCGGACAACGTTATTAATGGTACGATTTTTTCGTTCGGCTTTCCCATTTTGTGAAGACGTATGAGGACAAGAAAAATGAAAATTAAACCCATTATTTGCACAAAACTCCTGAAACACCCCATTATCACATTGAATATTTTTTATTTCCCATTCGAATTGAGTTCTAATAAATGCTCTAAATTTTAAGAAAGTGGAAAAAACTTGAGATTTTTTTCGCTATTGGAAAAGTCCATAAAAATTAGAATAACCATCCAAAAATAGAACATAATAACGATGACCCAAAGAACTGAGAACAAGAGATGTCCATAAATCACTATGAATAATATCGAATGACATTAAAGTATGAGAATTAGAGTCTACAAATGGCAACTTAACAATTTTTCCTAAAGAACAAGATTGACAATTCGGAGTACTACGCGTACCCTTACAAGAAATAAAATTATTTTTATCTAAGGAATACAAAATTGAGGACCTCGGATGACCTATACGAGCATGCCACATGGAAGGGGAAAGGGCTGCAAAAGTGGATGGCACGACTTGACTCGAGAGACCGGAACTTGATGTGATAGGATAAACATCTCCCCTACTACCACACCTCATAAGAGGAATCCTCGTCTTGAAATCCTTCACAGAAAACTCAAACGAATCAAATTCAACAGAAACATAATTATCAGTGGTGAATTTACGGACAGACGTCAAAATTTTAATCAATTTCAGGGCATGAATGGTATTTTTCAAGATAAGATGTGGATGGGGGGGAGGGGGACAATGTTTTATGAGCATAACCACGAATCAGAATTGAATTACCAATACCAACAATTATGCCACGATTGTTGCTCAAATTGGAATAAGACGAGAGAGTACATTGATCGACTGTCATGTGGGTAGTGGCGCCGGTGTCCATGTATAACCCAAGAGTGTGCATAACGGCTTCATTATCGAACGGGGTGGGGGCCTGCTGCGTGATGGGCCTGGGGAGGCCGGGGTCCAAGAACACCTTGCTGCGGCCCCGGACCTGTACTGTTACGAAACCATTGGTCTAGTGGGCATTGGGCCGATAGGGCTGCTGGGAAGCCCACTGGCCAGTGGTTGGAATCGCTGAAGGATATGGGTTGTTGGGCCACTGCCCACGACCAAGGGGCCCAAGGCTGGGACCAGTGGGTCGGTGGTCCACTGTATCCGGGATGGGGTCCACTGCCACTGTTTCGGCCATCGTGACCACTGCCGAAACTGCTGCGTTTGCGCCCACGATTTTTTCCATTATTTTTCCGACTATTTTTGCCGACCCTTTGAGACCGGTGTTGATTCGAATGGTCACCAAAATTTGAAGAATTAGTGGAGGATGTCATCATGACCACGAGACTAGCACTCGTAGCCGCCTTTTTAGCCAAGCTGGCTTCTTCCAAAGTAAGTATGGAACGGGCTTGATAGAACTTCAGGAGAGGAGTACTTTGACGAATGAGGGTTCCAACACCACTATAGGCCTCGGAGAGGCCATCAACTATCTGGAGAACAAGACGATCGTCGCTAACAGGTGCACCAACGTTGCGGAGTTGGTCCGCCAATTCTTTCAACCTTTTGCAATATGCTGAAATGTTCTGGAAATTTTCCGTATTGACGTGGAAAAATTCCTGCTCAAGAGTAACAACTCTGGAATTTCGATTATATTGGCATATGTCACGCAATCTATCCGAAGTAGCCTTCACTGTAGCATCGGGCTCAATAATCGTCTGCAACAGGTCGGTAGAGATGGTGGAGTAAATCCACTAAAGGACGGTGGCATCAAGAGTCGTCCACAACTTATGATCATCCTCGCGTTTCGGCACCTCCGTATCCTCAAGAGACGCTGGGATGATGTGATGGATGACTTGATGCGAGCGTGCGTGAATCTTGAACAGTTCGGCCCACGTCGCATATTTGACGTTTTCAATCTCAAGATTAAGAGGGATATGATTCTTGATATTTGAAACTGTAAGGGCAGGGTGAAACATATTATTAGCTATGATAGCAACGAACGACGTGATGAAGATATTGGGAAGAAAAATTGGGGAATAAATTGGGCACGAAAACCGAGGTATGTTCTCGGGAATAGTGCACGACAACTAGGAATTTGTGAGAGAAAAAATTAACCTAGACTTCTGATACCATGAAAGAAATAATCCCCTTATTATTCTCATTAATGAAAAAGTATATGTACAAATTACAATTTTCCATAATAGAAAATCTATTCCTATTCTAATCCCAAAACCCTATTCTAGTAGTACAAGACTCCTATAATTATGGTAAGTGTACAATACTAAGTAATACAAATATTCTACACTAATTATGCTAAAATCGGTACACTAATTACAATGCTAAAAGGACCAAAGTCCCTGATATACACTATGTATGGCAAGTGTATATCACGGGAATATACACTGTCTATCATTTAATCCTCTGTTATTTGAAATTTAATGGTTTGATTGATCAATTCATAGAATGCAAAATTCATTAAAGGGAAAATAATTTTATAAAGAATTTCTTCACTCGATTCCAAAGTTAAATTTTTTTGACAAAGGGTGAAAAAACTAGTACAAGAATATTTAAACTGGGTAACTAATCAACCTAATTATAATAGGAAATATAATTCTACCTAAAATAGGAGACCTAATTACAATAGGAATATAATTCTACCTAAAATAAGAGATATACAATTAATGAAAGAATATTCGAAAAATATTCTGTTACACCCCCGAAGTCAAAGCTGGAGGTTCACGAACACTGAGACTGACTCGAAAATCATCAAATAGTATGCGCGGAAGTCCTTTGTGAAAATGTCGGTAATTTGATAACTGAAAGGAACATGAAATACACGAACTTGACCACAAGCCACTTTTTCGCGAATGAAATGAATGTTCATCTCAATGTGTTGTGCACTGATGTTGGATGGGATTGCCAGAAAGATATATCGCATTAATATTATCACAGCAGTAGTGTTTCCTTTTGAATCGGGCAGTGAAGCTCAAGTAGAAGGTTACGGATCCAACAAGACTCAGAAACGACGTTGGCAACACATCTGTACTCTACTTCGACACTGGATCAGGATAGTGTAGGTTGACTTTTAGAAGACCAAGACAATAGGTTATCTTCGAGGAAAATGCAGTAACCAGACGTGGAGCGTCGGGTGTCAGGACATCCACCCTAGTCAGCATCAGAATAAGTAGTGAGATCAGTGAGCGAGGACCTATATAAATGTAATCTGAAGTAAAGTGTAGGCATATTTATTGCACGTCATAGGATATGTCAGGTCTCATGAATATGAGGTAATGTAGCCAAGATATGATAGTGAGTCGGGTCTGAATATGGGGGGCCAAAATCAGCGTTGAGCTTGGAATTGGTATTTACTGGCGTGTGGGATGGTTTGCAAGATGTCATGCTTGCATGGTCAATGATATCTACGGCATTCTTCTTCTGACACAGAAATAGGCCGCTAGAATGTGGAGTGATAGAGATACCCAAGAAATAACTCAAGGGCTCCAGATTCTTCATAGCAAACTCAGAGAAAATGAGAGACATAATGGACCGGCGGAGAGCATCAAATGATATGGTGAAGATGATGTCATCAACATATAATAATAGGTAAGCCATGTATGTACCATTGTTGTAGATGAACAGGGAATGATCGGATCTGCTGTGTGAAAAACTGATAGAGGAGATATAATCGATGAACCACTAGTACCATGCTCGAGGAGTCTATTTCAGTCCATAGAATGATTTTCGCAACAGACACATAATCCGGATGAATAGAATCTCTGAAACCCATAGGTTGATGTATATATACCGTTTCATGAAGATCCTCATGTAAGAAGGCATTCTTGACATCAAGCTAATGAATGGGCCAAGACTTGGATAGAGCAATGTTGATGACGTTCTGGATGGTTGCGGGCTTTACGATCGGACTGAACATTTCATCACAGTCTACTCCTACCTGTTGAAACCTGTCATCACCTACAAGACGAGCTTTGTACCTCTCAAAAGAACTATCAGATTTCTTTTTCTGTCTAAAAATCCACAAAGAATGAATAATGTTAGCATTAGGTGGACGGGGTACTAGGTCCTACGTCTTATTATCAATAAGAGTATTATATTCGTTAATCATTGCGGCTTTCCAATTAGGGTCGGACAAGGCATCTTTCGGATTTCGAGTGACATGGGAAGGGACAACTAAAACAGATAGGTTAAACAACCATTTAGGTTTATGAATTTCGTGCATGACATGGGTTTTCATGGTCTGAGAGCGTGTCTTGAGACGCGGGATAGGAGGGGGGTGTGCCGCGGGACTGTCGGGACCGGCTGGTCGATGCTCGGTTTACCGAGAGGTGGTTGCGAAATCACCCTGAGACGGGCTGTTCCGAGCCACCGTTGGCAGAACCGGTTAGGCAGTGTGTCCCAGACTGTCCGAGGTGGGGGCGGGTGCTAGTGTTTAGGACGATGGACTATGTAAATGATGAATTAGAAGAGGGTTCAAGCCATCATCTAGGAAGTCATAGGAATGCCAAAGTGGCGAGTTTAGGGAGGCAAAGGGGAATTGAGACTCATCAAATAGGACATGACATGAAATAATAATTTTACGGCTTGATAAGTATTAGCACGAGTAACCACGATGATTGGCGGGGTAACTCAGAAACACACACGGGGAAGACCAGGGTTGGAGTTTATGAGTGGTTGGATGGAGAGGATAACAGAGACATCCAAATATACACAAGTGTTGGTAGGAGGGGTTCATACGAAACAGAACTTGAGTGGGCGACCGTTGAGCTAGAAATTTGTTTGGGATTATGTTTAGGAGATATGTGGCCATGGAGAGTGCATAATGCCATAATTGAGGGGGAATTGAGGCATAACCAAGTAGGGCACGAATTAGGTTATTTATTATTCGGAATTTCTGTTCGGCCTTACAATTTTGGGAGAGGGTGTGAGGGCAGGAAAAACAAAAGGTAAGACCGTTATTGGAGCAAAACTGTTTGAATTGATTATTATTAAATTCCTTGCCATTGTCACATTGAAAACATTTAATGCTCTTTTCAAATTATGTTTTTGCGAGAGCACTAAATGAGGAAAAAATGGGGTAGACCTGAGATTTATTGCCAATTGAAAAAGTTCATAGAAAGTTGGAATAATCATCCAAAAATAACACATAATATCGATAGGCAGTCGTACTTAAAATAGGGGACGTCCACAAATCACTATGTATGATATCAAAAGGTAGTAAAGTACAATTTGTGGATGCAAAAAATGGTAATTTAACATGTTTCCCAAAAACGTAGGAGTCCTAGAAATACGGCTGCAATTAATAAAATTATTTTTCCTAAGGGAGCGTAAAATAGAATCTCATGTATGTCCTAATCTAGACTGTCATAAGGAAGACGAAAGAACAACAAAGGTTGATGGAACTGAGGCTGGATTGTTGACGGCATTTTAAATAGGGTAAAGATCTCTGGTGCTGTCACATCTCATTATTCGTCTCCTTATCGTAAAATCCTTCATAGAAAAACCAAAAGGATCAAAGTCAAGGGAAATATTATTATCAGTTGTGAAACGTCGCATAAAGATTAGATTCTTAATGAGTTTAGGGGCATGAAATACATTTTTTTAGATTAGTGGTGGATGTGGTGGGGATAAGGATGAATGACCAAAATCGTGAATGAGAATGTCTTATCCACTACCAACAATAATATTTCGATTTAAATTACTCAAATTGGAATAAGACGAGAGAGTACATTGTGATGCCGTCATGTGAGATGTGGCGACTGTGTCTATATATCAATTTTCGTCTGGAGAGTTGAGTGATATTGTGTTCATAGCTGCCTCAATGTCAGTCGGTGCATAAGTTGAGGGCTAGGGGCCTGTGCTATGTAGGCCTGTGGGGGATATGGGTCGAGTATGCCAGGGTGGGCCTATCGGTTTTGAAGTAGAGCTAACTAGAATATCAGATACGAGCTATGAGGAGAGGCCCATGACGGTGGGGCCTACGCGGCCACGATTGGTAGGCAACCCACGACGGAGGCTGCTGCCACTAGCGCGGTCGCTGCTGGCTGTTTCCTGCCGGTAGGGACTAGCCCTTCCCACCATCGTTGTTGCCGAAATTCCGTCCACCGCAGCCCTTGCCGGACTGCTTGCTCCAGCGGTTGTTGCGGGTGGATGCGGCCTGCTGCGGGTCCTTTAGGCCGGCGGTTCTGGTTGCTGGAGTTGGAGGCCATGCCATCGGCAGAAGGCCCGATGGTGGTGGTGAGGGAGGCGTCGGCAATGTTGGCCTAAGTGGTGTTGCGCTTGATTTTCCGAGTTTTCTCAAGAATAAGCTTTGAACGAGTCTCATAAAATGGAGGTAACGACGTGCATTGCTGAAGGATGGTGGCAACGCCGTTATAGGATTTGTTCAAGCATGCAATAAGTTGCATGACCAATCATTGATTAGTGACTGGTGCACCGACGTTGGAGAGTTGGTCGGCAAGCATCTTGAGTTGTTGACAATATGTAGAAAAATTTGAGAATCGTCCTGATGAACGTCCTTGAACTTATTTTCAAGGTATAACGCTCGTTGAGTTTTGTTGTCGTGGAAAATACTTTCTAAACATTCCACGTTTGGCAGGCAGTGGCATCGGTCTCAATGATGGTGTGCAACAGATCATTAGAGATTGTGCCGTGTATCCACTGGAGGATGGCTACGTCCAAACGAGACCAAAGTGCATCATCATAAGTTAAATCCGAGGGTAGGTCTGTGGACTTCGGTATAGGAGGGATGATGTGGTCGATAACTTCGTAAACACGACAATGGATCTTAAAAAGCTCCGCCCAAGAGGAGTATTGGCCATTTTCCATGTCAAGGGTGATAGGGATGAAATTTTTGATGTTGTTTACTACAAGTGCAGGATGAAATTTGTTTTTTTTCAACCATGGAAGACGAAATTTAGGAGGAGAAGGGAGAAAGAATGGCTGAAAAAAATACTAGGGTTCCGTGGGGATGGCGACTGAGAGCTATGATCGGCGATGGTGGATGTATTTTTAGGCTACTGATATCATAAAGGAATATGTTCCTTGATTGTATTCATTAATAATGTACAATATATATAGTAGTACACGAATATTTAAACTAGGTAGTTAATCAACCTAATTACAATAGGAAATATAATTCTACCTAAAGTAGGAGACCTAATTACAATAGAAATATAATTTTACTTAAAATAAGAGATATACAATTAATGAAAAAATATTCGGGAAATATTCTATTAAAAACCTCACCCGTCCTATAAATATCATGTGGTGATGTAAGGTACAATACTTTGCATGTGACTCTGATGAATATGGCAAGTGAGTTTCGATAATTTATTTTTTATTGCGTAAATTTTATTAAAGAAAAAAATATGTATAGTCATATACTACGACGATCAAAATTAGAGTATATTGATAGATGAGACATCAGAAATGTTTCCTTGAAACTATGACACAATTTATGTGTGTAAATTTCAAAAAACAATATAATCTTTTTGTTTCTTGTTAAATGATTATAATTGTGTCTAGTTTAATGAATAGAGACGAATTTAGAATTTTTAGAATATGAGTACACTATAAAAGAAAAGAGAAAAAATGATTAAATGGAAATTGATCTTTTGTTTCTCTTGATAAATAACTAAACTTTTAACTAAGTGCACCATTAAGCCTTTTGCAGTATGTATGTCAGCAAGTAATATTAGATCAATTTAAAAAAATATGTGCTTCAAAAATAACACATAAATTCGCCCCTAGTTTGACCTAAGTAAGGTATCGACTTAACATGTCAACAAATGTATTCATGTTGCGTGTCATACTATAGTTCAAACCTGAAATCTCAAGGTTTTTATGCTACATTTCAATACAAATTTTATTAAAAGTTTTTTGTAATGGAGGGTATATCCCAAATTAAAGTAAATTACGAAGAAAGTCACTTTTTCTTTTCTCCCATTTCAATTCAAACAAATCTTTTTAGCCATCCAAAATAGTAATGTTGTCCAGAATTGGATGGTCAAAGACAAATAGTAAAGGTTTTCTATTTTTCTTTTTCTTTTTCCACAATGATAGAAATGCCATTTATGCTATCCACACAAAAGGAACCAATATCTACTTAGCCCCATTTTATTGGACAAAATTTGATACTTTTATATATGATATGGATGGAAAACCTTTTAGTTTTGATATCACAACCAACTGATTAATTTATGCCATTTTGCTGCAACTGTCTCATAGATTAAGCTATGAGTGGCCAGCGGGCGGGTCGGGGAGGGCTGGGACAGGTTCCGGCGGGACAGGGTGGGTCAGGATCGGGATCCGACGGGATTGGCGGTCCGAAATAGGAGGGACGGGAAGAGGTCCCATCCCGTCCCACATCCCGCCGGAAGAGAGGCTGGGATTTGGGGGGACGGATCCGATCGGGTTGCGGGATTTGTTTTTTTAGACACTTAATTTAAAAATATATATATATTTAAACACTTAAATAATTGAACAAGATAGTGTAATAAAAATATCTCAATGTTGTTTTTGTGCCTCTTATATTATTTAATAGAAATATGAATTTTTTTGTAATACAATTTCAAAATTGCAACTTTGTTTCGTTGTTCAAAAGTTTCAAATCACATAGTAAAATGGACATTAAAAAAATTACATAGTTAACCATACTTTTTCTAATTTCTCACAATGTCTTGAAGATCTTCAGTTGGAATTGGAAGTTGTTGGTCAAATTGTTCGATGTCGCTTCCTGCTCCCTCGGACAACATTTCGTTGTAGTTGTAGTCGTCTTCTTTGTTGATCTCCGATTGACCGCACCTTCTACGCTCCGCTCTAATTCAATCTCTGAATAAAACTGCAATCTCCAAGCTGTCTTCCACCAATGAGTGTCTGTGCTCTCCTATTTGAAATCTTCCAGTAGAAAAAGCGCTTTCAGACGCTGTTGATGACGCTTGAATGTTCAACAAATCTCGGGCCATCTTTGATAGTGTCGGAAATGTCTTCGCATTCTCCCTCCAGTATCTCAGCAAGTATTCACGTTCATCTTCATTGACTATTGATTTGTACGGTACAACACCCTGCAAAATATAAACATCAAATTCGCTAACTTGTGAAGAAGTTGAACCACTAAACATTCTATTTCTAAGGCATTGAACACTAGCAGTAGAAACCGTATGCCTTTTATTAGGTTGCAGTGAAGTAGAAGAAGATTGTACCTAAGCTAGTTGATTATTTGCACTTTCTTGTTGGTAATACATATATATATTTTTTGCATTCATTATGTATGCTAGACATAACTTCTTCTTTAGTTGGTTTGTTAGTTGGTTCTTTAGTTGGGTCTATTGTAAGTATTTCTAAGCTTTCATAAATCGATTCAACAAGTGATTTACAACCGTCTACTTTAATAGTCGGAGTTAATACAACACCAATAAAATATATAGTGAGAATAGGAAAAATGATTTTTTTAAAACATTTTTTTAATAGCTAGAGTGTAAGCTCGTTTTTGCATATATTCATTAAGTAACAAAAATATTAGAGCTATATAAAATAACATAATTGAAATAGTAGGATAATAAATTTCAGAAAATTCTTTAGCAGCTAGAAAAAATCTCTAAAAATGCAATAAGTTCCGAAATTTTTTTCCAATCATCATCTACCAGCATATCTATTGGACTTTGATTATGAGCGTTAAATAAAGTTATATGTCTTTTATACTCGTGAGCAACAAGTAGTTGTTCATATAAAGAATTCCACCTAGTTGAAACTTCTTCTGAAATTTTTCTATAAGGTAGTCCACAATCATGACAAAATTCTTTATACTTTTTGCGTCTTTGTATTTTATTACCTTTTAAAATAAAGTTTATAGCTAATTGTACTTTATCAAGAATATTTTTAAAAAGTTTTAGGCCATCCTTTACAACTAAGTTATTAATATGACATGCACATCTAATATGAAAAATATCGGGAAAAGATGGAGTAAATCGAGTTCTTAAAAGGTTTACATCATAATCATTAACAGTAGCATTATCTAACGTAACAATCATAATTTTATCAGTAATTCCACAATATTCACGAATTTCATGAATATTTCTTGCAATAAATAATCCAGTGTGCCTATCATCAATATATCTATATGCTAAAATACGTTTTTGCATAGACCAAATATGATCTATACAATGACATGTAACGGTTAAATAATCATTACCGTTAGTACTACAATCTCTATCAGAAGTGATAGCCACTTTGCCATTAAAATGATATAATGCATAACATAAATACTGTTGATATTCATGTGCAAATTTAAAAACGTCTCTCCTAACAGTTGATCTAGGAAAATCGTTAAAAGCAGGATTATACGTTTCTCTAATGTAATGAATAAAACCAGGAGATGAAGAAAATGAAAAAGGTAAATCCTCCACCGCAACTAATTTTACTATATTTCCCTATCTTTGCGTTTATCATATTTAAGACCTATAATTCCCCCGTCATCGGGTTAATTCGATCATGTACTTGGTCGAGTACACTATGTGAACCTTGTCCTGACTCATAAGGCATTGACACACCCGATTTTTCAGCCAGATATTCGTTATACCTAGCTTTGTGCATGCTTTGTACATGTCTCAATAAACCTCCAGTCCCACCATGACCTTTTCCGTTTTAAATTTATAAACTTCTTGACAAATTTTACATCTAGCTAGTTGATTCGCAATGTCCCTATTGTTGACACCCAATTTTGTCCCCCTCTATTCCGATTATTTGTTTGCATTTTAAATATTTTTGACACCTCAAAAATAATTTTAATATATATATATACGTATATATATATCGTCATCTATTATCAATATCATTATTTATTATTATTATTATTATTCGCATTTTTTACTATCATTTGCCTTTAGCATCCTAATCATAGTTTTAACCCTAATATCCTATGTTATTTTATTTTCGCTAAATGGCATCACATTTTTATTTTTAATTAAGCATTAATAATTTCACAAATATTATGTTTTTATTTTTATCACATCGTTATATTTTATTTTGAACAATCTACATTTTTCAAAGCATTTTAAACCCCTTTTATATTTTTTAACCACAACCCCTATTTTCCTTAACCCAAAACCTTTTTTAAAATCCCTAAAACTAGCCCAACCCCCATTTTAACCCAGCCCAAATCGGCCAAAACCCCACCAGACCGGGCCCAATACTCATCGGCCCAAACCCCCTTTATTTCCCATACCCCTAAACCAACAAACCCTAATACCCTCAAAACAAAACCCTAAACTCTTTTCTCCTTCAACCAAACCCGCGATCCCACACCCCCATACCCTTCACCGGCCGTCACCTCACCTGTCACCACCAACCCCCCTCTGTTACGCCGACATCCCCACACCTCCCCGCCACTTCACCATACCCTGTCCCCCAAAATCCGTTCCAAAATCAGAAATCTTTGCCCCTTTAATTCGAATTTCAAACTCGAATTGAAAGGGGTAGGGGGTGCACGGTTTATGTGGGAATCCATCTATAAATACCCCCTTGTTCTTCATTTCAAGGGGGTCCGAGGTCCGAAAAAATCAAAACGAAAAAGGGTCAGTTTTGTTCCTAAATTTTGGGTTAAAATATTCATCTTTGTTCCTTAATTTTAATGTGAAAATACTCTTTTAGTTCCTAATTTCTCAATCCAAAAATTCCTTTTGACCTTAATGTTTCTGGGCTGTTCTCATTCCGGGTCGGGTCATAAATCCGGGTCGGGTCTGTATCGAAACCGGGCTATGATGATAATTTACCCCTACTGCACTGCCTGAAGAAATTGCACGAATTTCCTTTCAAATGGCTGGTCTTTAATTTCTGTCTTTCACATAGGATGTGATCAACACTGTTTTTGAGAACATTCGACCCGTATCTTGGCGGGGCGACCCGGCAGGGCATCAATTCGCAATCCGGTGTCCGCAGCCATGGCGTGTGTTGCATTCTCTCTTGCTTTGTTCCAAAACAGCAAATCTGAGCCCTCAAAATTCATGGTTTCGATGTTGAGTCCAGTCTCGGGTCGGGTCCGAGTCCAAAATCGGAAAGTCAGTAAACGACCTTCTTCCCTCTGTTTCCTTTAATTTTTTCGTTTTAAGAATCAAACTTGCATCTGCGAAATGTGTGTGCTTTGTTTCTGTTGTCAATTCATTTGACCATGTTTTTGGTTAATATGTCACTGATTGCAAAGAGATAATATCCAAGTGAGTCAAATATGCATGCTGTCCCGATGCTCGGTTCTTGGTAGTGAAGAAATGAGTAATTGTTTTTATGGTCTAATCGCTGACGCGCTAATAATCAAAGAAATTTTGTTTAAGGATTAACTTCTGTTTTGGGTGTCAATGAATCCATTTTTTTATCATGTTATTAGCCTTAAGTATTCGACATGAAAAATGGCTAATGAAGATCATATATTACTTAGAGAAAATCATCGCTCTGTTCCGTCACCCTTTTGCTGTCATATACTAACTAGAAGAGTAATGTAGGCCATAAAAGAATTAATTCAGTCGTTAGCTTTAGCTTTAGCTTTGTTGGATATATGATTAGATCTCATCGCTTATACAAATTTAGGTTTGACTGAGCGTCTTGCTGCCCTTTTATCTAGAACTAGTAATTTTCTTTGTACTCCTGTTTGCAGTTCCATGAATGAATATGCGAATGATTAAATATTTGTGCCACCTAATTAAATGTTGCTTTCAAAGTCTTATAATTTAAGCATTGTTGTGTACTTGAGCTATAGTTTTATTTTGAAGAGTCTCTTTGTGCGTCTTAGCTAAAGCAGTGTTGCTAGCTCTTGATATTTGAAAAGAGAAGTTACTATTTTTGGAAGCTATTGTTGGATACTCATTCTTCACCCCTCTGTTTCTTTGCATGACTTGGGGGCTTTACATCTCAAATCCCTTTAAGCTACTGCTTCTGAGAATGCTGACTGCTGCATTTGCGGCTGTTTACTGTGCTTGAATGGCTGTATTTTAAGCAAATATATGAGGTCTTTGAGGATAGAATTCCTGATGATTTTTTGGGCATTTTGAGGCTCGAAGTGGTGTTTTTTTGGCTGCCATACCTTGCTGATTGCTGCTGCATTGTTGGCCATTTTGCTGCTGCGTTTTGGCCGAACTACTGCTGCACTTTAGGCAGATTTAACGCCAAATTATTGCTGCGTTTTCTTTGCCAAATTTGAGCCAATCTACTACTGTTTTGAGGCAAATTGTTGGCCATTTTGCTGCTGCGTTTCGATGCTATTTCGGGCCAAACTACTGCTGCGTTTTGGCCAAACTACTGCTGCACTTTAGGCAGATTTAACGCCAAATTGTTGCCATGTTTTCTTGGCCAGATTTGAGCCAGCTGCTGCTATGCTTTGAGCTACACCACTGCTGTATTTTGGCCCAAACTACTGCTACCTTCTGATGAAAAAATGAACAGATGCTACACTTGGTAAAATACCACTGATTTGAACATTATACTACACTTTCGGCCAATGAGAATAATTAATTTGAGACCATGCTCCTTCTGGAAAGGTTGTTCCTCGGTTTGCTTTTCTTCGAAAAAAAAGGGCCATGATGAGACTTATAAAAAATCACATGCGAGAAACCAGCATGCGTTAGCAAAGTGACTAGACCGACTGACAATGTCTCTAATTCGGAGCCACGAGGGAATTTATTTGTTTTAAAAAAAAACTTCTGAGCTCCCCGTAATTAAAACTTCTATTGTTTTTATACGGTTTCGAAGGTTCTACTCTCATTCATTTATTTGTAACTGTCTTTTCTTTTTTACACTTTGCGAGGAACATTCAAGCGGGATTCTATAGAGACGAAAGAGAACAAGATTGCCGCACTCGCTTTAGCCATTTTCGCTCAAACTTCTTTTAGTTCCGTCTTCTTTCTTTTGTATTGTAATTTAATTACTTTGCTTGTATGATTGTTTGAATATCTAGAAGCATTAGGCCTAGAACTGATAAACTAGAAAGGGTAGTTTAAAATTTGAAATCCGACGCTAGTTTATTTATTTTAGGCTCGATTAGTTTTAAAATTGGAAATCCGGTGCTAGTTCATTTTAGGCTCGTCATGCATGTTTAAACTTTCAAAATAATTTGATCCCCTTTTACTCGCATTATTAATCATATAATAAGTTTTCATTTTTTATTCAATTTGCAATATGAAATGACTTCCAAAAATCACTTCCTTTTCATTTCAAATAATTGATTTTCTCATCATTATCAATTGCCAAAATAGGTGTTTTGTAAATAATGAAATACAAATGCATATTTTATTTAAAAATTACTTTCCATTTATTTTTGTAAACAACTTTCATACAAATGCATACTTTCATTCAAAATAAACTTTACACGTTTTTTTTTAGCAAGTCTTACAAATCTTTTATGTTGTCAAAATGCATTTTTTATAAAATACTTGCAACATCTTTTTTACATAACATTTTTTAAAAACACATTTTCTTAGCGTTATAATTAATCTGAGTTTGATTGGATAACCGCAAGTTAGCGGATCTTAAAGGATGTCCAATCCCTTACCTTTAGGATAATAGAGAACTCTTACCTAGAATCTCATAATTTCGTAGACCAGTAATCGGAGTTCACATTGCAACATTTAGTTAACATTTCGGTGTCTTAATTCACTGTAGAATAATTAGGTGGCGACTCCTCAACAGCTTCAACAAGCATAATTAATCTAGAAGGAATCGACCCATTACGTCGCGAGCCGCGGTAAAAAACGGGTGCGACACCTATAAAAAAAATCTCATGTGTGTGATTTTAATTTTCATTGTTTGGGGCCTCGACTCATATTAGGGGGAATATGAGTCATTTCAGTTTCAGACTGAAACTCAGGTGCACTAGTGTGTGTTATATCTACATTATCGTCTTATTTATTTTCAAAATTAAAGTCTGGTTCAGATGTAACATATATCTCATGATCTAATAGTATATTAATATCATTAAAAAATCAATTTAATCTATATGAGTGAAATCATCGGGACTAGGAATAAGATTACAAGAAGATGCACCATTACCCCTGTTACCCGTAGTACCTACCACCAGAATTCAAACTTCCAAGTCGTTCCATTATAATTATGCAAATAAATAATTAAAGTAAATGAAATTAAGTACGATAATTAAAATTAAGTAAAAATAATAATTTAAAGAAGGAACGAAAGTACCAAATGTCAACGTAACGTCGATGTGTAAGATGCACCCTTTGCTCGATGGATAATCCTCAAGCTAGTTGTCAAATTAACTCTCAATTTCTGAACTTTAATACAAATAAATAAATAAAATATATATTTAGTACACAAAGTAGATTTGTAGAGAGAGATTGAGAGATGATAGATTTCTCACTACAGAGAACCTACCTCTATTCTTACTCTCAAGGTAAATTCCTTCTCATGATTTTGGAATATATTTGTTCTTTCTCATATTTAGTTGATGTTTCATGTTTAGGGTCTTGGGTTTCGATTGCAAGATGGAAGTCTACAGAATTTTCAAGTGACGATTCCGGTAAACTTTTTCTCATCTTCTTCCTTTCCTATTGTATATTTGCAGCATTTATACGTTTTTATAGATATATTGAAACATTAACCAAGTGTATAAGACTTTGAGGTCTGTTTTTTTTTTATGTAAATCTGTTCTGTTCGTCTTTCTTTTTGTTAACCCCCCCCCCTTCCCCCCCCCCCCTCCCCCCCCCCCCCCACACAATTCTCTTCTAATTATTCTTGTTTTTTTCCTGCATTTATGTTTCTTCCTTTACCCTTTATATTTATTACATCTATCTTAATAATTATTAGGTGATTCCCGAACTTATAATATTAAGGGATACTTTTCATATTCCTATTTGTTTTCTCTAATTAATCTGTTTGTTGTTTTCATATTCCTACAGATTCCTTCATTTTCTAGATATGATTATTAAAGTTTAATATTTCGACTACTAGCAATAGTGTTTAGTGAAAATAAGAAATGCTAGGTGTTGGTCTTGAAAAAAAAACAGTGCTTGCGACAGGAATAAAGGTTCCATGTGCGATATTTTTCCGGTTAAGGCTGGCCAGTGAGCCGGGTTGGTCCGGTCCCGCCCTGACCCCCCTAAAACAAAAAAAATGGTGTTGGGATTCGAAACCGGAACGTGACCTGGGATCATAAAAACATAAAAAAACATAGCTGTTTTTAACGAGGGAATATAAAAACAATCATTCAACACTAAACAATAGCCGGAAGGTAAATTTAATCTATAAGTCTGTACGCGCTCAGCATCCACTCGTGCTCCATTTCCAACGCGTAGGTCTACCTCTCTCGGTGCAACCTTCCTGCTATCAGTTAGCCCCTGCACATTTGTACAAATGTGTGAGCCACAAGCGGTATCCAATACCCAGGAATGAGAGTTATTTATAGACATTTATTTTAATGACGTACATACCTTGTCCACCAAAGGCAGGAGCACCTAGTGCTTTTACTCCTCCTGGTGTCGTGCAGTCCTTCTTCCAATGCCCCTTCCTATGGCAGTTGAGGCATTCATCCTTAGTCGCGTTCACCTTCTTCTTCACACCTCCCTTGGGCTCATAGCTGAGGGCGCAGCGATTACTTTGTCCTTTTTCTTCTGCCATTCATTGCCTTTCGGCTTGGGTCGGCCAGAAGAGCTCACCATGAGCACAACTTTGCCTTTGGAAGTGGAGGACTCAAAGGTCTTGAGCATGTTGTGCAGCTCCGGCAGAGTCGCCTTCGTTCCATTCATGTTGAAATTCACTATGAAGTTCTCAAAGGAACGAGGGAGAGAGTTCAGGATTAGTGTGGTAGCGACATTCTTTTCAAGCTTTGTTCCAATTGATCGGGCCCCCTTCATTGAGCTTACACTTGAAGAGTTCTATTAGCAACTCATATTCCATCGTCTGAGATTGAGAGTCATAAAGACTCTTCAAGTGTTCGAGCATCTCATTGGCCTCATGTTCTCATGCTGTCTCTGAAGTTCCATAGACATGGAAGACAACATTACGCATTGCGCCGAAGTGGCATCATCTAGATGTTTCTGGTAAGCATATTTATCAAAAGAGGCATATTCTTCAGAATCTGTCGCAGGGATTGTTGGGAACACCGTGTCCAACACGTATTCTATTTTCTCTTATCTCAATACTGTTCGCAAATTCCTTAGCCAGTCAAGGTAGTTCGGTCCAGTAAGTTTATTCATCTCAATCAACATTTTCAACAAGAAGCTCGACATCTTTTATAATCTAAAGAATTAGATAGACCGAAAATCAAATTCAAAATCTATTTCCTATTATACACATTCATTTAGGCTAATCAACAAGGCATTTTGTTTAATTAGCTCTCACTATTTTAACATACTTCTACGACCCCATGGTAGAATACATACCTATATTAATTCAGGTCATAATGGGCCAAGATCCAAGCATATGCTATCTCCGCGTTTGCTTTGGCTGATAACTTCAACAACATATCTTGGTAGGTTCTAAACCAATTGCAAAACTTATTCGCAACTCTTGGTTGATCAAATATTACATTTAATCTTGCGTCCTTAAATTAGTCCGACACTTTGGCGCCAAGATTTGTCTAAGCAAGTCAACCCCATTACACGACTACGTTTATGTATCTAAGCAAATTTGGCCTTTGTGAGCAAACACTTTGGTGTAAATACCCACAAAAGTTTATCATTTACCTTTACATTAAAACACATCTATGAGAGTCTGCGTCCTCGTAGACTTAGAGCAAATGCTTTGGCATAAATACTCGTATCGCCGAAAAAGATTTTGCACTCTAACAATTATAATGGACGACGCATTTTAATTTAGACTTGTATTTAAAGTTTTGGGGAACATTTTAATTCGGGGTTTTAACCAAGATCAACTCTTTTATGCCATATCCAATATGACATCTTAACATCATGCAAAACTAATAACACATATAGTTTGGGAACCGTCAACCCAATATGCATGATAGAAGATTATTTAATCAAACACTGGGCGCCGCCTGCCCAGACAGTTATAACAGACACTATTCTAGAAATGTAAATGACAAACATTTTGACATTTAGCACATAAACAATATACTTATCAAATAATATACTGTATAATAATAATCTTGGGTTAAACATTCTCAACTCTGATTTTTTTATTTCTGGACAGTTGGGCCCGCGGCGTTAATCATTAGCGCCGCGGCGCCACTGTGGCAGTAGCCTTTCGGCTTCTGAAAAATGCATTAGCGCCGCGAAGCTCCACCATGGAGCCGCGGCGCCTGTTGTCCAGTGAGTTCATGTGTTGAAACAAAGCATTAGCGCTGCGGCGCCACCTTGAAACCCTAGCAAGCGTCGTAGCGCCTTACTATAGGGCCGCAACGCTCATGTCCTGACAAACATTTCTGTGTTGATTCTCAGAATCGTTCGACCATTAAATCCAATTTAGGGATCAAATCACATGTCCTTTATCATCACCCACCATTATCAATAACGCCAATATCGACCATCATCCGTTCTTACTCGTTCTTAGCCGTGCACCGTGCAATGAGCCGGACAACGCACTTTGGCTTAGTTCGAGTTAGAGCGGAATGACTTCATCGAGTTAGCGTAGAAGATAATTTAGGATGAAATCAAAAGGTCAACATTCGTTCAAGAAATTTAGGATTTCAAGAAACCTCGTTTTAATCCAATTTTATGTTTAACCCATATTATTAATCTATTCAATTGTTATATAACCATTTAACCAGCCTGAGCTCTTGATACCACTGTAGGATTTTGTTGGGTACAAAGCACATAAGTAAGGCACAACAGAAGTTTAAAGTTTTGTTTCTTACTTACCCCAACAACATTTCTGGTATGGTTATACAACAATTAGACTTGTAAACATAAGACATACACTTACAAGTTAGAATTATCTGGAATCTTTATCAACTGTGAGGTGCACACGCGATTGCCCTTCCGATTGCAAGCTCTAAGCTTCAATGTATTTCTCATTCGGAAAGCTAGGAAATCCGGCAGAGGTTTGAGAGAGTATTTGATTCTAAGTCTCTAAGGCTTAGAATGATTTTCAGAAATTGGTGTATGAATGATGAGGTGAATGCCTCTATTTATAGTTGAAAAATAGGTTAAAATCGAATTAGGGTTTGACATTGGACCTGACCCACAATTCGAGGCAAAGGCGCCGCGGCCCTAGGGTATGGGCGCCGCGGCGCTCGACGTGCTCATGCACTGTCTCGATTTATTTTTCATGCATTCTTAATTAAATCCAAAATCTAATTTTGACTTAATTAAAATAATCATTATTCATTTAAATATCTCGATTTCAAATCGAACATTTAATTACTCTCTCAATACATCCTTAGATCGAAACAGACAATCGACATAGTGTGACCCTACATGCCTTCTCATATCGACATTAATCAAATTAAGGTATACACGGAACTCCTAGACGGCGCCGGAAGACGAACTCAATATGTGAAGTACCTTTACGCGAATCCAGTAAACTTAACCTTTATGTGGTAAGATAAAATCCTTTCATTCACGACACACCCGATCAAGCTTAGGATTTGTCAAGTGTCTATCCAAGTGGCTTAATCATTGTATCTCATCTATATTAGTTGACGACTAGACCATATTCTAAATATGTCTATTGCGTTGACCAACGACTTAGCCAACCTAATATCAATGAGAATCCGAGTGTTCTTTCGAATATACATTCAAGGAATGAATCCTAATATTGGCTCAACTACCACCTTCATTCCACATCGTAATGTACCCAATACAAGCCGTATCTCAACCTACAAGGCATTTGAGCTTAGGACGGGATCAAAGTACATTACTTTGTAGACAATGCGCGTATTGACCTCAAGTCTAAGGACTTCTATCTCCCACGCGCTGATCATACTTTAGACAAGTCTAACAAATAGTATATCAACAGGGTATACCAATACTTCCAAAGTATCCATGTGTCCATCACGAGTAGCCATTACTTGTAGCAGGTGAGACATACTACATCCTCTAAGGATGTGATGCAGACCACATGTCGACTTATCATATATCATCAATATCCCATTCTCGATGATCATTAGTCGATGCTATTTTAAGAGTTACGCTTTATCATGAATATCTCACTCTATTAATGACAACGTAAGCTCAAGGGATGCACATTAATGAATAATTACAAACAATCAAATAATAATTCAATAATTGCAAATGCCAAAATATTAATCTCTATTAATAATAATATGAATGTGTATAAAGTACATTTGTCCTAATACAGATTGTCTCTAGAACATAAATATACTTTCATCTTGTACATAGGAAATGAGACTCAACCTTTTTACCGCAAATTTAGAAGACGTTTTCTTTCACTCATATAACTATCTGGTTTAGCCGGAGGACCTGCCCCGACCTCCCCAGTCCTGATGGGTCCCGTCCCGCCGGGACCCGCCCTGAACCCGTCCGTTGGACACCCCTAGTTCCAGTCAATTCTTCATTTTATTGTTTGTTTTCTGGAAATCAGTTTTGTCGAGTCGACGTCATATCCCAAGAGCACAAGTTGGTTTGACCTTTGATAAGGCTGAGCATTTTTCTTTTGTGAATTTTAATTTGTAAGTGATTTCTACTCACTGTTATGTCTAGCATGCTAAAATATCTATAGAAGGCCCCTAGAGTTCGGAACTCTAACACTGCTCTTATTAATTTTTTAAAATTCATTTTCAGTTTTGGAGTTCTCAACAACAAACACCTACCCCTCTATTAGAATAGAAATAAAAAAAAATTTGATTTGATTGTAGAGTGTATACCCGTTATGTACACAAAATTGGCAGTTATTCTATTTTCATCATAGAATGATTATTCAATCTTTTTTCTTCTTTGTAATTTGTATCATGATTTAATCAAAATTTCTCGAGTTCTTCTAATTTGTAACTTCACCGAAATCGGATCGGAATAGTTCCTATACTACTACATTAGTTTGAAATCGAATTGCCTTAGTACGCTTAAGATTTTTTTAACTTAAGATACATTACTTTTAGAGGAGTCAATTTTCCGATCATGTCTTATTTTATCGAAAATCCACACGTATGAATTATCTCGCTTCTTTCTCATAAATTTCTGCTCACAACATGTTTGTGTTTGTGTATGTATGTGAAGCCCTTTTTACCTAAATTTTATGAAACTTTTAGTACTATTTAACCTAATACAAGTAGATATATATGTTCTCCTATGTGAAGAACCCATTTGTTATATATAGACGTTGGACTTGGATGTGGTTTTCCCTCTTTGATCTTTCCCAACATAATTTTAAAGCCCCAAAGGCATAGCAAAAGCGCGTGCAGCGTCAAGAAATCTAGCAATGAGAAATTTTGTAGAACAAGTCGAAGGCTGTGGAAATATCTTTACTTTAATTTTTTGCTTTATATGTTATCTTTGGTTGTCCTTGTGTTCTTCACTTCTTATGTTCGTTTTGAGCTTCATGTTTTTATTTTTTTATTTTGTCCACATGTTCTTACACCAGTTTTATTTATTTTCCCTACTTAATTCTGTTGCTTTTCTCTTAAAACATAGATTTAATGAAAATCATAGCTCCCCCGTCAAATAGAGTAATTTAACCTATCTGCCAGTTGTCTGGCTGTAAAAGGAAGAGGTTAGTTCACAATTTTGAAAGCCGAAGATGAAGCGAGGAAGGAAAATAGAAAACGTACATAGCTGTTCCAGCTGAAATACTTGGAATAATTCTACCACTTCTACTAGGAGTAGTTAGATGTTACTCTCTCCGTTCACTTTTACTTGTTCATTTTATCATATCAAGAGAAAGATAAAAAAAACATTTTTGTTTTTATCCCTAACATTAATTACTCATTTTCAAGTCTATTGAAACTATATACTAATTAATATGTGTATTATGGTAAAATATATACTTCATTTATTAATTCTTAAGGGACATGCAAAATCACGAGGAAAGTAAAAATGAACTGAGGGAGTAAATATTAAACGTGAACCATAATTACATTAAAAATGTGTATATAAAAGATATGTATCTTGCATTTAATTTATGATATGGTGTAAATATCATGTAGGGATAAATTTTTGTGTTTTAATAATCAAGAGATGACTATTTGAATTTAGATGTCACAAATTCGAATCCAATAATCTCTTAACTGTTGTCCAATTGAATACTCTCCCATTAATCATTCTGAAATCTGGAAGAAAAAAAATTGATTTCATTATAAATCTATTCAAAAACAGACTACTCAGTAAAATAGAATTTATACAATTTTTTCTTTTACTTAAAGTCAAGGATGCAATGAATCTGGTCCAACTTGCAATAACAATTCATTGACTTGAGTGGACATAAAAACAAGTTGCAACGAGAAGATAGTACGGACATCCACTTTCGTTTTCAACATAAAAATGAAAATAAATTCATGAGGAATAAATCTGGATTTTTCTTTGTAATGGTCGGTGCTATTTGGGATTTTTGGTTAATGAAATGATCTTTGAATTAATATTTTAAACTAAAAATGGTTCCTTCTAGATTGGAATTTTCTTTGAATTAATATTTTAATAAAATTTACAGTACTTCTGCTCAAAATGACGATAATATTGCCGTAAAAAGTAATTCAATAATTTTCCTCGAAAGAATTTTTGGACCTATGCCAAAATGTTGGGATATTTCAATTGATATTTTGTCTAAATTGAAAATAGTATATATCCATCCATAACAAAAACAACCCGATCTACATTTTCTTCTAATATTTCTCTAATTTTTTTAAAACCATATGAAATTTTGATTTACGGAATAGTAGTACTTTTTTTCTGTCGAGAGAACAGCTAGGTCAGTCACATTCAACAATTAGAGAAGCTATACATTTTGAGTTGAGGGAATAGGTTCTAAAGTATATATTTACAGTAATTCTTTTGCACTTACTTTTACATACAAATTTATGATTCCACTAGAAAGATGTATACACTCAATCTGCTAACGTCTAACGGTAATTTTGGTATTCTGATTTCTGAGATTCGTCATTCTTTCTCAACGTAGAGAATAATATTCTCTCCATTCCATTTAGTGGCACATTATTTTCTTCTAAAAATCACACTCTATGTCTATTGGAAGAAAATATTTATGCCACATAATCTATATTTTAAGTTTGTTATCCGGTTTAGCCTGTATTTATGTATAAATATTTTTTATACACTATTATATACTTTTATAAAAGGTTAATACATTATGTATAATATTTTCCACATATATATATAATATTGTATATTGAGCTATGTGGTAATATATTTTATATTGAACTATATATTTTTAAAAATTTCCCTTATGTTCCAAGAAGAATGATCTCCTTTTCATTCTAAAAAACTAATTGGTTTAAACTTTTTATGTAAGAATGTTTTTCAAGAAGAATGATCCCCTTTTTATGACGATTGAGGAGGTTGAGGCCGCCGTGAAAGATGTGGGAGGAGTCATTATAGTGGCTGAATTTTGGTGAGGAAAAGAAGCGAGGAATCGGAAAATTGTTCTTGAAAAATAGGGTTGGCCGCCGGTCGAAAAGAAAAAAAAAAGGGGGGGGGGGGGAGAGAGAGAGAAAAAGAGAATTTAGGTATTTTTAGGATTTGACTCTGATACCATGTAAGAATATATTAATATTCCTTGAGGAGTCTTTCTCATTAATACAAATATATATAATGTGTACAATCCAGACCCCACATTGTGAGATTTCATTGGGTATGTTGTTGTTGTATATATAATGTGTACAATGTTGAATACTAATAGAATAATGATCATATATTTACCATAATTATATCCTACTATTAATTATAAATTATATGATAAATATATTGAATATTCACTAATATTTTATTTTACTTTAAATTACATAATTTTATAATCACATAAATACCATGCCGCGAAAGAAAGTAACAACAATAAGGAGTTTCCTGACTTGAGGCACCTCCTCCCCATTTGAAGGACAAACCAAAAGTAAGATGAATCCAAATTAAGGTTAGGTACATGCTCCTCTTTAAAGATTATTAAGCTATTTTCCCCCTTAAATTCCTCCTTCTCGGTCACCTTCTTTTTCCTTTAGGAATTAACTTATACAATAAACTTTATATTATTAGTGTAATTTAAAATATTATAGCAGGTTATTAACCGTTTACTATAAGTTACCAGAAGTTATTAAATAAAATTATCTGCAATTACCTTTTAAATGATAATTATATCATAAATATTTTTAGTCTATTCGTGCATTAAATTAAATCTGTGGACAATAAATTTATATTATCTCTATAATGAAGGCTTCTTATGGATTTTGATTGTATTTTGTTTCCTTACCACAGACTTCAAAATGCCTTTTCCCCCCTTTTGTTCATGATGAAAAAGTGTTGATATCCCAGGCAAAACTTATATCGGCAAAACACACTGGAAGATATTGGATATATAAAGAAACAAACTCTAGTGACATATTTTAAAGTCATACGTACCTAAGGCTAAAGCGAATAATATTACTTGTGGGTTGAGCTATTATAAAAATCAAAACAGTTCATAACTGAGTTTCTAATTTCAGAGTGTTGACATTTTTTCACAAATGAGAAATAAAATCAAGGTTACTTGAGACATGATCTCGGAGGGGAAAAAATTAAAGAGAAGACCTTGACATATAAGACACCTCCAAACAATAATTCTCCTTGTTATTTAAAAAAAACAATACAATTAAATATAATAACATATCGAGTGTAATCCCACTAGGTGGGTTTGGGGAGAATAGAGTGTACGCAGACCTTATCCCTATCTTGGAAGGTAGAAAGACTGATTTCGAAAGACCCTTCGGCTCAAGAGAAAATATGATAACAATAGGTCAGCGAAGATTTGAAGAAAGTAAAATAAAGTAAGGTAAGGTAAAGAGAACATGACAAAATACTATTGAAATAATACAACTAAATCACAACCACATTTTTTTAACACACATAAAGCTCCTGAACACTGAAAATCTGATGAATAAACCAGTCCTTATCTCTTCCGCAGGTGCCATTTTTGTTGCTAATTCAACAAATTCTGCAGCAAAACAAATAAGTGTCAATCATTACCAATCCTCTACGTGTTCCAACATCTATACTAAGAGAAGATTTATATTGCTATTATGATATATAACGAACATCCAAGGTAACTGAATAATAAGGTAAACTTGTCACTATTGAGAGGTATGGTGGGATGGTTGTACTAATTGGTCCACCGGTAATAAGAAATCTCGGGTTCGAGTTCTGGAAATTGAGAACATCTCACTAGAGAGAACTTTAACTCTGTAGTCGACCTACCCAACACTCCATTCTTGACCGGACGGGACACCAAAGGCCTCTATCCAGTGGCGGAGCCACCTTATGCTAAGGGGTGTCAATTGATACCCTTCGTCGGAAAATTATACTATTAGTTATATCTAAATTTTAATTTTATGTATATATACTATTTGTTGACTCTCCTTATTTGCTATGTATGTCTACCTTTTTATATTTTAACACTCCTTAGTAAATTCCTAACTCCGCCACTGCTCCTATTCTTCCACATCTCTGGGATAGATAGATAGAGAGGGAGGGCATAGCTTTAGGTTTAACGTGTTCTCAAAGAATTGAATAATGATTTTTTTCGTGTTGTCAAAAATGTGAACAATAAAAATAGACGGCGAGTGCTTGATTGAATTGATTAGGCCATGTAGGGAAAAGGTTCAAGACTATTGGTCTGTCATGATGCCTCAACTGCATACATCACCGCACTTCATACGGACCAGTTGGCGTCTAATACCAAATGGTTTAAACAGAAGGAAAACTACATTTATCTTATTAATAACTAGAGCAGAATAAAAACTTACACTGGTAGCCATATGTAATGTTGTAATTCTCCTTCAAGTAGTCCGCCACGCGAACTGGAGGAAACCTGTTGACAGATCACTACGATTATACTTTCAAGAAAGCAAAAGGAACTGAATAAAAGAATGAAAGGATGGAAGTTAGAAGTTTTCTTGAAATCTCAAAGAACATTGACCAGTGAAAAAACCATACAAAATGCAAATTGAAAAGGATGGTCAATATACCTAGGAGAAGATTCACTACAACAACTCTTCAAGCATTCCACAACACAATCTGGACTTGGATCAAAAAACATAGCCACCTGGTTTCCGAAACCATGATTTGTAAGTTAACAAACCATCACTACTAGAAATAAAGTTTTTTCCCACTGATATTCGGTGGGAAATTTGTGCTATAAAACATGATTTTCCCATCTCATTCCCATTGAATCAGCTCATAGGGAAAATGCATGGCGGGAAACAGGTTCACATTAAAACGTTGGGAAACTTCGTAATTTTTCGTGTGAAAACACTACTATTTAGGTTTTTTCCACCGACATTCAGTGGGAAATAACCACTGAACATTTTTCAGTGGGAAAATAGAGACTTTTTAGTAGTGCACTGTGCATTAACAACGAAACCATAACGAGGGCTCTAAAATAGTACTCCTCTGTCCTAATTTCATTGTCCTGGTTTAACTAGGTACATATAATGGTTAGAATGGAAATTTTATTGATGGCAAACATGTTAAGAAGATGTTGGATACCGAATAGCGTTCTTGTTCTGGCTTTGTCACTCTGTGATATATTGACCTAAAACGACGAACACAAAAATAAAAAGAAAAATAAACTTCATGAAAGAGAGCTAATTGAAGCCTTTTCAGGATTAATTGATTAGCACAAATATATGATGCATTGATCAAGGGTCATGTTGCAATAGTGCATTTACCTAAACAAGCAATTTGTCCACCTTTCCACCATATCTCCAATGTTAATAATGAAACCCCTGGAAATTGACAAATTTCAAGTTTAAAGTAACCCGACTGCGATAAAATTATGTTCTTGTAGTCTTGATGCCGAAGATGCATCTGAGCTCATAATACTTATTTTTTTTCATGTAACATCATACAGTTTGCCAAATAATAATCCTTTCATTATTATTCACAGCATTAACAATCCTTGCACTGTAATTACTCGCATAACTAGCATGTGAACCAAACAACCCCTTAAGAATTCTAGTAAAGTATGGCTCATTTAAGTACCCATTCAGCTGAGGCACATCTTCCCAAATCTGAGGTTGCTGTAATTTATCCCTGCAAACCTGATGAGAACAGAATCCAACTAAACTGAAAGAACTATCATTATTCTAAGAATTTACTGTTTTCGCCTCAACTTGACATTTTTAACTTGCCTGAAGTCCAGGAAAACCATCAGTCATTAAGATAGTAATCATTCCATAATCTGTATGAGCTCCACAACCATGCATATGTTTATCATCAGAATAGTCTATCTCACCTGCAACTGATAATAACAAAGTACTTAATAATGTTCCTCTCTTCAAATTGCAAGGATGGTTTGTTCAACACACATGGAATTTTATCAACTGTTCCCTCTGTTTCATTTATTATGTCACCTTTTCACTGAGGGAATTTAAGAAAAATAGATTTTTAAAACTTGTAGTGTTAAACATGCTATGACATTTCCGGCTATATACGTCTAAATGACAATTTTAAATTAAATTATTTCTATATATCTTTTTTTAAAAAGGAAATGAGTTTCTATTTGCCTTCTCGGGTGGTTCGATTCAGTCAACTCTTTCTGACACGAGGTAGATAAATAGATAGGAGAGTGCTTTCAAAGACGAACAACGAATGTTGAAAGCCAGAGTAAGACAATTCTTTCTATCAAGTTGAAGACTAGGGGAAATCTTATATACACTGTTAATGTAAAGAATTTTTTACATTATCGATTCACCCAACTAATATCTATAGATAAATTAAGTCTCCTTAAAATATGAGATTAATCTTGAAAATAAGACATGTTACTTCTCTGCAACAAGTAAAAGTAACCCAATACTATATAAAATTCTTTACATTGACGATATATATAAGTTAAACTCTTTTGGAATAGACGGAAAATAATTTCATATAAAATGGAATTGAAGAAGTTATTGCTAGTGGGAGTCATTTACAAAATCTTATTGATGCATCTAGCATATTTTCTAAATTGGATAACCTTTATCATTACTTGTGGTCTATGGTTTCAAACAGTACATTTAATACACTCTCTCTCACAATCATCATCATCGCTACTTCCTCTTAAATTTTGTATTTCTTACATCAAGAAAGATTTTTTTTGTCTTCTGTTAACCTATGAAACATTCTACATAAAGTGAAGCCATCAAGTGAAATACACCAAATTTTGAGCACCTTACCAGGATAATGCATTGGACGAAGAAGAGCACCTGGTGGATTGAATGCACCAACTTTTTCAAAGAAATCTTCATTCACATTTAACGCTAGAGCAATGAGTGAGAGTACTCTTTTACCAAGATTCCTAAGCACCAAAACAAAATAAGCTACAATAAATAAACTAAGGTAGTATGTAAACAAAATGTTGTGCTTCATTTTTTTCACTTTATAATGCTTACATGCTTTACCTATAATAAGTTAAAAGTGGAATTCTGTAATGAGTTAAAATGCAAGTGAACATACAGAGTTGATACTTACAGGATAGCTCTGTAATATTCTTCCACTGTAGATCTCCAACATGGCAGAGCTTCTAAAATTCCCAAAATAAAAAAAATATGACATATTTAAGTGAAACAAACAATATACTCCTATGTGATTTTTAAATCGGAATTATTAATTGAATAAAAAAGGCAGCCCGGTGCACTAAGCTACTGCTATGCGAGGGGTCCGGGGAAGGGCCGGACCACAAGGGTCTATTGTACGCAGCCTTATCTCACATTTCTGCAAGAGGTTGTTTCCACAGCTGGAACCCATGACCTCCTGATCACATGGCAGCAACTTTACCAGTTACTCCAAGGTTCCCCTGAATTATTAATTGAATACTAATTAGAAAATCAAGAAAATTAATAACAACAATTACTACACTTCAATCCCGAATAAGTTAGGATCGGTTATATAAATCTTCACTATTCATGCCGCTTCATTAAGCTAAGCTCAGTCCAGTATTTATCAAAAGAAGTTTAACTGGCACCAGAAGTTCGCTGCATTTTCTAGGAGCACATAGAACTGTACTGAAAAATCTGTCACTTAATTGAGAAAGAGTATGGAAATTTATGGATATATACCTTCGGGAGGCCACTGATTTAGATTACCATAGAGTGATATGTCTTCAGGTGCTCCAAAATATATGCTTTCTTTTGGATCCCCTGAAATCCAATTCAACAGGGAAAAAAGGACAATAAGCAAAGTAAAGCGACATATAAAAGATACCTCCTCCATTCATTTCATGCGAAGGTGTTTGATGGAATACATATTTAATTTAATTTTTCACAAAAAACTTGTCTTGAGCATGTCATAACATGTCTGTTACTCTAAACTCATGCCATTATAGATAAAAATAAAAGTTTAAAATTAAATTATTTTGTGAATATAAACAAAGGTCATTCTTTTTCAAGCAAATTAAAGAAGTAAAACATGCAGATAAATTGAACAAAGGGGTAAGAGGTTTAAGGAAGAAAGAAAACTCCAGAAATTTATAATTTGTTAAGAGTCCCACATCAAAAATTGAATGGGAACATGGATTCTTATATGGACTTGGACAATCTTCATTCTACAAGCTAGCTTTTGGGATTGAGTTAGGCCCAAGATCCATTCTTTACATAGTATCAGAGTCAGACTCATTCCAATTCTTTGTTCGTCGATGTTGGTCCCCCAAATTATATTGTCCACGCTCCAGTTACGTTAACGAAGTCTGGGCATGCGGGGGAGTGTTAAGAGTCCCACATCGGAAATGGAATGGGAACATGGACTCCTTATATGGACTTGAACAATCATTACCCTACAAACTAGCTTTTTTGGGGTTGAGTTAGGCCCAAAATCCATTCTTTACAGTCTTAAATATGTCATAATATTTGTGTGGCTATAAACCTTTTGATATTTATGATTTTAAATATGTCATAATATTAACTTTTCATTAAAGGTAAAACGAGAAGTTTAAATTAAATTACTTTAAACTGAAAAGGGATCATTATTTTTAAACGAACTAAAAAGGAAATAAGTTCATATTAATTGAAAGTGAAACAAAGGAAATATTTAACAAAAGGATGAAAGTAGAACTAAAGAACCTTTGGGATTGTCAACAAGATCAAGCTTCTCATCATAAAAGGGTGTGTAACCTCTATGATTCTTGCGAAGCACCTTCATTTTCTCTGCAAGTGACAGATCAAAAAACTTTCTGCTGCCTTCGAAAACTCGTTGAATTAACTCTTCTTCTACCCCATGATTTACAATGTAAAAAAATCCATACTCAATACATGCCTACAAACAAATGTTCACATCATTTAACAATGCAACTTTTAGACATATTGTGTAATTGAATCAGTATAGAATTTACCTTCCGTAATGAATCAGTGAGTGAGGTGGGATTTGTAGAGCTAAGATCAATTATCGGAAGTTGCAAAGCTCCTTCCATTTTTTAGTTTGAAAAATATGTAGTCACTAAAACAAATATAAAGTCTGAAACACTAGGCTCAAGACTAATGATTTATTTATAGTGACCACTTACTAGTGACTCTGTATAACTAATAAACTATGTTGCATATATAATTTTAAAAAGTGACTGACTTGGGCTATGAAGTTTGAACCAATATTAAACCATAGTCCTATAAAAAAGTTAAAAAAGAACGACTAAAGAATACAGAAGTGACATTAAAAATTTGAAGCATTGATTGTTTATATATATTATATTAATTCGTGATTATGTTGGTAAAAGTTACTTATTAGAACAATATTAGATCGTTACGGCGTTTGTTTACAAAACAATGGTATAGGATATCAATGACTAATTAAATAAAAAGTTCAAATGTCCAATGTGTTGTGTACAAAAATTATGACTTACACTCATGTTACTGGGATAAAGAATAGATCTTGGGCCTAACTCAACCCCAAAAGCTAGCTTGTAGGGTGGACATTATCCAAGTCCATATAAGTAGTCCATGTTCCCATTCCATATCTGATCTGGAACTCTTAACACTCCCTGCACGCTCAGACCTTGTTAACTGTAGTGTGAATAATATAATTTGGGGGTCCAACATCGGTGAACATAGAATTGGAATGAGTCTGACTCTGTTACCATGTAAAGAATGGATCTTGAGCCTAACTCAACCCCAAAAGCTAGCTTGTAGGGTGAGTATTGTCCAAGTCTATATAAGGAGTCCATATTTCCATTCCATATCTGATCTGAGACTCTTAACAACTAAAATCCACCTACCTGTGTTTTGCTTAAGGGGTTCTAAAACCGAATTAAAAGGAAGTTTATACGTAAATAGATTGAACGCTAGCAGAGAGTAATAATTTGTGGTGAATTGGCAGATATTGAAAGAAATAATCCTTTGATTATTTTCATTGATTGAAAGAGTTTATATACAATTTACATATTTCCATAATAGGAGAATCCTATTCCTATTCTACTCCTAAAACCTTGTTCTACTTGGACACTAATTATACAATTATGGTAAGTATACAATACTAATTACACTCAAATACTACCTAAACTAATATATAAAATCCAAAATATACATATGATATATTGTATATCATATGTATATTTAACACACCACCGCAGTCATAGCAGGCAGTCTTCGAACGCTGAGATTGTCCCTAAAATCTTCAAAAAAGACCGAGGGAAGACCCTTTTTAAAGATGTCGGCAATTTGATACCTGGACGGGACATGACAGATGCGAACTTGACCACGAGCAACCTTTTCGCGAACAAAGTGAATGTTCATCTCGATATGCTTAGTGCGCTGGTGGTGAACCAGATTACCATAAAGGTAGATGGCACTAATATTATCACAATAAATCAAGGTCATTTTTTGAATGGGACAGTGAAACTCTAACAGCAAATTACGTAACCAACATGATTTAGAGACCACATTAGCTACCCCTCGATACTCGGCCTCTGCACTGGAACGGGATAAAGTCGACTAACGCTTCGCAGATCATGAGACCAAGTTATTACCAAGAAACATACAATAGCCAGACGTAGACCGTCTGGGGTCCGGACATCCACCCCAATCAGCATTTGTATACGAGACAAGTGTCGACGTGGATGAAGGATATAAATGCAAACCATAGTCAAGCGTACCCTGAATATACCGAAAGATGCGTTTGAGCGCATTCATGTGCTCAACTCTGGGATCATGCATAAACAAACACACATGTTGTACGACATACATAATATCAGGTCTTGTGAATGTAAGATACTGAAGGGCCCCTGCAAGACTGTGATAGTGGGTCGGATCCTCGTATGGTACGCCGTCCGCGACACTAAGCTTGGGCTTAGTATCAACTGGAGTGGAAGTGGACTTATAGGATGACATCCCAGTCCTCTCAATGATCTCAGCTGCATATTTCCTTTCGGATAAGAACAACCCACCGGCATAACGAGTAACATCAATCCCCAAAAAATAACTCAAGGGCCCCAAGTCTTTCATAGCAAACTCAGAGCTGAGCATTGTCATGATAGACTGGCGTAAGGCATCAGAATAAACAGTCAAAATAATATCATCCACATATAACAGAATATAGGCCAAGGACAAACCACGACGGTAGATGAACAAGGAATTATCCGACCTGCTGTGAGTGAACCCAATAGTCGAAACATAGTGGGTAAACCGCGTATACCAGGCCCGTGGCGACTGCTTAAGCCCATATAATGACTTCTTCAACAAACAGACATGATGAGGATGTTTGGGATCCCTAAATCCCAAAGGCTGATGCATATAGACTGTTTCCTTGAGATCATCATGTAAGAAAGCATTCTTTACATCTAACTGATGAATAGGCCATGCTTTCGAAAGAGCCAAGCTAAGCACAGTGCGAATGGTAGCCGGCTTGACCACTGGACTAAACGTCTCACCACAATCCACACCAACCTACTGAGTCTTACCATCACCCACAAGCCGCGCCTTATGTCGGGCAAATGAACCATCCAAATTGTCCTTATGAGAAAAATCCACATAGACCTAATAATATTAATACCAGATGGACGGGGTACCAACTCCTATATCTTATTATTAATAAGAGAATTATATTCATCCGTCATAGCAATTTTCCAATTCGAGTCATTTAATACAGACACAGGATTACGGGGTAAGGGTGATTTAAGAACATTATAATGTAAATTAAAATGTCTTTTTGGTTTAAAAATAGCCCGTTGACTACGAGTGACCGGTCTATGACTCGAGGAAGAATTGGATGGATTTTGGAAATTTTCTGGACTCGGGACGGACTGGCCAGCAGGCAGTGGGCCTGCTGGCCCATTACGGTAAACATGTGTATGAACTGTCCAGTTTCAGAATTGGGCTGGATTGGCCCTGAAACTAGCCCAGTGACTATATTGGGCATTGTAGCTCGTGACGGGGCAGTAGGCCCGCTGGAGAATTTTGGGTGCGGGAGACTTCTGAAAAATGGTAAATAATATACGGGGATATACCATCATCCAAAAAATTATACGAACTAGGCACGGGAGTACTAACCTTAGCAAACGGAAATTGGGATTCATAAAAAATTACATGGCGACTAATGATGATTTTATTAGAAGATAAATCAAAATATTTGTAACCACGATGATTGGACGGATAACCCAAGAACACACACGGGGTAGAACGGGCATGAAGTTTGTTAATTGTGGTGGACGGAAAAAGTGGATAACACAAGCACCCAAAGACCCTAAGATGTGAATACGAAGGAGTCTTATTATATAAAATTTGAAGGGGGGACGAATATGTCAAACCTTTGGAAGGAATAATGTTAAGAAGATATGTAGCCATTTGTAGAGCATGATGCCAAAAATACGGGGGTATGGAAGCATGAATTAGTAAAGTGCGGACAATATTATTAATGGTACGAATTTTGTGTCTGGCTTTCCTATTTTGTGAAGACGTATGAGGGCAAGAAAAACGAAAATTGATCCCATTATTTGCACAAAATTCCCGAAATACCACATTGTCATATTCTTTGCCATTATCACATGGATATTTTTTATTTCACGTTCGAATTGACTTCTAATGAATGCTCTAAATTTTAAGAAGATGGAAAAAACTTGAGAATTTTTTTGTTATTGGAAAAGTCCACAAAAATTTAGGATAATCATCCAAAAAGAGAACATAATACCGATGACCCAAAGAACTAAGAACATGAGATGTCCATAGATCACTATCAATAATATCAAATGACATTAAAGTATGAGAATTAGAGTCTACAAATGGCAACTTAACTATTTTCCTAAAGAACAAGATTGACAATTCGGAGTGCTACGCTCACCCTTACAAAAAATAAAATTGTTTTTCTCTAAGGAAGACAAAATAGACAATTCCGGATGACCTAGACGAGCATGACACAAGGAAGGAGCAAGGGCTGCAAACGCTGACGGCAAGGCTTGACTCGATGGATCGGAATATGGCGTGATAGGATAAAGATCTCCCCTACTATCACATCTCATGTGAGGACTCCCCGTTTTGAAATCCTTCACAGAGAACCCAAATAGATCAAATTCTATGGACACAGAATTATCAGTGGTGAATTTTCGGACAGACACCAAAATTTTAATCAATTTTGGAGCGTGAAGAGTATTTTTCAAAATAAGGGGTGGATGAGGGGGAGACAATGTTTTATGACTATAACCACGAATTGGAATTGAATTACCATTACCAACAAATATACCACGATTGTTGCTCAAATTGGAATAAGACTAGAGAGTACCTGAATTGGATGTCATGTGAGTAGTGGCGCCGGTGTTCATGTACCAATTTGGGTCTGATAGATTTATTCCAAGCGTGTGCATCGCGGCTTCGATGTCGGTAGGAGTGGGGCCCGCTGCATGATGGGCCTAGTGGGCCCCAGGCCTGCCTCCATGCTGACCCGGTACCCTACTGGATCGCTGGACCGAGACTAGGCTAGAGTAGTTGTGCCGAAAAGAAGGCTGAAATTGGGCCCAATTATCGTGGGTTGGAGGCACTGAAAAGTCGAGATTGTTAGGCCACTGCCTCCTGGTCCAGGCACACGGCCAGGGGGCCCAAGGCTGGGACGAGTGGGGTTGAGGCCCACTGTTGATGGGGTGGGGCCTACTGCCGCCGGTACTGCTGACATTACCATCGCGTTTGCCACTGCGGTTTCTTCCATTATTTTTTCTAGTATTCTTGCCGCCACCGTGAGCACGGTTTTGGCCCGAATTATCAACACACCCTGGAGAATTGTGGAGGATGTCATCACGACCACGAGACTTGCCCCGGTAGCCGCCTTCTTCCAAAGTAAGCATGGAGCGGGCTTGATAGAACGTTGGGAGAGGGTTACTTTGACGAAGTAGGGTCCCAACGCCACGAAATGCCTTGGAGAGGCCAGCAACCATCTGTAGAACCAGACGATCTTCACTAACGGGCGCACCAACGTTGTGGAGTTGGTCCGCCAATTCCTTCAACCTTTTGCAATATGCTGAAACATTCGGGAAATTTTCCATGTTGACGTGGGAAAAGTCCTACTCAAGAGTAACAACTCTGGAATTCTAATTATCTTGGAATATGTCACGCAGCCTATCCCAACCAGCCATTGCCGTAGCGTCTGACTCAATAATCGTCTGCAACAGGTCAGTAGAGATAGTGGAATAAATCCACTGAAGGACGGTGGCATCAAGCGTTGTCCATAACTTAGGATCATCCTCACGTTGAGGCACCTCCGTATCCTCAGGAGCCGCGGGGATTATGTGATGGATGACTTGATGCGAGCGAGCGTGAATTTTAAACAACTCGGCCCACGTCGCATATTGTACGTTTTTCTATTTCAAGAATGAGAGGTATGTGATTCTTGATGTTAGAAACAACACGGGCAGGATAAAACATGCTCTTTGTTGTCGACATAACGAAAGAACAATAGGTGATTTGAGAAGAAAATAAAAGAACACCACCGACGGTCACAGAATCCGGGAAGGGGGGCGGAAACCGAGCACAAGGTCGACGGAAAAAAGGTTGGAAAAATAAGCTAGACTTCTGATACCATGAAAGAAATAATCCCTTGATTATTTTCATTGATTGAAAGAGTTTATATACAATTTACATATTTCCATAATAGAAAAATCTTGTTCTTATTCTACTCCTAAAACCTTATTCTACTTGGACACTAACTATACAATTATGGTAAGTATACAATACTAATTACACTCAAATACTACCTAAACTAATATACAAAATCCGAAATATACATATGATATATTGTATATCATATGTATGGCTCTGATACCATGTAAAAAATGGATCTTGGATCTAACTTAACACCAAAAGCTAGCTTGTAGGGTGAGTATTGTCCAAGTCCATATAAATAGTCCATATTTCCATTCCATATCTAATCTGGGACTCTTATCAACTAGAATCCACCTACCTGCGTTTTGCTTAAGGGGTTCTAAAACCGAATTAAAAGGAAGTTTATACGTAAATAGATTGAACGCTATCAGAGAGTAATAACTTGTGGTGAATTGGCAGATATATTAAGTACGTCAATAATTGCTTTAATATTGAAACGTTTTTCAGTTCTATGTCAATTAAGTTCTCTCCGTTTTTTTTTTTTTTTTGGTTTGAAAAATGTACTGAAATTACTGCTCTTAAAACTACTACTCTACGATTTATAGTGACTGTTAACTGGTGATGTGTGTATATACTTCATATAATAAGATACTTCAAGCTGAAGCTAAATCATCAAAGTAAAAGTGTAATACTACAAGCTAAACAGCATGATGAATAATTAAGATTTAGGAGTATGGAAGTGACTGAGATTTGGAAGTTTGAGCCAGTGAACAATAGTCTCATTATTTTTCTATTTATCCATCTTTTTGCTATGTAGTGGGAAAAAAGTACGTGCAACACTTGCTGCTCCTGTAACAAGCGACCCTATCACAAGCGTAGTAAACGATCGAACTCAAGATAACGCAACCGTTGGGATCGAAATAATCAGATCATCATGCGAAAGTTTATAATTATAAACTTTGATGGTGATAAATTAGATGACAAAAAAACTATACTAAACATGCTTTTAATACCTTGATATGATTTGGTAAATGACCTACATATTGAAAAAACTATTAATATAAAGAAAGCATAAAACCTATTGAGAGAAAAAATTCTCTGAAACTCTCAAAACGACTACATTGTGGATGTTATTATGTTGTTTATGAGAAGAAAGAATCTCCTATTTATAAAAGTCCAAAACTTCTCGTACAAGAAAAAAGATAAATATAGTATTATCCTGTTCCACAAAGAAAATATTTTCCAACAAGAAAAACCTTTTTGAAGTAAAACATCATTATGATGAATTCAAATAAGGTAGGAAATTCAGAATAAACCCTAACAAATCTCCACTTGGCCTGAATTTTCAAGCAAATCAATTTTGATTCTTCTTCTTCACATAGTCTTCATTATTACTTGTCATGGTTAAAAATAAGGTTAAAAATATTATGGTTAAAAATTGGTTTAAAATATTTTACTTTATTTTTAAAGATGTGTCTCCACATGCAGTACTCCTGGATAAAATCTTCAGTATCGTGAAATTGATTGCAGCTTGATTTGAACCCGCTTTAAACCTGTCTTCCATCTCGTTGAACCATTGGCTCTGACACCACCTGTTGGGATCGAAATAATTAGGGCGTCATGCGGAAGCTTATAATTGCAAACCTTGGTGGCTATAAATCAAATGACAAAAAAAACTATACTAAACATGCTTAATACTTTGATATGATTTGGTAAATGACCTACATATTGAAAAAACTACTAATATAAAGAAAGCATAAAATCTATTGAGAGAAAAATCTCTTCCTAAAAGAAACTCTCAAAACGATTACATTGTGGATGCTATTGTGTTGTTTATGAGAAGAAATGATCTCCTATTTATAGAAGTCCAAAATTTCTCATACAAGAAAAAGAATAAATATGTCTACTAAGAAAACTTTTTTGAAGTAAAACACAATTATGATAAAATTCAAATAAGGTAGGAATTTCACAACAAACTCTAACACATCCCCTGACCACGACCAAATTAAGGGCACAAACGACCTTTTGTTGCTTGAAAACTAATTACTCGCATCAGGGGCTTACAACAAGCAAATATATGCATAATATGAATTTTGTATATATATACTTATATTACTAAATAATGGTTAAATAATATATTTTTTACTATATTAAATTATTAATCATAGTAATTAAGTTGATTTGCTAAAAATATACGATATAAGTAAGTATTCACCCGAAAGAGACAATAATTATTACTCTCTCCATCCAATTTATGTGATATTTTTTGCTTTTCGAGAGCCAATTTGACTAAATTTTGAAGTTAAACTAGATTAGGTTAATTTAATATTTTAAGATTAAAATAATAATATTTGAAAATTAAATGAAAAACTATAAGTTGCAACTTTTCTCATATCAATTTGATAAAAAAAATACATCTAAAATTTTTAATCAAAATTCATGCAATTTAAATCTCAAAAATAAAAAAGTATCATATAAATTAAGACAAAAAATAATATGCAGTAAACAAATGAAGCATGCAACACAAAGACTTCTCAAGAAGTTCAAGTCACTAGTCTTAATGGAATCTGATGCGTTAGTGCTAATAATTGATATGATTGCATCCTATAAAGTAAACAACCTATTAAAACGGTCAAAAGTTGGACATTTTTTATCACGATCAAAAGCTGAGGAGGTACGGAAGGATTTATTAAAACAACTTATTAGAAATAAGTTTTCTATTGGAAGAATAGATCTCATACATGCACGCTTTGGGTTCTCTATAAAAAGATCTCAACTTCATTATTTTCATTAGATATGGACTATTTTGTGTGGTTAAAGAAGTATGTTCAACCGTAATTGACGCATGAAATAGTAAGCCACTTTGATTATAAAAATAATATTTAATTAATCCTATTATGGTGGAGGAATCAGTTCCTAAACCTAATCAAGACACCGTAGATGTCAACCCTATAGAATCATTTTTATGCGGACTTAGTTAAGGTTCACCTCAAGTAAAACTGTATTAATCTTCCTTAAAGAGTCTTTCTCATTAATACAAATATATATAGTGTGTACAATATAGAGTTCTACTACAATTAGGATCCTATAACTATCATAATTATACATCACTAATAATTACAAAATATGTAATGAATATTATACTAATATTCACTAATACACTCCTCAGTCGGAGCGGGAGGAGGCCGAACGCTTAGACTGAATCTAAAGTCGAGGAATAGATGTCTAGGTAGTCCTTCGTGAAGATATCCGCATATTGATACGAAGAAGACACATGCAACACCTTAACATGTCCGATAGCAACCTTCTCACGAACAAAATGTATATCCATCTCAATGTGCTTGGTTCGCTGATATTGAAACGGATTATGAGATAAGTATATTGCGGATATGTTATCACAGTACACCAAAGACACATTACGCAACAGACACTGAAGCTCCAAAAGGAGGTTTCGAAGCCAGCAGATCTCAGCAACAACGCCTCTATATTCTGCTTCTGCACTCGAACGGGATAGAGTGGCTTGCCTCTTGGCAGACCACGAAATGAGATTATCCCTAAGAACACACAGTAGCCGGAAGTGGAGCGTCGCGTGTCCGAACATCCTGTCAAATCTGCATTCGTATATGATAACAACCTGGTCGGTGCAGAGGGGTAGAGATGCAATCCATAATCGAGTGTGCCCTTAACGTATCGAATGATACGTTTAAGAGTAGTAAAATGAGGCTCCCCGGGGGCATGCATAAACAAACACACCTGCTGAACAGTATAAGCAATATCAGGCCTGGTGAAAGTAAGATACTGAAGTGCACGTGCAAGACTCCTATAAAGAGTAGGATCGGATACTGGATCACCATCAATAACACTGAGCTTTGACTTAGAGTCAACCGGAGTGGGCATGATTTTGCAGTTCGCCATTTTAGCCTTGTACACAATCTCTTCTGCATACTTACGCTGACACAATAACATAGTATATGCAGATCTAGTCACTGATATCCCCAAGAAATAACTTAACTTCCCCAAGTTAGTCATAGCAAATTCGGATTTAAGCAGAGCAATGATCTCATTTTTCAATACATCAGAGCAGGTAGTAAGCACAATGTTATCTACATATAACAACAAATAAACAATGTTACTACCTCTATGAAAAATAAATAGAGAATTATCACATTTGCTGCATACAAACTCAATCTGCATAATGTACTATGCAAAGCGTTCATACCACGATCTAGGGGCCTGTTTCAAACCATAAAGTGACTTAAGAAGACGACATACATAATGAGGAGATGTTAGATGGACAAAACCAGGCGGCTAGTGCATGTAAACAGTTTCTTTCACGTCCTCATGTAGAAATGTATTCTTCACATCAAGCTGATGAATAAGCCAATGCTTACCCATAACAATGCTCAAAACTGTGTAAATAGTTGTCAGTTTAACAACCGGACTGAATGTCTCACCACAATCAATACCATCCTGCTGATTAGTACCATTAGCCACAAGTCTCGCGTTATATCTCTCTAGGTCATCACTGTCTCTGTATTTGTGATGATAAAATCACATGCATCAGATCATATTCACCCCCTCCGGTCGAGGATCCAAATCCCAAGTGCGTTGTTTCATTAAAGAATCAAATTTCTCACGCATGACCGCATTTCAATTTGGGTCTAGTTTGGTTAATTTTGGATTTTTGGGAATGAGGGATATGATTTATGTAGATAGGTTAAATTGGACTTGGGTTTGAAAATTATGTGTTGGGCATGGGTTTCCATACGGTGTGTGGGGGAAGGGAAATGTTCGGTAATTGTGTGGGGTGTCGGGTTTGGGGTAGGTGATGCAGTGTGGGTATTGACGATTTAGACTGAGTGATAATGTGTTGGGCCAGGGATGTTCTGGGTGGGTGTTGTCACGGATGAGGGTATGGCCGAGTTGGTCACGGGATGAGTCGGTGGTGGTAACTGGTGGCGGTTGGGTAGGGTTGGTGAATTGGTCAGATCGGAATGGTGTGGGTAGCAGATGGCGGGGTCGGTGACAGTGTTATATTGGGACTAAAGTGACGGGGTGACGGTGGGGTTGTGTTGGTTCGAGTACTGGGATGGGTACAGGGACTGGTAAATTTGTGGGCTTTATTTGGGTATTTTGAATGACGGCGATAGGTGGCAGGGATACAATGGTCATCGGTTGGGCGTGCCGGTGGGTTGTTAGATGATGATCGGATGCGACAGAGAGATGTCAGGCCGATTGCCGGTGGTGGGGGTGGCAATCAGCGAGGACCGAGCTCGGTCGGACACACTGCCAATGGTGGCAGAGACGGAGATGTAAGGGTGGTGGTAGTGGTACGACAGAGTTCAGTGAGTATGACGGGGAGATGTCGGACTCGTCTAGAAAGGTATAGTCTATGTTTTGGAATTTTTGGATGTTTGCAAAAGGGAACATTGTCTAGTCGAAAGTGACGTGATGAGAAACGTGAATTTGACGAGTGGACAAGTCATAGCACAGATAGCCCCTATGATTAGACGGGAAACCTACGAAGACACACAGAGTGGTACGGGGTGCTAATTTGTGAGAGGCGGTGGAGGAAAGATTTGGGTAGCAAAGGCAACCGAATATCCGAAGGTGATCATAGGAGGGGATCCGATGGTATAAAATTTTGGCTGGGGTCATGTTATGAAGAGTACTGGTAGGTAAAATATTAAGGACGTATTCTACCATTTTGACTGCATAGACCCAGAAGGATGGATGGAGAGGCATGGAACAGAATAGTACGAACCATGTTATTTATGGTGCAGATGATTCGTTCTGCATTGCCATTCTGAGGGAAGGTGTGGAGATACAAAAATAAAAAAACCATGTCATTATTTTGCAAAACTTGTGAAACGTGAAATTATTAAATTCACGACAATTATCACACAAGAAAGATTTGACGGCCTTTTCAAATTGGGTTTTGATAAAAATGCGAAATTCAAGAAACTTGGAAAAACTTCCAACTTGAATTTTAATGGGTAAATACAAATAAAATGAGAGTAATCATCTAATAAGACTAGATACTATTTATGACCCAGGGTGCTAGTAATGAGAGATGTTTATAAATCATCATGAACAATATCAAAAGGAGCAAACATAACAATAAGAGACGACTTAAAAGGAAGGCGAACATGTTTTCCTAACTGACAAAAAATACAATGTTGGGAAAGTTTCCCATTATTACAACGAATAAAGTTATTGCTTCTAAGAAAATTAAAAACAGGAGCTCCTGGGTGTCAAAGCCTATTGTGCCAAGTTGACGGAGAGATAGCAGCGAAAGAGGTATGTGAGCGGGAACTGGTAGCGGAAGAGGATGGGAAAGGATAGAGGTCCCTGTGCTATTACATCTCGTAAGAGGTGTCCCCGTACGTAGATCCTTCACAGTAAAACCAAAAGGATCAAAATCATCATACACAAAATTGTTATGAGTAAATTTCCTAACAGAGATTAAATTTTTAATGATGTTGGGGGCATATAGGACGTTATTGAGGGAGAATGGCGGATGAGGTGGTTGTGTGTAAGTGGTACCATAACCGTTAATTAAAATGTGATGAGCATTACCAACCGTAATGTACTGAGGATACTTTAAACGAAACATTTTGGGGAGATTACCTCAGGAGCGGGTCAAGTGAGATGTGGCTCCCATATCCATGTACCAATTTTCATCGGGCAGTTGCAAATTTAAAGAGTTGAATGCTTGGCCCATATTGGTTGGGGCCCAGTTGTGGACGTTTTGCTATTGCTGGGCCTGAATAATGTGGGCCTGATGAGGCTGGAGTGGAATTTGGCGATAGTCTGGGCTTGGGCCCAATAGACCAGGCTGCCAAAATCCACTAGACTGGGCCAGTGTTTGTGGAACCGGGTAGGGAGCCCAGCTAGGGAAATTGGGCCAGTGGCCTGGATTGGCCTAGTTGCTGGGCTGACTGGGCGGCTGCTGACCCTTACCGCCTCTGCCGCGGCCCTTACCTCATTTGTCGTTCTGCCCTCGGTCACCTCTGCCACTACCGCGACTGTCCCGCATTGATTGGTTGTCCGGTAGTGGCGGGTGGGTAGTGGGGGCGGTGTTTGTCACCGAATGTTCAACCGCTAACGCATTTTGATTGTGTTCGTCCTGTTTGGCACGTCGAATTTCCTCCAAAAGTAATTGTGAACGTGTCCTGTTGAAACTCGGTAGTAGGTCGGCTTGTTGAATCATAGTCGCAAGAGTGTCATATTCACCCTTTGGTAAGCCAGCAACCCGTTGTAGGACCATTTGGTTTCCGAAACAGGTGTCCCCACGTTAGATAATTGGTCCGCAACTAGTTTCAATTGTGTGCAATACTCGGACGTATTGGCAAAAATTTTGAGACGTGTATTGTTGAACTGCTCCTCCAAATATACGGCACGAGTGTTTGTTATCCTGAAATATTTCCTCCAAACGTACCCATAACTCACGAGTCGAGGCACATGTTTTCATGATTATGTGAAGCAAATCTTTAGAGATGGTGCCATAAATCCACTGTTTAACAATAGCGTCAAGACGACGCCATGTCGAGTCTACAACGTCGATAAGGCGAGGGAGGGAGTCTACGCATGCGTGAATGTGAAAAAGTTCAACCCACGAGGAGTATTGACCGTCTTCCTGATCAAGAATTAAGAGAATAAAATTCTTGCTATTCGTGACGGTGAACGTCGGATGGAAAGAAGAGTTAGATGAGTTAGGGGGGTTGTCTATGACGACTGTGGAAGAGGCAGAAGTCTTGGGAGAGGTGGGGGGAGACATGGTAGCAACAAGTAAGGATCATGAGAGAGGAAAAAATTGAAAAAGAATTTGGTGGAGTCGTCGGCCACAAGGGGGGGGGGGGGGGGGCGGCTATTACCGAAAATTGGGAGGGATTTAGGTGTTTTTAGGGTTTGACTCTTGATACCATGTAAGACTGTATTAATCTCTCTTGAGGAGTCTTTCTCATTAATACAAATATATATAGTGTGTACAATATGAAGTCATACTACAATTAGGATCCTATAACTACCATAATTATATATCACTAATAATTACAAAATATGTAATGAATATTATACTAATATTCACTAATACCTCACTTCAACTGAAAATATATAGTAAGAGAGGGTTCTTCCATCTTTAATTTCACGTAGAAGTATATATGGTGTGCATGGATAAATTACTCAAATGGTCACATAATTATAAATTTCACATAATTTTGTTTTGTAGGTCACATAAATTATCACATATAAAGTGTCAAAACTATTTTAAAAACCGACCTAACCAAATCTAATCGAACTGATTATTAGATATTTTTTAAGGATACATTGTAGGTTTCAATGTATATATACGACTGTACCGAAAATTAAAGTATTTGTTTCATAGGCTTTTGTCAACAAGAGGATTCCAGTGACATGTTTTTTGTTAAAAAGAGGACCCCCCATGTCGTGTTCAAAGAATGAACAATTATTATCTCCCGGACATAACTGGATAACAAAGGAGGAGAACTTAAAATCCGGCTGGAGGTCTGCAGCATGAGTTTGAACCCTGATGAGAGCAATTTGCTCTTTTCTGAGGTAGGACCTTGTAGGTGATATCAGTTGTTATGTTCTCAAATCTTGGTCATTCAGGCACATCCCGCGATTTACTGGTAGTAGTGCTGAGGGACCAGGATTACAATCTTAAGGAATAGTCTGACGCAAGCCGAAAAACTAGATATTAAAAAAAAAAAAAAGAACAATTATTGAATAAAATTCTGCATGTCTATATAAAACCCTTCTTTGTCTTCCTCCTTCACACCCCCATTTTTCCTCCGTGAAATTATCATTTCAATCAACGACCCATCACTATCTTCTCCGCTTGTATAATTACAAAAGTCTCAAATTTCTTTCAAACCCCACATGGGTCTGTAACATGGCCACAGTTACTGTAGTGCTCACGAATAAAATGTGACCATAATGGGTGCTATTTGTTCTGAAAAATCAAAATTGCTCCCTCGTTTCTTCCTTTAAAAAATATTAACTCCAATAAGATCTAAGTTTCCAAAGTTTTTGATATTACCAACAACAAAATCTCATTGCTGGCGTTGTTACGTTCATATTTACTCGGCAAGTTTTACCCTTTTGAGTTGCACCCCAAGTTTTTCCCATTCAACTGCTGAAGTTGAAAGGGCAAAACTTGGGGTGTGACTCGGAAGGGTAAAACTCGCCGAGTAAAAGGTGAACAACGCGGCGATATGTTAAGGCCTTTGAAAACTTGGATTTTGTCGGAGTTAATAATTTCTTAAAGGGAAAAAACGAGGGACGAAATCCACTGAGAATTTTGATTTTTCAGAACTAGTAGCACCCATTATGACCATATTTTGTTTGTAGATACTACAGTGATTGTGTCAATGTTACGGACTCATATGGGGTTAGAGCACTATATGGAGGAAATGAGTGGCGAGGAGGATTCAGTGTGTTAGCTTCGTATTCACGGGAATCCAGCAGTTTTTGCTCATATCTTGTATATGTATTAAAATATCTAACTGAGAACTTGAGTTTTGTAGGAATCCATAAACCTCAAATTATGAATTGGCCCCTCGGACGGGATAAGACTATATAATATTTCTGTTATGACCAGAGAAAAGTGTGTTTGTCTTGTGTCTGTTAGCATTTTTCATATCATCATACATATGTACATGTGCTGCCATTGAAATGAAGAATTTCAGTTGATCTATCTGGTTTTTATGTAAAGTGGATAATTACATCAGCAACGTTATTTCTTGTTTGAGTGCCATGTTTCTGCCGTTAATTTTTTTTCCCTTCAATGAAATCAGCAATGTTGTTGGATTTTTTCTGAAAAAAAGAAAAAAAAAGGTGCATAAATCACTAATCGAGAGATCTATCAAATGAAGGATTAAATTGGGACGTGTGTTTCCATCCAAGTAAGAACTCGAGAAAATTGGAACTGTAGGAAATAGAGAGGAATTGAATCCACAAATTATTTTTAGCTGACTATTAACAGTGACTTTGTTGCATAAACCTTATAAAAATTATGACATAGATTTGTCATTAAATGACTCCACTATGTGCGTTCTGCACAACTGGTTCGCAGGAAGGTTAATGTTAGGTTAAACGCTAGCATAAAAAAGTAAATCACGATGACATTTTTGGAAAATTCATCACTTTAATCGAAACAAACCTGATTAATTTGAGAGCCAAATTTACACCAATAATGTCTTTTTCAGATCTTCCAAGTCCATTAAGCCACTTTACTCTCGTAAACAAAAAGTGAATAAAATGGTAAACTTCTCCTTATGAAAAAAATATTTCCAATTTCGAGATTCAAAATGAAATTATATTTTCTGCTCTAAAGTCCGAAACCAATTGTATCAAAAAGCCAAAAAGTTATCCTACTATAGGATATCAAGGTCAGTTTACGCATCTATCTACATAATTTTCAATAAAAAGTTTCTGTAATATGGGGACGGCTTCAAAAGGAAACAACAAATATTTTACAACCAAGCATCAAATCGCTCCTCACATGCAAAAATTGTTAATCCAGACGTTAGCTGCTCTTTGAAACTATGCGCTGCATCCAAGTGAAAACCAGAGCAACGGTTGAAAAGTTTACCATTTGCCAAGAGGAGAAAGCCGTGCAGCAAACTGTTAATCAAAAACTTCAATGCCTCTCAACTCTGGTCTAGGAACTAAAAGCCACATCCAGCAAAAGGGATACATATGTTATCACATTCTCAGATTATACAACAGTGAGGTGTATCATCTCCTGGCGGCAATCCTCCTGCTTCTTCTGACTCCCCTTGAAGTGTGTGCAGGAGAGACAACTCCAGCGAATCCATCTAGTGAGGGAAAATCCTCGTCTTCACTGGTGTCATCGGACCTCCACCTTGGTCCACCGTTAGTTTCTAGATGTGCAGTGGAAGGACCCTTTTCTTCTTGGCTTTTAAAGTGGCAATTTGGGCAATAACAACAAAAGAAGATCAAAGTTAAGACTGGCAACCAAACCGATGACAACTAAATCTGATCACTAAAACAGAAGAGATTTGAAAAATAAGGTTTACCTCCAGGTTATATCCATTGAATCATTTAATGGTAACATCTGGGGTCTATCAGCAGCATCTAACAGTATACATTTACCGGGAGAACTCATGTATGAATCTTTTGATATGCCTCTGTTGCTACTAAGAGAATTTACATTGTTGCCAGCAGTCTTCTGAAAAATATAAGATTCCTTTGCAAACCCATTTTGAGACTTCTCCGGTGAAACTCTATATGTTTGAGAATTGCGAAGTCGGCTAATATAAGGTTCCCTTGATGAATTCCTGGTGATCTTCATCACTGGAGCAGGAGGATCAACACGACAAATTGCAAGGGTCGAAATCTCATCAAATTTCAATTTTTTCCCAAGGATACTTTCAGGTTTCAATACTCCAGCATCATTAAAAAAATGTGCTTGGGAACTGGGAGAACTGTAATGACCAGCTTTAAAGCTAGACAGATTTAATGATCCCCCAAGTACAGGTGGAGCGTCAAGAACAGAAGGTTTAACAATATCAACTCGCTGAATGAGGGTGGACTCAGTGGGAGGATTAGCCAATAAACTGGTCAAGATAGGTTCTTGGGCTTCAGCATTGGACTTCTTAGAGATGTTGACTGTGTCATTGCAAGTAACAACCACTTCAGGCAACTTCCCTGTCCTTAATTGTTGTTGTAAGATATCTGGTAACAACTCTACTCCCTTGTCCTGAAAAAATATAACTTTTTTTCAAGACACTACAACACATACATTGCAACAGCATCAAAATAGTAGTCATCAGAAAAGCTGGAAAGTGATCAAAGAGAAAACAGGAAAGGAAAACGAGAAGTCAGCTAGTTATCACATTTAAGCAATAAAATGACATTAAGTAGGAAAGGACTCGGCCTACTATCTTGTGATGCTTTTTCATATATTGCCTCTTAATGATTTGTCTGGAAAGCAAGGTAGGGGAAAAGTGAAGTACCATACTAAACAACCGTTTCAACCTTGCCTATCTCAAACCTCACAATCCGACTTTTTTAAATATGCATCTCCGAATAACTTTAGCAGATACTCCCTCCGTTTCAAAATGTTTGTCTGGTTTTGACTTGGCACGGAGTTTAAGAAAGTAAGGAAGACTTTTGAATCATATGGTTGTTAACTATAGATATGTAGAATGTACCAAAATACCCTTTATTTTTGGGGTCTTCAACATGCCATGTGAAAAGTTTGAATAAAGAGTTACCAAAAAAAGGAAAGAGGCATTTATTTTGAAACGGACTAAAAAGGAAACTAAGACAAACATTTTGAAACGGAGGGAGTAATAAATATTCAAGATTTCCCAAGATTCATGCTCAGACAAACTAGGTAACATAAAATAAAAAGGAAATAGTACTTGTACATGCTGGTTACCGTACATACTGGTCCAGGCATCCAGCAAGATACGATCGGTACTGGAACAACTAAAATTTATGACATGGGAAGAAAATCACTTTATGAATAACAGTCCAGATAATTTGTTTGTATGAAAACACGAGCATTTCATTTAGGCAGAGGTGTGTAACTAACCAGAGTAGGATCTGGAATAGAAAAAAAAAGAGGACCATGATTCACAGAGCAAATACATACTATTCACTCTACCAATTTCCAATTCAAACACCAAAATTAACACTAGTAAATATCCAAATCCTTTATATGCATAGAGAAAAAACAACCAATTGAAAAGCTGAAGGTCACTCACAACCAAACAAGCCCTCCAATGATTTATTGATCTTATCCTCGCTAAGACTTCTTCTCTGACGGAATTTTGAGAAATGAAGTTTTCCTCCATGCTCTGAAGCTTCTGATCAACTTGGTATGCTTGAACGTATCTTTGACGCTAGACAAAATGACAACAGTAGTACAATTGTTAGGCAACCATACAAAATCCCTGTCGAGATGGATAGATTACAGAGTACCAAAAGTAATCCTGAAATCATCTCCTGCCAGTGCATATATACGTATAACACAGATCTTTTTTTCCTTGTCTTTTCTGATAACCGTGGTGTCCGGGCCAGCTTGCGCGCACCTTGACCAGAACAGGTACCGGATAATGTATGCACAATATATATGTGCCCACACGCTCACATAGAAGTTATTTTTGTATGGTGAACCATATGATTTTCATCAATAATGGTGTCACATACTTATCATCAGTAAATAATTCAATAAGTCAATTTTTCTTACCACCAAAAGACAATCATATTATATTTGTGACGATACTAACACAAAACTCCAAAGAGAAATGTCAGACAAAGGTGACCAGTGTAATATGTGCAGCTTCATTCCACAAATTTAACACTTGAAGAGAACCACAAAATAAACACAAGAAAACTTAAGAATACATCCAACATCAAGCTCGTTGACGTTTAAGAACTAATATTGCTTGCAATACACACACAGAAAAAGAATGCAGCTTTAAACAATAGCATTTTTAGCAAGAAGTATCTTGCATTAAGTTGTCTGTGTAACGTACTATTGGATGAAAATAATCAGGGTGAATAGAGCATGTACAGGCAAATGAAAAGACAATCATAATTTATTAGGTCAAAGACTGAGCTCCATAATAAACACGTTTACTGCAACAAAATGGCTATCATAACTTGTTCCCAAAAGTTTGCTGTAGTAGTCAGGATGTCCCCCTGAGTCCTGACATACGTTTATTCCGTCTTCAATTCATATACTCTAAATAACATCCACACGTCCATCACTGATTGTGCTAAATGAGTATAACTAGGTAGGTGCAAATAGACATGGGTGAAAAGTCAATAAATCCAATTTTATCTATTTCACACTGTTTCTCAAATGTCACTCATCTGGATGGAATCTGATACTGATAAAGTTTCCTTGTGAATTCAAAGTCTTTAACAAATAACTTTCAGAATGTACAGGGCGTTTAAAGGAAGGAGAGATATTCGGCATCTCTTCTGACAGGGACGGGAACAGCATCTAGTCACCGGTGGCTAACACCAAAAGGGTTATTGAATAAATCTTGTTTAATTTTCTTATCACTACTAGGTAGTAGCTAGTAAATGAGTTCAAATGAGAGAGAGAAACAAGTAGGTGGGTACATGAGTTGCCAAAATAAACAAAAGTTTTCTGTGTGCAACAGCAAGTCGGACAAAATTCCAGAATAGAAACAGAACCTGGATGTAGAAGGAAGTACCTGTAAGTAAAAAACTACAAGAAGACTTCCTATGGCCGTTGAAGGATCCTCGGCAGCAAAATCCAGCAGACATTTATGAAGATGCTTCTCCTCATCAGCACTCCATGGCAGTTCTATCATGCGGTCAACCAAGTTCCTCCTAATGCAAAGACAACAAATTTCAGTGACAAGAGTCTCCACCCAGAGACCCCACGACCTGCATTGGTCCTCTACTTCACCGCTCAACTTTTTTTCCTTTATCTTAGCACAGACCAGCCTCTGATACGTGAATGCTTCGGTCAAAAGTCCACACTCCACCCGGACACGAACAGCAGTCACAGCATCCCGAAGTGAATTTAGCTGTGTGCCATCTTGTCCAGACCATCTCAGAACCATGAGAGCTGCATCAGGGTTTTCCCGCTCCAACAGAACCTGAGCAACCTTTGGGTGCATTGTCGGGCTTGATATTTCTGGGAGAAGTTGACAAGCTTCCTGGGATACAAGTAACTGACACTCAGCATCCACACCAGTCCAAAGGCCATATAGTTGCTTAAGAAGGCTCACAATGATGATTTCTTTATTTAAAATAGGACAAATTGAAGGGACAATAACCAAGTCTATTCATGTTGCGGAAATGACAAAAGTTAAAACAATTCATAAGATTCCCAGGAAAAACTATAAAGCAGAATTGGGTTCATCACATAAACTCTGGCACACGTTACAACTCATTAGAGAGCACAGTTGAGATTAAAAATGATATGAGATTATTATAAGATGACTCAGCCTAAAACCCAACAATCTCAGCAGCTATGAGTAAAACGGTACTTCCATCCTTACCTTCAGGGCCGGAACTCCTTCGTCATCTAAAAGGAAAAATGTAAAGGATTCCAATAGCGAGTGCCTGGTCACACCAAAAGTGGCAGCAAAATCATCAATGATGTGTCTCCACTCCTCATCAGGTACTGTCCATTGCCGGTCAAACATAAAATACAAGAACTTTGAAGGATCAAGGAAAAGCAAGAGGGAACATTCTCATGAAAAAACACTAAAATCAACTACTTATTAGAAAAAAACAACAAACAAAAACCCAAAACGTTAACTTAATATTCTATTACGAAAGGATACAATTGCTTGTTTTGCAACGACCAAGTCTGAACTTCCTCGAAAAAATAGAATGTCAGCAGCAGCTCTCAAACTTTCAAATGGATAGCATCCTGCCATTCCCTCTATTTTTGACCGGGAATATAAAGAGCCCCCATCCTTCTGCAAATAGGCAAGTGCCAACTCTTCTTCACGATCATCTACGTCTCCCTGCTCTGCTGCTTCAATATTAGAAAGAGCATCTTCAATAAAGAGTGTGGAACGATATTCTGCATTGTATTCCTCAAAAAGATTTACTGAATCGGGCCATGCACGTTTAATTGCAGCAGATTTCCTTTCACGGACCACAGCTCGCCACGATGCAAAATTTTTATGCCGAGACTTCACATTCTCCAAGAACTCATGCCTTATACACCAAATCATTATCTCCATGTGCTGCAGTTTGGCACAGCAGTTATAATCTCATAAAACGCTATCAAGAAGTTGTCAGACCAGCAATATACAAAATTTAAAAAATTGGTAAGTTCCAAAACTCAATTTTTTTAATATAATCGATACAGAAAGCACCCGCTGGAACCAAAGATATTCAATCGACATGCATGTGGTGATCTCATTACACCATCCAGGATCTCTAGTTAATGCAAGAAGCATAAAGAAATAGTAAATCTACGCAATTTCTTTTTGTGATAAGACATGTGTTTCTTCAAAAAAGCAACCAATAATAAAACAGGCAAAAATAAGAAATGAGGAAGAGGTGGTTTGGGTCCACTTGACAAGAATCTCAGGAGCTTACCTGTTTTGTCTTTAAGATGCTCTCTTGAAGGTGGTGTAAATCATGAAGTTTTGCAGAAAGAGAACCTTTGAATGACGATTCCAAGACATCAATAACGTTAGAGATACCGCCTAACTTCACAGAGAACTTGAGAAATAAACTCAAGTTCTCTTTCAGTGAATGCATGGTTAGATTATCTATGATAAAATCAAGGGAACATTAACAAATCGTTATTTCCCTTTGATAAGGAATTAGAAGTACAGTATAAGTTTAATAATTAGGATACATGTCACTTGAATCTCGGTCAAAATATTGTTGAACGTCCTCTTGCACCAATCTTTGATCACCACTTCATCAAGCAAGAAAGCAATGACGGGATCACTGGACACAGCACTTTCATCCATACAAACATCTGTCACATCTGTTTACTGCTGTTAAGAGAACATAATAAATTAACTAACAGCTATTAAGATATTAAGAGGTTCTATTTTCTTAAGTAAGAAAAGAACCACACAACCAACCACCAATTGTTTCCTTCTATGGTTATCTTCTGACTATACATCAGTAGTCCTTCCACTTTCACAAAGAATTAACAGAACAATGAAGAAAAAAGTTAAACAGCTTTTTAACTAATTTCTTTGCAAGAAAATTATCTGCAACTCAGAAGATGTTAGTCCACCACTAGTCTTATTATGAAAAGGATACAGTGGCATATTAGAGAAACCAGATTGTTTTCTAGTGCCACGTCAAACAAAGCATAAAGCCGCTGGATATCAGCAACCAGTTGTTTATCACTTTCCTCTTTCTCTTGTAACCTGTCATCACACCTCTTGGAGATGAGACCTGCCTCTATGCACTCGTAGTATAGGCGTAGCCTAAGTCTATTGGCATCTTTTGGTAAAGGGATCCTACATATAGGGCAAACATCACATCTCTGACTGCATTCCTCGCATAAAGAGGCATGACCACATGAATTCAACACACTTTGTACATGTCGTCCACAACTTCTTAGATCTCTAGTTGCCCGGCAGTGCTCTACTTTGGCTTCATCACATAATTCCAATGGATAAATTGATGCCAAGTGCTTCAATGTTCCCTGTAATGAGTAATATTAGCAAAAGGAAGGCAAGAAGCAGCTGTAAGTCCTGATCATAGCAAAAAAACTAATGGAGCAAATGGTGCTAGTAAGGGGGAAAATGGACGTCCTTGGTAAGTTGCTGACTGTCAGGGTACAACTAGACCACTAAAAGATGTTCGTCAAAATCCCGCAACTAACGATTGACCCAGACTCATATAGTAAGAAACCCACTTTTTCTACCACTAAAGCAGCTGCTATATTGAACATAGCAGAGTCCCCCTCCGTTCACCCGAATGAAAAGACTCAAAGACGTGTGTTTGCTGTGACCAAAAATACTTTCAATGAAGAAACAATTTTATGGTGTTTGGCTAAAGGAATATTTTCCGAGGAAAAGAGTTTCCATCAAAAGGGGGAAACTCCTCTCACTAATGAGTGGAAGTAATTTTCCTTTATAACTATCCCAACTCTTACTCCATATCTTTGCTCCAAACAGCACTTAAGACATTTTTACCAATCAGTAATACTCCCTCCATCCCAATTTATGTGGAACCATTTGACCGAATTGTCCTTACTTTAGTGCCTACTTTTGTTGACTTTTCTTAACAATAAGTACATCATCAAAATTAAGAGGGACCCAACAAGGGTAAAAAGGGATGGTGCCATTAAATAGTTGTCAAATAAGGAAAGATGACATTCTTTTTGCAGAGGGACAACAACAACATACCCAGTGTAATCCCACAAGTAGGCTCTGGGGAGAGTAGGATGTACGCAGACCTTATCTCCACCCTTCCGGGGTAGAGAGGTTGTTTCTGATAGACCCTTGGCTAAAAAAAATGTAATCATTGCAGGGTTGCATGAAAAATAAGACAACAAAATATCAAGATACAAAACAAATGGTACAACATGGTAATACAACTGAGAAAAGGAGAAGATGAGATGGAAAGGCTAGCCCCCCACCTCTCTCACACACAATGCGACAAAACACAAATACCTACTACCCTTCTATCCTAATCCCCGACCGCCAAATCTTCCTATCTAAGGTCATGTCCTCAGTCAACTGGAGTTGAGCCATATCCTGTCTAATCACCTCCTCCAGTTCTTCTTCGGCCTACCTCTACCTTTCCTAACTCCTAAAACCGTCAATCTCTCACACCTCCTAACTGGTACATCCTCCAATTTGAGCACAATATTCAATTTGATGCCATCATTATCAATTTTCAATAAATACTTTTCTTTTTAGAAAAAAAATTCACAAACTAACCAAACACTGGACATAAGTCGGAAAACCACTTATTTTGCCAAAAAAAAAACATTTTCCTCCAAACCAAACACACAAAGGAAAAGAACACTAGCAAGAAGCCTAGCTTGCTTAGTTGCTCGTGGGTCCAAGTCTTAGAAAAATTATCAACTCAAAAACTAAATTGAATAACCAAGCAAGATACTTCAGGGTGCCTAGCTATTTTCCTGGTTTTAACCCTTGATTGAACTATGATGGTAATTCAATGATCTACTTCTGCATGCAGATTGATGCATATATGAAAGAACATCAAAATAAGATACGGTAGCTACTTGTAGCAAATAATAAGTTCCAAGAACCAATGTATCTTCTCCAGAAAGGAATCATCATATTCTTTCTCCTACATGCAAGCAGTGCCCACAACTGACATACAAAGAAGCTCTTACCCAGACAACAAAAAGTTACTATCATTCTCGAAGATAACAAATTTGGATTTGGAATAGTTACAGATTTCCCCACATCAACCTTATGCATTCAACTTTACATGCAGATAACCACATATGCTTAATCAAGGACACTTCCTCATCAAATAAGAGCGACAAACAAAAAAAAATTACAGCAAGTACTCCCAAACAAAACCTAGAGGACAATAGAGAGGCTGATGATGTAAGAAGAGAGAACTCCATGAATATAAGCTACAGTCATTGTCGTAATTGGCTCTTTCGCAGAAAAAACCCATGCCAAAATGAAATCTTAATGAAAAAAGTTTATCCCTAATAAATCCCCAGTTCGGTTTCTTAAAGCCATATCTCCGCCGTTCCCTGTTTCAGCATGCATACCATCCACCATCAGGGTTCCAATGAGAGCACTCTAACAGGAAACCCTCCCAATTCCACTAAAACACCCAACTGCATCACAATAGACCTAACTCACCCCACAATACCTTGACAAAGATCGCACAAGCGGATACTTGAAAACACATTACATTCTGCATGTTGGAACACCGGATATATTCCCATGAGTTGCTTAATAAACAAAGCATATGAAAACAACAGTGCCACTAAAAATACATGCTTACATCCTGGAGTAACATCGCAAAATAGAGCCAACAACAACAACAACATACCCAGTGAAATCCCACAACGTGGGGTCTGAGAAAGGTAAAGTGTACGCAGACCTTACCTCCACCTTGGTAGGTAGAGCGATTGTTTCCGAGAGACCATCGGCACAAGACAAAGCATAATCACAGGCAAAGCATGCAAAGCAAAGCAAAGTAAGAGAAACGGTCAGACTCACAAAAGAAATTAAAGCAGTATGAACATGCTGATAACAAAATTGAATACGCCTTGGTAGCGCATTCTAACAAAATGAAGCAGTAGCTAACACAGCTAAATAAGATAAACAAAGTACACTAAATAACACAAGCAGCAGAAATCAAACTACATGGGACCATAAAGTAATACTGCGTCTATAAGTGTGATAGGCTAATCGGGCCTATAATAAGAACACTACAACTATCATTTTGTAAGAGTAAGTAGGACTACGCTCGACTACCTATTACCCTTATATCCTAATCCGTGTCCTCCACAACCCCCCTATCTAAGGTCATATCCTCAGTAAGTTGCACCTGCGCCATATCCCGTCTAATCACATCTACTCAATATTTCTTCAGCCTACCTCTACCCCTCCTGAACACGTCTATTGCCAACCTCTCAAACCTCCGCACTGGGGCATCTGTCTCTCCTCTACCCATGCCCGAACCATCTCAGTCTCACTTCCCGCATCTTATCATCCACCGAGGTCACTCCTACTTTGTCCCGGATATCATCATTTCTAATCCTATCTCTCATTGTATGCCCACACATCTATCTCAGCATCCTCATCTCCACAACTTTCATCTTTTGTATGTGTGAAGTCTTGACTGGCCAACACTCCGCCCCATACAACATAGTTGGCCTAACCACCACCCTATAGAACTTGTCTTTTAAGTTTTTGTGGCACCTTTTTGTCGCACAAGACTCCAGATGCGAGCCTCCATTTCATCCATCCTGCCCCAATATGATGTGTGACATCGTCATCAATCTCTCAATTCCCTTGGATAATAGACCCGAGGTACTTAAAGCTCCCTTTCTTTGGAATGACCTGGGTACCAAGTCTCACCGCCACGCCTGTCTCAGGGCCACTTCCGTTGCTGAACTTGCACTCTAAGTATTCTGTCTTGGTCCTACGCAACCTGAACCCTTTAGACTCCAGAGTCTATCTCCAAACCTCTAGCTTGGCGTTCACTCCACTGCGAGTCTCATCAATCAGGATTATGTCGTCTGCGAATAACATACACCATGGTAACTCCCTTTGAATTTGTCGCGTCAGTCTGTCCATCACCAAGGAAAATAGGAATGGGCTAAGAGCTGATCCCTGGTGCAACCCCAGCCCCATCATCACTGGGAAATGCTCCGAGTCTCCTCCTACTGTCCGTACCCTAATCTTGGCTCCATCATACATATCTTTGATCACCCTAGTGTACGCCGCAGGTACACTGCTAACCTCCAAACATCTCCATAGAACCTCCCTAGAGACTTTGTCGTATGCCTTCTCGAGATCGATGAAAATCATTTGTAAGTCTCTCTTCCTCTCCCTATACTGTTCCACCAACCTCCTAATAAGATGAATGACTTCAGTAGTCGAACGCCCCGACATGAATTCAAACTGGTTCTCGAAAATAGACACGTCTCTCCTCACCCTCATCTCCACGACCCTTTCTCAAACTTTCATAATGTGGCTCAGCAGCTTGATACCCCTATAGTTGTTGCAATTCTGGATATCACCTTTATTTTTTTACAAGGGAATCATTGGAGATTTAACTGGGATCTCATCAGGCCCGGTCGCTCCACTCCAAACCTGTCATGCCTGCGCTCTTCCAAAATTTAACTGGGATCTCATCAGGCCCGGTCGCTCATCTCCTGCGCATCCTGCGAACAACACCCTTGACCTCCTCAACCTTAATACTTCTACAATATCCAAAATCCCGGTACCTACTAGAATGCTCAAGATCTCCTAGCACAATGTCTCCATCTCCTTTTTTGTTCAAGAGTTTATTGAAGTAAGACTGCCACCTCCGCCTAATATGTGCTTCCTCCGCCAATACTTTGTCGTCCTCGTCCTTGATGCACCTCACGTGATCCAAGTCACGGGCCCTCCTCTCCTTGCCTTGGCTAGTCTGTACAATTTCTTATCCCCGCCTTTCTCCTCTAATTCCACATACAAGCATTCAAAAGCCGTCGTTTTCGCTGCCGTAACCGCTAGCTTTGCCTCCTTCCTCGCCATCTTATACAGTTCCCTATTCGTCAACTTCTCCACCTCATCCTTGCTTTCTACCAATTTCACATACGCAGCTTTCTTCGCTTCCCCCTGCTCTTAAACTTTATCATTCCACCACCAGTCCCCTCGATGCCAACCACGATTACCCTGCGAGGCCCCTAACACTTCTCTAGCTACCTTCCGAATGCAACTGGCCGACAACTGGACAGTATGTTCATTCCACAGCAGGTCTGCTTGGATGATGAGGAAAGTTATAGCTGTTAGGGCTATGTTGGATCCGGACCAACTCACAATCAAGGAAGGGACGAGCATAATCAGAGAGATATATATAAACATGCTTGGTAATGAGGGTGCTATGAAAATACTTAATGTACAAAAATGATGCCAGGCCTAAAGCAAAATTTACTGTGTGGCTTCAACGCCATGATAAACTCCTTACTGCTGATAGACTTTCCAAATGGGGAACGGACATTGACACAACCTGTATATGCTGTCAAGACCCCTGTGAAAGCAGAGACCACCTGTTTGTTGAATATGGAGTTGCAAGGAATCTGTGGTGCAGACTATTGGTTTGGTTAAAGAGACAGTCATATACATGTGCTACATGGACACAACATTTACAATGGACTATTACTTATGCTAAAGGAATATCCCAAGCTGGCCAGATCTATAGGATGGTATATGAAGAGACCATTAATGCTATTTGGTTAGAAAGGAATCAAAGGATATTTGAAAAAACAAGTAGAGATGTAGATATAGTAGCTAGGGACATAGCATGTACTTGCAACTTTAGAGCTTATCCTCGAACCCAAAGGCTACTAGAAATGTGTTTGTTTTAGTCTTTGTTTTATTTGGTTGTACCTTATCCTGTACTTCACAAAAGGCACTACGGATACCCTCCCTAGGAGGTGAGCCTCTAGTAACCTACAAGTATTGATACATAGTCTAATGTTGCTTTATTCTTTAGAGGTCATTGTTAAGGAAAGCCAGATGTGGTCGCTAAGCTATAATATGTAATGATTCATTTGGTGATAAATAGAAAAGTTCAATAAGCAAGAAAACCCAAATTTTGCTGCTCACAAATCCGTTTTCTCCTTCATTTTACAGTAAAGTTCCTAAACCAAACAGGACATACAACATTAATACAATACCTTCATCTTAATCTCAAATTAGTTAGAATCAGCTACATGCAACAACAACAACAACAAACTCAGTGTAATCCAGGCGGGGTCGAGGGAGGAAAAGGGGACAGACCTTAGCCCTACCTTGAGAAGGTAGGGACTAGGGAGGATGTTTCCGATAGACCCTCGGCTCAAAGAACGATGAAAAATAGGCAATAGCAACAAGCAGAAACAACAGCGAGGAACAACATGTAGTAATAGAAATCTAAAAACAAGGAAAAACAAGAATAATACTACTCCCTCCGTCCCAATTTATGTGACACCATTTGACTTGACACGGAGTTTAATAAAGAAAGGAAGACTTTTGAAATATATGGTTCAAAACAAGTCTTATATAAATGCGTAGTTGTAAATCATCTCATAAAGTTAAATTGTTTCTAAATATAGAAATGTGACATTTTTTTGGGACAAACCAAAAAGGAAATGGTGTCACATAAATTGGGACAGAAGGAGTAATACTCTGAGAAAGGAAAAGAAATACGTCCGACTACCTCCTAACCTTCTACCCTAATCCTATCAAAGGTCATGTCCTCGGTGAACTAAAATTGCACAGCTACAGGAATCATCTAAACCCATATTACTCTAATTGGAGGATGTCATTCCAATACTCAATAAAGTAGCCTTGAAAAGATAAATTAGAGTCCGTCAAAACTAGTGGAGTAATTCTCTAAATCAAATAATCTATCTACACTGACATACAAATCTCCTACCAAACTAAAAACACTGTTAACAGAAAACTTCACATTTCCCAACTACATCTATTGCTAACACCTTTTTAGCTTAAAAATAATTTAAATTAAGATTAATTAGCATATAGGAAAACTAAGAAAACAAGGCGACAAGCAGAACATAGATTTAGCTTTAACTATTGAAATTAATGGAAGTATAAGAAGGTGAGTTGGAAGTGAAAATGAGGTGTGTAGTGTACCTGAACACGGTGACAAGTGTAGTTCGGAGAAGACCGGAGACCGGAACCGCCGTTAACAGTGTGAGAAAGTACTGGGGATTTTTGAAATTTCTCCATTGGAGCTTTAACGGAAACCTTATCAGAGTAACGCCGTCGTTGCCGGTGACGGAGGAGGGAGGGTTTTTACTTAGTTATTTTTTCTTTCTTTCTTTCACATTTTCGCCGGCTCATGGGGTGTGATAGAAATTATTCAAAAGTTAATGGCACTTTTGGTTTTTTCCATGAATAATAAATGCTTGCATAAAAGTTAAGAGTCAGCAATGTAGTGTTTGGTTAACTTCTTAATATTTGCATTTAATTTAATATTATATTATTATTATTATTATTGTCTACATAAAATAAATATAATGATTAGTACTATACGTGATTTAGAACAATTAAAATGATCAAAATAATCATCATTTGTTAAATAATTTAAAGAACTAAAACACATTTAAAATTATATGTTGTATAAATAACGGCCGTATAATTCTTTTTCTTACAATTTATGTGTAATTAATTCATCCATTATAATTCTTGCATAACTAATAATTATTGCATAACTTGTGTATGTAAAAAACAACTTTCAAGTTTATCGACAACAAATTAAACTTAGATATATCAAAGCTCTGACGCTTCAATTCTTAAGTAGTACAATATCCAATACATTAGAAGCGGTTTAAGTCATAACAGGTAAATCAAGTATATTATATTTAAGTGCAAGAGATTAGAAGAATATTTTTTATTATCATTTTGAAGTTGAAAAATGCAAATGTCTTGATTATAAGATTAGAAGAATACTTTCATTATCATTTTGAAGTTGAAAATCGCAAATTTCTTGATTATAAAAACAAATATAGCAAATGATCAATTAATATTAGACCAAAAAAAGATCAATTAATAAACGTAATTTTAAAAGAATAACATAACTAATTATTAAATTTAAATTATTTAGATTCAATAAGTGAATTATATTCAATCATGAATTTACAAGTTTTATGTTGGCGGAAGTTTACTACAACCTCTTTTATTCGGATTGTTACCTACAAATTGTAAGCTCGTAGAGGCGAAGTTTAATAAGTGAATTATATATCACTTAATGATTCTACTAGAGTTTAAGTGGTGAAACTTTTACAAAATTTAGTTATCTCTTAAGTATGCAGATATAGAACTATAGAATTGTAAATGTTATTGACTACGACATCTCTGTATATACAAAAACGCAAGATTAAATTTCTTCTGCATTGATCCATCATTTATAGTATACCGAAAAATAAAAAGTAGTTTAGGAAATGTAATCACTATTCCCATACTATCATAAAGTTAGTAAAATCGCCTATTTAGCAATTTGGGTGGTCCTCGACATTACTTGCAGAATTGATTAGATTAAACTTGTGATGAAGAGACGATGACAAGGATAATACCATATACTGATCATACAAAGAGCTTGTTGTTATAACACTTTTTTCTTAGTGTATCCATGTAATGACTTGGAAAGATCGTGGAGAGTGCTCAATCTCGATCATCAAGACTTGATTCATTATGCAGTTACTCAATCAAGTGCAAAACTGAAAGTAGTCTTTTTACAAAAATGCAAGATAAAACTGCATAGTTTGACTTTTTTTAACCCCGCACATGATGAGCCTAATATTAGAAAATGTTAAGACTCAATAATCTATTTACAAAGGGGATGTATGTCTCTGGAGATACAAAAATAGCTCAACTCTCATACAAGGATCAGAAACAGCCATTTTAAAGGAAGCAACATGGCGAATTTGAAGAAGCAAACGTGCACAGTATCGTAACATTAACTTTCTGAGATCATACTTTGCTTTGTCCTTTCATAGGTAAAAGAATATATAATCCAACACAATAGCCCGTAGAGTTCAACTAAAGAAAAACACACCTCTTGCCATGCTTAGTAGCAAAAAGAGTCAAAAAGCTCATGAAGCCAAAGAGGGAGGAAAATGAGCAGGGACTGAGATGAGGTATAAAGATATAAGAGAAATTTCATAAAAATATAAGAGATGTAACAAAAGATCAAATTATAAATGAAAGGTTTAAAGTGCCTCAAAGTTTCCAGGGTTCCCACGAGGTACAAAACTACCATTTCTCTCCCTCTATAACCAACAGTGAACAGCCTAATTACAAATTATATATTCTCAGCGGAAGGGAAGGGAACGAAGATATGCAGAAGCAGCTGATATTTTGTGTATCAAGCAGACTGAACTTGCTTCAGTAGCTCTGTTCTCAACTAAGTTTTTTTTAAAATTTTCCTTGAAAAGCAATTATAGTAAAGGGTTACTTTGTTTTGTGAGCAAGGATCTAAAGCACATATACCATTCTAATAAGACTGAATGAACGAAAGCTGGTTTGGGAGGACAGAATAGGTGATTTTATTTATCGGTAGAAATCTTGATATTACAGAAGCTGTTGTTTTGATCCCCTTCTACGTTAGCTTCATACTACTTTCCTTTACACCAAATGAGAAGATTTTTGCCTTCAAAATAAAGGTTAAATCTCTTACCTTACCTTTAAAAGAGCTGGACGAATCTTCCAATTGGGAAATGATCGAAAAGAGCAGGAGATTACTAGTCACAGCAAGTAAAAGTATAATTAGATGTTCGTCATTTTCCTTTCCTGGTCTTGCCAGTTCTAACAGAATAAAAAATGTTCTATAAACAAAGCTGGTATACTTGAAGAGACACACATTCTTATACAAGTGACCGAACAATCTTTTACCCGATGAATCAATATACACTAAGATGGGGAAAAAGTTCAATAGTTTCCATGTCACAAAAGCACGACGTACTTCAATTTCAATAACCAAAAGGACATGGAGTCAAAAAATCCTGCTAGATCTTATGGAAATCATCTCCTCTTAGGAATCAAGGATGAGGAAGTGCTTAAAACCATAGATTAACCACATAGACAATGTGATACTTTCTGCATTATGTATGAAAGTCTGAAAGTAAAGTTTAGTACACCCCACATATATTGTCTAGATGCCTATATGCATTACAACTATGAAAAATATATGGCAATAATTGACACGTTATAGAGAACACATCTAGCTAGTATAAAGGTCACTTGACCAAATTCTGCATTTTGACAATCTATAAACAAATGTTTGCATCATATTGTTGCCAAAGAACTTTATAACAAGAGCAAAAAATAGTATGAATATACATCCTTTGGAGGACAAGAAAAACCACAAGGAAACATGAAACTACATGTTATCTTTTCGACAAAAACTAATACCCGCCCTTCTTATTGCAACATCCAGAAGCAAATAATTTCCCAAGCATAATTAAGAAACTGACTCAAAAAGTTATCCTCAAGTCTTATCATGACTAATACAAAATCAAGAATTATGTACAGAAAGCAAATAAATTATTCACCCTTTGTCATGTGTAGCTCCAGACAAAGACAAATCAGTTGGAGGTCTCCTCCCCCAATACAAGGAAGCAACCAGCACCTCCAAACAGAGTCTGGAAGCCTGTCAAGCGACAATTCGAGGGAAAAACAAATAACAACCTGAGCTGAAAATAACAAAATATACCCATTCATTCATATCTAAAGTTCCATTCTTTACATATATTAGGTAACCATTGCAACCAAAATCTTTTCAAATTTACCCATATGCTACAAATCGAAACAAAACTAGATATAATTCCAAGACGCTATCCTATTCCCTCTACGTAATTCAATACACTATACCTCTACAATTGAGGCATCAATGCAGTAAAACCTCAAGCTCAAAGCTTTCCCCTTGGTTCCTCAATCCTTGCAAAATCTGCAAACCATTAATTACCCAACAAATAAGGATCAACATAGAATTAAACTGTCAAAAACACAAAACACTCAACAAGAGAGGAGCCAAACCTTTCCAACAGTACGAAGAATTCGTTTACACCAGCTATGCCATATCTACTTCTGCAACAAACATGTAATTCTTAGTCCAATTTTAACATCATATAAAGCAGCTCATTTACCAACAAAACCATAGCCAGTGAAATCCCACAAAGTCGAGTCTAGGGAGGGTAAAGTGTACGCAAACCTTACCCCTACCTTGAGATATAGAGATACCTCTACGTTGAGAGATAGAGAGGTTGTTTCCGACAAACCCTTGGCACATTTACCAAAGACAGTAATATTTCGAAAGAAAATATAGTCTACCGTAGTATCATTGACTCTGAATGAGTCAGCAGTGAGGCCTACTAAATACAACCCAGGGAAAGTATTCTGCAAACAAACATATCAACATAAGAACAAATGTAGAAAGCAAAAAAAAAAACATAAAGATTTTTTTTTTTTTTTGCATACTTCGAGTTGTTTCTGAATTGTCTTGGATCGTTTTTTGGGTCTCCTAGCGGGTCTTGACCCGGTCATAGAATACACATCTTCTTCAATCTCTTCCTTTGATAATGAGATCCATAATTTCCTCTTACCCGACCCGATTCCATGTCCATCCGCGTTATCTTTCAACCTCTGCGACCTCTGTATATGATTACTACTTTCAACTCCCATTTCAACGTTCTTCAACGACACCGTTTCACTCTCTAACCCCACCTTAATCACACCCTTTCTTGGCCTTAGATTCCATAACTTCACCTCCCCTTCTTCACAGCCCATTTTTTCCTCTCTTTTTTCTTCTTCTTTTACTTCATGTTCATCTTCTATTTGTTCATGTTGTTCTTCACCATTAGGGTCTCTTGCCGATCGGGGTGGGAGCTTGTCGGAGTCGGAACCACCGTCAAAGTCGGCGGTAGGAGGAGAGTCGCGGCGGCGGAAGCGGTGGTTGGTGTTTGTGTGGGTTTTGTTAGTACTCCACTTCAATTGGGGTAGAGAGAAATAGTGAAGTGGCTGCGACTTGACCGGTGCGGTTGCCATTACAGAACAAAGAACTGAAAAAACAAGAACAAAAGGCCTAAGATGGTGCTATGTATGGAAGAATTATGGGGTTGAAGAAGAATAATGACGACGGCGCGCCGGTGGAAAACAAGAAAGGTTTGTAGGAGGATGGTTGCCTTGTTGTGGGCACTATGAAATAGAATGAATGAGCAAGCAAAGTTAAGAGGGATTATATATGATGATGTAAAAGGGATGGGATACGTATAAAATGTACATAAACGGCCACGATAGGGTGGGCTTTGTTGTAACTATATTTCACTTTATCGTATTGATGTGTATATTTATGAAAAAAAAATTCCAGACCATTTTATCATATTTTTTTATAATTTTAAATAATGTTTTGAACGGTTTGTTCTTGTGCTAAAAATTTATCAGAAATAACCTTTATACATTCTCCCAAGATAGGGGTAAGATCTAAGTACACTACTTTCGGCAAATCATACTTGATGATTTCATTGCGTATGTTGTTGTTTTAATTTATGTGAAGGTATTAGACTTGGTATGGAGTTTCACAATAAAAGTATTAATATTTTTGAAATTTGTGATCTAAAATAATTCATAAAATGATTATAACTATATATCATTTCATTAAAGGACCTCTTGTTGCTGCGTCTCTTTCGGATTCGGTTCCTAATAAAAGAAAAAGTTTTAAATGAAAAGTTGGGAATTAAATGGTTACTGCTAAATATGAAAATATATCATCTTTTTGGGGATAGATTAAAAAGAAAAATGTGTGACATGTATTGGACGGAGGGAGTAGTAAATATAAAAACTAACTAAAATAAAGTATCACGTAAATTAGAAGGAAAAATGTAATTTTAGAGTTTTAAGATCATACTATTGACTCTTCCTTAGAATTTCTTGCACTCGTCTATCAAAACAAAAAAAATCTAATGTAATTAATCAATGAGTAAGAAAGATTTAACATGATAGTAGAATGTTAGAGATTCAAACTTGTGAATTACTATTGGATGATTTTATCCTCGATAAAACTTTACTCATATTAAGTTTTTTTTTTTTTGGTAATATATGTGCATAGACAAACAAAAATAATACACCTAAAGAGCACCTATGACCATATCCACTTTCCAGGAATGGTGATATGGTCTGCTAGGCCTCAAAATGGGAAAAAACATCTAATTACACAATCTTTGAATTAAACTAGCCGCTGTTTTTGTACCCAATATCCCTTCTATCCTGCATCTAATCTCTTTTTTGTATCAATTCTACTACAAAACTCATATTTACAGTTTCTAGCCTTGCCATATATGATATACCATGGCTCCCCATATTGCAGTAATCAACTCCTTTTGTAGTCACTCCATTTTGCTGCATTTATATTCCTGTCCAAGCTGTCAATATGTGCTTCTGGGTTTCTAGTATTCCATTATCGACCGGAAGAAGTATATTCATCTATTTTTATAAAACGTGTATCGACTTGGAGAGACTTGTCAACAAGTAATCAAGAAATAATTATTAAACCTTCTCGGTTTTTCAATTTATAATAATTGGAAAGACCCTTATATGCAAGTAATCGACCGGTCAAATAAGGAAATTAATTAATTAAGAGGACTTTTCCTCGAGTCAAATGAAAATATAAAAATCATGCACGTGGAAAAAGAAGAGGAACATATAAAAATCTCGCACAAGGAAAGAAAAGTACAGTAGCATTTGAGTGGTAGCAATAGCAATCCTATATATTCCCCCAATTAGAAACATATAAAGGCCAAAATCTGAAGAAGAAATAAACTTAAAATATAATACAGTATTTTGTTGAAAATCGGATATATAAATAACTTTTCATTGTTCTGCAAAAGATGGCTTAGCTTCCTAAAAGAACGTAACATTAAAAATAATAAAGGGTAACCTCTTCTTAAATGGAGTAAAAGACAGAATTAAGAGAGGATACCGTGTTTCCTATAACCAATAAATTTACGATTTCACATTAATTTAGATTTGTGGTGTATTATAAAGTTTATTAAAGAGAAACATTCTCGATCAGAAGTTTTTCTATTTTCAGGGCATAGCAAGGAGATCAAGATCCTACCAATTTCATAACTTTCAGTGATAAAAAATTAAAAAAAGAAATTGATAGTACCGAAATGGGTTTTTTTAAAAAAAAAAGATGAACGCAATATGAAGACAACTCAACACAGAAAGTAAAGCAACTACTATATTAGAACACAGAAAGGTACGTATAATACAAGTAGTAATGTTGGTGCAATATGTGGGCTAATAGTAACCTCTTGAAGTACACCCCTCTCTCCCCCCCCCCCCCCCCCCTCCCCTCTTCTTGGCTCTACATAATCTGTCGGCTGATTTACTAAACGTCATGTGTATGAATCTAAAATTAAGGTATCACAAAGGTTAATTTTTTTGGTAGGTTAATATTAGCGAATATTCTCCGTATATTTTATAATTATAATAAATGTATATTTAAGATAATTTAGGATTCTAATTGTATTAGAATCAACCTTTGTAAGGTAACTTAGGATTCGTACCATATTAGGAATCAACCTTTGTACAACTATATATATTGTGAATAATGAAAGGAATCCCTAACGGAAATTATTCTATCTTACATGGTATCAAGAGCCTAAAACCTAAACCCTACTCTTCTCCCTTCTCTTTCTGTTTTTCGGCCAAACAGAAAAAAAAATCTTGTTTTTCCCTCGGCCGAAACAGCATCAAGGCAGCCACCATGTCTTCCCCCACAAATTTTGGTTCCTCCACTGGCATTTTTGACAACCCCTCTCAACGTTCATCGTCTTCTTTTCACCCGGCGTTCGCCGTTACAAATATCAAGAATTATATCCCTATAATTCTTGACCAAGAAGACTGTCAATATTCCATGTGGATAGAACTATTCTATATTCATGCATGTGCATACAACGTGCTCGACCATATTGATGACTCCGTTCCTCGTCCCACCGATATTGCCGAATCAACATGGCGTCGCCTTGACGCCATCGTCAAACAGTGGATATACGGCACCATCTCCAAAGACTTGTTGTGTACCATCATGAAAACAGGTGCTACAGCACGTGACCTTTGGGAGCGGTTGAAAAAAAAAATTCAAGACAATAAAAATATGCGGGCAGTGTATTTGGAGGAGCAATTCAACAATACGCGTCTCGAGAATTTTAACAATATGTCCGAATATTGCAAACAACTGAAACTCATAGCCGACCAACTATCCAACGTCGGGAATTCTGTTTCTGAAACCAAAATGGTACTCCAATTGGTTGCAGGTTTACCGAAAGGTGAATACGATACACTTGCAACGATGATTCAACAGGCCGACCCACTACCCAGTTTCACCAAGGCACGGTCACAACTCTTGTTGGAAAAAACCCGTCATGCTAAACAAGAGGAACATAATCAAAAGGCGTTAGCCGTTGACGGGATGGCAACACCGGCGGCCAACACCAACCAGCCACCACCACAAGACCACCACCAGCAGCAGTCCCGCAGCGGAGGTCGTGGCGACAAAGGCCGCGGCAACAACAACAAAGGCAAGGGCCGCAAAAAGGGCCAATGCAACCAGTGGGCTGGACATCAGCAATTCTCGGAACCAAGAATGAAGAAGTGGTCCAACCAAGCAGCGAAGTGGCCCAACCAAGCGGCGGCGGTGGCCCAACCAAGCGAAGGTGGCCCAACCAGGCGAACTAGGCCTTGCCTGCATGCCCGTACCCGACTGCAGGGGCCTAGTTACAGCAGCCTGCATGGTCGACCAGCCTCTTGGGCCCTGCCCCAGCCTCCAAGCAGGCCCAGCAGCACCAGCAGAGCCCACCGGTGTCCGTCCAAGCCAGCGAAGAAGACCCCCCGGCCACTGCCCCCACTGATTTAGGTCAGGCCTACAACACCGTGAACCTTCAACAGCCTGACGAAAATTGGTACATGGACACCGGAGCCACATCTCACCTCACCCAGTCGTCAGGTAACTTATCTCAACTGTTTCGGTTAAAGTGTCCTCAATTTATTACTATCGGCAATGGTCATCGCATTTTAATTGAAGGTTACGGTAACACACACCAAACATCCACACCCCCCTTTCTCTCTAAATCATGTCCTATACACCCCTAACATCATTAAAAACCTAATCTCTGTTAGAAAATTCACCAGAAATAATTCTGTGTCTGTCGATGTTGACCCTTTTAGTTTTTCTGTGAAGGAACTCAATAAGGGGAAAATTCTTACACGCTGCAATAGTATGGGAGACCTCTACCCATTTACTCAGTCTTTCGATGTCAGACCGCAATCACCTATATCCCTTGCGGCGATCTCTCCCTCAACTTGGCACAACAGACTCGGACACCCCGGAGACCCAGTTTTTACTTTTCTTAGGACTTCTAAGCCTCCAGTCATGTCTCATGCACCCCTGCAGCCTCTCAGTCCCCTAGTCCAAAAACCAGTCCTGTTGAACTGCTGCCCACTGGTCCAGAACCAGTGGAACAACAACCTCACAGCCCCGACCCACCACCACTGCCTTCTCATCGCATGGAGACTCGTGCACAACACGGGATCTTCAAACCCAAGGTTCACTTCAATCTCTCCACACAATCCTTATCACCAATTCTAAAAAATCCAAAACTAGCAAAACTGGACCCAAATTGGAATGCGGCCATGTGCGAGGAATTTAACGCTTTAACCAAGCAGAACACTTGGGATTTGGTACCTAAACCAGAAGGTGTGAATGTTATCCGGTGTATGTGGCTATTTTGACACAAGTTCAGAGACAGTGGTGACTTAGAGAGGTATAAGGCAAGACTAGTTGCCAATGGCACTAATCAGCAGGAGGGTATTGATTGTGGTAAGACATTCAGTCCGATTGTTAAACCGGCCACTATTCGGATTGTTCTCAGCATTGCTATGGGCATGCATTGGCCGATTCATCAGCTTGATGTCAAGAATGCATTTCTTCATGGGGATTTGAAAGAGACTGTGTACATGCATCAGCCTTCTGCCTTTGTTCATCCCAAGTAGCCTCCGCGGTTGTATGTCGTCTCAGGAAGTCATTGTATGGATTGAAACAGGCACCCCGCGCTTGGTATGATCGCTTTGCCAGGTATCTTATGTAGATTGGTTTTGTATGTAGCAGGTGTGATAACTCTCTCTTTACTTTTCACCGAGGTAGCAGCACTGCATATTTGCTATATATGTCAATGACATTGTTCTTACTGCCTCATCTGACGGTTTGAAGAATGAAATCATTGCTCTACTCAAAACTGAATTTGCTATGACTGACTTGGGCAAGCTAAGTTATTTTTTGGGTATATCGGTAACCAGAATCTGCCGCAGCCACTATGTTCCTGTGTCAGCGTAAGTATGCAGAAGAGATAGTGTACAGGGCCAAGATGGCAAATTGTAAAATTATGCCAACTCCGATGGACTCAAAATCCAAGCTTAGTGCCAATGATGGTGCGTCGGTTTCTGATCCCACTCTTTATCGGAGTTTAGCAGGTGCTCTTCGGTATCTTACATTCACTAGGCCTGATATTGCATATGTCATTCAGCAGGTGTATCTGTTCATGCACGACCCCCGAGAGTCCCATTTTACCGCCCTCAAACGTATTATCAGATACGTTAAGGGCACACTAGACTTTGGATTACACCTACCCCCCTCTGCCCCAACCAAGCTACTTGCCTACACGGATGCAGATTGGGCAGGATGCCCCGACACACGTCGCTCCACCTCAGGGTACTGTGTATTTCTTGGGGATAATCTTATCTCATGGTCCGCCAAGAGGCAGCCACAACTATCCCGTCGAGTGCTTGGAAACGAATATCGCGGTGTTGCTAATGTAGTTGCTGAGATCTGTTGGCTCCGAAATCTTCTTTTGGAGCTCCAGTGTCCACTCCGCAAAGCGTCTATAGTCTATTGTGACAACATATCTGGCATCTATATGTCTCATAATCCGATCCAACATCAGCGGACTAAGCATATTGAGATGGATATCCACTTTGTGCGAGAGAAGGTTGCCCGTGGTCAGGTCAAAATATTACACGTGCCTTCCTCTTATCAGTATGCAGACATCTTCACAAAGGGACTACCGCGATAGCACTTCACCGACTTCCGATACAACCTTAGCGTTCGGCCTCCTCCCGCTCCGTCTGAGGGGGAGTATTAGCGAATATTCTCCGTATATTTTTGTAATTATGATAAATGTATATTTAAGGTAACTTAGGATTCTAATTGTATTAGGAATCAACCTTTGTACGGTAACTTAAGATTCGTACCATATTATGAATCAACCTTTGTACAACTATATATATTGTGAATAATGAAAGGAATCCCCAAGGGAAATTATTCTATGTTACAGTCAAAAAAGACTAGCAAAATTTCTTTAAATTTCCCATAAACGATATAAACCCATGGATTGACCAGTTTTTATTTGGAAGGCTAGTCCGATTTTTCCTCCACGGCGATAAGGGGACGTAAATTTGCCGTGAGAAGAATTTTTATATCCTTGATTGCATCTTTCTAAATTAGCAAATCTTCTTTATATTTGTGTTACTCCTATTTGTTTGCCAGAAAAAAAAATTAACAAATTGATTTGTCTTCGGCTAAACATGTTTAGTGGTGACTTTATTAGCTTCTAATGAATATTTGCTATCTTCCCTAATAACCTACGAAAAAATATAGTAGCAGACAATTTCTGTCACTAAATAGTAGTAAAAATACATTGTTAATCCTACTTTACTGCAGATTAAATTGTCAAAAAAAAAATTACTTAGCCATAAATTACAGAGTTCATGCCCTTTTAAAAAAAAATTGAAGTTCTCCTCATTAATAGCTTGACAACAACACAAAATCTATTGCCACTTCTAATTTTTGGTTATTTTAAACCCATTTTTTAACAGAACCGAATTAATGTGGGACTTGTATTGTATCCTAGTAAACTTCCACGTTGAATAAAGGAAGTCCTAAACAGCACCATGCAGGCAATCTCCCCGCACAAAAGTGTGTCTTCTTTTTTATTGAAATGGCCACGACCCTAATGGAATTTTGTCAGAAGCAAAGGGCAGTGATGGTATTGCATAGAGTTTTAGTTCCTTGTTTGTATGCTAAAAAACTGTTTTTTTTCCCCACCTGATGGGGAAATATGTTCTCATAAATATTTGTTCTAATCAGACCTATATTTTCGCGAGCAATCTTAGTTCGCGACAGAGAAAATATTGGGTGTTTGAGATTTTTAAGCAATGTCTCACATTTGTGAGAAAATACTATATTATTGTGTTTATAAGGAAAAATTCTTCCTAATATGTTAAGATATATTTGGACATAATTAATTAATTAATTAATTCAGAAAATTATGAAAATGCACCATTTTTAATCATTAGTTTAATCTCAAGAGGCACCATGAAAAGACATCATTCATAACCATTGGTTTAATCTCAAGAGGTACCATGAAAAGGCACCATCTATCTATAAATATATTGCCATATTCGCATCAGAAAAGATCAATAAAAAATCAGAAAAATTCTCAATACAGTAGGAATCAAACGTTGTTTTAGTGCAAACGATATTTGATTAGACTTCTTAGTATCCCTAAGACATTCAGTCCTTCCCGGTGCACTCTATAGGGGTGAGATAGTCTTAAGGGGAGAGTTCGGACTCGCTTGTTAAGGGGAGAGTTCGGACTCGCTTGTGAAGTCGATTTTCTATATTTTCTGCAATCTGTTTCTAACAATCTTAAGAGTATTTTTTTTTTATGGTTAGTATTAGGGAGATGACATCAAACTTTGTCAAACTGGACAAGTTTGATGGTGGTAATTTTCGAAGATGGCAGAAAAAGATGCATTTTCTTCTCACCACATTGAACGTAATCTATGTTCTGATTACTCCACAACCAGAAGAACATGAGAGCGAGACCATTGCACAGACACGAACCAGGGCAAAATGGGAGAATAATGAATACATATGTCGAGGCCATATTCTGAATGGGATGACTGATGCCTTGTTCAATTCTTACCAGACCGTGTCTTATGAAAATGAATTGTGGGATCAATTGGAGGCAAGGTACATGCGTGAAGATGCAACAAGTAAGAAATTTCTTGTCACCCAATTTAACAGCTATTCTATAAATGAAAAAAGTTTAGTAATAAAGCAATTCTATGAGATTGAACGGATCCTTGGTAATTTCAAACAACATAACATTAATATGGATGAATCTATTGTTGTATCTAGTATAATAGACAAACTGCCCCTAACTTGGAAGGAATTCAAACACAACCTTAAACATAAAAAAGAGGATCTTACTCTTGAGGAATTGGCTAACCATCTTCGTGTAAAAGAAGAATTCCGGAAATAAGAAAACAAAGATCAGGATATCCACATTGTGGAGGAAGGCCAATCCAGTAAGGGAAAGGCAAGAAAAGACAGTTCAATTCAAACAAGCATAACAACAACAAGAACAAAACTGATAGCAACAAGAAAAAAAAGTTCATTTGTTGGAATCGTGGTGGTCCTCACATGAAACGTGACTGCCCAAATAAGAAGGATCCTGGCAGTTCGAGTTCAGGACAGAAGAACTGAATGGTTGCAGATGGCAACGAAAGTTTCACTACCATGATTTCTGAAATCAACATGGTCCAAGATGACAATGATTAGTGGGTTGATTCAGGTGATACAAGACATGTTTGCAAGGAAAAGTCTCACTTCAAGACCTATGAACCAGTGGAAGATTCAACTTTTCTCTATATGGGAAACAAATCTCATGTTAGTGTTTTAGGCAAAAGAAGTGTTGTATTAGATTTTAGTTCTGAAAAATTTAACTTTGAATGATGTTTATCATGCTCTAGAAGTTAGTAAGAATCTGATGTATGGTAGTATTTTGAACCAATATGGATTCAAACAAGTATATGAGGCTGGAAACTTTGTACTCTCTAAGGGTGGGGTGTTTGTAGGAAAGGGTTATTACATTGTGGTATGTTTAAATTGAACCTTGTTAACATTAATAAAGTGATGAGTGCTTCTGGTTATGTCTTGAAATCTCTTGATACTTCTTCTTTATGGCATTATCGTTTAGGACATGTAAATTTTAGAAAGTTGAAAGATATGGCTCTACAATCTCTAATTCCTTCAATTGACAAGAATGTTGTAAAATGTAGAACATGTATGCTCACTAAAATCACTAGATTAACATTTCCTTATGTTCAAAGAGATTCGAAATTGCTTAATTTAGTTCATAGTGATTTATGTGACATGAGTGACAATGTGACAACAGACGGAAAACGTTATTTTGTTACATTTATTGATGACTATTCCTGATTTTGCTATGTATATTTGTTACATTCAAAAAGTGAAGCACTTGAAAAATTTAAAGTGTTTAAAAGTAATGTAGAACTCCATTGTGAAACCTTTATTAAGTGTCTTAGATCGGATTGAGGTGGGGAATATTATAATCCATCATTCTTTGAATCAACTGGAATTGTGCATCAAGTTACAACACCTTATACACCACAACAGAATGGTATGGCCGAAAGGAAAAATAAAGTCCTAACGAAAATGGTAAATGACATGTTATCCAAGTCAGGTTTAGGACATGGATATTGGGGTGAAGACTTACATACAACTTGTTATATTCTTAACAGAGTACCTAACAAGAAAAGTAAGACTACTCCATATGAATTCTGGAACAAAAGAAAACAAACCTAAGTCATCTTAGAGTCTGGGGATGTAGAGCAATTGTTAAAGTTCCAGAGCCCAAAAGAAAGAAACTTGGGGAGAAAGGAATTAAGTGTGTTTTTATAGTCTATGCTATGAATAGTAAAGCCTATAGATTTAAGATTATTGAACCTAATGATTCATATTCTGTTAATACTATAATTGAGTCTAGGGATGCTATTTTCGATGAAAATAGATTTAGTACCATTCCTAGATCTCATGACACAACGTTACCATCCAGTTCTCATTTATGGGAAGAGCGTGGTTTAGTTGATAATAACTCAACTAATGAGGAAGTTGTGGAACCAAGAAGAAGTAAAAGGGCGTGAAAAGCTAAAGATTTCAGAGATGATTTCTTTATGTTTCTCGTTGAATGAAGTAGGGATCAGTCTTCAGTTGACACTTACATACCTTTCTGTTATAATTTAGAAGCTGATCTTGTCACTTTTGAGGAGGTAATGAAGTCTCCAGATGCTTCCTTTTGGAAAGAATCAATTAATGATGAAATGGATTCGATTATGGCTAATAGAACTTGGAAGTTGGATGATCTACCACCAGGTTGTAAACCTATTGGTTGTAAGTGGATTTTCAAAAGAAAAATGAAAGTAGATGGAACTATAGACAAGTTCAAGGCTCGTTTAGTAGCCAAAGGTTACACTCAAAAGTTAGGTATTGATTACTTCTATATCTATGCTCTTGTTGCAAGGACAAAAACAATAAGAGTGTTGATTGCATTAGCCTCAATTTTTTGTCTCGTTATTCATCAAATAAACGTGAACACCACATTTCTAAATGGTGAATTAGATGAGGAGGTGTATATGGAACAACCCGAGTGGTTTGTTGTTCCTAGTCAAGAACACAAAAGTGTGTAATTTGATCAAATAATTGTATGGGCTTAAGCAGGCTCCCAAACAATGGCACCAAAAAATTGATCAAGTTGTACTTGCTAATGGATTTCTTATCAATGATGTCGATAAGTGTGTATATAGTAAGTTTGTTGGAAACAAGGGAGTTGTCATTTGTTTATATGTGGATGACATGTTAATATTTGGCACTGATCTCCAACAAGTGGTGGACACAAAGGAGTTTTTATTTGCTAATTTCTCCATGAAAGATATGGGTGAAACGTATGTGATTTTAGGCATTAAAATTACTAGACATACTAGTGGGTTGGCCTTGACTCAATCACATTACAATTGAAAATGTGTAAAAGAAGTTTAACAACTTTGATTATAAATTTGCATCTACACCTCTTGATCACAATGTAGTGTTATCTAAGAATACAGGAGAACATGTGAAACAATTAGAGTATGCTAAGGTAATTGGGTGTTTTATGTATACCATGACATGTACAAGACCTGATATTGATTTTGTTGTAGGAAAACTGAGTCGTTTTACTCATAATCCAAGTCATGCTCCTTGGCATGCGGTTCAAAGGCTACTTAAGTATCTTAGGAAACCTATTCATTATGGGATACATTATGATAGATTTCTGTGTGTATTAGAAGGTTTTTCTGATGCAAGTTGGATATCTAATAGTGATATTCCTCTACGAGTGAGTGGATATACACACTTGGTGGGGGTTCACTTTCATGGGGATCCAAGAAACAGACTTGTATTGCAGATTCAACTATGGAATCTGAATTTATAGCATTAGCGTTTGCAAGCAAGGAAGCCGAGTGGCCAAGAAATTTTTTGTATGATTTGCCTTTGTGGGCAAAGCCCATGTCACCTATCTCAGTTCATTGTGATAATGAGGCTACATTGGCTAAAGCATACAATGAAGTTTATAATGGTAAATCAAGGCACATTGGTTTATGACATAGTTATGTGAAACAACTCATTCGTGATGGTGTTATAACTGTGGACTTTGTACGTACAAATCAGAATCTGGCAGATCCCTTGACAAAAGGCGTTATGAGGGATTTAGTCACCAAAACTACAAAAGGGATGGGTTTGAAGCCTATACTCTAAACTACCAATGGTGGAACCTCGACTTAACACGCGATAAAACCCTCGAGTTTTAAGTTCAATGAGTCCAAGTACATCATTCTGTAGTTGCAAGCACTTGTCTTACCATCCCAAGTTGGCTTGGTTCCATAATGTGTATGTAGGATGAGCAAATTTTTGCTCTTACTGAACCTTTAGTGGTATATTTATGCAATAAAGATGTGTGTGATATATTTTATATTTCTCCGGGTATTCCTGGGTTAATATGTACATTTGATCGTAAATGAATAATGTTGTTCATATCTATTATTCAATTGATTTCCACAAGTGTAGTATATAAGTGAGGCAGCTTTAGGAAATCAAATAGGCTTGATTTCTTAATGCTCATGAAAAGGATACAGGACACATGTCCATAAAAGTGTGGGTAACTTCTGTATGTATTGGGAATAAAGTATCTTATGTGTGACTTGAAATTAAGTAATAAGAGAGGATCGCTAGTTCAAAGCATAGTCTAACATGCCATCCTAATTACTTAAAAGACATTTCACTAATATAGGGGTTCAATCGCGAGACACCTCTATTTAAGCATAAGATCATGTTATTAAGTATTGCTTGGAAATGATGAGGGATTGTTGGAGATTTCTAAGCAATGTCTCACATTGGTGAGGAAAGACTATATTATTGTGTTTATAAAGAAAAGTTCTTCCTTATGGATTAAGATATATTTGGACATAATTAATTAATTAATTAATTCAGAAAATTATGAAAAGGCACTATCTTAACAATTGGTTTAATCTCAAGAGGCACTATGAAAAGACATAATTCATAACCATTGGTTTAATTTCAAGAGGTACCATGAAAATGCACCATCTATCTATAAATATATTGCCATATTCCCATCAGAAAAGATCAATAAAAAATCAGAAAAATTCTCAATACAATAGGAATCAAACGTTGTTTTAGTGCACACGATATTTGATTAGACTTCTTAATATCCCTAAGACATTCAATCCTTTCCGGTGCACTCTATGGGGTGAAATAGTCTTAAAGGGAGAGTTCGTACTCGCTTGTGAAGTCGATTTTCTACATTTTCTGCAATCTGTTTCTAACAGGAAGCTTTATTGTTTTTGCTTCTTTTCAATCAAGCAAGAACGTCTAACAATAGTTGCCAAAGGAAACTCCAATTCATGAAAACAATTGAAAGTGTATAGTATAATTTTGTTAAACTTGAAGATATTTTTTATATTTTTAACCTACTGCATAACAAGATGTTACAAGTCCTTACATATACACGGGGCGGAGCTAGCTCATCGGATGCGGGTTCAGCCGAACCCAATAGCATTGGTTCAAACATTATATTTGTATTAAAAAAAATCATTGTATATGTAAAGTTATTAATTCAGAACCCAATAACTTTAAAAAACTAAGATCCCGAACCATAAACGTCAAATCTTGGCTCCGCCCTTGTATATACGTATGTATTATAGTAGGTTTGAGCACATCTTGTTTGTTTGATCATAATAGTAAATTTACATCTACTGTAACAATGAGACATATATCAATACTTTTTACTTTTTACGCACAATTAACTTGAAAATCGGGATCAATTTCTACTAACATAGGTTTATATAAGGATAAAAGGTAAAACTTACTAGCATCTGATATTTACACAAAATTAATACTATATTTTATCATAAACCAAAGCTTTTAGGAGTTTTTTGAGAAGTGGGCACACTCTTACAGTGGAACAACAATTCGAGATGCTGAAACCATATAGGGGGAAGGATACAAAAGATGTGATGTTCAGTATTGATGGAACAAAAAGTCCTGGGCCAGATGGGTGGGTATGGAAGTGATTTTTCAAGAAAGCTTAGGTAATAGTGGGTGCAGATGTGACTGATGCTATGATAGAATTTCTGAATAATGGTAAGCTTCTCAAACAGATAAATGCAACTATGATATCACTGATCCCTAAAGTCCCAATTCCACAAATGGCCGGTCAATTTAGACCAATCTCGTGTTGCAATGTGATATATAAATGTATCTCTAAGGTGTTATGTGTAAGATTGAGGAGGTCACTGGTTGTGTTGATAGCAGAAAATCAGGCAGTATTTGTTATGGGTAGGTCATTGGCTCATAACATTCTCGTTTGTCATGATTTGATCAGGCATTATAATAGAAAGACTTCACCTAGATGCCTAATGAAGATTGATTTGAGAAAAGCATATGATATAGTTAGTAGCATTAGCTCTTTCTCACATTGTTTTTGTCCCATATTGGAAAAACACATTTGTATCTCATGTAATAGATTCTATATAAAAGGGTTTTACTTGTTTTTCTTTTACTTGCACTTTTAGCTCTCAAAAATAGTATTATTTTTATTATCTTGTTATTATTTTGTAAGAATTCATGTTATGAATAAAAGACTTTCATGAATTCTATCATGGTATCAGAGCCAAGAGCGCAAGTTAATATTTTTAGCTCGATCGCGGATCCAACTTCTCGATAAGTTAGTTGGAGGTTCGCATGCGGCACGCCCCTGGTATCAGTTAATTTTTTTGCTTGTTCTTGGCTTGTTTTGGAAGCCCGTGCTTGTTCTGATCTTGGCTTCCACATTTGGGTTTCGTCTTCTTGGATTCCGCGTCTGATTGGTGAGATCTGCCCTTTATTATTTTGTTGCTTGTTATTTGGGATTGTTCTATTTAAAATTTATAATGGCTGGAGGTGATGATTCTTTGCAAACTATTGGTGTTCGGTTAGATGGAAAAAATTATTACTATTGGAGCTATGTCATGGTAAATTTTTAAAGGGAAAAGGGCTTTGAGATTATATGTCTGGAAAAGCCAAATGCCCTAAAGTTGGAGATGAAAAATTTGATGAATTATTTAGGACTTGAGAAACCAATAATTCAAAGATTATTACTTGGATTAATAACTCTATTGAATAAAGAATTGGTGTTCAATTGGCTAAGTTCAAAACTACTAAAGAGATTTGGGATTATCTGTCAAGATTGTTTGTGCAGAATAATTTTGCTGTTAAATATCAGTTACAATATGAAATCCGTGCACTAGTACAGAATGACTTGGACATTCAAGATTATTTCTGTGCAATGACCACTTTGTGGGATCAGTTAGCTACGACGGAATCTACTGAATTGCAAACATGCGATGCTTATATTAAAAGCAGAGATGGAGACCGTCTTGTTAAGCTATTGATGGGTCTTCGGTCAGAATTTGAGAATTATCGTTCAGGCTTGTTGCACCGCAAACCCTTACCATCTATTGAAGATATGGTAAATGAACTTATGGCTGAAGAAATATGTTTGAAGACTCTAAAAGGGGTACATAAGGCTTCTACTTCCGTATTGGCAACTCCTTCGTATGCGCCGGTCCTTGCAGCCCCTACACACTAGTATAGAACATCTATCATGGATAATTGTAATTATTGCTAGAAACCAGGACACTGGAAGAATCAATGTCCTGAGCTACAGAAGACGTCAGGTTCTAAGCCTCCACATTCGGGACAAGGACAGAAGCCTTCTCAATAGAAGCCATATTGTGGGGGGTCAATTCCAGAACTCGTATCCACCTACTCAGGCTGCCTTTGTGCCCTCTCTTGATCACCCAGCTTCAAGAGCCTCTGTGACTCACACGACTGGTATTCTCTGGATGGACGGTAAATCCAGGTATGTTGCTGGTCCTTAAAAGGACCAGGGGAATCTAGTACAGATTTTGTAGCTAACCAATTTCAGACGTTCCTCGCCTTCCAACAGTTTCAAAAGAATTCTCAGTTTTATGCTCTTTCTGCTCCTTCCGGCTCATCACAATTTATTGGTTCAGATATCATTTCTTCTTCTTGATCTTGGACTTTGGAACTGGAAATCATATGTCTCCTGATTCTTCCATCTTTGTATCTATGTCTTCTGACCCCCCTTCCACTTCTGTTGTGACTGCTGATGGCACACCTATGCCATTGACAGGCATTGGCACCATTCATACATCCACTATATCATTACCTGATGCTTATTGCATTCCAAAATTACATATGACTCTTGCTTCTGCTGGTCAAATATGTGACGCTGGATGTTTTATTAGACTTTTCCCTAATTCTTGTTATGTGCAGGATTTAAAATCCAAGAGAGTGATTGGGACAGGGCGTAGAAAGGGGAAAGGTCTCTATTTTTTGTATGAGCTGCATCTTCCTACTCATATCTTCTCGTATCACCATTTGTGTTTTTCTTGGATATGGGGTTGGGCAGAAAGGTTATCGTTGTCATGATCCAGTTTCTGGAAAATTGTATGTGTCTCGTAATGTTTTCTTTATTGAGCATGTTCCTTTCTTTTCCATCCTACCTACCTCATATGGCATGATAAAATCTGACCTTATTGATATTGATCCATTTGATGCTGATTGCCCATCTGATTCTACATCTATATTATTTGTTCATTCTCAGTCTTCTGGCAGGTCCCATGATATTGATACTCAGCCCCCTCCTACGCCTATTTCAGAACCTCTTGTGGTTGCAGATCCAAATCCACCTCATTATCCTAAACGCACTCTGTGATCTACTCAGGTATTCGATTTTGATTATTCTTGCTATGCTCCATCATTCGCTTCCTTTCTAGTTTCTATTAATTCTCTTTGTGAGCCTACCTCCTACTCTGAGGCAGCTCGTGATCCTCTTTGGCAAGAGGCTATGAATGAGGAACTGGCTGCTTTGAACAAAACTGGTACTTGGGATTTGGTTTCTCTACCAACTGGTAAGAAAACTATTGGTTCTCGATGGGTGTACAAGATTAGGACCATGTCTGATGGTTCTATTGAGCGATATAAAGCTCGTTTGGTTGCAAAGGGTTTTGCTCAAGAATATGGTATGGATTATGAAGAGACTTTTGCACCTATTGCAAAGATGACATCTGTCCGGGTTCTTATTGCAATGGCCTCTGTTCGTCATTTGCATATTTCACAAATGGATGTTAAAAATACTTTTTTGAATGGGGATATTCAAGAAGAAGTCTACATGGTCCCTCCACCTGGTGTTTCACATAGTCTAGGACATGTGTGTAGGCTTAAGAAAGCTTTGTATGGTCTCAAACAAGCTCCAAGAGCTTGGTTCGACAAGTTCTCCACTGTAGTATCATCTCTTGGGTTTATTTCCAGCTTTCATGATTCAGCGTTATTTGTTAAATCATCCCCTGCAAGTTGTATTTTGCTTTTGTTGTATGTTGATGACATGATCATTACAGGTGATGATATTGATGGTATTGCAAACCTAAAATCTACTTTGTCTCGCCGTTTTGAGATGAAAGATTTAGGTCATCTACGTTACTTTTTAGGCATTGAGGTAGCTTATTCTGAGAAGGGATATCTTCTCTCTCAATCTAAGTACACTCCAGATATTCTTGAGCGGGCCCGTCTCACAGATACTCGTATATTTGACTCTTCTCTTGAGGTTAATGTTTGATATACACCTACTGATGGGGATCTTCTTCATGATCCCACTTTATATCGTTCAGTTGTAGGGAGCCTGGTGTACCACACCATTACTCGCCCTGACATTGCATATGTTGTTCACATTGTCAGTCAGTTTGTTTGCTCTCCTACATTTGTACATTGGGCTGCAGTTATGCGTATTCTTCGCTATCTTCGAGGAACGATTTATCAGAGTCTCTTGTTTCCATCGACCTCCTCCTTGGAGCTTCGTGCATTTTCTGATGCAGATTGGGCTGGTGACCTAACTAATAGGAAATCAACTACTGGTTATTGTGTATTTTTAGGAGATTCACTAATCTCATGGAAAAGTAAGAAACAAGATGTGGTTTCTCGCTCTTCAATTTAGGCATAGTATCGTGCTATGGCTTCTACTACGTGTGAGATTGTATGGTTACGTCGGTTATTGGTTGATATGGATGTCTCTCTTTCCTCACCAACACCGATGTACTATGATAATAAGAGTTCTTATTCAGATTGCGCACAACACGGTATTTCATGAACGTACCAAGCATATTAAGATTGATTGTCATATTATTCGATATCATCTTCAACAGGGCACTCTATCCTTGCCATCTGTCTCATCTTCGATGCAACTTGCAGATTTCTTCACAAAGGCGCATACCTTAAAGCGTCACCGGTTCTTTCTTGGCAAACTCTCGTTGCTTCTGTCTACACCATCGCGAGTTTGAGAGGGGATATTAACATTAACTCTTTCCCACATTGCTTTTGTCTCACATTGGAAAAACACATTTGTATCTCATGTAAATATAAAGGGTTTTACTTATTTTTCTTTGACTTGCACTTTTAGCTCTCAAGAATAGTATTATTCTATTATCTTGTTATTGATTTGTAAGAATTTATGTTATGAATAAAAGACTTTCATGAATTCTATCGATCTATAGGTCACACATAGACAATTTTACTATTGCTCCAAAAACATTCTACATTGGATTGGGTCTATTTTTTACTTACATTTCAAAATGGGTAACTTACATAAATAGCTATAGTTTCTAGGCTTCTAATCAACCATGACTATTTTTTCCTTAATTACATTTCGTAGTTATGTTATAACTATTTCGTATGTATTTAAGTGTATTCAAATACACAGTTTCACATGTATTCGGGTGTATTCAAATACACAATTTAAAAATATAGAGTCAAATATATATATGTGCATAGATCATTCAAACAACACATACAGTCAAATAAATTTGGTTTGCCCAAAAATACAATCAGCCAAATACATACACCTTTACCCGCAAAAAATGACGACACTCAAATATGCAATCGATGTAGATTAAAATATACACTTATTCCGTGAATATCTGTCATGAAACATAAAACAGTTGTAAAATATCTTTAAATTGATATTAAAGTTTTGCTCTTTTCAATGGGATGAAATCATGTGATGGTTAATGATGTCGTGGAGAAGGTTCAAAGATGAAACATGCCGTAATAATTTTCTACACGGAAGAATTTTGGTTTAATGGAAATACAAATGAAATTGAAATATTACCTAAACTAAGGTTTACAAAGATTGAAAAGATGTATTATAGCTCAATCAGCTTTCAATTTTGAAGTAACATCTAAATGGTAATCCAAATTAAATTAAAATATTACCTAAACTAAAGCTACAAATCTGAGAATGAAATAATTGGTGGTACTTTTTTGCCTTGTATATGAATAGTCGAATAAATAGTAATTAGCTATGATAGGTAATTAAATACATAGTGTAATTATGATAGGTAATTAATTTAAAGTATAATTCTGATAGGTAAATACCTCATAGAAATTAGCTATACCACGTAAAATTTCCTTTCAAAGGAAATAGCTAAATTTTGGATACCGATCCAAAAGGTGACTAGCCCAACCAACTTTTACGAAAATTTAGGCTTTCAATTGCGGGCTGGTCCGTTACCCTTGTAATGGGCCAGTATCTTATTGTCTTTACATGTCTCATCACCAGCAATGTTCTTAAGAAACAGTCTCATCAACACATAATACTATTGCTCAAATGCTCATGGCACTTATGGGGGGGGGGGGGGGGGGGGGGGGGGGGACAATTGCTTTGGGAAAATATTAGTAATGTTTTTATTCACATCATTAACTTTCCTAAAAGAGGGAAAATTTTGAATGGAAAATCAATAATGTTTAGGGGTGACAATAATGTAAGTGTAAATGTCAGAAAGGCCTTGAGCCGAGGGTTTATCGGAAATAACCTCTTACCTCCCAAGGTATGGGTAAAGTCTATCCTCTCCATACCCACTTATAAAATTACACTAGGTATGTTGTTGTTATTGGAAATGCCAGAAAGCAATGTTCTCTTGCCCATACAAGAACACCTTAGGTGAAAGAAATTTGTTATGGTGAGCGAATTTGCGAACTAAGTTCGAAAATCTTGGTATGAGAAATAGTGGTAGTTGCTCACTCAAATGCTTATTATTACTAGTAAATATTAGGCATTAATATATTAATTCTGTAAAAGAGCAAACTCTTATCTTAATAAACAATGAATGTAATTTATACACTCTGTGCAGTGTTTTTAACTTACTGTAGCATGTTACTGTCTAGTTTTCCAGGGTATTAGTCCACTTATTATATATAGTTCCATATAATTATATTTTAGGTGACATCTTATGCTATCAACCAGTAGAAGTCTAACTCATCAATTAGGATAGTGAACATGAATGGGCCGAAGTGCACCCATACTCGATTTTGGAACCACCATTTAAATCATATTTGTAGTACTTAAAAGTTATGCACTTCTAAATAACTTCATATATGCGGTGTTTGAGATTTAGGTTTGAAAAAATATCTGGAGTATCAATGTAGCTGAAATTCATGGACATATAAGTTCAATCATTTTTATCTAAATTTCAGGCATATATGATTGAAATTCAATTATTTTTCTTGCCTAAAACTTCAGTCATATGAAAAGTTAGACATTTTGTCAAGACTAACTTCAAACACCAATGTCTGAAATTGTTTCAAAGTGGTAAATATGTAAAAATAATAAATAAATTAAGTACAGACTAAATAGTGATGTCCAAACACGATACTTGTGAAATTTTTACTCATGAATTAAGGTCCACGAAGAACTCGCTGTCAGAGAAAGCATCATTAGGTAGTGTGTTTGAATTAATCAATTTATATTACTATGTGTGTTTGAAGAAAACCTCATGTTTTAGGCCACTTTGGGATCCAAATGGCGTATGTATAACGTGACGTAATGGAATTCCGATTTTAACTTCAATAATTACTACTAATTAGCTCTATTATATGGATAAATTTCAATTAATTTTGTAATCGTGACTTACTTTCAGATAACAGTGGTAAAATTGGCCATTTTGTGAATTTTTCCTCATTTCATTTGTACCTGGGCCTTTACTTTCTATGTGCAAGGATTTGGGCCATCAAAGGCCAGGCCTGTCCATCCAAATGTATTGGGCCCGTCATCAGGCCCAATGTTTCTTTTCTTTCTCCTTTTAAAATTTCTTGCAAAAAATTGACCTTTTAATAGTTTCTCCTGTTTAAGGTTTAAGAAACATTGGAAATACATACAATAGAAAGAAATTTAAGAATGCTAATCTTTTTAAAATCTTAACCTAAAAATGTAAGCACCTAGAAAGGTAATGAACATTATATTAAGTAATAACCATAAGACCTTTTTGCAAGTATAAAAAGAATAATAATAATAGTGGATATAAGTTTTTTGACGGCAGACCTACTAAATTATATACTTGGTAGTCTTGTAGATAATTTATTCAATCAACTCAAGTGCTGTATGTATTTAGGATCTCTACAAGTCATTTTTCAGTTATCTTAATCAAATCCAACCTTATCTACACAAGTATTTCTCAAACTTGATGTGATTACTATTTTTAAGTCTTCAAACTAGGGGGGGGGGGGGGGGGGGAATTGACAAGATAATCATCTATCAACCAATGTTAATGTCCATTACCGTTCATGAACAAATTGTCACAATTAAAATTCTAAATGATAATTTAATTATAGATGAATGTTCATTATATATATAAACTAGATTTTAGTTTGCACATATAATATGATTTTCAGGCAAAGACGATTTTGGATGAACTTGCTTCAACCCTCCAACTTCGCCCTTGACGGTTTATATCTCTCTCTCTATATATATATATAGTTAAATTGATAATATAAATAATAAGACATGCAACTTTCTATAAATAAATTAAATTAGACTAATAATATAAATTAAATTTTTTTATGCTATCGACATCTATAAGTTAAATCATAAAATAATAGCATCAATAAATATCCTTTTAGAGGTTTAAATAATTTGCAAACTATTTATCAACTTGTGACATGAAATGATGTGTTTGGAATGGGTCCTTTTCTTCTTGTAATAAAAGTCTTATGGAAGTGGGACTCTTAACACTCCTCCGCACGCCCAGATCTTGTTAATTGAGCGTGAATAATATAATTTGGGGGCCAATCGGTGAACAAATAATTGAAATGAGTCTGGCTCTGATACCATGTAAAAAATGGATCTTGGGCCTAACTCAACCCCCAAAACTAGCTTGTAAAGTGAGGATTGTCCAATTTCATATAAGGAATCCATGTTTTCATTCCATATCTGATATGATATGAGACTCTTAACAATAGTTTTGTTTTCACACAATTCACGTAGAGAATATGGGCGAAGAAAAGGACTAGATAGCACTATTATCACATATCATTAAATTGAATAAACATTTCCAAAAATATTTATGTATTAAAAGTGAAAAATAAACTTGTCTTGCTTATGAGCGAAGGTCAATTTCATTTACAAATATCACAACTCAACTTCATATATCAATTAACGTCTGACACTTCATTCATTTAGTCTGATCGATCAAATTGGCTCTCTTGCTTTTTTATCCCATGCCCGGTGTCTTTGATTTGTCTGAGAGATTCTCCAAATCTTTATTTCACTTCTTGTATCCTTTACAAATTAACCGCTATTCATTATATGATTTTTTGCTCGGATGAATCTATATGAAAACATTGACATTATTGTAATTGAAAAAAATATCGTCAAAACACTATCCTTATACTTTATATTAGGTCTTATTATACTAGCAATATAATACTAAGTTTTGTATCAATCCAAATTTGAAGATGATCCTAAAAAATCAGGTTTCAATAAAATTTCATAGAATACATTTATACAAACAAGTCCCCTAAAATCAGCATATTCATTAAAAAAAAGAAGGCAACTTGGCATACCAAGTATTCTATGTTCACGCAGTGTTGGAAAGTGCTGCATGCACCTTAATTAAAAGGAGGAATGTTGACCATTTATCTTGACGCAAACATCAACGACGGATTTCACAATTCGAATATATCGGGTATAAATTTATTGTCAATCTAAGGTCCCTTCAAAAATTAACTTATTTATAAATCATAATGATGGAGATATTGGAAAGAGAAACAATGGTATGTGATGATCAAATAATAAATAGATAAACTATCCGACAGCACTATGCTTGCTTTCTTTCTTTCTTTTAAACATAGTAATGGGATATTACTAATCAAAATGGGACCTTGACTTCTATTTTCTCTATGTAGAAGTAAAACAACATCACAATCTCTAACCAAATCAGTTCACCTCCTTTTTTCCCCCTTCTTTTTCCTCATTGTGGAACATGGTTTGTTTAAGTCAGAATGATAACTCCGACGTATATCCGAAAGAAATAATCTCTTCATTATTTTTTATTAATGAATGAATATATAAATAATTTACAATTTCATAATATGGAAAATCATTTTCTTATTATACTCCTAAAACCTTATTCTATTTGTACAATAATTCTACAATTATGGTAAGTGTACAATGTTAATTAAATACAAACTAAAGTTACCAAAATATGTTCCATAAATCGTGATATACACAATTGTATATACCGTGTATATCACGGCTAAAACTGTCTTGAATCCGCATGTATTATCGTGATATACACTCCTGTATATGCCGTGTATATCACGATATATTCTGTCACACCCCCGTAATCATAGCGGGCAGTCTTCGTACGCTGAGACTGTCCCTAAAATCTTCAAAAATGACCGAGGGAAGACCCTTAGTAAAGAGGTCTGCAATTTGATACCTGGAAGGGACATGGCAGATGCGTACTTATCCACGAGCTACCTTTTAGCGAACAAAGTGAATATCCATCTCGATGTGTTTAGTGCGCTGGTGTTGAACCGAATTACCAGAAAGGTAGACAACACTAATATTCTCACAATAAACCAAGGTAGCTTTCTGAATAACACAATGAAGCTCTAAAGAAGATTACGTAACCAACAGAATTTAGAGACCACATTGGCTACCCCTCGATACTCGGCCTCTGCATTAAAGCGTGATAATGTAGACTGTCTCTTCGCAGACCATGAGACCAACTTATTACCAAGAAACATACAATAGCCAGACGTGGAGCGTCTGGTATCCGGACAGCCACCCCAATCAGCATCTGTATACGAGACAAGTGTAGACGTCGATGAAGGATATAAATGTAAGTCATAGTTAAGTGTCCCCTTGATATATCGAATAATGCGTTTGAGCGCATTCATGTGCTCAACCCTGGGATCATGCATAAACAAACACACCTGTTGTACGACATACGTAATATCTAGTCTCCTGAAAGTAAGATACTGAAGAGCCCCTACAAGACTGCAATAGTGGGTCTGATCCTCGTAAGGTAAGCCAGCCGCAGCACTCAGCTTGGGTTTAGTATCAACTGGAGTGAAAGTAGACTTGTATGAGGACATACCAACTCACTCAATGTTCTCAGCCGCATACTTCCGTTGTGATAAGAATAACCCATATGCATGACGAGTGACATCAATCCCCAAAAATTAACTCAAGGTCCCCAAGTCATAGCAAATTCAGAACTGAGCATTGTCATGATAGACTTGCGCAAAACATCAGAAGAGGCAGTCAAGATAATATCAGGGAAGTACCACGATGATATTATATAAGCCAGGGAAGTACCACGATGATATATGAACAATGAATTATCAGACTTGCTATGAGAAAACCCAATAGATGCAACATAGTATGCAAATCTCTTATACCAAGCACATGGGGCCTGCTTAAGCCCATACAAGGACTTCTTTAATAAATAGACATGATGCGGATATTTGGGGTCTCGAAAATCCAAGGGTTGATGCAGGTAAACTGTCTCCTTAAGATCACCATGTAAGAAAGCATTCTTCACATTGAGCTAATGAATGGGCCATGCTTTCGAAAGAGCCAAGCTGAGAACAGTGTGAATGGTAGCCAGTTTGACCACCAGACTAAATGTCTCACAATAATCCACACCAACCTGCTGAGTCTTACCATCACCTACAAGACGAGCCTTATATCACGCAAAAGAACTATCAAAATTATCTTTATGAGTAAAAATCCACAAAGACCGAATAATATTAACACCAGAAGGATGGGGCACCAACTCCCACGTCTTATTTGCAATAAGAGCATCATATTCGTCGTGCATAGCCAATTTCCAATTCGGCTCATTTAAAGCAGACACTGGGTTCGAGGTAAATGGGATTTAGAGATATTAAAATTTAGATTAAAATGTTTTTTTGATTTAAAAATACCCCATTGACTACGAGTGACCATTCTGTGATTCTGGGGGAGAATTGGGTGAATTTCGGGAAGAACTCGAATGGGGGACGGGCTGGCCAACACGCAGTAGGCCTGTTGGCCCAATACGGGAAGTAGAAGCTAAATCTGGACCGAGAGCAGAAGTAGGGGCAGACCTGGGCTGAATATTCAGCCCAGTTCTTGGACCCGGGACGTGAGTGGCTGGCCCACTGAGCAGAGTCGATGGGACAGGAGGTCCAGCGAGCAGTAGGCTCGCTGGCGTATTTGGGGTGCGGGACAATTCCGATAAATTATGGGAAAATTATAGGGAGACCTCATCATCTAAAAAAGTATACGAACTAGGTCCGAGAGTACCTAATTTAGCAAACGGAAACTGTGTTTCATCAAAAATAACATGGCGACTAATTATGATTTTATTAGACGATAAATCAAAACATTTGTAACCACGATGATTAGATGGATAACCCAAAAATACACAAGCGGTAGAACGAGCTTGAAGTTTGTTAATTGTAGTTGATGGAAATAGGGGATAACATAAGCACCCAAAGACCCTAAGATGAGAATACGAAGGATTCTTATTATAGAGAATTTTAAAGGGAGATACATACGCCAACCCGTTGGTAGGAAGTATGTTAAGGAGGTAAGTAGCTATTTTTAGAGCATGATGTCAAAAAGAAGGAGGTACGGAAGCATGGGCCAATAAAGTTCGAACAATATTATTAATGCTATAAATTTTCCGTTCGGTTTTCCCATTTTGTGAGGACATATGAGGACACGAGAAATGAAAAATTATGCCATTAGCATCACAAAATTCCCGAAACAACCCATTATCATATTCTTTGTCATTATCACATTGAATATTATTTACTTTTCGTTCGAATTGGGTACGGATGAATGCTCGAAAATTTAAGAAAGTGGAAAAAACTTAAGATTTTTTTTGCTAACAGAAAGGTCCATAAAAATTAGAATAATCATCCAAAAATATAACATAATAACGACGGCCCACAAAAGTTAATACGTGAGATGTCCATAAATCACTATGAATAATATCAAATGACATTAAAGTAAGAGAAGTAGAGGCTACAAATGGCAATCTAACATGTTTTCCTAAAGGACAGGAATGACAAATTGGAGTACTAAAAGTACCCTTACAAGAAATAAACTTGTTTTTATGCAAAAAAGAAACAATAGACGACCCAAGGTGATCCAAACGTACATGCCATAAGGAAGGAGCTAGAGCTGCAAAAGTGGATGGCAAGGCTTGACTCGAAAGACTGGATATGGGCGTGATTGGATAAAGATCTCCCCTACTATTACATCTCATGAGATGTATTCCCGTCTTGAAATCCTTCACAGAAAACCCAAAAGGATCAAAATTAACAGAAACTCAATTATTAGTGGTGAATTTACGGACATACACCAAATTTTTAATTAAGTTAGGGGCATGAAGGGTATTTTTCAAGACAAGAGGTAGATGTGGGGGAGACAAAGTTGTATTACCGTAACAACGAATTGGAATTGTATTTCCATTACCAACAATAATGCCACGATTTTTGCTCAAATTGGAATAAGACGAAAGAGTACATTGTTCGGACGTCATATGTGAAGTGGCACCGGTGTCCATGTACCAATTTGGGTCTGGAGGATTTAATTCAAGCGTGTGCATTGCGGCTTCAATGTCCGTTGTAGTGGGGGCCGCAACATGATGGGTCTGTGGAGGCCGAGGCACAAGCAAACTTGCCTACTACCCCGACCCACAGTGAAACCGACTGCCTGAAGTTGGGCCTGAGGTATTAGGCCTGTACTGTGGCTGGACTAAGGCCCAAGGGGGCTGTTAATAATTGGGAGGAAGGCAGTATGCGGGTTGGGCCACTACCCACTGGTCCAGGCCCATTGCCAAGGGGCCAAGGCTGGGACTGGGCGGGCTAGGCCCCAGAACCCCGAGACCCACCCCTGCCATTGGTATTGTTCCCGCCGGCAGCACCACTATTCCGGCAGCTCCACTATTGCTGCCACGATTTTTGCCATTATTTTTACGGTTTTGACCCCTCTTGCCGCCACCATTGTTGTTGTTTTGTCCCGAATTGTCAACAAACCCATGAGAATTATCGGAGGACGTCATCATCGCCACAGAACTGGTGCCGGTAGCCGCCTTTTTTTCCAAGCCGGCTTCTTCCAAAGTGCGCATCGAACGGGCTTGATAAAAAGAGGGAGCGGATTACTTTGACGAAGGAGAGTCCCAACGCCATTATAGGCCTCAGATAGGCCTGCAACCATTTGTAGAACAAGACGGTTAATGGTAATAGGTGCGCCAACATTACGGAGTTGGTATGCCAATTCCTTGAGCCGTTTACAATAAGTAGAAACATTCGGGAAATCTTCTATGCGAACTTGTGAAAATTCTTGCTTAAGAGTGGCAACGCGGGAATGTTGGTTATCTTGGAATATATCACGCAATCTATTCCAGGTAGCCATAGACGTTGTGTCTGATTCAATGATCGTCTGTAACAGGTCAATAGAAATAGTGGAGTAAATCCACAGAAGGACGATAGCATAAAAAATAATCCATAACTGAGGATCCTCCGCGAGAATAGGAGTAGCGGGAGGAATTATGTGATGGAGGACTTGATGGGAGATTGCGTGAATTTCGAACAACTTTGCCCACGTCGCATATTGGACGTTTTCCATCTTAAGAGCAATATAGATGTGGTTCTTGATGTTGAAAACGGTAAGGGCATGATGAAATACGTTCTTAGACACAACAAAAGAACAAAGGGATTGAGATGAAAATTTGAGAAAAGAAGAGGTAAAATTGACACTAATCTGAGAAGGGGCACGGAATCCGATGCAAGCTCGGCCGAGAAGGGAAAATCGGAAAATCGAGAATAAATTGCGGAAGTAATTTAGTTCTAGACTTCTGATAACATGAAAGAAATAATCCCTTGATTATTTTCATTAATGAATGAGTATATATACAATTTACAATTTCCATAATATGGAAATCATATTCCTATTATACTCCTAAAATCTTATTCTATTTGTACAATAATTCTACAATTATGATAAGTGTACAATGCTAATTAAATACAAACTAAAGTTACTAAAATATGTTCCATAAACCGTGATATACACAACTGCATATGTCGTGTCTATCACGGCTAAAACTGTCTTAAATCCGCATGTATTACCGTGATATACACTGCTATATATATCGTGTATATCACAGTATATTCTGTCACTCTCAAAATGAAATTAAAACAGAAAAGTAAAATCATTAGTACTATCAATTAACATAGATTTAATCAAAATCAAATTATGTTTCACTAACTTTATGTAACAGGGAACCGCCTATGATTTGAAAGTAGTAAAAAACATTGGTGAAGGCCCATTCTACGAGTAACTTCCAAAAGTTGACCCCCTCCATATATTATTGTTGATTAATTCAGGCGTGCATGTTAAAAAGCTGGATTTTAGTGAGTGAAATACACATAAAGTGAGACAAAATTGCCTTTGAGTGAATGAAAGAGGTTATCTTAAAATTTTTGTACTCCCTCCGTCCTAAAATATTTATTATATTTTTCTTTTTAGAAGTTAATTTGATTAAATTTTAAAATTAAATTAGATTATATTATTTAATATTTTAAAATTAAAATTTAGATATTTGGAGACTATACGAAAAGTACTATAAATTACAATTTTTCTCATATTAATAAGATAAAATATATAGCTCAAAATAATTGTCAAAGTTCATATAGTTTTATTCTTGAAAACATAATGTGACAAGTATTTTGGGACATGGATTATAAAGATGGTTACCATTAAAAGGATCAATTTTCTATAGTAAAGGTGTAAAATGCTTGTTTTTTTCTTCTTCAAACTTTCATGAGCTTTACTTGAAGTGATAACTTTGATGTAATGAAGTTTTTAATATGGTCAAATTCTTAGGAGGTGATTTGAAGTTTTGAACGGTGAATAATCTTTCTGGAGTGTCATGGGTAATTTTATTTGTAAATGAACATATAAATTAAAGATTGTACCTCTTGAACACAGGCGTTATTTGAAACTATACCTGATGAGCCCTCTACTAACACAATATATAATCCCACATTTTCAAATTAATATAAATTCTAGGTTTATCATTCAACTAATTAAGGAACAAAGCAGCGGTAATCAAGTCTTGATATAATAGTTTATATTCAATTTTTTGGTTGGTAGAAATTGTTATCTGACAGAGAATACGTAAATATTCTCTATATATTATGTAATTATTATTTTAGTGTAATTATGTAAAGTAGATATTCTCATACGATTAGGATTACAATGGTAAACACCTATATATATTGTATTAATGAGAAAACTCAAAAAACGGAGAATTTCATAATTCTACATGGTATCAAGAGCCAAACCCTAAACACCATCCCTACCCTTCCAGCCCCCCCCCCCTTTCTCCTTGCTTCCGGCGGTACCACCAACCCTAATTTGTTTTTCTCTTCTTGCACCGCCGAAAACAGCCACTTCATGGATTCTCCCGAGGGTTCCTCCTCCTCATCTCCTAACTCCTTTCATCCGGTCTTTGCCGTAACAAATATCAAAAACTTTATCCCTTTGGTTCTTGATCAAGAGGATGGACAATACTCTTCGTGGGTGGAATTATTTCAAATCCATGCTTGTGCCTACAACGTTCTTGATCACATCGACGCCACCACACTCCGTCCACTCGATGTTGACAACATGACATGGAAAAGGCTTGATGCTATCGTCAAGCAATGGATATATGGCACCATATCCAAAGATCTACTTCATACTATTATGAAGACAGTCGCTTCGGCACACGAACTATGGACAAGGTTAGAGGAAATCTTTCAAGACAACAAACTTACACGTGTCATGTATCTGGAGGAACGATTCAATAACACCCGTCTTGAGAACTTTGCGAATATGTCCGACTATTGTAAACAATTGAAATTAGTTGCAGATCAATTATCTAATGTGGGCACACCAATTTCTGAAACGAAGATGGTTTTGCAACTAACTAATGGTTTACCAAAAGGTGAGTACGATACACTTGCGGCGATGATCCAACAAGTCGATCCCCTTCCCAGTTTCAACAAGGCCCTATCACAATTGCTCTTGGAGGATACTAGGCATGCCAAACATGACGAACATAATCAAAAGGTTTTGGTGGTTGATGCACCGGTGACGACCACTGCACCCATCGGCCAGTCGCAACACACGAAAAAATAACTGCCACGGGGAGGCAGCGGTGGCGATAGGGGTAGAGGCCACGGTGGCGAATGCAGCGGCAGAGGAAAAGGACGCGGGGGACGGTCCAATTCCGTCGGCCAAACACAGCAGGCCCAATACCCATCTCAGTGGGTCGGCCCACTGCCTTGGCCGATTTCTGGCAATTGGGTCTCGCCTCTCTGCCCCTACCCAACAGTCTCGGCCCAACCGGGCCAGTAGAAGCAGCCCAACATTCTGGACTCCCATCGTGGCCCACATCCGATGGGCTAAACATGCAGGACTACTTTTCGGCGGCCCAACAACAACATCAACCATACGGCCTCCTTACTCTTACCGAACTAGGCCAGACCTACAATACCATGAATTTACAACAACCCGACGATGCATGGTATATGGATACGGGTGCCACATCGCACCTCACTCGTAACTTTGGTAATCTTCCTCAACTGATTAATTTGAATAATCCTCAATTTATTTGGTCAGAAATGGTAATCACATTCCAATTCAAGGCTATAGCACCACACAAACTTCACCACCTCACCCTCATTTTTTCTTCAAAAACGTCCTATATGCTCATAACATCATTATAACCTTAATCTCCGTTAGGAAATTTGCCAGTGACAATTTTATATCTATTGAGTTTGACCCTTTTGGTTTTTTTGTGAAGGACCTACATACGGGGACAATACTTATGAGATGTAATAGTGTGGGGGACCTCTGTCCTTTCTCATCCAATTCTGCTGCAAGTGTCAACCCACATACCTCTCTAGCTGCAATCTCTCCATCAACTTGGCACAGTAGACTTGGGCACCCGAGAGCACCAGTTTTTAATTTTTTTAGAAGTTAAAATTTGATTCAATGTAATAAAGAGAAATTTACCCAAAATTGCTATTCTTGTCCTTTAGGGAAGCATGTTAGACTCCATTTTATGTCGTCTTTGAGTGTTACTTTTTCTCCTTTTGACATCATTCATGCGCGGATTTATTGACATCTCCCATTACTAGCAAACTGGGTCATAAATATTATTTCATAGTATTAGATAATTTCTCTCATTTTTTTTGGGTTTATCCGCTCAAATATAAGTCTCAAGTTTACTCCATATTTCTTGAATTTTGAACGTATGTTAAAACACAGTTTGAGAAGAATATAAAAATGTTTCAATGTGATAATGGTCATGAGTTTGACAATTCCCCCTTCCATAAATTTTGTGCGGACAATGGCATGGTGTTTCGATTCTCGTGCCCCTATACCTCACCTCAAAATGATAAAGCCAAAATATTCCTCCGCACCATTAACAACATGATCCATACAATGCTTTTTCATGCTTCTCTTCTCCCTTCCTTTTGGGTCTATGCGTTATAAATGGTAGCATACATTCTTAATATATTACCTACATGTACCCTTCAAAATAAAACCCTTATCAAAATTCTATTCTGTCGGATCCCTTTCTATGGTCACCTTCGAACTTTCGGTTGCCTATGCTACCCTAATCTCGCCTCCACGACCCCTCACAAATTAGCACATAGGACTATTCCTTGCATTTTCTTAGGTTTCCTGTTGAACCATAAGGGGTACTTATGCTATGATTTGTCCACAAATAAAATCCTAATCTCTCGCCATGTCACATTCGAGGAGAATGTTTTCCCATTTGCAAACGTCCAAAAATTTCAAGTCACTGATTACGGCTTCCTTGATGATCCAGACACCTCCCCTCTCATTAGAAACGTAATACATAGTGCTAATATTTCGACTGTCCAGTCACGACACCTCTTCCTGTCCCACCACTACCCCACAACCCGTCGACCACCCTACATCCCGTCGATAACCCCCCTACCTACTACTCTCATAACGACTACCGTCAAGCAGCCCACTGCCCCACTACCCGAATTCCCCGATGACATCCCCACAACCCTCATCGACCACCCCCTTCCCCCGGAAACCCCATTGCCCCTAGTTACTGTCACCCAAACAACCCGACTGCCCCCATTTCCTGTCACCCAAACAGTCCCGATATCGACCCACCGCATGGAAACCCGTGCCCATCACGGGATTTTCAAACCGAATGTCCACTTTAACCAATCCACTCATACTATCTCATCTCTACCTAAAAACCTAAAATTATTCAAGTTTGATCCGAATTGGAATGCGGCCATGCGTGAGTAATTTGATGCACTCACTACTCAACGCACTTGGAATCTTGTCCCGAAACCAGAGGGGGTGAATGTGATTCATTATATGTGGCTATATCGTCATAAATTCAGAGATAGTGGTGAGCTTGAATGCCATAAGGTGAGACTTGTGGCAAATGGCATGGGGCAACAAGAGGGAGTTGATTGTGGTGAGACCTTCAGTCCATTGGTTAAACTAGCCACCATTCGCACTGTTTTAAGCATATTTATGTGAAAGAATTGGCCGATTCATCAACTGATGTGAAAAATGCATTCTTACATAGGGATTTAAAAGATACCGTATATATGCATCAACTGTCTGGCTTTGTGCATCGATCGTCTCCTCAGTATGTCTACCATCTTCGAAAGTCACTCTATGGCTTGAAACAAGCCCCAGGGCATAGGATGAACGCTTTGCCACTACATCATGCAGATCGGGTTCGTGTGTAGCAAAAGTGATAATTCATTTTTTATTTTTCATCGAGGTAATGACACTGCATAGCTTTTTCTTTATGTGGATGACATTGTTCTGACTGCGTCATCTGATGTGCTGAAAACACGAGATCATTACCTTGCTCAAATCTGAATTTGCCATGACAGACTTGGGTAAGTTGAGTTATTTTTTAGGGATTTCCGTGACCAAATTCGAGAATGAAATGTTCATGTGTCAGCGTAAGTATGCTGAAGAGATTGTCTACAGAGCTAAAATGGCAAACTGCAAGATCATGCCCACTCCAGTCGACTCGAAGTCAAAACTTAGCGCCAATGACGAGGATCTGGTGCTTGATCCTTCTCTTTATAGGAGTTTCGCTGGTGCACTTCAGTACCTTACCTTCACTAGGCCCGATATTACCTATGACGTTCAGCAATTGTGTTTGTTAATGCACGCTCCTAGGGAGCCTCACTTTATTGCCCTTAAACGTATCATTCGCTACGTTAAGGGCACTCTTGACTATAGATTACATCTTTATCCATCTGCATCGACTAGACTGATCTCTTATACGGACGTCGATTGGGGCGGCTGTCCAGACACACGTCGATCTACTTTCGGCTACTGTGTATTTTTTGGTGATAACCTCGTCTCGTGGTCTGTGAAACGGCAAGCCACGCTTTCCCGGTCAAGTGCAGAAACATAATATAGAGGTGTTGCGAACGTTGTTGCCAAAATTTGTTGGCGCAGAAACCTCCTTCTAGAGCTTCATTGTCCCTTTCATAAGGCATCTATTTTCTACTGTGATAACATATATGTTGTCTACTTGTCTCATAACCCAGTTCGGCATCAACGAACCAAACATATTGAGATGGATATTCACTTTGTTCGTGAGAAGGTTGTCATATGCCATGTTCGGGTGTTACATGTTCCCTCTTCCTATCAGTACACAAATATATTTACTAAGGGACTCCCTCGACAGCTGTTCCTTGACTTCAGATCTAGTCTAAGCGTCCAGTCTCCTTCCGCTCCAACTATGGGGGTGTGATAGAGAATACTTAAATATTCTTTATGTATTTTGTAATTATTATTTTAGCGTAATTATGTCAAGTAGATATTCTCATACGATTAGGATTACAATTATAAATATATATATATATATATATATATATATATATATATATATATATATATATATTGTATTAATGAGAAAACTCCAAATAAGGATATGAAAGAAGCAAAAATGGAACCTTAAATTCATTAATATTTTGCCCACTACATAGAGATACCAAATTGAAAAATGTCATAATGTAAGTATGGAAGACCTAAAATGATGGAGTAAAATAATCAAAGAATCGTACTTAGTCGAGATAGCTTCTCATCATTTGAAGCAATAATATAATTAGGTAAAAAGTATATAATCCTGCAATCTTTCAAAATTATATTAAATGATACAGCCATGATAGGGCTGCAATAATTAGTCTATTACATTATGTTCTAACCTAATAATTATTTGTCAACCCAGACATGCTTACTCTAAATTCCTTCTCCGTTTTAATCACTAAATTACCCTCATAACATAACAATAATTAAGTGTATTAAGATATCGAGCAGGGGTAAACTTGGAATTTAACAAGGTTGCATATATTCTCCGTACACACCACACGTGCCACCCAACCTACAAGTTGGGGTGTTTTTATTAATTGATTAATTTAAGAAAAACTAAAACAGAGTTATTAACGAGATTTTTGAAATTATTAGGGGATTTGTAACGGTTAATCACATGGGCCAGATATGTGAGGCCCACAAACTCCCAAACTCCTCTTTCTCGGCAATTGTTTCACATGCACCATGGCATGTGTGGGAATCCCCTTGATTAGTGGCTAATGATTGCACTTAATCTTGATCAACGGTGGTGATGCAATCGCTACGACTGCTCCACGTAAGATAATGTTGGTTATTACCGACTAAAGATTATTAATGTGATTTTTTTTCAAAAAACCACAAAAAAGAAGGTTGGAGGAAATGAGCTACGTATTTCTTAAAATTTTATTTATCATTTATTACTAAAGAATTTATGGAAGAAAAGAATAAGAATAAGGAGAAATTTTGTAGCATGAGCAAAAGAATTTATTTCGATGGAGTATCATTTATGCATGAAAAAAGGGGATTGATAGTGATATATCGAGAGTCTATCAAAAATAATATTTCTATCCTTTAAAAAATTAAGGTAAGACCGCATATACAACATCATTCTCATATTTCATTTGTGAGATTTTACTGAATATTTATTGTTGTTATATTCTTATACGAATGAAATTAGTAACATGCTTAAGGTCAAGAGCGAAGTAAGTATATTGTGATGCAAGAGTTTAGCAAAATCGAGTAATGTTAATTCAAACTTTATATAATTTTTAAGAAAATCTACTAGATATATACATATAATAAATATTAAATTTTAAATTCTAAATTCAAAATCTAAGTTCACCTTTATTTAAAATGTTAGATTTTACCAAAGCTTTTATGATAGATATATAACATATTTATTAGTATAAATTTTGTGCTTAGTTAAGCATCTCTATACAAAATTAACAAAAGGAAACTAGTAAGATTATAAGATAATCGTAGTTAATCACAAAGCAATGATGGAATGATATTATACTATTTCGGGGTGAAGGGGGTAGTGCTGACCGTTGAACGGATCGAGCAGAAACAAAGGCGATTTTGACTGGAAGGGGTGCACGTGTGGGTACAGGACACAGGTATGTTCTTGCTGTACTTTGGCTGTTCAATGGAATGATGGTGTGCCATGTAGGAATCACATGAACTTGCTTATCATATACCTCCAACTTGATACTTACAAACAATATGTAAATATACCCGGGGCTGAAGTAGAGTATATGTTATGATCGAGAATCTAATAATATTTATTTAAAATATGTATTTATATTAGAAAATTCATTAAATATATATAAAAATAATTTAAAATACAATGATTATGACGTATGACAAATCCGATGAAAAATTTAAAATTCAAAAATTTTAAATCATGACTCCACATCTGAATGTATCATCTAGTCGTAAAGAAGTAAAATTCTCTGATGAATATGTTGTCACATCTTAGGATGAAACCCTTCCTAGGACTCTGCTAGGGGTGTCAGATAAGTCGTTTGGGCTGAAGTTATGCGGATCAAGATGGATTGAATCAATAGATGGTCAATGTCCAATCCGTCCAAAGCTTACATGGGCTAAAGACGGGCGGGTCAAGATGAACTAAATGATGGGTCATAACCCAACTTGCCCAACTTGACCCATTACATTTACAAATTTCAAACTTGCCTTCTATGATGTTATTTTATTTTGTATGATATTTGATTTTTCCATATCTTTATTTTTAAAATAAGAATAATATTTTAAAGATTTTTTTTCATTTTTATAAAAGCAAAATAAATATATAAAATAATAGGGTGAGAGGGCAGGGGTAGTGGGTGGGGTGAGAGGGGGCTGGGTAGTGGGGTATGAAAAATTTCTCATTTTTTATAAAAAAAATTGTATAAGTAAAATAAATATATGAAGTAAAAACTTCGGGTGGGAGTGGGGGAGTGGAGATGGGGTAAGCAAAATTTTCTCATTTTTTATAAAAAGTTTATAAAAGTAAAATAAATATATAAAATAGAAAATTTGGGGGTGGGAGGGCGGTGGTAGTGGGGTACGAAAAATTCTCATTTTTAATAAAATTTTATATATAAGTAAAATAATTATATAAAGTAAAAACTTCAGGAGTGGTGTGGGAGGGTAGGGGGTAAGAAAAAAATTTCATATTTTAAATAACTTTTTTATAAAATTTTAAAAATATGAAATAGAAATTTGTGGATGGGGTAGGACATGAGGTGGAGGGGGTAGGATGTAAGAAAAAATTTCATATTTTTTATATTTTTTTTATAAAAGTAAAAAGAATATCAAATAGAAATTTGAGGATGGGGTAGGGCATGTGGTGGGGGTGGAGGGGGTAAGAATTTTTTTTATATTTTTAATAGTATTTTTATAAAAGTAACAAAAATATGAAAGAGAAATTTGAGGATGGGGTAGGTGGGGGTTAGGGCGGGGGAGGTTATTTCATATTTTTTATAAAAGTAAATAAAATATGAAATAGAAATTTAAGGATGGGGTAGGGCAATGGAGGGGGTAGGTGAGGGGTAGGGGGCTAGGTAAGAAAAAAATCATATTTTTTATAAATTATTTATAAAAGTAGAAAAATATGAAATATAAATTTGAGAATGGGGTAGGGCAAGTGGGAGGGGGGTAGGGCGGGAGGTGGGGTAGATGGGGTAGGTAGGGTAGAGGTGGGTAGGGGGTGGTAGGGAGGTAGGGGGTGGGATGGAGTAGGCAAGGTAGGGGCAGAGATGTGAGGGTGGTTCAGTTCTTGGGTGGGGGATTGGTGTAGGGGAGGGGTAGGGTGGATGGATAGTGTGGTGGGTGGTTGGGGTGCGTTGGTGTATTTTTATTGTTCCGAAATAATAAAGGATTTTTTAAAATAATTATTTATAAATAAAATTACTAATCTAGAGTAGAGCTCTAATCGTTAAGATTGAACATTTTCGTAGGTCAAGTTTGTACATCATCATGAGTTCATTTGGGTTGCTGATTTATGATGGGTCAACTTGGGCTAGCCCAAACCAATCCATCATCAAAATCACTCTTGCCTAAACCCATGAAACCTTGGGCGGGTCATTTGAGCTTGGGCTAATTTTGTCACCCCTAGACCCTGCTAACGCGAGATTTTTATCTCTTTATTGAATTTACCTTGATGTAAATTTAAATTAGCCGCATCAATGATTTGCACGTACCAAATGTTTAAAAGAAAGAAGGGGAGCCTTGGAGTAACTGGTAAAGTTGATGTCATGTGACCAGGAGATCATGAGTTCAAGCCATGGAAACAACCTCATGCAGAAATGTGAGATAAGGGTGTGTACAATAGATCCCTGTGGTCCGACCCTTCCCTGGACCCCGCGCATAACGGGAGCTTAGTGCACCGGATTGCCCAAATGTTTCAAAGAAAAATATTATTTAAAAAATCTGTTCTATTTTATATGTTCTCACTCTTTGATTAGCTCGGTGTTTAAAGTTAATGATAGATATCAATTATAAGTTGATTCAATAATTGGGAATCTAATTCCTGACTCAAACAAAACATGATATTATGATAGATAGCTTTATTCTGCTCATTCTCTAGTCATCATAGAACATGTTACATATATAAGAAATTGTGTTTCCTAATTACTTTCAGAGGCATGCAGTTTTTCTTATTGAACGCGGTTTCATTGTACACCAATTTTCGTCTTAATTAGCTACTATTTGTTGGGTCGAAATAATTAGGGCGTCATTCAAAATCTAATAATTTCAATCCTTAAACAATGATGAATTAGACAATAAAGAAAAGAAATATAATATTTAATATGATTTGGTCAATCGACCTACATATTAGAAAACTAATAATCTCTCCCTAAATAAAACTCTTTAAACGACTACATTGTGAATACTATTATGTTGTGTATGAGAAAAAAGATCTTCTATTTAAAGAAGTCTAAAACTTCTCCTAAAGAAAATGATAAATATGGTAGAATCCTTTTCTACAAAGAAAACCGTTTCCACCAAGAAATACTTTCTGAAGTAAAACACAATCACGGTATAATCCAAATAATATTATCCATTGTTTAATTTCAAGTATATATTAGTATTACTCTTTGTATTATGATACTACCATATTATCATACAAATACTAATCATCTATTGCATGTAATCAATGCTCCAACATGATAATGAGCTTCATATCATTATTTTTGCTTTATGTCTGTGAGTATATTTTTTATCTTATGCTTCTGTTAATTATATCCTGCTTCTGGAAATTAAAGCTTATATATTCCTGGAATTGACGATTGCTTATATATAAAAGGTTTAGCCACGTTGAGGATTTTACTAAATAATAATTATTTGGAGTAGTACATATAATTGAGTCGTTGCCAACTTACAATAACTAGGTATGATAGATTTGTTAAATAATTTAAAAAATTCATCTAATGCTACATATTAGTGAATATTATTTAAATATTCACCATATCTCTTGTAATTATTAGTGATGTATAATTATGGTAGAAATAGAATCCATATTGTATTAGGATTCCACATTGTACACACTATATATATTTGTATTAATGAGAAATACTCCCCAAGGGAGATTAATACAATTCTACATAGTATCAGAAGCCAACAATCCTTCCCAATCCAAAACCTAGTTTCGGCTGCCCATTCCCCTCTTTTTCCGGCGCCGAACCGACCATCTACCGCTGTTATACCTTTGATATACACTAATATACAGCCCCCCCCCCCCCCCCCAATTCTGCTAACAACCCTGTATACCCCTGGTATACTACTGATATACATCCCTCCCTCTTTCCTTATCTCCACAACAGGTCGTACCCCCTTGTAAACAGCTTATACACGCCGATATACAATCTGTATATGATTGATATACCATCACTGCCACTGTATACTATCCATATACAGCCTCCCTAAGCCGTTATACACCTCGTATATGGATGTTTCTGCCTCATATATGCTTCGTATACGTCCCAACCCCCTTATTGTTTTCTCTCTCCTATCCGATCTCCGGCAGCCACCATGGTCAGAAACCACCACGGATATGGTTGTGGACAGAGAAGCGGGGGTGGCAGCAGGGGTTGAGCTAGGAACTGGGCATCCAGCTTGGGCCCAGCAGCTCCAGACAGAGCCCAGCAGTTGTGGCCACCAAACACAACCCAGAAGCTGCGACCCAAGTTCCAGCAATAGAGCAGCTCGCCCCAGACCAACTGTTGGGCCATGGTCATCTGGCCCACCATCCTTCAGCCCAGCTATGGCCCAACAGTCTGGGATCACGTTCGCTGGCCACAGAAATCAGGCCCAAGTTCCTGGGGTCCACTTCTCTACTCCGAGCCTTCCCCAATCTAGTTTGGGCCAGGCTTTCGGCACATTGATTCCTCGGAAGCCAGATAATGCGTGGTATATGAGTACGGGCGCCACGTTTCACCTCACCAACAATTTTGGTAATATTCCTCAAATGCGTAATTTAAATACTCCGCAATCTATTTTGTTTGGAAACGGTCATCACATTCCAATTCAGAGTTTTGACCACACTCTAACCCTACCACCGCATCCTTACTTCTCCCTAAATAACGTTATATATGGCCCACATATTATCAAGAACCTAATCTCCATTAGAAAATTTGTCACAGATAATTCCGTATCAATTAACTTTGAACCGTTTGGGTTTTCTATAACGGACCTACGTGCCGGGAAACTCCTTACACGATGCAATAGTGAGGGGGCCTCTATAATTTCCTATCCACGTCCGCTGCTAGTGTCACCCCTCCCACATCTCTAATTGCTCAAGTCTCTCCTCCCACTGCTTTAGCAACAATCTCTCTGTCAACTTGGCACAATAGACTCGGACATCAAGGAGCTCATGTTTTTAATTTTCTTCGGAACAATAATTTAATTTGTTGTCCTAGTGGAAAATCTACCCAATCATGTTTTTCTTACCCTTTAGGCAAACACGTTCGTCTCCCTTTTTAGTCTTCCTTAAGTGTTACGGTTTCTCCATTTGATATTGTTCATGCAGATTTATGGACATCTCATGTTATTAGTTCACTAGGTCATAAATTCTATCTTGTGTTATTAGATGACTTTTCTCACTTTATCTTGATTTACCCTCTAAAATTCAAGTCTAAAGTTTTTACCAAGTTTATTGAGTTTCGTAACTTTATCTAAACACAATTTGAAAAATTCATCAAATCATTGCAATGTGATAATGGTCGTGAGTTTAATAATTCCGCATTTCATAGTTTTTGCACCAATAATGGTACGGTCTTCCGTTTCTCATGTCCTCACACCTCACCCCAAAACGGAAAAGTTGAACGAATCATCCGTACTATCAACAACATGGTTCGTACCTTTATTTTCCATGTTTCTCTCCCCCCATAGTTTTGGTCTATGCAGTCAAAATGGTATAATACATCCTTAATATTTTACCCACTAGTACTCTTCACAATAAAAACCCTGCCGAAATTCTCTACTGTTGGATCCCTTCCTATGATCACCTTCAGTTTTTCGGTTGTCTTTACTATCCAAACCTTGCCTCCACCGCCCCTCATAAATTAGCACCCCGAACCACTCCATGTGTCTTCGTAGGTCTTCCGTCTAATCATAGGGGCTATCCGTGCTATGACATGTCCACTCATCAAATTCATGTATCTCGTCACGTCACATTTGACGAAACCATATTCCCTTTTTCGAACATCCAAAAATTCTGAAAAGGGACTATACCTTCCTTGACGATTCCAACATCTCCCCCGTTATCCTCAGCGACCTCTCTCGTACCGCCACCAATACCATCGTGTCTCTATCTCTGACCCATGATGCTGCTACCACCGGTAATGTCTCTGCTCTACATCTGTCAGCACTGAATGTCACCACTACCGCCGTCACTCATCCCACCGTCTCTCAGCCTCATCAAGTCCCCATCTCCTACATCGAACCGATGCCCACTGTGCCCCAGTCATCGGCCGCAACCAATCCCGACACTGTACCAGTAACCGAAACCCAACCCAACCGGTACTCAAAATAACCCAACTACCCCACCACACCGTCAACCCAGTTCCTACCCACCACAGTCACAATACCGGCAACAACTACCCCAACCTACATCGATCTGCCCAGATCGGTGCCCACACCCATGTCGATGTCCTCCCTGGAACCCAGTTTAGTTTCCCATCGACCAACCTTACAGAAAATCCGACATCGTCCCTGCCAGTAACCCGACACCACATCTCCACCAAGATACCCAACCTACCCCTGCCCCACGCACCATATGGAAACCCGTGCCCAACAAGGAATTTTCAAACCCAAGGTCCAATTTAACCTATCCAAACAAACCATTTCCCCAATTCCCAAAAACCCAAAATTAGCCAAATTAGACCCTAATTGGAATGCGGTCATGCGTGAGGAATTTAATGCTTTAACAAAACAACACACTTGGAATTTGGGTCCTAGACCGGAGGGGGTGAGTGTGATTCGTTGCATGTGGCTTTTTCATCATAAATACAGAGACAGTGGTGACTTGGAGAGAAATAAGGCGAGACTTGTGGCTAATGGTACTAATCAACAGGACAATATTGACTATGGCGAGATATTCAGTCCGATTGTTAAATCGGTCACTATTCGCACAGTTCTGAGTATTGCAATGGGTAAGCGTTGGCTGATTCATCAGCTTGATGTGAAGAATGCATTTTTACATGGGGACTTGAAAGAAATTGTTTATATGCACCAGCCGCCAGGTTTTGTCCATCCTACTACCCCTCACTATGTATATCGTCTCCGTAAGTCACTTTATAATTTAAAACAGGCCCCTAGAGCGCGATATGATTGCTTTGCTCATTATGTTGTGCGAATTGAGTTTGTATGCAGCAAGTGTGATAATTCTCTATTTATTTTTCATAGAGGCAGTGACACTGCTTATTTGTTGTTATATGTGGATGATATTGTGCTCACTGCCTCCTCTGATCTGTTGAAAAATGAGATCATCACATTGCTTAAATCCGAATTCGCTATGACTGACTTAGGGAAGTTGATTATTTTTTGGGGATATAGGTAACTAGATCTGCAAATACTATATTTTTGTGTTAGCGCAAGTATGCAGACGAGATCTTATACAAGGCTAAAATGGCAAGCTACAAGATAATGTCCACTCCAGTTGACTCAAAATCAAAGCTTAGTGTCTGATCCTACCCTTTACAGGAGTCTTGCAGGTGCACTACAGTATCTTACTTTCACCAGGCCTAACATTGCTTATGTTGTTCAGCAGGTATGCTTATTCATGCATGCCCTCATGGAGCCTCATTTTACTGACCTTAAGTGTATCATTCGATATGTTAAGGGCACACTTGATTATGAATTGCATCTATACCCCATCAGCACCGTCCAGGTTGTTATCATATACGGATGTTGATTGGGCATGTTGTCTGGACAAGCGACGCTCCACCTCCGGCTACTGTGTGTTCTTAGGGGATAATCTCATTTCTTGGTTTGCCAAAAGGCAAGCCACTCTATCCCGTTCGAGTGCAGAAGCAGAGTATAAAGGTGTTGCTAATGTTGTTGCTGAGATCAGCTGGCTCCAAAACCTTCTTTTGGAGCTTCAGTGTCCCTTGCGTAAGGCGTCTTTGGTATATTGTGATAACATATCCGTCATATATTTATCTCATAATCCAGTTCAACATCAGCGAACCAAGCACATAGAGATGGATATACATTTTGTTCATGAGAAGGTTGCTATAGGACTTGTTAAGGTGTTGCATGTGTCATCTTCTTATTAGTATGCGAATATCTTCACTAAAGGACTACCTAGACAGTTATTCCTCGACTTTAGATCCAGTCTAAGCGTCTGGTCTTCTCCCACTCCGACTGGAGGTGTATTAGTGAATACTATTTAAATATTCACCATATCTCTTGTAATTATTAGTGATGTATAATTATGGTAGAAACAAGATCCCTATTGTATTAGGATTCCAAATGGTACACAATGTATTAATAAAAAAAATTATCCAAAAAAGATTAATACAATTCGACATTACACACGTGAAAATATGGAATAAAGTTGGTTTAATCAGAAATTGTCTGTCGAAATCATGCTATTGTCGGGGAAAGAAATCCTATAAATTGGTTCCCCAGCTCATCATTTTCTCGTAGTAATTGCCCCTTTAAGAATTAAAAAAATGGGACTTTTGTTAAGAGGTCATTCATAATTTTATTTAAAAATTAAACTCATTAAAAACATCAATTTGTTAAAATTAAACCTCTTCAATTCTATAAGGGTCACCCTAAGCCTTGTAAAGTATAGTACAAAACAATACCTAGAACAAAGAGCTAACAGCAGGCACGTTCTTGAGCAATAAGCAATTAACAGACATGCATGCGATACATTAGCCGAGAAAAAAGGTACTAATAGTAAAATGTTAAACGAAGTTACCATTAATTATTTACGTATATTGTTTAATCTTTGATTGTTTCTTTTTATTTATTTTTATATATTTATTTATAATGTCAGTAGATTATTGTTTTTTTGAACAAGTTGATGATTGTGTGATTTGGCTACCCTAAGCATCAAATCTTGCAATTTTAACGGCCCCTAACTCTATTACGATTCTCTTTAAAGAGATTGAACATGATTGAGTATTAGTCATGAAAGCATAATTAATAAATAAACACAGAAGATTACATCTTTCTAAAATGAGCAGACGGATGAAATACAACCTTCTTCTTCTATGAACTCCGACGAGAAAGCTTTAAAAGAGAAGAAGAATGAAGGTAAACAAGAAATGAGGGAGAAGGGATTGAGTCTTCACATTCACACTGTCTTCGGATATACCAAGGAAGACATCACTTATTTCTACTTTCAATGTGGTTTCATCACAACCGTTGATCACAAAAGCTCAAGATAAAATCTCAGCCCTTCGTTTAATACCAGATGACAGTTTCCAACAAGGTTCCTCCACGTGACCAGCACATGGAGGAACTCTCTAGTTTGGTGCAAGGTAATAGTGACATTGCAGCATACTTTACCAAACTCAAAAAATTGTGGGATGAACTAGACTCTCTTAATAAAATTGTATGATGTTCATGTGTGTGTACTTGTGAGTGTAAGGCAAAACTAACAAAAGCCTTAGAAGATTAAAGGTTGATTCAATTTTTGATGGGGTTAAATGATGTGTACAAATAGGCAAGGAAAATATTATCATGATGAACCCCTTGCCTAGTATGGATGTTGCATATTCTCTCTTATTGCATGATGAGTATAAAAGAGAAATATATGCTAATGCACAAATCTCTATTGATGTCTCATCCTTCATGGCAACTGATCAAGGAAGAATTGGGCAGAGATCTGGTAATCAATTAAGCTATGGAAATAAGTACAACAGGATTGGTTTTACAGCACCAAAATATGCAGGAAACACAGAGAGAAATGGAAAAACGGTTAAAAAATTCAAGCCAAGAAAGACCAAATACAACCCAAATGTAAGCTGCACTTATTGTGAAAAAATAGGCCACATTCATGATGATTGTTACAGACTTCATGATTTTCCAGAGGATTTTGAATTCACAAAGACAAAAATATATCAGGATCCAGTCGAAGAAAATACAATGATTCCAAGTGAGAAAGCTGATGCAGTGGATCTGTTGTCTCATCTCCTCTCGACCCTTGCTCCAAACTTTATGCAGTTGACAACTTTCTTCTTTCTAATCCTACTCTTTACCGATGTTGGGAGATTTTGCTCTATGGTACTTTATAAAGCAGTACGGGAAGTATATAACTATTACAAGTATTCAAAAGGATAAACTGAGATTCAATAATTCAACATGAAATCTGAAAATTACAATTGTTACACAAGAAAAACTGAAAATTCCAGTTTTGTAGAAGGCGGAAAGATAGAAACTGTTTTTTCTGAGTCGAGTGTGGCACTCTGTCCTTAAGACAATATTGCCCCGTATGTATCCTTTATACGTCCTGGACAATTTGTCTCCCAAGATAAAACAGCAATGGAATCCTTGAGCAAAGGAAACTCAAGAGCTACCGTGAAGAATATTGAATAACGAAATGATGCTTGGAAGTTGTAGGAAGAAGATTTTTTCTAGTTGTGTATTTTCGTGCATATCAAGTGTGCTCAACAATGGTGTAAGGGGGTGTTTATATAGGTGAGGAATGGGCTGAAAAACTGCCTCCATAATAGCCAAATAATGGTCATTATGGAGGTAGTAAAGCCACCAACATAAATGGTGAAAGACCAACGGATTTGGCCATTATAGGAGGAGTAATTCAGCCAAAATAAATGGCTGAATTGAGTGCTTGGCAAGCTGCTTTGACCCCGTATTCGGAAACTTGAGGGACCAAACTCGCACATCTTGAAACTTCGGGGACCAAACCGTACATCCGAAAGAATTCGGTCCGAACGTACATCCGGAAACTTCGGGATCAAACGTACTTCGGCAAAGAATTTTCTCGGCCCAAAAAGATAATATCGAAGAAGACCCGACCCACGACCACGACCCACGGCCCACGGCCCACGACCCACGACCCACGACCCGTGACCCGAGAACCCGAGAACCGAGAACCGAACCGGAACCGGAACCGGACGGGACGGGACGGGACGGGCGGGCGGCGCGCGCGCGTGTGGTCTTTCCTCGAACCGAAGCACATCTAGGTCCTCCCTCCTTTAAACACATGGGATACCCCTTGGGGTCCCAAACCCCAAACCAATTTTGAATCTTATATACACAACACTTCTTTCTTCCTCTACCTATGAGGGAAAATTACACACAATACCACACTTTCCATGCTTCAAACACCTTACTTCGTGAACCAATATCTCTTTCATTTCTCAATGAAATTTGACGATTCTTGGCCCTACGGTTATCTACGTACTTAGTAGATCATGCATGTGTGAAGAACCGGATTCTCCAACATACGTTACACTAGTGTTTAAGCCGTTAAAGTTGGTCGGTCGCAACTCCCGCCAAAGGCAAATTTCCAACAATCCCCTCTTGAAAGAGATTTTGGCGCACTCACATGGTGTCTTTTCATTTCCAGCAATATTTCAGCGGACCGATGTTGCATAAGGAGAGATGGCCTCAGCTTTGAACCTTCCATAGTTGAATACCATCGGACTTACTTACTCGCGCGTGTACGTGATGTCTTGAACCGTCGGTGTTTAGTGTAAGCCAAGACAACGGTACCAACACAACAAATTCCCTTACTCTCTCCTTCGTAATGTTTTGTCCGTTTTGGCCATGGACAACGTCTTGGATTCTTAAGTGCGTTCAATTTGAGGCGGCCCGTCCTCGCACTTAAATAGGTGGTCTCCTACAAGGTATCCTGCTATACCCCACTTCACAAGTGTTAGGAACCATTAAAAGTTTCCCAAAGACCTAACCTCAATCGTTGAGGATCATTACAGTTTTGAAAACTTAACCTTTACCCATACTGCAGATAGCACTTAACGTCTATCGCGAACAGCTTTTGGATTTGGTGTTTCTTTTCGTAAATCACTATCCGAAGTGCTCATGCTTCCACCGAAGCGATCAACCGAACCTTTACAACTTAGTTTTCCCATTGAACCAAATTACTTGGGATCTCCAGGTTCGTAAGGTTGGGTTTCCACCGTATTGGTCCGTATATTTTGGGTTTTAAGCCCATTCCCTAGACAGCGAACGCTTGATCTCTGGGTAGTCCCTTAGTTTGTAAACAAGGAAGTGACACCCGTGATGATCAACAGCCATACAGTCTTATGTCTCCGACAGATCTTGACAGATATGTCCAGACGTCGTCATCCGTGTCCTTCCTGAAGCCGACCGGCTAGCCACAGTGTATAACTGCTGAAGGTACGGGTTTCTCCCAATAAGGGACGTCCTCTAAGGAGCCGTGAAGTTACTCAACTTCTTTCATGCTTTGTATAAAGCGATAAACTCCGATTCCATCATGAATCGGCCGATGCAAGTTTGCTTAGAGGATTTTCCAAGAACCACCATACACATTTACTTGTGGCTTTGGTGTTCTTCGATATCGATGTCCAGCTTTGCATCACCGTGTTTCTCCCGAACCGCTGGACATCTAGAATACAATAATCCGTAGATAAGCGAATAATTCAGATATCGACATATCCGACTTAACGCCTTCTATTGATCATGTATCAGTGAACCTTAGTTCAACTGATCAGTTTGTAGGACGATACCAGGTTGGTTGTAGTGTGTACAATACATTGAACTACACGTGACTCCGTGCATATCGCTCCTTGTCTATGGGTGCACCATGATTCCAATCGGTTCTATGATTCATATCCATTGGTGGCTTCAACGAGACTCGTCAACTATTGACCGATCCGTTAGATGTCTTAGAAATCCAATTCCTAAGAAGTCATCTGTGATACACATATATTTCATATTGAGACTTTGTTTCAATATGATTTTCACTCTCGTACCGTTGGTTTTCCAACTGTTGGCTTTCTAACTTCGAGCCAATGTTTCGTGGTCGATTCATTGTTTCGTTTTATCTGAAACTTTCGGGACTAAAATGTAAACATTTCGGGGACCAAACCGAAAGTTCGGAAGAAGCCCAACAGTTCGAAAACTAACTCGATTCTCTTCTTCCAACTCTCCGGTTGGGAAGGCTAGTTCAACATCCATGCCACGCAAGACTACAATGGTCCTGGATGTTAAGCTACTCACAGGGGAGCACATTTTACAACCCAAAGGTTCTTTTTCCGGAAGAAGATTAACCATTACACGAGTATGGTTCTATATATGGAATCTATTTCTCCCTTTAGCTTCTTTCCAAAGCAGCGTTTTTGGAGATAACAATTATTTGTTAATTGTTCATGGTTCGTTCTCAACCATACAAGCTAGAAGGACTGGAACAAGTCTTTGTCCCCTCTTTGCTCCGTCTTGGTTCAACATCTAGAATCCCCGAGTTCTGCAGATCCGGATTATTAAGTTCCGGATAGCCGAAGAACTTTCGAGTCTCCGAAGATACGGAACGTCTAGTTCCGGACAGATCGAGCCCTCGCGGGTTCTTGTTAACCTTGAGCAATTACTCCTTTTTCCTTTTCCAAGGAAAGTTATCTCCAAAGAATTCAGCATTCTTTGACGCCAAGAGGCGATCAACACTACTGTTATTTGCAGATCCAGTGGATATGCAATCTACAGTCTTAGGTACAACTTGACATGTTTCAGTATTCCAACTTTTACCAAGCCACCCCACATAATTTGGGCGTACGACTTTGCGCTTGGCTAACACCGTTGGACTGAGGTGAGAAATGAGCAGTCGTTTAATAAACGATGCTTCACTTTCTCCCCCTCTATCACTACGAATTTCTCAATCCGTAGGCTTAGTTGATTTTCAACTTCTGTTTTGTAGCGCTTATCCGCTTCAACAACTTCATCTTTGCTTTTCAATAAACAAAGGATACAATACGTTGTACCATTATCAATAAAGGTCATAACGTACTTGTCTCCCCCCTCTATTTTGTATAAACTTCAAATCACCCAAGTAGGTGTGACTAAGTTCTAGAGGAGCAGTACTTCTTTCGCTATTCCCTTGACGGAATTTGGAAAGGTGATTTTGCCTCTTCATCTACCTCACATTTATTTTGAGGGTTTATGTCGACGGTAGGCAACAATCTCAACATCGTTAGCTTTTGAATGACTTGCTATTTAACGTGTCTTAATCTATGATGGCATAGATGCACGGATTACAAATATATCATTCATTTGGCTACAGACATACTGTACCATTCTTAGTTATTACGGACTGTTGGACTAATCTCAAACCAAACTTGACCAACAGCGTCCCTTAAACCAAGTTAGGAATATGTATCACCTCATCTTAGAGTGATCACAATCCATGAAGTCCTATTGAGGTCAACCTCTCCAACCCCTTTGATTTTAGAGGTGGCGTTGCTTCACATGAACAACCTTTTGCCCGTGGTTAGGGCGTAACCGGATCATATGTGATCTCGATACTCGGGTCCACTCTAGTTGTTTTGGCAGACTGAGTGTCCAATTTCTTTACTTGCCTTTATTTAGGCCTTCGATCATTTAGGACACCGGAAACTCGGCCCACCTTACTAGGTGTCCATTACTTTTCCTATGAAATGAATTCGGCACCACTCCAGTCGCCCGGAGGCTTTATATGACTGAGTGTCCAATATCATCATATCAAAGGAATTTTGGCCCACTCCAGTCGCCCGGAGGCTTTTTATGACTGAGTGTCCAATATCATCCTTTGAAGGATCTTCTGCCAAATAATATGACAGGCTCAACGTCTTTAACTTTTAGACTTCTTCCGTTATGATTGGTGCCTAGATAGTTCTTTGGCGCTTACTTAAGAGTAGTAACAGTTTTCGCACGATCGGTGGATCTTACTCCCTCGTATGTGCGAACATACTTTACACACTTTAATAATTACACTTAAAAGAACGGATCTTCTTAAGTCGTTTACAAAATCCAATCTTTAAACGGAAAAGAAGATGAGATTAAACTTCTGATTTGTTAAAGTGTAAGGAATATAAATTATTTTCATATTCCTCCTTACTTTAATCCATTTTTAATCAGACATCATTTAATCTTTATTTTTGACAAGTAAGAAACATACTTATCATTTAATCTTTATTCTTGACAAGTAAGAAAAATACTTATCCCAATTTCGGATTCTGGCTCACTTCATTAGACTGAGTGTCCATTTCCTTCTCACCATTATTCGGTTCTTTTGTCTGGGACAGATATAGGCCTTCTGCTACAAGATAGAATAACATCTTCGATCTTCTCTCCTCTTGTCTCGGTTGACATCCTCGGGCTCTCGAGAGCGCTTGTTTCCACCAAATCTTGGTAGCGGTGACACCATGAACACGTTCATCATCATCACTCTCTTCTACCGTAAAAACCATTTCCATATCCGATTTGGTCACACAATTTTTGACCGACATCTTTCGAATACTAATAGTAATACAATACAATATTGTCTTAAGATGTTGGGAGATTTTGCTCTATGGTACTTTATAAAGCAGTACGGGAAGTATATAACTATTACAAGTATTCAAAAGGATAAACTGAGATTCAATAATTCAACATGAAATCTGAAAATTACAATTGTTACACAAGAAAAACTGAAAATTCCGGTTTTGTAGAAGACGGAAAGATAGAAACTGTTTTTGCTGAGTCGAGTGTGGCACTCTGTCCTTAAGACAATATTGCCCCGTATGTATCCTTTATACGTCCTGGACAATTTGTCTCCCAAGATAAAACAGCAATGGAACCCTTGAGCAAAGGAAACTCAAGAGCTACCGTGAAGAATATTGAATAACGAAATGATGCTTGGAAGTTGTAGGAAGAAGATTTTTTCTGGTTGTGTATTTTCGTGCATATCAAGTGTGCTCAACAATGGTGTAAGGGGTGTTTATATAGGTGAGGAATGGGCTGAAAAACTGCCTCCATAATAGCCAAATAATGGCCATTATGGAGGTAGTAAAGCCACCAACATAAATGGTGAAAGACCAACGGATTTGGCCATTATAGGAGGAGTAATTCAGCCAAAATAAATGGCTGAATTGAGTGCTTGGCAACTCGCTTTGACCGTCCGGATATTCTCGGAAACTTGAGGGACCAAACTGCACATCTTGAAACTTCAGGGACCAAACTGTACATCTGAAACTCCTCGCAAAGTTTTCTGGCCCAAAAAGATAATATCAGAAGACCCACAGCCCACAGCCCACAGCCCACGACCCACGACCCGTGACCCGAGAACCCGGAACCCGGAACTCGGAACCGGAACCGGACCGGACGGGACGGGCGGGCGGCGGCGGCGCGCGTGTGGTCTTTCCTCGAACCGAAGCACATCTAGGTCCTCCCTCCTTTAAACACATGGGATACCCCTTGGGGTCCCAAACCCCAAACCAATTTTGAATCTTATATACACAACACTTCTTTCTTCCTCTACCGATGAGGGAGAATTACACACAATACCACACTTTCCATGCTTCAAACACCTTACTTCGTGAACCAATATCTCTTTCATTTCTCAATGAAATTTGACGATTCTTGGCCCTACGGTTATCTACGTACTTAGTAGATCATGCATGTGTGAAGAACCGGATTCTCCAACATACGTTACACTAGTGTTTAAGCCGTTAAAGTTGGTCGGTCGCAACTCCCGCCAAAGGCAAATTTCCAACAACCGACACATTGTAGGCAAACTCAATTACCTCACCCGCACCAGGCCAGACCTTTGTTTTGCGGTTCTTATTCTTAGTCAATTCATGAAAAAAATCACACTTTCTCACTACACTGCTGCCCTACGAGTCCTCCTATATCTCAACTGAAGGGTGTCAAATGCTATTGTCTATGACCTGTTCTGATTCTCTAACATTATCTCCAGCATCTAGTCTCATACATTGATTTATAATAGAAGGCGTAAACATATAGACCTTGTTGTAGAGATATACCTTCCCAAATTTCTTTGAGGAGGTCTTCTCTCTATATATCAACATACAGTCCTTTTTCAGTGACAGATCCTAGGAGTTGTCTGTCCTTTAAGAATTCTACCAGTCCATATTCAGTATAAGAGACAATATCAATTACTTTCTCAGGCCTGATTACTCTATTCTTGTAACTGTCCCACATATCATAGTTAGTTTTAGAATAGAATTTATTTGAGTAAGCAGAAACGTCAAAGTCTGAATTGGTGGATTCGGTCCTGCTGGAGGATGTTGTTGTATGTGTCTCTGCAGATGTTGGCTGAAATGTAGCCTGAGATGTTGTGGCATCAGTGGCAACATTTGGAGCAGCACTCAACTTTGCAGGTCTGGGAACTCCCTTTGGAAAGAATTGTTTTAAAGGAGTGTAGTCTGGAATTTCCCTTTCTTGAGGCACATTTGGTTGCACTGAAGCAGATGGTTCTTCTTCACTCTCCTCTGTTGAAAGCACATAGTATGTATCTTCACTTGCACTGCTCGAATAAGAGGGTATAGATGTTTCATATCTAGACCTTTTGTTACTCGGTCCTTCTTGAACTATTTTCTCAAAAACTCTACTCGATCGACGGGTAGGGAAGATAGAAGACCTTGGCCTTTTACCCAAAGATAAAAAATCATCAGTTTTATCAATATCTATAGGGTTATTATTATATCCAGGATAGCTAATATCTAAAGGTTCATCAAAACCTTTGAATACTATTGTTGTACATGGGTTTTCTGGGAGATTGGAGGAAGAGAATGGTTGTTCTGTTTGTTGGGGTTCATTATGCTCGGAAGCCTCCGTATTCATTGGAGGGCTTGTGCTCATTGGAGTGTTGTAATGGATGTTGGATGACATTTGTTCTGACATTGGTGATATTTCCATTGGTGAAAATTTGGGAGAGAGTTTTGAGAAGTTAGGGTTTCTGATAGAGATTGGAGTTTGGTTTGGTGATTCCATCGGTTAGGTAGGTAGATGTATACCCGATGTGATTTTCCCTCCCTTTTTTATGGGAAAATCGGAAATGATAAAATAATAGCAAATGAGAGGAATATTTATATACATGACAAACTTTTTCTTAGCAACAAGAATCCCTTAGTTTTAGGTGTTTCAATTTTACACAATAACTTACACCTAAAATATTGGGATAAAAAATAAACATCACGGTAGGAATAAAATTTAATCTATCATTTTAAATTTTGAAATTCCTATAAACAAGACACATATTATGGAGTAAGATCTGATATTTCAAAGATCAGATAAGAACAACATCCCAACACATATCACATTCTGAAAATGTCAACAGCAATGTTAGCAACATTTTGGACGACACAAGTAATTTGATCCCACAAGAATTTTCATATTTGGCAACAAACCAAGACACGTTTTATATGCACTTTATGAGTTTGACCACTTGATCAATGTAACATTTTCCCATTGTGTCCTTGGTCTAATCATACAACACGTATAAAAGAATTTTTCGTGTAAAAAATGAGAATACTTTTATGGTATTCTCATATCTCTTTTGAAGCACTCGATACTCCTATAGAATAGAAACAGGGTTTAGGGTTCGATATCTTTTCACGGGCTTTGGCCATTTTTCACAGTTGCCAAATATTTGTAAAGGCTTTTCCTTTTATTTGATGTGTGTGTGTGTGTGTATATATATATATATATATATATATATATATATATATATATATCATCGCAGAGAACGGTATCACTTTGATAACATATTCTTATTGAAGGATCATGATTGTGTGACCAAAAGTTATGCACCATACAACAACAATAATCAGTTAGTGATATAACATAGGTAAATGTCACCCGAAATGTTAGACAATATTTCAGTCGACATTCACCAAAAATGCCTTTTTAGATATTACAAAGACCAAGAGATTTCTTTAAACTATAAAATCTCTCATGGCCCAGCATTTGTAAAAATATCAGTTAGTTGATGAAGAGTGTCAACATGTTCAATTTGAACTAGCTATTTTTCGACTAAATCTCTTAAAAAGTGATGTCCAATATCAATATGTTTTGTACGTGAGTGTTGAACTGGATTTTTGGAAATATTTATAGCACTCAAATTATCAAAGTACAAAATCAAAATGTTACTAGTAAATCCATAGTCATCTAACATGTGTCGTAGCCATATTAATTGAGAGCAACAACTTTCAGCTGCTACATATTCAGATTCAGCAGTTGAAAGTGACACACAGTTTTGTTTACGACTATACCATTTAACAAGGTTATTGCCAAAATAAAAACATCATCCACTTATACTTTTTCTATCATCCACGTCTTTAGCCCACCCCGAGTCAATAAATCCTATTAAATTAGGATTAGTGCCTTTGGAATACAAGATTCCCAACTCACATGTGCCAGCAACATATCGAATAATACGTTTCACGGTATTTAAGTGGATATTTTGGGACATGCTTGAAAACGTGCACAAACACAAACACTAAACATAATATATGGGCGACTAGCAGTAAGATAAAGAAGGCTATCATAGATCGATATAATGTTGGGTCGACATTTTCACCAATATTATCCTTACATACCTTCTGCGATGAACTCATTGGCGTTTTCATCTGTTTAGCGTTCTCCAAACCAAATCTTTTAACTAGATTCTTGGCATATTTACTCTATGAGATGAAAATTCCATCTTCACTTTGATTTATCTGCAAGCCAAAGAAAAAAGTTAATTCTCCAATCATGCTCATTTTAAATGTCGATGACATAGCTTCAACAAATGAATTTAGGTACGACTGTGAAGTCGATCCAAAGACTATGTCATCCATATATATTTGAGCAATTATAATATCTACACAATGTCGTTTAATAAATAAAGTACGATAAGCTTTTACACATATTGTGGATGGTAAGGATCTTCAAATCCTTTTGGTTGTTCAACATATATCTCCTTGTCTAGATAACCATTTAAGAAGACACCTTTTACATCCATTTGGTGTAAAGTAGTTTTCAGACAATAAGAAATAACAAGTAAAAGTCTAATCGACTCGATTCTAGCTACAGGTGCGAAGGTTTTATCAAAATCAATTCCTTCAACCTAAGTATAACCTTGTGCAACTAGACATGCTTTGTTTCTAACAACTGTTATCGATTCGTCTGATTTATTTTTAAAAATACACTTAGTTTCAATTACATTTGTATTATTTGGACGTGGAACTAAGTCTCAGACTTCATTTCGAGAAAATTGTTCAAGCTCTTCTTGCATTGCTTGTATCCAGAAATTATCTTTAAGTGCTTCTACAAAATTCTTTGGTTCTAATGTAGATATAAAACAGGAAAAAATAACCTCTTGGTATATGGTTGACATACACACATACCTTACCATTTCTCTATAGTAGAGTGGTTATTTGCCTCTTGTTCTAATTTCTTCAAAAACTCCCCCTATCACTTGGCCCGTTGGATGATTCTTCCTAATCCTTGATAAGGGGTCCCTACGAACATGGTCTAACGATTCAACACTCTACTATTCATATGTGACCTCTGTGGTCTCTATTGCTGTTTCGAATGTTGCTTCAGGTGTGGCAACATCCGATTCTTCTACGATCTGTCGACTTTCCATTGTATCTATAATGTTATTTTCAATAGTTTTTCCTGAAACATAAGAAAGATCATCAAAGATAACATTTACAGACTCTTGTACAGTTTTGGATCTCAGATTGTATACTCGATAATCATGACTATTCTGTGAATAGCTAACAAAAATTCATTTATCACTCTTAGAGTCAAATTTTGCCAAATGATCACTGTCATTTAAAATATAACAAATACACAAAAAAAGTAACGTAAGTTTGGTTTCTTTCCATTTATAATCTCATAGGGTGTCATCTGTGTTCCTAACCTTAAATAGACTCTATTAGCGATGTGATTAACAGTATTCAAAGCTTCTGCCCATAAACGTATTGACAAATGTTTAGAACTAGGGCTGGCCAGTGGGTCGGGTCGGACCGATCCCGACCTGACCCCGCCCCGGTCCCTCCTCTAACCCTCCCCCAACCCCCCTTAATATTTATTTTAACCCTTAAGTTAATATGTTTACACTTTAACCCAATTTTTCAACTATGAATACCTCATTTTCTCTTCATCTTTCTCACAAATCTTCCAACAATCTCTCAATTTATCTCTACAATTCTACATTGCCTACTAAATATTATATTTTTTGCTCATTTATATCAAAGTTAAAAAATTGGGACTGAAGTTGGCAACTAGCTTGAGGATCATCCATCGAGCAAATTTTTAATTTTCAACCTCGATTACAAGTCGACATTACGTCGGCGTTTGGTACCTTCGTTCCTTCTTTAAATTATTATTGTTACTTTATCTTAATTATCACACTTAATTTCATTATCTTTAATAATTTATTTGCATTAAAATGGAAGGATTAAGAGGTATGTTTAAGGGTAAGGGTGCTTCATCTAGTAGGGGTAACAAGGGCGGGGGTACTTCTTCTAGTCATTTTATTCCTCGGCAGGATGATTTGATTGATTACACTCATATAGATGAAACTGAATTTTTTAATGATATACCATTAGACGGTGAGATATATTCTGCAACTCAACCAGACTTTAATTTAGAAGATAATCTAGATAACACACCCACTAATCTAGATGACACACCCACTAATCTAGATGACACACCCACTAGTGCATCTCAAACTGAAACTGGAATGCCTCATATTCCCCCTAGTATGAGACGAGGCCTCACACAACGAAAATTAAAATCTGTTGCATGAGATTTTTTTGATAGGGATCAAGAGAATCAAGTAGTTAGATGCCAAATTTGTAAAAAATGTTTATAAATTTAAAATAGGAAAAGGTCAGGGTGGGACGGGAGGTTTATTGAGACATGTACAAAGTTTTCACAAAGCTAGGTGGGATGAATACGAAGCTACAAAGTCGGGTGCGCCAGTGCGCTCTTAGTCAGTTAGGGTTCATATAGTGTCCCGGACCAAGTACAAGGTCAAATTAACCCGACGACGGGGGAAATTATAGGCCCTAAATACGATAAACATAGAGATAGGGAAGCAATAGCAAAATTAGTTGTTGTGGAGGGTTTGCCTTTTTCATTTACTTCCTCTCCTGGTTTTATTCATTATATTAGAGATATGTATAATCCTGCTTTTAACGGTTTTTCTAGATCAACTGTTAGGAGAGACGTTTTTAAATTTGCACATGAATATCAACAGTATTTACATTATTCATTATATCATTTTCCTGGCAAAGTATCTATCACATCTGATATAGGTCGTAGTACTAACGACCATGATTATTTAACTGTAACATGTCATTGGATAGATTATAAATGGTCTATGCAAAAACATATTTTAGCATATAGGTATATTGATGATAGGCACACTGAAAGTTTTATTGCAAAAAATATTCATCAAGTTTGCGAGTATTATGGAATAACTGATAAAATTATGACTATTACATTAGATAATGCATCTTCTAATAATTTGGTATTAGACTTTTAAAAGATCTTTTAACTCCATCTTTTCCTAATCATTTTCATATAAAATGTGTGTGCCATATTTATAACTTAGTTGTAAAAGATAGTCTATCACTTTTTGAAGACATTCTTAATAAAGTACAATTTGTTATAAACTTTATTGTCAACACACTCATGCAACACTAGTGATCCAGATTCTGAGATGAAATCCCGAGAGCTCTCTTGGTATTTTTACTTTCTGGTTCTGGATATTGATTCTCTGTAGTAGCCTCTCTATTTATAGTAGAGAGTCTTCCTTGAAAAGCCCATCGATCAGTTGTGGAGGTTGAGGGAAAGGTGGACTGCTGATGGGACTGGTTGGAGAAGATCAGGGAGTAATAATCTCAATAACTTTGGCTTGATCCTTACGACAAGCAACAACTTTTGATTTAGTCCTCACTTGTTTTTTACCAACTCCTTTTTACCTTGTCAAGTCATTTTTACCTCATAGTAATATTTACACAAATATTACTGCATCGCGTGAAGTAAGACAAAATCTGTTTAGAAAATGTTAGTCCGAATGTTGTGCAACATTTGTCCCAACATACACACACATTCATATCAATACTTTAGGAGATATGTTGGGTCAAATGTTACAACACCAAATCCAACATTAACATCAACAATGACCCCAACAAAGGTATTTTATTGTCTTCTGAACCTTCTTTCAATATGGTTGCATTTTGTGACGCCGACTGGGCATCATGCAAAGATACGTGTAGATCCGTTAGAGGGTTTTACGTCACTCTGGGGGAGCCCCCATTTCATAGAAGTCGAAAAAACAAGTCTTTATATCTTTATCCTCCGCAGAAGCTGAGTATAGATCTATGCGTAAAGTAACAACAGAACTCACCTGGATAGTCCGCTTACTACATGACATGTCTGTTACATCTACTCTTCCAATCTCGCTTCTTTCCGATAGCCAAGAATCCATTCTTCCACGAAAGAACCAAACATGTCGAACTCGACTGTCATTTCGTTCAACAACAGTACCTTTCCGGTCTGATTAGCCTCTCATTTCATCCAACAGATCGACAAGGAAGACAACATTTATTTCTACTTTCAATGTGGCTTCATCACAACTGTTGATCACAAAAGCTCAAAACAAAATCTCAGCCCTTCGCTTAATACCAGATGAGAGTTTCCAAGAAGGTTCCTCCACGTGACCAGCACATGGAGGAATATAGTTTGTTAATCTTGTTACATTGTTGTGCAAATGATTGAAGGACACCTGTATAGTAGCTTTTCTCATTTTTTATTTAATTCTGTATATATATATATATATATATATATATATATATCATTCTACAAGAAGAATAAAACAAAGAGAAAATTTGTTACATCAGTCTTCTTAAATTCTTTCACATAACCGAATCAAAATTCAAGGGGCTTTTAGGCTGAGACAAGATTTTAACCTTATGAATTCTAAAATAAAATAACGATATTAATTATTAGTCACTAAGTTTTAAATTTATTATTTGCACAATAATATTTAGTAAATTTTTTAATACAAATATAGATCTAAACTAAAATTATTTGATTCTGCTCAATTCATATACCTATTCTTCTAGCTCCGTCCTCAAAGATGCGTACGATATTTTTCAACATAAAAAGTCCTTATGCTACCATAGGTTGAATATGCATTGAGCATAAGTGTAAAAGTTATTTATAATTTCAAAGTCATAAAGAAGTTATATATAAGTTTTTATTATGATAAACATTACTATAATAAACATTACTAACAAGTAATTCGATGATAAATGATACTTCATCCGTCTCAATTTATGTAGTATTATTTAACTTGACACAGAGTTTAAGAAAGAAATGAAGACTTTGAAATTTGTGGTCCAAAAATAAGTCTTAGATACTTGTGTGGCTATAAATTATTTCATAAAATTAAAGTTTTTAAATATAGAAACGTGACATTTTTTTTTAATAAACTAAAAATAAAATTGTGTCACATAAATTGAAGCAGAGGTACTAAACTACTATTACATAGTTAACTATCAGATAGTAGATGGATAGGCCTCTTATTGTAGCAATATGATTTTTATTTCGCTTCCCATCAAAGCAGTGCATTCAGCATTGTTTTTCCGTTCCATGAATGTTCCCGATGTACTGTATAGTAGGGGAAAACAAAGTAGGGGGGAAAATGGCAGCAAGAACAATGCATAGAAAACCAATGATAACCCCAGGGGTGTTGTGGCAATGGATTAGATCTTTTCTTTAGAAATTCTAATAATGTAATTCAAAATATTATAAGTATTAAATTATTTTATATAAAGAAGACTTTTATCATATAAAAGGAATCAATAAATAATTTTTGGTGTATGAATAAAAGTCCCCCCCCCCCCTTAATATTAACTTAGATATATGAAGTTTAAGCCTGTGAATGGAAAAAATTCTCATAGTAAACTTGATAAATAACCGTGATATACAACCGTGTATATCACAGGCAGAATGGTTGAAATCAGTTGGTTCCACACGTGATATACACGGTGTATACATACCGTATATATCACGGTTTAGGGGGTCTTGTTTAGGTAAGGTTTTGTTGTAATTAAATTAGAATTGTACACTTACCATAATTGTATAATTATTGTACAAATAGAATAAGGTTTTAGGAGTAGAATAGAAATATGATTTTCCTATTATGGAAATGGTAAATTGTATATATATACTCTTTCATTAATGGAAATAATCAAGGGATTATATTCTTTTATGGTATCAAAAGTCTAGGTTTTATATTTTCTCTCCAAATTTTCGTCCTACAAGCATCGGTTTCCGAGACCTTCTTCTCGGTTTTCGTGCCCGATATTGCCATCTCTCTTCCCAAATTTCGTTCAAATCCCTTCATCATGTCGTTCATTGCTGTTATGACTAAGAACACGTTTCACCCTGCCCTTACTGTTTCTAACATCAAGAATCACAGCCATATCATTCTTGAAATAGAAAACGTCCAATACGCGACGTGGGCCGAACTGTTCAAAGTTCACGCACGCTCGCATCAAGTTCTCTATCACATTATCCCCGGGTCTCCTACGGATACGGGGGTCCCTAAACCCGAGGATGATCCTCAATTATGGATGACTCTTGATGCTACCGTTATTCAGTGGATTTACTCCACTATATCTACTGACCTGTTGCAAACGATTATCGAACCAGACGCTATGGCGATGGATGCTTGGAATAGAGTGTGTGATATATTCCAAGATAATCAAAATTCTCGTGTTGTTGCCCTTGAGCAGGAATTCTCCCACGTCAATATGGAAGATTTTCCCAACATTTCAGTATACTGCAAAAGGTTGAAAGAATTGGCGGATCAACTCCGCAATGTTTGTGCGCCTGTTACCAACTATCGTCTTGTTCTTCAGATGGTTGCAGGCCTCTCTGAGGCCTATAGTGGTGTCGGTACGCTTCTTCGTCAGACTAGTCCTCTTTCGCAGTTTTATTAGGCATGTTCCATGCTTATGCTCGAAGAAGCCGATTTGGCTAAGAAGGCGGCCACTGGGGCCCCTTCTGTCGTCATGGTGATCGAGTCCAACTTTTCTCTATCTGTCTCCAACAATTCCGGCCAAAACCACAACAACGGTGGTGGCAAAAAGGGTCAGAATCGCAAAAATAATGGCAAAAACTGTGGCGAAAATCGAGGTGACTATAACGGGGGTGGCAGTGGGTCTCAAGCCAACTGGCCACAGCCCTGGGGCCCATGGTCGTGGGAACTAGGCCAGTGGGCCTGGGCCCAACATCCCCTATTACCCGTCATATGGTACCAACCCAAACTGGGCCCAGTTTCCGCCATCAAGAAGGCTCAGTTATTCATGCCCACAGTGGAACACGAGAGGCAATTCTGGGCAGGGCCAGCAAGCCGACGTGCTCGGGTCTCAGCCCCACCAGGCCCATTAAGCAGCGGGCCCCACCCCTACCGACATTGAAGCCGCTATGCACACACTTGGATTAAATCCCCCAATACGGTCATAAAACTTTATCTCTCCCCTCCCCATACACCTCGTGTCTTGTAAAATGCCCTTCATGCCCTTATCTTAATTAAAAATTAGGTGTTTATCCATAAATTGACCACTGATAATTGGGTTTCTATTGATTTTGATCCTTTTGGATTTTCTGTGAAGGATTTCAAGATTGAGATTCCTCTCATAAGGTGTGATAGTAGGGGAGATCTTTATCCTATCACGCCCACATCCGATCTCTCGAGTCAAGCCTTGTCATCTACTTTTGCAGCTCTCGCTCCTTCCTTATGGCATGCAAGTTTGGATCACCCTGGGTCGTCTATTGTTTCTTCATTACATAAAAATAATTTTATTTCTTGTAAGAGTACACATAGTACTCCAATTTGTCAATCCTGTCCTTTAGGAAAATATGTTATATTACCATTTGTAGCCTATTCTTCTCGTACTTTAATGTCATTTGATATTATTCATAGCGATTTATGGACATCTCCCGTTTTAAGTTCTGTGGGCCATTGTTATTATGTTCTATTTTTTTATGATTATTCTAATTTTTATGGAATTTTCCGTTAGCGAAAAAATCACAAGTTTTTTCCACATTCTTAAAATTTAGAACATTCATCCGTACCAAATTCGACCGGGAAATAAAAAATATACAATGTGATAATGGCAAAAAATATGATAATGGGTTATTTCGGGATTTTTGTGACAATAATGGCATTGTTTTTCATTTTTCTTGTCCTCGTACGTCTTCACAAAATGGGAAAGCCGAAAGAAAAAATTCATACCATTAATAATATTGTCCGCACTTTATTAGTCAACGCATCCGTACCCCCTCCTTTTTGGCATCATGCTCTATGAATGACTACTTATCTTCTTAACATACTTTCTACCAAAGGATTGGCATATCCCCCCCCCTTCAAATCCTATATAATAAGAATCCTTCGTATTCTCTTCTTAGGGTCTTTGGGTGCTTATGTTTTCCACTATTTCCGTCAACTACAATTAACAAACTTCAAGTCTGTTCTATCCCTTGTGTGTTTTTGGGTTATCCGTCTAATAAAATCATCATTAGTCGCCATGTTCTTTTTTTGAAACCTAATTTCTGTTTGCTAAAGTGAGTAGTCCCGGGCCTAGTTTGTATAATTTTTTGGATGCCGCCGTCTCCCTGTATATTATCCACCATTTTCGGACTTACCTTCCACCCAAATTCCGCCAGCGGGCCCATTGCCCGTTGGACCTCCTGCCACTGTTTTGGGTCCATAAATTGGGCCAAATATTCAGCCCACTTCTGCCCTCCACTCTCGGGTCCAATCCTTGTTTCAATTTCCCGTGTTGGGCCAGCAGGCCCGTCCGTCACCCTTCCACCTTTCACCCTATTCTCCCTCGAGTTACAGACGGTCGCTCGTAGTCAATGGGGCATTTTTAAACCAAAAAGATATTTTAATCTAAATTCTAATGTTCTTAAATTCCTCCTACCTTGTAACCCTGTGTCTGCATTAAATGACCTGAATTGAAAATTGGCTATGACCGACGAATATGATGCTCTTATTGCAAATAAGACGTGGGAGTTGGTACCCCGTCCTTCTGGTGTTAATATTATTCGGTCTATGTGAATTTTTACTCATAAGAATAATTTTGACGGTTCTTTTGCGAGGCATAATGCTCATCTTGTAGGTGATGGTAAGACTCAGCAGGTTGGCGTGGATTGTGGTAAGACGTTTAGTCCGGTGGTCAAACCGGCTACCATTCACACTGTTCTCAGTCTGGCTCTTTCAAAAGCATGGCTCATTCATCAGTTAGATGTGAAAAATGTTTTCTTACATGGTGATCTTAATGAGACTATTTGTATGCATCAGCCCTTGGGTTTTTGAGACCCCAAATATCCTCATCATGTCTGTTTATTGAAGAAGTCATTGTATGGGATTAAACATGCCCCACGGGCTTGGTATAAGAGATTTGCAGACTATGTTTCGTCTATTGGGTTTTCGCACAGCATGTTTGATAATTCATTGTTCATCATATCGTCGTGGTTCTTCCCTGGCTTATATTTTATTATATGTGGATGATATTGTTTTGACTGTCTCTACTGATGCTTTGCGCAAGTCTATCATGACCATGCTCAGTTCAGAGTTTGCCATGAAAGACTTGGGGGCCTTGAGTTACTTTTCGGGAATTGTTGTTTCTCGTCATGCCGGTGGATTGTTCTTATCACAACGGAAGTATGTCGCTGAGATTATTGAGCGCGCTGACATGTCCTAGTGCAAGTCTACTTCCACTCCCGTTGATACTAAACCCAAACTGGGTGCTGCGGCTAGCTCACCTTATGAGGATCTGACCCGCTATCATAGTCTTGCAGGAGCTCTTAAGTATCTTACTTTCACGAGACCAGATATTACGTATGTTGTACAGCAGGTGTGTTTGTTTATGCATGATCCCAGGGTTGAGCACATGTATGCGCTCAAACGCATTATTCGATACATCCAGGGAAGGTTTGACTATGGCTAACATTTATATCCTTCATCGACGTCTACACTTGTCTCGTATACAAATGCTGATTGGGGTGGTTGTCCAGATACCAGACGTTCAACGTCTGTCTATTGTATGTTTCTTGGTGATAACTTGGTCTCATGGTCTGCAAAGCGTCAATCTACATTATCACGCTCGAGTGCAGATGCTGAGTATCGAGGGGTGGCCAATGTGGTCTCTGAATCATGTTGGTTATGTAATATTCTTTTAGAGCTTGATTGTCCTATTCAGAAAGCTACCTTGGTTTATTGTGATAATGTTAGTGTCATCTACCTTTCTGGTAATCTTGTTCAACACCAGCGCACTAAACACATTGAGATGGATATTCACTTTGTTCGCGAAAAGGTAGCTCGTGGACAAGTATGCGTCTGCCATGTCCCTTCCAGGTATCAAATTGCAGACATCTTTACAAAGGGTCTTCCCTCGGTCCTTTTTGAAGATTTTAGGGACAGTCTCAGCGTACGAAGACCGCCTGCTATGACTGTGGGGTGTGATAAATACCCGTGATATACACAAAATATACACTGTGTATATCACGGGCAGAATGGTCGAAATCAGTTGGTTCCACCCGTGATATACACGGTGTATACATACCGTGTATATCACGGTTTAGGGTTTTTGTTTAGGTAAGGTTTTGTTGTAATTAAATTAGAATTGTACACTTACAATAATTGTATAATTATTGTACAAATAGAATAAGGTTTTAGGAGTAGAATAGGAATATGATTTTCCTATTATGAAAATTGTAAATTATATATATACTCTTTCATTAATGGAAATAATGAAGAGATTATATTCTTTCAAAACTCTTTTTCCTTTAATGAATATTGCGTAGTTTGAATTCGACTTAATCAAAATTGCGTAACAATATCAGATACGAACTAAAAATAAAAAAATAGTATTTTTAAGCAAATAAGATTCCTCTAAAGGCCCTCTAATGAAATATTAGAGATTTGTGTTCGAGCTATGCAGACAGAAAACCTCCCAATAGAAAGTGCTTACCCCCTAACAACCTCTGCTTGACGCAAACTTGAATTAACTGAAAGCAGATTCACTATTTAATATATGAATTCACGGAATCTTAATTTTTGTCTTAATATATACAAATATTTAATTATGATTTATTTATTATTTTATATTTATTTATCTCTCTGCTTTCTAGATAGATAAATAAGAAAAGTATTGTAGGAACCTATAGATTTTAAATTGTGCGTTCGAATTTAATTTTAAATAGTGTATAGTTAGACATGTGAGCTTTAGAGTAACCGATAAAGTTATTGTTATGTGATCAGAAGATTACGGGTTCAAGTTCGTGAAAATAGTCTTCTGCAGAAATGCAAGGTAAGACTATGTAAATTAGACCTTTGTATTCCTATTATTCTTCGAATCATGTGCATAACGTGAGTTTAGTGGATCGGGCCGCCATTTATAATGTATGGTTAGACAGAAAAAAGAAAAAGGAAGAGAAATCAATGATTGGGGGAAGAGTAAGAGAAGGAGAAGGGGGCCTCGTCACATGCAAATCACATGAAGAAGGAGCCTCGTACGGACCCCAGAAATGGGACGATAATGATTCATGAACTAACAATGTCAAATGTGGGAGACGAAGAGGGATTGTCGGAAGCAAGATCTATTTTTGGGCTTTGTGTTAACACGTGGGGACAGCTCGTACGCCACCTTTTCCTCGTCTTCTCCCGACATTATGTCGCTCATATAATAATTTAATACTACTACTAATCATTTCCTTTATGCATCTTTGGATATTTTAATGCTCAATATTGCCGAACCGAAGTGGTCTTCCATCCATCCTGTGTAGTATTTTTCCTTTTTATTCTGACTCAAAAATAATATATTTTTCATTTTGTAATATAATTTTAAATTTTATTTTTATTTTTAATAAGATATTTCTTCCGGATTAAAAAAATATTCACTTATCTATTTGCATATCTCTTAAAAATACTAACTTTTAGGCTAAAATAAATAACTTGACGAAAATGTCTCTAATTAAATAGATATTGAGATTTGGTCACCTAATATTAATAAGGACAAATCTGAAAAAGTAAAATTTATTATTTCTTAAATTGGTAAATAGACACTCTTTTTTAATAAAAAATACAAGCTAAATGAATATTTTTTTTATCCGAAGGTAGTAATTTATAATCAACTAAATATTTGTAACTTGTTTTAGATACAAGTTTCAAAAATATTTTTAAATTTTTTATAACATTATACCAATCAAACATCATTATGTAAGGTGAGATAGATGGTGTGGTGGAGTATTAAGCGTCCCATCATTTCTTGACTAAATAAATATGTTGAATTCGAGCGATTTTTACTCGCTAGTGTTTTACCGTAAAGTAAAATCTTTTAACATAATTTTTAATTAGTCAAGTCTCAAAGAGGATATCGAACGTTCAGTAAAAATAAAAATTTAAAGCAGACACTATTAAGAAAATATATTCATAATTCAAAAGTTTTACCTAACTCTATTAATTTATTATAGTTAAGTAATTAATTAAATTAATACTAATAAATATAAAACATATGTTATAAATTGTTCCTTTTTTTACTAAATATTGCATGAGAGTAATTCTTTTGATACTATTGTAGGCCAATTATTGTATCTTTACTTTGTTAAAAAGGAGTAGTAGAAAAGAATCTATCAGGTGGCGTAGGCAATAATTGTTTTTGCAATATGGTCCATCTTTCCCAATAATAGTATGATTTAGCTGGATTCTTGTTGACTGTTATTTTGGTCCCACGTCTCTAATTGCTGATTAGGGTTTGCTGACCTGTGAGGTGTGATCTTCTTGCTAGTACTTACTCTCACCGGATAAAAAAAATTATTTAACCTTTAGTTTTAAAATTAAAAAGAATATTTACTTATCAAATTTAAAAAATAATTAATTTTATTTTTTAAAATTTGTCATTTTTAAATGTTAGGTGATTAAATTTTAATATTTATTTAATTATGAATATTTTAGTCAATTATCTATTTTTATCTAGAAATTGATATTTTTTTAAGAGTGTTCAAATGGCTAAATGAACATAATTTTTTTTATCGGAATGGAGTATTTAATAAGTCCATGCCGAGTGGACCACACTTTTATTCCATTGGACATTTCTGTTTTATTATTATCAGCCTTATTATTATTGTCATCATTCTTCAAGAGAAACTTTGATAATATATTTTTTTTGAGAAATAGAGGGTTTAAACTTTTATGACACCAATTCAAGATCAACCATATAAGAACATTTAGTTGCATTACTACTATGAATAAGAGAATGGAGGAGCTTCTGGCCAATGTGAATTGACGGAAATGCCCTCAGATTCCCACTTATACAATTTGGGTCAATATAGCATTTACGTAATTTAAATGAGTTAGAGCAGTTTCATAACTTCATTGGATGAATCATGAAATATTGGGCTCAAAACTTCTGACATAATTTTGAAGACACGTGTACAAATCTGGGCCCACTTAAATTTCACATTGCACACTTAATTACATGTTTCAGATACAACTTTTCACATTGCAAATTAATTGATTTAACTTTAGCATATGTATTTTTTAAATGTTATAAAAATAAATAGTAAAGGTTTTTTTTGGGTGTAAACAAACGAAATACATTCTTATAAATTAAAATTGATCTTTCTTTTTATTATTTTAAATGAAATATGATCTAAGTTTAACATTCCCATAATCTATAAATCACGGTGGAGTTCAATTTTAAAGTTTAAAACATTCTTACTATCATCTTCCGAATGTTTAGGAGTTGTTTTATACTCTAAATTATTCTGGGATTACAATCTTGAGATTATAATCCTAAAACTAATTTATTCTATCTCAAAGTGAGATAAAATTATCCCAAATTTGTTGAGATATCCCACCTTATCCCACGTACCAAACGATCCTTAAAATTTAAACCAATGACAAATTTTCATGAGTATATGGCTACATCATAAGACATGCTAATTTAATTCAAAATATGCTATTTTGGGGACACAAGCTTTAATTTTTTTTTTACTATTAGCTTAATTTCCAGTGAAAGCATTAGTGATTAAATCAATTTTTGTTTGAAAACTTTTTAAAATTTTATTCTGTTATTTTGTTACTATTGATATTTTTGTTACTCCATGAATAGCTTAATAACATTTGATTTATTATTTAGAAATCAATAATATAGATTAAAAAATTACTAGAAAACATTCACTGAAAATTATTGATGTACTTTGACTTGACCAAGCTTTTTAATCATCGCTATTTATAATATTCTTTTGATAGACACGATTACATTTTTTGTTAAATGATGCTATTACGCATACTATGATAGGTATTATTACGGTTTATCCTTTCAAAAATGTTGGGCTCATGCGCAGCACGGGCTAATCACCCCTAGTAGATAGGATATGTAACCGAATATGTTTTCATTATTGTTGATACATTTAGGATGAATATCCAATTTTAACATTGAATTAGAAAAAGAGTCATCCCAATTTTTTATCAATGATCAATATTAGACTCACATATTATTTTGTCTATACTTTAAGAGCATCAGCTTTATTGCCCATGAAAATTATTGTGCAATAAAAAAGAAGGTGATGAATTGTCTTTGTGATTTGATATGTGAAGGAGTAATAATGCTTAGTAACTTACTTAATAAAATGCATAGGCTTTGCATATATAAAATTATTTATAGGAATCATAGACTCATCATCAAATTAAATACTTAATTATGTGAGAGGTATAAAAATTAAGGAAACACAAATGATTAGGTCATGTTTATCGGCTCCTTGTTGAACTTCACGTGGACAACTCTCCCATAATTGTAAAAATTCCAAAAGCAAAAGGGCTATCATTAACTACTACTAGGGTTTGATCAAAGTTTCAACATGCATACAACACGCCAGGATTTTAGGATATCACCCACTCATTTTGTTTAAGAAATTAGTCTAAACTATAGGAGTAATATTTAAAGGAAAATGAATGTATATTCAATGGCCTTAATTTCTATTTCTAGCAAAAAATGAGTCTCTTTCTTGGAAATTTCCATTCGTGTGGTCAATGTTAAACAAGCATATTGCTCTTTAAGTAGTCTCAAATTCTTCCTGAACCCATCTTAAGATGTTAATTTATTATCGATTATTAAAATTTAAAGGGGTATATTGAACTCTACGCAGAAGCTTGAGTACTAGGTGAACTGAAAGAAGTTCCTTTTTTTGTTTGTTTGAAAAAGATGGGAGTATATAATTTGAATTTCACCTGAAATAGGAATGTTGACTTTATTTAACTAGGAAGTTAATAATCGAAATTACATGTGGTTAGGGAGATTTGTGAAAAAACGATACCCCCCTTTGTGCTACTAAAAGTCTAAAACACTAGGATTTTTTTGCTTAACATAGTAAAATTAATTCAAAAGTAGTTTTTTAGAACTAAAATGTTCGTGTAACTATAAAATTTGTCATTAATTAAAGAAGAATAAGAAGTTTAAATTATTAACAAACTCAGAAAAAAAATCATTCATCTTAAAACAAACTAAAAATAAATAGAATAAAGTAAATTGGAATGGAGGAAACTATTTTTGTTTCGATCAGGAAAAATCAATTCAAACCTCAAATTTCTAATTAAAATAAAGTAATTAATAGGTTAATATTAGATTACTAGAACAAAATATTACTCGAACGGAATTAAAATTAGACAGTACTCAATTAAAGTTAGATTAATGGTTAAAATTTCAATTGTAATTGTTTTTTCATCTTTATTTCTCCTCCTTTTATTCAACAAGTGATGAACTCTCATTCAAAAACAAAAGAAAATCCGATAAAAGAAAAAGAAAATAAAAAAGGGAATTGTGATTGAATATCACGCGCGAGAAGATGAAGTGAGAAGGATAAGATTAAAATTAAACAGAGGGGAGTTCAAATGATTGTAGGTAGAATGGTGTGGGGTAATGGGGGACAAGAGGACACACGCAAGCTGTATGGCTAGTGGGACCCTTTGAATTTGTTTGGTTTTTCTTTTGAAGTCATTTGAAATGAGGTGAATACGTGAGATCACGTGTCTAACAGCACGACATGGTTGGGGTGGTGTTTACTTTCTAACACCATTATTCTTTGTGAGGGGGAAAGTCCAAATCCCCCACTTGTACCTGAGGTTCTTTGGCCATGTGGGATGTTAATCGAGGGATATGCGCGAGTGATAGTCCTGCAAGGGAGAGGACCAACGGGACACGAACCCAGCAACAGCCCTTGCAATATTTCAACAAAGATTGTCACCATACGGATTCGAACCCACGACGTCGGAGTGGTTGTACCCCAATCACATTGCCACTTATCAACTCGCTTGTGCCCCTGGGGCTTCAACACCCTTATTCTCATTTGTCGTGAGTATATGCATTCTAAGTCTCGATTAATTTGAATTCACATTCATAATATTTATTTAAGGTTCGAACATAAGATCTTAATTTAACTAAGGATAAAAGTACCTATATATGCTATCACAAATCTTGGTGATTTGGTTTAAGTTATGACCATGTTTGATTGGTTCAGATTAAAGTTATCCAATCATAGAATTGGATCATGATTATTTATTTTACATTTTATAAGGATAGAAGATCTTATGATTATGGTATAAATTTAACTTTTGATTTTCAATACCCTCAGCTAAACATATATTGGAATAACCAACTTAATCCTCCAACTAAACAGCTCGTTGAGAGTTAAAATGAGAATATAATTAAGTGATAAATATTTATATGAAATATATAAAGTTGATCAAAAATTATGTTCATCAAAACTTAAGCAAATGAAAAATAGCATGTAATGTTCTTGCCTCGGATTGTAATTTGAACATGTGACCCATATAGTCTCATTTCATTTTATTGACTAGTAGACCATATCTAAGATGGTTTAATTTATGACAGATGAACAATATGATTACTTTAAAGGTATTTACTTTTTCTCATTAATTCATGTTTTAAATGATACTATTTGTCAAAGTTTAAATAAATTTAGTGAATGTATCGAGTTAGTTCAACTTAACTAATTTTATAACATTCCTTCTAAGCAAAATTAGAAAATAGTAAGCCACTAAATAAGTTGACTATATACTTGATTCAATTATTTATGGAGTGAAATGTCTATCTCTTGATAGAACATTTAGTTTTCGCTTCATTGGCCACATCCATCTCATGTAGAGGTCCTAATGACCTTTGTTCTACAAACTCATGAGTATGTAAAAAAAATTTGAAAGAGACTTTTTAGCAAACTCTCATATGGTTATTATTATGGAATATTCTCCGTATATTTTATAATTATGATAAATGTATATTTAAGGTAACTTAGTATTCTAATTGTATTAGAAATCAACCTTTATAAGGTAAGTTAGGATTCGTACCATATTAGGAATCAACCTTGTACAGCTATATATATTGTGAATAATGAAAGGAATACCTAAGCGAAATTATTCTATCTTTCAGTTACAAACATTCGATGTAGACATATTAAGTAACGGACTCTAGTAGCCTTACTATGCACAATTATTGGTCGCAGATAAACTCTTTATTGCCCCATCAATTTTATTAGTTCACTTACTAGTACCAGTAAATGGTACTACATAGTATCTCACCACAATTATTTGAAGTGTACTCTTCAATTTTTTCAGCATTTATTGTGAGTTTGAATCATGAATATAAAATCTTCTTTAATAGAAAGTGCTTTATTTCGATTCCAAAACGAATATCGAACAATCGGTGAAACAAAAAAAATAGTAGTATCTGTTGGAAATTAGCCTTTGGCAGGAGTTGCGACCGACCAACTTTAACGACTTAAACACTAGTGTTACGTATGTTGGAGAATCCGGTTCTTCACACATGCATGATCTACTAAGTACGTAGATAACCGTAGGGCCAAGAATCGTCAAATTTCATTGAGAAATGAAAGAGATATTGGTTCACGAAGTGAGGTGTTTGAAGCATGGAAAAGTGTGGTATTGTGTTCAATTCTCCCTCATCGGTAGAGGAAGAAAGAATTGTTGTGTATATAAGACTCGAAATTGGTTTGGGGTTTGGAACCCCAAGGGGTATCCCATGTGTTTAAAGGAGGGAGGACCTAGATGTGCTTCGGTTCGAGGAAAGACCACACGCGCACCGCCGCCGCCCGGTCCGGTTCCGAGTTTCTGGTCCTCGGGTAATATTTCAGATCTACAGAACTCAGGGATTCTAGATGTTGAACCGAGACGGAGCAAAGAAGGGGACAAAGACTTGTTCCAGTCCTTCTAGCTTGTATGGTTGAGAATGAACCATGGACAATTAACAAATAATTGTCATCTCCAAAAGCGCTGCTTTGGAAAGAAGCTACAAAGAGAGAAATTGTTTTCCTCATATAGAACCATACTTGCGTAATAGTTGATCTTCCTCCGGGAAAAGAACCTTTGGGTTGTGGAAAAGGATACTCAAAAGTGAGTACAAAGTAGATGGATCTACTGACGAGTTCAAAGCCTCGGCTACTTGTACATGTGCTCCCCTGGGAGTAGCTTAACATCATGGGCCATTGCAGTCTTGCGTGGCATGAATGTTGAAACAGCCTTCCCAACCGGAGAGTTGGAAGAAGAGAATCAGAGTTGGTTTTCTGGACTGTTGGGCTTCTTCCTGAACTTTCATCTTGGTCCCTGAAATGTTTACATTTTGGTCCTGAAAGTTTCAGATAAAACAGAAACAATGAATCTGACCACAGAAACATTGACTCTGAAGTTAGAAAGCCAACAGTTGGAGAATCAACCGTCTGAAAGTAAAAGTCGTATTGAAACAAAGTCTCGATATGAAAGATATGGGTATCACAGATGACATCTTAGGAATTGGATTTCTAAGACATCTAACGGATTGGTCGATAGTTGACAGTCTCGTTGAAGCCACCAATGGATATGAATCATAGAACTGATTGGAATCATAGTGCACCCATAGACAAGGAGCGATATGCACCGGTCGTGTGTAGTTCAATGTATTGTACACACTACAATCGACCTGGTATCGTCCTACAAACAGATCAGTTGAACTAAGGTTCACTGATGATCTTAAGACATGATCAATAGAAGGCGTTAAGTCGGATATGACGATATCCGAATTATTCGCTTATCTTCGATTATAGTATTCGGATGTCCAGCGGTTAGCGGGAGAACACAAGATGCAAACCGGACATCAGATCTGGAGAACACCAAAGCCACAAGTAAATGTGTATGGTGGGTCTTGGAAAATCCTCTAAGCAAACTTGCATCGACCGATTCATGATGGTATCGGAGTTTATCGCTTTATACAAAGCATGAAAGAAGTTGAGTAACTTCACGACTCATTAGAGGACGTCCCTTATTGGGAGAAACCCGTGTCTTCGACGCTTATATACGTGGCTAGCCGGTCGGCTTCAGGAAGGACACGGATGACGGCGTCTGGACATATCTGTCAGGATCTGTCGGAGATATAAGACCGTATGGCAGTTGATCATCACAGGTGTCACTTCCTTATTTACTAACTAAGGGGATACCCGAAGATCAAGTGTTCTGCCTGTCTAGGGGAATGGCCTTAAAACCCAAAATATACGGACCAATACAGTGGTAACCCAACCTTACTAACTGGAGATCCCAGTAATTTGGTTCAATGGGAAAACTAAGTTGTAAAGGTTCAGTTGATCGCTTCAATGGAAGCATGAGCACTTCGGATAGTGATTTCTGAAAAGAAACACCAAATCCAAAGTCATTCCCGCGATAGACGTTAAGTGCTATCTGCAGTATGGGTAAAGGTTAAGTTTTCAAAACCTGTAATGATCCTCAACAGTTGAGGTTAGGTCTTTGGGAAACTTTTAATGGTTCCTAACACTTGTGAAGTGGGGTATAGCAGGATACCTTGTAGGAGACCACATATTAAGTGCGAGGACGGGCCGCCTCAAATGAACGCACTTAAGAATCCAAGACGTTGTCCATGGCCAAAACGGACAAAACATTACGAAGAAGAGAGTAAGGGAATTTGTTGTGTTGGTACCATTGACTTGGCTTACACTAAACACTGAAGGTTCAAGATATCACGTTCACCGCGCAGTAAGTAAGTCCGATGGTACTTAAGTATGGAAGGTTCAAACCTGAAGCTACCTCTCCTTATGCAACATTGGTCCGCTGAAATATTGCTGGAAATGAAAAGACACCATGTGAGTGCGCCAAAATGTCTTTCAAGAGGGGATTGTTGGAAATTAGCCTTTGGCGGGAGTTGCGACCGATCAACTTTAACGGCTTAAACACTAGTGTTACGTATGTTGGAGATTCCGGTTCTTCACACATGCATGATCTACTAAGTACGTAGATAACCGTAGGGCCAAGAATCGTCAAATTTCATTGAGAAATGAAAGAGATATTGGTTCACGAAGTGAGGTGTTTGAAGCATGGAAAAGTGTGGTATTGTGTTCAATTCTCCCTCATCGGTAGAGGAAGAAAGAATTGTTGTGTATATAAGACTCGAAATTGGTTTGGGGTTTGGGACCCCAAGGGGTATCCCATGTGTTTAAAGGAGGGAGGACCCTAGATGTACTTCGGTTCGAGGAAAGACCACACGCGCGCCGCCGCCGCCGCCCGCCCGGTCTGGTTCCGGGTTCTCGGGTCACGGGTCGTGGGCTGTGGGTCTTCTGATATTATCTTTTTGGGCCAGAAAACTTTGCCAGAAGTACAGTTTGATCCCAGAAGTTTCAGATGCACAGTTTGGACCAGAACTCTTTCAGATGTACAGTTTGATCCCTGAAGTTTCAAGATGTACAATTTGGTCCCTGAAGTTTCCAGAAAGTCAGAATTTGGACAATCGAAGCAGAAACGCCAAGCACTCAATTCAACCATTTATTTTGGCTGAATTACTCCTCCTATAAATGGCCAATCCGTTGGTCTTTCACCATTTATGTTGGTGACTTTACTACCTCCATAATGGCCATTATTTGGTTGTTATGGTTGCAGTTTTCAGTCCCTCCCTCACCTATATAAACACCCCCTTACACCATTGTTGAGGACTAACACTAACACTTGATATACATGAAAATACACAAGCAGAAATCTCTTCTTCCTACAACTTTCAAGCATCATTTCGTTACTCAATATTCTTCACGGTAGCACTTGAGTTTCCTTTGCTCAAGTGTTCCATTGCTGTTTTATCTTGGGAGACAAATTGTCCAGGACGTATAAAGGATACATACGGGGCAATATTGTCTTAAGGACAGAGTGTCACACTCGACTCAACAAAAACAGTTTCCAGTTTTTCTTGTTCAACAATTGTAATTTCAGATTTTTAGTTGAAATATTGAATTTTTGTTTATCCTTTCGAATACTTGTAATAGTAATGTACTTCCCGTACTGTATTATAAAGTACAACAGAGTAAAAACTCCCTAACAGTATCTCACTATAACTTTTTGTTATGAGCTGTATATCTTTAATATTGGCATCTCTAAATGAAGTTGCCTAATTATTAGTTAGTCCTATTTTGGGTTCAATCATTAGTTACCTTTTGCGTTTAAGTTAAAGATACTGACATTTTCTGGAATTCTATTTTGTTAGTAAAATTTAATTGAGTATATCAAGTTACTTATCATTTTTAACATTATAGTGCTTTTTAAAAAAAGAGTAATGTAATTTTTTTTAAAATGATCCAATTGTATAAATATAATTTATATAGTTAAGTGTATAGAATTCTAAATGCAAATTTAACTTCAAAATGATTGTTATAAATACTTTGAAACCTTTTCGTCATCCACATCACTAATTGACTCGTCGTAGCCTTGCGCACCAACATTGGTATAGGTTACGGGTTTCAATGATTCAGTGCGGTCGGTTGTTTGAGAAATTTATACCGTATCAATTTTTCGGTACTTTATTATATACAACTAAAATTAAATTTTTTAAAATCGCCCCATTAGATCAATTTTTCTTCAGTATTGATTCGGTTCGGTTAATTTTCAGCATTTTAATACAATACAAAAAAATAGTAGATGTTGAGAATTTAAAAGTGTTGGATAAAACAAACTGAAAATGCAATGTTATTGATGAACCATACAAATGCAACGGCACATAACTATAAAGACATTGGCGTTCAATTTATATTTAATATTTAAGCGTTAATTATGTACTTGAATGTTTCTAACTAATTTTACTATCAAGCCTTTGTAACTTACTTGAACGTAACCAGTAAAGTGTATGTTACATGGAGTGACATATTTTACGTAGTATTTGTCATTACTAACAAATTTTACAATTTTATGAAAGAAGAAAAAATTAGCATAATTTTTTTGTTTTGAATCCTTAAAGTGGGAACTAATAACATTAGTAGTATTTGTTTCCACCTTTACTCTTCTTCTTGAAAGCAATTTTCTTTTAATCATACGAGATTATATAGGTTTAAGTGGGGAAAGGGTAATCGTACTAAAAAATTTAATTAAAAAATTACATGATAAAATTATAGGTAGATGCTACAATTGCTAATTGGAATAAGAACTTTTAAAGTTTAAAAAAAATAAAGAAGGAAGAAAAAGAAGAGAAACAAACAAACATTATAGTCCTCTCCATCTAAATGCATCAGAAGGCAAGGCCTAAGAACAAAAAATTTAATGTTATGTATTATAAACTTAATTTATGATATATATTTTGTATATGTTCTGTTCGGTTCTGAAAGAAATAATTCACTTGATTATTTTCATTAATTGAAATATATTTATACAAGTTACATAATAGGAGAATTCTATTCCTATTCTACTCCTAAAACCTTATTCTACCATAATTCTAACTATACAATTATGGTAAGTGTATAATCCTAATTTAGGTAATAAATACACTACAATATACACCAAATATATTTATACCATATATACAAGATTACAATCTTGTAATCTGCTCGTGATGGGCTCCCGAGATGGGCTACCGTGACTGTCGAGCTGGGCCTTGTAATCTGTATTCCCGTGAAATACACCTCTGTATATCAAGTGTATATCACGGGTATATATACCTTGTTTAACACTCCCCCGCAGTCATAGCGGGCGGTCTTCGAACGCTGAGACTGTCCCTAAAATCTTCAAAAAGGACCGCGGGTAGACCCTATGTAAAGATGTCTGCAACTTGATATCGAGACGGGACATGGCATACACGAACGTGACCCCGAGCAACCTTTTCACGGACAAAGTGAATGTCCATTTCGATATGCTTAGTGCGTTGGTGCTAAACCGGGTTACCCGACATGTAGATGGCACTAATGTTATCGCAATATACCAAGGTTGCCTTCTGAATGGGACAATGAAGCTCCAAAAGCAAATTACGTAGCCAGCATGATTCTAAGACCACATTAGCTACCCCTCGATATTCGGCCTCTGCACTTGAGCGGGATAGAGTTGCCTGACGCTTCGCAGACCAGGAGACCAAGTTGTTGCCAAGGAACATACAGTAGCCAGACGTCGACCGTCTGGTGTCTGGACAACTACCCCAATCAGCATCTGTGTATGACACAAGTGTGGATGGCGAGGACAGATATAAATGCAAACCATAATCCAGTGTACCCTGAATATACCTAACGATACGTTTGATTGCATTCATGTGCTCAATTCGGGGATCATGCATGAATAAACACACCTGCTGGACGGCATACGTAATATCCGGTCTTGTAAAAGTAAGATACTGAAGGGCCCCTGCAAGACTGCGATAGCGAGTCGGGTCCTCGTATGGTGCGCCTGCCGCGGCACTTAACTTGAGCTTTGCATCAACTGAAGTGGAAGTGGACTTACAGGATGACATCCCAGTCCTCTCGATGATCTCAGCTGCATACTTTCTTTGAGACAAAAACAAACCATCTGAATGACGCTTGACGGCAATCCCCAAAAAGTAACTCAAGGGCCCTAAGTCTTTCACAGTAAACTCAAAGCTGAGCATGGCCATGATAGACTAGCGTAATGCATCGGAAGAGGCAGTCAAAATGATATCATCCACATATAACAGAATGTAGGCCAAGGATGAACCACGACGGTAGATGAACAAGGAATTATCTGACATACTGTGAGTGAACCCAATAGTCAAAACATAGTCAGCAAACCTTGTATACCAGGCCCGTGGAGACTGCTTAAGCCCATATAAGGACTTCTTCAACCAACAGACATGATGAGGATGGTTAGGATCCCTGAATCCCAACGGCTGATGCATATATACTATTTCCTTGAGATCACCATGTAGGAAAGCATTCTTGACATTCAACTGATGAATAGGCCATACCTTAGAAAGAGCCAAGCTAAGCACAGTGCGAATGGTAGCCGGCTTGACCACCGGACTAAACGTCTCTCCACAATCTATTCCAAACTGCTGAGTCTTACCATCACCTACAAGCTGCGCCTTATGTCGAGCAAAGGACCCATCTGAATTCTCCTTATGAGCAAAAATCTACATAGACCTGATAACATTAATACCAGATGGATGGGGCACCAACTCCCACGTATTATTATCAATAAAAGCATTATATTCATCAGTCATAGCAATTTTCCAATTCGGGTCGTTTAAGACAGACACAGGATTACGGGGCAAGGGGGATTTAGAGACATTAGAATGTAAATTAAAATGTCTTTTAGGTGTAAAAATACCCCGCTGACTACGAGTGACCGGTCTATGACTCGAGGAAGAATTAAGTGAATTATGAGAATTTGATGGGCTCGGGACGGACTGGCCAGCAGGCAGTGGGCATGCTGGCCCAAATCGGAAATCTGGAGCAGCCACTGGAAAATGTGACGGGACAGTGGGGCCAACTGGCAGTGGGCCCGCTGGAGAATGTTGGGTGCGGGATATATCCGAAAAATTATGAGTAATATACGGGGATATACCATCATCCAAAAAGTTATACGAACTAGGCTCGAGAGTATGAACATTAGTAAATGGAAATTGAGTTTCATAAAAAACTACATGGCGATTAATTATGATTTTCTTGGAGGATAAATCAAAGCATTTGTAACCACGATAATTAGACGGATAACTCAAAAACACACACGGAGTAGACCGGGCCTGAAGTTTGTTAATTGTGGTGGATGGGAATAACGGATAACACAAGCACCCAAAAACCCGAAGATGAGAATAAGAAAGGGTTCTTATTATATAAGATTTGGATGGGGAAGAATATGTCAGACCTTTGGAAGGAATTATGTTAAGGAGATATGTGGCCATTTGTAGAGCATGATGCCAAAAATATGGGGGTATAAAAGCATGAATTAAGAGAGTTCGGACAATGTTATTTATGGAACGAATTTTGCGTTCGGCTTTCCCATTTTTTGAAGATGTATGAGGACACGAAAAACAAAAATTGATCACATTGTTAGCACAGAACTCCCGAAACTCCCTATAGCCATACTCTTTCTCATTATTACATTGAATATTTTTTATTTCTCTTTCGAATTGGGTACGAATGAACGCTCTAAATTTTATGAAGACTGAAAACACTTGAGATTTATTTGCAATTGGAAACGTTCACAAAAAATTAGAATAATCATCTAAAAAGAGAACATAATATCCATGACCCAACGAACTGAGAACATGAGACGTCCATAAGTCGCTATGAATAATATCAAATGTCATTGAAGTATGAGAATTGGAGTCTACAAATGGTAGCTTAACAATTTTTCCTAACGAACAAGATTGACAAATTGGAGTACGACTCGTACCCTTACAAGAAATAAAACTATTTTTATCTAAACCTGATAAAATAGAAGATCCCGGATGACCAAGGCGAGCATGCCACAAGGAAGGAGAAATGGCTGCAAAGCCTGATGGCAAAGCTTGACTCGATGGACTGAAACCGAGCATGATAGGATAAAGATCCCCCTACTATCACACCTCATGAGATGACTCCCCGTCTTGAAATCCTTCACAGAGAAACCAAAAGGATCAAATACAACAAAAATGGAATTGTCAGTGGTGAACTTTCGGACAGACACTAATGGAATTGAGACAACGTTTTCTGACCATAATCCTAAATTGGAATAGAGTTGCCATTACCAACAATTATACCCCGAGGGTTGCTCAAATTGGAATAAGATGAGAGAGTACCTGAATCGGAAGTCATGTGGGTAGTGACACCGGTGTCCATGTACCAATTTGGGTCCGGTTGAGTCAAACCTAATGTGTGCATCGCGGCCTCGATATCGGTCTGAGTGGAGCCTGCTGCGTGGTGAGCTTGCGGAGGTCGGGGCCCAAGTATTCCAGGACTGGGCTGAGCTGGGCCGTAGCTGCTGGAACTGGCGTTACTAGGCAATGGCCAGTGGGCCGCCACTGCTGATTGTTGGGCCTGAAAGGCTGGCCAGCCCACTGGCTGCCGGGAGTTGCTGGAACGTAGGGGCTGCTGGCCCACGGCACACTGTCCCAGCCCCACTGCTGGGTCCAGTAGGATGGTGGGCCACTATTCACTGGACGGGGCCCACTGCCTGCTTGCTGACCACCGGAATCGTAGCGTTTGCCCCCGCGATTTTTGTTATTATTCTTCCGATTATTTTTGCCGCTACCATGAGTATGGTTTTGGCCTGAATTATCAACAAAACCTGAAGAATTTATGGAGGACGTCATTAGGATGACGGGGCTCGCTCCGGTAGCCGCCTTTTTAGCCAAACCGGCTTCTTCCAAAGTAAGCATGGAGCGGGCTTGATAAAAAGAGAGAAGTGGGTTGCTTTGACGAAGGAGAGTCCCAACGCCATTATAGGCCTCAGAAAGACCGACAACCAGTTGTAGAACCAGACGATTATTTGTCACAGGTGCGCCAACGTTACGGAGTTGGTCCGCTAACTCCTTGAGTTTCTTGCAATATGCAGAGACGTTTGAAAATGCTTCCATGCGAACTAGAGAGAATTCCTGCTCGAGTGTGACAACACGTGAATGTTGGTTATCTTGGAATATGTCACGCAATCTATTCCAGGTAGCCATAGCCGTGGTATCCGGCTCAATAATCGTCTGTAAGAGGTCAACCGAAATAGTGGAATAAATCCACTGGAGACGGTAGCATCAAGGGTAATCCATAACTGAGGATCCTCCGCGGGAAAAGATATAGCGGGAGGTATTATGTTATGGATAACTTGATGGGAGATAGCGTGAATTTTAAACAATTTTGCCCACCTCGCATATTAGACGTTTTTCATCTCAAGCACAATAGGGATACTGTTCTTGACGTTGGAAACCATGAGGGCAGGATGAAAATTGTTCTTAGATATATTGAAAGAACAAAGAAGGAAGGGAAATTTGGGAATAGTAAGAGAGATTTTGTGAGAGCGGAAGACGAAATTTGGACAGGAAACCCGAGGGGGGTGGGGGGTGGGGGTTCGGCCGAGAAAGGGTACACAACTTTGGGAGAGAAAAAATTGGTATGGTTATAGATTTATATCGTAACCTTCGATTTTCTTAAAAAGAATCTAAAAATCAATTTAGGTACGATATGATTCGATCGGTTTCATCGAATTTTGAAAAACTATTGACACCCCTATTGAGGTGTATTCAGAATTTTTAATTTATATATTCATCATAATTTCTTTTGCTTAGTGAAATCTGAATAAATTATATATAATATTATTTAATTTCTTAACTACGAGTCAGAATTTGAGCAGAAGTTATTATAATGGTGACTTTGCCCTTGATTATTGGTCACAATTAACTCTACATTATTTTAATATGTAGTTTACATATTAACACCCTGTTTGTCAAGGAAAAAATTAATTTTATATACTAATATTATAAAAATATTCTCATATATTGTTATTAAATGAGTAAAGATTTATTTTCAAGAAGAAAAGACTACCAGGTGGAGCCTTGAAAAGATGGTCGTGGGGACAAATTCAAATGGGCAAATAGCAATTTTAGGGCATGTTGGCCCAAAAAAAAAAAGTTTCTATTAATTGCAAGTATATATAGTTATATACCCATGTGCATTTCCCTTTCATGAACTATTCATTTGATTTGCTGCATTCTTGGCAATTCGTATTAAGCTTATTGGATGAGGATATTGTTGGAGATAATTGATTTAACATGCTCTCGTGCCTGTGGGTCAAGAAATGAAACTCCTTTTGGATGTTCCTCTATATATATACTTTTTATATATATAAACTTCTTAACCAATTATAATTATGCAGGTAATATAAGGTGTTTTTTATACGTTACAATAAATTATTGGTAGTACTTAGATTTGAAAAACTTATAACTGAAAGGTATTATCAACAAGAATGCAATTAAGTTTACTAGGTTTTTTAAACAGTTGACAAGGCAATATAGAAAATTCAATTGGGATGTGACTTGGTTCATTGAGATTTGAAGTTGTAACATGATTAATTTCAAAACATTTGGGTTTATTTATCCGATATTCAAAACATGATTAATTTCAATTCGCATTGTGTAGAACTTATTAAAAAGGAAAAATTCCGACAAGGATCTATGTCATCCACCACTCACCTGTCACCATGCATCTCCATAAAGAATTGAAAACACTATATAAAATTGTAATTGAAGATGAAAAAATAGGGAAAATTTTTCATCGTAAAAGAATGAAACAGACAAAGTATTAGGCAATCTCCAGCACAAAACTTTTGAAATATTTTGAGAGTTCTATTTTTACAAGGTTTTAAGTTTGAAAAATCTATTTTATGCAAGGTATAAAAGAACAATACCATGTGATGTAGAAAAAGAAATATTTCCCCATAACTCATAAGACCTTAATAAAGTTGATTCTTTTTCTTTATAGCAGAAAAAAAAAACCTTTACCCAGGTCGCAGAAAAAGATAAAAAGAAAGAAAAAACTTGAAAAGAGAGATGAAAAGAAGTGCAATCAGCCAATACCATTGAATGGTTTAGTTGAAGACCAGTCAACGGTCAAATGCGAGAGGATCGTAGCTAAAAAAGAGAACTTCATGCAACTTAATTAGCTAACTTCCAAAGCCAAGCCTACACTCAATTAATACTACTTTATCAACTACATTAGAAACTCTATAAATTAATACTCTTGAAACCATCAAAATTTATTAATTAAAATAGATATTAATTAATCGATTAATTAATACTTTATCAATTTATAGATAAATTTATAATGAAATACCCAATTTACAAACACCATTCAATCTTTTACTTTATTATTGTTCAATGTACTATATCAAATGAAGCACCCTTCAATCTCTCACTTTATTATGCTTCTTGTGTTCAGTGTATTACTTTATGGATATTAAAAAATATTTTCTATATAAACACAAGAACAAATCATGCTAACACAAATAATGGATGTCGAACATGTCCTGAACTACCCAGAAGAAAATGTAGTTACACAGTTGTTGACTAATGAAGAAATAATTGAGAGCGCTATGAGAACTGATAAAGGTAATGAAGATGATGATGAAAGTTCTACAGTAGAGCCCCCTTCGCGAAACGAGACTATTAAAGCGGCAATCACATTGAATAATTTCTTGTTGAGCTATGAGAAAACAACACCCGAAGCTCTTACAATGATAAGAAAAATTAGAGATGAGATTCAATGTGACATTGATTTCAACAAAAAATAAAAGATAATTGAGTCATTTTTCAAGAAGTCTTCATAAATCACTCATGTATTATGTAGTATATAGGGAATTATTATTTTATATTTTACATGGGTCTATATGAGTAATCAAAAATGTATTATCTTATAATTTTAGCGACTTATTAATTTAGCACGTTATCCCCGAGTCGGACCGATCAAAAATATTATCTAAGAGAGTTTATTAAATAATCGAATATTAATTAATACAGTTTATACAGTATAACATAAGAATTTGATGGCACTCCAGATTATATTAAATTAAATGGCATGTAATTTCTGCTTTAATCTTAATGTAATTAGTTTTTCATTTTTATTTGCTGAAAAAATTAGAATTTTCACCAAAGAATCTTAATATAAAAAGTAAATACATGAGAAATTTAAGTAATTCAACATTTATTATATATTAATATAAAATAATATCTATACTATATACTATATACTATTATATATATATATATATATATATATATATATATATAGAGAGAGAGAGAGAGAGAGAGAGAGAGAGAGAGATAATATAATTTTCAGCAAAAATAACCACATTACGCACCTTGGCTTTGCTCATATGGTAAGTGGTCGCATTTAGAAGAGTTATATGTTGGTACGCATGATCAACCAAATAGATTTTGCTCGGATATTGTATATGCATTAAGAGATTAACAGAATATTTATAAAATATTTTATTATAAAATTATATATTATTCTATTATATATTAATTTGAGATTGCTGTAAGCTTTCTAAGAGGATGATAATTTTGGATAGGATATATAGTAGTTCTAAGAGTTAGGTACAAACTCTTTTTCCCCTTTCCTGACCGCAAAACTTGATCCACCATTGCCTTTTCAACTTAAATATATTATGCTGTTTTTCTATCAATAAAATTATGTCACTAAAAACAAATAAAGTATTTAAAGTATATAATAATTTTAAAAATATAAATATGTTATTTTCCTTTAAAAACCCATAAAAAGAAAGAGTTTTATCCCTATAATTATTTGATACTACTCCCTCTATTCACTTTTACATATTCACTGTAGTAAAAATAAATTATAATTTTTTATTTATTCACTTTAGCATATCAATAGAAATATATTTTTTTCTTATTTTACTCTTAACATTAAATATTCATTTTTTTAATTCTATTGAAATTATACATCAATTAATATGAATATTATGATAAAATATATACTTTATTACTCCCTACGTCTTAATTTATATGATATAGTTTGACTGAGCACGAAGTTTAAGAAATAAATGAAGACTTTTAAAATTTTGTGGTCTAAAATAAGCCAAAGATATTTGTGTGGTTATAGATCATCTCGTTAAGTGTAAAAGATAAAATTTAAGTTGAATTATTGTTAAATAAAAAAATATGTTATTCTTTTTAAAATTGAATAAAAAAAACATGTTATATAAATTCGGACAAGGGGAGTATTAATAATTTTAAGAGGAGTACAAAATGAAAAGTGGACAAGTATAAATGTAGGGAGGGAATACAATTTAATGTTCATCCTCCTGGTCCTATACATTTTTGAGAATAATATTTTCCTCTATCATTGATTGTTTTCATCTCCTTTCATATTTACCACAGCCATAAATAATACAGTAAGTGAGATAATAAAAGTCTCTTGGAAGGAAGCCAATGGGTCCCCCTAAAGAAAAAGGCCAGTAGAAAATGGAGGTAATAATTTAGAGGAGGCAAAAGTAGGGGCGGACATATATCGGTTCATATCGGTTTTGTATTCGAAAAACATGAATCGAATAAAAATTGTTTTTTTTAAAAAAAACTGAATTAAACTTTAAAAAAAAACCGATATGTTCGGTTTATATCGCCGAACGTATCAGATTATATCGATTTTTTCTAGTGGGTCGGGCCGGGGTCAGGATTTTTTTTGTTTTTTTAAAAAAATTGAATTTTCAACACTGAAATTGACATTCACACCTACATTACCACGAAATTTCGACGTTGGAATGTATTGTATATCGTGAGATGTTTACTAAAGAAAAAGGAAAATTAGAAATCGATTTGGGGGAAACACACAAATTGATTGAGAAAATGGACGTTTTCGCAAAAATTGGCGGCGCCAAACCGCTTTGTGGCAGTTTGCCCGGCCACGTCTCGAAAAATACGCAAAATAAAAAAATAATTGGGTAAAACGGACATACGAGCGCAAAGTTATGACCATTTAAAATTTTAAAAATTTACAACTACTTTCTCTCCCTACATTTTATGTCAATGCTTTCGTGATATGTTAATCAAGTTCATGCCGCATTCGACTTCCATAAAAGCTTCATAGATTGACTTCAATGGCTATGATTCAAGAGATAGTAGTAGCCTAAAATAAAAAATTAATTACATATTTAATTCAATTTTTCGGTTATGTTCGTATCCAAAATTTAAAAACCAAACCGAATCACTAAATCCTGATTTGATTTTTCAAAAAATTAATTTTTTTAAAAAAACTGAATAAAAACTGAACCGAACAGCCGATTCGGTTCGATTTTTTCGATTCTCCTAATTTTTTGCCCACTCCTAAACAAAAGCTATGATTTGTGATAATCGGTACCCCTTGTCATCACTTGTACTATACATATTTCCCAAATAATAATTTTAAAGCAAAAAAGTGGAAAATATTGCATTGTATCCTTTCTATTTAAGTCCTCCATTTGCGCTTCCCACTCATATCAACTCTGCAAAGTTCCTTCTCTTTTCTCTCTCTCTCTCTCTCTCTCTCTCAACATTTCCCCATTAATTCTTTCCATATTACTGATCTTTTTAACTCTATTTTCTTCAACAATTAAAAGAAAATGATGGTGGAAAAAGAAGATTTAGGGTTGAGCCTTAGCCTTAGTTTTCCAGAAAATAACAAAAAATCTTCACCTTTCAATCTTATGCACAAAAATTCTTGGACTGATTCATTATTCCCTTCTTCAGGTAATTTCTTTTTGCTCTTTGATCTATGCATGTTTTATTTAATTTTAAATTTCATCTTTTCTTCCTATATTCTTCAGATCTGGTTAAAATCTCACTTTTTATTAAACAATTTTAACTTTTTACATTTACCCAAAAAGTTGTAGCAAAAAAATAGTCATTTTTTGTTTATTAATGCCTCATTCCTTAAAGGTTGTTAGATTTTCAATTATTCATCGTGAATATAATTCTGTTCCAAAATAAGTGTCACCTTATCAAAAATTAAGTCTTTTAAGAAATCAATAAATAAAAATTATATTTATTAAAAAATTAATAAATACAATGTGAAGTTTATTAAATTAACTTTTTTATTATTAGATGTTCTTTTTTAAAAAAAATCTAGCAATATTAAAGAACCTATTTTTTAATACTAAGGCATAGTTAGAATCGCATGCAAATTTTATCTGACTTATTTTGGATATTTTTTTTTAAGTTACGACACTCATTTTGGGACTGAGCCACTGAGGAATTACCATTTTTATTATGTGTAATTATTTTTAAGTGATTCGATTTTATAAATATTTTTTGTACCGTGGATGCATAAATATTAAACTTTTATGCATTTTGTAGATCGGAGCTCGGAGACATGCAGAGTGGAGACGAGGACATTTCTGAAGGGAATCGACGTGAACAGGCTACCGGAGACGGCGGACGCCGACGAGGAAGCCGGAGTTTCATCGCCGAACAGTACGATTTCGAGTGTGAGTGGAAATAAGAGAAGTGAAAGAGAAGCAAATAATTGTGAGGAAAATGAAACTTCTAGAGGTATTAGTGATGAAGAAGATGGAGAAACTTCTAAAAAGAAACTAAGGCTATCAAAAGACCAATCTGCCATTCTTGAAGAAAGTTTCAAAGAACATAACACACTCAATCCTGTAAGTTTAATTTTTTTCTTGTAAAAAACAAAGTTTAGTTCTTCAGGGGTATTTTGAACATTTTTTGCTTACATATTTGACTTTTTGTTATTGTAGAAACAAAAGTTGGCTTTGGCTAAAAGTCTGGGATTGAGGCCTAGGCAAGTTGAGGTGTGGTTTCAGAATAGAAGGGCAAGGTGAGAAATTTGTCTCTTTTTCAAGGGTATTTTTGGGATTTTATACTACTGTAGTAATTAGTAATAGTAATAATAATAATAATAATATCATCATGATTATTGAAAGTGATGGAGTAGCAATAATAATGACTAAAAGATCAAAAACAGCATGTCTCATGTGAGTGAGAGACCAAATCATATGCTATTTTGGTCTTTAGTTGAACATTTAGGTACCTACAATGATAGACCGTCTCCTCATAGTTTTTATTTTATTTTTAATTTTCTCCTTTTTTGGGTCCATCACAATCATTTATGCTATTTTATTTTCATATTTAGGTCTTAACAATGATAACCAATTTGAATGGATTCTAGAAGTGTTCTATACAATAAGTTGTTTGACTTATATATAGGTAGATCCATTTGGAATTATCATCAATGAACAATTAAAAGAACTTTTTACACTATCATCACTAAAATAACTTAATTCATCTTAAGTGGAATTAGTTACTTAAAAATGTAAGGTAGACAACTTGCTTAAGTCATTTAAAATTAACCACTTTTATGCCTTAATTATTTAGAGATTTTTTATACTATCAAGTATTTTAAAAGTAACTATCTATACTAAGAGGATGTGATTACTCGATAAATAAGTCAAGCAACTTGCTACAACATCTTAAGTTGCATTAATAGGGCAAAAATTCTAATACTATAGGGGGAAAATAGCAATATTGAAATGTTAAGGTTGTGTACATCTAACATTTCGAATCATGAATTTTGACTAATGGGTGCAAATATTGTTGAAACAGGACAAAGTTGAAGCAAACAGAAGTTGACTGTGAGTTCTTGAAGAGGTGGTATGAGAATCTGACAGAGGAAAACAGAAGATTACATAAGGAAGTCCAGGAGTTGAGGGCACTCAAGCTTTCACCTCAATTGTACATGCAAATGACCCCTCCCACCACCCTCACCATGTGCCCTTCATGTGAGCGTGTTGGGCCCCCACCAAACTCATCCTCATCTGGGCCCACACCCACACCAATGGGCCAAGCCCAAACTAGGCCCATGCCATTTAACATTTGGGCCAATACTCTGCATCCAAGATCATGATCTTATTACTATTCATGCAAAGGGAAATTTGGTCATTTGGACACTCATCAACACACCCTCTTGAAGTGACAAGACAAACTGTAATAGAGTACCACAATGTTTGTGTATGAAAATATGAAATTTATGGTCTAAGATATGGTTGTTGGGACTTGGGAATGGGGGATTTGGTGGGTCAAAGAATCTTTGATTTCTATTATTGACCCCATCATTTTCTTGTATTTACAAATTAGGGTTAGTCGTTTTTACTCTATTTGGTAGGAATAGTTTATTTCTTCCCCATTTTAAGGTCATTGGTGGGGTAATGAGGTAGAGGACTTTTAGATGTTAAATAATGAAGGATATCAGCTATTTTGTTATAGATTTACTTTTACTTAAGTTGATTTTTTTGCCTTTTTGATCATATTTTATCTTTAATGCTTTGTAATTGCTCGTCATTTCAAATGATTTTTCTTAAGGCTTTGGTTGAAAATTGTGTTGGGCATAAAAAATCGAAACTGAATTATCGAACAAAATCGAGAATTTTAGTAAGTCGGTATTTGATAATTTGATATTTGGTACGGTATTCGGAAATAAAGTTTCAAAATTACGATATTCGAGTTTGGGTTAGGTTCGGATTCAATATAAAATATTAATACCGTTTGGTATTCGGTATTTACTGAAATACCGAATTATTCAACCTCTAATTATAACCCATCTATCTAACAGGCCCAGACCCATAAATAGACAATATTAGTCCAACGAGTCCGTAGTCCGAAGTACTACAAGTTATTTTTTACTAGGGCTGTTCAGTGGACTGGGTCGCCCCGATCCCGACACTACTTCTCAAACTTTGATGTTCTCCTAGGAAAAATTGGTACATGTAGTTCCCTAAATTAAAGGGATTAAAGTAAGTACTATACTATTGTACCAAAAGACTGTTTTATCTGTAAGATGATATTAATCTCCCTTGGGGAGTCTTTATCATTAATATCTATATATATAGTGTACAATATACAATCCTAATACAAGAGGAATCCTATTCCCAATACAAGAGGAATCCTAGTTTAGAATCCTATTCTAATTATGGGTAGGGATTGTAGTGTTATACTTGTACACGTTTACACGCCTCCTCAGTCGGAGCGGGAGGAGGCCTAACGCTAAGACTGGATCTGAAGTCAAGAAACAACTGTCTTGGAAGGCCCTTCGTGAAAATATTCGCGTATTGATATGAGGAAGGCACGCACAATACCTTAATATGCCTGAGAGCAACCTTCTCACGAACAAAGTGGATGTCCATCTCAACATGCTTGGTTCGCTGATGCTGAACTGGATTGTGAGACAGGTATATGGCGGATATGTTATCACAGTAGACCAGAGACGCTTTTTTTAAAGGACACTGAAGCTCTAAGAGAAGGTTTCGGAGCCAACAGATCTCAGCAACAACATTAGTAACTCCTTTATACTCACCTTCTGCACTCGAATGATATAATGTGGCTTGTCGTTTGGCAGACCAAGAGATGAGATTATCACCCAAAAATACACAGTAGCCGGAAGTAGAGCGGCGAGTGTCTGGACAGCCTGCCCAATCTGCATCTGTGTAGGATAATAACGAGTTCGGTGCGGAGGGGTATAAGTGTAGTCCATAGTCTAGTGTGCCTTTAACATATCGAATTATACGTTTGAGGGCAGTAAAATGAGGTTCCCTGGGGGTATGCATAAACAAGCATACCTGTTGGACAACATAGGCAATGTCAGGCTTGGTGAAGGTGAGTTACTGAAGTGCGCCTGCAAGACTCCTATACATAGTAGGATCAGTCACTGGAGTACCGACCAGTACACTAAGTTTGGATTTAGAATCAACTGGAGTGTCCATTATTTTGCAATTGTCCATCTTAGCCTTGTGCACGATCTCCACTGCATACTTACGATGGCAAAGAAACATACAATCTGCAGATCTAGTGACTGAGATCCCTAAAAAATAGCTCAACTTTTTCAAATCAGTTATGGCAAATTCAGACTTGAGTCATGCAATGATCTCATCTTTCAACACAGCAGTAGAGGCAGTAAGAACAATGTCATCCACATATAACAGTAAATATGCAGTATCACGACCTTGAAGTAAAGTAAAGAGAGAGGTATCACATCTGCTGCATGTAAACCCACGGCGTTTAATGAACTGTGCAAACCGATCATACCATGCTCTGGGGGCCTGTTTTAAGCCATAGAATGACTTATGGAGACGACACACATACTGTGGGGATGCTGGATGGATAAAGCCAGACGACTGGTGCATGTATACAATTTCTCGTAAATTCCCATGAAGAAATGCATTCTTCACATCTAGCTGATGAATCGGCCAATTCTTACCTATAGCAATGCTGAGAACTGTGCGAATGGTGGCCGGTTTGATAACCGGACTGAAAGTCTCGCCGCAATCAATGCCCTTCTGCTGGTTAGTACCATTTGCCACTAGTCTTGCCTTGTATCTTTCTAAGTCACCACTATCTCTGAACTTGTGTCAAAAAAGCCACATGCAACGGATCACATTCACCCCCTCCGGTCAAGGAACCAAGTCCCAAGTATGTTGTTTCGTTAATGCATTAAACTTCTCACACATGGTCGTATTCCAATTTGGGTCCAGTTTGACTAATTTAGGGCTTTTTGGAATAGGTGAAATTGTTTGAGTGGACAGGTTAAATTGGACTTTGGGTTTGAAAATTCCGTGTTGGGCACGGGTTTCCATCCGGTGTGTGGGCGCTGGTTGGGTAAGGGTATCGGTCAACGGGTTGGGTGGACTGTGTCTTGGCAAATTCGGGTGTGTTATGTTTTGTGTTATCGGGATTGGGGTTTGGTCGAGGGTGGCTGTCGGATGGTGTGGAACAATGGCAGTGTTTGGTTTGAAGTCGAGTGGGTGCCGGTGAAATGTGGTAACGATTTATGGGGGTTCTCGGTATGCTGGAAATGGAGGAGGGTTGTAGTGTCGGGTATGATGTCGGTGGCATAGTAGGACCGGTGGCTGGATGGTGGTTGAGGGTCGGACTGGGGTCGGCACGGTGGTGAGACAGTTGGGACGACACAGTGAATGGGACGGTGACCGATGAGTTGGTGGAACCTGGAGATAGAGTGGTGCTAGGGGTGGCTAGCGGCGGTGACGGGGAGGTCACTGGTGGCAGGGATGCTGACGGTGAGCGATGTATGGTGGCCAATGGTGGCTGTGGAGGTACAGTTCTCTAAAGTGACAGGCATAGTTCCCGAAGGTGGACAGGAGAGAGAGTTGATTCATCTAAAAATTTGTAATCCAGTTTTTGAAATTTTTGGATGTTGGAAAAGGGGAATTGCGTCTCGTCAAAAGTGACGTGAATTTGACGAGTGGTTAAGTCATAGCACAAATAGCCCCTATGGTTTGATGGGAAACCTAAGAAGACACACGGAGTGGTGCGGGGAGCTAATTTGTGAGAGGTTGTGGAAGATAGATTAGGGAAATATAGACAGCCGAATATCCGTAGGTGATCATAGGAGGGAACCCTACGGTGTAAGATTTCAGTTGGAGTCATGTTATGGAGGGTACTAGTGGGTAAAATATTAAGGACGTATTCTACCATTTTGACCGCATAAACCCAAAAGGATGGAGGGAGGGAAACATGAAACAAAAAAGTACGGACAATGTTATTTATTGTACGGATGAGACGCTCGGCTTTGTCATTTTGAGGGGACGTGTGAGGACACGAAAATCGGAAGACCATGCCATTATTGTTGCAGAATTTTTGAAATGCGGAGTTGTTAAACTCACGGCCATTGTCACATTGGAAAGATTTAATGGCGCGTTCGAATTGTGTTTTAATAAATGTACAAAATTCAAGAAATTTAGCAAAACCTTCGGACTTAAATTTTAATGGGTAGATCCAAAGAAAGTGAGAGTAGTCATCCAATAACACGAGATAATATTTATGACCTAGGGAGCTAGTAACGGGGGAAGTCCACAAATCAGCATGAATGATATCAAAGGGAGCAAACGTAATGCTAACTGAGGAATTAAGCGAAAGACGAACATGTTTGCCTAATTGACAGGAAATGCAGGTCTGAGCACGTCTCCCATTACATTGAATAAAATTGTTACTTCTAAGAAAATGAAAAAATGAGCTCTTGGGTGTCTGAGCCTATTGTGCAAAATTGACGGAGACAGAGCAGCTAGGGTAGTGTGAGGGCGGGAACCGGCAACGGATGAGGAAGTGAATGGATAGAGGTCCCCTGTGCTATTGCATCTCGTAAGAGGTGTCCCCGTACGTAGATCCTTCACAGTAAAACCAAAGGGATCAAAATCGACCGACACAGAGTTATTACGAGTAAATTTCCTAATGGATATTAAATTTTTGATGATGTAGGGGCATGCAAGACGTTATTTAGGGAGAAGGGTGAGTGAGGAGCTGGAGTGTGAGTGTGACCATAACCCTGAATTCGGGCATCTTCCTTATCATAACAGCCTCAGTGGGCACCATACCATGTAATGATTAATGAATGTATGCATAATGCAAATGCGGTATACTAATGTCCACACAGGAATCCTCCCATTACTGCCTCTGTGGGCATCAGGTTATATCGCCACACAAGGGCATCACATCATTACATCATATTGGCCTCTTCGGGCTCTTTCGTGATAGTCTGTACCAGCTGCAGGTGGTGTGCGTATATAACGCCATTCCCTTTTCCCATTTCCCGTACATATATATAATATTTACCATATAGTAGTGTGCATAGCACAAGTGGTCCAGGGTAATAAATGAATGCAATGCAAATAAAAATGCATGAATGATAACACAATATTCCAATCTCAACCAATGACATAATACCTTTATACCTTTGGCTACCATTGGGAACATCAACATCCTTTCCGTATGTCTTAATAAGGACTTAGAAATATATTTAGACATGTTTTTAGCATAGGAATCAATAACATGAATATTCTTAACTACTAGGAGTAGAATAAATTATGGAGCAATATCACAGTTCTATTTTGTTACACGGAACATGTCAAAAGAAAGAAATAATTTGCCTTAACATACCTCGTTTCGCTAAATTGGAAGAAATATACTGTTGCTGCACTTGCACGATTTTTCTCACTCAAATTCCTAATACTAAAGTGAATTGCTTCTTTGGTTTTTACATCCACGAATTGCAGCTCACAATTGAAATATACAAGTTGCTCAATGTTTCAAAAGGCTTCCAAAGCCTTAAAATATAAGTCCCCAACGTGAAGAGGCAATGATGCTTAATCATCATGTCCTTCACTTAGCCAATCTTGGCGGTGGAGGACTTAATTTGACGCCACCTTGCTTTCCATGCACGGCCACTTAATTTAATTAAGTAACCTGCCTCCGTATGATTTATCAATCACATCCATAATTAATTTTGTGATCCCAATTCACTTAAATCCTAATAATTTATAAGACTTTCATATACTCGATGTCATAATTTGTGATATGACACTAGTCCATAACCTCTTCACGCACATACCAAATTTATTTTCACTTCCCGTCATCACACTTCTTACGTCCAAATTTATTTCGGAGTCTAATCTCTTTTATATAATAATCTCTTTATTAGCATACGTAAATATAACATAAATTTTCCCAACGCTCTGGTCTATTTACACACGCCTAGCGATTTTCCATACGCCTAGCAGTTCAAACCGTGACCCGAAAGCATGGGATGTTACACTTTGAAAAGCCTCAACAAAACCAGAGAAGATCTCATCCCAACTAACATGAAAATGGCTAACTTTATGGGAGAGGCTTCTGAAGCTTTGGGGATTTTAGTGGCAGAAATCACCGTGGGTCCCAAGACGGTCAGATCTGCATTCTTTGTGATAGATGGCAAGCCGTCCTACGCCATCCTGTTAGGCAGAGACTGGATTCACACCAGCCTAGTCCTTCCTTCCATCATGCATCAAAAGCTCATTTTCTAGGAAGGAGATAAGATTGAAATCGTCCCAGCCGACGATAACCCATTTCAAGCAGGGGTGAAAAACTTGGAGGTTGTTTTATATTCGCCCTATGTTTCTCCCATAGCTGTTGCAGAGCAGTATGAAGAAGGATCTTGGGAATACTGCAATCTAACCGCACGAGGTTTTGAAATAAAACAATTAGCCGAACCACGACTTATCTTGGAAGAGTTAGATGATTGATGAGACCTAAATCGTACGTGACCTGTGGCATCACAAGTAGAGGATTGCAACAGAGAACCAACATTGGCAGCCGAGGACATTGAGTTGCCGATGGAACTTGAATCGCCCATAAGAAGGGGTATGCCTAATTTTGAGTCTCAGGATCCTTTGGAAGATATCAACTTGGGAACTGGAGAAATCCCTTGACTAACACATATTAGTGGTTTGCTGAAGGAAGAATACAAATGTCACGACCCAAACCGGAGGGCCGCAACGGGCACCCGGACCCTACCCGCCGGGCACCATATTTACACTCCACCCTTAAACATATTCAACATGGACTGAGCCGTGGTAGATTAAATAGGGTTTTAACCCAAAAACCCCAGCATTACACATTTATATACCCGGGCCGACCAGGCCATACATGACAACTAACCACAAGACACTTATCTACAAGCCTCTATAGAAAAGAACATACCACGACCAAATCGCGACTCCGAAACAAGTAGAGTGCTCTGGACCCCAGCTGAACCAGCAACCTACTAGTGTGAAACGTCACTCCCTCAATATGAACCGGTGGGCATAAAACGTAGCGTCCCCCGGCAAAAGAGACGTCAGTACGACTGATGTACTGAGTATGTCAGGCATAAGAAATAACATAGTAGAGACATATCATAGTAACAACTGGACATCAGTAAATGCCTCTGAGGGCCCTAATACACATGCCTAAATGTTATGCTCAATGCAGTATGCATATACATCAGCCTCTTCGGACATCTTCCTCACCATAACAGCCTCTGTGGGCATCATATCAGATATTGGTAAACGAATGTATGCATGATGCACATGCGATATATATATATATATATATATATCATATATATGTTAGTGTTGCGGATCGTGCAACCCATCCCAATAAGCCATATAGGCATCACATCATCACATCATATTGGCCTCTTAGGGTTCTTTTGTGATAGTCTGTACCAACTGCAGGTGGTGTGCGTATATAATGCCTTTCCTTCGTTTCCCATATCCCTTACATATATATATATATAATATTTACCATATAGTAGGGTGCATAACACCAGTGGTTCGGGGTAATATATGAATGCAATGCAAATGAGAATGCATGAATGACAACAACACATCCTGGCCCAATATCCTTGAATCTTAGGCTAACACTGTGAATATCAATCTCTTTTCCGTATGCCTTAACAAGGACTTTGAAACATTTTTAAACAGGCTTTTAATAGAGACATTCTAGCGAACACCTTGAACGCGTAGGGCCTATATTCCTTCTATATCGAAATCTAAACATAAAGAGAAACATCCAACCCTCCTAATCCTCATTTTTACTGTTACAATCTCACTACAATCCCAAAATAATACAACGATTTTACATGCAATCCCAGTAACTTACAATCACGACAGTCCCGAAAACACATATCCCAAACATAGCATTTTTCGATAAGCGTCTTTAGAACTAGTGACAAGAATCAAGTTCAGAACTTGTACAAATTTTAAGAACATGGAAGATTACATCTGTTAGACGCAACGACGAGTGTCATCGGAGAATCTGTCACCCCAAACAGCTCCCGATACCCAGAAACAGAACCCCAAAAAATCAATTTGAGCTAGGGCTTCTCGAACTTCAAGGCATGAGCTTGATTTCTGCGCGTCCAAGCTTGATTTAAGGGTTTAATTCGCTGGACCAAAGCCCAGAACATCAAGACTGTTTCCCCTCTTTGGTGAGCAGAAGCTTACGGAAGCTCCCCAATTTCGACCGAGAGCTCTAAGGAACCTACCAACCGAGCTTTCTCCTTCTGCTAGAATAGAATTGATGGAAGAAATTGGTAGAGATGAAGATTGCATAGTGTTGGAGAAGAGATGAACCATCTGGAGGTTTTATGGGCTGCCATCGGTCGACTGGTTTGGGGCTTAGTCACCCCAAATCGGTTATAAGACTATACGTAATATCCCACTATACAATGTCCCCACTTATAATTAATTAATCCCACAATTAAATTCCCGATCTCCAATTATTTAAATCCCGACGATTAATAAAATCCTCTTGTACCTAATGTCAATATTCCTGTAATAAAATACCAGTCTATAATCTCTTCGGGGATACACAATTATTATTATTAAACACCGTCATCATACTTATTAAATCCAAAATTATTTCGGGATCACGTCCTTTTATATACTAATCTTCTTATTAGTATATGCAAGTACAACATAAATTTTCTCGGGTCCGGGTCTACTTGCTTACGATGACGCATTCAACCGTTACCCGAAAGTACGGGGTGTTACAAAAAACAAGGCATAACGACCCTTCTACTGCAGTATAAAGACTGCTTCGCATGGGATTATCATGAGATGCCTGGGCTGGTACGTACTTTGGTTGAACATAGATTGCCAATCAAGGAGGGTTTCAAACCCCAAAAACAGCCGCCCAGAAGGTATCACCCTCAGTTGATGCCTCAAGAAGTGATCATCATTGCATGCACTGGAGACGAGACGATTGAAGTGACATGCGCGACTGTCAGACTGAAACGATTGCTACTTTCGGATACATCAACTCAACAGTCACACTCGAGTTAATGTAGCCCTCGACTACAAGAACTTCATCGTCTACTAAGGCATCTTAACCGAGTTTTTAGTTAGAGGTACGACTGGGACCCACTCAGATGCAGACGCCTCAACGACCAAGTCAAAAGGGTTTCCGGACCCCTAGAAGCGGTAACGGCCAACAACAACTAAAATAAAGGGTTATTATCCGAATAAGAGGAGTAGGGGGCGAGAAAATCGGCACCACCTCCCCCATTGTCGGCCATTGAACTTAGTGAGTTACTTGATGACTGACATGGGGGGACCACGTTGTACATTTTATTTCCTTTTTTGTACTATAAATATGATAATTCTTTGTAAATAAGACACACCCAATTTATCCGATCCCTGAAAAATTCACTTTTTATGATTACATCGGCAATAATCCAGAAAAGAGTGGATTGTTCATAACGGACTCAATGGAGTCAGTTATAGCATCCTCAAGGCCCCTAGCGATAGGGGGAAGAGAGGGAATGACCTGAGCGATTTCGATCACCTAGTAGGCCTTTTATTTGGTAGGTAACATCGCCAAAGCGTATCATCAGATTTGACTACGAAGGAAGGAACTCGAAGTGAAAGGGCACCGTCTTGTGCAAGGCAACGATAGTTGGCCCTATATCATCTTCTATCTGGTAGACTTGGTAAAAGGGCCCCGACTTATTTCCAGAATGTGAGTTCGACCGCGGCTTCCCCCTTTTTTTGGGGGGGATCAAGTTCCTTGCCTCTCATTCTCTACTACCGTAGCTATCGGAAATAGCGAATTTGACTTCTTTTCCCCTTTCCCTCATCTTCCTAATGGTGTTGGCAAGAATCTCTTCGAGAATAGTTAGATTCTCCTTCTAAGACTTTTGTTGGACGCTAGAGGTGATCGTAGAAAGAGAGACTTTATTTTCTTTTTCCAATTTCCTCAGTTCGGATTCATCTCTGCAACCCGGGAAGATGAAGAGGAGAGTCATCAAAGGGATCAATAGTTTTCCTCGAGTCTTCTTGTCTGCGGTGGGGAATGCATTCCGGTGCGATGTCTCCGGTTTAGACACTCCTTTTCTCAAATATGAAAGATCGGATTTTCAACCCACCCTTGGACTATGAAAAGTCTATCGCAGGGAAGCTGCGGCCCAAGGCATTGTGACTTAGTTGCAACTGGGGAATCTGCATTCAACCGATCGGCAGGAAATCCGTTGTTTCAAAGCATTCAACTCAATTTTTATCTATCTTTATCTTTTACTTTACTGTACTCAGGTGCATTCATGTTTCTTGTTTCTTACCTTTTAGTTTACTCATACCACCGTCCTAACGCTTTCTGGAGTAGTTGGAGAACCCATTGCTGAAAATTAGAGTTCCGTTTCCAGCCCAAATCGCTTAAGTTAAGGAGTTAATTTGTCTCCCGATTTCATCAGTCTGATAAAACGGCAGAGAACAAAATTCGGGGCGATAACATACTTATCATGAAGTTTACTAGCATCTGTAATCAAATTAAACATACGACAAAGCTGGGATAATCAAAAGATTTTCCTTCCAGCTATATCATGCAGTAACAATATTCATAATGAGCCTCATGGTAACAAATGAATTATAGGAGAGGAGGCAGAGGTAATTACATTAAGATTACAATATGCTAAAATCTCAGTATACCAGAAAAATCAGATGTATAATTAGGGAAATTGAAAAGAAAACTTCTCTTATGAACTGTAAAACATAAAACTAAAATAAGGTGAATTTGATCACCTCAAATTATAACAAGGTTATCTTACGAGGTTTCTAGCAGGTTGTCCAGCTGTTCTTCTTATGGATTCAATTCTCTGAAGCCTAATTTGCTCCCTAAACTTTGCTATAAACTCATCAGCTTTCTTGTCAACATCAGGCCCTTCATGATCACTCTGAGTTGCATTTTCTGTTTTCTCCGCGTTTTCTTCAAAGTAATCATAATCTTCACTTTCAGTTTCTGAATCCTCCTGATCACTTTCCACAAGGAATTTCTCAACATATTCTTTCTTCTCTTCATTTTGGAACTCCATAAATCTTGGCTTTGTTGCAAAGTTGTAACTTTCATGCATCATTTTGTCAGTTGATCCTCTAAAAGTTTGTTCATTTTCAGGGCTTATGAGTTCTTCCCCATATTCTTTTGCTCTTGTACTCCCTATGAATGGCCTTAGGAATTTTTCTGCGCCTGTCGGTTCCATTGGCACACTCCTAATGCTTCTCCTAAGTTCCTTCTCAGAAGATATTACCTTGTCATTTGTAACACTAGAGCTTGATTTCATCAAAGGTGAATGCTTATAGTAGTGGGGTGGTGGTGGGGGTGGGGGTGGGGGAGATGGTGGAGGAGGAGTCCATTTGCGAAAACTTTTCTTTCTAACCACATCTTCACTAACAATCTTGGATTGTGATTGTGGTGAAAAGGACAATGAAGGGGACAATTTTCTTGATGATGTAAAAGATTGTGAAGGAGAAAGAGTTCTTGGTGAAGAGGAAGTTGAGTTATTATTAGTACTAGGTGATCTAAAAGATTGAGACCTTAAACAAAACGGTTCAATCTTGTTAAATGGTTCAATATGATTATTTTCGCCATCTTCTTTCATATCCATATTTCTTGCTGATCTTGATCGCCATGGAATAGGCGATGGACGGACAAAATTCTCCTCTATATTGTCCTCTAATTTCTTAGGACTTGACACTACAAAATCCCCATTTCTTGATTTGTTTACAGAACCAGAATTTGAACTATTTTCACTACGTTCTTCCACATTATCATCAAGAACACGAGATTTCAAGCTTCGAATTGGTAAAAGCAAAGGCTTTTCGCCAATTCTTGAATTAATAGCTCTTTGTTCATTAAGTCCATGATTTTCTTTAGCAACTACAACAACAGGATTGTTACCTCTATGGTACTGATGATTCCATGTCTGAACTTTGTTTTCATCATGACTTTCAGCCTCATCATCAAAAACAGATGAAGCTTGAAGTAGTCCAGATACATATGATTGAGCATTATCAAATTTTGAGCTATGTTCCTTGTCTGTTTCATCACTTTTTTTGCTAAAAAGTCCATATGAAACAGCTATGCCAACAAATATTAGCTGAATGACTTCCCAACTTCTTGTTTGAAGAGTTTGGTTAATGAAATCAGGAGCTTCTGAGGTGAAAAGTGGAAGTATAACAAGAAAAATCACAAGAAGTGAAGCTTTGAAGAGAAAATGATTATAAAACTTACTATGTTTTCCATGGTTTGGTGGAACTTCAGAGTCATTTTTCTTTTGTTTGGAGGTGTTAGGAGCTTTGTTATCTCCCATTGAAGAAGAGAGAGGAAGCTTTGATGTTTCTTGGGATGTTATTTTATGTTGCAGTATGTGAAAAGAAGATGAGAAGATGGATGAGAGAATTCTTAGTGCTAAGGCAAAGTATAGAAAAGTGGAGAGTGAGAAAGAAAGTTTTTGGAAGGAGTGACCTGATTTCAAGCTATGCTTTACTTCTTTTGCTTTTTAACTATCCCACTCTTTTGACATTCTTGTCCTTTTATTTTGTAGATTCACCACTTGCTGGTGAAAATGGTGGGAAATACTCTTCTTATCACCGTCCAAGTTCATGATATGTATTGTCCGCTTTAGCCTAACAAAGCTCACGAATTTGTCCTCTGAGCTATGCCATTATGGAGCATAAAAACGCATGCACCATATAAACTTGTGTTATGTTTTATAAAGCTCTTCACTTTCTTCCTTTTTCGATGTAAAATCATTCTAAAATATTACGTGCATCCCTTCTTCAAAAGCTTGCTAGTCTCCATAATCGGTGTTACACTTCTTGAATAAATTTTCATAAAATACTTATCGTTCTTGATAAGTACTATTAGTAGAATTTCTTTGACAATGTACCAGAGAGCCTTGGAGTGTGAATGTTAAGCTTCTCATACTTCCATTATGAAATTTAGCATATCATTTTTTGAGATTTAAAATGCTAATCCCTTTGTATGTAAAGGGCAAGACCTAGAGTTTAACTTCTAAATATTGAATTTTACACTATTACAACATTTAATCATATTTACATAAAATCGTCCATAAAAATGAGATTAGTCATTTGAAAAATAAAACATATTTCTTGTTATAATATGTTAAAATATATTAGTAATTTTTGCACTATTAATGTATATACGTATTTTCCTTTTTTTTTTTGTGGGGGTGGGGGGCGGGGGGCGGGGGGGGGGGGGGGGGGCAATGGGGGGCATTTTGGGGATAGAGGAAAAAATGAAGGGACCAAGAGGTTGCGTGGGAAATGGTTAAGATTCTTTCTTTTGGAGTGAGTACGCTAGCTTTATGTGTAGGAATTGGGATGATTTCAACATTTTTGCTTTCTTTTTGCATACTTTAATTTGGAAGGCTATGCTTTTCTTTCTCTCTTGTCTACCCTCCCCACTTTCGTCCAATATACTTTGTTTGGAGTTTATGCTCTATGCTTATAGGGACCACCAAGTGAAAACTTGGTGATCATCATTTAAATATTATTTTAAAACAAGAAGAGAAAACCTATAATTAATTTGTTACCCCACCAAGTACTTCGGAGATTTTACTCGATAGAATTATTCAATACTTATGTTATTGAAAGGTCAGTCGAGGAATAGTTGATATCGTGCTAGTTGTCTAAACACTATTGATATAAAAAAAAGTTAATTATTTGATCATGGTATCATGAGCTTGGACTTAATGTTCCTTCTAGGATTTTGATATTAATTAGTTAGTATTTTGATTATATTATCATGAGCTTAGACAATATTCTAGCGTTGATGCACGATGACCATTTCTTAATGTGAATGCAAGGTATTTTCGTCTTCTTGATAATTGTACTCCCTGCTATCTTACTCTTTTTTTTTTTTTTTTTGATAATCCAGGGTTTCGCTGCTTATTTGACTACTTCACTTTTGGTATTACCCAGACGTCCTGGAGATGATGGGACCGGTCCTTCAGCACCCCACCACCAGGTAAATCGCGGGATGTGCACACATGGTCAGTGTCTGCTTGCGTCCAACGGATCAATGCTACAAGGTTGACCCCCCCACAGGCCCCATCCACAAGGCTTGGCGGAGACCAAACCCACACTGCAACATGCCCGCGCGGCTTTTAGCGCCCAGCCTTTACCACATGTATGTGCCCCGGAGGACGATATCCGGAGGGGAGAATCGAACTTGCGACCCTAAGGCCGCAAAAGTTGACTCCCTGCCAGCAAGCTGACCCCTCTAGATAAAAACTGTGGTAGGGTAAACTTTTTAAAGTGACTGGTCCCACCGCATTACGGCCTCATACCCCAGAAAACCCCACCTCCGCCCGGCCCTACGGATTAGTATACACCGCTTGGCCCTACGCGTATGGAGTGATTTTTTTTTGGGAACACAGTTCCACTCTCGCTGATCAGAGGACTCGAACACGGAATCTCAGACAGCAATACCCTAATGTATTGGCCACTGGGCCAAACACTTTGTATAAGGCTTTGAAGTTTGACGCAATACCAATTCATCCGCAGCTGGATAATTCCAGATAATGTAAGAACAAAGAAAAACTCAAAACAAAAACGAATTTAAGTTCAAAGATTCTCTTGGTCAGTATGAGCATTTTGGTTTTCAAGAATCATTTTTTTAGTATATATATATAAAAGCTGAGATTTGGTGTTGAGGAATCACTTGGATATGGCCTTATTTTGCGTGTTACCTCAGCGGACACACTTTCCATGCAAGCTGATCCATTTTCCTTTGTCATTGTGAGAAAGAAGGGGTAAAAGAAAGAAAGTATGTATGACCTTAGCCAGAATTAGTTTGGTCTACTATTGATAATTACCAAATGACTTTAGTAACTTCTAGATGGGCGTTCGGACACTTTTGATTGAATATGAAAGCTTCGGTTTGAATTTTTAAATTTAATAATTTTGAATCCAAACTTCGATCTAAATAAGTTCGAATTTGATTGATTTTTTTAAGTTCAGTTTTTGATGAATCAATTTAATTATTTTGGATTTTGAATTTTGAACATATAAATTGAGCATGTTCAACTAAAAAATAATAATCAACATTCAAATAAAATATTCACGTCAAATTACCTTAATATTTTCTCATTTGCACCACAATCATCAAAATAAAATATTTGTGCAAGCAATGAAATCATTATTGTAAAAAATGGATATTTGGCCTAACTCAACCCCAAAAGCTAGCTTTATAGGGTGGGATTGTCCAAGTCTATATAAGGAGTCCATGTTCCCATTCCATATCTGATGTGTGACTCTTAACACTCCCTCGCACGCCCAGACCTTGTTAACTGGAGCGTGAATAATATAATTTGGGGGCCCCAACATCGGTGAACAAAGAATTGGAATGAGTCTGACTCTGATACCATGTAAAGAATGGATCTTGGGCCTAACTCAATCCCAAAAGCTAGCTTATATGGTAATGATTGTCCAAGTCCATATAAGGAGTCCATGTTTCCATTCCATATCCGATGTAGGACTCTTAACATGGGTTGAGTTAAGCCCAAGATCCATTCTTGACATGGTATCAGAGCCAAGCCCATTCCAATTATTTGTTCACCGATATTGGGCCCCTAAATTATATTGTCCACGCTTCAGTTAACGAGGTCTGAACGTGCGGGGGAGTGTTAAGAGTCCCACATCGGATATGGAATGAGAACATGGACTCCTTATATAGACTTGGACAATCATTACCCTATAAGCTAGCTTTTGTGGTTGAATTAGGCCTAAGATCCATTCTTTACAATTATGAAGAAAAATTCTAGCAACAAAGTCTAAACTCAGCTTCAGCGTTCACAAATGCAGAAAGTGACGACTGCTTATGTGCATAAATAACATATACTTGTCTAAAGTTAACAAAAGACGATCATGTCATTAAGATTTTGGGCAAACCAGCGGCAACCTCTTGTGCTTGTCAAGATTTTTCACATAGACACCTTAACTAAACTTTGTTCCATTTAGACATTTGAGATGTACCTTCACTATGTCATTTAAACACTTTTCGGTGAATCAACCAAATATATAATTGTGTAATACACTCGCCGATGACTAGGGATGGCAACGGATCGGATCTGGACCGGATCCTACTAGATCTAGATCCAGATCCGGTTTTCATACCTGAATCCAGATCCGAATTCAGATCCATCGGGTCCATAAAAATCAGATCCAAATCCGGATCCATCAGATCCACCGGGTCCACGGATCGGATCTGGATCCACATGTAAAAAAAATTGCCTTGCTAAGATTTTTTTTTTTAAACTGACAAACGATTTTTACTTAGCTAACAGTTTCCTGTGTTTCAATTTTGAAATGTTCATATGAGATATTTTGTTCGTTGTCTCGTTTTGATTGTGAGTTATTAATTGAAAATGTTGGACAATGATAATAGTTGTGGAAAATGCTGACTAGTATTTCCACAATGCAGAACTTGCATGTGCTTGGAATCTTCACAAATGAAGTGAATATAATTTTAACTACTTATCTATGGAGATGTTAGTCATTCACTAATATAACATTGATTTTATTATCGAAGTTACCTATTTATTTTTGGGTTTTTGACTTAATGCGGGGATAAATTAAACTTGTTTTGAGAATTAAACTTGCAAGGATGTGCTTAGCAATTTTAAGAAAATACTTATAAAATTACATTCTAGGTTATGAATATATTTAATAAAAAATAGATCCATGGGTCGGATATGGACCGGATACGGATCTCAAATACAAGATCCAGATCCAGATCCGATCCGTCAGAAATGGATCTGGGTCCGATCCGGATCCGTCGGGTCCAAATTTTGAAGATCCATATCCTATAAAACGGATCTGGATCCACCGGATCCGGACTGGGTCCAAGATCCATTGCCATCTCTACCGATGACATGAAAAAATGACAAATCAAATTATGACATGTTTAATTGATCCCATAATAATATTTGTCATTGATCCTATAATAATATAAAAAATATTTTTTGAGTAAAATTAATATTTTAAAAAAGAAAAGAAAAACCTATTTTTTAAACCCTACACATTATTAACACAAAAAATTACACTTTTCCTAACAAAAAAAAATGAATATGAAATCATGTTCTTGATGTTCTTCATCATTTTCATGTGTTTTCTTGTTCCAACCTCATTTTAATCCAAAATCTTAAGAAAAACTCCTTCAAATTTATTATAACTTTAGCTAAAGATTTCCCACGAAGACCCGAAGACAACACCAATATTAATTTCTCAGAATTTTCATCAAATAAAGTAATCCATTTTAAACCTTCAAGCTTTCTAAAGAACTCTTTAGTGGTGTTTCGATGAGTTCTTTTGATTTTTTTTTCCTTTTTACTAGGAGAGAGAGCAACAAATTAAGTTGACTTAAAAATGGAATTGATTTTTTTTCCTCGTAGTCATAGCGGTGACGGTAATGGTAGGAAAATGGTAGAAAAATGAATGAAGAAGAAGAAGGAACTAAAAAATATTTTTAAAAAAATGGAGGAGGAGGAAATTTAAAAAAAAAGAAGAAAAAAATGGTCTTTCCACGCGCCTGTTTGATGTGAAATTCACATAACTTATCAAGTTACCGAAAAATGTCTAAATGAAACAGTGAGAGTCCACCTCAGGTGTCTAAATGAAATCAGATTTAATTAAGGTGTCTAAGTGAAAGATCTTGACTATCACAAAGGGCCGCCGATGAATTTGGCCTAAAATTTTTCATTATACGTTGATCAAGGTAAGTGTTTGAATTATTAATTTAAGTGCGGAAGAAGACTTGAATTGACGTAATATTTATAAATCGCTTGCTCTTTGTTTACATCATAAAGTATACTCTCCATATTGAAAGCTCTTGTCAAATAGTATGTGCATTGAAAATCTTTAATTCAACTTTAGATTTTGATTAAACTCAACCACCTTAGAATTAAGTACATGCAGTTCCTGTTTTAGGTAGCTATCATAGTGGTATAAAAACAAAATAAAACTTTTTTTTATCAGCATAAACTTTTCATCATTTTTGTAATTAAAAACCTTATGAAAGGTTTGAGTTGATTCTTCAAAGGGTAATTATCTGGAGAAATTAAAAGCTAAGTAAAAAGCTAGCTAATACTAATAGGGGGTATCTTTCTTTGATCAAAGGTTAAAAAATTCAAAGATATATGCCATTGACAACATGTTAAAGGATCGGATTCTCTCTTAGTCAAAAGCTGTGAATTGTATAACAACCGTCTTTAGAATCCTCATTATGACTGTGTATTGTCCCCTCTTATATTTTTTTAAATAATTTTTTCCCTTTTGTCTTTACAGTATTAATGTTTATTATTCAAACAAGTCCTATAACTGAAGGCCTTAAGATAATTATGATAGCATAAGGCTAAAATTAAAATGCACTTGATAACAAATAATTCTACTTACATTGGTTTCGGACACCCGATGATTATACAAAAAAATAACTTATTTGTACACGTATGAAAATATTTGAGCCTTAAAAGGAGAAATTCACAGTAGAAAGCAATTCCTTCTTTAATGAGCTCTATCTGATTTGACTCTAAATTGAATCTTGTGATGGATGGACTTGCTATATAACTTATGGCAGAGATGGATGAACTTTGTCGCGATTTCTGTTGAATCACCAAGAGTATAGTATAAATTATGTCGTAATTTTGGAACAAATTGTTCACAATTCTTGTGGAATTACTAGGACTCACACAAATTTTTTACTAATAAGTTTTCGCTTCAAAATTGATCTAAATCAACTCCAAATTTGTCATTCAACTTTTAAATACCAATTACAACAACTCCAAATAATTATATTCACCCAAACCTTCAAAAAATCAATAAACCTCTTTGTCTTCTTTAACATTCTTTTTTCAAACTCAACAAATTTTAGTTGTGTATGCTCATATTGTTCAAGAAAAAGCATGATCGACGGAGGATGAAGGAGAAGAAGAGGATGGGGAAGGGGGAAAAAATGCAGGCGAAGAACAAAGACCAAATTTTGGCGGGGTATGTGCTGAGGTTACTATTGCACAATTTTTTTAATAGGATCAAAAGTTAAACACTAGTCCTTGGGGAGGAATTCCTGTAAAAGGATTAATGGCCATTAGGCCCTGTTACAGTCACAAGCCCAAATCCCCTCTAGTTAAGAAGAACAAACATTTTTTTTGTGCGGGATGTTCTTCGGGTTTTTAATTTTTGCCCCTTAAACTTAAATTTTTTAATTTTTATCTTTCATCTAAAAATTCATGAATTTCATGTTCGAACCTCTGCTCAGGCAAAAATTTTAAAAAAAATCACAAGGCAGAGATTTGTAGTAAAAATATGCCTATTCGGACAAGATTAGGCCTATATCGGCAGAAATTTGCCTTTAAGGCAGAGGTTCTCCTAAATGTCTAATTTTGGGTAAAAGTTTGCCTCATGACATACCTCCGTCGAATAGGCTTAATTTTTCATGAATAGTTAATTTTTTGCTATAAATCTCTGTTTTGTGATTTTTTTTAAATTTTTGATTGAGTATGAGTTCAAACCTAGAAACTCAAGATATTAGATGAAGGGAAAAAATTAAATATTTAAAATTTAATAGATAAAAATTAAAGACCAGCTCGAAACAAGTGCATTCGTGTGAATTGGCGAAAGGAATTGCATCGATTGAATCCTGACTAATTCAAATCTGTGGGGCCAGATTTAGTCCATTAAGCTGACTACGCTTTTCCCTCTCTTTGCTCTATATATTTCCCTCTTTCTATTCCTCCTCTCATAAACCCTAATTTGTTGCGGCGTTACTCAGAAAATTTATTCCATATCTCCTTTTGATTATTTTGCATTCATATTTGCTTCCTTATAATGGAGACTGTACTAGTCTGCCTGGAGATAGCGAGAAAAAAAATATAAAAGGTCACAAAGATGAGATTTTTACCATTGCATTTTGTGAATTTTCAGTGTTCGAATTTACAACTTCTGTGTAATTCTTCAAGCAGCTGTTTTCAATTCTCTTACAATTCCAAATCCAATCATATCTAGAATTCAATTTATCATGAGAAAATTATGTTTTTTGCCATCAATTTCTCGCCTTTTTTCGGAATATAATCCAGCCAATAAGCCAATTCTTTTACTCAGTATGGTCCATTTATTCACCACTTCTTCATCGTCAGCTGGAGAATTCTTGAGTCATTTGCTGAAAAATAAAAATGGGTATGGTATGGAGAAAACACTGAATGCAGTAAGGGCTACACTAGATGCTCGGTGTGTCAATGAAGTATTAGAAAAATGTGCTGTTAATGATCCCCAAATGAGTCTTAGATTCTTCATTTGGGCTGGTATTAATCCTAGCTATAGACACAGTAGTTATATGTATGGTAGAGCTTATAAACTGCTTGAAGTTGATCGCAAACCACAAATTATTCGAGATGTTCTTGAGGCTTATAGGCTGCAGAATTATGTTCCAAATGCTAAGATGTTTAAGGTTATATTGAATTTGTGTAGAGAGGGGAAAGATGCAAACTTGGGCTTGTGGGTGTTGAGGAAAATGAGAGAGTGTAATTGTCACCCTGACACGACAGTGTATAATGTAGTTATTCGATTATTATGTGAGAAAGGAGACGTGGATGAGGCAATGGGTTTGATGAGAGAGATGGAACTGATTGATCTTCATCCTGATATGATCACATATGTCGTGATAATTAAGGGGTTGTCTGAGGTGGGTAGGTTGGAAGAAGCTTGTGGATTAACCAAAGCTATGAGGGGACACGGATGCGTGCCAAATACGGTAACCTATTCAGCTCTTCTTGACGGGATTTGTAGGGTTGGTAATTTGGAAAGGGCACTTGAGTTATTGAGCGAAATGGAGAAAGACGGTGGGCAGTGTAAGCCTAACGTCGTTACATATACTACCGTGGTTCAAAATTTTGTTGAGAAATGTCAGTCAGTAGAGGCATTAAGTATTTTGGAGCAAATGAGGGATTTCGGGTGTAAACCAAATAGGGTACTTATCTGTACTCTGATTCACGGTCTTTGCAAAGATGGGCATGTGGAGGAAGCTCATAAAGTCATCAATCGAGTAGCTGAAAATGGTATTCCACTTGATTCTTGCTACAGTTTTCTAGTTTTATCACTGTTTCGGATTGGAAAGCTCAAGGAGGCAGAGATGTGTTTTAGGAGAATATTGACTGGTGGCCTAAAGCCTGATGGCTTGGCCTCAAGCACAATAATACGATGGCTATGTCAGCAGAGTCGGATACTTGATGGATATCACTTGATTGATGCGATTGAGCAGTCTGGAAGTGTATCTTCTATAGATTCTGATATTTATTCTATTCTTATGGCTGGACTATGTGAGGAAAATCATCTTGTAGAAGCTGCTAAGCTTGCTTGTCTGATGGTAGGGAAAGGAATTCAGCTTAAAGGTCCTTATGTTATGAATGTAATGGAATGTCTTAGACATTGTGGGAAAGAGGATTTAGCTTCAAACATTGGTAATATTAAGAGCTGATGAATGACCAAGATTGCATTAATATCTTGATCCTACTTGTGCCTTAGTGTTGTCAACAAACAGTAACCTCACCATTGAGATTGACCATCAGTTGTATTCCATATTCCACCTAATTGAATTCTCTCCAGTTTTGTGCAACAAATTAAACATATTTGGGCTTCTAGTCAGGTGGGACTTATAACTCTTTTCCGATTTCAATTTACATCTCATTCATTGATTTTGCACTTTGTTTTGTATATTGTGGGCCTATATTCTTATTTAGCATGAGATGGTAAGAACAGGTGAAGTACTCATTTGAATATTCAGTTGAGGTAACACTGATTGACTGATATGCAAATGTGCACTCAACCAATCTGGATCCTTTTTCAGATGTATTCAAGCTGTCGCCTCGCTGTCTTAAGACATTGAGCCTCAGCCATAACATAATCCTCAGCATCATTGGCAACCACATCCTGATTCTTTTTCTCTAGATGATTTCAAGCTGTCTTTGCGTCGTCTTAAGTTATTACTCCTTCCGTCCCAATTTATGTGGCACCATTTGACTTGACACGAAATTTAAGAAAGAAAAAGAAAAGAAAGACTTTTGAAATGTGTGATCCAAAACAAGTCTTATATAAATGTGTGGTTGTAAATCATCTCATGAAGTTCAATTATTTCTAAATATAGAAAGATAGACATTCTTTTTGGGACAGATCAAAAAGGAAATGGTGACACATAAATTGGGACAGGGGGAGTAAATCTTTCCATAACAGAATCCTCAGCGTCATTGGAAACCATATCAGAAGCTTTTCTCTCTTCCAAGAATGATGAACTGAAGTTGTTCCCCTGTTGCCTTCAGATATTTAGTCTCATCACAACAGAGCCCTCAGCATCACTGGCAACCTTAGCAGAATCATTTTCCTCTTTCATGAACGATGATCTCTTCCCTTCTATTTAAGATATTGAATCTCTCCATTACAGAATCTGTAAATGTGGACACTTTTGCTTGAAGTAGAGGGACTCTGGGTGGTAGTCTTTGACGCAAAATCATTTTCAGCTTCGGGCACCACTGAGGAATTCAGGTTTAAGTCTGGAGAAAATTTGAAGGGCAAATGTTATTGGCAACAGTCACATCTACTGAAATGTCTGAAACTGAATAGAGACCACAACTGTAACAGAGTCACAGCACAGATATCAAAACAAACAGCTTTTACCTTTTCCTTGGACAAAGTTCACGAGTCTATGCCTTTTCATCTCTGAGGAAAAGTACCTTGAGATGCAACAGAGTGTCAAACAAGTACAGAATAATTTGCAGTTGAGCATGTAAAATATGATTTGTTTCATACTATTTTCACTCTCTTTGGAACAACAGAGTTTTGCGTATGAACTATCTGAATAAGAAGTAATGATTTATCTCTTGTTTTTTGAAACACATGTGAAAAGGAGAAAAAAGGTAACTTTGATCCTCTCGAGCCGGCTCTTTCCATTGCTGAATACTTTTCTCTCTTCTGCCCATTCTAGTAATGATACTAAAATAGAAAAGTAAAAAGTCTCGTCAATCAAGAAAACCAAAAGAATACAGTTCAACCTTGAATTTGGGGACATGTAATTCATATACCAGGGATGTGAGAAAAATATTCTTGTTCCAGCATCTATCACCACAATTCATGTCCACGTGTTGAAGCATGCTTTTCAGTTTAACCTTTTGGTTCTAGTTTGGGGTTTAGTATCCTTGCACAGATAGAGATTTGTTTTTTCCTTGATGCAAGATGTAATGTGGTGACGATTGAGTTTTCTGGCTTATTTGTGGTGGCATCTTGGTTATCATGTAAGTTTTGCAGTCTTTCTCAACCACCCCTCTGAGCAAAATAAATGACATGTAAAATACGTTAACAATCAACAAAGAATTTAGATAACATACACTGATATGTAAAAGAATTGTTACACAATTAGTGCAATTTGACCGGCTATAACAGGTTATCACTCTTTTTTTGAGGTTACCTTATTAGGCTTGCAATGTACAATTATCTGTTGTTGTAGGCCATTTTAACCTTGACTGTATCATAATTTTGTGTTGTCCGTGCATTGAACTCAATGATAAGTTGAATGCACTGACTAATTTGGATTTTGAAGTCCTTATGTTGAAATTTCTGTCAGTAATTTTAGGCTGAACTATGAGTTCAATCCAACTGTGATTTGAAACAAGATGATACTTAGCAAAATAGGAATTGAAAGATAGAATTAAAGAGAGATAGACACAACTAAATTTAAACAATTAAAAGATGTAATGGAGAAACTAACCAAAACACCATTTAATTGGGAATTAAGAGCACTTAATCTATTAGAATCCTCAAGAAAGTAGCAACCTTACTTGCAAATTCTAGGACAAAATGTTGAAGTTCAACAAATGGTTTCCAAAGCTCGCACAAGAGGCACAATTCATCATATGTCAAAAAACTTGTTATGAAACCCTAATATTATATACTATTATACTAAGGGCTAAAAGTAGTAAAGAAAGGCCCAATTGCCCTTCATTAAAATTACAAGCTAATTAAAATGGGAAGACACTTAATATATTAAATATCTTTCAAGTCTTCCATGTTGGAGCCTTCCAAAGATTCCATCTTCATCCATAAATCTTGCAGTGCTTGAAGGTCTTTAGCTTGACTCCTTGTGAAAGGCCTCCTTTGATCTACATCACTGGTTGCGCAATAAGCAAGGATGGAATTTAGCTGTAACAACTGCAGATTTTTTTTGAGATGCATCTTTCTATCCATAGCTTGCAACTCCTGTGGTTCCATGCTGATATGAAATATATGTGTTTTGCTTTGTTTCTCTAATATTGGTGCTAGACATTCTTGGGCTTCATGAACGGCAAGGCTCCAGGAACCATTTTGACTGATCAAAATTTGTGGCTCAAAGAAGCAATTGCCACTGAAATACCTATAGTAAAACATGCATTTTGCATTTGGAATATCATTTCGAGGTTTTCAGATTGGTTTTCGACACTTCTCGGATCCCAATATGATAATTGGAAGGTGAGTTCCATCGCCTCTACATACATTTTATTGAGGAATATGAAGTGGGATGGAATGTAATGGTCGAAACCTACCGGTTGGATGGAAATAAACACATTGTCAGTCTATATGCTTTACGTTCATACTGGGCGCTGTCTTTTTTGAGATCTTTCTTCTTTGCTGGAATGACAAGTACAATTCAGTCGGAGACAATAAATACTTATATCCAGAGGTTTTTGAGTGCTCAATCTGTACTGGATAATTTTGTGGAGCAGGTGTGAGATTCTCACTTACCTTTTGTTTCTTAGCCAATTTAATTCTACTCGTTTAATTCCTCTTCAATTTTTTTGCTGATCACTGTACATACTGCAGGTTGCTCTGGTATAACGTATTATAAAGAAGTGCAGATAATGCCACATTGTGTATGTGGTTAGTTTATGGTTTTAAGCACTTTCTCATCCTTGATGTCTACAAGGAGATGATTTCCTTGATGTCTACGCATGACTTCCTCATCCGTGGAAACAACCTCTTGCAAAAATGCAAGGTAAGACTGCGTACAATAGATACTTGTGGTCCGGCCCTTCCCCGGACCCCGCGCATAGCGGGAGCTTAGTGCACTGGGCAGCCCTTTTCTAGCAGGATTTGTTGACTCCACCTCTTTTTACAACAACAAAAATACCCAGTGTAATCCCACAAGTGGGGTCTGGAGAGAGTAGGATGTACGCAGACATTACCTCTATCTTTTGCGGGGTAGAGAAGCTGTTTCCGATAGACCCTCGACTCAAAAGAAACGTAGTCAATGCAGGATTGCATGAAAAATAAGACAACATAATATCAAGAATGACTCCACCTCCTTTTGGTTATTGAAATTGACATTAAGTGCATCATGTTTCTGTGACTTGGAAAGGATCGACTTTTTTTTCTCAACTTAGATTGTATATTAATTTATCTTTTAAAATATGTCAGTCGCACTTGAATAAAAGAATTGTGTGTTTGTTCAAGTATACCAATTTTGTTTATATAACATAGTTGATTCTCTTAGAACAGGCAAGACCAGGAGAGGAAAATGAAGAACATGTACTTATATTGTTACTTCTATGACTAGTAATCTCCTGCTCTTTTGGATCATCCTCCAATCGGAAGATTCATCCAGCCCTTTCTGCGTAAGGGTGAGATAAGATTTTTTAACCTTTATATTGAAGGCAAAGACCTTCCCATTTGGTGTAAAGAAAAGTAGGCTGAAGCAAACCAACAAGGATCCAAACAAATTGTGTAATATCAAAGAATTCTATTAATCCAAAAATATAATCACCTATTCTGTCCTCCCCAACCAGCTCTCGTCCATTCAGCCTCACTTACTAATGTTATATGTGCTTAGATCCCTTCTTACAAGAACAAAATATCCCTTTACTATCATCGTATTTCACCAGACTATAATTGCATCTGAAGGAACTTCAAAACAACTTAGTTGAGGACAGAGCTACTGAAGCAAGTTCAGTCTTTGCTTGATGCACAAATATGTCAGCTTCTTCTGCATATCTCCATGCCCTCTCCTCCCCCTCTCTGGTAAGAATACATTATTTGTAATTAGGTTGTTCACTGTTGGTTATAGAGGGACAAATATGGTTGTTTTGTACCTCTTGGGGACCCAGGAAAGTTTGAGGCACTTTATACATTTCATTTATAATTTAATCTTTTGTTATATCTTTTATATTTTTATGACATTTCTATTATATATGGATGTATTTGATTTTGAATACAATATATATATAAAAATATGTACATGTTCTCACTTCCCTCTGAGTTCTCATTCCTTGCTCACTTTCCTCCTCTTTGGCTTTATGAGTTTTTTTATGCTTTTTTCCTACTAAGCTTGGCAAGAGGTGTGTTCTCTTTAGTTGAACTCTATGAGCTGTTATGTTGGAGTACATATTTTTGTCCCCATTTTCTCCAAATAGAAGGACAAAGCAAAGTATGATCTCACAGAGTTAATGTTACTGCTCTGTGCAAGCTTGCTTCTTCAAATTCGCCACATTGCTTCCTCTAAAATGGCTGTGTGTGATCCTTGTACAAGAGTCGAGCTGTTTTTGTATCTCCACACATTCATCCCCTTTGTTAATAGATTATTGATAGAAAACATTTTCTAATATTAGGTTCGCCATGCGCAGGGTTGAATCAGAGTCTTAACTATATTAGGTTTATTAAATGCAGTTTCACCTTGCATTTTTTGTGAAAAGTTTATTTTCAGTTTGAGCTTGTGATTTCTTGGGCACACGATGGTAGTTCACACGTGTACTGACAAATTTGGCCCCTTGCTTTTGGACACTTGAGTGCCTCTTTCCTATTTGTCAGACCAAATTTATGTATGTATATTATCAATTTTTTTGTTGGAACCTGTGTTTCATCGTGTTTTTAGAATGTCTAATGTGAAGACTGTCGAAGACAACTCTGTTTCTCCTGTAAAATACAACAACATCATACCCAATGTAATCCCACGAGTGGAATCTGGGGAGGGTATAGTGTACGCAGACCTTACCCCTACCTTGACAGGCAGAGAGGTTGTTCGAAAGACCCCTCGTAAAATGCACCTCGTAACTACGACAGTAGGTTGATGTAGATTGATAGACAAAATTAGTTGTTTGGAGGAAGAATCTAAGAACCAAACATATACCTGCAACTACATAAGTACACATTATACTTTGATCCTCTCCATGTCATGTTTAAACAGACTGAGTAGTAGGATAGCGAGTCTGTTGTCTATGACAATATGGAACATACCATGCTTCATGAGCATTCAAGAGGTGTGGCCTAGTAATCAATGAAGTGGAAGGAGAACTATGAGGTCTCATGTTTACATTTCAACGGAGATAAAAATGCTAGGTAATTTTTTTCATCTGTCTAAGTCTATAAGTAGACAGAATTGGCTAGCACATGTTGCTGGGGTATGACCTGATTGTCAATAAAGTGAGAGACCATGAGGTTTCAGATAACCTGATTGTTAATAAACTGAGAGAATCATGAGGTTTCAGGTTCAAATTTCAGTTGATGTGCGTGCAAGATGGCCCCCGCACCATGGTTATCAAAAGAAAAAAACATACCATGCCTCACGCTCAACTTCTAGTCAACCTTATTTCCATGGCAATCTATTTTTTCTTCTCCTCAAATGTTACAAACAAGATATTAAAAGATTTTGCAGCAAATTTTTGCGGTTTCCAAGTATGTAGATTACCTCTCTTTAAAAGCTAGATAATTTCTTCATGATCACTTCCTAAAACGTGAATTTTGTTCAACCTTTAACCAAGTTTGCTACACAGAAAAGTAACACTATAGGCTATACAAGATGATAGTGAGTTTTTATTTTTTCCACATCCTTCACTAGTATGGAAAAATCAAGAGGAACTACTATCAAATATCGATGCATAATTTTTCAACTTTTCAGGAAAAGATAATAATAGGGTTCAAAGCACTAGAGTCTATACTCTATGATACTTACTAGGGGCGGTGTCGATAGGAAAAATCAAGAAGGCGGATGACCAAGGTTAATGATTTCCATTGTACATAGGAGGGGCGACTTGTATGAATAAAAATTGTGATAAGCTGATATGTGATAAGTCAAAAAATTGGAGCATCGAGTGTTTTATCGGGTGACTTACTAAGTGTACCCTTTGGCCGATTAGTTTATCAATATGGTCGAAATATACACTACATGCACACTTTGGCGGTATATATTTTGTATAGATATGTATATTATATATATTGTGTATGTATATTATATATATATATTTTGTAGTACAGATTTTATAAACTAGATGGGTGAATGATATTTAACTATAAATTTTTCAGTTTTTACCACTACAATACTTATTTGGACCGAGCCGATCGTCTATCGAAAATAACCTCTCTATCCATAAAGATAAGAATAAAGTTTACGTACATCCTAATCTTTCTAAATTTTGGAATTACAATATTACTGGGTATGTTATTATTGTAATACTTACTTGGACCAGATCAATGGGCAATCAAGAATTACCATGACGTAAGTTAGTAGCCTTACGAACTCCAAATTTGATTCCTCAATTTGTTGTAGTGAAATATTAAAGTTTGCTAAAAAAATCTTGATAAAAACTTTTTACTACCTAAATAATACTAACGAAATTTAGGAAAATAATTATAAATTAAAAAACAAAAAGAGGAGGATGCGGAACCTAAGTGACAAAAAAAAGGTGGGGAACCTAAGTGACACTTCGAATAATTTTGGGGCAACAGCAAGGTCATCCAATCAAATACAAGGGCCCTTATCAGAAAATACTAGGCTAAACGTGATTCGTGAATCAAAACCATTGGGTTCTACAGGTTCCCATTTTATAGGTAAGTCTTTAATTTGAGATAAAATTTAAAAAATAAAGATTTTTTTTTTAAATTTATAGTCTAAAATAATTTATAAAAATTTATATAATTAAAAATTATTTTATTAATAATATAAAGATAAATTTAAAATTAAATTGTTACTGAATATAGAAAGTTGTGATTTTTATAGGGACTGATTAAAAAGTAATGTGGTCCTCCGGGGCATAGTCCAGTGGCAAAGCCTGGGCGCTATAAGCGCGCTACGCATGGGACAATGATGGGTTCGATTCCCCACAAGACGAAGAAATTCTCGCATGTTAGGAAATTTGACCTTGTCTCATTGATCGGTTGTACGCTCCCTAAAACCCACACCGGAAAGAGCACATCCCGCGATTTACCCGTGATAGTTGTTGAAGGACCGGTGCTATTACCTCCAGGACGTCTCGGTAATACCAACAAAGTAGTCGGCAAGTGGTTTCAAAACCCTGATTATCAAAAAAAAAAAAAAAAAAAAAAAAAAAAAAAGTAATGTGATGTACATTAGGATAGAGGGAGTATTACTTTATTAATTTTATATTTAAAAAGTTTGAAATTTCGTGGCAGACAGGAAACAATCTGAATTCCCAAGTAGAGTATCGTCTAGGGTTCTTAAATTCCAAGCTATCTCAACTCCTTTACCGATTCTAATCCAATTACTTTCCCAAATCAAATCTCTCAACCATCTCCGTTAGATCTTGAGTTCTTGACCGTCTGATTGATACCTTTTTTCTCTGAATATGGTCGAAATTTGCAAACCCTACTTTAATTTCAATCAAAGTTCGAACCTTTATTGCAATTTCAACGTTTCCGACCCGTTTTACGGATAATTGGGGTTAATTCAAGAAAAGGGTTCATTTATTTTATGTTGGTTTTGAAAATAGTCATGAGAGTGATATTGGGGTTCATGTTTTCTGTTTGAATTTTAGGTCAAAGTTTGATTTTTTGTTGCAATTTCAGCGTTTTCGATCCGGTTCACAGATAGTTTGGTTAAATTCAAGAAAAATGTCGATTTATTTTATGTTGTTTTTGAAGATAGTCATGAGTGATATTGGGGTTTATGTTTTCTGTTTGAATTTCAAGTGAAAGTTTGATTTTTTGTTGCAATTTCAGTGTTTCCGATCTGTTTCACGGATAGTTTGGCTAAATTTAAGAAAAGGGTCGATTTATTTTATGTTGATTTTGAAAATAGTCATGAGTGATATTGGGGTTTATGTTTTCTGTTTGAATTTCAAGTGAAAGCTTGATTTTTTGTTGCAATTTCACTGTTTCTGATCTGTTTCACGGATAGTTTGGCTAAATTCAAGAAAAGGGTCGATTTATTTAATGTTAATTTTGAAAATAGTCATGGGAATGATATAGGGGTTAATGTTTTCTGTTTGAATTATAGGTCAAAGTTTGTGGTTTGTGTGTGGAATTTTGAATTTTGTTTATCAGTAGGTTGTGTAAAATCTTATTTTATTGTTTTCCCTTTTTCTTTGTGATCAGTGGGTTGTATAGATCTTTTTTTCTTCCAAGTATTATTATCATGTATATAGAGGAAGAGAAAGGAGGAGAGTTGGAGACTGGGGAGGAGGTGGTGGTGGGTGGTGTGGTAGAGAAGGCAGAGAAATCATCTACTGCTATGTGTTCTAGTGGTAGTAGTGGTAAGAATGCTATTGTTGTGTTGGATGTAAGGAGGGTAATGGTTGGAGTTGGTGCTCGGGCCTTGTTTTATCCGACACTTTTCTATAATGTTGTTAGGAACAAGATTCAGGTGGAGTTTCGCTGGTGGGACTGGATTGATGAGGTATAACACTTTTGTCGTCCTGGCTTTAATGTATACACTTGTAATGAATGCCTTGGTGTATGTTGTTGTTTCCCCTTTAATGTACATACACTTGTAGTGAATTCCATGGTCTTTTTATCTGGATTATGTCAATGTGCAGATGATATCAGTGTGCTTCAATAGTTCTGATAAGTTGGGATGTTTTTGTTTATAATGTCTAATCCCTATTACGTATTCGAATGCTAACTCATGTAATGTGTTGATAACTTTTTGAACTAGTTATATTGAAATTTCATGCTAATTAATTGTCGTCTGAGGCAGGATAGATCTCTGCTGTTTTTGAAAGGCTTTGTCGTGAAATATCAGTTATATTAAGGTTGATTTCTTTGATTGCTGATGCTGAAATTCAAAGTCATGAATAACGAATAATAGTACTATATGCATGGTTATCTTTAAAATAAGGGGTTTGACTGAATTTTGTAGAAATATCAAATGCTTAATTTCTATCTGGAAAAGCAAGTCCATAGACATGCTTGTCAATAATCAAAAAGTCATGTAATAGATCGCTATAGTACTCTGTATCAAATGCATTAGCAAGATAATAAAACTTGTCTGTCATAGGAATGACAAGACAATGACACACCTGGGGCCTAGTATATTTTGTGATAATCTGCTTAAAGAAATTTGCCTCTAATCACTAATATGCGATAAGTGGCAAAAGAAGCATAGCTAAATTATCCAGGAAGATGGACCAACAGTAAACTTGTTCAGCTCTTCTCTTCTTTTCACTGCCATAAAGTTAGTTACTCTCACTAGTGTCATCTCAGATTAACTCTCTTACATTTCCTTCTTGGTTTCCTTAAAATTTATTTACTTTCTTTAGCCAGGAAGTTTCTCTAATATTCTAATCTGTTTTGGACTGTCATGCACCAAAAGGGTGACTTGAGATCCTCTTTATACTAGTACATGATAAAATTGATCAGAAAGATAGTTCTATCCCCACTCTAGAGCGACATCCTTGTAAATACAATAAACTTCAACCTTTACCATTCCATTCTGGTCAAATTAGGAGGCCTGATCATGGAAGGAGTACGTATAGTGATATTGATGTTGCTCATATCCGTTTCATGTTTTACCGGTTTTATTTGAATTATTTGTTTAAGGGTTGCAGAATGTCTAGTATATGTGCAGTTAGGTAACCCGAGGTGCTTTGTAGGGATCTTAAGAAATGTCCTCTTACATCTTAAACTTACATGATATAAGCGGCAATGCTTTTCTCGTAACTCCATATGCAACTATCTTCGCATTAGAGATTAACTTTGCGTTGACCATCTTGGAAGATCGCATAGGTTGATTTGATGTTCATGTTCTTTCAATCCTTTCTTAGTGAATAATTGGTTGGTTGTTTGTACTCCAATATTTTACTGTATAACAAGATTGTATTACTGACTTAATCTCTCCTTTAGTTTGTGCTATTAGGTGCTGTCCCTTTCCAGTCTGATCTGAAAAGGCTAAAGGGGCTTGGTGTCTCCGGTGTTGTCACCCTAAATGAGCCATATGAGACTTTAGTTCCAACTTCTTTATATGAGGTTAGTTCTTTAACTTCTGATATTCGTTTGATCTTTCTTTTATGGTTCACTTAAAAGATAAGTCGGTCTTTCCTTATCTAAAACAAATCCAAAAAGAGAAAAGAAAAAAAGGTCAGTCTTCGTTCAATTCTCACCTTCATGCCCCTTCGCCTTATTTTCTTCTGTACCCTTTTGCTTTGATCTTTGTATTATGCTTCACTTAAAACATAAGTCAGTCTTTCTTATCTAAATCCAAAAAAAAAAAAAAAAGGAAAAAGAAAAAAGAAATCAAGTGTTTTTTTTTGTTTTTTTTCACATTAGTGTTATCTGTTACTTCTTGCAGGCTCATGGTATTCGTCATTTTGTTCTGCCCACAAGAGATTACTTATTTGCCCCATCACTCAATAATATATGTCAAGCAGTAGAGTTCATCCATGGTTAGTACTTTCTCATCCCTTTGGCACCCTTTTTTGTTAGTGTGTTGATTTTACACTATTGTCAACATTCTTCACCTTAATTCCTGGATGCTTTTAGCATTTTGTCATGACATCACAGTCACTTACCATCTTGAGATTCTTCTAATTTGTCCAAACTCTGGAACTATGAGCAGAGTCTCCATCATATAACAAATGGCAGTTTGAGGGTCGGAGTGTGCAATTCTTGGGCCGACAGAGATTTTTCGATAATCAAATGTTATTTTGAAACTAAACAAAAGTACTTTAAACTACATGTTTATTAAATAAAAAATATTTTGCAAATTCAAATGTCATGATTAAGGAAAACTCAACAAAACTGTGGTCCAATCAAATATTTGTTTGATTGGCTAAATTGTGATTATGTCACTTAAAAATTGGATTGAGGGAGTACATTTGTTAAGTTGCTGGTCTCCTAATTGGATATAGTACTTTTTGAGGTATTTGTCACTTTGTATATTGACTTGTTTTCTCTTTCGTTACTTTCTCTGGAAAGAAATAAGGGTGATTCCAAAATTCCGTAAAATTAGCCCTGGTTTAATAAATTTCTATGCTTTTTTTGTCTACTCTCCTCTTCCTTCCCACCTAATCATTGTTATAAGATTGAACCTCTACAACTTTCCCCCGCAGAAACTACAGAAAAATCCAAAAGATTGTTTAGAGTACTGCCAGAGGAGGATATACTAGTAGGTTAAGCCATTAAGTAAACTTTTCTTGTTTGTCTTTGAAGAAAATGCTTCCAATGGACAAAGTACATACGTGCATTGCAAGGCTGGTCGAGGACGTAGCACGACCATTGTCTTATGCTACTTGGTGGGTAAACTAAGCCTTGCTTGAATTGATTGTTTAAGGATCACTTTACCCATTTGTCCTAAAGTTTCTTTTGGTTTGTAGGTTAAGTACAAGCAGATGACGCCAAATGATGCATATAACTATGTGAAGTCAATTCGTCCAAGGGTGCTTTTGGCCTCTGCCCAGCAACAGGTGTCTCAGAGTTTTGCCTCATATTTTGATCCTTTTTCTCTTAGGATGCATGATTTTTTCCCTTAATGAGATTGATGGTAGATAGTCCAGTTGACTTGCTTTTTATTATTCGGGCTATTTTTGCTGACTCTGTTTTTCCACTAATAATCAGGCTGTCGAAGAATTCTACCATCTCATGGTGAAAAAGACATACAGTTCTAGCCCCTTGACAAGTATGATCTCACGGAGCTCAAGGTTCTTGGCTAGGCGGAATTTGGTAGCCTTTGATGACGGTGCTGTAGTTGTGATAACCGAAGCAGATCTAGATGGATATGATTCGAACCTTGACTCTAGGGTGGCTGGATCTGAGATTTGGGCTGATATGAATTTGATTTACAGGGTTCGAGTTGCTGGTGGGGCAGCCTTAGCAAGACTCTCTTGTATGTGGCTTCGCTGCCACACCGACCAGAAGATTCCGAATCAGAAGCTGACTGCAGAGAGCAAGCAGCTGGAAAGTTTTACTGTAGATATACATGTGCTCTTAAGTTAAAAGTTGTACATATTTCTTCGGTATATAAAGATGCTACAAGGTGCTTGTTTGTTTCAGTTTTCTCAACCGAAAACCTTGACGTTCTCAATGTAAATATGATATGCTTCTCAAGTTGCAAATGAGAAGTTTAAGAGTATATGTATATATAGCTTTATGCAAAATTTGAACTTTCGTGATGTAGCTTACCACATGTTAGAATATTTTGCGGTTCCTGAACGGGGGATTTGCTACTCAGATCATGTATAGGACCTTTCTTTTTCTGTTTTATTTCCAGCAACGCCAAGTTAATTTTCGAAGAACTTATTATTAATCTTTTTTAGATATGTGTCTTTTTTATTCAGAAGAGAAGCATTTGCATCAATATCTCAATTTCAATTCAAACATGTGTTTGATTCATACTCCATATTCTGAAAAAGAGTTATCATTCGAAAAGAGGAAAAATATGGAGTCTTTGTCCAAAGAAATTGATACAGAGGCATAGTTATTTTTGTGGGTGTATTACATCAAGCAGTCAAAAGCAAATGGGGCAACATGCTAATGGTGGAGCCGAACGAAAATGAATCACACAGAAGAGTCAAAGACCAAGCTCCCTAATGGAATGTTAAGAGTCAAAGACCATACTCTCTAATGGAATGTTTAATCGATCCATCAGACCAAGCTCCCTAATGGAATGTTAAGAGTCAAAGACCATACTCTCTAATGGAATGTTTAATCGATCCATCGTTCGGAAGTTGTAACATGTGAAAACAACGGAAAACATGACTTGGTTGTTCCTATCCCAAAACATGAAGTGACTGATTTAGTTTGACCATACTCTCTAATGGAATGTTTAATCGATCCATCAGACCAAGCTCCCTAATGGAATGTTAAGAGTCAAAGACCATACTCTCTAATGGAATGTTTAATCGATCCATCGTTCGGAAGTTGTAACATGTGAAAACAACGGAAAACATGACTTGGTTGTTCCTATCCCAAAACATGAAGTGACTGATTTAGTTTGACTTGATGGAGGACTTGAGCAGCAGCTTCCTTAGTGCTTGCTTTTGTTGGTGGTACTCCTCCATCAACCAAATATGGGGCAACATACTGTTGCTTTTTTGAATGTCCAAAGATGATATCCTTGTAACTTTACAGACTGCACTTTCCCAGATTTATCCAAGGTTTTTAGTCCAAGCAAATCCTCCAGATTAATATTAGTCTGCCATAAGAGTAAATGGGAAAACATTAAGATTCGACATCCGATAATTGAATCTACAGTTGATGTTTAGGAAAATTTGACATCCTACATGTCTTGCTTTCTCCAACGAAATTGCCCTTCTCAGGTAATTTCCTGCTGGTGATTAGATGAATGCGTTATTGCTTCGAGAGAAACTCCTGTCAAAGCTAATTAGAAATCTTTAGGTAGTTTAATGAGATTTACGCACACAATCTAATGGTAAGCGTTAAAAAGTAGAATTTTCTGTACGTGTCCGAATCCGAATCAATGTTAGTTATATTGTTCTTTATCAATTATCGAGAAACCGTAGAAAGTTATATTACACTTAGCTTGGACCTTTGTGAGTTACTCCTATAATTTTCAAAATAATCCTTAAAAAATTGGTTACATAATTCCATTATTTTTAGAATTGCTTTTGCTAAAAACATTTTGGGTAAAAAGTATGCCAATTTTTTTCATTTCTCTCTCACCGCACTCTATTCCATCATTGAAAAGCGTAAATGAAATTCTCACCAAACATTTAATACCCAAAGGAAACAATCAATTACTTGTTATTAGCTAGCCCTGGGCTTGCTAATTACACTAATAAACAGTCTACTAATCTTCACACAGTCTACTAATCTTCACATTTAACAAAAACGTAATGGAGATTAATATATTCTAATCCCAAAATTAAACTAAAGACACTTCAGTAGTGGTACTTTTTTTCCATTGTCCTTAAGAATAATATAATTAGTGGACCACTTGAGTAGCAGCTTTATTCTTTGGTGCTCCATCAATCAAATATGGGGCAACATATTGTTGCATTTCTTGAATATCCATTTCAAGATGATACCCTGGTAACTTTATGAACTTCACTTTTCCAGCTTTATCCAATGTTTGTAATCCAAACAAATCCTCTGTATAAAGATTAGTCTGCCAAAAAAGAGGTAATGAAAAAAAAATAGATTATCACTCCTGAAATGTGACAAGGTTAAAAGGGCAACCCGTGCACTAAATTCTTGCGAAGGGCTGGACCACAAAGGTCTACTGTACGCAGCCTTACCCTGCACTTTTGCAATAGATTTTTTCCACGGCTTGAACTCAAGTATATCAGTTGCTACAATGTGACATGGTTATTGATTTTAAATTAAAGTACAATTAGGAAAATAATATTACCTGTTGCGGTGGCAAAATTTGAGAGTAACTTCCATCTTGATAAAAGCCAAACCAAGAACTTTCTCTTGGAGTTATGACATCATCATTTTCAAACTGTAAAGACATTAAAAATAAAATGGCATTATTAAGTAAATTAATTTATTTAATACAGAAAAAGAAGAGTAAAATATACCATGATAAGGACAAGGTTCTGCAAGCTAGTGAAACGTTGCTTATAAATTGGATTAGTTGCATTAGGAATTTCATTATTAAGCTTTGGCAGATATCTACAACCTCTCAAGTATCCAGCAATATCCTGAGAAAAAAAAAAGACCAATTTAAAGAAAATGATTTTAAAAAATTTAAAATTTCAAATAAGAATAAGAATATTTAAGAAGAAAACAAAGTGATGATCAAAGAAACAAGAATTACTCACATTTGGAAGCTTGGTATAGCCACTTGGAGCATAATGAGCCTATGATTTGCATATTAAAACTCATAAGTTAGAAATTAATCGAAAAAATTGAAATTTAAAAAAATATATTAAAAGAGTATACTTGAACATAGTCGGAGTATATTCCAACTCCAGAGGTACCACCAGCTCCAGCACACCAAGGACCACCCTATCAATTAAAGTACACAAATTATTTTTGCAAATCGTAATTGTTATTGTTATGAATAATTATTCACACAGTACTGTAAAGAATTTTTATACTATTACTGTATAGTTTAACTTCTGATAGCACATTAGTTGTCATTCTAACGAGATTACCAGATTTACTTATCATAGAGTCACATATAAGTAAACAAGTTTTTGTACATATTTTTTTATACAATCGATTTATAGGACTTAAAATCCTATTGTTGTTTTGTTTTTTACTCGGTTATTGGTATGCGCATAAGGGTCAGATTAAATTCAGATTCGCACGAAAAGCTCCATATTAGAAATAAAGTGCTCCTTAACAAAGGCACTCCAACCCAGGACTCGAATCTGAAGTCTCTGGTTATTGATATTGTTGTTCTTACTACTACAATATTACATACAGTGCAGGCAGGAGCAGAAGCAACACCAGCATTAGGTCCACCAATTGAGATAAAATTCTTGACCTGTGGCACAATTAAGTTCCCAAAAAAAAAAATCACAAAATGGGAAAATGATGAAACATAAATATAAATAGAAAATCTATTGTTAAAATATAATTTTGATAAAATTCTCACTGGAGGTGCTTCATCACAGAACTCTACAAGCCCTCTGGCTACCATATTACCCTGAAAAACATGAGATTTATTTTCCATAAATAAAATATCCCACACATTTAATTAAAAGACAAAAAGGAAAAAAATAAGGGAGACACATTTATTATTATAGATGAATCATGAATATTTTTACCTGTGAGAGACCAACTAAGTTGTAACCTTGTTGTAGTTCCTTCATTCCCTTCACCTGTAATTCAATTCAGACCTTTCAACAATTTCTTATTTTCTTTTTTCATTTGTTATTTTATACTAAAAAGGCACCAATAAAAGAAAAGAATAATCTAGTGGAAGGTTATTACCTTTTCACAAGAAATTTGAACCTACAAGTACAGCATGGGCAAAAAAACAAAGGCACGGATTACAATTCACAATAATTTTATGCAATTTATAATCCAATCAAAATAATGAGCAAAACAATATAAATCACTACTTTTTTATCAACTCTTACCTGATTTTCTAGAGGCATGTTGTAGGAATCATAAGCTCCATTTCCAATTTCTCTACCAAAAAAAGCATCCAAACATTCATAAATGATAGAAGTAATTATAGTAATAATAAAAGTAGACAATATATACTATGTAAAGTACATATAAAGTGATTATCGGGTATGCCAAACACAACCATAATAACAAAAGTTTAACTTATGCATACTGACATATCTAACTCTTGTTCTTACATAAATATGTCAAAGTCGGCTAAAATAACAAGTATTCTTACACTATTAGTGCGCATAAGTATAATCCTTATAACGACAATTATGATCAATTTGGAGGAGTTACGAAAATATATAGTATGGTTTTAGATATTTGTTCCATGCATGATAAGACAATCACTTTGGATCGGACAAAAAAGGTATCAGAAGTTGAAGTTGAAAAGGAATATTTAGAACGTACAAACAGTAACCATTAGATCTCGACAATAGGCTGAGTTGTGACGTATAAAATGTACTTCCTGCATCGTTGCAAGATTGTCCAAGCCCTGCCATGAAAAAAAATACCTCATAATTCTCCATTTCTCAAAAAAAAAAAAAAAGTAAAATGCACAATATAAATAAATAAAAGATTACCATGAAATAATATGAAAGGAGTAGAAGAAGAAAAACATATGGAATAGAAGATTGAAATGATAAAGAGAATGAAAGTTTCTAAACATAAATAAGCCATTAAGCTTATTTTTTTCTCTTAGTGTTAATCTTTTTCTTCTCTAAAATTGTTTTCTTCTTTGTTTACAGCTTTTGCAAAAGAAGAAATGGAGAAATGTGCAAAGCTATCAGTTCTATTAAGCTGGATATATATATATATATATATATAATATACTACCACTTCTAAAGCAATCAGTATGGGGACAAATTTTGAAACTTACTTTATTTGTCTTTGAACAATTTTTCTACTTTTTTGGATTAGTTTGTTTTTGGCAATTTTTGGATTTCCAATTAATTACTTGATTTATTTCCTTGTAAACTGTAATCATGTCTTATCACTAATTCCTTTTCCTTTAGTAGTAATCAGTTCTCGCGTTCTGCATTTATTTTATATCTTGCTATTTTGTTGTCTATTTTCTTACAGTCCTGCAGAAGATACTTTTAAGTTGAGGGTATATCGGGAACAATATTTCTACCACACAAAAATCGGGGTAAAGTATGCGAAAAATCCTACTCTCCCTAGATACTCCACTTATGAGATTACACTGACTATATCGTTGTTGTCGTCGTCTAATTACTAAGGGTATTTTTTTTTGTTATTAGCAGGTCTATTTGTTGACAAATGAAGAAAATATTTTTTTAAAAAAAATGGTTAATGCCAAATAGGTGTTTTTATTTCTCATCTTTATGTCACTCAATAGGAGGGGTTGGTCTATTTCATATTTCTTCAACTAGCAAAATTTAATTTGTAGGGAGTGATTAAAACTATTATATTTCTGCAGGATAAATTGAAAACGTTCCTTTTTTTCACGACATTATTAATAATTAAAATTAAGTTTGTGTCTGTTGATGCATGTCAAATTTTTGTTTTCTTTATTTTGAAAAGTGGCTATTTTATTTAGGTGCAAGATTTCAATTCCAGCAAAGAACCTTTTAGTCAAAGTGAACCTTTTAAGGATCAATATTGTGTATGATTTTCTAAAGAAGTTACGGATTTAATACATTTCCTAACTCTGAGTTTAATCCCTGCATAAAAGTGATCATCTTAATTCTAATGACAGCATATCAATGATTTAGGGATTTGTTAGATTAAGGACCGTTTGACCATAAGCATTATTGCTTTTGTTCTTAAATAATTTCTCATTTTATTTGAAAATTAGTATTTGCTATGAAAATTCCAAATCCAAATTGAAGTTGTATTTTAAATTTATAAGTTATTTTCTAACTCACTTTTGAGCGTTAGAATTATTTTTTATTTTCAAATTTTTCCCTAAAATTTGGTTTTATAAAAACAACCCATCTCTTATCCATCCATCCAAACTCTCTTATCATGAGTCAAATATTCTGTTTTGCTGTGCCAAGTTCCACACCTAATTCTACATATCTGGTAGTAGTGTCTGGAATTTTACATGATGGCTTAAATTTAAGCCAAAAGTTTAGCGTACCCTCAAAGGAAAACAAATGGACGACGAAAACAACAACATACCATACCAAGTGTAATCACAAGTGGTTAACTTGATATTCTTAAAAGAAAAGTGACATTACCAAAGGGTGCAGGCTCTTTAGTGTTTACAAAGAGTAGTACATACTACATATAGAACAAAATGAAATTGAAAGAACAAAACTAATGATCTAGCAAAAGATGGTCATAACAAATGTTTGTTATGTGTTTTTGTAGTGTGTCCAATTACATTGAAAATGCTAATGCTTGAAAAGTTGGGTGGTTTTGCTAGGTTTTAAAAATTGTGGGGTATATATATCATATCTCATATATTTTAGGAAAAGTAAATTCTTCCAAATGTTCTTTGTAAAAAAGTATAACCAAACACAATTCCCAACTTCAAAAATTTCAAAAAAAAAAAGTGAAAATATTTGATTTCTATGGTCAAACGCCTACTAAGTTAAGTATTAATTGTAGATTATTGATATTGGAATCTTTTATCCGAAATAGAAAGATATCCTGAATTGTTATTGGTTATTCTTAATGAGCAAACAAGATTTCTTTGGATAAATGTAACATGGTCCAATTGGAACAAGATTTATGCATTTTAAATGGATAAATAAGATTGTTTTCTTATTGCATAAAGATTGTATTTAGGCAATCTCCTTAATGTGTTCACACTTCACAAAACCAAAATATCACCAGAAGAAAAAATAGTATGATTAAAATTTCAGTTCTTGATTCTAGTATTAAGGTTACACCTACGTGATTATGTTAATCTTACTTTAGTAGCAATAGTTGGCCACAAAGGGTAAGAAGCACTACACCTAGAACCAACAACACAAAGACTTCGGGTGTGTTTGGTATGATGGATAATGTTTTCCTAGAAAATGTTTTCTTGGAAATAAGTGGGTTTCTTACTTATTTTCTACTGTTTGATACGTAAACCAAAAAAAATCAATCCTAAGAGCGTTTATATGTAATCAAATAAAATACTACGGAGACGGGATGGGGGAGAGTGGGTGTTTGGGGGTGGTGAGGGGTGGGATGGTCAAGGGGGTGGCGGGTGGGGGCGTTGGTTGAGTAGGGGAGAGACAATAAACTAGGAAGGTCACGTATGGACTTGTTTTCCCTACTTTCATTAGGGAAATCATTTTCCTTATTTGCAAGGAGCTTGTTTTCCAAGAGATTTTGACCAACCAAATATGGAAAAATTGGAAAATATTTTCCTTCATACCAAACACACCCTTTGTTCTAAATTAGTCCTTTCTTTATCTTTTTTAAGACTAAGGTTGTCCAGTGGGACGGGTCGGCCCGTCCAGCTTACCGCCCTGACCCGACCCGATCCCCCTTAAAAAATGGTAGCGGGGTTCGAACTCGGGACGAGACTAGGGCTTGTCCCGCTAGTCCCGATCCCGTCGGTCCTGCCCCGGCCCCCGGTCCGACCCCTCCCCTTTGCAAAAATAGTCGTTGCACAACGGTCAAATTTAGATTTTGACCGTTGTGCAACGTCTATAACGGCCATTCCCCACCCCCCACCCCATAAACCACCTACCCCCTTAATATTTATTTTTAACCCCTAAGTTAGTATATTTACACTTTAACCCTATTTCTCAACTATAAATACCTCATTTTTCTCACAAATCTTCCTATCATCTCTCTAATCTCTCTATCTATCTCTCTACAAGTCTACATTGCTTACAAAATATTTTATTTTATTTGCTTATTTATATCAAAGTTCAAAAATTGGGAGTGAAGTTGGCAACTGGCTTGAGGATCATCCATCAAGCAAAGTTTCAATTTTCAACCTCGATTACACGTCGGCGTTTGGTACCTTCGTTCCTTCTTTCAATTATTATTGTTACTTAATTTTAATTATCGTACTTATTTCATTATCTTAAATTATTTATTTGCATAATATAATGGAACGAATTGGACGTTTTATTTCCGGTAGAGGTAATAGGGGTAACAGGGGTAAGGGTGCATCTTCTAGTAATCCTAATTACGATGATTTCACTCATGTAGATGAAACTGATTTTTTTGATGTTAATATTAATATACCATTAGATCATGAGGTATATTTTGCATCTGACCCAGACTTTAATTTAGAAAATGAATTAGAAGATAATTTAGATAACACACCCACTAGTGCACCTCCACCTCACGCTCAGACTAAGTCTCAGTCTGAAACTGAAACTGGAATGCCTCATATTCCCCTAGTATGAGTCGAGGCCCAAGTCAATAAAAATTAAAATCACCTGCATGAGATTTTTTTAATAGGGACATTGATAATCAACTAGCTAGATGTAAAATTGTCAAGAAATTTACAAATTTAAAACCGGAAAAGGTCAAGGTGGGACGGGAGATTTAATGAGACATGTAGAACTCTCACAAAGCAAGGTATAACCAGTACCTAGCTGAAAAATCGGGTGTGCCAATGCCTTCTAGGTCAGGACAAGGTTCACATAGTGTCCCCGACCAAGTACATGGTCAAATTAACCCGATGACGAGGGGAATTTTATATCCTAAATATGATAAACACAAAGATAGGGAAAATATAGCAAAATTAATTGCGGTGGAGGGTTTGCCTTTTTCATTTCCTTCCTCTCCTGGTTTTATTCATTACATTAGAGAAACGTATAATCCTGCTTTTAACGGTTTTCCTAGATTAACTGTTAGAAGAAACATTTTTAAATTTGCACATGAATATCAACAGTATTTACGTTATGCATTATATCAGTTTAATGGCAAAGTGTCTATCACTTCTGATATAGGTCGTAGTACTAACAGTAATGATTATTTAACTGTAATATGTCATTGGATATATCAGACTTGGTCTATGCAAAAACGTATTTTAGCATATAGATATATTGATGATAGACACACTGGATTATTTATTGCAAGAAATATTCATGAAATTTGTGAATATTATGGAATAACTGATAAAATTATGGTTGTTACATTAGATAATGCTACTTCTAATGATTATACTGTAAACCTTTTAAAAACTTGATTAACTCCATCTTTTTCCGATAATTTTCATATAATATGTGCATGTCATATTTATAACATAGTTGTAAATGATGATCTAAAACTTTTTGAAAACATTCGTGATAAAGTACAATTTGCTATAAACTTTATTTTTAAAGGTAATAAAATACAAAGACGCAAAGAGTATAAAAAACTTGTCATGATTCTGGATTATCTTATAGAAAAATTCCAGAAGAAGTAGCGACTAGGTGGAATTCTCTGTATGAACAACTACTTGTTGCTCACGAGTATAGAAGACCTATAACTTTATTATTTAACGCCCATAATCAAAATCCAAGGGATATGCTTGTAAATAATTATTGGAATTTTTTTTTTAGAACTTATCGGATTTTTAGAGAATTTTTTTCTAGCTACTAAAGAATTTTCTTGTGTTTATTATCCTACTATTGCAATTATGTTATTTTATATAGCTCTAATATTTTTGTTACTTAGTGAATATATGCAAAAACCATCATACGCTCCATCTATTAAAAAATGTTTATAAAATTAAAAATATTTTTTTCTATTCCCACTATTTATATTATTGGTGTATTAAATCCGACTATTAAAGTAGACGGTTGTAAAGCACTTGTTGAAACGATTTATGAAAGTATAGAAATACTTCCACCTCCAAGTCTAACAGACCCAAATAAAGAACTAACTCACGAACCAACTAGAGAAGATGTTACGTCTAACATACACAGTGAATGCAAATATATATATATATATATATATATATATATATATATTACCAAGAACAAAGTGCAAATAATCAACTGGTTTATGTACCATCTTCTTCTACTTCACTGCAACCTTATAAAAGACATGTTGTTTCTGCCTCAAGTATTCAAGGCCTTAGAAATAGAATGTATAGTGGTTCAACTTCTTTACAAATTAGTGAGTTTGGTGTTTATGTCTTGCAGGGTGTTGTACCGTACGAAACAATTGTCAATGAAGGTGAACGTGAAGACTTGCTGAGTTACTAGAGGGAGAATGAGAAGACATTTCCGACACTAGCAAAGATGGCTCGAGATGTGTTGAATATTCAAGCGTTATCAACAGCTTCGTAAAGCGCTTTTACTGCTGGAAGGTTTCAAATAGGGAGAGCATAGACACTCATTGGCGGGAGATAGCTTGGAGATTGCAGTTTTATTCAGAGATTGGATTAGAGCGGAGCGTAGAAGGTGTGGTCAACCAGATATCAACAAAGAAGACGACTACAACTACAACGAAATCTTATCCGAGGGAGCAGGAAGCAACGTCGAACAATTTGACCAACAACTTCCAATTCTGACAGAAGATCTTCAAGAGATTGTGAGGAAATTAGAAAGAGTATGGTTGACTATGTAATTTTTTTAATGGCAATTTTACTATGTGATTTGCAACATTTGAATTACGAAACAAAGTTGCAATTTTGAAATTGTATTACAAAAAAAGTCATATTTCTATTAAATAATATAAGAGGCACAAAAACCGCCTTGAAATGTTTTTATTCACTATCTTGTTCAATTATTTAAGTGTTTAAATATATATTTTTTAAAATTAAGTGTCTAAAAAAATCCCTCAAATCCAACAACCCGACCCGACCCGTCCCCCCAAAATCCCGGCCCCTCTTCCGGCGGGATGTGAGACGGGACGGGACCTCTTCCCGGCCCACCAGTCCCGCCGGATCCCGATCCCGGCCACACACCCCCTCCCCATCCCGCCGGTTCCCGTCCCTCCCCGACCCGGCCCAGTGGCCACCCCTGTTTAAGACTAAAAGAATGGTTGGGATTTGGGACAATGAACATCCGGATAGACTCCCAACCATTCTGTCAATTAATACCTCTCACTTGAAGCTTAGCCCTCTCAACATGGTAGGGCACATTTGCTACCCAAGAGAAGAACCAACTTTCCCTGTTTAACAAGTGAATTTTAAGTTTTATGCACTGACGATGTAAGAAATATTTGACACAAAAAGTAACACAGGCAACGCAGTTGCTAGCAATGCTATTTGATATTAGTATATCATCCACTGGAGTTAAATATTTTGGCACATACATTTACATTCAGAGCTTACAAGATAACATAAAGCTTACAATCAAAGCCATGCTATATTTCAATGAAGTTGTATATCGTGGTCATCAACAAACAAACAAACAAATCAAGGGTCAATCGACGATTTGTCGATGGTCAAGCCAAGTAGTTCTCCGAAGAAGCTCTTGACAGGTGCAGGCCACTTATAAGATGAGGAACCTTCAAACATAAAAATGGTTGATGACTCATCTAGCAAATCATGCAATGCCATGCGTTCCACGTTTACAGAGCTCCCGTCTGCTGATGCATTTTTTTTATCCGCCAAGTATGGAACAACATGTTTTCTCATATCACTGGAAGAAATTTCAAGATGATTCCCAGCTACTTTGACATATATCACCTTCCCAGCATCGTCCAAGGTTTTCAAACCGATCCAATCCTCAATATAGAGCGGAGTCTGCCAAAACAAAAGGACAAATCTCACTTGATTAAACTTGAAGCGCAAATGTAGAGGAGAACAAACTTCCTTTACAAAGATTGTCAAGCTTAGTTTTCGCGGACCTGAAATGTGACTAACTACTAGGATCATGTGGTAAAGGCAAAATGTTAGGATGGAACTAAAAAAGGGCAGCACGGTGCACTAAACTCCCGGTATACGTGGGGTCCGGGTAAGGGCCGGACCACAAGGGTCTATGGGAAAAAATGGGGTGCAGGTCACAGTTGATCAGAGAGAAACACAAGAGCAGACTCCACCGGGAAGTTGACCAATCATTGTCATTAATCATTAAATATAAAGAAATTGGATGTCAAATATTTACAGAATAAAGATTCTAGGGGGTAACTCGGATTTATGTTAGCGCTGCTGACATGATTGAAATATGAAGGCATAGTTCGAGATCAAATGCAATGAATTGATTCTAGTTTGATATATGTTGAACTGAATAAGTGAGGTTTCTGCACGTCTAATCGAGTCCATTTGAATATAAACCTTAACCTTAGCTCTGGTAGCTTACTAGCTTCTCATTTATATGAAGTGACACTTGCATTAAAAAATAAGCAAATGCAAGACAAATTCAAAATGACTTGATTAAACAAAATAGAGCAGAAAGGTCTTAAAATGACATCTTGATCTCAAACTTTCTATAATTGTTCTGGAATCACAATAAAACAGATTTTAAGCATCAAATGAAGCAGAATATCAAAGTCAAAGCCATGCATAATACATTCAGGTTAGACCAAGGTTAATTAGATCTTAAGCTTGGTTTGATTCATCTCCACCTAATTGCATAAAAGCCACTCCTATGAAACTTTCTGCTAAGCACCTTGATGGAAATTGCAGAAGACACTTCAATGCACCTCTGGTTTTGGCAGTGGCAGAGCCAAGATTTTTTCCTACGGGTTCAAAAATATAAAGAAGTAGGGACCGAGAAGCCAAGGGGGTTCAACATCTACTATATATACATTAAAAATAATTTTAACCTTGTATATATAGTGTATTTTTCGTCGAAGGGGGTTCAGATGAACCTCCTCGCCCCAACCTAGCTCCGCCCCTGGGTTTTGGCATTAATGATAAGTAGAAAAGAAAGGGTAGCAAACAGACCTCTATGTAGTAAGTTTCCCTCTACCTATATAGTCCATTCAGAAACACAAAACACCCCTATCCAATTCTCAATGGTCACAGAATACAATCCTACAAACTAGAACAAGTAAGCAATGGTAAATTATGGGACAGGGAGAGAGAATAAAGATATTGATCACGGGTGAAAAAGTGTTCTTGATAGGTGCCTGTGGCTGCCATCTTACATTTTCTCTAAGCATGTCAAAATACAGTGAAAAGAAGATCCAATGGTCAATGAAATGGTGTGGCCTAGTGGTCAATGAAGTGGTTTGAGAACCATGAGGTCTCGGGTTCAATTTCCAATGGAGACAAAAACACTAGGTGATATCTTCCTATCTGTCCAAGCTGTGGTGGACAGAGTTACCCGGTACTGCTGGTGCGAGGTAGCAGGCGCCCTATGGAATTAATCGAGGTGCATGCAAGTTGGCCCGGAGATCACGGTTATCAAAATAAATAAGAACCAATGGTCAACAAGGAAAATACTGTCTCGCTCTTTCCCGCAACCGAGCATATTAACATCCATTTTAACTTCTAGAGCAGGAATAGGAGATTTAATACGGAAATCATGCATTTGTCAAGGAAAAATGTTATATATACAAATATGCAATGCACGGATTTGGGCTTCTTCTTGCTTATCATACATATGCAAAGAAATATTGAGAGGAATTGCCTTGTTTGGCGTTATGGCAGTAAAAAGTATACAAACTGAACAATTCTTGTAACCAGGTTTCACATCATACCTGCTGTGCTGGCAAAATAGGTTCAAAGGCCCCATCTGGATAATATCCAAACCAAGAAGTCTCCTTTGGTATCAAAACAGTATCATGTTCAAACTGTTAATAAGAAAGAAAGAGAACACAGGAAAGAAGAGTGTGATGTTTCCATAACTGCTGCAAATTGCGGTCATTTGACACGAACTAAAAGAAAAATAGAATGCAATGGGAGGACTGACAAACCATGATAAGAACAAGATTCTCCAAGCTGCTGAACCGTTTCTTATAGGTGGAATTTCTATGACTAGGGATTTCATTGTTAAGCTTTGGGAGAAACCGGCAGCTTTTCATGTACCCAGCTATATTCTGTCAAGAGAAAGATATAAGTTAAGCTTCCAAACCTGAAAGACTGGTAAATAAATATTTTGCCTCACCACCCCTCCTGGGAAAAACAGCTCCTCCATGAGAAAACAATCACTGTAGTTTCGAACTTCCAAAAGATGGAAAAGCAGATTAATATACTTTTTAGATACAAGACTTTATGCCAATTTGATATTTGATTTCACATAGTCCACTCCCATAAATATGCAGAGAAGAAGCAAACATGTAAAATTGATTTTACAGTCCACTCCCACAAAAAATGCAGAGAAGAAGCAAAGTTGTGAAGCCACTAAAAATTGTCACAGGATTTTTTGCTCAGCACATCATGACATTAAGTAACAGGGAATGCAATAATAATGCCACTTACATTTGGAAGCTTGAGATACCCACTAGGAGCCAAGTGAGTCTGCAATTTAAATATTTATCATTCCAGAGGAAGCATATCAAACATCCCTTGATAAATAAAACAAAACCAGAACTTCGTAATACCTGGACGAATGCGGAGTATATCTCTGACTTGATCAGAGTATCAGCAATAATGCAGAAAATGCCAGACTGCAAAATGAATATGAGATCAAGAACAATGCAAAACACATCAAGGGGAATTTACATGATTCAGCCATAAAAAATCTATAAATCAACCTCGTCACCCCCTAACTAAGGCAAAACCACTACTGTGGTTGTATTTCACCTCAATAATCATCATCAAGGGACCAGAACAGTTCCTAGGATGCTTCTACTAGCTTTTCCAAAGGAAGACGGAAGAGGACCTCATGAAAGAAGAGTGCTATAGCACAAGGGGTAATGCCAGCAACAGTAAGATGATAACCAAAAAAAAAAAAAAAAAAAATCCTCACATAATTGTCTGATTGAAGGATAAATAGCAAATGATGGTATAAACTATACAAACACTTACACCACAGAGAGGAACTGAAGCAGTGCCAGCATGAGGTCCTCCTAAGGAAATAAAATTCTTAACCTGTCAAGGCAACAAGCATAAATATTTATTATCGAAATTTCTCAAGTACAGCAAACATAAGGCCTAGACAGATGACACTAATATGTGGAATCAATAATACAAAGAAAAGCCACGTGGAAGACCAAGAAATTTAATGATTTCTCTCTTGGACTTCTCCTTTTTCCTTCTTTGGAAAACCTAAAAATCCAAAACTTCCCCACGTAACATAAATCTCCAGTTAGAATGCAGATTAAAAGGTTGGAAAGCTGCATTTGACATGGTCAGTCCTTTAGGGAGTCGAGACAAATTATCACTTCATTCCTCCAACTACTATAAACAGGTAGATAAAAGAGTAATTGTGTTCCTGGCCGTCTTTTTTTTCTTTTTCTTCGTTTTCCATTTGCATATCCCATCACACAAGTAGGGAATCTTTTCTTTAGTTCAACAAGTAGAGGTTGTGTTATAGGCTAAATGGAGAGCCGAACTCAAAAGACTAACCTAATTAGGTGGGAGCCCATTTAGCCTATAAACCCATTTGGGGTCGTTTAGTTCATGGGATAAGGTGGGATATCCCAGGATTAAGTTTGGGACTAAATTATACTTTGTTTGGTTGAAGGTCTAAATTTACACCTTCAACTAAACAAAGCATAAATTTAATCCGAAACTGGATCCTGCATATCCCACATTATCCCATCAACCGCGAACCAAATGATTTCTCCTTTTAATCAATGAGGGACAATTGGAACACAACAGGTTGATGGGATGACTAGCTACTGGCGTATTAAGTATCGAAAGAAAGACTAGATCAAATTTCTGATTCTGAGCAATGCATGTACTGGATTTTCTCCAAAAGCACAAACACAAATGAAATTTGTCAGGCGACAAATTGAGAATTATTTCCAGCAGTGATGGTTGGAAGCAAATTCAGAAGAATGACCTCTAGTCATGGTGGAGAGCATTGCACTGCTACCTAGGCTGTTGTATTAGGGAAGGAGAACAAGGTGAAGAGATACTATTCTGAATGTGTTGAGATTTGACAAACTACCAAACAACCTTGCTAGGATTGAGAAATAAGAAAGGGAAGTGGAAAATTAAGATTCTGTAGAGCATTGAGCCTAAGATTCTGTCTTTTCAAAGAATATATTTTTATGACAATGTTGTCTGGGCCAGCTTTTGCACACCTCGACTATTCCATTGGATACTTGCTACTTCCCGCTAGCACAAGTTTTCGAAGAATATTGTTACATTTGACAAGTGCGTCCAAAGGGTCTTTGTTCCCACAGTTCTTTAGTTTCAATATTTCACTGACCTATTATGAGTAATGAACTACTGCAAAGAGATAATCCTGTGTAGTCATAGGCTGTTTATAATCACACAGCAACAACAACAACAACATACCCAGTGTCATGGGGTCTAGGGAGGGTAGAGTGTACGCAGACCTTACCCCTACCTTGGGAGGTAGAGAGGCTGTTTTTGAAAGACCCTTCTATAATCACACAGTGGCTAACATAAATCACATAGAGATACACATCCACATATGTAGCAAGAGCTGGTTGAAATGACTAACACAAGAAAGATCTGACTTTGACTTTAAGAAGCAAATAAAATCGGAAGTCATCTTTATAAGATGCATATCAATTGGAATTACACGCAAAACGACAAAAGCCTTCTTTAAGCTAATTTCCTACCTGTGGTCCTCCCTCGCAATACTCCACAACAGCTCGGCCTATTAGGTTACCCTGTATCATAAGCAGATGAGTAGTGAATATGCAGTCCATGCAACCATAAACCAATTGGATCCAAAATATTGCACCACATAATAAGCATTTACTTTCCAAGTGAACGATATTGTTATGATATCATGTGTCTGACATGGTCACCTACAGATTATATGGATTAAATAAATCCAAGTGGGATTAGTTAAGGATGATTTTGATTATTCTCTCTTAAAACATTTGTTCAAATAGAGTTCTCCTAGAAAAAATTGTTTGGCCCCTAATTTATCTTCATTGAAGCTAAAAAGTATAAAAATATAGAGCTACTAACCTTCTGATTGACATACGAATATGGTACTAAGTGATGGAAAGATACAAACATAAAAGTAGTATACAAATTTACAAGATGTTTCTTTAAATAACCTGTGAGAGACCAACTATGTTGTAACCATCTTGGAGTTCTTTCATTTCCTTAACCTGTATTCAAAAGTTTGTTTTTCGTCAGTGAGTAACACAATACGAGAGATTAGCCACAAGAAAACCATTTATAGACAGAGCTCCACCACCTTGCTACACACTACATCAGCCTGCACATGAAAAGAACAGATTAGAACTAGGTTCTGAAAAATTCTTTGCCCAAGAAAATTACTTAACATTTAGATTTTAGTGCAGAGTCATTACCTGATCCTGTAAAGTCATAAACCAGGAGTCCCATGATCCATTTCCAATTTCCCTACGAGAGGAGAGTTCAAAGATAGTGCAATTAAACAAGATAAGTTACATAACCACACAAGAAATTAAGGAGAGTTATGTGGACAAACACACAGGTGATTTTGTAGGACGGTCCATAAACAGAATCATATTAGTTAAGACTGTCAACAGAAATAGAAAGGATTCAGCAAGTACAATTCAAAATGCAAATCCTGACCAGGCCGTACTAATAGGTTTAAGCTTTTTTGACAAATACCAAGCCATGGTGACATAACACCTTCTTATCAAACCTATATCAACTAGGGTTTCAAGAGTAAAAAAAAATAAAAAATCCTACAAATAATCTTGAAAACAAATACATGCAAACTAGAGATATCAGAAGTCCTTTTATCTTTCCTTATTCTTTTTCTTTTGGTGGGTGAAGGGCTTGGGATGCCTTTGAGGAAACATTTTAATCCACTTTACTGATTATCATGCAGCTTTGTTCACACATCAATCTTTCTTGATAAGTGAAAGACAAGTGATCAACTAAGAATGTTTTCAAAGAACCATAACACACAATTGATTCCAACTCTGATATTGAATGCATAAACTCTTTTGTTTCAGAATAATAGTGGCTAGCTCAAAGTGATGAATGTTAGTCTATTAGTACAAGCTATCTCATGACAAACTTGTGATAGATAGAGTGGGAATTGAACAATATCCTCGGTTGGATTTTGTAATTCCTTTCCTTAAGTGAAGCGAGTAGCTTATCAATATCCTCGGTTGGATTTTGTATCAAACGAACACTACGACAACTAACTAAAGCCGAACCAGCAGTAACATTTGTTCAAGAAAAGGAACTATTCTCTAGTCTCTCTATCCCAAGTTATATCAAACTCTTCCCATATGGGACATCCAGAAATGTTTGACACTATTCCACAAACAATTATTGTTCTATGAAACTTGCAATGATTTATTTTCCTCAACTATTTGCATACATATAGAGTACATCAACAACAAGACATACCCAGTGTAGTCCCACAAGTGGGGTCTGGGGAGGGTAATGTACGCAGACCTTACCCCTACCTTTCTGGGGTACAAAGGATGTTTCCGATAGACACTCGACTCAAAATAAAATAAGATAACAAAATATCAAGATACCAAACAAATGTAGCAACAAAGAGTAATACACATTGAAGAATAAGAAACTATGCATTAACTAGATAGTACTACTAAAACTAAGAAACTACGTGGTAACTAAATAACACTACTTAAAAAAGATGAGAGGAGAGGAATAGGCTATCCCCCATCCCCTCCCACACAAAGTGCTACAACACTCAACTATTTGCTAATCTTCTACCCTAACCTTCTACATATACAGTGTTAGCAGAAATGTTCTACACGCCAAATAACATTATCTCAAATGATCAAATTAGGTACAGCCACTAAACCAGTTATTAAGAAATATTAAGAAAGAAAAGAAATAATTACAAGCAATATCCTTCAGATTTGGACCATTCACTTAGCTCCTCTGTGAAACGTTTAACTCCATGATGAGAACACTGATCTCCAATTCCTATTAATCCAGACAAATGTTAAAATAAAAGTAACAGTAAAAAAAAGTCAAGCAAAAAGAATAATCAATACCATGAAGAACAATGAAGGGAACAGAGGACGATATTGGAACCCCAATAAGAATCAAGAAGAGGAAGACAGTTGATGCAGATGAAAAAACACGATGACCCATCAAATTATTTTCTTGATTTTTTTTTTCTGGGTCAATATATTTTCTTGAATTATTTCTTCACACAGTATCTTCCTTTCCAGGAACTTTTGCAGGAAAACTGGTAAGTTTCTTGGGTAGAGTTGTAAGTGAAGTGAAGAAATAAAGCAATTATGAGAGCGGTGGCTAAATTTTAAGAGCCACCAATCACAATCCAAAACAAGAATTAAGTCATCAGGGCACGTAGGTGATTTAGTAGGCGTTTGGCCACACAAACTAAAAAACAATTTTACTTTTTTTGGAAAATTTTGAAGTTGGAGTTCAAGTATTTAATCATAATTTTTGCAAATGATATTTGATTTTTGGAATGTACTTTTTTAAAAAAGTATAAAATATGATTTATACTCTTAATCTTTAAAGATTAACAAAACCATCCAAACAATTAATAGACATAATAGCTTTAGGTGTCCTTCTAAAAACAATCTAAAATCATTCAGCAACTCAATTTACTTTGCATATTCATTTAATGTATGACTATAGGGATGTATTATAAGAGGAAAAATTAAGCTCTTATTTTACTTTGCAATGTTATTTTTAAACCATGCAAGATCATAATTTGCAAATTGAGTCTGTTCACTGATACATACGACCTCTTTTATATCCATCCGATCATGAAATTTATCGGTCGAATTTATGACGGGATCAAATTTATAAAAATAAAAAATATAAGGTAAATTTAAAAAGTGAAAGATAAAAGCAATGACCAAAAATAAAAGGCAAAAATTGTGAAAATAAGGTTAGGTGTGTTTTTCAAATTCCAAATATAACTTGAAATTATATTTGGAATTTTTATGGTCAAACACCAACTTTCAAAAAAAGTGAAAAAAAGTAAAAAATATCTATGGCCAAACGGGTAGTTAATTTTGTCGTTTTCTTTTCTTTTTTCATTCTTCGATAATAACTGTAGAGTGGACTATAAATATTTTTCTTGTATCTTTAATTAAATAAAGAATGATAAAAATGTTGGAGTATATATCTTCTCCTTGACTATCTCTTGTGGGGAATATTGCAGTTCTGGTCCTTAAGTTGTGCTCTATTTTATCTTGGCTTACATTTTCTATAACTGCACTTTATCTATTCAGCCCTCAATTCTGTTTAAAATGACAAACTTAACACAAACTCAATATTGGAGTTACAACCTATGATTAAACTCTAATTATTGTTGAAAATTTGCCTTTGGCGGAGAGGTGCGTCCACCCATATTTAATGAATTAAACACTAGTGTTTCGCATATTGGAGGCTTTGTCTCTTCTCACATGCATAATCTACTAAGTGAGTAGATGACCGTAGGGCCAAGAATCGTCAAATTTCGTTGAGAAATGAAAGAGATATTGGTCCACGAAGTAAGGTGTTTGAGGCATGGAAATATGATGTGGGACAAATCTACTACATCGGTGGGAAAGAAAGAATTACTCTCTTTATAAGTCTCTAAAGTGGTAAAGGGTTTGGGACCCCAAGGGGTATCCCATGTGTTTAAAGGAGGGAGAACCTAGATGTGCTTGGGTTCGGGGCTAAGCCCACACGCGCGCCGCCGCCGCCCGCCCGTCCGGTGTGGGCTGATATTATATTTTTGGACCCCAAATTGCTTAATATTTACAGTTTGGTCCCTAGAGTTTCTGGAAAGTTGATTTTGGGAGTGACGGAAGGTAGGAACTTTCTGCCTACCGTTTGGACTGTTTTTTGAAGCATTAACCAGCTATATACACAGTGAGGAAAAACACACATATACATAAGATATACACAACAGAGACACAATATATACACAGAGACAAAACAGAAGAGAAAACAGAAACTCTTCCTTCCTTTTCCATTTCTTCGGTAAGTCGATTCGTATTTGTTTTCTTCGTCAGACTCAACCTATTTGCTTTGTAGCGTTGAGATTAAAGTGTTGTTTTATCTTGGGAGACTATTGCCCGCTAACGTAAAAGCATATATACGGGACAATCTTGTCTTAAGGACAGAGTGCAATCACTCGACTCAACACACAACGTTGTAACCATCCAGATTTAGTTATTTCTTGATTTCAGGTTATCAAGATTCAAGACACAACAAGCTTGCGACAGTTATCAACATTGGCCTATTAGTTTATCCTTTCGAACACTTGTAATATTTATTTACTTCCCGTACTGCTTTACAATAGCAACCAACAATTTAAGACAAGATTGTATTAGTATTAGTGTTCGAAAGATGTCGGTCAAAAGTTGTGTGGACAAATCTGAATATGGCTGTGGTTTTCTGATTGAAGAGAGTGATGATTATGCTGTTGAAGTTCAACGTGTTCATAGTGTCACCGCTCCTGAGAGTGGTGGGAACAAGCGCTCACGAGAGGCTGAGGATGTCAACTGGGACAAGAGGAGAAGGCTGAAGATGTGGTTCTATCTTGCAGCAGAAGGCCTATATATGTCCGAGATAAAGGATCCGATTTATGATAAGGAGGAATGGACACTCAGTCCGATGAAGTGACTGAAGTGGGCCAGAATCCGAAATTGGGATAAGTTATTTTCTTACTTGTCAAGAATAAAGATTAAATGATGTCTGATTAAAAATGGCTTAAAAGTAAGGAGGAATATGAAAATGTTTTACGAAATAATTTATATTCCTTATGCTTTAAAATCAGAAGTTTAATCTCTTCTTCTTTCCCGTTTAAAGATTGGACTTTGTAAACGACTTAAAAAGATTCGTTCTTTTAAGTGTAATTATTAAAAGTGTGTAAAGTATGTTTGCACATACGATGGAGAAAGATCCACTAACTGTGCGAAAACTGTTACCACTCTTAAGTAAGAGCCAAGAATTGTCTAGGCACCAATCATAACGGAAGAAGTCTAAAAGCTAAAAGACGTTGAGCCTGTCACACTATTTGACAGAAGATCCTTCATAGGATGATATTGGACACTCTGTCATGCAAAGCCTCCGGGCGATTGGAGTGGGCCAAAATTCCTTTGATATGATGATATTGGACACTCAGTCATACAAAGCCTCCGGGCGACTGGAGTGGGCCGAAATTTCTTTGATATGATGATATTGGACACTCAGTCATACAAAGCCTACGGGCGACTAGAGTGGGGCCAGAATTCATTTCATAGGAAAAGTAATGCACACCTAGTGTGGTGGGCCAGAGTTTCCAGGTCTTAAATGATTTGAAGGCCTAAAGAAAGGCAAAAAAGAAATTGGACACTCGGCCGCCAAAAGCAACCGGAGTGGGCCGCAGTATCCGCATCACATATGATCCGGTTACGCCCTAACCACGGGCAAGAAGTTGTTCATGTGAAGCAACGCCACCTCTAAAGTAGAAGGGGTTGTAGAGGTTGTCCTCAATAGGACTTTAGGGAATGGGATCACTCTCGGATGAGGTGATACATGTCCCAAACTTGGTTTAAGGGACGCTGTTGGTCAAGCTGGTTTGAGACTAGTCCGACAGGTCTGTAATAACTAAGAATGGTACAGTATGTCTGTAGCCAAATGAATGATATATTTATAATCCGTGCATCTATGTCATCATATATTAAGACACGTTAAATAGAAAGTCATTCAAAAGCTAACGATGTTGAGATTGTTGCCTTCTGTCGACATAAACCCTTAAAATATATGTAAGGTAGGCGAAGAGGCAAAATTACCTTTCCAAGTTCCGTCAAAGGAATAGTGAAAGAAGTACCGCTCCTCTAGAACTAAGTCACACCTACATGGGTGATTTGAAGTTTATACAAAATAGAGGGGGGAGACAAGTACTTTGTGACCTTCATTGATGATGGTACAAAGTATTGTATCATTTGTTTGTTGAAAAGCAAAGATGAAGTTGTTGAAGCGAATAAGCGCTACAAAGCAGAAGTTGAAAATCAACTAAGCCTACGGATTGAGGAATTTGTAGTGATAGAGGGGGAGAATGTGAAGCATCGTTCATCAAACGACTGCTCGTTACTCACCTCAGTCTAACGGTGTTAGCCAAGCGCAAAGCCGTATGCCCAAATTATATGGGGTGGCTTGGTAAAAGTTGGAATACCGAAACATGTCAAGTTGTGCCTAAGACTGTAGATTGCATATCCACTGGATCTGCAAATAACAGTAGTGCTTATCGCCTCTTGGTGTCAAAGAATGCTGAATTCTTTGAAGATAACTTTCCTTGGAAAGGAAAAAGAAGTAATTGCTCAAGGTTAACAAGAACCCGCGAGGGCCTGACTGTCCGGAACCAGACGTTCCGTATCTACAGGACTCGAAAGTTGCTGGCTATCCGGAACTTAATATTCCAGATCTGCAGAACTCATGGATTCTAGATGTTGAACCGAGACTGAGCAAAGAGAGGACAAAGACATGTTCCAGGCCTTTTAGCTTGTATGGTTGAGAACGAATCATGGATAATTAACAAAGAATTGTCATCTCCAAAAGCGCTGCTTTGGAAAGGAGCTACAAAGAGAGAAATAGTTTCCATCATATAGAACCATACTTGTGTAATGGTTAATCTTCCTCCGGGAAAAGAACCTTTGGATTGTAAAATGTGCTCCCCCGTGAGTAGCTTAACATCCAGGGCCATTGCAGTCTTGCGTGGCATGGATGTTGAAACAGTCTTCCCAACCGGAGAGTTGGAAGAAGAGGATCAGAGTTGGTTTGCTGAACTGTTGGGCTTCTTCCTGAACTTTCATTTTGGTCCCTGAAATATTTACATTTTGATCCTGAAAGTTTCGGATAAAACAAACAATGAATCTGACCACAGAAATATTGACTCTGAAGTTAGAAAGCCAACAATTGGAAAACCAACAGTCTGAGAATGGAAGTCATATTGAAACAAAGTCTCGATATGAAAGATATGTGTATCATAGATGACATCTTAGGAATTAGATTTCTAAGACATCTAACAGACTGGTCTAACTCCAAACTCAGTTGTGAGATAGTTGACAGTCACGTTGAAGCCACCAATGGATATGAATCATATAACTGATTGAAATCATGGTGCACCCATAGACAAGGAGTGATATGCACAGGTCACGTGTAGTTCAATGTATTGTACACACTACAACCGATCTGGTATCGGCCTACAAACAGATCAGTTGAACTAAGGTTCACTGATGATCTTAATAAATGATCAATAGAAGACGTTAAGTCGGATATGACGATATCTGAATTATTCGCTTATCTACGAATTATAGTATTCTGGATGTCCAGCGGTTCTGGGAGAACACAATGATGCAAACTGGACATCAGTTATGAAGAACACCAAAGCCACAAGTAAATGTGTACGGTGGGTCTTGAAAAAACCTCTAAGCAAACTTGCATCGGCCGATTTATGATGAAATCAGAGTTTATTGCTTTATACAAAGCATGAAAGAAGTTGAGTAACTTCACGACTCCTTAGAGGACGTCCCTTATTGGGAGAAACCCGTGCCTTCAGCAGTTATACACTGTGGCTAGCCGGTCGACTTCAGGAAGGACACGAATGACGGCGTCTGGACATATCTGTCAGGATCTATCGGAGACATAAGACCGTATGGCAGTTGATCATCACGAGTGTTACTTCCTTGTTTACTAACTAAGGGACTACCCGGAGATCAAGTGTTCTGCCTATCTAGGGGAATAGGCTTAAAACCCAAACAATACGAACCAGTGCGGTGGTAACCCAACCATACTGATTGGAGATTCCAAGAATTTGGTTCAATGGGAAAACTAAGCTGCAAAAGGTTCAGTTGAGCGCTTCGGTGGAAGCAAAAAGTGTCGCGCCCGATTTTGACCTGCGGGCTTCGCGACGCGATGGCGTCGATTCCCTCCGGATGGATTAAAAATTGCTTGCTTGAGGAGTCGCCACCTAATTATTCTAAGGTGAATTAGGGCACCTAAATTCTAACTACAAAAAAAATACAAAATAACTCCAATTTTGTGGTCTGCGAAACTAATGAAATTCTAGGTAAGGGTTCTTTATTATCCTAAAGGGAAGGGGTTAGGCATCCTTTAAGATCCGCTAACTTGCGGTTATCCGATCAAATTCAGGTTAATTGTTATGCTAAGAAAAATACATGTTTTTACAAATATAAAAATAATGTTACAAGATGTTAATAAAATGATGCATTTTTGTACAAGTATGCATTTGTATGGCATTAATATACATGTAAAGTGAAAAAAAGTAAAATATGCATTTGTATGAAAATTGATAAAAATATATGCAATGTAAATTGTATGGGTGACGAGCCTAAAAATAGATAACCTAGCGATGGGTTTCCAATTTTAGACTACCCTATCAATTAATTCTATCTATTCTAAATGTTTCAATAATTTCGGAGTACAATAATATTACAATACGAATGAAAATAAAGATGAATTAAAGAAGGTAAAAGACAACAACAAAAATAAGAAATCTCCGAGGGGTATTTGCCTTCTTTGACTTTATCTTTGCAAGCTGTCAAGAATAAACGGTTAGAAACAATTGAATATACATAACTTCGGATTCGTATCCAAAACAATAAATGTTTTGATTACGGAGGGCTCGGACTCAAATTTTGAAAAGATCATTCCAATCACGTCGTGGTCGCGAACGTATGACTCGTTGGTCATTTTAGTTGCCTTGCCTACCGAACATATTGGTCTCTTGGGTGAAAAAGATTTAAGTTTCATCCTTGCCCGAAGTTTTATTTTCCGTCTTTACAAATGTGGAGGCCTCAAAAATCGACGGATATTTTTTCATCGGCCGATGTAGTATAATATTCAAAGCAAAAAAATGGTGTCGAAAACAAGTAAAAGAAAAACAGAAATTGAGAAATGATATCCGAAGGGACGCGGCCTCGAATTCAATTTCATTGGCCTAAATGCGTATTTATATAAATCGAAATCAAGTAAGACAATCCGTGCACGGATGTTTAAATGCCAAAAAAATAAACCGAAACGAAACGAAAGAAAGAAAGAAAAAAAAAAAAGCGCGGCCTCGAATTTAATTTCATCGGCCTAAATGCGTATTTATATAAATCAAAATCGCAAGACAATCCGTGCACGGATGTTTAAATGCCAAAAAAAATAAACTGAAACAGAAACGAAAGAAAGAAAAAAAAGCGCGGCCTCGAATTTAATTTCATCGGCCATAATGCGATATAAATAAGGCAATAAAACAAAAAACAGTAAGATATCCGTTGCCGGATACTTAAACAAGAACTAAAAAAACAGAGGAACGAAATAAAAAAAGCGCAGCCTCAAATTCAATTTCATCGGCCTAAAGCAGTGAGAAATCCGTGTATGGATATTTAAATGCCAAAATAAACAACAGTTTGCGATTAAACTATGCGACCCGAATTCTGAAATTTCAAACGAAAACGGGATTTGGAAGGTTTCGAAAATCGACCCGGGTTCGGAATAGTGACCCGACCGGATTTCGGGTTGACCCGACCCGAATCAAACATTATTTATTTATTTATTTTCGGATAACCAACAACAAAGATACGAAAAATGAAATTTACTTGACCCGGCCGACCCGATCCGATCGATCGATGACCCGACCCGAATCATTTTTTTTTATTATTTTCGGGTAAACAACAACACAATATAAACACACAACAATCTGGAATTTAATCAAACCGGGTCGACCCGACCCGAATCGGATGTTTTACAACCCGAAACGATTTTCTCCAAATTTCGGTAACCAACAAGACAATATAAACATACAAAAATCTGAAATTAACCGAATCGGGTCGACCGAACCTAATGAACAAGCATTCCCGAATCGGATGTTTTACAACCCGAAACGATTTTCTCCAAATTTCGGTAACCAACAAGACAATATAAACATACAAAAATCGGAAATTAACCGAATCGGGTCGACCCGAACCGGTCGATGACCCGACCCGAATCGAATCGATGTTTTTCAACCCGAATCGATTTTCTCCAAATTTCGGGTAACCAACAAGACACATAAAACATAAAAATCTGGAAATTCATTCAAATCGGGTCGACCCGACCCGGAACAGTGACCCGACCCGGAACAACTTTTTTTCCAAATCTTCAGATAACCAACAAGGAGATATAAAAACATAACAAATATGGAAAACTTACCTAAATCGGGTTGACCCGACCCGGCCCGACAGTGAGCAAAAAAGGCAAAATAATACCCGATTTCCGACATAAGCTCCGACCAAAACTCCCTCTTTTCGGACAAAAAATCCACAAAATCGACCCCAAAACAGTGAACAAAAGGGGGTATTTATAGATGGGTTTCGGATTTTGGGGGGTGTAGGTATGGGTGTGGCGTATGGGTGACCGACGGTGTGGGGTCGTGGTGGTGTGTACGGCGACTGGTGGCGGCAATGGGTGAGGTGACCGGCGTGTAGGGGGTCACGGGTATGGGGGGCTGTCGACTGTGGGTATGGTAGTGGTGAGGGGGTGTGGTGACCGGCGTAGGTGGGGTAGAGTGGGTGGTGGTGTGGTGGTGTTGGCGAGGTGACCGGCGACGTGGGGTCGCCGGTGTGGGGGGTTCGGGGGTGTGCGGCGGCGATGCTGAAAAAAAAAAAGGGAGAGTGAGAGTTGTTTTCTTTTTTGTTGTGTTTTTGGAGTTAGATGTTGTAGGGTTTTGGTTTAAAGGGTGGAAATAAAGGATATTGGGAGTTAAAAGGGAAGTGGGCCGATCCGGATGGGCTTCGGATGGGTTTGGAATTATTTTGGGTTGGGGAAATAAATGGGTGATGGATTGGGCTTGGACGAAAATGGGTTTTAGTTTGGGTTGGGTAGGAATTGTTTTGGGTTGAGTAGAAGTTGTTTTGGGGGAAATGAAATGGGTTATGGTTTAAAAATACAAAAAGGGTTTTATTGCATAAAAAGAAAGCTTTGTAAAATTTATAAATTGTAAAGATGATAATATGATAAAATATAATATTTATGAAATGCTTGATGCTTAAATAAAAAAAATAAAAATGCAATGCCGTTTTGCGAAAATAAAAATAACATATAATATTAGGATAAAAGTATGCTTGTGATATAAAAATGCAAATGACAAATAAAAAATGTAAATAATAATAATAATAAATATAATGATATATATACATATATATGCCTATATTTTAAAATTGTTTTAAAGTGTCAAAAATATTAAAAATTGCAAATAAAATCCAAAAGATGGGACAAAATTGGGTGTCAACAGATGCCCCTCTTTGGCCGGAGACGATGAAAGAGTTTTCGGACAAAGAAGTTGACTGAGTAGCCAATTTTGTCCGGATCATCTGGACCCGAGGGATGGTTAGAGATGCGTGGGATGAAATAGAATCCCGACGGGGAGAGAAGTTGCAAAAGATGGTGCACATTCAAGAAATAATGCCCCAGTGTCGACTTATGATGACACTGGTTGCAGATGTGGCGATATACTGGGGAAGGGCGGAACAACGTTCGAAGTACTTCCCCAATGCAGATGATGATGTAGCATAGGCGTGATGAGGTGACGTTGTTGCTTAGACGTTATGCAGATGGCGCCGTTGCATAGGCGCGATTGAAATTAAAATACCCGTATTAGAAGGTGGGCGCCTGACAGAAATTGAAATACCCGCATTAGGAGGTGGGCGCCTGACTGAAATTGAAATACCCGCATTAGAAGGTGGGTGCCTGACTGAAATTAAAATACCCGCATTATGAGGTGGGCGCCTGACTGAAAATGAAATACCCGCATTAGGAGGTGGGTGCCTGACTGAAATTGAAATACCCGCATTAGAAGGTGGGTGCCTGACTGAAATTAAATACCCGCATTAGGAGGTGGGCGCCGATCGAAAATAAAATACCCGCATTAGGAGGTGGGTGCTCGATCGAAAAATGAAATACCCGCATTAGAAGGTGGGTGCCAGGACCGAAATTAAATACCCGCATTAGGAGGTGGGCGCGCCCGACCGAAAATAAAATACCCGCATTAGGAGGGGGGCGCTGAAAATTTAAATACACGCATTAGGAGGTGGGCGCCTGACTGAAATTGAAATACCCGCATTAGGAGGTGGGCGCCTGACTGAAATTAAATACCCGCATTAGGAGGTGGGCGCCTGACTGGAATTAAAATACCCGCATTAGGAGGTGGGCGCGCTGACCGAAAAATTAAATACCCGCATTAGGAGGTGGGCGCCTGACTGAAATTAAATACCCGCATTAGGAGGTGGGCGCCTGACTGAAATTAAAATACCCGCATTAGGAGGTGGGCGCCTGACTGAAATTAAATACCCGCATTAGGAGGTGGGCGCCTGACTGGAATTAAAATACCCGCATTAGGAGGTGGGCGCCTGACTGAAATTAAATACCCGCATTAGGAGGTGGGCGCCTGACTGAAATTGAAATACCCGCATTAGGAGGTGGGCGCCTGACTGAAATTAAATACCCGCATTAGGAGGTGGGCGCCGACCGAAATTAAATACCCGCATTAGGAGGTGGGCGCCTGACTGAAATTAAAATACCCGCATTAGGAGGTGGGCGCCGACGAAAATGAAATACCCGCATTAGGAGGTGGGCGCGCGACGAAATTAAAATACCCGCATTAGGAGGTGGGCGCCGACGAAAAATGAAATACCCGCATTAGGAGGTGGGCGCCTGACTGAAATTGAAATACCCGCATTAGGAGGTGGGTGCCTGACTGAAAATAAAATACCCGCATTAGGAGGTGGGCGCCTGACTGAAATTAAATACCCGCATTAGGAGGTGGGCGCTGACCGAAAATTAAAATACCCGCATTAGGAGGTGGGCGCCTGACTGAAATTAAATACCCGCATTAGGAGGTGGGCGCCTGACTGGAATTAAAATACCCGCATTAGGAGGTGGGCGCCTGACTGAAATTAAATACCCGCATTAAGAGGTGGGCGCCTGACTGAAATTAAAATACCCGCATTAGGAGGTGGGCGCCTGACAGAAATTGAAATACCCGCATTAGGAGGTGGGTGCCTGAAATGACGTCGTTGCTTAGACGTGATGCAGATGTCGTCGCTGCATAGACGAAATGTAAAATGACGTCATTGTTTAGACGTGATGCTAAGTGTGACCCTAAGGTCGAATTGATATGTCATCAATCTAGATTAAAAGTTAATGCGCAGACATAAGCGATGTAAAAGGAATGGATAAGGATGAGAAACATGACTCTGTGAGTCGAAATATCGTCCTTGTACGGACATAGCAGCTGGGACCCTGTAGGTCAAGATGATGTTTTTTTTTTTTTTTGCAGACGTCCAATAGGAATGTGATCCTTGTGGCGAGCGGCGATGCGGGAATTCTTTGCGAAATTATGCCTCATGTCGCGGCTTTCCGCCTTTGTCAACCTGAAGACATGCACTCAAAGAAATTTGTGAGTTTGGGGGAGGGGCGGTTGATTCGCGTTGACTTTGTAGCTTTGGCTCTGGACGCTCACAAGTTCAGACTTATTTGGATTGAAGACATAGATGTCTGGCATTTTTCCAAGTCCATTGGCATATTCTTGTAGTGAACCCTTTAAAAAATGCCCCGCTTTACGGTATATATATGAAGATGATGAACTTCCAACCGGATAAAGCCGAGTTTGTGCGGGCCACTTGCTTGTCTGTTAAGGCAATCATGTAAGCACATTGCGTTGTGTGCAAGATAATGGAAGAAAAATTCCAATGGTGTGACCGAAGCGATATATAGGCCGCCTACGTATTCCGACAAAGGAAATCGGGTCATAACGTAGTTCGTTGTAAGCAAAAGGGATTGTGAAGAAATTTTTTTTTTTTTTTTTTTTCAAAAATGGGGCCGAAGCCGATGTGGCCGCCTACGTATCCCGCCGTGGGAATCGGTCATCATAACGTAGTTCATGTGGCAAAAGAGATTGTAAGGATTTTTTCGAAAATGGGACCGAAGCCGATGTGGCCGCCTACGTATCCCGCCAAGGGAATCAGGTCATAACGTAGTTCATGACAGTAAAAGATTGTGAGGATTTTCCAAAAATGGGACCGAAGCCGATGTGGCCGCCTACGTATCCCGCCAAGGGAATCAGGTCATAACGTAGTTCATGACAAAAGGATTTGTATTTGTATAATGTTTTTTTTTTTTGTAAAAGAGTGACTAGAGTTTGAAAAATGATGCAATATATTTTGCAAGGTTTTTTTTTTTTTTTTTTTTTGAAAATATGAAAAAGACAGAATCATATTTTGACTTCAATTGGTACCAACAATTAGTAATGTGCTTAGGGTTCCCGTTACTGCTCTCTGTATAACCGAGGCTGACTTCAGGGTAATTCCTACAGCTTCAGATGCTACCTCAGACATACCTGAGGATCGACACTTGCTTCAAGCCAAGGTTTTGACATATGCAACCTCATGTTTCAAATGCCCTCACTAAAAGAAAGTCCATTTCTCATATGTATTTCAGTTTTTTGAACTTTGGGACGTCTAGAGAAGTACACTCACCCTCGGAAAGATGTTCAATGCATTTAATTGTGATACCATAGGCTTGGCCGTCATGTGAGTATCCACTAATGTGAGAACCCTCGGTATAAGATCATGTAGGACTTGTTATGGGTTTGTAATGTAGGCTTGGGGAAAGGAAAGGATATCATTTGGGTAAGGAGTGACTAATCCTTCCTTGAGCGTTGGAATATGTCCGCGCTTTGTATTTGTGTGCCTTGATGCCGATTTGCTTCTTTTTGCCCCCTTTATTTTGTACCGACTTCTTTTGAATATTTCGTTTGGAGTTTTTCCCCCTTTTTCGGAGTTTTTTTTTTTTTTTTTTTTTTTTTTGATATTGTTGGGGCTTTTTACTTTATTTTTTGTGAAGTCGTCTCTTTGTTTTGTTTCATTTCCCCTTTTGGGAATATTGCAACTTCAACAAGGATCTTTTTAGCAATTTGCACATTTCTGATGCGCTCAAGGAAGTTGGGCCAAGAGAGGGATAGTGCGTGTACGCACTCAGAAAGGGTATAGGCATAAGATGTGGTTGTTAAAAAAAATAGGCTTCAGGCTCAAAGGGGAAGTACTACGGATAATGTTATTTGGTAAGCTGAAAAGGCTCAAACGGATCAAAGAAAGCCTACAATCCTTTCCTATACCAAGTGTTACTCAGGATTTCGCCTCAACAAACATTCGAGCCAAGTTCTAGATCACAATGCAATGCAATTGAACTAATTCTAAAACTCACCACACAATGCATATGAAACGATGAGGTTGGCTTCGTTCATACCTTGGAAGCATGCAAAGCAAAAAAATTTAAGTGTCAACACAGGCGGGAATAAGAGGTACCAGAAGAATCTATGGTTTACCACGAAGTCAGTCCTCTCCGCTTGTTCTTTCCTATGCATACTCTTAACTGTGTTGGTATCAACCAAGTCCATCAATGATTCTTAAAAAATATATATATATTTTTTTTTTGTATTTTTTTTTTTTTTCAATAAAGGGTACCGAACCCAAATAGGGCTGCCTACGTATCTCATCTTTGACGAGAATCAGGTGTGCGTAGTTCGTGCAGATAGGTTATAAAAATGTATGATTGAAAAAGAACTTATCCACGATAGGATAGTAAGTAAAATTGTATACAATAAAAAAAAGTGTGTCCATATTAGGATGAATGCAATGAAAAAAAGATTGTCCATTAGGATGTAATGAAGAAGAAAAAAAAAAGATTGATAATCCAAAATCATTTTTTCATCATCATTTTTTTTTCATTTTTTTTTTTAGGGGTGTCGCACCCGAGAAGGGTTACCTACGTATCACACCGTATGGTGAGAATCAGACACTCGTAGTTCGTAAGGATATGTTAAAAAATGCATGACATAAAAAAAATTATGTAACGAAAATTAAGCATCTCAACTGAATATGCAAAATATATATAAAAAACAAGTATAGACAACTAAAGTGACGCCTCGTTGACTCGGTGTTGGCGACTTTTTCCGTCAAAACATCTTCCGGTCATCTTTGTGAAAGCCTTTGGCTTTGTTCTTTCTGGAGTATATACGGGAATAATGTTTTAGAACGACCGCCCCTAACCGTTCGCGAGGACGATCTTCCCGCAAAAATAAGAGCACCAGGTGAAAGGAGGAAAGTCACTAAAATAATAATAAAATGTAGGAAAGTGACAGTATAGTCAAAAACTCCCCTGATTGCTGCACGAGGTCCGAGTCTTGGATGTTCAAGAACGCTTTATCATAGGGAAGTGACTCAATTTCTGTCCCTTTGTTGCAAGCGACATGGTATGATATGTAAAGAATTGAAGCAGGTATTTATTACATTAAATAATATGTACAAAGTTAAAAGAAGAAAAATAGCAAACAAATTGTGCGAGAATTAAATGTGCGTCCTAACATACATGGAGCCTCTCTTATGCCAGAGGTGAGCCTAAACGCCAAATATGAGAGATTATAACGAAATAATCCAAGTTTGTCAAATTACAATGCTTTTGTTGGAAATGAAGACAAAATGTATGTACATTTTCCAATATCGGCATGTCATGATTAGGCTTGGATTAGTCCATCATTATCACGCTACAAATAATATGTTGATGGTCGTTGGGGGAGCGAGACCCGTCGACAATTTTGGTGGATTTCTTAATTGTGGAGTCGATGCCAAGGATCGACCCACCTAATGTGTATGTATGCATGACTTAAAAATAAAATGTGGTATAGCTCTATCCTAAATTTTCTAAGATTTGGCTTACTTGACTCAAGGTTCCCGAGCGGACTACTCGAGTGAGAAGGCTACGCGGCCACCGGATGGTCCGGTCACTCCGCGCATACGCCAACTCTCCTAAAATTTGGTAATTTGAAAGAATTTGCGGGTGCGCAAAACACACCTCGCGTGTAATGTGTGATAGTGTCAACTTTCCATAATGGAAGAAATATGAGCGGAATGCCAATTTAAGGAAAGCGAAAAAGAATATAGCAATTAAAGCGAGTTAAACATACAAAATTTCAAAAAGAAAACAATTAAAAACAATAAATCAAATAAGGAGCAATATAAAGCATAATAATAATTAACTTTGAATTTGCTATGGTTAAGAACCTGAAAGTATCCCCAGTGGAGTCGCCATGCTGTCGCGCCCGATTTTGACTTGCGGGCTTCGCGACGCGATGGCGTCGATTCCCTCCGGATGGATTAAAAATTGCTTGCTTGAGGAGTCGCCACCTAATTATTCTAAGGTGAATTAGGGCACCTAAATTCTAACTACAAAAAAAATACAAAATAACTCCAATTTTGTGGTCTGCGAAACTAATGAAATTCTAGGTAAGGGTTCTTTATTATCCTAAAGGGAAGGGGTTAGGCATCCTTTAAGATCCGCTAACTTGCGGTTATCCGATCAAATTCAGGTTAATTGTTATGCTAAGAAAAATACATGTTTTTACAAATATAAAAATAATGTTACAAGATGTTAATAAAATGATGCATTTTTGTACAAGTATGCATTTGTATGGCATTAATATACATGTAAAGCTGAAAAAAGTAAAATATGCATTTGTATGAAAATTGATAAAAATATATGCAATGTAAATTGTATGGGTGACGAGCCTAAAAATAGATAACCTAGCGATGAGTTTCCAATTTTAGACTACCCTATCAATTAATTCTATCTATTCTAAATGTTTCAATAATTTCAGGAGTACAATAATATTACAATACAGAATGAAAATAAAGATGAATTAAAGAAGGTAAAAGACAACAACAAAAATAAGAAATCTCCGAGGGGTATTTGCCTTCTTTGACTTTATCTTTGCAAGCTGTCAAGAATAAACGGTTAGAAACAATTGAATATACATAACTTCGGATTCGTATCCAAAACAATAAATGTTTTGATTACGGAGGGCTCGAACTCAAATTTTGAAAAGATCATTCCAATCACGTCGTGGTCGCGAACGTATGACTCGTTGGTCATTTTAGTTGCCTTGCCTACCGAACATGTTGGTCTCTTGGGTGAAAAAGATTTAAGTTTCATCCTTGCCCGAAGTTTTATTTTCCGTCTTTACAAATGTGGAGGCCTCAAAAATCGACGGATATTTTTTCATCGGCCGAGTGTAGTATAATATTCAAAGCGGTAAAATGGTGTCGAAAACAAGAAAAGAAAAAACGAGAAATTGAGAAATGATATCCGAAGGGACGCGGCCTCGAATTCAATTTCATTGGCCTAAATGCGATATTTATATAAATCGAGTAAATCGGTAAGACAATCCGTGCACGGATGTTTAAATGCCAAAAAAATAAACCGAAACGAAAAACGAAAGAAAGAAAGAAAAAAAAAAAGCGCGGCCTCGAATTTAATTTCATCGGCCTAAATGCGTATTTATATAAATCGGTAAATCGGTAAGACAATCCGTGCACGGATGTTTAAATGCCAAAAAAAATAAACCGAAACGAAAACGAAAGAAAGAAAAAAAAAAGCGCGGCCTCGAATTTAATTTCATCGGCCATAATGCGATATAAATAAGGCAATAAAACAATAAAACGAAGAGATATCCGTTGCCCGGATACTTAAACGATAACCGAAAAAAAAAAGAGAAAAAAATAAAAAAAGCGCGACCTCAAATTCAATTTCATCGGCCTAAAGCGGTGAGATATCCGTGTATGGATATTTAAATGCCAAAATAAACAACGGTTTGCGATTAAACTATGCGACCCGAATTCGAAATTTCAAACGAAAACGAGGATTTGGAAGGTTTCGAAAATCGACCGGGTTCGGAATAGTGACCCGACCGGATTTCGGGTTGACCCGACCCGGAATCAAACATTATTTATTTATTTATTTTCGGATAACCGGCAAACAAAGATACGAAAAATGAAATTTACTTGACCGGGCCGACCCGACCGGATCGGATCGATGACCCGACCCGAATCATTTTTTTTTTAATTTTCAGGTAAACAACAACACAATATAAACACACAACAATCGGAATTTAATCGAACCGGGTCGACCCGACCCGGTCAATGACCCGACCCGAATCGGATGTTTTACAACCCGAAACGATTTTCTCCAAATTTCGGGTAACCAACAAGACAATATAAACATACAAAAATCTGGAAATTAACCGAATCGGGTCGATCCGAACCGGAACAATGACCCGAATCGGATGTTTTACAACCCGAAACGATTTTCTCCAAATTTCAGGTAACCAACAGCACAATATAAACATACAAAAATCGGAAATTAACCGAATCGGGTCGACCGAACCGGGTCGGTGACCCGACCCGAATCGGATGTTTTTCAACCCGAATCGATTTTCTCCAAATTTCGGGTAACCAACAAGACACATAAAACATAAAAATCTGGAAATTCATTCAAATCGGGTCGACCCGACCCGAACAATGACCGACCCGAACAACTTTTTTTTTCCAAATCTTCGGATAACCAACAAGGAGATATAAAAACATAACAAATATGGAAAACTTACCTAAATCGGGTTGACCCGACCCGGCCCGACAGTGAGCAAAAAAGGCAAAATAATACCCGATTTCCGACATAAGCTCCGACCAAAACTCCCTCTTTTCGGACAAAAAATCCACAAAATCGACCCCAAAACAGTGAACAAAAGGGGGTATTTATAGATGGGTTTCGGATTTTGGGGGGTGTAGGTATGGGTGTGGCGTATGGGTGACCGACGGTGTGGGGTCGTGGTGGTGTGTACGGCGACTGGTGGCGGCAATGGGTGAGGTGACCGGCGTGTAGGGGGTCACGGGTATGGGGGGCTGTCGACTGTGGGTATGGTAGTGGTGAGGGTGTGGTGACCGGCGTAGGTGGGGTAGAGTGGCTGGTGGTGTGGTGGTGTTGGCGAGGTGACCGGCGACGTGGGGTCGCCGGTGTGGGGGTTCGGGGGGTGTGTGCGGCTGATGCTGAAAAAAAAGGGAGAGTGAGAGTTGTTTTCTTTTTTGTTGTGTTTTTGGAGTTAGATGTTGTAGGGTTTTGGTTTAAAGGGTGGAAATAAAGGATATTGGGAGTTAAAAGGGAAGTGGGCCGATCCGGATGGGCTTCGGATGGGTTTGGAATTATTTTGGGTTGGGGAAATAAATGGGTGATGGATTGGGCTTGGACGAAAATGGGTTTTAGTTTGGGTTGGGTAGGAATTGTTTTGGGTTGAGTAGAAGTTGTTTTGGGGGAAATGAAATGGGTTATGGTTTAAAAATACAAAAAGGGTTTTATTGCATAAAAAGAAAGCTTTGTAAAATTTATAAATTGTAAAGATGATAATATGATAAAATATAATATTTATGAAATGCTTGATGCTTAAATAAAAAAAATAAAAATGCAATGCCGTTTTGCGAAAATAAAAATAACATATAATATTAGGATAAAAGTATGCTTGTGATATAAAAATGCAAATGACAAATAAAAAATGTAAATAATAATAATAATAAATATAATGATATATATACATATATATGCCTATATTTTAAAATTGTTTTAAAGTGTCAAAAATATTAAAAATTGCAAATAAAATCCAAAAGATGGGACAAAATTGGGTGTCAACAAAAAGCACTTCGGATGATGATTTCTGTACGGAAACATGAATCCAAAGTTGTTCCCGCGATAGACATTAAAGTGCTACCTGCATGGTGGGTAAAGGTTAAGCTTCCAAACCTTTAAACGATCCTCAAACGGTTGAGGTTAAGGTAGGGGAAACTTTTAATGATTCCTAACACTTGTGAAGTGGGGTATAGCAGGATACCTTGTAGGAAATTACCTATTTAAGTGCGAGGATGGCCGTCTCAAATGAACGCACTTAAGAATCCAAGTATGTCCACGGCCACAACGGACAAAACCATAAGAATGAAAATGAATAAGGAGAGTTATTGTGTTGGTATCATTGTCTTGGCTTACACTAAACACTGACGGTTCAAGACATCACGTTCACCGCGCAGTAAGTAAGTCCGGTGGTATTCAACTAGGGAAGGTTCAAAGCGGAAGCTACCTCTCCTGATGCAATATCTTTTCACTGAATGATTGCTTAAAGTAGGCACCTTGTGTGTACGCCATAATCTCTCTTTCATAGAGGGGATTGTTGGAAATTTGCCTTTGGCGGGGAGGTGCGTCCACCCATATTTAATGAATTAAACACTAATGTTCCGCATATTGGAGGCTTTGTCTCTTCTCACATGCATAATCTACTAAGTGAGTAGATGACCGTAGGGCCAAGAATCGTCAAATTTCGTTGAGAAATGAAAGAGATATTGGTCCACGAAGTAAGGTGTTTGAGGCATGGAAATATGGTGTGGGACAAATCTACTACATCGGTGGGAAAGAAAGAATTACTCTCTTTATAAGTCTCTAAAGTGGTAAAGGGTTTGGGACCCCAAGGGGTATCCCATGTGTTTAAAGGAGGGAGGACCTAGATGTGCTTGGGTTCGGGGCTAAGCTCACACGCGCGCCGCCGCCGCCCGCCCGTCCCGTCCAGGCTCGGGCTTGGGTCACGGGTCGTGAGTCGTGGGCTGTGGGGACTTTCTGATATTATCTTTTTGAACGAAACTTTCTGCCTACCGTTTGGACTATTTTTTGGAGCATTAACCAGCCATTACTTGGTTGTTAACTACTCCATAAACAACCCTCCTTCAATGACCATAATCAACCCTCATTCAAGGCCATGAACAACCTCACTAATGGCATTAAACTTGCCATTAACAGCCCTTTCTAATGCCATTAACAACCTTGTTTGGCAGTTGAAGAGTCCCTCCTCCATGCTATATATTGATGACTCCTTTGGCTCAATAACGTTATAGAAAATTAGCACAAACAGTGACGAAAAAGATAGCAAAACAGTGAGGAAAAACACACATATACATAAGATATACACAACAGAGACACACTATATACACAGAGACAAAACAGAAGAGAAAACATAAACTCTTCCTTCCTTTTCCATTTCTTCAGCAAGTCGATTCGTATTTGTTTTCTTCGTCAGACTCAACCTATTTGCTTTGTAGCGTTGAGATTAAAGTGTTGTTTTATCTTGGGAGACTATTGCCCGCTAACGTAAAAGCATTTATACGGGGCAATCTTGTCTTAAGGACAGAGTGAAATCACTCGACTCAACACACAACGTTGTAACCATCCAGATTTAGTTATTTCTTGATTTCAGGTTATCAAGATTCAAGACACAACAAACTTGCGGCAATTATCAACATTGGCCTATTAGTTTATCCTTTCGAACACTTGTAATATTTATTTACTTCCCGTACAGCTTTACAATAGCAACCAACAATTAACAAATAACAATAATAATTCAAAAAGTTTAGGGGTTCCAACTAACTTATATTATTGATGGCACGGAGTGGAAATTTCATTTTTTTCGTAAATAAAATCAATATATGACCTCTTTGAAACTGTTATTTGATGCAATAATTATTTTTGTATTGAAAGAGTGGCGCTTGTCGATCTACCCTATGACTGGATAGATAAATATTTGAATTTTTGTGATATTTTTTAAAAGAAATTGCTAGTATTGAAGCTTATTCAAAATTCTATTTTTTTAAGAATGAGTCGAGTCTCCGTCTCTTTTTTATCCCAAAATGAACTAATTTGAAACGAGAGCTAAAGCAAAAAATGATAAAAATATTAGCACAAACTCATCAAGAATATTTCGACAGCGTATCGTGCAAGATTGCTACGTATGGGTGACAACTTGAAGCTATTCAATAATGGTAGTGTAGGAATGTAGTTGGGGTCAAAAGGGAATGGAATGGAATGTGATGTAGATGACCATATTTAGCACAATTTTATTATTGAAGCAAACGAGGAATGGCAGAGAAGAAAGAAAGCTCGTTTGAATTACTGATTGAATTAATTGATAAGTAATAATTGTTGAAAAAACACTTTTTGGATTCTGGATTCATGAAATATGCAGAAAGCAGAAATTTGTTGAATTCGACATGTCATATCTAGAAAAGAAATTGTAATCAGAGAAGAAGAAACCATAAATTGAAAGATGAAGATAAAGAAAGAAGATCAATTGAATTCAATGTGATGAAATCGTACAAATGAGTGTACAACTCATTATATAGGACTAATCACCTTTAACTAATTGACTACTTAACTAATTAACTATTTCATAACTAACTTTGAGAAAAGACACTTTTACCCTTAATGACTACTAAGCATCTTTATACAATAACACTCCTCTTCAAGCTAGGAGGGATGGAATATGTTAATCAATCCTAGCTTCTTCTTCAGATGCTCGTGTTAGACCTTGTACAATCCTTTTGTAAGCATGTCAGTAGACTGGTCTTTGGTTGACACATATTGAGTTGCAACCATTCTTTGTTGAATCCTCCCTTATGAAGTGACAGTCAATTTCAATGTGCTCGGTCCTTTCATGATACACATGATTAGCAGCTATTTGAAGTGTTGCCTTGCTGTCACTGTAGATGTCAACAGGTTGTGAGAACTTGACACCAATTTCCTTAAGCAATCCAATCAACTATGTTAATTCAGCAACTATGGTTGCTAAACTCCTATACTCAGCTTCTGCTGAGCTCCTTGAGACTGTAATTTTATTTTTATTTTCATGACACCAATGAATCACCTACAAGTATTAGGAATCCAGTGGCTGACTTCCTTGTAAGTGGACATGCTGCCAGCATCACAGTAAGATGTGATCTTGTCTTGAGGCTTATTAGATAATAGAATTTCTTGTCCTAGATCTATCTTGATGTATCTTACTAGTCTGAGTGCAGCTTCCATGTGAGATTTCTTTGTAGGAATTAACTGAGAGTTTGAACACCAAAGGATAGATCATGCCTAGTTACAGTTAAGTACAACAGCTTGCCTATCAGTCTCTAATAGGCTTCTTGATCTGTAAGAGGATCATCTGGTTTTCCAGTTTCTTTCATAAGATTATCATATTGCTTAGTTGTAAGTTTGATGTTGTTGTCAATAGAAGTTGATACAGGTTTGGCAGCAGCTAATCCAGTCTCAAAAATCAATTCAATGCATATTTTCTCTGATACATTGTAATTTTCAGTTTTGATCTTGCAAACTCAATACCTAGAAAATATTTGAGTTCACCTATATCTTTCATTTTGAATGTCTTCTGCATTAGTGTTTTAGTTTCCTCAATAAACTTCAAGCTGCTCCCAATTAGTAGCATATCATCAACATACACAAGTACTATGAAAGTCTTTTGATTTATTTTTCTGATAAATTGTGAGTGGTCATGTTGACTTTGATGAAATCCAAACTTGATAAGTGTTTCACACATTTTTGTATTCCATTGTCTTGGGCATGTTTGAGGCCATATAGAGATTTTACCAGTTTACATACAGTCTCCCCTTTATAGGAAAATCCTGGGGCATATCGATGTATATTTCATCATAAAGATCACCTTGAAGAGAGACATTATACACATCCATTTGGTATATATGTCAGTATTGAGAAGCAGTCGGTGATTACACAGTTCGAACTGTCACCATTATCACTACAGGTGAAAATGTTTTTTGATAGTCAATTCCTTTTCTTTGATTATATCATTTAATAACTAGTCTAGCTTTAAACCTCTTTACTTCACCATTGGCCTTGTATGTAATCTTATATATTCATTTGCAGCCAATAGTTGTCTTCCCTTTAGGCAAGGTCACTATCTTCCAAGTTCGATTGTTTTCAAGTGATGAGTTCTCCTCCTGCGTTGCTTGAATCAATTTAGGGTCCTTGATTGCCTCATAGTAGTTGGCTGGTTCTTTGGTACTTGAAAAGGTAGTGAAATAGGCTTGATATTTAGGTGAGAGTTTGGCATAACTCACATCGTTGTCTAGGCTGTAAGGAATGTCATGATGAATATTTAGTAAGATAAAATCTTTCATTTATATGGGTGATTTTTTTCCTCTATAAGATTATCTTTGTGGAACAGACTGAATTTGAGAAGATTATCTTTCTTGAGAAGTAGAGGCAACATTTGGATCATGAATTGGTTTTGGCCGTGTAGTCAGTGATTGTTGTTGTTGTTGAGTGGATATGTGAGAGGTGATAGACTGAATTTCTTAATCCAGCATAGTATTTGTATCCTAATTTTGATCAGGTATATTTATACCAGCAATCCAACTTTTTCCGTGATCAATATCATTTTTAGTGTATAATTATCTACAAACACAAGTGAAACATCATTATTCTGTACAAAAAAGGAAAACACATTCTCATTGAATGTCACATATCTATTTACAAAGAAAAATCTGTTAGTCAATATCATACGGTATATATCCCTTTTGTAACTCAGAGTATCCCATATGTATAGCAGTTTTAGTCCTTGAGAGTAATTTATCATGTTGAGTTATGTCTCTAGCACGACATAGACATCCTAATATTCTTATATGATTCAAACTAGGTTTTTTATTGTACAATTTCTCATAAAGTGACTGATATTGCAGCACATAACTAGGAAACTTGTTAATTAAATACACAGCTGCTAACACACAATGACCCCAAACTGATAAGTATATGTGCTTGATATCTTAGTGCTCTAGTTACTTCTAGTATGTGTCTATATTTTCTTTCAACTACTCCATTTTGTTGAGGAGTATATACATATGTAGTTTGATGAATTATTCCCAAAGTTTTGAACATAGAGTCACATACAGAATTGAGGAACTCATTACCATTATCAGTTCTTATAATTTTAATTGTTTTATTAAATTAATTCCTAGTGTAGTTCATGAACTGTTGTAAAGCCACACACATATCAGATTTTTGCTTTAACAAGAATATTCATGTAAACCTTGTAAAATCATCAACTATAGTCAAAAAGAATTTATTGCCATAAAAATAGGTACTCTATGGGGACTCCACAGATCAATATGAATAAGCTCAAATTGACTAGAACTTCTAATCCTACTAGACTGGAAATATAACCTCGCGTGTTTAGCACATGGATACACAATACATTTTGTAATTTTATCCTTGACATTCTGTAACTAGTAGAAAATAATTTTTAAAGAACTAGAGATGATGTATGGCCAAGCCTTCTATGCAACAACATCAGATCTATTTGTGAACTACAACTTGTGTTGCTAAGCTGAGATTGATTTCTTTATGATTCAACAGGCAATATAGTCCATTGATTATTTTATCAATCTTCTTCACCCTCCCATTGAAGAGATCCTGAAAAATAAAGAAGTAAAAAAAAAACCCAGAGTACTTCAATTCTTTAATGAGTTTTGACACTGCTAATAAATTATGTGCAAATTGTGGCATACAAAACACATTTGAGATAGAACTTCTTTCAGAGATAGTACTTGAGCCAGTGTGTGTTACTAGTGAAACATCTCCAGTTGATAAATACACTTTCTCTGGATTAATAATTTTTTTGACAATGTTTTTGTTTAAGAAATCAAGGTTTGAGACCATGTGGTTTGTAGCTCTTATGTCTATAATCTAATTAGGTTTTAGATTTGACTTGTCCATAGTCTGAGTCTTGTTGTCCATACCTATTACAGTACCTGTCAAATCCACAGAAGCATTGTTGGAGGAGGATGGTTGGCCTTGACTCAACAATTGCACTATATGCTCATATTGAGTTCTGGTGAATGAAAACCTCCCACTTGAATTTGATTCCCAGCATTGTGCTCATATCTATCAGATCCAAACTTTTGTGCACCAGCACTTGAACTTGCATTATAGGCTGAATTTGAGTTCTAAGTATAGACATTAGTGTTTTGATCATAGCTAAGTGTACCGATCTATTGAACCTGACTATTCCCATATTCATTTTATTCATTTGTAACATTATATGCAGCACCCCTATTATTTTCAACTACTCTTCTTTTAAATTTTGAGTCTGTAAGATAACCAACCAATTTGTAGCACACATCTTTGGTATGCCCTTTCATCTTACAAAAATCACAGAACATATTTTGTTGTAAGTTCTTTTGGGTCTTTGATTCCTATTGTTCCTTGCATTATCATAACCCAACATTTCTTGTAAATATAGCGACATCAAAGCTTGTTACATTTGGCCCTGGCACAACTCCTAAGATCCCAGAATTGCTGCAATTGTGTTTTGTCCTTCATCACTAATGATCATTGAGTAAGCTTGGTTCACAGTTGGTGAAGGATTCATAAGTAAGATTTGATTCCTAGCTTGCCCATATGAGTCATTCAATCCCATCAAGAATTGATATAACTTCAACTTTTGCAAATGCATCCTAAAGTCTTTGGATCTTTCAAAATTACACCCCAAAACTGATGCCAATGCATCAAACTCTTCCCAAAGATTTTTCAATCTTGAAAAATAAACTGACACATAATTTGTTCCTTGAGTAAGTGTAGCAATTTCTTTGTGAATGTTGTAAGTCCTAGACCCATCTACCTTGTTGAACCTTTCTTTTAATTCTTCCCACACATACTGAGCATTAGATGTATACATAATTCCACCTAATAATGACTTAGACACATCCAAAGTGTTTGGCCCAGTGGCCAATACATTAGGGTATTGCTGTCTGAGGTTCCGAGTTCGAGTCCTCTGATCAGCGAGAGTGGAATCGTGTTCCCCCAAAAAATCCCTCCATACGCGTAGGGCCAAGCGGTGTATACTAATCCGTAGGGCCAGGCCGGAGGTGGGGTTTTCTGGGGTATGGGGCCGTAATGCGGTGGGACCAGTCACTTTAAAAAGTTTACCCTACCACGGTTTTATCCAAAGTGTTTGGCCCGGTGGCCAATACATTAGGGTATTCTTTGTCCGAGGTTCCGTGTTCGAGTCCTCGATCGGCGAGAGTGGAACTTGTGTTCCCCCAAAAAAATTCCTCCATACGCGTAGGGCCAAGCGGTGTATACTAATCCGTAGGGCCGGGCGGAGGTGGGGTTTTACGGGGTATGGGGCCGTAATGCGGTGGGACCGATCACTTTAAAAAGTTTACCCTACCACGCTTTTATCCAAAGTGTTTGGCCCGGTGGCCAATACATTAGGGTATTGCGATCGAGGTTCCGTGTTCGAGTCCTCGATCGGCGAGAGTGGAACCGTGTTCCCCCCAAAAATTCCTCCATACGTGTAGGGCCAAGCGGTGTATACTAATCCGTAGGGCCGGGCGGAGGGTGGGGTTTTACGGGGTATGGGGCCGTAATGCGGTGGGACCAGTCACTTTAAAAAGTTTACCCTACCACAGTTTGTCCTCCGGGGCATAGTCCAGTGGCAAAGCCTGGGCGCTATAAGACGCTCTGGCATGGGACAGCGTGGGTTCGATTCCCCACAAGCACAAAGAAACTCTGCATGTTGGGGAATTTGACCTTGTCTCATTGATCAGTTGTACGCTCCCAGAAAAAACTGGTCACCGGAGCACATCCCGCGATTTACCGGGTAATAGTGTTGAAGGACCGGTGCTATTAGGACGTCTGGGTAATACCAGTGAAGTAGTCAGGCGCAAGCCTGAAAACCTGGATTAGAAAAAAAAATAAAAAATAATGACTTAGACACAACATTCATTATCCAAGATAGTACAATAACATCTACACGATCCCAATGATTCCATACAGATTCAGGGTATTGTTATTTGGCACATATGCCATCTACCAACCCCATCTTATTTCTACCCAACAAGGCAATACGCATGGATTTGAATCCTACAACATCATTCTCTATACTAATAAGCTGAAAAGAAATTATTTGTATGCCGCTCACATCTGAAGAATGCAAGAAGAGTGGGTGATTATAATCAACCCCAAGTGCTTGAAATGAATCAGAACTCGCCGGAACTGGTACCACATGAACTGTACCACTTTGATTTAGAGTGTTCACCGATAGTTGCCATTTTCTTTTAGTATAGTGAGAAATTAGAGATTTCAATAGCTAAATATGCAGAAGTGATTAGTGAATTAAAGATTCGATCAATCAGATTTGTATTGAGGTCCAAGAAACCTTTAGATTCTGAACCCTTGTGAGAATAACAATTTGCAGATAAAATTTTGAATGAAATAGAAGAAAGAAGAAGAAGATTGAACACATATCGGAGCTCAGTGCTCTGATATCATGTGATAAGAGAAGAAGGAAGCCATGAATTAAAAGATGAAGAAGATATAGAAAGAAGAAGAATAGGATCAATTGAATTCAATGTGATGAAATCATACAAATGAGTATACAACTCATGATATAGTACTAACCACCTTTAACTAACTAAATGATTACTTAACTACTTCATAACTAACTTTGAGAAAACCCTTAATGACTTCTAAGCATCTTTAAATAATAACAACGATTTCTTCACATATGTTTATTGAATTGAAGAAATAACAATTCGTGAATAAAAGTTTAAACTTCTATTCTCTTGTACGCATCTCTCGTACATATCTTAGAGTTATGGGAGATTAAAGATTCCCATTGCGACATTGTAAGAGCATGACATGGTGGATTCTAGAGTGGGTAATAAGGTTAGAGAATTAAGAAAAAATACTTAATTTATATATGGTAACACTGCAACATTACTTGTCTTATAATAGTTAAACTCTCAGAAAAATCACACGTACAAGCAACGCTCTAAAGAAACTCATGAGTATTATTTATGACTTGTAAGAGAGGAATGTGAAGGAGTTAGTTGAACAAGGGATTAAACCCATAAAAAAAGTTGAATAAGGGATGTTAAGGTAAGGTAAGGTAAGGTCGTAATCCACATACGTCATTCAAAATTTAAAGTTTATGAATTTTTAATATAAATTTAAAGTAATATTTAATAATTGTTGCATTATAATCAAATATGTAATAAATTTTTTATTACATATATAAAAATTTTACAAAACTATTACATTCACATAGACTCATCACACATTATATTGTGAGTGCATGAAAAATTCTCCTGCTCTCATCTCCTACTTCTCTTTGCTCTTCACTCTTTTTTCTCTCGAAATAACATAAATAATTTTATTAATAAAATTTTAATTTATTGCAATATTTGTTCGTTCTGAAAAAATAAAGTCCTATTTAATTATAAATAAAAGAAAGTAATAGAAAAAATTAGAGTTCGTAATAGATCTATAAACTTTCAAAAAGTTCATAATACTTTCGCCAAACTATCCCTAATAAATAGCACTTATAAATATTACTAGAAACTCAAGCAGTTATTTCTTTGATTCACAATTTTAGAAATATTTACCATAAATTGTGATAGATATACTTTCTATCTAGTTTCAAAAACAGTAATTTCATTTTAAGAGAGAAAAAAGACAGAAGAATAATTTGAGGAAACAACAAAAGTAACTTTATTTTGAAACTAAAGGGCAGCTTTGTGTTGCAGATAAAAACTAATGGGGAGCAATACGTAATTATTTCGAAAAATACAAGCGAGGAAGAGAGGGAGAAAAAACCAAAGAAAAACAAAGAGAAACACACACAATTAGCTCAACAGTACGAGAAGGTTGAGGTTGAACCCATCAACAGTGACAGCCCTAATCAGTAATTTTTTCTTTTCATTTGCTTAAATGATCAATTTTAGGCTTTTGACCCGAAAAATTGCCCCATTTTATTGAGAATTTTCAACCTTTGAAAGAAATTTGTTTATTGCATCAAGTTCATTTCAGTTGATTTCGTGCTTTTAGGGTAAAATATTTAAATTCTTACTTGAATTTGTGTTTATATGCTGAATTTAATACTCCCTCCGAATTAAAAAGAGTGTCCACTTAATCTTTATTATTTGGTCCAAAAAGAGTATCCACTTACTAAATCAATAAAGAATCAACTTTACTTTTCCAAATTTATTCTTATTAAGTGTTAGGTGATCAAATCACAATACCTATTTAATTAGGGATATTTTAGTCAAATTATTTATTTTTGCTTAGGAGTTCATATTTTCTTGAGGGTGCACGATTATTTTATTAAGGGGTGTGCAAATATATAAGTGTACGCTCTTTTTTATCCGGAGGGAGTAGCTAGATGTCCCTTTGGAGCATATCTGCTTGTTGTTTCTATTATAGTGAAAGAGTACTAAATTTAGGTACTTTGAACACTCATTTTGTTTAGGTTGTCAAATTGTTGACTGCAATTTATTTGATAGCTTAATGTATTATGCATGCAGTGTGTTGTCATGCTGCTAAATCTTGGTTGTGATTTTAATTTTATTACAGAAGCTTTGAGATTAATTTGGAGTGTATGATTCCCATTGTCATTTAACTAAGCTGTTAGCCTTTCTTTTTTTTTGGTAATATTTTTCATATTTTATGATTCACCATATATAAATGTCAGCTCCTTAGCCTTATCATACCCATTTGCATCAATGCATCGGCTTGCTTTAACCTTTTTTAGTGTTTGATTCATATGCGTTCCCTTAAGCAGATCAACCCAAAGCAGTGGTGATGTCATATGTTTTAATATTCTTGATAAACTCTTTAACGGTTGTACAAAGATTCAACTTTTAATGATGGTTTTGCTACTTTATTCTTTCCTTATTATAGAACTTTACGGAGGTCAGTGATCAATTAACGCTTCAAGGGGCTTTGATGGATAGTATTGTAGATGCACTGAACAGTGCATATCAAGATTTTGTTGCAGCAGCAGCTGCTGTATTTGAATCAAAGGAGAGTTCAACTGGTCAGAAAACAGCAGCAACTGATGCTGCATTAGATAACTTTAAGCAACGATGGGAGTTGTTCAGGGTTGCTTGTGATCAGGCCGAGGAGTTTGTGGAGTCAGTTAAGCAAAGAATAGGTTCCGAGTGTCTTGTGGATGAGGCTACGGGAACCGTTTCAGCGAAGCCTGGGCAATCTGCATCTGGCCTTCAACCAATTAGTGCTGTTAGGTTGGAGCAGATGAGTAAAGCTGTCAGATGGTTAGTGATAGAATTGCAGCATGGTTCTGGAGCTAGTAGTGCTTCACCACATCCCAATCCTTCTGCTCCATTTGATGCCAAATTTTCTGAAGATGCAGCTCAATAGGTATACTGATATCTTGCTGATACTTATTATCCTCTTTGATTTCGTTGACTATGTTAAATAATCTGGAACAAAAATATTTATGGCTTATTTTAGATCACAAGTTTCAAAAGTCTTCCTTTCATTCTTGAACTCCGTGCCCAATCAAACACCTTCACATAAATTGGGACGGACGAAGAGTGTTATTTAATGAACTGTTAGTAATAGGCTTTGTTTCCTAGATTTGATGAAGCAAATAAGTGCTAGAATGTTCCCTTGGAACTGAAACTGATTCCTATGTAAGAGGTTATATTACATTTACTATGAAGTGCTTATAATTCCACGTTTTGCCTCATAGTAACAATTTGCTTCAGCAGTTTCTATCTCGGATTTCCTCATGGTTTTAATTTCTTTAAGGTGTTTGGTTTGACTTATTCATGCATGATTGAGGTTCTTTTTTCTGCCCTTTCAACAAGCAAGATAAAAGACCTATCATACTTTTTAAAATGATTCATATTGTATGTTTGTTTGGCAAAAGAACATGGTCGTCTTTTCCTATAATTAAGGTAGTATGTGATTCCTTATGACAAAATTAAATGAAATGAGTATTATATTTCACAAAAGAAATTTATATATTACTATATATTTTGAGGTCTCATGGTGTCAACTAACCCCAGTACAAGACACATGCAGAGGCAAGTGATTATAGGAGCCTAATTTGGTGGTGATATATATTGCATAATACATGGTTGTGGTAACATACTAGCATTACTTGGAGGTAATGATACTTACTCTAGAAAAAAGAAGTTTTCTAGACTGGTGATAGGACTTCGGGTCTTTTAATTGTTTTATATATGTTACTCTGCTACCTACCAAGGTGGAGGTAAGGTCCGCATACACTCTACCCTTCTCAGACCCTACGTCGTGGGATTTCACTGGGTATGTTGTTGTTGTATGTTACTCGGAGCAAGCTTTGTTAATTCAAAAGAACTTCTCTTGCTACCTGAAACCTTGCAACATTGTAATGATGCTCAAGCATAATTTGTTGGAAATTTGCCTTTGGCGGGAGTTGCGACCGACCAACTTTAACGGCTTAAACACTAGTGTAACGTATGTTGGAGAATCCGGTTCTTCACACATGCATGATCTACTAAGTACGTAGATAACCGTAGGGCCAAAAATCGTCAAATTTCATTGAGAAATGAAAGAGATATTGGTTCACGAAGTAAGGTGTTTGAAGCATGGAAAGTGTGGTGTTGTGTGTAATTCTCCCTCATCGGTAGAGGAAGAAAGAATTGTTGTGTATATAAGATTCGGAATTGGTTTGGGGTTTGGGACCCCAAGGTGTATCCCATGTGTTTAAAGGAGGGAGGACCTAGATGTGCTTCGGTTCGAGGAAAGACCACGCGCGCCGCCGCCGCCCGCCCGTCCCGTCCGGTCTGGTTCCGGTTCCGAGTTCCGGGTTCCGGGTTCTCGGGTCACGGTCACGGTCGTGGGTCGTGGGGCGTCGTGGGCCGTGGGTCGTGGGTCTTCTCGATATTATCTTTTTGGGCCGAAAACTTGCCGTGAAGTACGCTTGATCCCGTGTTTCGATATACGCTTTGGCCCGAATTCTTTCGGATGTGCGCTTTGGTCCCCGAAGTTTCAAGATGTACGCTTTGGTCCCCGAAGTTTCCGTAAAATCGAAATTTCGACGGTCAAAAACAAATGCCAAGCACTCAATTCAGCCATTTATTTTGGCTGAATTACTCCTCCTATAATGGCTAAAACAGTTGGTCTTTCACCATTTATGTTGGTGGCTTTTACTACCTCCATAATGGCCATTATTTGGCTATTATGGAGGCAGTTTTTCAGCCCCTCCCTCACCTATATAAACACCCCCTTACACCATTGTTGAGCACTAAGACATATGCACGAAAATACATAAACAGATGCTTTGAAAAACAAGTGCACAAAAATACACAACCGAAATAGTTTTCTTTCTACAACTTCCAAGCATCATTTCGTTACTCAATATTCTTCACGGTAGCTCTTGAGTTTCCTTTGCTCAAGGGTTCCATTGCTTTTTTATCTTGGGAGACAAATTGTCCGGGACGTATAAAGGATACATACGGGGCAATATTGTCTTAAGGACGAGTGCCACACTCGACTCAAAGATAAACCAGCTTTCCATTTTTCCGTCTTCAACAAAATCGTAATTTCAATTTTGTTGTTATATTGTAATTTTCAGATTTCTAGTCGAAAATATTATTGAAATCTTTGTTTATCCTTTCGAATACTTGTAATAGTTAAATACTTCCCGTACTGCTTTATAAAGTACCATAGAGCAAGTCTCCCAGCAACTTAAGACAATATTTGTATTGTATTACTATTAGTGTTCGAAAGATGTCGGTCAAAAGTTGTGTGACCAAATCTGGATATGGAAATGGTTTTCTGGTAGAAGAGAGTGATGATGATGAACGTGTTCATGGTGTCACCGCTACCAAGACTGGTGGAAACAAGCGCTCTCGAAAGCCTGAGGATGTCAACTGGGACAAGAGGAGAAGACTGAAGATGTTATTCTATCTTGTAGCAGAAGGCCTATATCTGTCCCAGACAAAGGATCCGAATAATGGTGAGAAGGAAATGGACACTCAGTCTGATGAAGTGACTGAAGTGAGCCAGAATCCGAAATTGGGATAAGTACTTTTCTTACTTGTCAAAAATAAGGATTAAATGATAAGTATTTTTCTTACTTGTCAAGAATAAAGATTAAATTATGTCTGATTAAAAAAATGGATTAAAGTAAGGAGGAATATGAAAATAATTTATATTCCTTATGCTTTAACAAATCAGAAGTTTAATCTCATCTTCTTTTCCGTTTAAAGATTGGATTTTGTAAATGACTTAAGAAGATCCGTTCCTTTAAAGTGTAATTACTAAAGTGTGTAAAGTATGTCGCACATACAATGGAGAAAGATGCACTAACTGTGCGAAAACTCTTACTACTCTTAAGTAAGCGCCAAGAATTATCTGGGCACCAATCTTAACGGAAGGAGTCTAAAAGCTAAAGACGTTGAGCCTGTCATACTATTTGGCAGAAGATCCTTCATAGGATGATATTGGACACTCAGTCACATAAAGCCTCCGGGCGACCGGAGTGGGCCAAAATTCCTTTGATAGGATGATATTGGACACTCAGTCATACAAAGCCTCCGGGCGACTGGAGTGGGCCAAAATTCCTTAGATATGATGATATTGGACACTCAGTCATATAAAGCCTCCGGGCGACTGGAGTGGTGCCAGAATTCATTTCATAGGAAAAGTAATGGACACCTAGTAAGGTGGGCCAGAGTTTCCAGGTCCTAAATGATCTGAAGGCCTACATAAAGGTAGTAAAGAAATTGGACACTCAGTCTGCCAAAGCAACTGCAGTGGGCCAAAGTATCGCGATCACATATGATCCGGTTACACCCTAACCACGGGCAAAAGGTTGTTCATGTGAAGCAACGCCACTTCTAAAGTAGAAGGGTTGGAGAGGTTGTCCTCAATAGGACTTCAGGGAATGAGATCACTCTAAGATGAGGTGATACATATTCCTAACTTGGTTAAAGGGACGCTGTTGGTCAAACCTGGTTTGAGACTAGTCCAACAGGTCTGTGATAACTAAGAATGGTACAGTATGTCTGTAGCCAAATGAATGATATATTTGTAATCCGTGCGTCTATGCCATCATAGATTAAGACACGTTAAATAGCAAGTCATTCAAAAGCTAACGATGTTGAGATTGTTGCCTTCTTCGACATAAATCCTCAAATAAATGCGAGGTAGATGAAGAGGCAAAATCACCTTTCCAAATTCCGTCAAGGGAATAGCGAAAGAAGCATTGCTTCTCTAGAACTTAGTCACACCTACTTGGGTGATTTGAAGCTTATACAAAATAGAGGGGGGAGACAAGTACGTTATGACCTTTATTGATAATGGTACAACGTATTATATCCTTTGTTTATTGAAAAGCAAAGATGAAGTTGTTGAAGCGGATAAGCGCTACAAAACAGAAGTTGAAAATCAACTAAGCCTACGGATTGAGAAATTCGTAGTGATAGAGGGGGAGAAAGTGAAGCATCGTTTATTAAATGACTGCTCATTTCTCACCTCAGTCTAACGGTGTTAGCCAAGCGCTAAGCCGTACGCCCAAATTATGTGGGGCACGTCGATCCTTACCGCTAATGCGATTCTCAATAGAACTCCGCATAAGGATAAGGGTAACCCTCCGTGTGATACATGGAAAGGATCTCACATACAAATGTTGTGATGTGGGGTGGTTTCATACCTAAGACTGTAGATTGCATATTCACTGGATCTGCAAATAACAGTAGTGTTCATCGCCTCTTCGCGTCAAAGAATGCTGAATTCTTAGAAGATAACTTTCCTTGAAAAAGGAAAAAGGAGTAACGGCTCAAGGTTAACAAGAACCCGCGAGGGCCTGACTGTCCGGAACTAGACGTTCCGTAGCTACAGGACTCGAAAGTTGCTGGCTATCCGGAACTTAATACTCCAGATCTACAGAACTCAGGGATTCTAGATGTTGAACCGAGACGGAGCAAAGAAGGGGACAAAGACTTGTTCGAGTCCTTCTAGCTTGTATAGTTAATAATGAACCATGAACAATTAACAAATAATTGTCATCTCCAAAAGCGCTGCTTTGGAAAGAAGCTAAAAAGAGAAATAGATTCTATATATAGAACCATACTTGTGTAATGGTTAATCTTCCTCCGGGAAAAGAACCTTTGGGTTGTAAAAAGTGCTCCCCTGTGAGTAGCTTCACATCCAGGGCCATTGTAATCTTACATGGCATGGGTGTTGAAACGACCTTCCCAACCGGAGATTTGGAAGAAGAGGATCGAAATTGGTTTGCTTTGAACTGTTGGGCTTCTTCCCGAACTTTCATTTTGGTCCCCGAAATGTTTACATTTTAGTCCCGAAAGTCTCGTATAAAACAAAACAATGAATCGACCACGAAACATTGGCTCGAAGTTAGAAAGCCAACAGCTTGGAAAACCAACGGTCGAGAGTGAAAATCATATTGAAACAAAGTCTCGATATGAAAGATATGTGTATCACGGATGACTTCTTAGGAATTGAATTTCTAAGACATCTAACGGATCGGTCAATAGTTGACGAGTCTCGTTGAAGCCACCAATGGATATGAATCATAGAACCGATTGGAATCATGGTGCACCCATAGACAAGGAGCGATATGCTCGGTCACGTGTAGTTCAATGTATTGTACACACTACAACCGACTCGGTATCGTCCAACAAACGAGATCGGTTGAACTAAGGTTCACCGATGATCTTAATACATGATCAATAAAGGCGTTAAGTCGGATATGACGATATCCGAATTATTCGCTTATCTACGGATTATAGTATTCTCGGATGTCCAAATGCGGTTCGAGAGAACACAAGTGATGCAAACGGACATCGGCTACGAAGAACACCAAAGTCATAAGTAAATGTGTATGGTGGGTCTTGGAAAATCCTCTAAGCAAACTTGCATCGACCGATTCATGATGGTATCGGAGTTTATCGCTTTATACAAAGCATGAAAGAAGTTGAGTAACTTCACGACTCATTAGAGGACGTCCCTTATTGGGAGAAACCCGTGCCTTCAGCGGTTCTACACCGTGGCTAGCCGGTCGGCTTTAGGAAGGACACGGATGACGCCGTCTGGACATATCTGTCACGATCCGTCGGAGACATAAGACCGTATGGCGAGTTGATCATCACGGTGTCACTTCCTTATTTACTAACTAAGGGACTACCCGGAGATCAAGTGTTCTCGCACTGTCTAGGGGAATGGGCTTAAAACCCAAAATATACGAACCAATACGGTGGAAATCCAACCTTACGAACCGGAGATTCCGGTAATTTGGTTCAATGGGAAAACTAAGTTGTAAAGGTTCGGTTGATCGCTTCGGTGGAAGCATGAGCACTTCGGATAGTGATTTCGAAAAGAAACACCAAATCCAAAGCCGTTCCCGCGATAGACGTTAAGTGCTATCTGCAGATATGGGTAAAGGTTAAGTTTTCAAAACTCTGTAATGATCCTCAACGATTGAGGTTAGGTCTTTGGGAAACTTTTAATGGTTCCTAACACTTGTGAAGTGGGGTATAGCAGGGATACCTTGTAGGAGACCACCTATTTAAGTGCGAGGACGGGCCGCCTCAAATTGAACGCACTTAAGAATCCAAGACGTTGTCCATGGCCAAAACGGACAAAACATTACGAAGAAGAGAGTAAGGGAATTTGTTGTGTTGGTACCGTTGTCTTGGCTTACACTAAACACGACGGTTCAAGACATCACGTTCACCGCGCGTAAGTAAGTCCGATGGTATTCAACTATGGAAGGTTCAAAGTGAGGCTACCTCTCCTTATGCAACATCGGTCCGCCGAAATATTGCTTTGGAAATGAAAAGACACCATGTGAGTGCGCCAAAATCTCTTTCAAGAGGGGATTGTTGGAAATTTGCCTTTGGCGGGAGTTGCGACCGACCAACTTTAACGGCTTAAACACTAGTGTAACGTATGTTGGAGAATCCGGTTCTTCACACATGCATGATCTACTAAGTACGTAGATAACCGTAGGGCCAAAAATCGTCAAATTTCATTGAGAAATGAAAGAGATATTGGTTCACGAAGTAAGGTGTTTGAAGCATGGAAAGTGTGGTGTTGTGTGTAATTCTCCCTCATCGGTAGAGGAAGAAAGAATTGTTGTGTATATAAGATTCGAAATTGGTTTGGGGTTTGGGACCCCAAGGGGTATCCCATGTGTTTAAAGGAGGGAGGACCTAGATGTGCTTCGGTTCGAGGAAAGACCACGCGCGCCGCCGCCGCCCGCCCGTCCCGTCCGGTCTGGTTCCGGTTCCGAGTTCCGGGTTTCGGGTTCTCGGGTCACGGGTCACGGGTCACGGGTCGTGGGTCGTGGGCTGTGGGCTGTGGGTCTTCTGATATTATCTTTTTGGGCCAGAAAACTTGCCAGAAGTACAGTTTGATCCCAGAAGTTTCAGATATACAGTTTGGCCCAGAATTCTTTCAGATGTGCAGTTTGGTCCCTGAAGTTTCAAGATGTACAGTTTGGTCCCTGAAGTTTCCAGAAAATCAGAATTTCGACGGTCAAAAACAGAAATGCCAAGCACTCAATTCAGCCATTTATTTTGGCTGAATTACTCCTCCTATAATGGCTAAAACAGTTGGTCTTTCACCATTTATGTTGGTGGCTTTACTACCTCCATAATGGCCATTATTTGGCTATTATGGAGGCAGTTTTTCAGCCCCTCCCTCACCTATATAAACACCCCCTTACACCATTGTTGAGCACTAAGACATATGCACGAAAATACATAAACAGATGCTGAAAAACAGTGCACGAAAATACACAACCGAAATAGTTTTCTTCCTACAACTTCCAAGCATCATTTCGTTACTCAATATTCTTCACGGTAGCTCTTGAGTTTCCTTTGCTCAAGGGTTCCATTGCTGTTTTATCTTGGGAGACAAATTGTCCAGGACGTATAAAGGATACATACGGGGCAATATTGTCTTAAGGACAGAGTGCCACACTCGACTCAGCATAAACCAGTTTCCATTTTTCAGTCTTCAACAAAATCGTAATTTCAATTTTGTTGTTATATTGTAATTTTCAGATTTCTAGTCGAAAATATTATTGAAATCTTTGTTTATCCTTTCGAATACTTGTAATAGTTAAATACTTCCCGTACTGCTTTATAAAGTACCATAGAGCAAGTCTCCCAGCATAATTAATTTTTTGAGAATGATCTGTTGATAGATTGATTACTTCAGAATAATCGGACTTATTGTCTTATATGTGGAGATATGGCAGTTGGCTGGTCTTGTATCAACTCCTGGTTGTTAGAAAAGTAGTAGAATCTAACAAACCCGCTTTTAGTAGGATAATGTGTTATCTTCCATCAGAATAAATTACTGTAACCACTATTTTCTGCAGCAATTATGTACTATCTTTACTGATTAAGCTAAGTTTGACCCGACACTTCTGACAGACTAGTGGAAACTAGAAAAAACGTGATTGCTTTGTATTCTATGCTCGTTGCTGTAAAACAAAGGACAACAGTTAACTGTCACTGTTTTCAGGTAACTATAAAGTCTGGTGATCAGCACGGACAAACAGAATTTTCTGTGCCTCAGTAAGCTGCCGAAGTTGTACGTTTTGATGTATCAAGTCATGTTGTAACGCTGTAGAAGAAATGCTTGGCAAGTTTATGTTTGTATTTTCAAGGCTCTGAGATTTACTTTCATCGCAGTATGAGCTACCTAACGTTATTCAGATCTCAAATCCATGTTCCCCTATGTAACTACGTTTTCAAGTGTTTACACTTTTAAAGATCGTTATAGAAATGGTAGGCGTATATCGTTGTTGAAAAAGGCTCAAAGTTATTGTTTGGTGTAGGTGTTCTTTATCTTTATATATTCATGAATGATTATATCATACATGATTCTATAATTGCCTTCCGTAAAGAAATATATCTCCGAGGTATTGCGAAGTGTCTTGGTAGGTGATTGTGTTAACCCTGATGAACTCGATCAGTAGGCTTTGGAGAGACAGGCTTTGGAGAGACCCCCGGAATCATTGCTACGGAAGAATATTATGACACTTTTGAGTGTAGCAGTATTAATAAGACGATTTAGCTTACAACTACATCTCATCTCAAGCAAGTTGAGGCTGGATACACAAATGTTCATTATCCAGTGTCGCTCCATTTAAGTTCGTCTCAATCTAATATTTAATAAGGCGTTTTAGCTTGGTCCACATGAGCTTGGCGCCCCGAGAGCTTCTTGCTAGGACGTTGTTGAGTGTCTAAATATGGTATGAACCGCACCAGTGAATTGTTTTTAGCAGGTAATACCAATTACTCTCAGTTATTTTAAACTGCCTTGCTAACATAGCAGTTAATTGGAGGGACAGCTAAAGGATATAAGAGAATAAAAAAAGCAGACAGATTTCTTTTTTACAACGAGATATTGTTGTCTTAGTAGTAAAATTCTATTGGTAATTAGCGCCTCTTAATTCCAAAGTTGGAATGGAAATTAGCACTTGAATTTTGGAAACATCTTTCTAATAGTGAAGCAATTTATTATAAATATAATTAGAGATCTTATGATGTAAAAAGTTTCGACGGTAACTTGACGGTTTGAAGAAGGGAGGAAATAGATAAATCATCACACAGACAACTCCATAAAGCTTTATGTATCGACGCGACATCGAAATTTTGTGAGATTACGGGACGAGTTCAATACATCTTTAAACTCTAAGGTCTATTAGGGTTTTTTGTAGGCTACTCTACCTTAAACTTTAATTCACGCCTATATAAGGTGCACATATTTTCTTAAAAATAATATCCCATAAACTCATGAGTATTCACAAAGGGATCAATACATAAATCTCGAATATCTCATAAACTCGTGGATATTCATAGAGAGATCAGTACATCAAATCTTGAAAATCAAATAAATTCCTAAGATATTCACAAAGAGATCAAAACAACAAATATTGTCTTTATCAAAGTGCCATTCTTGGAGATCAAATACATCACAAGGAGATTTAGGAGAGAAGAATCAAGGCAATAAACAAATTTGTACCCGCAATATTTATCAATAAAATATTATATTTCTTCATATTTTGTTTGTTGTTGCAGATTTTTTTTCACATATTCAAAATTTGTTGCAAACAATACACGCTCTTTTCATTGATTTTATGCAGACCCAAGAAGAAACGTGTTTGAGGCAATGTACAACGCTTAAGAGCAACTTCTAAGATAAATTCCACGCAAATATACACACTTTATTAAGATTCAAAATAATTCTCAGATTTAGTTGGTTGCTTTCATCTGGATATGCAGGGTGGTGAAGAGAGCATTGGCGATAAAAACGGCCGATCTAGGCCAGTAGGCACTAGGCACCATGAACAGCACAAGTGCTTAAGATTCGTAAGTGGTAACCAATCCTATAAGCAATAGATCATGAGCAGCAGCCTCAAACAAACTCTTTGCAACAACACCCTTGTGCCTTTTGGAAGTTATATGCTCCCCATTCACTTCGTCGGTGAAATGACTTTTAGCAAAATCAAGCTATTGTGATCTAAGAAAACAAGGTTCTTAATCACAAGATGTTCAATTGGTTCCAAGCTCCACAAAAGGTTTGCTACAATGGGTGGAGAGTCTTCTCTAGGAGAATGTGGACACAAATCTGTCACATTCTTTATACCTTCTCTAGCCGTACTGTTCTTGAGAAGATAAACCACTCAGTAGTTATACCTTCTTCTAATAGGACTCTGCTGGCAGAGTTCCGGTCATTATTCTTGCTTACATCTTCTTTCATCAACACTCATTTTTCCCATTTTCTTCAATTCTGCAACCAGCTCTTGATCAACCGACTTTGATGTGAATCAAGGAGCCAAAAGAGCCCAGGACGAACATTTGACATCTTATTTTTAAGCCATTAGGGTGCTGAGGGTCTACCGGAAACAACCTCTCTACCCCACAAAGGTAGGGGTAAGATCTGCGTACATTCTACCCTCCCAGACCCCACTTGTGGGATTACATTGGGTATGTTGTTTTTGTCGTATCTTTAAGCCGTTAGGCCACTAGTCGTGCCAGCATTTTCATCAACGGCGTCTATCATCATGTGCTTTTCAACTTCAGAGGCTTCAGCCATATTGACCAGAGAGGATCATACAGGCTTGGTTGTGGATGAAATTGCACTATCGATTCTGTTATCAACATTCTGTAATCTAGGACTAATGTCTCGCTCTGTAAAGTTGCTACATACATCATTGTGGTGGTTCTTCAAGCATTGATCTAGAGACTTCTCAACTGGGGCTACACAGAGGCTGTGGTTGCTCATCCACCATTGTTGCACAATCAGCTTTGTTCAAGAAATCATCTTCAAAACCATTTAAATTTGCAAATGATGTGTCTGTAGAAGGAAGATTCTTCATTGTATCTATCTCCTCACCAATCATGATACCTCCGTTCTCAGCAAACACATCAGCCGATGTGACCCCATCAAGAGAAAAAAAATTGAGTCGCACAAGTGGATTTGGATAATGGGCTGGTTTGCATCTTCTCAACAGAAGGATTTTCCACAGCATGTCCTATATCTGCACAAGTGCCGTTTTCAGTAGCTACTCGATCAGTCTGGCCACCACTCAAATTATCTGTGGCAGAAACCAAATGCTGGACCTCAGTCAGATCATCTACCACATAGGGCAATGTGTCTGTTTTATTGCTCGCATTAACCACTCCGGCTGTGGCAGCAGCCAGCTGAAGAGCTTGTCGCTTCAACTGGCCACTCCCAGGACCAAGTTGAGCTTTCAACTGCATCTGCACCCAGACAGCTAGGGAAAGTGCATGATCACGAATCAAAGAATCACGAGGTGGGCAGTGTAACATATCAACCAGAGCCTGCATATATTGGAACATACTGACGGATGGAGTAATAGACCCTTTGTCACGTAGATATTTAATGCTTTTGAGAATATGCTCGCATAAGTTTCCCATTTTCGCCCAATTACAATCACAAAGTGCATACTCGGAATCTGGATTTCGAACAACATGCACTTGATGTCGATCTTCCTGATCAACAACTTTTGAATATTCACCCTCAACTAAGACATCCGAATCTGGAATCTGCAAAGATTTCTGCCTAGCTATTAAGCCATTCATCCATTCATCCTTCCAGTATCGTGCAAAACCATCCTTCCAGTATCGTGCAAAACCATCCTTCCCCAAGTACTCATCAAGCCAGAAGTAAGAATGCACTGTAGTACCTAGCTTATCTACAAGCCAATCAGCACGTTGATATACACTATTTTCCTTCTCATTCAATAATCTAAGCTTCAGTTGGTTGTGATAGTACTCCATTGCTGAGCACGTCTCCTGGCTGGCAAGAGGAAGAGTTCTCAGAGCACTAGTCCAGAGCCCTGAGTACACAAAACCTGTCAGCAAGAAAAACCAGAGGAACCAACTAATTTATAAAGGGGTGTATAAGAGAATTTCAAGCATTCTTGAAGAATAATGTATTTTAGTAGAATAATACTAAGCTAGCACGTCCTTTTGTAAGTGAGGACACTCAAACGTGAAAGATCGCATGTATATCCACTATGAAGGAGTGCCTCAATCAATAATAATTTAAATTAGATGCTTAACAAGTGTTAGGTATGTGGTGTAAACTGAGAGATCATTTGTTATTGAAAATTAGATGAGTTTTTGGACTTGTATTCAGACTTGAGACTGTTATTGTAAGTATTATTGTACTTCGAAACCACCTTGGTGCTTTTCTTTATAATAATAATATATTTACCTTATGCAAATATCCACTAAATGTGGAACATAAAGAGAACTGTGTATCCACTTTCTTCTTTCCAGGAAGTCTATCTATCCCATTTTGTATGTTACAATTTTATTAATCAGACGAAAAATCAACTTCACTCGCAGATTATATTAGTGCTAGAAGAAAATAAAAAAATGATAAGGTAGTGATCGAAGAAAATATTCAACTAGTTATTGGAGCATGCATATGCATAAAGTATCTATCATGGTAAAACATCATGATGGAGTAAAATGATAGGATCTGAAATTCAACTACTGACAACTTCTGAAAGACTATTATTTTATTAATGACCGAGAATCCCTCTGGAGCCAACCCTTAGGACCAACCGCAACCTTTGAAACTCAGGAATAATGACCCCCCCCCCCCCCCTTCTCCGCTTAAATACCAGATTTAGTTCACTTGGAGCAGGATGCGAACCTATGAACTAAGTCACAAGTCCCTCAACCTTTGCCGATTGAGCTAAGCCCTGAAGGAAAAAAGACTATTGTTTGCCATAGAGGTGCGTGAAACATCTTTTTTTTATAAGGTGTGTGAGACATATAGGATGTCTCAAACCAACTCTTGCACAATCCAATCCGGGCAAAGGGAGTGTAAGTTTAAATTCATGCTAGCCCTGGATCTGAATCAGATTATCAGTGTGTCAAATGAGTTAGCAAAAGACCTGTTTCAGAGGTTGTACTTCAATCTAACTCCAACAACAAATCTAGGTACCTACAGAGACTGTTTTACTGAATAGAACGCCTAACCTAGTCTCGGGTACCATGTGGCCTTGAAGTAGTCCAAAAAGTATGCAGCATCCACAAAATCTTCCATACACTCTTCAAACAAATCAGCAGTTCCGTCCCCTTTGCAAATGTGATGCACTGCCTGGCCTAGCTTCTTTGCAATTGCAGCACAGGTCTCCAGTTCTGAGCAATTCTTAATCAAGTTCTTATGCCATGCATGACGAACCCGCCAAAAGCATATCAATACAGAGCACTGAAACACTTCCCTGAGTGATAAACAAACAAAGATATAATACACCATTCATGCAAGAAAAAAACAAGAAGATGAAGTAACTGACTAGGAGGCACAATTTTAAGCTGCGCAATCAGTGTGCGAAATATATAATCTGCAGAATCACAAATCATGAGCGACTGAGAAAACACAAAAAGAATAACTAAGTGACATGCCTAACATTCAGATAAACCTTCCACATACTGAATGAGCAAAGTATGTCTTAAGTTTCACCATTCATTTAAAATTTGCTACTATTTGACCTTTGGTGGATGAACTCGACCACTAGATGTAGAAGCTGGGACCAGATAAAATACTGACAGACTTTTCAATTCACTTATGTCAATAAGAAACATTATGGCTAATCGTGTATCAGATGCTGGCTTATTCTGTTTTTCGTTAGTTCAAATTATTCAGACCAATCCAACGGAGCAACATTGAAATTGCCAGCCCATTTTACACATTCATCTGCTAACATCCCCAATCCACAAGTCTAACATGATTAAGGTACCTGGACCAAGACTATTAAAGTAAAAGCCTCACCCTGAACCCAAAAGATAGATGGCACTGGTGCAACTCTAGTTTGCCATGCTAAAGAGAACCCCCCACGTCCATCAGGAAATATAAAAAGGAAAACAACCATGGTCATGGATTTGTATTGGATACATTATCACTTAATCCAAATGAATGCAGCACAGAAGATTGTAATTAACCTGATTGCAAGGACGTCAGCTGAAGGATCATCCACAATGAATCCAGCTAACTTCCAGCTAGGATCTTTCATATGAACTCTGTTGTATGGGGCCCTCATCCATCTAAGTGTATCTCCACTTGCACATCTAGGTGCTATTATCCATGCCACCGGTATAGCCTTGTTGTCTGAGTTGAACACAACAAGACTGTGAATAGGATACTGGATGAATTTGCATAAAAGACAAAGTAAGGTTTCAAGTATTTGGTCTTTCTATAAATTTGGTAACAATATAAGCAAAAATACCTTTAATTTATTTGTTCCGAACTTTGAATCAGAGGCCAGAAGGCCGTGATTTCCAAACCGGATCAGTTGTTGCAACTACCATTCTGTTTGAATGCCCAAACAAAAGGGTCGGACTCAGAGAAATTCTCATAAAAGAACACTTGATTCTGGCGACTTTCAACCCACATACTAATGCTGACTGCATCATCTGCGTCAAGTTCATAAGTAGAGCGCCGTATGGTCCTCTCTTGTCTCCGAACATACCTGTGAGTTAAAAGGTCATCTCGGTTGCACGGGCCTCCTTGTCTCTCCACTGATTCATTGTGTCTCTGCATGATTGTTTCCACAGACACTCCAACATAGAGCAGGGACAAAACTCGGAGACGAAGATCCTCTGAGATGTATGGCGCATACATGGCGCGTGTTCCAGCAGACTTTTTGTCCTGTGGGCCATGGCATGGTAATCCTTTATTATCCACGTGCTTATCTTGGTTATAAATGATAAGTGCTACAGATGGTCCAGCAATTAAGCGTTTGACAATAAAGTGGCAGGTGCACCCCCTCTTTGTATTAGGTCGACCAGCAGGTTTTTTCTTATGAACGTACGTGGTTCTACTCGGTCGGACGATTCCACCCTTTCTATGGTCATCAGGACCAAAGGAGCACCAATACCTAAAGAATCATAAGGTTATTTATATAAAAATGCATTGTGGCAGGTACTAGGAACTGAAACAGGCTAAAGAGATTAAAGTACAGCTTACAGAATATATTCAATAATGCCATCAACTTTAGGCTTGTAAATCGTCTCTGCAGGCCGACGTCTCCGAGCTTCAACATGAAATCTTGTTGGACATTCTTTACTAGCAGATTCACCCCTAACAAAGTCATCTACTCTAGCAAATGGAATGAGAGCAACTCTGTCTATGTTATCGCGATAGCCTTCTACCTTAGACCAAACAAGTTCAGCAGAAGAAAATTCCTAAGTTGGGGGGCTCTGAACAGGAAGGGAAAGAATTTGATCCCATCTAGCCATCTGTCATAATAGAGGGGAAATGATAAGGGTAAGTAGAACAGCTTACACTTGTGAACATCTTTGCTGATGATTAAATTATCAATTTAAGAAATGTAATAGAAATTGTTTTAATCTGTTACTCGTATAGATGTCTAAGGATCCATGAAGCCCAAATGTTAGCCAAGAACTCGAAAGTAAAAAGGAAAAAAAATTCTCATATTCCATGCGTTTCAATTTACAAGAAACTCTTTTTTTCTAATCAGTCCAACTTATAAGAAAATTTTGAGACATCTCAAAATGTTTGACGCTATTCCATTAGCATATAACTTTCACAACTTGAAGACTTCATATTCATTGAATAATTCATATTATTAATTTTGCTGTGATATTTCATCTATCAAATTAACTTTACAACCATTATTGTAATATTTTCTTCCTATATACTAATACACCGGGCTGCCCTCTTTTAATATACTAATACAATTTTTTTTAATCATACGGGCTAGCTTGCGCATACTTGCACCAATTCCACATGGTATATGCTAATACAATTTGTTTACAAGATCAAATACAACTAGAGCAGAAGTCTCTTAATTATTTGATTTGGGGCAAAATGTAATATAATATCTAAAACTGGAGACAGTCTCTTTATTATAACATTTTTTTTTCTTTCTTCAGATAAATTCATTAGAACAACCAGTGTCCGGCATGATTGAAAGCTTTCTAAAGCCACCTTACAACCAGTGTACCAAGTGCCACTTCGTTAATCCGAGTGTTATCTTTCATATATATATATATATATATATATCCAAAACAGTAAAAGTAGGATGATAACAGGTGGATATTTGAAAATATACCTATTGAGAGATGGAAAGCTGGCAACGGCGGAGGAAGGAAAATTCCAGAGGGAAGAGAGTCGCAGGCGGCGGAGCTTGGTGGCCGCAAGCGGCTGAATAAGGTTGCATTATATATAATTTTAGAAAGACATTTTTATCTGACTGGAAATGAATCTTTTTAGGGTAATTGACACTTTGACCCTTTCAAGTTTCGAGAATTGTCGTTTGGCCTCTTTGGATTATGTACTGCATTTAGGGGTCATTTGGCGGTTATGCGTAAAGAGTAAAATATGAAATTATGAATTACTATGCAGTGATATAAAGAATATTGTGTAAATATACTTCGAAGATAATTTTTTTTAAATAATTTTATTCACGTAATTTTATTGCACCTTGAGTCTTGTATAAAATATACCGTCAATCATCGTTTTTTTTTGGCCAATTAAATATTATATTAGAAATATTGAAATTATAGTTTATGCATTCAAGCAAATCGTAAGTATTATATTATACAAGATTAATTTATACTAAAATTATTTTGGTATCTTGGCCTTTCTTTTCTTTTACCCCTCGAAAAATGAAAATAATCGTCATTGGATCAAATCCTCTGCTTTATTCCGGTGTATGGACTATAACATCTTGTGTTTGTGCCGGATTCAGAAAAGAATAATATAGACAGCCTATCCTAACGTATTTAACGTTTAGGCTCGAATCTATAACTTATAGATTACATGAAAATTACTTTATCATTGTACCATCAAATTCGAAACCCTCCCCGAAAAAAAAGGAGAGAGAACAATATGGATTTTGGCTCTTTAGGTTTCAAGTTCAGACAAACGAATGCTGCTACAAGAAGGTGAGTTGTTAGATCAAAGTTATAGTAACAAAAGTATTGAATATGGCACTATTTGTGGTAAATGATAAAGAAAATATGCCACACATAACACATCTCTCAAAATCCAATTTCTTCACATTACTCGTTTGCATGAACATCATGGTATATAGAGCGTTACCAACACTTAAAACTTCAAGCAACTATGGGATCTAATCCTAAAATAAGATAATTCAAGAGCCCACCAAAAGTTTCCACATAGATTTGGGAACATATTTTGATCCTGAATATCTTTTTATCACAATTTTTCAAAGCTTCATAGTTCCCTAAAATGGCATCAGCATGAGGTTCCTTCTGATTCTGTTTCTCCTTCTCTACTTCCACTCTCTTAGAATGAGATAAGTTGTGTATGTTTAACAGCATCACCACTACAAACATGAACAGGATAATATACCCCATGGCTGCAAATTAGAAAGAACAAGAGTCTCGTCAACGACATTGTTAAATTTGAAGACTTGTAAAAACGGTAAACTAAACTCCAGACACAAAATATACACAAGTCCGACTATTCAAAATATAAAGAAGTAAATATACGAAAAAGTTAAAGGAATTCAACCTCTATTAGATATATATAAAAAGTAATTTTTATCTTGTATATATAATATAATTTTCCGACAAAGGGTGTCCGATGAACCCTTTTGTACCCCTAATTAAACTCTCAGGGGCAGAGCCAAAGTGCAAGATGCAGGTTCGGCAGAACTCATTAATTTTAGTTCAAACTTTATTGTATTTGTCTTAATAAATTCATTTAATATGTACAAATTATTAATTTAGACCCCAATAACTCAAAAAGACTAAATTTACGAACTCATAAGCTTGACTCCGCCTCTGCTAGCTCTGCCTCTGACTTAGTTTTAGCTACGGGTTCGGCAGAACTCAATAGCTTAGGCTCGAACCTTGTATTTGTCTTACAAAATTTGTATAAATAATATATACAGTTACCGTAAACAAAAAAGTTTATGATCCGGAACTCATAAACTAAAAATTCTGGCTCCGCCTAGAAAGATTTTATACAACAGATCCCGAAGACCCCAACTAGTTTGGAATGAGATGTTGTTGATTAATAAAATTGGTCAATCAATTAGACCTCAGGAACTTGAATCAGGTCAAATAAAACAGGGAGGAGATATTAACACTTGGAGATTAAAAAAGGGTGATGAAATTACGTACCTTTATCATCTGCTATTTGTTGGACTGAAGTTGTAAACTTTGTTGCTACACTAACTTGAAATTTTTCCAAGTGCCATGTTAATCCAAGCCCAAAAGTGTTATCAGACAAAAAAGAACTATATGAAAATGGGATTCCTACAGTCTTGACATGGTTACAAAAATCTGGCACAACAAATGATGTTTCCACAACATAAACATGATGTCCAATTCCACTTAGGCATGGGACTTGCAAAAAAGAAGATGAAATTTCAGCTGAACAATTCAGATACTTATACTCTTTCAATATAGTAATAACTAAATGGGGTGTTGGAAAGATTCAGTTCAAGAAAACTTCGTGGACACAGTTTTTCGGGTCGATTAATTCGAGTTTTTTGAGATCGTATGAAATGGATTTAATGACTAAATTCCCATATGATGGGAATTGGAGAATGGTTCTGTTTTGCTTACAGTGTAGCTGAAATTCATGAAGTTTGAAAGGGAATTGAATGTTAGAGTTCAGAGATATTTGCACAGTTAATTGGTGCGCAAGTATTTGTAGTTGTATTTGCATGTGCTTTTACATGTAGAATAATAATGAACAGGGAACTGAAGATCAGAGTATCCATGTATTTCAGGGGCTAACAAACAACCAATTGAAATAGGATTTAGCTGATTCTTAACTTCAAGATTTTTTTGGGTCTGTATAATTGGAATAAGAAAGAAAGGGGTGTGTGGAGTGGGGAAGGGGCTAAAGATTGTAGACTGAAGACTTAGAAGTGCTAGATGGGCAAAGTATCAAAATGACCTTTCAGCTAACTTATATTTACTGAGTATATATAAATAACATTTGTATGATCAGTGTAATTTTATCTGTCATAGCAAGTTAATTACTTTATTTTCCAAGTTACAACTCTCTTATTATGAATAATTATTTATTGATACTTTTTATGTAATTTGATGGTGTAAATTTTTTATTTATTGTCAGTGTATAAAAATTAAACTCGGTAAGCATGGCCGCTTATAGCTTAGAAAGAATGGACAGCAAATGGGTGACTTGTAACTTCTGAGTCTTTAAACATTTTTTCCACATATATGTCAGTCAGTGCATTCATCTATGACGGCTTTAGAGACTTTTGTCTTTGGATGATGACTGAGGTATTTGCATTACTCAACTTTCTAGGTATCTTCGTCAAATACATCCAAAAGGGTCTCTCCTTGTTGGAGTATGATTGGTGGGTTTCAAAATAACGTTACTATTACCTTAAAAATTCAGAGATCATAATACCTCATCTAACATTTATTTGGGGTGAAAAATCAAGCAATTGCATTAAGGTAGTGGGTTTTCCTTGGTCAAGAATAGTGATGGCAATAGAGCGGGTCAGATTGGATATGAACTAATCCATATTTGACCCGTTTTTAGGCTGGGCAGATACCTTAAGTATAAAAAATAACAGCGGTAAGCAGAAGTGTGAGGTATGCTATGTTTCAAAATTATATTTGTCACTCTCCAAATCAAGATGGATACGAAATATAAATGTCATGTATCTTCTTTTTCACTCGTCTTGACATTTAGTTCCAATGAATATACTCAAATCTGGTTGCTCGGTTTACCATTGTAACCACTAGGTCCTATCTCAAAGAGAAAGAAGTTATACATCTGGCAAATACTTTCTTTAATTGCGCCAGTTCTGAAGATTACATTCCGAGTTTCGAATCAATCATACAGGAACGTCCATGTCAAGCTAAACGCAATTGGAAATCAGTCAGGGGAAAGCAATTCCATTTAATCCTAGTAGCACTAGAAGTTGACTAATTTATAAATCACTACCTAAATACAGCTCAATGAATATTTGAACAATACAATAATGTGCTTAAAGGACAGGCTAACTAGATACACTTGAGAACACACACACACAAATACAAACAATACACCAAACAGGAGATCAAATGAATTGGAGGTAAGGGGAAAAAGATTTTCTTAGATAATAAATAAAAAAAGAGGAGGAGAAGAAGAAAGAAGTTCCAATCAAACAAGAAGCTCTTTTGCTAGTCTCACAGGTTTTTCATTCAGAAATGCCATATCACTATTTTGTACAGTTAACAACTGATGATCAGAGTCTTCCTCTTCGCTATCTGCCGAAACAGATGACCCAGCAGAATCTGTCCCATCTTCTAACAATTGCAACGCATTTTGGTTAGTCAAGAATAAAAAAGCCTACAGTAACATAACATGTAAGATCATTCCTTCATCCTTAAGATTATAGTACATCTGCTAGAGATTAAGAGTAAGGTACTTTCATATGTGCAGCTACATGCATCCATACAGACACACAAAATGCACTAAAAAATTTGAGAATGAGATTGCTTGCCAGAATAACATATCCAATCCGTAAGCAGTATAACCTAGTTCTGAATTTTTAAGTAGGTTGCGAGGGCTTTAACTTTAGTAGTTTTCAGGTACGTCATTCTGTTAGAATCTCAAGTAACATCAGTTAAGTGTATAGGTTGTACTTTGCTTTACACTTTTGGACAACCTTCACTACTTGATCGTAGTTTTCAGGGTTCAGTAAGGATATGCTCCATGTTCTCGACATGAGGCAGAGGCAGACTCATCCCTGATGTTGGGCTATTCAATGTTGGGACACCCATGTTATGTTATTGCATACTCCAGATGTCTAGCCCCCACATTGGTTAACTAACTGTATAGGCTATAGTTTCCTTAATTGGCCTTGTACAGTCCTCACTAGTTGAGCTAATTGTTGGGATTAAATCAAGCCCAAATTCATTTTCTTAATGCACACTTATATGACAGGGAACTTGGTAAGATATACAATACATGATCCAGTGAACTGTATAAGAATTCATAAGTTCATTTGAGTAACCTTTTCCTTTCTTTCACTTCTTCCCGTGTTCATTTCATCAACCTATTAGGAAGCACCACTAATCTAGAGCGGTTTAATTATTCTATTTGGTCAAAGGTCGCGCAGAAAACAAAAACAACAGAAATTAGCACCTCGGAAAAATGAGAAATTATTACTTATTTGAATATTGTTACTCAGTTGATGTGATTGTGCAGTCCTCGTCCTTTTTTAGCATTTTGCACACTATGACTAACTAAGGTTGACTTCAACCTAATTGGCTTAACTTTTGGGATCAGACAAATTGGAGAAGTCCCTCATTCACAGAGATACCAAAGCAGAGAAATCACCCAAAAGAAAAAGAACAAAAAATTGAAGGATGAGACAAAAGATATCAAATTCAACAAAAGGGGCCGAAACTACTACCAACCCCTCATGATACTATTATGATCTATAAATAATTCCTTTAAGTTGATATGGCATACATAAAACTCTAGGTAATTGAGATTGACCACACTGGGTTTGTTGTTGTTTTTGTTGAGATTAAAATATGGAGTAACCCACAGTGTGGAAAGATTATAGTATTCGCAGCTGTAGAAGTTCTCAACAACAACAACAAACCCCGTTTAATTCACAAGTGGGGTCTGGGGAGAGTAGTGTGTATGCAGACCTTACCCCTACATTTGTTGAGGTAGAGAGGCTATTTCTGATAGATCCCCGGCTCAAATAAAGAAAAGGAAAGCAATTCAAAGCAGTTTATCCATAGAAGTTCTCCCCTTTTATTTTTTCAAAATCTCGGAGTGATGTTTCTTTAGCCACATCCACTCATCTTAATTAGTTGGAACCATTAGCTAACCAGTTATGTGTAATCATGAGCCTTTCTACCAAGTGATGAGCATTCAAAGGGTAGTCCACCAAAATTGCTATCTTAACTAAATAAGCTACATTTTTATGTTCATAGATACTCAACAAACATAGCTACATGCATTCTCATATTACTACATCAAATATGTGTCATGGCACATGTGACGACCATCAAAATGGAACTTCAACAGTCCTAAATAACTATAGATAAATCAATATAAAAATTTTGAAGCAATAGATATACAATTTTTAAGTGTTGGGGAACAATTTCTGAGATATATCTGCAGATTTTACCAGCTCCGTTACCAATAGTTGTTCTAGTAATACAAAGTCTCATGCTGGAAATTAAACATTGTACTCTCTGTCACATTTTATGAGACACACTTTTCCATTTAGTTTGTCCCAAGAAGAATGATATCTTTATCTTTTACCATCCCCATTTTACCCTTAATGACATACTCCCTCCTAAGTCCTATCCACTTTACTTGTCATAAGTTCATAGAACGAGCCCTTATCTACCCTTTATTACCGGAAGTTCATAGAACCGGGGGAGGTGATTAGACAGGACATGGTCCATCTTCAGCTTAATGAGGACATGACCCTAGATAGAAAGGTATGGAGGTCGAGGATTAAGGTAGAAGGGTAATAGGTAGCCGAGTGTTTTCGTACTTTTATGTGGGAGAGGCAAGGGGCTAGTCTCCTCTTCTCATCTTCTCCTTATTCAATAGTATTATGTAGTATTCGCATAGTATCTTAGTCTTTGATTCTTACTACTACTCGTTGCTTCATTTGTTGTGTTTATCTTGCTACTTTGTTGTAGTTATTTTCCTTTCTGTCCTGCTTTGACTACAATTCTTTTGAGCCGAGGGTCTATCGGAAACAACCTCTCTACCCAACAAGGTAGGGGTAAGGTCTGCATACATCCTACCCTCCCCAGACCCCATTTGTGGGATTAAACTGGGTATGTTGTTGTATTCCCTAAAGTTCATGTTACAATAATCAGAGTAAGCATGTGGTAGCTGAAGTATTGTCCTCTGTAATACCACAAAATCTTAGCAGTCATTGGAAAACAAAAAGTGAAGAGCGATAGGTCAACACCAACCTGAAAAGGCTTGATGATCAGGAAGATGTCTGACCCTTGTAACCTGAATACTTTCTGGTAAAATGCAATTGCAGAATGAACCTGAAACTTCAAAGATAATTGTGTGAAACAAGCTAAAAATTTAGCAAGAATAACCCAGAAAACATGCTGCAGGATTTATACAGCTATTTGTTTGTTGCCACAACTTAAAACCATATTATAAAGTAATGCAGATAGGACCAAGGGAAAATAGATGGAGATGGACTGGTTCACACTTGAAAGTTTCCCCACAATTAAGACAAAGCATCATCATTCTCACCTACTCGGGCCAGTCGATTAATCCATCCAGGAATTGGCTTTCCAGTGAGACGGAAACAGACTTCATCAGCAAAATGGTTGCAGTTCTTGGCAATCAAATGATAACTGTCCCCGTGATATTTTTCTGAAATGTGTTCCATAAATGACCGAACTTCTGAACGAGACATGTCTGTACTGCCCAGGAGTACTGACCGTCTAAAAATAAAACCGGGACAACTACGTGGCTCCACCTCAAAAACCCCACTAGTTGAGTAGTCATGGGCTCCATACCCATACTCTAGACCATGTACTGCATCGAAGCAACAATAACAACAAAAGAAAGGAGCAAGTTATACTAAAACCAAAAATCGTTAACAATCAAACACACAGCAGCTTCAAAAGGTTTACAGATTATAACAGTTAATTGAAGCATCCATTCCAGGAATCGATATAGCAGAGTATTCATGCCCAGAATATCATTGCACATGGTAGGTTGATGGAAGCCATCTAGCGAGGAGCAAATTCAAGAGATACTCACAGGCAACAAGAAGTACAACAACAACATACCCAGTTTAATCCCACACGGTGGGGTCTGGGGAGGGTAGAGTGTACGCAGACCTTACCTCTACATAGAGAGGTTGTTTCTGAAAGACCCTCGGCTCAAAAGAAAACATGACAAAGAAGGTCAGATACGGTTTGAAGAAGGTAAAGTAAAGTAAAGCAAAGCAAAACAAAGTAAAGTGATCATGGCACAACAGATAATACCAGGAATTGAAGGACAAGAAACTACACGAGTAATACGAGGCATGGCATGCCCAACTACCTATTAGCCCTCTACCCTCTACCCTGATTCGAGTCCTCCATACCCTCCTATCTAAGGTCATGTCCCCGGTGAGTTGAGACTGCATCATGTCCTGTCTAATCACCTCTCCCCAATACTTCTTCGGCCTACCTTTACTCCTCCTGAAACCATCCATAGCCAACCTCTCACACCTCCATACTGGGGCATCCTGCCTCTCCTCTGTACATGGTCGAACAATCGTAGTCTCGCTTCCCTCATCTTGTCCTCCACCGAGGCTACCCCCAACTTGGCCCTAATATCTTCATTCTTAATCCTATCTCTCATCGTGTGTCCACACATCCATCCCAACATCCTCATTTCCGCCACCTTCATCTTCTGAAGGTGAGAGCTCTTGACTGGCCAATACTCTGCCTCATACAACATAGTTGGTCTAACCACCACTCGATAGAACTTGTCTTTAAGCTTTGGTGGCACCTTCAAGAATTCAGATGTGAGCCTCCATTTCATCCACCCCGCACCAATGCGATGTGTGACATCATCATCAATCTCTGCATTATCTTGGATAATCGACCCAAGGAATTTAAAACTTCCTTTCATTTGAATTGTCTGAGTACCAAGTCTCACTTCCACGCCAACCTCATGCGGTACGCTACTAAACATGCACTCCAAGTACTCTGTCTTGGTCCTACTCAATCTACACCCCTTTAGACTCCAGAGTCTGTCTCCAAACCTCTAACTTAGCATTCACTACGCTGCAAGTCATGTCAATCAACACTATGTCATCCGCGAATAACATACATCATGGCACCTCACCTTGAATTTGTCGCGTCAGACCATCCATCACCAAAGCAAATAAAAATGGGCTAAGAGCTGATTCCTGGTGCAATCCCATCATCACAGGAAAGTCTTCCGAGTCCCCACCCACCAGTGTTCAAGAAAGCGACCGCTTCATCGCTTAAAGCGTTGAAGCAAAGCGATGCGAGCCATTGTCGCTCCAACAATCTGAAGTGAAGCAGGTGGATTCCTGGCCTGAAGCGTGAAGCGTTAAGAAGCGAGCGCTTCATGTAGTGGGCTTTTTAAAAGGCCTATTTTAATTAAAATAACAAGTCCCAACCTTATTTCCCAATCGCGAAGTCGAGAATCAGAAGTTCCCAACCTTCTAAAGCTCGGCTAGGGTTTTGCAGCGCTCTCTGCATGTAACTTCTTTCTCTTTTCTTCTTCTGATGAAGCTCGGCTAGTTTTTTTTTTCTTCTTCTTTCTTCTTCTTCTGAAGATTGCGAATTCTAGGGTTTTTTTCTACTCTCTTCTTTGCTCTGTTTTTTTTTCTCGACTTTGGCTCAGTTTTTTTCTCGAATTTGAGCAGTTCTGCTCTATTTTTTGCCTTGCTGAACTTTTTTTCATTTCTGCTCTGTTATTTTTTCTTGAATTTGAGCAGTAGCTCTATTTCTTATAATAATCTATTTTTCAACTCGTGTTCTGTTTATGGAGTTTGCCTTGCTGTTTTTTTCTTTTCTTAACAGTGCTTAAAATGTCCCAGTCCGACCCGGCTTGAAAATATAGTACAAGAGCTAGTGCGACCAATAGGAGCAACATTACATGTGTTTTTTTGTAACAATACATTTAGCGGCGGAATTTGGCGCCAAAAACATCTTATTGGTACTTACAGCGACGTCCAACGCTGTTTAAAATGCCCAGAGGTTGTGAGGGAAGAAATAAAAAAACACGTGGAGGAAAAGAAGGAGCTAAAGCGTCAAATGATACATCAACCAAATGTGACTAATCTTGATGATGATGATGAAATGGAAGAAGGTGAAGCTACTGATTTGTCCCTTACTTCAAAATCACAAAAACGGGCAAACAATGCAACAGTCTCTTCAAGTTATGGATCAACCGATATGAAAGGTCCTTTAGATTGTTACTATCAACAGAAGCCAGATGATAATGCAGGGACAAGTGGTAAAAAAGTTTGAAAGACACTGCCAAGGGTATTTTGAGGGATCGTGCAGTTGCGGCTTTTTCACGATGGATGTACGATGCAGGGCTCCCCTTCAATTGTGTCAACTATACCGATACTTTTGGAGCCTTTATTGATGTCGTAGGCTATTATGGTGCAGGAATGAAGCCGCCCACTTATCATGAAGTTAGTAACTCATATCTAGCTAAAGTGGAAGAAACAAAAAAATAGTGGAGGAGCATTGGGTAGAATGGAAGCGATTCGGATGTTCCATTATGATGGATAAGTGGACGACAAGAACTGAAAAAAAGATCATCAATGTGTTGGTGAATTCTCCAAAAGGAAGCTCATTTCTTGAATCTGCTGATGCGAGTGACTCGTCTACTGATTCCATCAAGATGTTCTCCTTGTTTCAGAGCACCACAGAAAAGATTGGAGCAGAGCACCACAGAAAAGTTGTTACAGTTGCTATGTTGAAGGGAGTGTTCCCGCACATATATTGGACTCCATGTGCAGCTCATTGCATAAATTTGATGTTCGGGGATATTTTCAAGGAAAGTCCCTTAGGAGTTTTCACTAAGGCAGTTAAGGCACATTCCAACATTGTTCAAAGGCCTTTGTTGTTGAACATGATGAGGAAATTCACAAAACAAAAAAACTTGGTGAAACCTGGCATGACTAGATTTGCTACTGCTTTCTTGACCTTGCAACGTACGCACATGCAAAAGACCAATTTGAGAAGCTTGTTCATTTCAGATGAATGGAACAATAGTAATTTGCAAAAGAAATTATGGGGAAAGAAGTTGCACTCGTAACGATGTCTTATACTTTTTGAAATAAGGTTGTTCATGCTCTTAAAGTTCATAAAATACAATAGAACATTGAGGCATCGTTACAATGCTCGCAATGTAATTGATCCAATTGCTTTGGACAATATTGATGATGCCAATGAATGGCTCAACAGAGTTGAGAATGCTGAAGATGAAGCAATTTTTTAGGGAGATTCTGATTTCACTTTCGCTGTTGTTGCCGAGGCAATGGGGGCTGAGGAGAACCACTATGGTTTAAGGGGGAAACTTCAAGCCAACGTAGGAGGGGAAAAGAAGTAGCTACAAGTCATTCCCTAGTTGATGAAGTTGAAGAAGATGATGATGGAATTGAACAAGATGATGAGCAATATGATAATGATGCAGGAATACAAGATTTTGACAATCCTGTAGAAGAATAAGAATTAGATGTTGAAGCATTAATAGCTTTAATTTTGTTTGTCCTATGGTCTATGGAGGATTTTGTGATATCTACTTTAGTTTTTTATTTGAACTTTTAGTCTATGGTGGATTTTGTGATATCTACTTTAGTTTTAAATTTGAACTTTTGCTTATATATATTTTCTATTTATTTTGCTCTTTTTAAAAAAAATTGCGCTTCACCTCAATAAAGTGAGCGCTTCGCTTAAAGCGTGAAGCGGGCCTGAACGCTTTTTTCGGCTTCACGCTTTCCTGAACACTGCCTCCCACAGTCCTTACCCTGGTCTTGGCACTACAGAGCAGGAAAGCAAGAGAACTATTCATAAAACCCTAATGATTAAACTAGACGAACAAAGCTTAGGGCTCTTACTCATACATCCTCATGTTCTTCATAAGTAGAACAGACCGGACAGGTTTGAGAAAGAGAAAGCATCATGAATGGTTTACATGCCAAGGTTCTAGATCTCACCACAAGCCCCAATTCTAGGAACAACATAACATCACATGGGCGGGCTTAATCAGAAGAATTCAGAACCCTAAGGAGTCATTTATTTTGCATATAAAACATGATTTCAGGCATTAAATTGCAATCTTAAATTTCTTTGTTGTTTAGGGATATCATTTTCCTAATATAATTCTGGCTTAACACATATTTGATCCTGTCAAGACTAAATGTACATTAAAGTGACAGGAAATTAGAAAATGATTTGACAAAGCATCTTGTGCTTGCAATTTCTTTATGCTATTGGTAAAGAAGCATTTTTTTGATAGGATAGATGAAGAAGCAATTAGAAGACATCTTCGGCTCTGATTATGCTTCATATGACAAGCTTCACGGTGGTATTCATTCTATCATCCAATATATATCTAGAAGATGAAAGTATTAAAATATCAAGTGAATATGCGTATAGATCAATACATGTCTAGATTCATTTACTCGAAAAATAAAATCTTATAATATCTTAGAACATTCTCTACTTAAAATAGAACATATACTGAATTTATTAGCTTAGGGATTTCCACTATCAGCAGGCAGTGCCAACCAATGTGGGTTCCCCTCTGGTTGATGTTTTCTTCTTTTCTTCTTCCTTCTGATGACAAGCGTCACTAGTCTGTCTAACAACCATTCCGATGTCACTATATCTCTGGTGACCGGCACATGCTACTTTCTATGTGACTGATGCCCTCCTCTAAACCTTGAATTACTTGTCATCGTTTTGCCAATTCAAGTTAGGTTGATAATGTCCTCGAGATTTGAGACGTTGAATCTCTTTTCCGTCATTAAGACAAGATTTGTGTGAGTGACACTCATATAAAACAAAGAATTACATACCATGTCAAAGTGGCTAACTTATTGATTGAGATCAAATTATACAGACACTACGGCTCTACTTAATTTTCATCTCAAAATTGGATGTACAAGCAATATGTAGAACAATACACAATAAAGGAGAACAGAAAAGCTTTAGTACCTTCTATACCAGAATGAAACACTCCGAGGCCGACCCAATAGAGATAGTTGTTTACAGGTGTGAGATCGTATACATTAAGATACAACAAAGCACGATTTTTCTCTCCATTATACTGCTCCTTTGATGAACTTGAGCTAGACCTTAACAATCTCATTGTAGTCCACCCACCTTGGCCACCTCCTCCACCACCCCGTAGCTTTTCCAATATATAGTATGTTCTCAAAAAATCACACTCAATAACCAGGCAGCCGACAGCCAATTAGTAAGCACCTAAACTTCATAAACACAAATAGAAAAGACAAATTCAGTAAAATAAAAGCTTTTAGCACACAATGCGTTCAATTTTAACTCATTATACATAACCAACAGAAAGTTAAGCTATCACATATAGCAAACACGACTAATTGAGGTAAAAAAGCTAAGATCAATTGAGTAGGACCGTAATTTTAACAATTAGTAAGCACCTAAACTTCATAAATACAAATAAAAGAAACAAACTCAGTAAAATAAAAGCTTTTAGCGCACACTTAATGAGTTCAATTTTAACTCAATATTTGTTGGAAATTTGTCTTTGGTGGGGAGGTGCGTCCACCCATATTTAATGAATTAAACACTAAGGTTCCGCATGTTGGAGGCTTTGTCTCTTCACACGTGCATAATCTACTAAGTGAGTAGATGACCGTAGGGCCAAGAATAGTCAAATTTAGTTGAGAAATGAAAGAGATATTGGTCCACGAAGTAAGGTGTTTGAGGCATGAAAATATGGTGTGGGACAAATCTACCACATTGGTGGGAAAAGGAAGAATTGCTCTCTTTATAAGTCTCTAAATTGGCTAAGGGTTTGGGACCCCAAGGGGTAACTCATGTGTTTAAAGGAGGGAGGACCTAGATGTGCTTGTGTTCAAGGCTAAGCCCCCGCGCGTGCCGCCGCCGCCCGCCCGCCCGTCCGGTCTGGGCTCGGGTCTCGGGACTTGGGACTTGGGCTTGGGCTGATATTATCTCTTTGGACCCCAAATTGTTTAATATTTACAGTTTGGTCCCTGGAGTTTCTGAAAAGTTGAATTTGGGAACGACGGTACCGTTGGAGTTGATTTTTGGGGGCGTTATTATGCATTAATCAGCCATTACTTGGCTGATTAACTCCCTCCATTAACAGCCATTACTTGGCAGAATTACATTGACTGTTTAATTCCCTTTTAATTCCCTCCTTCAATGGCCATTAACAGCCATGTCTTGGGCAGTTGAGCAGCCTCCCTTATGCTATATATTGATGCTTTTTGGCTCAATTGTGTTACAAAACGTGAGCGGTAACGTTGGGACGAAAACAGAAAACTCTTCTTTCCTTTTCTATTCTCCAGCAAGTCGTTTCGTGTTTGTTTTCTTCGTCAGATCAACCTATTTGCTTTGTAGTGTTGATTAGTTGTTGTTTTATCATGGGAGACTATTGCCCGTTAACGTAAAAGCATATATACGGGGCAATCTTGTCTTAAAGACAGAGAGTGTCATCACTCGACTCAGCACACAGTTGTAACAATTCAGATTTAGTGTTTCTTGATTTCAGGTTATCAAGATTCAAGATTCAACAACTTTGCGGCAGTTCTGAATATTGGCTATTTGTTTATCTTTTTGAACACTTGTAATATTTATTTACTTTCTGTACTGCTTTACAATACTCAACAAGCTTAAGACAAGATTTTATTAGTGTTCGAAAGATGTCGGTCGAAAGTTGTGTGACCAAATCTGGATATGGCTGTGATTTTCTGGTAGAAGATAGGTATGATTATGCTGTTAAAGGTCAACGTGTTCATGGTGTCACCGCTCCTAAGAGTGGTGGGAACAAACGCTCACGAAAGGCTGAGGATGTCAACTGGGACAAAAGGAGAAGGCTGAAGATGTGGATAAGAAGGAAATGGACACTCAGTCCGATGAAGTGACTAAAGTGGGCCAGAATCCGAAATTGGGATAAGTAATTTTACTTCCTTGTCAAGAATAAGATTAAATGATGTCTAATTAAAAGGGGCTTAAAGTAAGGAGGAATATGAAAATGTTTTCACGAAATAATTTATATTCCTTACGCTTTAAAATCAGAAGTTTAATCTCATCTTCCTTCCCGTTTAAAGATTGAATTTTGTAAACGACTTAAAAAGATCAGTTCTTTTAAGTATAATTATTAAAAGTGTGTAAAGTATGTTCGCACATACGAGGGAGAAAGATCCACCGACTATGCGAAAACTGTTACTACTCTTAAGTAAGCGCCAACAATTGTTGGGCGCCAATCACAAGGGAAGAGACTAAAAGCTAAAAACGTTGAGCTTGTCACACTATTTGGCAGAAGATCCTTCATAGGATGATATTGGACACTCAGTCATACAAAGCCTACGGGCGACTGGAGTAGGGCCAAAATTCCTTTGATAGGATGATATTGGACACTCAGTCTGCCTAAGAAACTGGAGTGGGCCAGAGTTTCCAGGTCTTAAATGATCTGAAGGCCAAAAGAAAGGCAGAAAAGAAATTGGACACTCAGTCTGCCAAAGCAACTGGAGTGGGCAAGAGTATCCAGATCACATATGATCCGGTTACGCTCTAACCACGGGCAAGAGGTTGTTCATGTGAAGCAACGCCACCTCTAAAGTAGAAGGGGCTGGAGAGGTTGTCCTCAATATGACTTCAGTGAATGGGATCACTCTACAATGAGGTGATACATGTTCCAAACTTGGTTTAAAGGACGATGTTGGTCAAGTTGGTTTGAGACTAGTCCAACAGGTCTGTAATAACTAAGAATGGTACAGTATGTCTGTAGCCAAATGAATGATATATTTGTAATCCGTGCATCTATACCATCATAGATTAAGACACATTAAATAGAAAGTCATTCAAAAGCTAACGAAGTTGAGATTGTTGCATTCTTTCGACATAAACCCTCAAAATGAATGTGAGGTAGGCGAAGAGGCAAAACCACCTCTCTATTCCGTCAAAGGAATAGCGAAAGAAGCACCGCTCCTCTAGAACTTAGTCACACATACTTGGGTGATTTGAAGTTTATACAAAATAGAGGGGGGAGACAAGTACGTTGTGACCGTCTTAGATGATGGTACAACGTATTGTAACCTTTGCTTGTTGAAAAACAAAGATGAAGTTGTTGAAGCGGATAAGCGCTACAAAGCAGAAGTTGAAAATCAACTAAGCCTACGGATTGAGGAATCGTCGTGATAGAGGGGGAGAATGTGAAGCATCGTTCATTAAACGACTGCTCATTATTCACCTCAGTCCAACGGTGTTAGCCAAGCGCAAAGTCGTACGCCCAAAATATGTGGGGCAAGACGATCCTTACCGCTAATGCGATTCTCAACAGAAATACGCATAAGGATAACTCTCCGTGTGAAACATGGAAAGGATCTCACATACAAATGTCGTGATGTGGGATGGCTTGGTAAAAGTTGGAATACCGAAACAGGTCAAGTTGGACCTAAGACTGTAGATTGCATATCCACTGGATCTGCAAATAACAGTAGTGTTTATCGCCTCTTGGTGTCAAAGAATGCTGAATTCTTTGAAGATAACTTTCCTTGAAAAGAAAAAAGAAGTAATTGCTCGAGGTTAACAAGAACCCGCGAGGGCCTAACTATCCGGAACTAGACGTTCCGTATCTCCAGGACTCGGAAGTTGCTGTCTATCCGGAACTTAATATTCCAGATCTGCAGAACTCGGGGATTCTAGATGTTGAACCGAGACGGAGCAAAGAAGGGAACAAAGACTTGTTCCAGGCCTTCTAGCTTGTATGGTTGAGAATGAACCATGGACAATTAACAAATAATTGTCATCTCTAGAAGCACTGCTTTGGAAAGAAGCTACAAAGAGAGAAATAGATTCCATTATATAGAACCATACTTGTGTAATGGTTGATCTTCCTCCGGAAAAAGAACCTTTGGGTTGTGAAAGAGGATACTCAAAAGTGAGTACCAAGTAGATGGATCTACTGACGAGTATAAAGCCTCGGCTACTTGTACATGTGCTCCCCTGTAAGCAGCTTAATATCCAGGGGCATTGCAGTCTTGCGTGGCATGGATGTTGAAACAGCCTTCTAACCAGAGAGTTGGAAGGGGAGGATCAGAGTTGGTTTGATGGACTGTTGGGCTTCTTCCTGAACTTTCATTTTGGTCCCTGAAATGTTTACATTTTGGTCCTGGAAGTTTCAGATAAAACAGAAACAATGAATCTGACCACAGAAACATTGACTCTGAAGTTAGAAAGTCAACAGTTGGAAAATCAACAGTCTGAAAGTGAAAGTTATATTGAAACAAAAGATACAGGTATCACAGATGACATCTTAGGAATTGGATTTCTAAGACATCTAACGGACTGATCTAACTCCAAACTCAGTTGTGAGATAATTGACAGTCTCGTTGAAGCCACCAATGGATATGAATCATAGAACTAATTGGAATCACGGTGCACTCATAGACAAAGAGCGATATGTGCAGGTCACATGTAGTTCAATGTATTGTACACACTACAACCGACCTGGTATCGGCCTACAAAGCAGATCAGTTGAACTAAGGATCACTCGTGATTCTGAAAATGATCGATAGAAGGCGTTAAGTCGGATATGACGATATCTGAAATATTCGCTTATCTATGGATTATGGTATTCTGGATGTCCAACAGTTCTGGGAGAACACAGTGATGCAAACTGGACATCAGATATGAAGAACACCAAAACCACAAGTAAATGTGTATGGTGGGTCTTGAAAAATCCTCTAAGCAAGCTTGCATCGGCCGATTCATGATGGAATCGGAGTTTATCGCTTTATACAAATCATGAAAGAAGTTTGAGTAACTTCATGACTCTTTAGAGGACGTCCCTTATTGGGAGAAACCCGTGCTTTCAACAGTTATACACTGTGGCTAGCCGGTCGGCTTCAGGAAGGACACGGATGATGGCGTCTGGACATATCTGTCAGGATCTGTCGAAGACATAAGACCGTATGGCAGTTGATTATCACGGGTGTCACTTCCTTGATTACTAATCAAATGATATAGCGAACCTTTTAACTAAGGGACTACCCGGAGATCAAGTGTTCTGCCTGTCTAGGGGAATGGGCTTAAAACCCAAACAATACGAACCTTTGCGGTGGTAACCCAACCATACTGACTGGAGATCCCAAGAATTTGATTCAATGGGAAAACTAAGCTGCAAAAGTTCAGTTGAGCGCTTCGGTGGAAGCAAGAGCACTTCGGATAATGATTTCTGTAGGGAAACATGAATCCAAAGTTGTTCCCGCGATAGACATTAAAGTGATACCTGCATGGTGGGTAAATGTTAAGCTTCCAAACCTTTAACGATCCTCAAACGGTTGAGGTTAAGGTTAGGGAAACTTTTAATGATTCCTAACACTTGTGAAGTGGGGTAAAGCAGGATACCTTGTAGGAGATCACCTATTTAAATGCGAGGACAGGCCGCCTCAAATGAACGTACTTAAGAATTCAAGTGTGTCCATGACCACAACGGACAAAACAATAAGAAGAAAACAAATAAGGAGAGTTATTGTGTTGGTATCACTGTCTTGGCTTACACTAAACACTGACGGTTCAAGACATCAAGTTCACCGCGCAGTAAGTAAGTCCGGTGGTATTTAACTAGGGAAGGTTCAAAGCAGAAGCTACTTCTCCTGATGCAATATCTTTTCGCTGAAAGTAGGCACCTTGTGTGTGCGCCAAAAATCTCTTTCAAGAGGGGATTGTTGGAAATTTGCCTTTGGTGGGGAGGTGCGTCCACCCATATTTAATGAGTTAAACACTAGGGTTCCGCATGTTGGAGGTTGTCTCTTCATACGTGCATAATCTACTAAGTGAGTAGATGACCGTAGGGCCAAGAATCGTCAAATTTAGTTGAGAAATGAAAGAGATATTGGTCCACGAAATAAGGTGTTTGAGGCATGAAAATATGGTGTGGGACAACTCTACCACATCGGTGGGAAAATGAAGAATTGCTCTCTTTATAAATCTCTAAATTGGCTAAGGGTTTGGGATCCTAAGAGGTAACCCATGTGTTTAAAGGAGGAAGGACCTAGATGTGCTTGGGTTCAAGGCTAAGCCCACACGCGCACCGCCGCCGCTCGCCCGTCCCGTCAGGTCCGAGCTCGGGTCTTGGGTCTAGGATCACGGGTCGTGGGACTTGGGCTTCTTCTGATATTATCTATTTGGACCCCAAATTGTTTAATATTTACAGTTTGGTCCCTAGAGTTTCTGAAAAGTTGAATTTGGGAATGACGGAAGGCAGAAAGTTTCTGCCTACTATTGGAGTTGATTTTTGGGGGCGTTATTGTGCATTAATCAGCCATTACTATGCTGATTAACTCCCTCCATTAACAACCATTACTTGGCTGAATTACACCCTCCTTCAATAGTCATAAACAACCATTACTTGGCTGTTTAATTCCCTCCTTCAATGGCCATTAACAACCATGTCTTTGGTAGTTGAGCAGCCTCCCTTATGCTATATATTGATGCCTTTTGGCTCAATTGTGTTACAAAAAAAAAACACAAAATATACACAGCAAAAACGAGACAACATTTATATACACAGAGACAAACAGAAAGTCAGTCCAAAATGTGAGCAGTAACGTTGGGACGAAAACAGAAAACTCTTCCTTCCTTTTCTATTCTTGGGCAAGTCGTTTCGTGTTTGTTTTCTTCATCAGAATCAACCTATTTGCTTTGTAGTGTTGATTAGTTGTTGTTTTATCTTGGGAGAATATTGTCCATTAACGTAAAAGCATATTTACGGGGCAATCTTGTCTTAAAGACAGAGTGTCATCACTCGACTCAGCACACAGTTGTAACAATCCAGATTTAGTGTTTCTTGATTTCAGGTTATCAAGATTCAAGATTCAAGATTCAAGATTCAAGATTCAACAACTTTGCGGCAGTTCTGAATATTGGCTATTTATTTATCCTTTCGAACACTTGTAATATTTATTTACTTCTCGTACTGCTTTACCATATCCAACAATATTTACCTAGAGCAAACACGGCTAATTGAGGTAAAAACGCTAAGATCAATTGACTAGGACCGTAAATTTTTAGCACATTCCGGAGCTAGGGATTATGAAAGTTCAAAAGTGAGCTAAATAGAGGCATATACGAGAGAAATATACGTATACACACAGCAATACGTCTACGGAAGAGAATGGAGAAACAGAGAGAGAGATTACCGAGATTTGTGCTACGGAGAGATCACGATGGTGACGGTTACAGATCGGCGCCGTGTGTGGCGGAGAGAGGAGGAGGATTGGCGGGGAGAGAAGGGGGGGGGGGGGGGCACCGAGTAATATTTTCTCTATTTTTTCGACAGCTGTTGTGAATAAAGATTTATTTTTGCCTAAATAATAAAAATTCAAATTACACGCTTTCTCTTTGTGATATTTTAATTTGACATCAGCTCACGTTTATAGCTTACAACAACTACTAGTAATAATTTTAATTTGTTAATATTTTTATTATCAAATTTACGTTTTAATTATTATTTTGATATAATATACAATTCAAAACTGTATTTAAGTTTCCTTTTTAGTAAAAAAAACCTATGTATTAAAGGATCAGAAGTTAATAATATTAGGGGTGAGCACGGGTACAGGGTACCCAAATACCCGACCGGAATCGACATTAACGGGTAGGTTTCGGGTAGATATATTATAATAACGGATAGGGTCCGGATAGTAAAATTAGGAACCGATCAATGTCGGGTCCGGTTTCGGTTCCGGCAAATAGAGACAGGGTACCCGGACCCGGAACCGATACCCGGAACCTATAAAATATTAAATATTTTTACTTTTTTTAGAAACATTTGGACCACTTTTAACTTTCTCCAAAATTATTTGTTGCACGCCTGCACATTGATTTTCCCCACCCCAAGACGTAAATATTTTAGCTTTTTCACCCCTTTATTCTAGAATGCTCTTTGTGCCCTAAGAGAAAACACCCAAAACTCTCTCAATAACAATGGCGTTTTAGCTACACCACCGAGCTTTATCGTCGTCGTTGTTGAAGCTTTCTCTCAGGTACTTTCATCGTTGTCGTCATTGAAGCTTCACATTTGCCTCTTTCTCTCCCTTGGTTGTGTTCACGTCATTCCTAAAATGCATATGGGTTCATATCTAATTCTTCAATTTCTTTTTAATATCATATGCTTCTGTTCTATTTCAGGCGATACTCATCTTCAATTTGTATTACTTTTTTATTTGAAATGTAAATCTATTTTTAAAATTTGTGTATATTTTTGTAGTTGTGAAGATGAAATTTAGGGATTTACTAATATAATAAAGCTTTTCTTTTGTATCGAAGAGCTTATGAACACGAAAATAAGTTTAATTCAGATATTTTCAAATTTATTTTGAAATCAACACGTTCAATTAATTGAGTGTCAAATTTGGCTTGCAATTTTAGGTTTTGGTTACAGAATTAGTTTTTCTACAATGAATAAGTTTTCTAAAACTTCTTATAATGGTACTAAAAACTCTGATTGCAGGCTAAAAAACTACTTGATGAAATTATTTTAGAACTTTTTTTTATTCTCATAGGCTTAAAAATTGTTGCTTAATTTGTGTTTTTTATTTACAAGGTACCCGGAAACCTACCCGGTAGGTTCCGGGTAATGATTGCTACGGGTAGGTTCCGGATAGTAAATTTAGGAAACGATCTTTTACCGGGTAGGGTCCGGGTAGTTCAAAAATGTTAGGGTACCCGGACCCGCTCACCCCTAAATAATATCATGCAGTGGATGGAGTTGTTCAACACTTAATCAGAATCTAGGGTTCGAGCCCTGAATATGAAAAAAATTCTTGATAGGGAGCATTTTTTCCAGAAATGAGCCCTACGTGATGCGACTCCAAATATAATCGAGCTCCAGAGCAGATATCGAGCATTGGGTGAAAAAAAATTAGGAAGTGGAGATAGAGTTCAGGCTACAGGCCTAGTAGAACACAATACTTTTTATTAAAACTTTATAATTGTGTTAAAATTTTTATTCAATATATATAAATTATTTATCAAAAATCTAATAAACCGTTTGTTTTATTACTCTGATACATACAAAATTTTGAATTCATTTTTTTTTTTTAAAAGTGTTTGGTTAGTTAAATATAAAGCGAATGCCGTTGGGAACAACTAATTATAGGGCGGCTGACCACAGCCCAGAACCTTTTAAAAGTACTGTGTCAACACATGACCTTTTTCAATGATCACTCATTCCTATTAAAATATAAGACTTTGAATATTCTTTTGGATTTGCTGATATCCATAACAAGAATGTGGAGAATAATTTGATTATGCAGTCAACAACTATATTTGGATGAAGTTAAAATATATAAAGAAAAGGTCCTGATCCTTGAGGTATCCATATTATATAAGTTGTGCTAATTCACCGAAAGTAGAAAAAAAGAGTAGAATTTAGAAATTTCAAATATAGCAAGAACGAGTAGTCATGATTATGGTAGTGCCGCGGTGTTAATTCCTTGTTTGGCTTCTAGAGCCACGACGCTAAATGTTGCAGCGCCGCGGCGCTTCCTAGGCAGTGTTTGCTCGACGAAATTCCAAAGATTTGACCGTTGAGGTGGTTTCAATGGCATTGAATCCACCCAATAATGACCATTACTTGGACCATTATGTTGCTGCATTACTTGAGGGTTAAATTTTATCCATTACATGGCAATTGATTGCCATTATGAGGCATTTGAAAGGCCATCTTGCACACCTATAAACTAAGGCCTTTGACTCAATTCTATAGATGAACATGGAGAGACCATGAACAGAAAAACAAGTTAACAACACCACAAAGAGATCATATTTTCCTGATATCAATCCTTCTCTTAGCAATCTTCGTTATTCGTGTTCTTCGCTGATATCATTTGTGTAGGCTTTGTACACTTAATAGTTGGTTGTTTCATCTTGGGAGACTATTGTCCACACTTCCGTAAAGCCTATATACGGGGGAAATCTTGTCGTAAAGACAGAGAGTCATCTCTCGATTCAGCTGGTGGTGTTGTGGTTTATCTAATTGGTTGCTAAGTGTTTCAGGTGTTAACTTAACAGATGAATAACTTTAACCGTTCGTATTCTCAGCGGATCTACAAGCCACAAGTGTAGCAGTTCATGTTCTTGTATTCCCGAATACAAGATCCATATTTGAAGTTTCAATTAAAGATCAAGATATTGACAACTTGTTGTTGTCCTCTTTGTTGTTTATCATTTCCATCACAGTAATAGTTACTTACTATTCTCGTACGTGATTTACATATCCAACACCTATTTTGGTCTATTTTATGATGAATGGTGCAAATGACTGAGGTTAGGGATGGCAACGGATAGGATCTGGACCGGATCCTACTAGATCCAGATCCAGATCCATTTTTCATACCTGAATCCAGATCCGGATCCAGATCCAGCGGATCCATAAAAATCATATCCAAATCCGGATCCATCGGATCCGCCGGATCCACGGATCGGATCTGGATCCACATGTAAAAAAAATTACCTTGTTAAGATTTTTTTTTTGAACTGACAAACGATTTTTACTTAAGTAACAGTTTACTGTTTTTCAATTTTGAAATGTTCATATGAGATATTTTGTTCGTTGTCTTATTTTGATTGTGAGCTATTAATTAAAAATGTTGGACAATGACAATAGTTGTGGAAAATGGTGACTAGTATTTCCACAATGCAGAACTTGCATGTGCTTGGAATCTTCATAAATGAAGTGAATATAATTTTAACTACTTGTCTATGGAGATGTTAGTCATTCACTAATATAACATTGATTTTATTATCGAAGTTACCTCTTTATTTTTTTATTTTTGAGTTAACGCGGGAATAAATTAAACTTGTTTTGAGAATTAAACTTACAAGGATGTACTTAGCAATTTTAAGAAAATACTTATAAAATTACATTCTAGGTTATGAATATATTTAATAAAAAATGGATCCACGGGTCGGATCTGGACCGGATACGGATCTCAAATACAAGATCCAGATCCGGATCCGATCCGTCGAAACGGATCCGGGTCCGATCCGGATCCGTCGGGTCCAAATTTTGAAGATCCATATCCTATAAAACGGATCTGGATACACCGGATCCGGACCGGGTCCAGGATCCATTGCCATCTCTAACTGAGGTACAATTTCTATTGTTTTTATCGATTTTTTGGTTATTTGTTGCAATTTATAGGATTTCACGAGATTTTCCTAAATGATTTTGGTTAATTAAATCTTTTTTCTTCCACGGGTTTTTATTAATTTAATGGCCAAAATTTATTATATATTACAAAGATTAAATATATTTACTTTTGATAAATTTAGAAGATCAAAACTGATTGAAGATATATTTGAGCGACTATTTTAAATATAACTCCAATACAAGGAGCATTTTTGTCATTTTCTCCTTTTTAAGTCTAAATGGAAACCAGTTTGGTTCGATTGTACGTAAACCCTCTTCATGATCCACCCCTAAAAATAGGAAAGGAGAACTCTAAAAAGCCTATTGTTTTTTCTTTCTATACGACATTCGGACTAGACAAACAGAGAAATATGCCAGTATAGTTCCTTCATTATTATAACATGAATAAAAATATAACTAAAACAAGACTCTGTATTTACTTGAGGAGAGAATCAATGATTTACCGACGAACTAATTAAGTGGAAAAATGGATTTTCTTTCACTGATATTATAGAAGCAAGATTTATTTTTTTGAAAAATAACATTTCATTCAGTTAGGATTAGTTGTTGTTGTTCGATGCAATTAGTGGCTTTAGGCGCTGGTTGATCTCTCTCTGCTTAATGATACAATGTGTAATAAAAAAGAAGGTTTGTGTAGATAACAGATACCGATTCGATCCAAGCTCTTGGAATTGGAATAAATTTGGCAGCGGATCGCGAAATCTTTCTTCAAAAAAGTATGCACATATATTGTTATGAATGAAAAGGCAGGTGGGCTTGAAGAGGAAATTGGGTCAGCTGAGAAGGGAGTTGTTGGATCAGTCCGGAAGAGTAAAAGGGCCAAAAAGCCTCCACAAAAATTAGCGGACTATGTTTAGTATCCTTTAGAATTTCAGTTGTAACTTGGTTATTTTCAATCAATACAAGTCCCTGTTACTATTATATCCTTTACATATATGATAAATACGTATGTACACTACTCCGACACTCCTTGAAAATAATAAGCCTTAAAAGATTTAAAACCACCACAACCCCAAACCCTATTTGTGACAACAGACTGACACTACTTGCACAAAATTCAGCGTACACCACTATATACCACACACCATCCCCAATCCCTTCTTAAGTTGTTGTATGTTAGCATGTAGCTTATAACTTGAATTTCAACACAGAAAGTAAGATAGTACAAAGAACAAACAACACATTGATGAATAAACAAGTATTTAGCTTTACTCCAAAATCTGGTATAATTCATTTAATATATTTCATGAATCTTCATTACATCAGCCCAAGAACCAATTAATGCACAAAAAAAATCCTTTTACAACTGTTAGGTCTACAACATAGCATAGCATAAAAGTTCCCTAACCGTTAAGAATCTCACATCGGATATGGAATGAAAATATAGACTCCTTATATGGACCTTGAACAATCCTGTCCTCATGAGCTAGCTTTTAGGGTTGCGTTAGGTCTAAGATCCATTATTTACATGGTATCAGAGTCGAACCCATTCCAATTATTTGTTCACCGATGTTGGGCCCCCACCTTATATGGGAATTGGACAATCCTCACCATACAAGCTAGCTTCGGGGTAGGTCCAAGATAGATTCTTTACACTAACTAAATCTCTTTTTGGTGCGCTTCTTATTCTTTTTTTTTTTTTTTTTTTTTTTTTTTTTGATAATCCAGGTCTCGGGGTGGCCTTAGTACCCCCATATCGCTAGTACCTGCACAAGTACGGTACTAGGCTCCCGGAGGTGATGGGACCGGTCCTTCAAAGACCCCACCACCGGTAAATCGCGGGATATGCACACATGGTCGGTGTCCGCTTGCGTCCAACGGATCAATGCTACAAGGTTGACCCCCCCACAAGCCCCATCCCTAAAGCTTGGCGGAGACCGAACCCACACGCAACATGCCCGCGCGGCTTTTAGCGCCCAGGCTTTACCACATGTATGTGCCCCGGAGGACGATATCCTTAGGGGGGAATCGAACTTGCGACCCTAAGGTCGCAAACTTGACTCCCTGCCAGCAAGCTGACCCCTTTGGATCGCTTCTTATTCTTCTTTCTTCATGTCACAGCTGCCGTGGACTCTCAAAAGAATTAATAAAGGGAATAACTCAAACTTGCACTTTGCCACATTAAGACAAAATCTAGTTGGAAAAGCTTGTTTTTATTGAAAATCTTGAAACTTTAATGCAAACTAAATTAAGCGAAGAACTCCATAAATGAGGAAACGGGAATGGTATCTGCCACTTCAACAGAGGACTCTCATCTTGTTAGACGGTGTAATGTGGATTGACATGATCAACATCTAATCCTCTAAGCTTTGCAAACGATTCTACCCTCCCTTTCAGTGTGTGAAGTTCCCTCAACCTGTTAAGTAGAGGGGAAAAAATAGACCAGATATCAATTAATACTGAGCTTCTAAGGAATAACACACACTTTTAGCTGCATCGATGAACGGTTCAAATGTAGGAAAAGTAAAGCTTTCTAGTTTGAAATTTATAGACTTTATTGGTATCCTTGATAAAAAGGTTTAAAAGATGCTTACCTTGCAATATCTGCACGCCTTTTTGCTTCCTCAGCCATGATGCTGATTTCCCTGAAAGTGTAATTCTCTGGAAATGTTCTAGTTTCCGCGGATTGAAGGCCATGAATTGTCCTCTGTTCTGCAGCCCATGCTGCTTCGCGGGCTTCCTTACCAAAGTCCTTTCTGTTGGTGAAAGCCGTTTAATAAATGCAAAATATGTTAACATTATATGGTAAGAATCAAAGAACTATATGGCCTTGTGAAGGTTTAATAAAGGAAGGCTTTATTTTTGCTCACCTTTTGGTTCAGTAGTAAGCCCCAGGCCCTCCCACTGAGAGCATATCGAACAGAAAATTTGATTGGATCAAGCAGAAAATAGGTAATAATATTAAACAACCAAATCACACCGGTCCATCTCCATCCGATCTTCTCAATACCAGCAAATTTAACCGATGTAACCATAGCAGACATAAAAGTTGCAACCTATATGCAAGAGAAACAAGGATGGAAAATGAGACCCCTATAGATTAATGGTATTTTTCCATTTTTGGCCCGTTGATCGAAATTAATTACGGGCGCTAACCAAAATATACAAAACCTATACACCAAGTATGTATAAATATGTATATTTTGTGTATGCAATATGTATGTATATTTATATTTAGTATACAAAACCTACACATTTGCTGGATATTATTCTTTTGAGCGGTTCAAAAATGTAATTACCCCCAGATTGATTAATCCCGAGGTTGGTCAACTAGATATGCAATTTCCAGAAAGGGGAAGAAAAGAAGGTAAATACTTACCATCTGAGCAACAATAAAGGCAGCAACAAGGAGAAGTCCAGGTCTTTCCATGAATGACCACCCTCTGGACCGTGTAACAAAGATCAAAGCTTGGCTGATGGTGCTAACTTGGAGATAAACAGCTGAAGCTAGTTTTGCATTTAGAGAATCAGTGAAGACCTTATTTGATGGAATATGTTTGTTGAAATCTTCCACGTGAAAGGCATTCTGCGGAAAATGGAACATGATTAGTGAAAGAATATACGTGTATACCGTGTATATTCTTAGTAGAATTCTTATACTTATGGTAGTAGTCTTGTATTAGGAAAAGGTAGATTTAATTTTCATAATTAAATATTGTATATCATGTATATAAATCCTTTACATTAATGAAAATAATCAGGGTATTATTCTCTTTCATGGTATCAGCAGTTTAGGGCAAACTTTTCCTTCTCCAAACTTACAAGTCTTCCCCCGCCCTAACTCGACCTATCGGCCACCGGCCGACGACCCACTCCTCCCTTCAAATTTTATCTAAATCCTTAATTCTCCTCTTGTTCTTCCATCATGTCTACCACAAAGAACACCTTTCATCCTGCCCTTGCTGTCTCCAATATCAAAAACAACATTCCTATTGTTCCTGAGATGGAAAACGTCCAATCCGCGATGTGGGCAGAACTGTTTAAAATTCACGCATGGTCTAATAGAGTCCTCAATCACATCGTCCCACCGGCAAAAGGCAAGGAGAAGGTGCCTTCCACGGATGATGAAATTGAGTTGTGGGCAACTCTTGATGCTACGGTCCTTCAATGGATCTATTCCACCATCTCTATGGATCTCTTACAGACAATTATCTAATCCCGACGCTACGGCAATGAAATCTTTGAATAGGTTGTATGATATATTCCAAGACAACAAAAATTCCCGTGCCGTGACCCTTGAGCAGGAATTCTCCCACATAAATATGGAGGATTTTTCGAATGCCTCGACCTATTGTCAAAGGCTCAGGGAGTTGTCTGATTAACTCAAAAACGTTGGTGCGTCTGTCACTAATAATCGTCTTGTTCTTTAGATGGTTGCAGGCCTCTCCGAGGAGTATAATGGCGTTGGAACTCTCATTCGTCAAAGCAATCCCCTCCCGCCGTTCTACCAAGCACGTTCCATGCTCACCTTAGAAGAAGCAGGTTTGGCTAAAAAGATAGCTACCGGAGCCAATTCCGCCATGATGGTGGCTACGTCCCGCGAAACGAATGACTCTCAATAATTCTCCGAAAATTATGGTCAAAACCGTATAAATTGGGGTGGCAAAAATGGTCAAAACTTGGGAAAAATCGCGGCGATGGACGTGGCGGCGGAAAGGGGTGGCGGCTGTGGTGGCAGTGGCGGACGACCGACAGGCAGTGGCGGTCAGCAGGGGACTGGGCTATTGAACCCGTGGCAACAGGCTTGGGCCGCTGGGCAATGGCCCTGGGCCATGCCTTGGGCCAACAGGCAGTGGCCCATGCCGCCCTGCCCATTCCCATCGACAAACTGGGCCAGGCCCAACACCGCCGATGAGGTAGCGCGACCGGGCCGAGGAACGCTTCAACACGGCAACAGTGGCACTGCTGGGCCTCGGCCTTAGCAGGCCTTCGCTGCTGCGGGCCCATCAACAGCAGTCCCGACCGACACGGACATCGAGACAACGATGCATACACTTGGATTAAATCCTCCGGATGTAAATTGGTATATGGACACTGGTGCTACTTCTCACATGACGTCTACACCAGGTAATCTCTCGTCTTATTTCAATCTGAGCAAAAATTGTGGCATAATTGTTGGTAATGGCAATTCAATTCCAATTCGTGGTTGTGATCACACAAATTTATCTCCCCCAAACCCACCTTTAGCCTTGATAAATGTCCTTTATGCTCCTTTATTAATTAAAAATTTGGTGTCTGTTCGAAAATTTACAACTGATAATTGAGTTTCTGTTGACTTTGACACTTTTGGATTTTCTGTGAAGGATTTCACGACGGGGATACCTCTAATGAGATGTGATAGTCGGGGCGACCTCTATCCCATCACTACTACCATTACCACCACTAAACAAGCCACACCGTCAACGTTTGCCGCTTTAGTACCTTCCTTATGGCATGCATGTTTGGGTCATCCGGGAGCGTCTGTCCTTCCTCTCTTAAAAATAATAATTTTATTGAGTGTAATAGTACGCGTAGTACTAATGTTTGTCCTTCTTGTCCGCCTGGGAAACATGTTAATATCGTTTGTAGCCTCCAATTCTAGTACTTTGTTGCCATTTGATATTATTCATGGTGATTTGTGGATATCTCCCGTTTTGAGCTCTCTTTGGGCCACCGTTATTATGTGTTATTTTTGGATGATTATTCTAATTTTTTATGGACCTTTCCGTTATCTAAGAAGTCTCAAATTTTTTCCACATTCCTATCATTTAGAGCATTCATCCGTACCCAATTTGAAAGGGAAATTAAAAACATTCAATGTGTTAATGGAAGAGAATTTGATAATAGGCCGTTTCGAGAATTTTGTAAGGTTAATGGCATATCTTTTCGATTTTTTTTGTCCTCATACATCCTTACAAAATGGGAAAGCCGAGAGAAAAATTCGTACCATTAATAACATTGTTCGGACATTACTAGCCCATGCTTCATTACCACCTTCATTTTGGCATCATGCATTACAAATGACTACTTACCTTCTTAACATACTCCCTAGCAAAGGATTAGCATACCAATCTCCCCTAAAAATTCTTTATCATAAAGATCATTCGTATTCTCATCTTAGAGTGTTTGGGTGTTTATGCTATCCTCTTTTTCATCCACTACAATTAACAAACTTCAAGGCCGTTCTATCGCTTGTGTTTTTGAGTTATTCGTCTAATCATCGTGGTTACAAATGTTTTGATTTATCCTCTAATAAAATCATAATTAATTGCCATGTCTTTTTTTATGAAACCCAATTTCCATTTGTTAAATTGTGTAATTCCGTATCTAATTCTTATAATTTTTTGGATGATGGACTCTCACCGTATGTGGTCCACCATTTGGTCCGGTCTGCACCTCGGGATCTGGACCAGCAGAACCGTGACCAAATTCAGCCAGCAGGCCCACTGTCTGCTGGCCCAACTTCCACCCGTCACCCAATTCTGCCAGCATGCAGTGGGCGTGCTGGCCCAATTTCCATCTCGCAGTCCTCTCGGCCAGCAGGCCCACTGCTTGTTAGCCCAACCCGTGATCCACCTCTCGGTCCAGTCAGTTTCCACGTCCATACACTGACCCAGGTCCGGCCCACTTTTAGTCCGAGTCAAGGGCCCGTTACTCGTAGCCAACCGGGTATTTTAAAACCAAAATGACATTTTAATGTCAATTCTAATGTCACTAAATCACCCCTGCCACGTAGCCCAGTGTCTGCCCTTCATGACTCGAATTGGAAAATGGTCATGGATGATGAATATAATGCTCTTATTGAAAATAAGACGTGGGAGTTGGTGCCCCGTCTGCCTGGTGTTAATGTGATTCATTCTATGTGGATTTTTACTCATAAGGAAAAATCTGAAGGTTATTTTGAGAGACATAAGACCCGACTTGTAGGTGATGACAAAACTTAGCAGGTTGGTGTGGATTGTGGAGAGACATTTAGTCCGGTGGTCAAACCGGCAACTATTCGCACTGTTCTCAGTCTGGCTCTCTCCAAAGCTTGGCCTGTTCATCAGCTGGACGTGAAAATGTGTTCTAACATGGTGATCTCAAGAAAACAGTATACATGCATCAGCCCTTGGGTTTCAGGGAACCCGATCATCCTAACCATGTCTGTTTGCTGAAGAAGTCCTTGTATGGGCTGAAATAGGCACCTCGGGCCTGGTACAAAAGGTTTCCAGATTATGTGTCTACTATTGGGTTTTCTCACAGCAGGTCTGATCATTCTCTGTTCATCTATAGTTGTGGTACTTCTTTGGCAAACATTCTGTTATATGTGGATGATATTACATTTATTGCCTCTTCTGATAAACTGCGCAAGTCTATCATGTCTCTTCTCAACTCCGAATTTGCTATGAAAGACTTGGGGCCTTTGAGTTATTTTTTGGGTATAGCTGTAACTCGTCATGCAGGTGGTCTATTTTTATCCCAGAGGAAGTATGCAGCTGAGATTATTGAACAGGCTAACATGTCATCCTGTAAGTCCTCTCCTACTCCGATTGACACCAAATCGAAGCTGAGTGCTAATTCTAGCACACCTTACGAGGATCCCTCTCACTCTCTTAGTCTTGCAGGGGCTCTTCAGTATCTTACCTTCACGAGAACCGATATTACTTATGCAATGCAGCATGTGTGTTTATTTATGCATGATCTGAGGGACGAACACATGCACCGCTCTCAAACGCATTGTGCGTTACATTCAGGGCACTCTTGATTATGGTTTGCACTTATTCCATCCTCCGTAACTACTCTCGTGTCTTATACAGATGCTGATTGGGGTGGTAGCCAATATGGTGTCTGAGCCCTGTTGCTGCGTAACCTCCTATTAGAGCTTCACTTTCCTATTCAGAAAACTACCTTGGTCTACTGCGATAGTGTTAGTGCGGTCATCTCTCTGGAAATCCGGTCTAACATCAACGCACTAAACATATCGAGATGGATATTCACTTTGTTCGCGTAAAGGTAGCTCGTTGACAAGTACGTGTCTTGTATGTCCTTTCACGGTACCAAATTGCTGACATCTTTATAAGGGTCTTCCCTTAGTTCTGTTTTTAGGGACAGCCTCAACATACGACAATCGTCCGCTATGACTGCGGGGGTGTGAAAAAATATACGTGTATACTGTGTATATTCTTAGTAGAATTCTTGTACATATGTAATTATTGTAGTAGTCTTGTATTATGAAAATGTAGTAGTCTTGTATTAGGAAAATGTAGATTTAATTACCATAATTAAATATTGTATATCATGTATATAAACCCTTTACATTAATGAAAATAATCAGGGGATTATTCTCTTTCAATTAGTGACTATGTAGATAACAAATCGCTCAGCTTAATTCAATGTTTGAACATATTTTCAAGATGCATTAATGTTAGAAGAAATAATTAGAGGGGAAAGTACCGCAAAGAAGCTGGTCTCAAACATTAAATAGAAGAACAAAGCGGTCATCAAGGCAAGGTAACTCCCTATCACAATTCCTGTTGCAAAGATCTCACTGAGCTTCCAAGTATCAGGAAGTGGGGATGGCTTGACCCTGTCCTTCGATATAGTCATAATTGTGCCTGCAAACAATTTAGATGGTTCAATAAATAAACGAAAATAGAGGAAGAAAATATAATACCATCAATCTTGCAAAGTTATGAAATGGAAGAGACTAGTGAGCTCTCACCATCATTCAGAATAGCAATGACAAGGACCATAAAAGGAGGAAAATTGAATTTCCAAAATGCAGTCAGCAACATGAATCCCAACTGTTTGTTCATCACAAACATGAGTTAGAGTTTGCAAAAGAGGGAGGAAAATGTTCTTTTTAATCGAGCATATAGTTCAGGTACCAAAATATAATGACTAAGGGTAACTTACCACAATACGGATTGTGATGGACACTGCATATATCTGGACAATAGAAAGCTTAAGCATTATTACTATGTCAAGATATACTTAAAGTACTAGTTTATGAAGGGAATTTTATTTACTGTGTAATTTTTCATTCTCTAGAAAATGGCACGGCTTGTCAAAACAGCATGGATAATAACACTTAGTCCCGGCTCCGTCAGAACTATATCCGAAGCGCCTCGAGCTGCATCTGTCGCATCTGCCACACCAATTCCTATGTCTGCTTTCTTCAGTGCAGGTGCATCATTGACTCCATCACCAGTCATACCACAAATGTGTCCCCTGCTTTGTAAGATTCTCACAATTTCGTACTTGTGCTCTGCAAGTAATAATATATTTAGGTTATCATGCAAAAGAAAGATATTAAAGCCTCTATTTTGCATCTAATTTTATTACCAGGAAAGACACCGGCAAATCCATCAGCGCTTTCAATGAGTTCTTCAATTGGAAGAATTGCAGCTGAGGCATCCTTTTGTTCTCCAAGCAAAAACGATGACGGATACATGTTTGTGCCCATTCCAAGACGTCTCCCAGTTTCTTTACCAATAGCTAACTGGTCACCTGGTAAGAATACCACAATTATAGGATTTGGTCAAAGTGCTAATAGTGAGAAAAGGAAACATGGTAAAAGGACTATCTGTTGAGCAAACCTGTAATCATCTTAACACTAATTCCAAGTTCGAGAGCTCTTCTGATTGTTTCAGCACTGTCATGACGTGGTGGATCAAAGAGAGGGAGAAGACCAACAAATTCCCAAAGGCCACCAGGACTGTCCTTTGTACCTTCTGGTACTTCCTATACCAAAAACAAACACATAACAGTCATCATTTTGAGAGCAACAACTTCACTGAAATAGACCAAGTCAAGGGCCTAATTAATTACCTGGCGAGCGACTGCAAGGGATCGAAGACCTCGCTCAGCAAACTTATCTATCACTGAATGCACTCTATTTTGAATGTCTGATTTGTTCCATGCCAGGTTCAAAATCTAAAAGTCCAAAAAACATATCAGAAGAGTTAAATTTAGTCACTTCTCATAGTCCTATCTATTTAAAGCATATAGTGTCTACCTGCTCTGGAGCACCTTTGCTGACTCTGTGCATTTTACCAGCGCTGTCTAGGTAGGTAAGAGCTGTTCTCTTATCAGTTGGATTGAATGGAAGGAAATGAACCTCTGTGATACCAGCTCGTGCCTTACATCAAATCAATTAAATCGAACAATATTAGTCCATTTCACAATAACAAAATGATAAAAGAGTTATATGGAATTTTAGTGGAAGCATGTACCTCCTTAGGGTCAGCAAGCATGGATACTATTGCAGTATCAATAGCATCTTGGTTCTCCAACCTTGAAGCTCTTGCAGCCATCAAAACCACCATATCCTTTTCAACATCTTTGGCAAAAACCTATAAGAATTGATTGAATTCAATAACTTTTGGTTCACAAAATGCACTCCTCATATAGTTTGATAAAAGACTGCTGGTTGCTCAGGACAAATGCAAAAGATGAACAATTTACTCATCCCCTTAAGGTTTCATCTATCATTAGTCTGCATAATTAGTTCTGAATCATGAAGTGCCTGCTTGAGCCACTTATTGACCATATAAATCTAAGAACTTTCTTATGCCATGAGGTGAAGGATGCAATAACTACTTTTGACATTTTGATTGCTCAATGCAACACAAATAAAAAAAAGCACCAGATAAGTACTGATCAAATTAAAAGTTTTGCACTATATTAGTACTATAGAATTTCAGATACTTGTGTTCCAGAATCGAAGTTGCAAAAGTCGAGACCATTCTGATTTAATTTTTTTTTTTGAGAAAGCATTCTGATTTAATTATTATCGTCATAAAACCATATTTATGCTCTGATCTGATAAGGACCATCATCCTATCAGTTTAGTTTGTTGGCATACAGATGATAAAAGCTCTTAAAAGTGGGTTTAAGGATCACCTCAACCAGATTTTTGTCCACTGATAGTTTGTTCAGAGTTAGAGTGCCAGTTTTATCACTGCACAAGACATCCATCCCAGCCATCTCCTCTATAGCTGTCATTCTTTTTGTGATAGCTCCCTGCAATTAAGGGTGTTATAAGTTACTTGCCAGTTATTAAAATCTTCAGATAAAGCAATAGATGACATAAGTAAAGTAACGATGTCAAAAGAGTTTAAACTTTCTACATATGTACTCTAGAAAGAGTTAAACAAGAGTTTAAACTTTCTACATATATACTAAATTGATATATTGAATTGCGGACTCAACACACCTGCTGAGATAGTCGATGAGAACCGATGGCCATAGTTACGGAGAGAACTGTTGGCATGGCAATCGGGATTCCACCAATGAGCAGAACAAGAAGGCTGTCAACAGCTTCACGAGGAGGTCGATGTTGTCCCCCAAATATTACAATGAGCTCAATGATCATACCAGTTGCAATTGAGCAAATGCAAAAGTTACCAATTGAGGTTAATACCTGAACAAATTGAAATCCCGGATGTTATGACCTTTAGGTCCCAGTATAAGCATAGAAGGAATTATGAGTAATAATTTGTGCTTTTCACTGGGTATGTTGTAATTTGTGCTTTTCACCTTCTGAAAATGTCCAACATGTGTAGTATTTTCCACGAGATGAGCAGCCTTTCCAAAGAAAGTGTGAACTCCGGTAGCAATAACAACAGCTTCTATTTCACCTTGTTTACATGTTGACCCAGAGTATACACCATCACCGGGATTTTGGTAACCGGAAGTGACTCTCCTGTAAGAGCAGACTGCAGGGAAATACGCTTAATGAAAAACCAGAATATTGAGTTTGCTCTTGCATCAAATTGCTTGAATAGCCGTTGTTTTACTTCTTATAACCCCAAAGCTAAACAAGTTTAGTTGCTTTTTAGTGGAAGAGTAGCTATTCTCTTTATATTATGCAACATTTCGTTATAGAATGTCAATTAGCTGAATTTCTTTTTTACAGTTTCCAATCGTTTGCTTCTCATTTTCAGTTCATGAATATAGATAACAACCCGACTTAGGACATTCAAACTGTTAAACATAAACAAAATTTTAAGGTTCTCTTCTGATTATGTGTTCGGGCCAAGTTGCTTGTGATATAGACCAATGATTCAACTAATACCTGATCAATTTTCAAAGGGTCACCATTAAGTAGACGTGCATCAGCTGGAATTATATCCCCGAGCTTTATGCTAATGATGTCGCCAGGAACCAACACGGCTGCATCCTCTTCACTCCATTTACCATCCCGTAAAACCTGATACATATGATTAATTTTTCATCTATTTCAACCTTAATAATTACAAGAAGAGGTCATGGTATTTCCAGCTAGTTATCCGACCTTGGCTTTTGGAGCTAACCGAGCCATAAGAGCTGCAGCTGCATTTCCAGCGTTATTCTCTTCTATGAAACTAATTGTTGAGTTTATGATAAGTAATGCAACAATGCCAACAAAGTCTTGGTAATCAATTCCCTTGTTCTGTAACAAAAATTTATACAACAGAAATCAGTTTCCAAATTCTTGTATGCTCTTGAAGACATTAAATGCGAATTTGTAGCTAACGCAAAGTAATCTACCTTTCCATGTGGAAGAAAAAGAGCCATGATTGCTGCTGCTTCCATAACCCATGAAAGAGGATTCCACATAAATCCCAAGAACTTCAGTATTTTGCTCTCCTGTCAAATGCAGTGAAAACACATATTTAAATATACAAATTAGAAGATTTTCTTGAAGACAAGTAGAAGCTGTGTTAAAAATGAGAGACCTTTTTCTCTTCGAGTTTGTTATGACCAAACACATTTAGACGTTTCTCAACCTCAGCAGAGTTGAGTCCCTCTTCTGTACATTTCAGATTCTCGAAAACCTCCTTAATAGGAATATTTTCCTGTCAGGTGAATAAAAGATTAAGGTTAGAACATTCTCATTCGTATTTCATATGATGAGCAACAGAATTTTCATCAGGACTAGTTATTTTATCGGGAAGTAGACATAATATTGGTCTACCTCATTTTTTTTTGAAGATTTACTTGCCACACGGTCCACATATCACTAGATTTGGTACAATTCATTGCTTTGTATTACTTAAAACTAAATTTTACCAGATCAACAGTCTCATTGTTGATAGCCTCGAGAGTAGTGGTTGTCTTTTCTGTGGCCATGGTAGCTCACCTGTTTGGCCTCCAGCCAACAATTGGTAAAAGATCTACATTCGAAAAATGTTCCATTGAATCACTTTTCACAGGACACTTGCAAGAGGTTGAGGAATATGAATGGTAAACAAGACAATACCGACTCACACTATTCAGTGTAATTTTACACGTTGTAACAGGTCATTTACATGTTTTTGTAGATTATCAATCTATGCTTGCTATAAAAAGTTATCTGTAATTACTTTTAAATGATCTGACAATGTAAAACTTTTTCCACAATGGAAATAGCATCTTATTCCATCAGGAGAACTCAAAAGAAGATTAGCATAAGGAGAAGGTATCCTTCATTCTTCAACCAAATTCTTTTTAAAGGTTTATTTTATCTGAGTTTAGCTAAATGACTATTTACAAATGATAATTTTTAGTAAAATCATCGTTTTGATCTTGAGGGAATACCTTAAAGTAACACAATTTCTGTAGCTCAAAATTCTAAATGCATCAAATTCTAGCACATTTAAATGAAAATGCAACAATAATAACAACAAACACAGTGTAATTCCACAAGTGGGGGTCTTGAGAGGGTAGAGTGTACGCATACCTTACCCCTGCCTTGAGACGTAGAGAGCTTGTTTCCGATAGACCCTCAGCTCAGGATATTTTGATGAAAATGCATTCATAATAAATAGTGCCAAGACTCCATATTTTTACCAATATAAGAAAACTCACAATGGATTAAAAGACATGAGTACTTAAAATAGCACTCCCTCCGTTCCACAATAAGTAGTGCTTTTAGCTTATGCACACCCCTTAAGAAATTGGTCACTCCTAAAAAATTATAAGTGTTATACTAACTTGCTCCTAATTAATGCCTAGAAAAAGAAAAGCTACTTAATGATTTTTTATTATGTTAATAAGGGTAATTTTGGAACAATAAAGTCAATTTCTTCTTGAAATCCTAAAGTACCACTTATTTTGAAATAAAATAAAAGGCCTAAAATACCAATTATTATAGAAGGGAGGGAGCATCATGTGGTAGCAAACTCCTTACACATTCTTGAAAGAGTTTTAACTTATATGCATTGACGTTGTTACGAGATAATTACAATTAAATTTCTCTAATAAACATTAATTGGTAACCTGATAAAATTGATCATACTAACATTCAAACTACATTAAATAGTTTAAAAGATGTCTACGTTGTCAGTGTAGGTAACTTAAATCTTTCTTGAAACACAAACGTTACTTAATTAATATTGAAACAGGGGATTTCGATTGCATGAAAAAAAAAATTGCTTACTCTGGTGACTTCAGAGGGTGTGGAGAAGAGAGTAGGAGGAGGAATGAAGTATGAATTTCCATGGAATAAATAAGCATACATTGCATTGTTTGTATCTTCAAAAGACATAGGGATTTTCTCAATGGCAACACATAATGAGTTAACGGTACTAAGCTTCTGAAGCTCCGTCAACAAGGCGTCAATGGCTGTCTTCTTTCAGTTTTTTTCCTGTGTTACAGTTGTCGCTATTACCATAAAAGGAAAGGGACAAAGAAAATAAGAAAGGTTGGTTGGTAACTGCAAAATGGTTTTGGGACTATTAGTACAACTTAAAGTATGATAATAAAATCAAACGTTATTGAGTTTGGTCCCAGCCCTTTTGTTATTCAGGTCCTACACTACAACAATCTATTTATAGATATTTACCAATTTTTAAAAAAAATATAGAAGACTTAGAGCAAAAGTTATTGAGTTTTGGTGAACTACACATCATATGCTAGATTCGCCTTAATCCTTCTTTTGCTTCGGGCTAATAAAAATTAACTCATAAGATAAGAAATGTTTAAAACCATATAAAGGCATAACATCAATTCCATTATCATATAGTATGGGATACTTATAACACCTTCTTCGTGTCTAGAGTTGAACATTTAGGGCTTATTTGGTATAACAGATATTTAATCTTGAGATTATATTTGAGACGAATTTATTCCATATTTGATTGGAATAAAATCACGGTATAATTAATTCCGGAATTAGTTACCCCAATATTGCAGTGTTTTTCTTATTCATGTGAAGAATAAAATAATTAATTCCGAAATAACTTATTCCTAACCAAACAACCCCCTAAAGTGTAGATAACATAATAGGGCACATAGTATTAGCACGTGTATAGGTTACATATTTACCATATTGTGTATTGTATAATTATGGTAGGATTGAGATCCTTATTATAGAAGATTCAACATTGTACACCTATATATATATATATATATATATATATATATATATATATAATATATATATATATATATATATATATATATATATATATATTAATGAGAAAGGCTCCCCAAATGAGATTAATATAATTCTACATGGTATCAGAAGCCAAAACTTAAACCCTAATTATTTTCTTTCCCTTCAGTTTCTGCGGCCTTACCTCGGTTTCCCCGACCGGCGGTTGCACTGTGTCAGAATTTCTTTCTTTGCTTTCTGTTCATTACCTAAGAAGGAGCACAATCCATCGTCTTTTTTTTTCTTTACTCGAACAACAAGAAAAGTGCTTGTTCCACAACACCTATTGACAACTTCCACTGCTCCTATTGCCTCTCTTTACCCGAGAAACAGTAAGCTTTGATTGCTTTTTCTCTGCTTTGCCGGCTTCCACAACACTTTTTTCTGATTGGCTGTCTCTTTACTTGATTGCTTTTCCTCTTCCTTTTTCGAGAAACAAAAGCCACATAACTTTTCTGCTTTTTGCTATCTTTTTGTCCTTTACCTGACAATAATTAAAATTTTGTCCTTTACCCGAAAACAAATCAATGGCTTCCTTGACCCGTCAACGGCCCGATAATGCGTGGTATATGGATACGGGCATCATGTCTCATCTCACCAACAATTCAAGTAATCTTTCTCATCTGCGCCAGTTACCAACTCCACAATCTATTATGGTCGATAGTGGTCATCGCATTCCAATTCAAGAATTTGGTCACACCCTAACCCCACCATTGCATCCCTACTTCTCCCTAAATAACGTCCTCTATGCCCCACACATTATCAAGAACCTAATCTCCGTTAAAAAATTTGCCACAGATAATTCCGTGTCAATTAATTTTGACCCGTTTGGGTTTTCTGTAACAGACCTATGTACCAAAAAACTCCTAACGAGATGCAATAGTGAAAGGGACCTCTATCCGTTCCTATCCACGTCCGCTGCCAGTGTCACCCCTCCCACATCTCTAACTGCCCAAGTCACTCCCCCCACAGCCTTAGCAACAATCTCTCAGTCTACTTGACACAATAGACTTGGACATCCCGGAGCCCCTGTTTTTAATTTTCTTCGGACCAATAATTTAATTCGTTGTTCTAGTGGGAAACCGACCCAACAATGTTTGTCTTGCCCTTTAGGCAAACATGTTCATCTTCCTTTTCGGTCTTCTTTAAGTGTTATGTTCTATCCGTTTGATATTGGTCATGCAGATTTATAGACATCTCGTGTTTTTAGTTCGCTGGGTCATAAATTTTATCTCGTGTTGTTAGACGACTTTTCGCACTTTATATGGATTTACCCTCTAAAGTTCAAATCTGAAGTCTATACCAAGTTTCTTGAGTTTCATAACTTTATCAAAACACAATTTGAAAAATCCATAAAATTATTCCAATGTGATAACGGTCGTGAGTTTAATAATTTCGCGTTCCATAATTTTTGCACCATTAATGGCATGGTCTTCCGTTTCTCCTGTCCCCACACCTCACCCTAAAACGGAAAAGCCGGACGAATCATCCGTACTATCAATAACATGGTTCGTACCTTTCTTTTCCATGCCTCCCCCCCCCCCATCGTTCTGGGTCTATGGGTCTATGTAGTCAAAATGGTAGAATATATCGTTAATATTTTACCTACCAGTACTCTTCACAACAAAACCCCCACCAAAATTCTCTACCATCGGATCCCCTCATATGACCACCTTAGAATTTTCGGTTGTCTGTGCTATCCGAACCTTGCCTCCACTACCCCTCATAAATTAGCACCTCGTACCACCCCATGTGTCTTTGTAGGTATACCTTCTAATCATAGGGGCTATCTGTGTTATAACTTGTCCACTCGTAAAATTCACGTCTCTCGCTATGTCACGTTTGACGAGACCACATTCCTATTTTTGAACATTCAAAAATTCTAAAAATCGGACTATACCTTCCTTGACGAGTTCGACATCTCCCCCGTCATCCTCGGACAACTGTGCCAATCAGCCACCACCAAATCAAATTCATCACCCACTGCCACATCATCGCCGATTGCCACCACTGTCGGCAATCGACCCCCATCATTGTACCGTCACCCACTGCCACCATCACAGTGTCACTTCCGATATATCTGTCATCCACTGCCGCAGCCACCGGCAGCATCCTTACGTCTCTGCCACCCTCCTGTTATCCGTCACCACAAACTCTGATTGCCACCACCACCGGCGTGCAGCCTAGTAGCTCGGTATCACCACCGGTTATCATCCTCACCAGTGTGTCACCTCCACTAACTCAACCCAACCCCTCTACCCATCCAGCCACCGGTAACCCACTTCATCCCACAATACTCCCACCACCAACCCACCCTACCAGTCTCGGTCTACCCAGATCGGTGACAATACCCAACCCATCATCACACCCAGAAATCAGCCACCCCACCTCTGTACCCAACCCACAGACTATTCCGACCCATTACCTGAACCCTGATCCACCCCGACATAGTGACCCAGTCCCGACACCCAGCAAACATACCCAGCCAACCTCCTCACACCCAATGGAAATTCGTGCCCAACACGAGATTTTCAAACCCAAAGTCCAGTTTAACTTGTCCGCACAAACTATTTCCCCTATTCCCAAAAACTCAAAATTGGTCAAACTAGACCCGAATTGGAATGCGGCCATGTGTGAGGAATTTAAGGCTTTAACGAAATAACATATTTGGGATTTGGTTCCTAGATCGGAGGGGGTGAATGTGATCCGATGCACATGGCTTTTTCTTCACAAATACAGAGATAGTAGTGATCTAGAGAGGTATAAGGCAAGACTTGTGGCTAATGGCACCAATCAGCAGAAGGGTATAGATTGTGGTGAGACATTCAGTCCGGTTGTTAAACCGGCCACCATTCGCACAATTCTGAGTATTGCTATGGGTATGCACTAGCCTATTCATCAGCTTGATGTGAAAAATGCGTTTCTACATGGGGATTTGAAAGAAACAGTTTATATGGATCAACCACCTCGTTTTGTCCATCCAGCCACCCCTCGGTATGTATGTCATCTCAGTAAATCACTTTATGGCTTGAAACAGACACCTCAAGCGTGGTATGATCGCTTTACACAATATATTTTGCAGATTGGGTTTGTATGCAGCAAGTGTGATAATTCTCTATTTATTTTTCATAGAGGTAATATCATTGCCTATTTTTTATTGTATGTGGATGATATTGTGCTCACTGCCTCTTGAGTTGTTGAAAAATGAGATCATTGCACTGCTAAAAACAGGATTTTCTATGACTGACTTGGGGAAGTTGAGCTATTTTTTGGGGATTTCAGTGAATAGATCTGCACACTATGTTTCTTTGTCAACGTAAGTATGCAGAGGAGATTGTGTACAGGGCTAAATGGCAAATTGCAAGATCATGTCTATTCCAGTTGACTCCAAATCAAAGCTTAGTGCTTTGGATGGTGATCCAGTGTCAGATCCCACCCTCTACCGGAGTCTTGTAGGTGCCTTACAGTACCTGACTTTTACTAGACATGATATTGCTTATGCTGTTCGGTAGGTATGCTTATTTATGCATGCCCCCAGGGAGCCTCATTTTACTGTCCTTAAACGTATCATTCGATACGTTAAAGGCACACTTGATTATGGATTACATCTCTACCCCTCAGCACTGACCAAATTGTTGTCATATACGGATGCTTATTGGGCAGGCAGTCCAGAAACACGACGATCCACCTCAGGCTATTGTGTGTTCTTGAAGGATAATCTCGTATCTTGGTCTGCCAAGAGACAAGCCATATTATCCCGTTCGAGTGCAGAAGCAGAGTACAGAGGTGTTGATAACGTTGTTGCTGAGATCTGTTGTCTCCGAAACCTTCTTTTGGAGCTTCAGTGTCCATTGCGTAAAACTTCTTTGATTTATTGTGATAACATATCCGCCATCTATCTATCTCATAATCCGGTTCAACATCAGCGAACTAAGTATATTGAGATGGACATCCACTTTGTTCGTGAGAAGGTTGCTCTCGGTCATGTCAGAGTATTACATGTGCCTTCCTCTTATCGGTACGCGGATATATTTACAAAAGGCCTTCGTAGACAGCTATTCCTCGACTTCAGATCCAGTCTTAGCATCCGGCTCCTTCCGCTCCGACTGAGGGGGTGTATTAGCACGTGTATAGGTTACATATTTACCATATTGTGTATTGTATAATTATGGTAGGATTGAGATCCTTATTATAGAAAGATTCAACATTGTACACCTATATATATTTATATTAATGAGAAAGACTCCCCAAGGGAGATTAATACAATTCTACACATAGTGTGACTTTGATTATCATAAATCATCTATAAAAAAATAGTACATCCTAATTGAATCCCAAATTTTAGCTCATGAGATAAGTAGTGAGAAACTAAGTGGAGTGATACAGTGAAGGAGGTTTAACTAAATTTCCTTCATAAAAAAAATATGTTCTGTAGCAAAAAAATGAATTCTTTTAATTACATATAAATAGTTGAATTCCTTGACATGAGGAAAAAGTTATATTATGATGGTAAAAAGCTTTCAAAGTTTCTTTAGGTTACATTTCAAATCTATACTGTGATATTTTAGTATTTTCTAAATTCTATTGTATAAATTTCTGGTTTCGCACTGGAGGTAAGAATTGCATACCAATTGCTACATGATGAGCCAACATTACATTTCTTCAACTAAAGTTTTATAATTTAATAACTAACGTATCAAAGACTAGATATCTAAAGCGTAAACGTAATATAGAGACAGAAAATATAAATGAATCTTTTGTGATACATATATATATATATATATATATATAGTTTGAATATTTTGTATGAATTCTTCAAAATATACACATTCAAACTCAGTAAAAATATACACATACTTGTAGTTGATTACAGTCTTTTGTGTCCAATACATATTCATGAATCAATGAATCATAATTTGCTAGGTGGACATATTCTAACATTCTTGGGGTCCTTTTTATTTAATTATTCATCTTTTTCGAGAAAGATATTTCATTGGTGCCTAAGTGATATAGAACATTGTACTTGCAATCAATTATATTCTATCTAGTAAGATCACGATCTTAAAGAGTATGCCACTAAATGATGGTCCAAAACGTAGTGAACTGTACACAGTTGTACGTTCCTGTGATATACAATATTTTAATTATTGTACCTATAATACATGTATTAATTTAATACAAATGAAATAAACACTTTCATAACACAAGCCTCGAATTCTAATTTAAATATGGGGAGAATTTCTAGGGAATAAAATCAGGAGAAAAAGACACATAAAATGGTAACAAGAAATCCTTAAACGGATCCAATGATGGATACTTTTAAAATATGATTGGCAAAACGAGATAAAAAATAGTGCTTGAGAGCTTCTGTTTTATCTGTTACATTTATTTTCACCGATCCATGTTCAGCAGTACTATACAAAGACATAAAATGTGCTAGCCAGGAAATTGCAGATTTGCTGTTAATTAAACATCGTGAAAAGTTGGTTAGATGAAACATCGTGAAAAGAAAAGATAAACATTTCCAAAGGTTGTTCATATGTAGCTATCCTGATACTATGCTTAATCCAATATGCCCCCACTTCGCCCAAAGATAAGACTTAGGCTATGATCTAACTTTGGACTGGCCCAAAGTCATGATCTTAATCAAGAAATTACAATATTCAATTATCTTTGAAATTTGTAATTTTAAAGTACTTTTGATCCCGTTTGAGTAATAGGTAAATCTTCAAGGTTAAAAATTATTAGAATTTATTACACTTGATATTTGTTCATGCGGCAAGTGGGCTCAAAAGTTCAAAGTCATCCATTTTTATGTCGGTAATTCTTTTAAAATTTGGCATAAAATTTTCGTAAAGATTTTACGGAGTATTTTATTTGGATACCAATCTTCAATTTTTACCTATTTTAAAGAAAAAATTTACACGTCGAGTCACCTCGAAACAACTTTAGACATGAGAGATATAAAATTACTTTAAAAAATAATTACACATCAATCCACTTTAAATTAATTTTAGATATGTAATGTCTCAAGTTAAAACCTAACCTTAGATAATGCATATCTAAAATTATTTCAAAGTGAATGAACTTATAAATCTTTACACACCCAAATATGGGTTAAATGGTATAGAGGAAGTAATTTTAAAAATAAAATAGCTTGCTTGCTATGATAGAGAAAGGTTGAAAAAGGTAGTAGAAATATAAATTAACCTTTAAAAAGGGAAAGAAAAAAAGAGAGACTCTAGCCGTTAGTCAATAGTAGATAATTAATGCAAGTCTTGCTCAACCCATACCCAAAAACCAGAATTGTCTAAGTCAAACGACAGATATATGTTCAAAGTCAACAAGATATAGTCCTCAAATACAATAGAGTTAAAAATTTAAGGAAAAATCTTGACCCCACAACAATCAAATAATACATGCATGGAGACCTAGTTGTCATTTATTCAACGTAAACAGCAGAGCACAAAAATAGTCAAGAGATAATAACATGCAGATGGTAACATAAGCACGTAGATAGGAAATTGATGAACATGCATGTCTTTAACTTTCATTCAATGAAGACATCTGTTTTTTTTTTCTTGGTGTTAACGTAACAAGTACTAAAACAATTTCAGAGGTTCTCCTCACGATTTATTTGCGGAAATAAATAACTGTTTTAATTATGTGATATGTTCTTTTAGTTTGTTTAAAAATAAAAATATGTTTTAATAGTTTAACTTCACACTTCTCTACCCCTAAATATTATACTAACATGCATGTTTAATGATATAAGTTTCAAAAATTTACAGTCACTTAAATATTTTATTACATACTCCTTCCGATTGTATTTTATTTGATCCTTATATAAGAATAGATTTTTCATTTTAATTGTTCGTTTGGGCGAATTAAAAAGATCTATTATTTTCTTTTAATATTACTTTTATTATTAAATAATTATATAAAGTAATAGCAGTTGAATTTAGATTTTCAAAATATACATAATTCATAAGGTTAAAGCAAAACAAATTTCTAATAAATAGTTTTTTAATAGAAGTGTCAAGTTAACAAGTGGCCAAGTAAAATGGAGTAAAATTTTTAAAATATAAGTTTTAAAGGTCTGCTGTTCTTTCTTAAATTCCTACCACTTTAAAGTGTATCAGGTGAATTAGAATGATGGAAATTTCAAAATTCTTCAGTTTTTTTATTAGGGTTTTGACAAATTTCCTCAAGTAATTATTGACGTACACGTTGTTATTTCTTCTCTGTTGATCAGTACTTCTCGAAGATTTTACTTTTGCTTCACTTCTAGAATCAATCGCTTGCACTTGGACGAAAAGTGGCAAATGATTTTCCAGTTCTTTTTGGAGTTTGTTCCCTCGTTTGCAAGTGTTTAATTAATGCCAACTTAGTAGTATTTGATAAGACATAGAATTTCAATACTTCAAAACGACCAAGAAATGTGCCATTTACGTGCAGATTTGGAGGTCTGTTGGAATACTATTTCTTTTTAAGTTTACCAGGTACAATCTCTTCGGCTAAAAATAGAAAGATAGAAAAAAAATGCATTAAAGAAGACTCGCATTAAAAGGTGAAATTAGATGTGTCGCCAGGTGAATAAGCGCGAATATTATGTGAATTTGAATTATGTCTTATAAATTTTTCTATCATTTTTTTTAGATTCCCTTAAAATATTAGATGCACTTCAACTTCTAAAGCTACCAGCCTAGAAGCTTGTCCATCCTACTTAATCCGACCTCATCAGCCGGTCTTTCATCGAGGACATCACATAAACTTATCAGAGATGTTAATAATATATATTAAAAGAAATCCTGCTGTATTTTTAATTTTCAAAGAAAGAAAAATCCAGCCTAAACTAATATTTTTTATCGAATAGCTAGAATACAGTTGGATTTTTTTGGTACATAGGAAGCAGTTCCCCTTCAATGAATCTTACGTAGTACAAATTCAAATTAGTGAGGGTTTGAATACCGAACACCAATGAAAAAATTGAAAAAATAATATAAAATATGTTTACAAATACGTTTTAATAGGTTATTTCAGGCAGCAAATAAACGATAATGGGGAAAACAACCAACTGCAAATAACGTTTAACCTTAAATAACTATGATAAATAAATGTTTCCTTAATCAGTACCGTTTACACCAAAGGTATAATCAAAGGTTACAATAGAGTAGTAAATATTTCTTCATCTTTAATCAAAATTCTCGAGTTTGAATCTTAACAATATTGTATAAAACTAGAGTTAATTACTAATACTTGATTCAAGAACTTATATGCCTTGGTTGCCCAACTTAACAAAGCCTAACAAATTTTAAAGCAAGCATATGGCTGTACAATTGAAACATTCTCAATACGTATTGAGCCAGTAGTATGAAATATTAGTTTGAACAGGGTACTTTCTTATATACACCCAAGTTCAATTTATTTGTTTCATATACATAGAAATATAAACTAATTTGAGTTTTAGAATCAACTGATAATTCATAATGATCATTCGGACTCTGGATCTCCATCAACAACGCTGAACTTTGATTTAAATTCAATCGGAGTGGGCATGATCTTGCAGTTCGGCATTTTAGCCCTGTACACAATCTCATTTGCATACTTACGCTGACACAAAAACATATTCCAAGAAGTAACTCAACTTCCCCAAGTCAGTCATAGCAAATTCAGTTTTAAGTAGTGCAATGATCTCATTTTTCAACACATCAGATGAGGCAGTAAGAACAATATCATCCACATATAACAACAAATACGCAATGTTACCACCTCGATGAAAAATAAAGAGAGAATTATCACATATGTTGCATACAAATCCAATATGCATAATGTAATTAGCAAAGCGTTCATACCACGCTCTGGGGCATGTTTTAAACCATACAGTGACTTACGAAGGCTTCATACATAATGAGGAGCCTCCGGATGGACAAAGTCTGGCGGCTGGTGCATGTAAACAGTTTTTTTCAAGTCCTCATGTAAAAATGCATTCTTCACATCAAGCTGATGAATCGACCAATGCTTACTCATAGCAATGCTCAGAATTGTGCAAATGGTAGCCAGTTTAACAACCGCACTGAATGTCTCACCACAATCATTACCCTTTTGCTGATTAGTACCATTAGCCACAAGTCTCGCCTTATATCGCTCTAAGTCACCGCTGTCTCTGAATTTATGACGAAATAGCCACATGTATCGGATCACATTCACCCCATCCGGTCTAGGAACCAAATCCAAGTGTGTTGTTTCGTTAAAGCATTAAATTCCTCACGCATGACCGCATTCCAATTAGGATCAAGTTTGACTAATTTTGGATTTTTAGGAATTGGGGGATATAGTTTGGGTGGATAGGTTAAAATGTACCTTGGGTTTGAAAATCTCATGTTGAGCGCGGGTTTCCATTTTATGTGTGGGGACATGTGCAGGTTGGGGATGGGTCGGGGTTAAGGACTGACAGTGGGGTATGTCGGTGGTGGAAGGCTGACCAGTGGGTGACGGGTAATCAGAATTGATTGTCAACGGGTTGGGTGACTCGATGGTAGTAGGTGACTCGAAAGTAGTGGGTTAGGGTTGGGTAGGGTCCAGTGACTGGTGGCTTGATGGAGGTATTATCGGGTCGGGATTTCAATTTCTGTGACGGGTGGATCGTAGGCTTGGGTTACCGGTGACGGTGGCTGTGGGGTCGTGGGATGGTGGTGACAACGTGGTGCCGGTGGCTGGTAGTTACCGGGAATTGGGTTAGATCGGAACGACAGTGACGGGGTACGATCGGATTTGGACGACGGTGATGGGTGAGGAGTCGTCGTGATGGGACTGGCGGCGACGTGGTGGCGTGTAGGTGCGACGGACATTGAGTGGCGGTGGATGTGACTGCCGGAACATTGGCGGTGGATATGACTACCGAAACATTGGGGTTGTGGCGGAGAGCATGCTGGACAAGAGGGGAGGCCTAAGACTCGTCTAGAAAGGTATAATCCGTGTTTCAGAATTTTTGGATGTTTGCAAAAGGAAGGATTGCTTCATTAAACGTGATATGGCATGACACTAGGATTTTACGAGATGACAAGTCATAACACAAATATCCCCTATGATTGGACGGGAAATCTAGGAAGACATATGGGGTGGTGTGGGGGTGCCAGTTTATGAGGGGCCATGGAGGCTAGATTCGGATATCATAGGAAACCGAAAATTCGTAGGTGGTCATAGGAGGGGATCTGATGGAATAAAATTTCGGTAGGTATCCGATTTTGTAGGGTGTGAGTAGGCAAAATATTAATAATATATTCGGCCATTTTGATAGCATAAACCCAAAATGAGGGGGGAGAGAGGCATGAAAAAGGATAGTACGAACTATGTTATTGATGGTGCGAATGATTCGTTCGACCTTACCATTTTAAGGGGAGGTGTGGAGACACGAAAATTGAAAAATCATGTGATTATTAGTGCTAAATTTTTGAAAGGCGGAATTATTGAACTCACGACCATTGTCACATTGAAACGATTTTATAGCTTTTTCAAATTGTGTTTTGATATAGACACGGAATTCAAGAAACTTAGCAAAGACTTCAGATTTAATTTAAATGGGTAAACCCAAAAAAAGTGAGAAAAATCATCTAAGAAAACTAGATAATATTTATGACCTAGTGAACTAGTAATAGGAGACGTTCATAAGTCAGCATGCACAATGTCAAACGGAGACAACGTAACACTTAAAGATGGTTGAAAAGGAAGATGAACATGTTTGTCTAAAGAGTAAGAAAAACAGTGTTGGGCAAGTTTCTAATTATTACAACGAATAAAATTATTGCTTCTAAGAAAATTAAAAACAGGAGCGCCTGAGTGTCCAAGTCTATTGTGCCAATTTGATTGAGAGATAGCAACGAGGGAGATGTGTGAGCGGGGACTAGCAACGGAAGATGATGAGAAATGATAGAGGTCTCATGTGCTATTACATCTCGTAAGAGGTGTCCCCGTACGTAGATCATTCAGGGAAAAACCAAAGGGGTCAAACTCAACAGACACATAATTGTTACGAGTAAATTTTTGAACAGATATTAAATTTTAATGATGTTGGGAGCATAGAGGACGTTATTTAGGGAGAAAGGCTGGTGAAGTGGTTGGGTGTAGGTTGTACCATAACCTTGAATCGGAATGCGATGATCATTACCAACCGTAATAAATTAAGGATACTTTAAACGAAATAACTTGGAAAGATTACCCGAGGAGCGGGTGAGATGAGATGTGGCACCAGTATCCATGTACCAATTTTCGTCGGGCTGCTGTACGATTAAAGTGTTGAAATCCTAGCCCAAATCGGTTGGGGTCAGGCCATACCCATTTGAATTCTGCTGGGCCGAGACCAGGTGAGCCTGCTGGGCCGTCGGCAGTGGCATGGGTTGGCCGGGTCTAGAGCTCATAATGCCTTGCTGGAACTGGGCCGGTGACTGCTGTAACTGGGCGTATGGCGAGGCCCAAATTGCTGGGTATATCAAGTGACTTGGGCCGGCCCACTAGCCAGATTGAGGCTAGTTGGACTGCTGGCCAGATGGGCTGGAATTCTGCCCAGTTTTGCCTCTTTTCCAGCAGCCTTAGCCGCCTCTGCCATCCGTGCCACCGTCGTGGTTGTTCTGTGATTAGTGGTTGTCAGACGGTGGTGGCTGGAAGGCGTCGGCGTTGTTCATCGCGGGATTTTCAACTGCAAACACCTTTTGATTGCGTTCATCTTGCTTAGCACGTTGGATTCTTCCAACAATAATTGTGAGCGGGCCTTGTTAAAGTTAGGTAATGGATCATCATGTTGTATCATCATGGCTAGAGTATCGTATTTACCTTTTGGTAAACCCGCAACTAGTTGGAGGACCATATTTGTATCAGAGATAGGCGTCCCGACATTGGACAATTGATCCGCAATCAGTTTCAATTGTTTACAATATTCTACCATGTTAGAAATTTTTAAGACGTGTATTATTGAATTGTTCCTCCAAGTATACGGCACGAGTGTGCTTATTATCCTGAAAAATCTCTTCCAATCGTACCCATAACTCAAGAGCCGATGCGCCAGTTTTCATTATTGTATGAAGCAGGTCCTTAGAGATGGTGCCATAAATCCACTGTTTGACTATGTAGTCAAGACGACGACATGTCGGGTCATCAACCTCGATAGGGAGAGGGAAAAAGTCGTCAATGTGATCAAGCACGTTGTAGGCACATGTATGAATACGGAAAAGTTCAACCCACGAAGAGAATTGACCATCTTCTTGATCAAGAACCACATGAATGGAGTTCTTGATATTGGTCACGGCGAAAAACGGATGGAAGGATGGGGATGACGTGGGGGGGTAGCGATGACGACGGAGGAGGTTGAGGCCACCGTGGGAGTTGTGGGAGGAGTCATTATAGTGGATTAATTTAGGTGAAGGAAGGAGAAATTATTTTCTAGTACGAAGAAAAGAAAAGAAAATTTGGTTGCCCCCGGTTGGACGAGAATCCGAGCGGCGGCCGTCCGGAAAGGAAAAGAAGAGAGGTTTTTGGTGTTTTAGGGTTTGACTTTTGATACCATATAAGAATGTATTAATCTTCATTGGATAGTCTTTCTCATTAATACAAATATATATAGTGTGTACAATGTGGAATGCTAATACAACAGAGATCATATATCTACCATAATTATACGACACTAATATTTACAAAATATATGAGAAATATTTCTAATATTCACTAATAATCATAATAGTTTTACATTATAAAATTAGAAGTATTCCTTATAGTTATAGTCTCTTCAGATTTGAATAAGCTGCGAACAGCCCAGGTGAGGAGATAACGGTGATAATGGCGGGAGGTTAAACATTTCGTTACAATTCTGTTCCCAAACGAAATTCCAACTTGACGGCGTTAACGGCCGTGACTCCTCTTCCTTAAAACACCTCTCCACTTTCTTCACTCTCTTCTCTTCCCTTACTTCCTCCGATACTCTCTGCCGCTTCACGCCGCCGTCCACGGCGGCGCTCAGGTTCTTCCCGACCTCCAACGGAAAATTCAGGATTGCTTTACTTCCACGCATCGTAAATGCGGCTTTATCGTAAGCCTTTGCCGCTTCAATTGCGGTTTCAAATGTTCCTAGCCAAACCCTAGAACCACGGCGTTTAGGATCTCGGATCTCCGCCGCATATTTTCCCCACGGCCGCTGTCGCACTCCTCTGTAATGCCTCTGCTCTTCAATTTTCCCCGTCTGTTGCTTTGCAGCCGAAACAATTGGATTCGATTGAGTCGAATTGCCGAAATCGATCCATTCGAATTTCTTCACGGGAGGTAAATCAATTTTCAGTGAAGGTTTCCGATCACTAGCACTACTTGATTTCGGCGAAGTGAGATCAATCATTACTTGATGTTTCGTTTCGAACAGAAAGCATTTGCTCCTGTTTTCCTCGTAATCGGAGCTTGAAATCGACGGCTCTGATTCGAGTTTGATGAATTTTTTTCTGTTATACACTGAATTCACCGATTCCAAGCTCGAATTTGAAATTTCGTTTCCAAATTGAAAGAAATCAGCTTCGAAATCAAAGGAATCGGAGAAAAAATCAAAAGAAAAAGAATCTGAACTAGCAGATAATTCAGAATTCGAGCTCTCCGTCACAGTATCACTACACTTACTACTACTAGTTATTTCCGCCCCAAATTTCAAAGTTTTCGGGGAGAAATCTCCGAGTAGATGATTTCTAACTTCCTCCAATGCAAAATATTCATTAAAACATTCCATTACAAAACCAAAAAATTGAGAAAAAAGAATAGACAGAGAGAAAGTGAAGGAGAATGTATTTATTGAGTTGACCTAAGATGCTAGATTAAGGTTCTGGTGCGAAAAGGCGTGTTGAGATTCAACACTCAGTATTTTTTTTAGTTTAGAAAAACAAACGGAGGATGATGAATTTTTCAATGAAGCTTTGTGAGTGTTTGATGGAGTGTGGATAGGGAAGTGGAAATATATATAAGGAAATTGTCTAAAGATAAATTTGTTGCTATATTGTTTGAAGGTTCCTTTCTGGTGCTTGAGATCTTTGAACGAAGCTTCGGTCAAATAGATGATTGACTTTAATAATTTTCAAAGGATTTGGTCTTCTTTTGTTTTTGAAGCGTTGGATCAGCTGGTTTTTCGAAGGACAACGGTGCATATTTGTGTTGAGGTATATTTAGCCACGTTGTCCTTTCAATTGTTAGTTTGTGTACCTTTGTTTAGTTTATTTCCTAGGTATTTCCAGTAATTATATTAAGAAAAGAAATTAGAAAGTGCTAAAGTCATTATTGCTGTATGCAGGTAAACACACAAAATTAATAAACGTATTACCTATGTTAGTATTTTTTTTTAGAGATTTTATAAAGTAATTAATTAATATACATATCCTCAACAGGTTACTAAAAGTTCATTCTAGCAAGAGTTCAATTAACTAACGAAAATGGGTCAAATATATCTTTGTATTACCGAAAATAATTTTAAAACACCTTCATTTGAGTATCCATTCAATTAGGGACTCATCGGTATATAATTGTCCCTCAAATTTACACCTAATTCCTTTTATAAACCTATTTATTAACCCTCAAAAATAATTTAAGTGTTGAGCCGAATTCATTGACAGTCGAACTGTTCCGGAGCCGAATTTACTCATAGCCCTCGACTACAAGAACTTCATCGGCTACTAAGACATCTTAGCCGAGTTGTTAGTTAGAGGTACGACTGAGACCTACTCAGATGCAGACGCCTCAACGACTAAGTCAAAAGGGTTTCCAGACCCCTATAAGCGGTAACAACCAGCAACAACTATAAGAAAGGGCCATTATCCGAGCAAGAGGAGTAGAGGGCGAGAAAATCGGCACCACCTCCCTCATAGTCAGCCATTGAACTTAGTGGGTTACTTGATGGCTGACATGGGGGGGGGGGGGTGGCGGCACGTTGTACAACTTCTTTTTCTTTTTGTACTATAAATAAGATCATTCTTTGTATATAACGAACACAACCAATCAATCAAACAACTCAAATTTTATCTATCTTTATCCTTTATCTTTACTGTACTCAGCTATATTCATGTTTCTTACCTCTTAGTTTACTCATACCACCGTCATAACGCTTTCTGGAGTAGTTGGGGAACCCATTGCTGGAAATTAGAGTTTCATTTCCAGTCCAAATCGCTTAAGTTAAGGAATTAATTTGTCTCCCGATTTCTTCAGCCGATAAAACGGCAGATAGTAGAATTCGGGGCTAGAACAAATTTGGCAGGCCCAGTAGGACCATAGGTGAATTAATAACAAAGTTTGATTCTCCAAGTCATGATCATTCTTGGAAGGTCCGGTAAGAAAATGAACCTCGAGTCCACTCCACATCATAAACAAAATCCTCTAAAAAAGGAACAACGAACCAGCATCCTCTTTGGGTATGCCTACATCAGTTGATATCCATCCACTTCCTCCATCAACCTAAGCTGTGGAAGAATCTAGCCAATCTCAAGGTCCAACCATAATGACCACATCTTTTATTAGACAACAGATTGACTTGAGCATCCACGATATTATGTACCAAGTTTCTAAATAGTTGGTTGAAATCGTGAAACCGATGGTACATAATGAGGTTCAGCAAGCGAGGGAGATGGAAACCAACCAAATGCACCCAGGAGAATGTTCGGCTAGTTCTGCCATCCCTCTGACGAGCGGTGTTGTTACTCAGCCGCATGTGCATCAGCCAGTGCCCACTCAGGCACAACCGATAACTCACCTAGGAACACAATCCTAATCGCATGACAACCAGCACACTACATGGTCGTCGCCGAACCTTGGGGGCAAAATGTGCCATTTGACGAAGCGAGTCTGCAGTATGAGCATATCAACATGGCTCGGAGACCAGTTCAGGCTCCAGGACACTTTGGATTGCCGCCCGTTATGCCGTACGTTTCTACGAACGGCCCTACGATACAGGTGAATAATGTTAGCCAGCCGAATTGGCAGTCGATGGCCCCTCGCTATGACTTAGCTCGGTTATCTGGTGACGCTGTTTACAGTGGAACACCATTCCAGCTAGGGGTGAGCACGGGTACAGGGTACCCAGATACCCGATCGGAACCGACACTAACGGGTAGGTTCTGGATAGATATATTATAATAACGGGTAGGGTCCGGGTCCTAAAATTAGGAACCGATCAATGTCGGGTCCGATTCCGGTTTTGGCAATTAGAGACAGGGTACCAGGACTCGGAACCGGTACTCGGAACCTATGAAATATTAAATATTTTTACTTTTTAAATTTCATTATTTTTAGTTAATAAAAGGAAGCCCTAAATATACTCTAGAAGGCGACGCTCATTCTAAAATTCTGTAGAAAGCCCTAAACTCTCTCTCTCTCACACACAGTTCGGCGAAAGTTGAAGATCAAAGATTGAAGTCGAAGATTGAAGATCGAAGATCAAAGATTGTAGCTCGAATTGACGGTAAGCTCGACTCAATTTGAAGATTTTTATTTTATTTTTATTTAAGGTTTTGAATCAAGCTCGGCTCTATTAAAATCGAAGCTTTTTATCTGGTTATCTGAGGTTTGTGTAATTAATTTCGATTTTATCTCTTTATTTGAGATTTGTGTATATGATTTCGGTTTTCTCCATATATTATTTTCTGTTATTGAATGCAATTTTTCAGTCAATGTCAGTTGCATGTGGATTCTAATAATTGTGATAAATCAATAACAGTTGCATATGGATTCTAATGCATGGTTGCACAAAGTTTAGGGTTTATGTTGTTTTAGGGTATCAATCTCGATGTGTATATTGTGCTAATTGTGAAAGAGAAATTTTGTGCACTTCACTTCTCTGTTAATCCCGAAAGAGAATTCTCAAAATTTATTGCGAAGAAAATCTGAAGCGATGTACTGAACTTTAGCAGAGACCTGCAACTTCATTCATTTATTCAATAATATGGATTATGCAATTTCATATTTTAGAATTGATATGAGAAAACAAAGGTGTACTTGTTGTTTATTTTAGATTCATCAATTAATTAGCAGATAGTACTTGCTGTATATTTTAGAATCTAGCGGAAGGTCTGAAATACTTATGTTAAACTTATAATTGATATGAGAAAACAAAGATGGATCATTATAATTGATATGAGAAAACATGTTCAGTTTTGCTTATTGTTTTGAACTATAAGTAAGGTCCAACAATTTTAGGAATGACACAGTGTAAAAGTATCATTTAATCGGATTGTTATCGGGTACCCGGGAACCTACCCGGAACCGCAGGGTCCAGGTAGGTTCCGGGTAGTAAATTTAGGAACCGATCTTTTACTGGATAGGGTCCGGATAGTTCCAAAAAGTTAAGGTACCCGGACCCACTCACCCCTAATTCCAGCAGTCATTACTAGTACCCAATCCATACCTTCTAGGAAGCGTAAATTTTCTAAGAACGACCGACGTCCGAGGAGAGAAGCCATGGAATATTGTTGCACCTTGTCCTTAGGGTCCGTTAGCCATTCCAGGAGCTCAGGTTGCAGGCTTTGGTGGCCATACCCAACAACAACAATGGGGCATTACCTCACCTATTGGTAATGGCCAGCAGACTACCTACAACCTTCAAAATCCTGTCCAACAAAGTGCAGAGTAGAGGCCGCCAGTGCAGAACGCCTACCAGCCGAATCCAGTCTAGAATCGGCAGGAGACGTCACAACTGCAGAATGAAATTATTGCTAATACAATGCGGAGATACTTCGACATCTAACTGAAACCTTTGGACAAGCCTGTTTATAAGAAGCCTTACCCCAATTGGGTAGATCAGATAACACATTTGCCGAGGGGCTTCAAAACACCGGAGTTTGCCATCTTCTCTGGCGATGACGACAAATCCACTATCGAACACATCGGTAGATTTACTGCCCAATGCGGCGAGGCTGGCCAGAATGAGTATCACAAGTTGCAGTTATTCCCTCTCTCTCTAATGGGAACAACCTTCGTTTGGTACTCCTCTTTGGCTCCTGATTCCGTACAGAGCTGGGCTGACATGGAGGGTTGCTTCCATGATAGATTCTATTGGCCCCAACCTCAAGTTACCATGACTGATCTAGCGAATCTCAAGCAGCAGGTCGACGAATTGGTTGCCGATTTTATCGAGAGATTCAGAAAGAAGGTTGGGAAATACACTGTACACTTCCTCGAGTCTGAGTGTGCCCACATGATATTCAACAACATGCACCCTCAGTTAAAGAAGAAGTTGGTGGGACAATCCTGCTCTAGCCTGAGCCAGTTAGCCGAAAAGTCTAGCCAAATAGAGCAATACGTCTAGGAGAAGGAGCGGAGAAGAGCCATCCGAAATCGAGGCTCCTACTTGGTATCCATCATTGAAGCGGATGAGTCCGACTCAGAGTCAGCCGAGTGCAGGACAGACGCAATGGTGGCCGAGATTGTTAGGGGTAAGGTTTACTCTTGCCCAGCCTTGAAAGCCGTAAAAGGCAGGGAAACGAGTTCATCCGATGACAGGGTGGGTTACTCATTTGACATCACAAAGGCAGATCAGATCTTTGATCATCTGCTCAAAGATAAGCAGATTCGGCTGCTTGATGGTCATAGGATTCCGCATGCCGAGGAACTCAGAGATAAGAAGTATTGTGAGTGGCATAATTCATACAATCACTCTACTTCTAATTGTGTGATCTTCAGAAAGGCGGTCCAAAAGGGCATCAAGAAGGGGAGGTTCAAGTTAGCCGACAAGAGTATAGCTGAAATTTCCATTGATACCAACCCCTTTCCCGCGGTACCAATATCTATGGTATATTTTGCTAAGCCCGATGAATCAAGGGGCATCAAAGGGAAACAACTGATGAAAAGGGTGTGGGTTCTAAAGAATCCTACGAAAGGGGAGAAAGCCACAAGGACCTCTATGTTCAACCGATTAGGCAGCCTACATGACATTCGTGATAACAGGCAGCCAGCTAGGAGCAATTTTCATGGTCGCCCTGAATATTTGAGGGACGTTGAACGATAACTTCAGGAACAAACCATGAGGTTCAAAAGGGTCCCTATCGACGCCAGACATATGCCTGAGGGCAAGTGCGGATGCCAACCAATCGGCAGCCGAACATGCCTCGAATAGATGAAGAACCACTCCCTAAAACCAAACAGAGGGTGGTTAAGGTTAACGTAAACGAGGGTATTTTGTCTTTACGTATCACGATGAGATATAAGGACCAGATGATACCCCAGAGATCGATTAAACCAACCGCCAACACAGAAGAATGGAAGTGGTATGTCAATCAGGATCCCGAAAAGAAAGAGGCACTACCGAGAGTTGCATCCAGGACTCAGAAAAGAAGGATGCAATGTGCTTGCGTAAGATTCAACAAACATTGCATCTAATTTCCAATACCAAGGCAGCCAAAAATTAGGAGATTCCTGAGTGTGCCGTAGCTGAGGCTATCGAGCGGGTATTCAGCTCAGTTTCTTCAGAGGCAATATCGCCTGAAGGAGATATGTCGGGTCAACCGGAGCTAGATGAACAACCTACCGACAACCCGACGGAGGAACCCTAGCAAGAGAACGTGGCCCCGGATGGATCTCTAACCAAGGAAATCCCACAGATCGTGTAGAGGATTCAGTCAGAGGATCCCAGCCGATCCCCATTTATCTCCAGGAAATGGAAGATATGAGCTCCTGGTCAGCCGAATTGAATGAATGAGGAGACTCCATCCTCGATTTATTTAGCCAAGACCTGGTGGATGAGATATGGGCAGACATTGAAATGGTCAGTCTAATCCCATGTGAGTTCTGGGCCAGCCGCTCCGCGCTGGATAGCCTAGAAGGTGATGTTTGCGTAGAAGACGCAAAATGGGCAACAATAGTCGATACCACGGCTAGGGACGCTTTGAGCACAACGTTTTGTGCACCTACGAAAGAGATGGTTGAACACATCAAGCCCCTCTATGTGAAGACCTACATCAATGGCAAAACCATTAGCCGAGTGTTCGTCGACAAAAGGGCTGTGCTGAATGTGATGCCGCTGCTTACTTTGAAAAGCCTCAACGAAAACAGAGAAGATCTCATCCCAACTAACTTGAAAATGGCTAGATTTATGGGAGATATTTTGAAGCTTTGGGGATTTTAGTGGCAGATATCACCGTGGGTCCCAAGACGGTCAGGTCTGCTTTCTTTGTAATAGATGGTAAGCCGTCCTATACCATTTTGCTGGGCAGGGACTGGATTCACACCAGCCGATGCCTTCCTTCTACCATACATCAAAAGCTCATCTTTCGGGAAGGACACAAGATAGAAATCATCCCAGCGGATGATAACCCGTTCCAATCAGGGGTTCAAAACATAGAAGTTGTCCTGTATTCACCTTATGTGGCTCCCATAGCCGTCACGGAGCAGTATAAAGAAGGATCTTGGGAGTCCTGCAATCTTACCTTGCGAGGTTCGAAATAAAGCAATTAGTCGAACTACGACTTACCTTGGATGACTTAAATGGTTGAGGAAACCCAAATCATACGTGACCTGTGGCATCGGCTGACCGCCCTAAGTTCTGAGGCAAGGATAGCCGAGGCATCGCAGATGGGGAACCACAACATCGAACCAACGCTTGTAACCGATGAAGTTGAGCTGCAGATGGAACTTGAATCACCCATAAGTAGGGATGGCAACAGATCGGATCTGGACCGGATCCTACTAGATCCAGATCCAGATCCGATTTTCATACCTGAATCCAGATCCGTCGGGTCCATAAAAATCATATCAAAATCCGGATCCATCGGATCCACCGGGTCCACGAATCGGATCTGGATCCACATGTAAATTTTTTTGTCTTGCTAAGAATGTAACCTTGCTAAGAATTTTTTTTAAAACTAACGAACGATTTTTACTTAGCTAACAGTTCACTGTGTTTCAATTTTGAAATGTTCATATGAGATATTTTGTTCGTTGTCTCGTTTTGATTGTGAGCTATTAATTGAAAATGTTGGACAATGACAATAGTTGTGGAAAATGCTGACTAGTATTTCCACAATGCAGAACTTGCATGTACTTGGACTCTTCACAAATGAAGTGAATATAATTTTAACTACTTGTCTATGGAGATGTTAGTCATTCACTAATATAACATTGATTTTATTATCGAAGTTACCTATTTATTTTTGGGTTTTTGAGTTAACGCGGGGATAAATTAAACTTGTTTTGAGAATTAAACTTGCAAGGATGTGCTTAGCAATTTTAAGAAAATACTTATAAAATTACATTATAGGTTATGAATATATTTAATAAAAAACTGATCCACGGGTCGGATCTGGACCGGATACGAATCTCAAATACAAGATCCAGATTCGATCAGTCAGAAATGGATTCGGGTCCGATCCGAATCCGTCGGGTCCAAATTTTGAAGATCCATATCCTATAAAATGGATCTAGATCCACCGGATTCGGACCGGGTCCAAGATCCATTGCCATCTCTACCCATAAGAAGGACTATGCCTAGTTTTGAGTCTCAGGATCCTTGGGAAGATATCAACTTGGGAACTGAAGAAATCCCTTAGCTGACACATATTAGTGGTTTGCTGAAGGAAGAAGACAAACAAGGCATAATGACCTTTCTACTGCAGTCAGTATAAAGACTTCTTCACATGGTATTATTATGAGATGTCTGGGATGGCACGTACTTTGGTAGAACATTGATTGCCGATCAAGGAGGGTTTCAAACCCCAAAAATAGCCGCCCAGAAGGTATCACCCTCAGTTGATGCCTCAAATCAAACCTGAGATCGAACGACTGCTAAAAGCAGGGTTTATCAGAACGGCTAAGTATGTGGAATTATTGGTGAACGTCGTACCGGTCAAGAAGAAGAATGGCAAGGTTCGGGTATGCATTGATTACAGGAACCTACATCTAGCCACTCCTAAAGATGAGTACGTCATGCCGATAGTCGACATGCTAGTTGATTCAGCAGTTGCTAACGGTGTATTAACCTTCATAGATGGATACTATGGCTATAATCAGATATCGGTAGCCGAGGACGACATTCACAAAACCGCCTTCATGTGTCCAGGAGCGTTGGGCATTTACGAGTGGGTAGTTATGCCATTTTTTTAAGAACGCTGATGCCACTTATCAAAGGGCAATGAACACCATCTTCCATGACTTGATCGGCAAGACTATGTAGGTCTACATCGATGATGTAGTAGTGAAGTCTATGGACTTCAAGGATCATTTAGCCGATCTTGAACAAATATTAAAAAGAATGAGGATTCATAATCTCAAAATGAATCCAGCCAAATGCATGTTCGGAGTATCGGCTGGCAACTTCCTTGGCTTCTTGGTACACAAGAAGGGCATCGAGATAGATCGTAACAAAGCCAAGGCGGTAATGAGATCCGAACCACCCAAAAAAACAAAGGAGTTACAAAGCTTATTAGGAAAGATCAATTTTTTGAGGAGGTTCATATCTAACTCGACTGGTAAGATGAAGGCTTTCTCACCTTTGCTCAGACTTAAAGAGTCAGAAGAGCTGGTATGGGGTTCGGAACAGCAAAAGGCCTTTGATCAAATTAAAAAGGCCTTAGCTACTCCCCCCGTACTGGTGCCTCCGTGCCAGGGAAGCCATTGAAATTGTATATTTCGGCTGCAGAATTATCTATCGGCTGCTTGCTAGCACATGAGGTCGATGATGGAACTGAAAGAGTGGGTTATTAACTTAGCCGAATGCTCAACGATGCTGAAACTAGATATACTCCTTTGGAGAAGCTTTGTCTGTCTTTGTTTTATGCTTGCACAAAACTCGAGTATTATCTAATGCCTCACGTTATATACGTTTTGTGCAAAGTTGATATTGTCCAGTACTTACTAAATAGACATGTCCTGCAAGGTCGATTAATAAAGTGGGCAATCAAGCTCACTGCATTTTCTCTCGAGTATAAACCTCTCAGGGCAGTCAAAGGCCAGGCGGTAGCCGATTTCTTGACAGACCACCCCTGTGTAGATGCGGAGGACCCATGCGGTAGTCAATTTCTACAGCACATATGGACGTCGTCCTTTGGACGCTGACTTTTGATGGGTCAAGAACCCAGAAAGGGGTCGGAGCCGGGATAACAATAACCGATCCTAAAGATGAAACATGGAGGTTCTCTTATCGGTTAGATTCCGACTTGACAAATAACCAAGCTGAATATGATGCTCTCATCATAGGACTCAAACTCATAGTCTATATGAAAGCAAAATACATCAAGATTTGCGGAGACTCTCAGTTGGTTATCAAGCAGCTGGCCGGGGAATATGACTGCAAGGATCCGAATTTGTTGGCCCGTTACGAAATGGCTAGCAGGTTACTCAGTAGGTTCGCATCATCTACATTAAGTCATGTTCCCAGAAGCATGAATGTTGAGGCTAACGACTTAGCGCAAGAAGCTTCTGGCTTTAGAAAGTCTCTACTCACTTTAGAGTATGACGAACTGCCAGTCGAAGTGTTAGCCTTTGATCAAATCGACTCATGGAGGCAGTTACTAATTGACTACCTAAAGGATCCCTCCAGTTGCAAGGACCTCAATGTTAAAAGAAAAGCCTTGAAATATGTGCTCATTGATGATGACCTCTATAAAAGGAGCGTGAATGGAGTACTACTCAAGTGCATTGCCAAAGCAGAGGCCTTGAGGGTCATGGGAGAGGTCCATGAAGGAGTATGTGGATCACACAGAGCGGGCTAACGATGAAGTGGTTGATCTACCGCCACGACTATTATTGGCCTACTATCACACCTGACTGCTTCCAATATGCAAATTGATGCGAAGAATGTCAGAGACACGGACCAATCCAACGGGTACCAGCCGAGTTGCTGCACCCAGTCATAAAACCTTGGCCTTTCAGATGATGGGCTATGGACCTCATTGGCAAGATTCACCCACAAAAATTTCATTATTGTGGCTACCGATTACTTCACTAAATGGGTGGAGGCTCAGCCGATGAAGAGGGTTCATCAAATAAATGTCATTCAGTTTATCCAACACCAAATCATATATAGATATGGTATCCCTGAGACGATTACAACTGATCAAGGGACGGTGTTCACTGCTTCTAAAGTGGCAGCCTTTGCTGAGAAATTTGGGATCAAAATGATCACATCTTTGCCCTATTACGCACAGGCGAATGGGAAAGTCGAGGCAACCAACAAACTTATTGTGGACACAATTAGTAAAAACGTGAAGGATAAGCCAGGAATGTGGCATCTCACTCTGGATGAAGCCGTTTGGGCGGTCAGGAATTCTAAATCTACAGCTACCGGGACGACACCTTATTGGCTAACCTATGGCCAAGATGCAGTGTTGCCGTTGGAAATAAATGTCAAATCCTTACGGGTGGCCAAACAGAACTCTCTAAGTTTAGAGGAGTATCAACATGACATGCTAATTTCAGTTAGACTAGCTAGATGAAGATCGACTGATGGCCCTAGAGAAAATCGAAGCCGGTAAACGTAAAATGGCTAAAGCATACAACAAACATGTTAAGACTAAGAGGTTTGCCGAATGAGACTTAGTTTGGAAAACCATTTTACCGATTGGGATAAAAGATCGTAAATTTGGCAAATGGTCACCAAATTGGGAAGGACCTTTCGTAGTAAGCCAACGGATCGCCGACAACGCATATCGACTAATAAACATGCATGACAAAGAAATAGACAGGAATGTAAACGACAAGTATCCAAAAAAAGTACTATCATTCGATTTGGGGCATGCATGAATAAACGACAGCCACAGACCGGCTACCTAGGCGCACAAAATAAGCTAATTCCCTCCAACGGGAGATGTATGGCTAAATGACAGCCACAGATCGACTGCCTGGTCACAAAATATAAAGCCATTTCTTTCACACGCATATGTCATAAGGTTGGTCGCACTGTACAGGCGAAGAAACGCCACCCCAAATGGTCAAAGATAATGGCCCATCAATGGGTTTATTCTAAATCTGCTCAAGAATGCCGAGAGCAATGCTGAAGTTAAAGGGTGGGATATGGATTCCCATATCTAAGTAAACCAAGCACAAAAACAGAGGCTCTGCACATACCCGAGCCCGGCGTTACAACGGAAATCAAATTCCGATAGTACGACGGCATCGAAAGGACCCAAGTGCCTCAATTCGACTTCGGTGACCAACTTCACTCGATCCAACCAACCCGAATAATGAGCGACCTTAGCCAGCCAAGTACGAAGGTTAGCCGAACAACGGCCGCCGGTGAACCATTCACAAGTAGAAAGAAAGTCATGGTTTATCGGGCTGAGGTAATGAAATAAGAGAGAATTACCCTGTTCATGTCTATCACACGAAGTCAGAACCAACTGTTCATCAGCGAAGGCCATGGCAGGGGTCAGGTCACTATCGGCTAGAATGATTTTTTCTGATCTCCGAGATAAAACAGATGAAGCCATAGTTTTCGACTAAGAAAAGTACCATAGATTAGGTGAGAAACATATGGGGGATACCTTTCCTTAAATAACCTTCAGAGGCGTGGCGGAGATTAATTTATTATTTTCAAAAGCACGACCGAAAATCATCAGGGCCAATTCGTGGTCATGGAGACGCCTCGGTTAAAGGAGAAACACATCTTAAGAAGTAATCATCATTGCATGCACTGGAGACAAAACGATTGAAGTGACATGCGCAGCTGTCAAACTGAAACGATGACTACTTTCGGATACATCAACTCAACAATCACACTCGAGTTAATGTAGGGGGCAATTGTTACCACTAAAAAATAATTTTAGTGTTGAGCTGAATTCATTGACATCCGAACTGTTCCGGAGCTGAATTTACTCCTAGCCCTCGACTACAAGAACTTCATCGGCTACTAAGGCATCTTAGCCGAGTTGTTAGTTAGAGGTACGACTGGGACCTACTCAGATGCAGACGGCGAACAACAACTAAAAGAAAGGGACATTATCTGAGCAAGAGGAGTAGATGTCAAGAAAATCGGCATCACCTCCCCTATAGTCGGCCATTGAACTTAGTGGGTTACTTGATCATTCTTTGTATATAACAAACACAATCAATCAATCAAACAACTCAAATTTTATCTATCTTTATCTTTTATCCTTTATCTTTACTGTACTTGGTTGTATTCATGTTTCTTACCTCTTAGTTTACTCATACCACCGTCCTAACCCTTTTTGGAGTAGTCGGGGAACCCATTGCTGGAAATTAGAGTTTCGTTTCCAGCTCAAATCGCTTAAGTTAAGGAATCAATTTGTCTCCCAATTTCATCAGTCGATAAAACGACAGATAGCAGAATTCGAGGCGAGAACACTATCCCTTATTTTAATACCTATTTGAGCAATTGTATAATGGTGACGATGAGGTCCCAATTTAATGAATAATCAAATGTTTGGTATTTTTAAATTATTTTTGTTAGTGTACGAATTAACTAAACTTGGTGCATGAGGGCACGGACAAATGTTTACACTCATTTGAGTAATGTAAATAGGGATGACAATTGGGTGGGGTGGGTGCGGGTACCCCCTGCCCCGCACCCGTCAGAAAATTTTATATCCGTCAGCTACTCGCTACCCGTGACGGGTACATTTTCAACATCAATATCCGCCTAGGCGGGTATATTCCTAAATCCACACCCGCTCCACCACCCAAGTGGATATCCGTCACCCGCCAATACCCGCATGTATCCGCCAGCCATATTTTGTAATCAATTCATTTGTCATTTTGTCAACCTGCCAATTCATTATTATTGGGCTTATGAGCTGCTAAATTTATGTGTGCCAAATTATTTGGGCTTTAGATAAATATAAAGTTGTACAAATAAAATTATAGTTGGCGGGTATAAGGTGGGCGGATGGATTTGGGGTGGGCGGTTGGATGCGGGGCGGGACAGGCGGATATGAGGCGGTATAACTGCAAATCCACCACCTATCCATACCCGCCTACTATCCGCCAAAGTTATACCCTTACCCGCCTACTACCCGCCAAAGTTATACTCATACCCGCCCCAATTGGGATGGGTACGATGTGGAATCCGCAAAATTATACCCACCTACCATCCCTAAATGTAAAGCTTGTTAGCCAAAAAAAAAAAAAAAAAGAGACTTGTTAAGCTTAGTCCGATTCTTATATTAATTAAATGGAAGTGATTGGAAAATCAACCTCATTTCTATTTAAATATAAAAATTGCAATGGATGTTTGGACACAAAGTTTCACGATTGTTAAAGAGGATATTTTAATTTGGATCGGCTAATTAAATATTAAATAGATGGAAAGAAAGAAGATCCTCATTTGGATCATGATTGATGTTTCCTTGACTTTGAAGGGGTATTAATACGAAAGCATTTAGGTTATATACATTGTCGTTTAAGAATTTTTTTTACAGTATCAAGTCATCTAATCTTAAAAATAAAATAAATTACCTATTATAAAGTATAACAAATATTTTTTTGTTGTGATGATATAAAAATTCATTACACTAATGGTGCATATATTTTAAATTCTATGAAAAATGGCTTCTGAAATGGCTCAAGTTAATATTCGAAGCAAATAGATATGCAAAGAATCTTGATCTTTAAGTAATTCTGAAAAGAAAGGATTGCATGTACTTTAAGGCAGCAAAATATTTTTGGTCTAAAAGCATACGTTCAGTGACGCAGAGTTTCATTTCATCTGAACAAATCCCAGGACCAAGTCAAAAGAATATGAAAAAACTGAAAGTCCAACGTTGCTCTGTTCTGCCTTTTTTCGGTTTTAACTTCACAAAGTCTATTAAATACAGACACAGTCTCATTAAAAGGCAATATAGAAAACAACTACGTACTAAAGTCACATATACTAAAATACAAATTTGGTCCTTTGTATTGTCACTTCTGGGACATCCAATGGAACGATAAGGAAAAGAATTAACATGATCCCCTGCCCAAGAATGATACACACAAATTAAGAAATGGTCCTTTGTATGGGGACACGATTAAATTGTTGATTTGTGAGCTTTGGTTTACAACTGTTCCCTCTAATTTAATTTGTTTCAACTATTAATTTAATATCAAACAATCTTTTCTTTACATTATAATTTTTAAAATAATTCCTAAAAATAGCAGCTGAGAGAAGAGTACAAGTTGCTTAGGTTTATTCACTGATGTTAATTTAATTCTTCATGGAGCTTCTATCCTAACTGAGTTGTTCATGATCTTGAGTACAGATGTTAAGCTAGCTTGGGTTGAATCTTGATCGGAGGAGAAGCTAGAATTTTGAGTTTATGGGTTCTAAATTCTAGAAAAGATAGCATATTGAATTCTGGATAAATTATTTATAAAAATTAAGTAAATTTTAAAATACAAATATAAAGTTTAAACCAAAATTACTGAATTCTGTCGAACCCGGGCTTATAGCTCCGTCCTGATCTTGCTAATTAGTATCTCCTTGAACAATTCAGGAAGGAGTCAAATGGTCGTGTATTGGTTAGAGCTGGCCAGTGGGCCGGGCTCGGGTCTGGCGGGCCGGGTTTGGCTGGGTCGGGGTCGGGGCGGGATGGGCGAAGGGGGGCGGGGTCGGGTCTGGCGGGGTCTGGCGGTTTTTTTTTAATAACATATGTATAAAAAAACTCAATAAACAAGACAAGATAGTGTAATAAAAACATCACAATGCTGTTTTTGTGCCTCTTATATTATTTAATAGACATATGATTTTTTTGTAATACAAATACAATTGTCTAAATTGCAACTTTGTGGTGTTGTCCAAAAGTTGCAAATTATATAATAAAATTGCAATTAAAAAAATTACATTCTCAAAAAAACATATTCTAACTGCTTGATAATTTCCTGTGGCTCTTCGGTTGAAATTGGTATTTGTTGGTCAAATTGATCCATGTCGCTTCCACTACCTTCGGATAAGATTTCATTGTAGTTTTCGTCTTCTTCTTCGTTGATCTCCGGTTGACCGCACCTTCTCTGCTCCGCTCGTATCCAATCTCTGAATAATACGCAATTTCCAAGCCTACTGTCTCGGCTAATGAGTGTCTGTGGTCTCCTATTTGATATCTGCCGGCAGAAAAAGCGCTTTCAGACGCAGTTGATGACGCTTGAATGTTCAAAACATCTCGGGCCATCATTGAAAGTGTCAGAAAGGTCTTCTTATTCCCCTCCAGTATTTCAGCAAGTCTTCATGTCCATCTTCATTGATAACTTCTTGGTACGGTACAGAACCCTGCAAAATAAAAATATCCAACTCGCTAATTTGGTTAGTAGCGGTACGGCCGCACATTCTATTTCCGAGGCTTTCAATACTAGCCGCAGAAACAACATGTCTTTTGTGAGGTTGTGTTGAAGATGAAGAAGATGGTATGGAAGCCGGTAAGTTACTAGCATTTTCTTGTTGGTAAAACCTATATATTTTTTTGCATTGATCTTCTACGCTAGACAACACTTCTTCTTTAGTTTGTTCAATAGGTGGTGGGTGATTTAGATTTTTGGGACTTGGAGGTGGTAGTACTTCTATACAATCGTAAATAGTTTCAATTAGTGATTTAGTACCGTCTATTTTAATAGTCTGATTTAATACAACACCAATGCCCTTAAACATACCTCTTAATCCTTCCATTTTAATTATGATAATAAATAATTAAAGATAATAAAATTAAGTGCGCTAAATAAAATAAACAGATAATAATAATTTAATGAAGTAACGAATGTACCAAACGCCGACGTAACGTCGACGTGTAATCGAGATGTTGAAAATTGAAACTTTGCTCGATGGAAGATCCTCAAGCTAGTTGCCAACTTCACTCCCAATTCCCAAATGAATAAATAAAATTGAATATTTAGTAAATAATGTAGACTTGTAGAGAGATATATTGAGAGATTAGAGAGATTGTAGGAAGATTTGTGAGAAAGATGAAGAGAAAATGAGTTATTTATAGTTGAAAAATTTGGGTTAAAGTGTAAATATAATAACTTATGGGTTAAAAATAAATTCAAAAATGGTCGTTGCCCAACGGCCAAAATCTAAAATGATCGGTGGTGCAACGATTATATTTGCAAAGGGGGGGGGGGACTTACGGGTGGGATCGGGGCGGGATCGGGACTGGCTGGCCTGGGGCGGGCTCGGGACGGGTCGGGACGAGACATTGTCCCGTCCCGGTTCGAGTCCCGCTACCGATTTTTTTTTAATACTAATTGGGGTTGGGGCGGGCTCGGGTCGGGGTCGGGCTGTCCCGGTCCACTGGCCAGCCATAGTATTGGTTCGTATTACGTTAATGTTGACTAATTGCAAGTTTGCAACGGTCTTTTTTTCACAACCACTCTCATTGAATATTGTTATTTACATTAACCTAGAATGATTAGGTAGTGGCTTAGTAGGTTTCTCAATTAAAAGTTTCACACGGCATTCTCGACCATCTTTGTTCTGCTTTTTGCTCTAATTGTCAAGAGAAAATCCGTTTAACATAATTACCTCGTCAAATTCAAATGCACGGAGGCCAGCACATACCATTTTTAGGGGATCAGTGTTAAAAAAAATAGGCTGGTTTTAAAGGAATATGTTACTGCCTTTCGCATTATTGTATACAATATATATAGTGTTACATGATCATTTATATGGTTACAAACTAGGTAACTAATCTTCCTAATTATAATTGGAATATAAATTTACCTAATATAAATTATATACAAAGATACGGGAATATTCTGGAAATATTCTACCACACCCCCGAAGTCGAAGCGGGACGTTCTCGTACGCTGAGACTGACTCGGAAATCATCAAAAAGTATGCGCGGAAGTCCTTTAGTAAATATATCAGCAATCTGATACCAGGAAGGAACATGAAGGATACGAACTTGTCCACGAGCCACTTTCACTTACAAAGTGAATATCCATTTCAATGTGTATAGTGCGCTGATGTTGAACGGGATTGCCGGATAGATATATCGCACTGACATTATCACAGTAGACCAATGTTGCCTTGTGGATTGGGCAGTGAAGTTCCAGTAGAAGGTTGTGTATCGAACAAGACTCAGAGACAACATTCGCTACTCATCTGTACTCAATTTCGGCATTGGATCGAGATAGAGTTGGTTGTCTTTTAGAAGACCAAGAAAGCAAGTTATCTACGAGGAAAATACAATAACCTGACGTGGATCGATGAGTGTCAGGACAGCCACCCCAGTCAGTGTAAGAATAAGAGGTGAGACCAGAGAGTGTGGACTTGTACAAATGTAGGCCGAAGTGAAGAGTACCTTGTACATAGCGCAAAATACGTTTGAGTGCATTCATATGTGCATCCGTCGAGCTGTGCATATGTAAGCATATTTGTTGCACGACATAGGATATTCTGGTCTCGTGAAAGTGAGATACCGTAATGCTCCTGCTAAACTGCGATAGTGATTCGGGTCGGCATATAGAGAACCCAAAGAGACATTGAATTTGGAATTAGTGTCCACCGGTGTGTGGGTCGATTCGCACGATGTCATGCCTACTCGGTCAAGGATCTCTTCGGCGTACTTCATTTGACAAAGAAATAAGCCACATGCATGTCTCGTAACTGCAATGCCCAAAAAATAACTAAGGGGGCCCAAATCCTTCATAGCAAACTTAGAGGTGATGAGTGACATAATGGATCAGTGAAGTGCATCAAAAGATGTAGTAAGGATAATATCATCAACATATAATAGGATGTATGTCATGTCATTACCCTTGCTATAGATGAACAGTAAATGATCAGATTTGCTATGTGAGAAACCGATACAGGATACAAAATCAGCAAATCGTTGGTACCATGCATGAGGAGCCTGTTTCAGTCCATATATTGATTTCTTCAAAAGACACGCATAATCAAGATGAATCAGATCCCTGAATCCCATATGATGATGCATATATACGGTTTCATGAAGGTCCCCATGCAAGAAAGCATTTTTGATGTCAAGCTGATGAATAAGCCAAGATTTGGATAAAGCAATACTGAGAATGGTCCGAATGGTTGTCGATTTCACCACCGGGCTGAAAGTTTCATCACAATCCACTCCCACCTGTTGAGACCTGCCATTACCTACAAGACGGGTCTTGTGCCTATCAAAAGAACCATCTGATTTCTTTTTATATCGAATCCACATGGAACGAATAATATTAGTATTAGGAGGACGGGGTAGTAGATCTCATGTCTTATTATCAATAAGAGCATTATATTCGTCAATCATTGCATTTTCCAATTAGGATCGGACAAGACATCTTTCGGGTTGCGAGGAAGAGGTGAAGGGGCAACCGAATTGGACAAGTTAAATAGTCTCTTGGGTTTGGAAATGTCGAGCATAACACAGGTTTTCATTGTCCGTCGGGGTGCTGCGGGAGGTTGGACGGGATCAGGTAAGGGATGCCGAGGTGGGGAAACAGGATCGGGGATAGAATCGGGAGTGAGGTATGGGGCCGAGAGGCAGTGACAGCGAGAAAACGGGAAGAGGGGGCGGGGAATCTGGCCAAGGGGAGGCGGCCGAATCGGAAAGCCGAGAGTGGCTGTTTCGAGGCTCCCATTGCGGGGCTGCCTGACTCAGGATGGGTGCCGGTGATGGTAGCGACTGATTTTGCAAGTGATGAATTAGAAGGGGATTTAGGCCTTCATTTAAGAATTCATAGGAATCCGGAGATGGAGAATTGAATTTGGTAAAGGGGAATTGAGACTCATAGAATATGACATGTCTAGAAACGATTATTTTTCGATTTGACAAATCATAACAGTTGTAACCTCGATGATTTCGGGGGGGGGGGGTAACCAAGAAAGACACATGTGGATGAACGAGGTTGCAGCTTGTTGATTCGAGTTGAGGGATGGAGGGGGTAGCATAGACATCCGAAAGTTCGTAAATGCTTATAGGAAGGTTCCCGAAGCTAGAGAACTTGAGTGGGAGACTTGTGTTTGAGAGACTTATTTGGGAGAATGTTCAAGAGATATGTTGTCATTGAGAGGGTGTAATGCTAAAAATAGGGGGATAGAGGCATGGATAAAGAGGGCACGAATTAAGTTGTTTATGGTTCTAAATTTTCGTTCGAATTTTCTATTTTGTAGAGAGGTGTGTGGACAGGAAAAATGAAAGACAATGTCGTGGTTGGCGCAGAAAATTTTGAATTGTTGATTATCAAATCCCCTCCCATTGTCACACTGAAAGCATTTGATTTTCTTTTCAAATTGTGTCATTATTAAAGCACTAAATGAGGAAAAATATAATAGACTTGGGACTTATTACAAATGAGAAAAGTCCACAGAAAGTTGAACTAATCATAAAAAAAAACATGTAATATCTATGCCCGGCCGTGCTTAAAATAGGAGAAGTCCATAAATCACCATGTATAATATCAAATGGAATTAAAGTACATGTGGATGAAGAATAAAATGGCAATTTGACATGTTTCTAAAAACGCAAGATTCACAAACATGAGGATAAGAGACATGTTTGTAATCAATAAATTTATTTTTGCTAAGGGAGCGTAGAACAAAATCTCCCGGATGTCCTAATCTATTATGCCATGACAGAGACAAAATAATTGCAAATGTTGATGGAGATGAGGCTGGATGTCCGACGGTGGTGGTGATAGGATAAAGGTCCCCGATGTTGTCACATCTCATTATTCACATCCCTATCATAAGGTCCTTCATAGAAAAGCCAAAAGGATCAAATTCAAGGGAAAAATTATTATTGGTGGTGAAACGAAGCACAAAGATTAGATTTTGATAAGTTTCGGGGCATGGAGGACACTTTTAAAACTAACGGCGGCTGTGGTGGGGAGAGGAATGATTGTCCATAACCTCGAATAGGAATGACTTGTCCACTACCAACAATAATATTACGATTTAAATTGCTCATATTGAATAAAATGAGAGAGTACCTTGGGATGCCGTCATATGAGATGTGACACCAATATCCATGTACCAGCTATCATTCGGAACATTGAGAGACATCGTGTTCATAACTGCCTCAATATCCGTCAGTGCGTAGGTTGAATGAGAAGAGACCTGCACATTATATGCCTGCTGTGGACATGTATCGAGGATGCCGGGCTGGGGCTGTCAGGCCTTAGGTGGGGCCTAGGAGGACGTCGGGTAGGGGCACAGTGGACCAGTCTACGCTGACTGGGCCCATAAAGCCCATGGCGGGTAGGTAGCCCACGACGGAGGCTGATGCCATTGTTGCTACCGCTGCGAGTGGTTGTCGGCTGGTGGGGGCCGCCCTCTGCCGCCGCTGCTACTATTTTCGTTGCAGCCACCGCGGGTTTTGCCAAAATTTCTGCCTTTGTTGTTATTTCGGGGATTTGAACCACGTTTTGGATCAGTGGTTTGCCGGTGAGATGGGCCAGAAACCTAGCCCTTCATGTCGGTAGGTGGGCCGCCGGTGGTCACGAGGGCGACGTCGGTGCTGTTGGTGTTAGCCGTTGCTCGCTTGGTTTTTCGAGTTTCCTCCAGGATAAGTCTCGAACGAGCCTCATAAAATAGAGGCAATGACGTGCTTTGTTGGAGGATAGTAGCGGCACTGTCATAATTTTCATTCAAGCCCGCAATGAGTTACGTCACCAATCGTTGATTCGTGACCGGTGCACCGACGTTTGAGAGTTGATTGGCAATCATCTTAAGTTCTTGACAATAGGCAGAGACATTAGGAAATTCGTCCTGCTGAATGTCCTTAAATTGATTTTCCAAATACAAGGCACGTTGTGTCTTATTATCATGAAAATATTTTCCAATCGCTCCTAAGTTTGTTGTGCAGTGGCGTCCGTTTCAATGATTGTATGCAATAGGTCGTTCGAGATGGTGCCGTAGATCCATGTAGAACAACTGCATCTAAACGTGACCAAAGTTCGTCATCATGTTTCTCTAGGGGTGCGGCATTGGGATTTGATTTTGGAGGAATGATGTGATCGATGACTTTGTAGACACGACAATTGATCTTAAACAATTCCGCCCAAAATGAATACTGAACTTTTTCCATCTCAAGAGCTATGAGAATGAAATTCTTGATGTTGTTGACTGCAAGGGCTGGATGAAATTTAGGTTGTTCAGCCATTGAAAATTGGGAAAGAAGAGGGGAAGAGGTTTGTCGAGAAGTATAAGAGGAAGGGAGAGGGAGGACGTCGGCGGGTGGGCCGCCGAGAGGGGTGGGAACGGCTAGGGTAGAAAGAGTTATGGTTTGACTTCTGATACCATAAAGAAATATGTTCCATGTCTTTCATTGATTATTGTGTACAATATATATATAGTGTTACATGATTATTTACATGGCTACAAATTAGGTAACTAATCTTTCTAATTACAATTGGAATATAAATTTACCTAATTTAAAAGATATACAAAGATACAGGAATATTCTAAAAATATTCTATCAGGTTTACACCAAACAAAAGGGATTGAGAAATTAATGAATTACAGATTTATTTTCAAGCTTTCCCTTTCTGTTCGTATGGCGATAGTGGAACCTCTAAATGAAGTCAACCCGTTTCTTTCTTAAATGTTAATCCACGAGGTAGAAAGTGATGAGTATGAAATATAACGACGATAACATGTTGAACTAAAAGAACCCGAATCTAGTTTAATTTATAAATCTATCTAGCCACTTATGCATATGTATAGGCTTGAATAGTAGAAATATATTGAAAACTGAAACATTCGAGGATTCACATTTGAAGATTCGATAAAGAGCACACTGTGATTTCACACCTCATATTAGGTTTGATTTTGTTTTGTGCAGCCGATAGAGCGATAGAGCAGTAGAAAAGAAAGAAAAAGGTCCAATGACTGTGGAATGAAGCCAATATATTGTAATATTGTTATTCCTTGTAATTATGAAAATTTTGCTTAATTACCAAAAACAGAAGAAATCAATATACAACAACATGGCCAGTGAAATCCACATTGTGAGGTCTGGAGAGGGTAGATTGTACGCATACATTACCTCTAACTTATTAGGTAGAGCTGCTATTTCCAAGAGACCCTCTACAATAATTTTAATGCACAAGAACTAAAAATTTGCAGACCTGATAGTAGTTTGCCCCCCTAGAAGAAATCAATATATGAAACATATAAATGTCATTCAAAGAAACCTTTTATTATAACAATGGTATTCGTGACTTTACTAGAACAATTTAGAGGTGGGGTGGACATTTATATCCACAAATACAATTAGGCTCAAACTTAGGCTTAGCTGGATCATACAAGCAAGAAGAAGCAAATATATCATCTCCATGTAACTCAATGCATCAATCATTCACAATCACTGTCGACGATGCATCTCACAGTACATCTATGCATTGCAATTCATCAAGATAACTTCCTGCCATTGTTGAGTTGAATACAAACATATATGTAATTATAAGGAGAAAGACTGAAATTTTTGCAATAATTGAGTATGCTTATGCTTTTGAGGGAATGATTCTAGCATGATCGCAACTTCCAACATATATAGGATTAGCAATGTCATTTTAGTTAATATAATAAATGTGATACATAATTAGTAAAATTTTCTCTAAAATGTTGCTTTCAAGTGGTAAATTTTATTATGTAATTAATTATTTTCTAAAGATGCCTCATGATATTTGTGATTATGGATACTACTACAAACTTTTTCTTTTGCAGTGCCAATATTAAATCATTTTCCATTTAAATGTGTCCAGACTTATCATAATTTGATTGAGTTTTATGGTTGAAGTCCAATGGTCAAGGAATAAAAATGACGAGATCATAATTAGATGATCTTCCTTATCTTTTTTTTTTCTTATTTAAAAAGAATGTTAATGGGTAGTTTGACTAAATTTCGATAAACAAAATTTGATTGAATTTACGTCACTACTATAATATTTTTTGCTAGTCAAGATAATTAAATATAATAAATTTTAACCACATATATTTTTCAACGAATTACAGTTACGAGGATCAATAACAAAAAAAAAATCGTCAGTAAATTCTTAGCTTTGACAATAATTTACCGACTGATTTTAGTACTTTAGCAACAAATTTTCTTTGTTGTTAAATCTATCATAAATTGAATTAAGATATTTCTGGATACTGATTTCTTTATATCAGGATGGTAGGTTATTCATTATTTTTTGTAGAATTTTAAGTTTTATAACATCATCCATCTTCGGCTATTTGTTATGAATCACCAACAAATGTTATGGTATAGTGATAGTAATTTTTCATCTTTAGCCAATAATTGAATTAAAATATTTTCGTTTTTTTTTTATATCAGGATGGTAGGTCATTCATTATTATTATTTTTTTTAGAATTTTAAGTTTTATAACAGCATCCATCTTTGGTTATATGTTATGAGTCACCAACAAATGTAATGATATAGTAGTGGTAGTTCCTTTTCATCTTTAGCCTGAATTTTGGGGCTCGAGCTTTGCTGAGTACGCAGCGCTTTACCTCCAAGGCATGGGCAGATCTACTTAGAAGCAAGGGGAACCACCTTAGTTATAAAAATATATTGTGTATATGAAATCAAAATTTTAATTGTATATATGTTAAATATTGAATTTCTTTAACACATGTCAAAAGTTCACAGCATAGGGGGAAAAGAGTTCAAATTCTCTTTGAGGACACAAGTTCAATTATCATTAACCACAATTTCTAATTATTTTAATTTTAGTCGTTTTTAGAATTGTCTTGACAAAAATCCTGCCTCCGGCAGTATCACTACACTTACTACTAGGGGTGGGCGTATATCAGTTTTATATCCGAAAAAATGAACCAAATAAAAATCGGTTTTAAAAAAAAAACCGAATCCAACTTAAAAAAAAAACCCGATATGTTCGGTTTATATCGCCGAACGTATCGGATTATATCGGTTTTTTCTAGTGGGCCGGGGCGGGTCGGGTCAGTGAATTTTTTATTTTTTAAAAAAAATTGAATTTCCAAAACTGAAATTGACATTCACACCTACACTATCATGAAATTTCGACGTTGAAATCTATTGTGTATCGTGAGATGTTTACTAAAGAAAAAGGAAAATTAGAAATCGATTTGGGGGAAAACACAAATTGATTGGGAAAACAGACGTTTTTCTAAAAATTGGCTGTGCCAAACCGCCTTTTGGCCATTTGGCCGGCCCCGTCTCGAAAAAATACGCAAAATCATTTTTTTTGGGTAAAACAGACATCCGAGCGCAGAGTTATGACTATTTAAAGTTTTACCAATTTACAACTACCTTCTCTCCCTACATTTTATGTCAATGCTTCCGTGATATGTTAATCAAGTTCATGCCGCATTCGACTTCCATAAAAGTTTCATAGATTTGCTTCAATGGCTATGATTCAAGAGATAGTAGTAGCCTAAAATAAAAAATAAGATTAATTACATATTTAATTCGGTTTTTCGGTTTGGTTCGTATCCAAAATTAAAAAATCGAACCGAGTCACTAAATTCCGATTCAGTTCGGTTTTTCAAAAAATCATTTTTTTAAAAAAAATGAATAAAACCAAACCAAACGGCCGGTTCGGTTTCGATTTTTTCGGTTCTCAGGATTTTTTGCCCACCCTTAAACAAAAAAATTTACAAAAATACACCTGAAAAGAAAGCATTAAAAGAGATATGGATCCATAAATGGAATGAAAGCCACGTAAACTTGTGTTTGCCGCAGCCTAAGCCACGTTCAACTAAGGAAGTGACGAAAATACCCTCCATATATTGATAATGGACATGAAACACACATGTCGATCCTAATCTTAAGTTCTTTAAAACACACTTCTATAATAGTAGAAAAATGTTGAATAACCTACAATCCGATATAAGGAAATCAATATCCAAAAATGTAATAATTCAAAATGTTGATGGATTTAACAACATATGAAATTTGTCACTAAATTACTAAAAGTTGTCGCTAGTATGGATTAATGACAAATTCGTCACGGATTCGATCCGTAGATAATACATTTGTTGCTAATAACCGAGGAAAATTGATTCCTTGAGTGATTTCCTTCCAATGGTAAAATATATATACAAAGGTATTCTAATAGAATTAAGGAAGACCTATCTAATTAGTCAAAATTAGATGATACTAACTTACAATCATCCTAAATAATGTGATTACAATCCTAAATTAAGATATTACAATATTCATGGTTAATGATGATTTGAGATAATTATGGGATTGCCCCATAATTATCTTAACAGTCCTTCGCAGTTTTAGCGGGAGAGTCTCGTATGTTGAGACTGTCCCGAAAATCATCAAATAGTACGCGCGAAAGACTTTTGGTGAAAATGTCGACAATATGATAACGGGACGGTACACGGAGAACACAGACTTGGCCATGTGCAACCTTTTCTCGGACAAATAATATATCTGTTTCGATGTGTTTTGTGCGTTGATGCTGAACAGGATTACCGGATAAGTATATCGCACTCACATTATCACAATAAACAACGGTTGCCTTTTCAATCGGACAATGGAGCTTTAAGAGAAGATTACGGAGCCAACATGATTTAGCAACCACATTGGCTACCCCTCGATATTCTGCTTCAGCGCTCGACCGAGACAACATTGGCTGTCGTTTGAATGACCATGAAATCAGATTATCTCCCAAAAACACACAATAACCAGCGGTGGAACGTCGTGTGTCCGGGTAGCCACACCAATTTGCATCTGTATAATATGAGAGATTCGATATGGAGGACTTATACAAATGCAGTCTAAAATGAAGAGTACCCTTGATGTACCGCAGAATCCTCTTGAGAGCCCCCATATGTTCCTCTTTCGGATTATGCATATGTAAACACACTTGCTGAACTGCATAGGAGATATCAGGTCTCGTGAAAGTGAGGTACTGCAAGGCCCCTGCTAGACTGCAGTAGTGTGTTAGATCATTGTATGGAGTCCCTGTAGCGTTACTCAATTTGGCCTTTGTATCCACCGGAGTGTGTGATGGTTTGCAGGAGGACATATCGGCTTTGTCAATGATCTCCTCAACGTATTTCTTTTGACTTAGAAACAGACCACTTGCATATTGAGTTACACCAATGCCCAAAAAATAATTTAAAGGACCCAAATTCTTCATCGCAAATTCTGTTGCGAGAAGGGACATAATAGACCGGCGAAGTGATGTAGATGAGGCCGTGAGAATGATGTCATCTACATATAGGAGGATATACACCATGTCACTCTTCCCTTCTTATAAATGAATAATGACTGATCAGATTTGTTGTGTGAGAAACCAAGTGTGGATACAAAACCTGCAAACCTGTTATATCATGCCCGCGGAGCCTGTTTCAAACCATATAAGGATTTTTTCAGTAGGCAAACATAATCCAGATGTGTAGAGTCTCGGAAACCCAACGGATGGTGCATGTAAACTGTCTCCTGCAGATAGCCATGTAAGAATGCATTTTTGACATCTAACTGATGAATGGTCCATGATTTTGACAGTGTCAGGCTATGAACAGTCCGGATAGTTGCTGGCTTAACCACTAGACTGAAAGTTTCACCACAATCCACTCCGACTTGCTGAGACCGGCCATCACCAACAAGACGAACTTTGTATCTCGCAAATGAGCCATCAGAATTCTTTTTATGGCAGAAAACCCACATAGACCTAATTATGTTCACATTAGATGGACGGGGCACTAATTCCCACATCTTATTTTTTATAAGAGCATTAATTTCGTCTAACATGGAAGCTTTCCAATTAGGGTTTGATAGGGCTGCTTTGGGATTTTTTGGTAGAGGTGATGGTTGGACCGAATATAGTAAGTTAAAATGACATTTGGGCCGGAAAATCCCATGCATGGCACGTGTTTCAATGGTCCGAGGTTGTGCTATCATCGGTTGGGTATTAGGGGTCTCGGGTATGGCATTGGGCCGAGAGGGGATATTTTAACCCAAGTCAAAATGTGGTTGAGATGGGGTTGCCATTGGTTTATTGGGCTAGTATGATGCACGGGGTATTTGGCTGGATTGGTTTACGAGTGAGGGAGCAGTGGGATCCCTCACTTGGGCCTGGATTCCACTGAAAATGGACTGGGCCGAGACCATCGGTAAAAAGGCTGTGGCATGTGAACCGTGGACTGGTCCAATCCCATTTTGTGGTTGGGACGAGACATTTTTAGGGTTTTGTTGGGTAGGTCCCACCTGATTTTGGGAATTGAGATAGTGGTGTATAATTGGATGTATTCCGTTGTCCAAAAAATCATATGAAGGTGAGGATGCCACATGAGAATTAACAAACGGGAATGTAGACTCATCAAAAACTACATGACAAGAGATAATGATTTTCCCATTCATCATATCATAACATTTATATCCCCTATGATTTTGTGGGTATCCTAAAAACACATACGGAGTGGAACGAGCCTGCAATTTGTTAATGGTTGTGGATGGAAAAAGTATTATTTCATTCTTAATTAAAGGTGTAAAATTTAAATTCTTTTGAGTATATAATTATACAAAGGATAACACAAATACCCTCAAAATGTGTAAAAGATAGGAGACGATGATACAACATTTGTGTAGGGGACACATTGGAGAGCTGTTTACTAGGAAGAATATTTAAAAGATATGTGGCTATTTGAAGTGCATGGTGCCAAAAATTTGGTGGTGTGGATGAATGCACAAGGATAGTGCGAACCATATTGTTAATTGTTCGAATTTTTCTTTCGGCTTTCCCATTTTGTGGTGATGTATGTGGACATGAAAAACGCAAAGACATCCCATTTTGGTGACAAAAACTATTAAATTGGGCATTTATGAATCCCCCCCCCCCCCATTGTCACATTGAAAACATTTAATGGATTTGTCAAATTAAGTTTTGATAAAAACACTAAATTATTTTTAAATGGTGTAGGTTTGTGATTTATTTCTTAAGGAAAATGTCCACAGAAAATTCGAATAATCATCTAAAATGAGCATATAGTATTTGTGACATGAAGAACTCAAAACTAGTGATGTCCACAAATCACAATGCAAAAGATCAAATGGCATAAGGGTGTGAGAAGTACATGATGCAAAAGGAAGCTTAACATGTTTTCCCAACACACAAGTTTGGCAAACAGAAGAGTCCAAAAGTTTGTTACAAGAAAATAATTTATTCTTCCTAAGATTATTGAAACTGGTGCTTCTGGGTGTCCCAACCGATTGTGCCATATAATAGGAGAAATGGCTGCAAAGGTTGATGGTTTGGTCATGCGATTGTTGGAATCAATGGTGATGGGATACAAGTCCCCGTGCTATTACATCTTATTAGTAGCATTCCCGTCTGAAAATTCTTCACAGAAAAACTGAGCGGATCAAAATTCACGTAAACATTATTGTCAATTGTAAAACGTTGAACATATATCAAGTTTTTATTCAGTTTTGGTGCATTGTAAGATGTTTTTCAAATATAATGGTGGGTGTGGAGGGGTAGGTTTACCTGATCAATACCACAAATTGGAATTTCCTGCCCATTGCCGACAATAATATTTTTATTACTGTTCATATTAAAATAAGATGAGAGATTATCTTGAGATGTCGTTATGTGAGATGTTGCCTCTGTGTCCATATACCATGACTCATTTGGAACATTCAGATTCATGTTGTTCATGACTTGTTCAATATCAGTGGGAGCATAGCCTACAAAAGATGGTGTCTGGGCTGCAAATGCATGTTGTGGACAAGAACCTAAAATTCCGGGTTGTTGATTTGAAAATGAGGGTCTGGCCCATGATGAAGTTGGGTATGAGATGACAGGGCAGCCAACGGTGGGTACTGCCCCTACTGGTTTCTGACTTGCTTTGGTTGGGCCACCACTGTCCAGACTGGTTGATGTCGCCGGTTGGTTGGCCGCCACTGCCTCGACTGGTTGCTGCCGCCGGTTGGTTGGCCGCATCCCTTACCTCGTCCCTTTCCACCATTATTTTTCCTTTGTTATTGTTACGGTTTGAACTCCATTTTTTACCATTATTATTGCGATTTCCATTTTCACCCGAACCAAAATTTTGTGGCTGAAAATCTGCGAAAAATGAATTGGTGGAAACGAGAGCAGTTCCGGCGGTGGCTGCTTCAGAGGATGCCTATTTTGCTTTCCATATCAACCTCGAACGGGCCTCATAGAAAGGAGGCGACAGATTACTCTGTTGAATGAATGTAGCAACTCCATCATATTGTTCATTCAACTCTGCAATCAACTAAAGAACCAACCGTTAATTTGTTACCGGCGAACCAACGTTTGATAGTTGGTCTGCGAGCACCTTCAATTCTTGACAATAGGCGGAAACGTTGGAGAAATCATCCAATTTAACATTAGTAAATTGGTGTTCAAGACATACAGCCCTAGAAAGTTTGTTATCTTGAAATATGTTTTGTAAACGTTCTCACGTCCGTTGAGCCGTAGAGTTCGGCTCTAGTATGGTATGTAAAAAATCGTTTGATGTAGTGTTATAAATCCATTGAAGGACTATAGCATCTAAACGGGACCATAGCTTTTTGTCCACCGCATGGGTGTCCGATGATGACTCGGAAGGGATGATATGGTCTATTACCTCATAAGTGCGACAATGAATTTTGAACAATTCCTCCCAAGAGGTGTATTACCCTTTTTCCATTTCAAGTGTTATGAAAATAAAGTTCTTGACGTTATTTACGGCAAGAGCATGATGAAAGTTTTGTTTTTCGGCCATAGTTTCTCCACGCAACAAACAAAACAAGACCAAAAGAAGAAGAGAATAGTGTTTTGTGTTTGGTGGAATTAACTTGGAGAACCCTATGTGTCGGCTAGGGTTTGTGAAAAGGGAGAAAGAGAGAAAACAATTAGGGCCGACGGGTTGGGGGTGTTGTAGCTTAGGGTTTGGTTATGTGTTGGCCGAGAAAATAAGAAAATATCGGCTAAAGAGAGGTGAGGGAAAAGTATTTAGGGCAAAATATTTTTGGCTCTTGATACCACGAGGGAAATTGATTCCTTGAGTGATTTTATTCCAATGGTAAAATATATATTAGTGATGGAAGAAATCCGCCATTAATCCTCGTAAGTTGTAATTTATAAAGAAAATATACTTGGTTAATTTCTTTTATATTTAGTTTTCTGGATTAGAAATAGCATCTATTATTAGCAGCGTAAATATAACTTGTTTCACCTGTTAAACTTAAAATCTAACTCAATCCATCCATCTGACAGTTCTTTCAATAAACCAAAAAAATAATTGAAAGTAATAAAACCATTGAATTATATTTTCATCTTTTTTTTCCTTGACCTTTGGACTTTAACCTTATACCGTAAATAATGGATTGTTGGCTTAACTTAACCTCAAAAGCTAGCTTGTAGGGTGAGGATTGTCCAAATCCATATAAGGAGTCTATGTTCCCATTCCATATTCGATGTGGAACTCTTAACACTCCTCCGCACGCCCAGACCTTATTAACTGGAGCGTGAATAATATAATTTGGGGCCCAACATCGGTGAACGAAGAACTAGAATGAGCCTGACTCTGATACCATGTAAAAAATGGATCTTGGGCCTAACTCAACCCCAAAAGCTAACTTGTAGGGTGATGATTGTTCAAGTCCATATAAAAAGTCCATATTCTCATTCAATATCTGATGTGGGACTCTTAACATATACCTCGATCAAACAAACAGTCTGAATACATAAAAATAAAAACTAATGAGAAACATTTGACGTTGTCACTTCAAACTCAAAGAGATCATCTACAACGATATCCACAAACACAGCTTTTTAAGCACAACTGGATCAAACGTGCAATCTGCATCAAACACTTTTATCTTTAAATAACTCAATACATCTACCTCCACAATCCCAGCTCTTCACGCAGTTATTATCAAATATATATGTGCATTGCGCAGTACCAAGCAAATTATTCACTAATTGGTGATCTTGGGCAATTGTTAAGTTGAATAGAGACAAATATTTGACAATAAGAAGCAGAAGGCACTGAGAGATTGAAACTTTTTCCATAATTTATTAACGTATATTATCAAATATACACAATATATTTTGTAATATTTAGTGTTGTAATATGGTAGATATATGATCCTTATTGTATTACAATTTCACATTGTACACACTATATATATTTGTATTAATGAGAAAGACTTCCAAAGGGAGATTAATATAATCTTACATGATATCAAGAGCCTAACCCTAAAAATACCTAAACCCTACTTTTTCTTTTTGCCAGCCGCCTCCCCCCCCCCCACCCTCCACCCCCACACATTGACCGGCGGCGGCTTTCTCCTTCTTAAACTTCGATAATTTCCTGTCCTTTTTTTGGCTACCATATCTACTCCCACCTCTCCCAAAGCTTCCTCATCCTCCACAATCGTCATTGAAAACCCCTCTCCCTCATTCCATCCCGCATCCACCGTCACAAATATCAAGAATTTCATTTCGTTAATTCTTGATCAGGAAGACGGTCAATACTCTTCGCGGGTTGAACTGTTTTATATCCACGCTTGTGCGTACAACGTTCTTGACCACATTGACGACTCTATCCCTCGCTATCTCGACGTCCCAAACACAACATGACATCTCCTTGACGCCATTGTCAAACAGTAGATTTACGACACCATCTCTAAGGACTTGTTTCACACTATTATGAAGTCAGATGCCTCGACGCGTGAATTATGGATACGTTTGGCGGAGATATTTCAAGATAACAAAAATACATGTGCTGTATATTTGGAGGAACAGTTCAACAACACACGTCTTGAGAACTTCGCCAACATGTCAGAGTATTGCAAATAATTGAAGCTTGTTGCAGACCAACTTTCCAATATGGGGACATTGATTTTCGAAATGAATATGGTTCTCCAACTTGTTGCAGGGTTACCGAAAGGTGAATATGATACACTAGCAACAATGATACAACAAGCCGATCCTCTTTCCAGTTTCAACAAAGCTCGGTCACAATTATTGTTGGAAGAAACCCGACGTGCCAAATAGGATGAACACAATCAGAAGGCGTTCGCGGTTGATAGTCAGGTAATTCCTGCTGCCCCTCCCGCCAGCCAACCAGAAAAATTGGGGTGGCCGAGGAGGTGGAAAAGGCGGAAGGGGCCGCGACAATGGCAAGGGTGGCGGAGGCCGCGGGCGTGGAGGAAAAGGTGGTCAACAGCCGCAGGTCACTATTTCACCTATATGGGCTGGCCCAGGGCAGTGGCACAACACTGGACCCTGGGCCTCTACCCCATTTTATTTTCAGCAACAGTCGTAGGCCCATAATAATTTTCAATCGGCCCAGACCAATTTCCAGCAGCCGGGGCTCTTGGGCCCAGCTCCAGGTCACCGCCCAGTGCACAACAAGGCCTACTTCTTCCAGGCCTTCAGCTCTTTGAATATGCAGCAGCCCGATGAAATTGATACACGGGAACCACGTCTCATCTCACCCGGTCTTCAGGTAATCTCTCCCAACTATTTCGATTAAAGTCTTCTCAATTTATTACAGTTGGCAATGGTCATCGCATTCCAATTCAGGGCTATGGTAACACCTACACTCAACCACCTCACCCACCCTTCTCCCTAAATAATGTCCTGTATGCCCCAACATCATTAAAAATTTAATCTATGTTAGGAAATTTACTCGTAACGATTCTATGTCCGTTGATTTTGATCCATTTGGTCTTACTATGAAGGATCTACGTACGGGGACACCTCTTACGAGATGCAATAGCACAAGGGATCTCTATCATTTCCCATACTCTTCCGCTGCCAGTTCCCGCTCACACACCTCCCTCGCTGCTATCTCTCTGTTAACTTGGCACAATAGGCATGGACACCCAGGAGCTCCTATTTTTAATTTTCTTATAAGCAATAATTGTATTCGTTGTAATAATGGGAAACTTGCCCAAAAATGTGTCTCTTGTCAGCTAGGCAAACATGTTCGCCTTCCTTTTAAGTCGTCTCTTAGTGTTATGTTTGCTCCTTTTGATATTGTTCATGCTGATTTATGGACATCTCCCATTACTAGCGCACTGGGTCATAAATATTATCTAGTCTTATTAGATGATTTCTCTCATTTTATTTGAATTTACCCACTAAAATTCATGTCGGGGGTTTTTGCCAAATTTTTTAAATTTCATATTTTTATCAAAACGTAATTTGAAAAAACCATTAAATCTTTCCGGTATGATAATGGTCGTGAATTTAATAATTTCACGTTTCACAAATTTTGTAAAAATAATGGCATGTTTTTTCGATTTTCGTGTCCCCACACCTCCCCTCAGAATGGCAAAGCAGAACGAATCATCCGCATCATAAATAACATGGTTCGTACTCTCATGTTTCATGTCTATCTCCCTTCGTCTGTTTGGGTCTCTGTAGTCAAAATGATAGAATACGTCCTTAATATTTTACCTACTAGTACTTTTCATAACATGACCCCAACCGAAACATTATACCATCGGATCCCCTCCTATGACCACCTTAAATTTTCGGTTGCATGTGTTATCCAAACCTTGCATCCATCGCCCCTCATAAATTAGCACCCCGAATCACTCTGTGTCTTCGTAGGTTTTCCGTCTAATCATAGGGGCTATTTGTGCTATGACTTGTCCACTCATCAAATTCACGTCTCTCGTCACGTTACGTTTGACAAGATGATATTTCCTTTTGCAAATATTCAAACATTCCAAAACACGGACTATACCTTTCTAGACGAGTCTGACACATCCCCCGTCATACTTCGTGAACTGCGTAAGTCCACCACCGCTTCCCAGTCACCGCCACTGCCACCAGTCTCTGTCACTACCGGCAGTCCCTCCGAACTGTCATGGTCACCGTCGATTGCCTCTCCCACCATCGGCAATCGGTCGGCTACCTCTCTGCCCCATCCAGGTTTCTTCGCTCTATCCCACAGGCTTACTCCACCGTTAAACCCAATGTCGTCACCACCTGCCATTGGCATTCTAGTTAGCCAGCCTCACACCGCTACAGTACCGGCCACCCTGACCTAGAACAGACCCCGGACCCAGATCTACATCGCCCCACCACAGACCCCACAACCTCCTCCCACCCATTATCCATCACCGGTAATGTCACCAGGTCACCCAATCGACCTTGATCTACCCAGATCGTCACCCCACCAAACCCGACGTCAAACCCAGAATCCACTGCCCCGATACTCTACCCCATCACCCGACCCAGCCTTCAACCCGACTCCAATATTAAAATCCGTAACCTTGAACCTACACTAAATCAGAATATCTACCCTACCCCAGCCCCCACGCACCCCATGGAAACCCATGCCAAACACGGAATTTTTAAACCCAAAGTCCATTTTAACCAATCTATACAAACTATATCCCCAATTCTTTCAAAACATAAAATTAGCCAAACAAGATCCTAATTAGAATGCATCCATACGTGAGGAATTTAATTCTTTAACAAAACAACACATTGGGATTTGGTTCCTAGACCGGATAGGGTTAATGTGATCCGATGCATGTGACTTTTTCATCACAAACACAGAGACAATGGTGATCTTGAGAGATATAAGAAGAGACTTGTGGCTAATAGAACTAATCAGCATGAAGGTATTAATTTTGGTGAGACGTTCAGTCCGGTTGTTAAACCGACTATTATTCGCACAGTTCTGAGTATTGCTATGGGTAAGCATTGGCCGATTCATGAGCTTGATGTGAAGAATGTATTTCTACATGGGGATTTGAAAGAAATTGTTTACATGCACCAGCTGCCTGGTTTTGTCTATCCAACAACCCCTCAGTTTGTATGCCATCTTCGTAAGTCACTTTATAGTTTGAAACAGGCCCCTAAAGCGTGGTATGATTGCTTTGCACATTACATTATGCGGATTGGGTTTGTATGCAGCAAGTGTCATAATTCTCTATTTATTTTTCATAAAGGTAGTAGTATTGCGTATTTATTGTTATATGTGGATGACATTGTGCTTACTGTCTCCTCTGATTTGTTGAAAAATGAGATCATGGGATTGCTTAAAACTGAATTTGCTATGACTGACTTGAGGAAATTGAGTTATTTCTTTGGGATAGCAGTGACTAGATCTGCGGATTCTATGTTTTTGTGTCAGCGCAATTATGCAGATGATATAGTATGCATGGCTAAAATGGCAAACTGCAAGATAATGTCCACTCCGATTGACTCTAAATCAAAGCTTAGTGTTGTTGATGGTAATTCAGTGTCTGATCCCACACTTTACAGGAGTCTTGCAGGTGCACTATAGTATCTTATTTTCACCAGGCCTGATATTACTTATGTGGTTCAGCAGGTGTGTTTATTCATGCATGCCCCTAGGGAGCCTCATTTTACTAAGCGTATCATTCGATACGTTAAGGGCACACTTGATTATGGATTGTAACTATACCCCTCAGTATCGACCAGGTTGTTATCATATACGGATGATGATTGGGCAGGCTGTCCGGACATGCGACGCTCCACCTTCGGCTACTGTGTGTTCTTAGGGGATAATACTATTTCTTGGTCTGCTAAGAGGAAAACCACCTTATCTCGTTCGAGTGTAGAAGCATAGTATAGAGGCGTTGCAAATGTTGTTGCTAAGATCTGCTGGCTCCGAAACCTTCTTTTGGAGCTTCAGTGTCCCCTGTGTAAGGCGTCTTTGGTTTACTGTGATAACATATTAGCCATATATTTATCTCATAATCTAGTTCAGCATCAATGAACCAAGAACATTGAGATGGATATACGCTTTGTTCGTGAGAAGGTTGCTATCGGTCATGTTCAGGTGTTGCATGTGCCTTCTTCGTATCAGTATGTAGATATCTTCATGAAAGGTCTTCCTAGACAACTATTCTTCGATTTCAGATCCAGTCTTAGCGTCCGACCTCCTCATGCTCCGACTAAGAGGGTGTATTAACGTATATTATCAAATATAGTCCATATATTTTATAATATTTAGTGTTGTATAATTATGATAGATATATGATCCTTATTGTATTAGAATTTCACATTGTACACACTATGTATATTTGTATTAATGAGAGAGACTTCCCAAGGGAAATTAATACAATCTTACCTAATTTATTATGGTTGTGATTTTGACACAACATTCTGAATTGCCCTTGATATGGTTGCAATATATATAGGAGTTAGACTTTGTGATTAAGTGCAATAATAAATGTGGCTTTAATTAGTTAGATTTTCTCCATAATAATATTGTGTTCATGATCAAATTACATCAGTCTAGCTATTCAAGGTTTTAAGAGAATAAAAACAATAGAGAAAGTATAAATATATTCCTCAATTTTGCTATTTAGAGTAAACATAACCCTAGTTAAAAAGTGATGCGCATAAATCTATGATATTACACAAATAGTGAAAATATACTCTTTTTACTGACAAAAATTTTGAATTAAAATAAAAGCCATTGTAGGGGTATATTTACATTTTTTTTGCAAAGTTCAAGGGTATATTTGCACCTTCTCACACGTAATTTTTTTTGCATATTTAATTCAACGATTAAATGGACTTGTTACTTTGATGATCAAGTTTTTTTTGTGCTCAGCTTCTTATTAAATCTTGTTGGTACTCTATTGTACTTTATAAAGCAGTACGGTAAGTAAATAACTATTACAAGTGTTCGAAATGATAAATAAATGGTCAATCTTCAAAACTGCCGCAAGATTGTTGTGTCTTGAATCTTGATAACATGAAATCAAGAAACAACTAAATCTGGATAGTTACAACGTTGTGTGTTGAGTCGAGTGATTTCCCTCTGTCCTTAAGACAAGATTGCTCCGTATATATTCTTTTACGTTAGCGGGCAATAGTCTCCCAAGATAAAACAACACTTTAATCTCAACGCTACAAAGCCAATAGGTTGAGCCTGACGAAGAAAACAAATATGAATCGACTCGCTGAAATGGAAAAGGAAGGAAGAGTTTCTGTTTTCTCTTCTGTTTTGTCTCTGTGTATATAGTGTGTCTCTGTTGTGTATATCTTGTGTATATGCTCACTGTTTTGCAGTGGTTTTCTTCACTGTTTTTCAGTGATTTTCGTCACTGTTTTGTGCTGTGTTATTCTAATTTTTCAGTCACGTTATTGAGCCAAAGAGGCATCAATATATAGCATGGAGGAGGGACTTCTCAACTGCCACAAACAAGGCTGTTAATAGCCATTAGTGAGGGCTGTTAATGGCTGGTTTAAGGCCATTAGTGTGGCATGTTTAAGGCTATAAGTGAGACTGTTCATGGCCATTGAAGGAGGGTGATTATGGAGGAGTTAATCAGCTAAGTAATGACTGGTTAATGCTCCAAAAAACAGTCCAACGGAAGGCAGAAACTTTCTGCCTTCCGTCACTCCCAAAATCAACTTTCCAGAAACTCTAGGGACCAAATTATAAATATTAAGCAATTTGGGGTCCAAAAAGATAATATCAGAAAGTCCCCACAGCCCATGACCCGTGACCCGAGACCGAGATCGGCGGGCCGCGGCGGCGCGCGTGTGGGCTTAGCCTTGAACCCAAGCACATCTAGGCCGTCCCTCCTTTAAACACATGGGATACCCCTTGGGGTCCCAAACCCTTTACCACTTTAGAGACTTATAAAGAGAACAATTCTTCATTTTTCCACCAATGTGGTAGATTTGTCTCACACCATATTTCCATGCCTCAAACACCTTACTTTGTGGACCAATATCTCTTTCATTTCTCAACAAAATTTGACGATTCTTGGCCCTACGGTCATCTACTCACGTAGTAGATTATGCATGTGAGAAGAGACAAAGCCTCCAACATGCGGAACACTAGTGTTTAATTCATTAAATATGGGTGGACGCACCTCCCCGCCAAAGGCAAATTTCCAACAAATCTATCATAGATGGCCCGAATTATTCTTAGGTAGATGCAAAAAATAAATTATAATTTGGTCATTTATGATTATTGAGAATAATAAGGAATCTTGAGATTTTGATTGATTTTTAAAATATATGATCTAAAATGTTTAGATATTTATTTGGTTGTAAGACATTTCATTAAGGGTAAAATGAGAGTGAAAAATTAAATTATTTTTAAATATATAAACGTAATATTCTTTATGAGGCTAATTTAAAAGAAATGTGAGTCGTACTCATATAAATTGGGGGTATAAATTAATGGCTTAGGGGTGTAGCTACTTTCTTCAAAATGACCGGGTTATCTTGTCGCCTTACTTCACTAACTTTCAATCTCAAAATGGAGAAATATATTCTCGCATTGTAAAGAAGCATATATTTTGCATTTGTCTAATATTCCTGGATCCTGCTTCTCTTCATTACCCGTCTTCTTCATTTCCTCAAATTTGTTCATGTCGCCTCGTGGTTTAAAATAAAAATTAAATAATTTTCATACAATCTCAAGACTCCTTATTTATTCCCAATAATCATAAGTAACCAAATTGCAATTTATTCTTTGTATCTGCACAAAATAATTCGGGACATCTATGGTAGATTTAATAAGAAGATAATGATAAAAAGAGATTTAATCATCAAAGCAATAAATTTAAATTAATCGTTGAATTAAAGAAGTAAAAAAAAATCATGTGTGAGAAGGTGCAAATATACCCCTGAACTTTGCGAATGTGCAAATATACCATTATAGTGACTTTGATTTTAATTAAAACATTTTTGTCAACGAAAAGGGTATATTTGCTCCATAACAGCACGGTTCATATTCACCACTTTTTTGACGAAAGATATATCTACTTTAAATCACAAAGTTGAGGGATATATTTGTACATTTTCCTTCCAAACAAAAATTGGAATATAATATTCACAATCTTTATCACGAAAAAATTAGCAAAACAAACACAAGTCTAATCAATCAAAATATAACCAATGGATAAAAAATAAATACTTTTATAATAAATATAAATTTTAAAAATAAAGTTGAAAGACATGATAAAATAAGATTTTTTAAAGCCAAACGATTGCTTATGGTAGTACTTAGTAGCAGCAAAAAGAAGAGCAAATTTGGGGAACTTTCTTTCGGTTTAAAGTTCTTTTATTTTATGTTGTCATTTTGTTTGATTAGATAATAACTTATGGTTCAACAACCCGACCCCATATTTTGCTCGTTCACGTAACAAATATGATAGATTATGGTCCTTGATTATTTTCATAATTAAAACAAATCAATTAAATATTATATAATTAGGTTGTAAAGATTATTAACATATTCTTAGGATAGTCTACCTTAATAGTAGCCTAGATTGATTCTTGTATAGATGTATAAATATTGTATTCTTGGAATGAAACAAACCATATGTTACTCCTTCGGGTCATGCATATGTAAACAGACCTGTTGAACCGCATATGAGATATCAGGTCTCGTAAATGTGAGATATTGCAATGCCCCTGCTAAATTGCGGTAATGAGTTGGATCGCCGTATGGAGATCATGAAGAGTTACTCAATTTCGCCTTGGTATCTACCGGCGTGGGTGACGGCTTGCAAGATGACATACCGGCTTTGTCAATTATCTCCTCGGCGTATTTTCTTTGACACAAAAATAGATCACCTGCATATTGGGTTACACCAACTCCCAAAAAATAGTTTAAAGGGCCCAGATCCTTCATAGCAAATTCTGAAGCAAAAAGGGACATAATAGACCGGCGAAGGGAATCAGATGATGTGAGGATGATGTCATCCACATATAAAAGAGTGTATGCCATGTCATTCCCTTTCTTATAAATGAACAAAGAATGATCAGATTTGCTATGTGAGAAGCCCAGTGTGGAAACGAACCCTGCAAACCTGTTATACCACGATTTGGGGGCCTGTTTGAGACCATATAGTGATTTTTTCAACAAGCAAACATAATTAGGATGAATTGGATCTCGGAAGCCCAAAGGCTGGTGCATGTAAACTGTTTCTTGTAGGTGACCGTGTAGAAACGCATTCTTTACGTCCAATTGATGAATGGATCATGATTTTGCCAGAGCCACACTGAGAACTGTCCGTATAGTCGCTGGTTTGACCACACGGCTAAACGTTTCACCAATCCACGCCAACCTGCCATTACCAACAAGACGGGCTTTGTGCCTCTCAAAAGAACTATCACACTTCTTTTTATGATAAAAAACCCACATAGAATGTATTATGTTCACATTACAAAGACGGAGCACCAACTCCCATGTCTTATTTTTAATAAGAGCATTAATTTCATCTAGCATGTCAACTTTCAATTCGGGTCTGATAAGGCAGCTTATGACCTGCCGAACTTAAAATCGGGGATGCCCACAAGTCACTATGTATTATATCAAATGGAAAAATAGTTTTTGAAGTAGATAAAGAAAAGGAGAATTTAACATGCTTCCCAAAAACACAACCCTGGCAAACATGAGAATCCAAAGTTCATTTACAATCAATAAACTTATTTTTTATAAGAAACTTAAAACACTGGTGCTCCCGGGTGTCCCAAACGATTGTGCCATACGGTAGGAGACAAAGCTGCAAAGGTTGATGGTGAGGGGACTTGGTTGTTGGTTGTGGCGGTAATAGGATACAAATCCTCAGTGTTATTACATCTCGTTAGTGTCATCCCCATCTGAAAAACCTTCACAGAAATCCCAAACGTTTTAAAATTAACAGAAACATTGTTGTCAGTGGTGAACCGACGCACATAAATCATGTTTTTAATAAGTTTGAGTGCATGTAGAACATTGTTTAACTGTAAAGGTAGGTGGGGGGGGGGGGATATGTAAGTGTCCAATACCATGAATTGGATTTTTCTGCCCACTGCCAAACACAATATTTTACTACTGTACAAATTAAAATAAAACGAGAGATTACCCTGAGATGCCGTCATGTGTGATGTTGCCCCTGTGTCCATGTACCATGAGTCATCGGGAACATTGATAGTGTTCATGACTTGCTCGATGTCCATAGGAACATAACTTGAAGACGATAGTCCATGGGCTGAAAACGCTTGTTGTGGACTCCGGGCTACCGTGGTGTGTTGGGCTTGGCCCACTGGGTTGTCAGGTACGGTCATGGAGGGGCCCACTGCTACAGGTTCCAGCCCTAAGGCGGGAACTGGCCCCATTGCCCGCTGCCACCAAACTGTTGCGGTTGCCAGTGGGGACGAATCTGCCCCTACTGCCCATGGCAGCCTCCTCCACCGGCAGTGTTTCCCCCGCCGCGGCCCCGCCCCCTTCCACCATTATTTTTTCTTTGTTGTTGTTGCGATTTTGACCCCTTTTTGGTCCATTATTGTTGTGATTTGAAGTACCTCCCGAATCAGAATTTTAAGGGCCAAAATCATCTGCAGACGCGTTGGTGGAAATGAGGGCGGTGCCGGCATTGTTTGCCGCCGTCACCGCCTGTTTCACTTTTTGGGTTTCTTCAAGAATCAACTTCGAACGAGCCTCATAAAATGGTGGTAACGGGTTACTTTGTTGAATGAACGCAACAACTCCATCATATTGTTCATTCAAATCCGCAATTAGTTGGAGAACCAACCTTTGGTTTGTCACTGGTGCACCAACGTTGGATAGTTGATCGGCGAGAGGGGGAGGCCGAACTAGGATTGGCCGGCGGTAAGGGCTAAGGTTTTGAGGGGTTAATTTTTTTGGCTCTTGATAACATGAAGACAATATTTTCCATGATTTATTTCATTCCAAGAATACAATAAATATACATCTATACAAGAATCAATCTAGGCTACTATTAAGGTAGACTATCCTAAGAATATGCTAATAATCTTTACAACCTAATTATATAATATTTGATTTGATTTATTTTGATTATAATCAAGAATTATTTCCATAATCTATCAAAATCGTATATTGGATGTGTTTATATACATTGTTTTGACTATTTATGACTCGATGGTATGGTTTGAGTTGAGTTTCGAGAGAGTTAAACAAGTTAAAAACTCGCAATCTGTTGCAAGTTGCAACATCGAGTTCAAATCTACAATAGCGGAGATAACCCAGCCCGCAAATTCGCGCAATCACGAGATGGGCTTTGCGATTGTGGAAATCCGTAAGATAGAAAAGATCAGAAACCATATTGCATATAAGGTTCAAGACAAGTCCTAAATCATTTTTGGATTATATACACTTTGATTGTACATGGATTATTTCATCCGAAGCATGGGACTGAATGCGGGAAACCATACACCCAAAATCCTAAACTAGAAAAATTAAGAAATTGAACTCAAACTTCAAATCTAATTATGTATTTGGACTAGGGGTGGAAAAATTAGCCCAAACCCAAATGATCTGCCCAAGGTTTCATGGATTTGGGCAAGAGTGATTTTGATGATGGGTTGGTTTGGGCTAGCCAAGTTGACCCATGATAAATCAACAGTCCAAATGAACTCATGATGATGCTCAAACTCAACCCACGAAAATGTTCAATCATAACGATTAGAGCTCCATTCTAGATTAAGATTTTTGTTTATAGATAATTTATTTTTATTATTTCGGAACAATAAAAATACACCAACGCACCTCAACCACTCACCACACTATCCATCCACCCTACCCCCTACCCTACACCAACCCCCACCCATGCACTGAACAACCCTCACATCTCTGCCCCTACCTTGCCTACTCCACCCCACCCCTACCTACCTCTACCCCCACCTCCCACCCTACCCCCACCCCCACTTGCCCTACCCCATTCTCAATTTTTTATTTCATATTTTTTTACTTTTATAAACAATTTATAAAAAAATATGAAATTTTTTCTTACCTCCCCCGCCCTACCCACACCTACCCCCTCCACCCCCCACCCCCATTGCCCTTACCCCATCCTCAAATTTTTATTTCATATTTTTTTACTTTTATAAAAAATATGAAATTATTTCTTACCTCCACCCTATTGCCCTAACCCCCACCTACCCCCTCCACCCCCACCCCATCCTCAAATTTCTATTTCATATTTTTTGTTACTTTTATAAAAAAATTATTAAAAACATGAATTTTTTTTACCACCCCCACCCATGCCCTACCCCCATTCTCAAATTTCTATTTCATATTCTTTTTACTTTTATAAAAAAAAATTATAAAAAATATAAATTTTTTTCTTACCTCCTACCCCTACCCCCCTCCACCCCATGCCCTACCCCCATCCTCAAATTTCTATTTCATATTTTTTTACTTATATAAAAAAATTATTTAAAATATTAATTTTTTTCTTACCTACCCCCCTCCATTCCCCACCCCTGCCCTACCCTCATTCTCAAATTTCTATTTCATATTCTTTTTACTTTTATAAATAAATTATATAAAAAAAAATCTTACCTCCTCCCCCTCCCTCCACCCATGCCCTAACCCCATCCTCAAATCCTATTTCATATTTTTTACTTTTTACTTTTATAAAAAAATATTTAAAATATGAAATTTTTTCTTACCCCCCTCCAACTCCCTTGCCCTCTCACACCACCCCCGAAATTTTTATTTTATATATTTATTTTACTTATATATAAATTTTTATTAAAAAATGAGAATTTTTTCGTACCCATCACCCAACAACCCCCCTCCTAACCCCCACCCTTAAATTTTCTATTTTATATATTTATTATACTTTTATAAACTTTTTTATAAAAAATGAGAAAAATTTCCTTACCCCATCCCCACGCCCAACCCGAAGTTTTTATTTTATATATTTATTTTACTTATATAAAAAATTTAAATGAGAAACTATTCTTACCCAACTACCCAGCCCCCTTCTCACCCTCCCCACTACCCCCCCACCCCCTCCCACCCATTATTTTATATATTTATTTTGTTTTTATAAAAAATAAAAAAAATTCTTAAAAATATTATTCTTATTTTAAAAATAAAGATATGGAAAAATCAAATATCATACAAAATAAAACAACATCATAGAAGATAAGTTTGAAATTTGTAAAAATAATGGGTCAAGTTGGGCAAGTTGGATTATGACTCATCATTTTGCCCATCTTGACCGGTCCATCTTAGCCCATGTAAGCTTTGGACGGGTTGGCATTGACTCATTTATTGATTCAATCTATCTTTACTCATCCAAATTCAGCCCAAACTGCCCATCTGACACCCCTAATTTGGACTCAGTGTTATAGCCGAGAAGGGATTGGCTCTGGGGATTTGACCCTATTGACCAAGGGTTGACATTGTAGAGCTTGAGCGTATCTTGAACCAAGCTGAAATTTTGACCTCTTTAAGAGTTTTCTCAAGATTAAGCATGATTGCTTATTGCATAACATGGACAGAGCTAGAGTTGGTTTGCAAGGATTAAGTACCTTTAGCAAAAACTTTATATTTGTGTTAAGAAGCAATTTATTCGAATCTTAATAAGTTGCCTTCTAAAATTCAGAATCCATAAATTTAAAATTTTGAATTCGGCTCTTCATTAGAAGTCCTAGTAATCCTCCATAACTTTTTTGTACTATATCCTGATGATCTGACACAAATTGTCGCAAAACAGTCTTCTGACGATACGTTAGGAATTGAACTCTAAATTCTAACGCAAAGAATAATTATTTAAACATGATCAAAATTAAACAATAGAGCGGAATGATTCTATTTGTGTAAATCTCCAACCCAATCCATTGAGCTGGTTCACGAATCAAAAATATTATAATGACTCTATTTGACATCAAGTATAGTATCCTGAAACTTCCAAAATCTTGTCATGTCAAATCTTGGGGAATGGGCTTAAAATTACTTCTTTGTTTTCATGTAGACATAATTTATGACTTGCAATGGTATTAATATTCATCAATTCGAAGTTATTTAATTTTTTATGGTATTAATATTCATCAATTCGAAGTTATTTCATATTTTTCATATTTGTTATGATCTTTCTATAGTGGTAAAATGATTTGTCTTGAGCCGAAAGTCTCTCGAAAATAACCGCTCTACCTACCAAGGTAGATGTAAGGTCTGCGTACACTCTACCATGCCCAGACCTCATATTGTGGATTTCACTGGTTATGTTGTTGTTGTTGTTGTTGTTGTTGTTCCTATAGTGGTAAAAATGGAAGCAAATCCTTAAAGAAATAATCCCCTTGATTATTTTCATTAATTGAAAGGTATTTATACAAGTTACAAAATAGGAGAATCATATTCCTATTCTACTCCTAAAACCTTATTCTATCATAATTCTAATTATACAATTATGGTAAGTGTATAATCCTAATTTAGGTAACATTTACACTACAATATACTACAAATATACTTTCCTAATATACATTTGTTACACTGCCCATGATGGGCACCGTTGGGCCTCTACAGGCCACTGCCGTTGGGCTTCTGCATTTGGTACCCGTGGTATACACTATGTATATCAAGTGTATATCACGGATATATTACCTTGTTTAACAAATCCCATCAAAAAATTTTATGAAGTAATTGATAACCCAATTGAATCACAATGACGAGATTTTTCTATTTATGTTTTGATTTACACTTAGATTAATATCAACATTAATTTCAAAATTCCTCATCAATAAAATAGTATTAGCATAATCAAAGGAGATGTTTCTTCATTATTAAAATTTAAACCCAACTTGATTGCCCACTCGCAGTTAATTTATATAGAAAGTGCAACCTTTTAGCTATAAAAAAGAGAGTGCACAACCCAACTTGGAATTCTATTCAGCTACTAATGTTCAAGTGAACAAAGCCTTGTTCTTCTTTTTTTATTTATTTATTCAGATTATAATTTAACAGGCAACTAGTTCGTACAAAACAAAGCTAAGAAAACTACCTGCAGCTTCCTTTTTTTATCACGTTTGGATTTTGGAATTCCTTATTAGAATTTATTCTAATATAATGGGAAAATTATTATACGAAATCGCGGTACAAGTAATCTGGGCATTTATTTTCACAAGAGTAAAAAAAGCCATCATAATATAAGAAGCATGAAATACTGTATACATTTAAATCTTACACTTCAAATGTGAGACATATTAGTTTTGAAAAGAACAAAAAAGCTAAAAAGAATGTCTGACCCTTTAAACATTTTTTTTTACCGTTACTCTCTATTTGAAAAAGAACTTATTAATTTTTTAGCTAATATTTAAATTGAAACATATTAGTTTTCTTAGTAAACACCAAATGTCATGATAGTGTATGCAGTTTGATGTGGAAAAAATAAACTAATGTGTCTCACGCATTTCTTTGAGTAAAATGTGAGGTTAATTAAGATTTTAAGACTATATATCGAGAAAACATTGTGTTAAATTGTTGATCAAAGTAACTTCGTAGAAATTCTCCTTGATAGAATGATAGTGCATAATTTATAGTTCGTCTTAGGTTTTTTTTTTTTTTTTTAAATAAAAAGCAGGTAGAGGAGATGAGACTGTGTGGAGTTTGAATCAATTATTTTCTCCAACTACCCATTTAATTTTGTCAAGAATTTGCACCCTCAAAATATTGTCTATAATTAAACAGTAGAGTATTATTTCGGAGTCAAAGTAGATTTTAGTTACTGACACAATACTACGAGAGTAATTAGATCTCTCTCACACACACATACATATATATATATATATATTCTTTAATTATTATTCTAGTGTAATTAGATAAAGTAGAGATAATTATATAATTAGGTTTGTAATTGTAAACTCATATATATATTGCATAAATGAGAAGCATTCAACCAAGGAGAATTACACTATTCTACATAGTATCAGAAGTCAAACCCTCCCTGTCATAAAGTTATACTCGGCCGCCAACCTCAACGTGATGGCAGAGGAGGCGGAAGGGGACGCAGTCGCGGAAAGCGAAGCGACGGCAAGGCCCACTTCTCCACGTCCGAGCAGCAGGCCTACGACCCCATGACCCCTGTCGATCTGAGTCAGGCTTACAGCACTGTGAATCACCAGCAACCCGATGATGCATGGTACATGGAAACAGGTGCCACATCCCACCTCACTCACAACTCTGGTAATCATCCTCACCTATTCAATTTGATCAATCCTCAATTTATTTTGGTCGGCAACGACAATCGCATTCCAATTCAAGGCTATGACACTACCCAAACCCAACCACCTCACCCACCCTTTACCCTAGAAATGTCCTAAATGCTCCTAATATCATTAAAAATTTAATCTATGTTAGGAAGTTTGCTAGTGACAACTCCGTATCTATTGAGTTTGACCCTTTTGGTTTTTCTGTAAAGGACCTACGTACGGGACAACTCTTACGAGATGCAATAGTGTGGGGGACCTATATCCTTTCTCATCCAATTCCGCTGCAAGTGTCAATCCACCAACCTCTCTAGCTGCCATCTCTCCATCCACTTGGTACAATAGACTCGCACACCCGGGAGCACCAATTTTTAATTTTCTTAGAAGTCAAAATTTCATTCAATGTAATAGCGATAAATTTACCCCTGCTTGCTACTCTTGTCCTTTAGGAAATCATGTTAGACTTCCTTTTCAATCTTCATTAAGTGTAACGTTTTTTCCTTTTGATATTATTCCTGCGGATTTATGGACATCTCCCATTACTAGCAAACTGGGTCACAAATATTATTTGGTGTTTTTGGATGATTTCTCTCACTTTCTTTGGGTTTATCCTCTAAAATATAAGTCTCAAGTTTACACAATCTTTCTTGAATTTCAAGCATATATTAAAACCCAATTTGAAAAGACCATTAGAACGTTTCAATGTGATAACGGCCGTGAGTTTGACAACCTTCCCTTACATAAATTTTGTGCGGACTACGACATAGTATTTTGATTTTCTTGCCCCCATACCTCTCCTCAAAATGGTAAAGCCGAAAGAAACCTATGCACCATCAACAATAAGATTCGCACTATGCTCTTCAATGCTTCCATCCCCCATTCTTTTTGGGTGTACGCCTTACACATGGCGGTATACCTCCTTAATATATTACCAACACGAACACTTCAAAATAAAACTCCAATCGAAATTCTCTTCCGTCGAATCCCCTTTTATGATCACCTTCAGATTTTTGATTGTCTATACTACCCGAATCTCGCCTCCACGGCCCCTCACAAATTAGCACCTAGAACTACCCTTTCCATTTTCTTAGGTTTCCCATAAAACCATAGGGGTACTTATGCTGTGATTTATCCATAAATAGAATCTTAGTCTCTCGCCATGTCACATTCGAGGAGAACGTTTTTCCATTTGAAAACATCCAAAAATTTCAAGTCACTGATTACGGCTTCCTTGATGATCCGGAAACGTCCTTTCTCATTAGCAAAGCCATATATCATGCAACCCATCCTGTCCCGTCACTGCCCCAGCCCACTGCCCCACTGTCGACTACCCCCATCCCCCGACGACTACCCCATCATCGCGTCATTGCCCCAGCCCGCTGCCCCACCGTCAACTACCCCCAGCACCCGTCGACTGCCCCCTATCCCGTCGACCACCCATCGTAATCAGTCACTGCCCCACCCTCAACCAGTCACGAAAAATATCGTGTCCCAAACCACCCCATTACTCGTGACCCAAATAGTCCTACTTTCGAACCATCGTGTGGAAACCCGTGCTGAGCTCGGGATTTTCAAACCAAAAGTCCACTTTAATCTCTCCACTCAGGCTATCTCACCTATACCTAAAAATCCAAAATTAGTCAAGCTTGACCCGAATTGGAATGCGGTCATGCGTGAGGAATTTAATGCGCTCACTACACATCGCACATGTGATCATCACAAATCCAGAGGGGGTGAATATGATTCGTTACATGTGGCTACATCATCACAAATTCAGAGATAATGGTGAGCTTGAACGCCATAAGGCGAGACTTGTGGCAAATGGCATGGGGCAACAAGAGGGAGTTGATTGTGGTGAGACCTTCAGTCCAGTGGTTAAACCAGCCACCATTCACACTGTTTTGAGCATAGCTATGGGAAAGAACTGGCCGATTCATCAACTTGATGTGAAAAATGCATTCTTACATAGGAATTTGAATAAAACCGTATATATGCATCAACCGTCTGACTTTATGCATCCAGAGGCTCATCTATGTCTGCCATCTTCGAAAGTCACTCTATGGCTTGAAACAAGCCCACAGGGCTTGTTATGAGCGCTTTTCCACTTTCATCATGCAGATCGGGTTCGTGTGCAACAAAAGTAATAATTCACTTTTTATTTTTCATCGAGGTAATGACATTGCATACCTTTTTCTCTATGTGGATGATATTTTTCTGACTGCCGCATTTGATGTGCTGAAACACGAGATCATTTCCCTACTCAAATCTGAATTTGCTATGACAGACTTGGGTAAGTTAAGTTATTTTTTGGGAATTTCAGTGCCCAGATCCAAAAATACAATGTTCATATGTCAGCGTAAGTATGCCGAAGAAATTGTTTACAAGGCTAAAATGGCAAACTGCAAGATCATGCCCACTCCAGTCAACTCGAAGTCAAAACTCAGTGCCGATAACGGGGATCCGGTGCTCGATCCTTCTCTTTATAGGAGTCTTGATGGTGCACTTCGGTATCTTACCTTCACTAGGCCCTATATTGCCTATGCCGTTCAGCAGGTGTGTTTGTTCATGCATGCTCCTAGGGAGCCTCACTTTACCACTCTTAAACGTATCATTCGGTACGTTAAGGGTACTCTTGACTACGGATGACATCTTTATCCATATGCACTGACCAGGCTGATATTGTATACGGACATCGATTGGATCGGTTGTCCAAACACACGTCGATCTACTTCCGGCTACTGTGTATTTTTGGGTGATAATCTCATCTCGTGGTCTGCCAAACGGCAATCCACGCTTTCCCGTTCGAGTGCAGAAGTAGAATATAGAGGCATTGCGAACGTTGTTGTCGAGATCTGCTAGCTAAGAAACCTTCTTCTAGAGCTCCATTGTCCCTTACGTAAGGCTTCTCTTGTCTACTGTGATAACATATTTGTTGTTTACTTGTCTCATAACCCGATTCAGCATCAGCAAACCAAACATATTGAGATGGATATTCATTTTGTTAGTGAGAAGGTTGCCATAGGCCATGTTCGGGTGTTACATGTTCCTTCTTCCTATCAGTACACAGATATATTTACTAAGGGATTTCCTCGACAGTTGTTCCTTGACTTCAGATTCAATCTGATCGTTCGACATCCTCCCGCTCCAACTAAGGGGGTGTGATGGAGAATAAATAAATATTCTCCACATATTCTGTAATTATTATTCTAGTGTAATTAGGTAAAGTAGAGATCCTTATACAATTAGGTTTGTAATTGTAAACTCTTATATATATATTGCATAAAAGAGAAGTCTCCAACCAATGTGAATTACACTATTCTACAATGCGGTCAGATGGAAATACATTTTTGTTCTTGTTATTCTAATTTTAGATCCGTATGTTTCCCCAGAATTTTTTTAGTTTGGTTGGAAAGTTTTATGAACACTGGGGGAAAATTATAAGATTTTGAGAACTAGTATTAAAGAAAATTACTAATTTGACTTAAAAGACAAAATGTTCTATATTGTAGTATGAAATTGATCCAAACCGAGTGGTGTGAATATAAATAATTCATCTGACTGACTCAACTATTTATTTTCAAGGATTTAATTGATAAATATTAATAATGTAAATATTTTGACATTGACATCGTGACGTCCATGATAAAAGGCGGCCGGCCGTAGAGAAGGACCCGTAGACTTTTAGGTTGGCAAGTTTATGAAGAAGGGATGTATGTTACACTTTTAGCAAATCTCACATATATTATAACATCACAATAGAAGAGGAGAACAAAGAGTTTATAAAACAAGTATAAATTCACATGATACACGCATTTTTGGAGTCGATGATGACATAGTTCAAGGGACAATCCGTGAACGCTAGGGGCCAAATCCAACAATACATACCATGAACAGTGACAACCGTATTGTGTGTCTTATTTTCCTAGTTACGAGCTCCACTTATTATGAGTATTTATATGTAATTATTTTTTAAGTAATTTTATAATGTAATTTTTTTGTCCGCACTGTCAAGTGTAGAAATGTTAAACTCTATTTTAAATTACGACCCCGAGAATTGGTCAAACACTCACAAGTGTGTTTGAAAAATTCATTTCTAAGAACTCAATAGGAAACCAGAAATACAATACAATACATAAAAGTAAAACTTAAAAAAATTCAAAGCTTAGTCCCTCAAACATTGCTGCTAAAATGCACGTTTAATTTGTTATTTTTGGCAAGTAGAGATTTTTTTTGTTCTTAATTAATTTAGAAAATGATAGAAATGTCTTTATGAATAGAACCGCCATCGCTTTTAAATTATTTTCTCTGTGTCAATGTGTGTGTCTGGAGGCTTTGTTGATGTAAGATGCTGATGATTATTTAGAAGGCTTATTTAGTTTATTTTAGGTTAAGATTCATCTGTTCCCTAAATCTAGCAAATTTAGTAACGTACGTAAAAGTCAAAAGCAGATTGGAAATATTGTTGTTTATACTAATGCTCTGTAAGCAGATATAATTAGCAATTCTATATTTTAAAAGTCGGTTTAATTAATAGAAATAAAAAGTGAACAATCATCAGTTTCTTGTTGTGACTTGTCGGCTCCACACATGGGGTTGTACATGTTCCTATTACACAGAAGGACACAGAAGATCAAAAATTTTTTAGTTCAAAAAAATCGAATATCAATTAATATAGTGTTGCCAAAAAAGTGTTTTTTCCTTTCTTTTTTTTATTACACAGGGAGAAGAGGAAAGAAAAATAGGGAGGAGATTACAACGTGAGGATTTAAACTCTCACCAACAAAATGAAAGTTCAGATAGCAAACTAACTGAGTTACTATATCCCTACCAAAAAAATTATGATAAGTTTGTGATTTATTTTATACTATCATTCTAGATTAAAGATTCTTCAACTAGTGCATAGCATGTTTTATAACTCTTCTCAGATATTAGTTATTTTTGCTCATAAGTGTGTTTGCTTATGTTTGAGTTGTATTTTAAAACATTTGTATTTGATAAAGTATTCTTTTAGTTTTATTCGCTTCGAAACAACTTCAGATATGTGATGTCTTAATTAGGGCTTGACAAAACCTAGCACTAAACAAAATGATTAGAATTTCATATGACCGAAGCTCAGGTATTTCTACTTGATGTTTCGGCAAAAATGGTTGAACTTCATTATATTTGCATGATCTTCAAGTTAAAATTATTTAATTTCAGATAAAAATGATTAAATTTCATCCATATGTGCTTAAACTGCAGACACTGCATGTCCGAAGTTCCAAAGTAGATAGACAAATAATTGTTTATGCATTGAAGATATGGATTAAATGGTAATCCTAAAATTATGTATCTGTGCACTTCGGCCATTGTTCGCTTAGTGGTGAGTCCATTAACTATAGGTCACGACCGCCTAATTAGGTCTTGACAATCTAATATTGTGGCTCGAGTAGGAAATAACGCTCACATACTTTTCGTTTCTATCTTTGAAAAATAATCAGTATTATGGAGTTTGAAATTTCATACGTAAAAATTCTAATAATGTCCTTGAGTTTCACTTTGATACTTTATGAAAGTAACTATTTTTAAATTACAAGAGCTAAAAGTGATTATTTGTGAATTTTACCCTTCTTTCTCAAGCTTGATAGCACTTTGACTACGTTAACATAATTGGGTCCAAAACCACCATCTCCAATGCTATATAAGTTTATGCTGATAATAAGCAGATAGAAAACAAGTGCAATGAAAATGATAAAAGATATTAAAAAGACGAGAATTATACAGACCTCCTATGGAATTCAGACTTATAATACATGGCTCCGTTTTTGCTTTAGCTATTACATATATAGATCTATATTCTTTCATATTTTCTTTTAAATGTAATACACAAAGACACGTATCTTCGAGTTGAGGTTCTCAATTGGTCACTAACATAATTAAAATGTTTTACATTTTATGTCTAAATTTGAAAGGTTTTCTTTGTGTAACTATAGGTATATCAAGAAGGAATTTATTTTTGGTAGTACCATATAACCTTAGCCACCGTTGATGTTGACTATAAAATTTAGACGGTTATGAGAATTTCAGATAGTATAAGAACGAAACAAATATGGGACACATGTTCAAAAGATACCAACTAGGCTATATAGTATATTACTTAATAGCAAGTAGGATATTCTTGTGTTTTTAATCCCAAAAAAATGTCCAATGACGAATTCAATTTTGTCTAAAATCAATGAACAATTGAGGGTCCAAGAAGATAATTGCCTTTTTCCTTGTCCAACATTTTGGCTCTCTTGACAATTAAAATGGAGAATATTACGAGACAAGTTGATCGATGATGTTACTGCTAGGAACTTACAAGTGTAACTTCCTATTTACTTCCAATGGTGTATTGATTAACCTAAAAGATAAAAGAAGCAGAAAATTTTACTTAAGTTTCGTATTTCACTTTTCTTGTGCAAGAGAAATATCCTAAATACTTATCTGCAGATAAATCAAACAAGCTGACACTGACCTTTATGCAAAGTAGAGAAATTGAGATTGATATTTCAAGATGAACTACTAGCTACAAAGTGAGATCTGTTAGATTTAATGGATGGGTCTGAATATTGATCACTAACATACATGAATTCTCATTTTCATTATCATGTTTCTTGTTGTCTTCAATTAATTCTAAACTTACTTAGAGACACACTTGTTATATTTCAGAGCCTCAAATTTAAACATCATTATGGAGATTACACAAAATATTTTATAAAGAAGTTCTATTGCAAAGGGATTCTCTGATTTATAAACAGAGCCGTTTATAAAGAAGTTCTATTGCAAAGGGATTCTCTAATTTATAAACAGAGCCGTTCCTATACTTTTAAGGGTCCGGTGCGAAAAATAAAAAAAAATCCATTTTTTACAAAAAGAGGCGACTGTTTGGGACTTGGGCCGACTGTTTGGAACTTGGGGCCAAATCTAATTTTATGTTTAAAAAAAAACCTTTCGCCGCTCATTGGATTGTAACACACAACCTCTCATTAAGAAAGAACTTTTGAAGGGAGCCCTCAACCGCTAGACTACAACTCTCACTAATAAGATTTAAAGCATTTTTAATACATATTTTAATATTTGAAATCAATAAAAGAAAAATGAAAATTCTGGGGCGGAGACCCTGCCGGCCGGGGGGCCTGTACGGCGCCGCCGCCTCGACCGCCACAGGGACGACTCTATTTATAAGACACAAACAATATCTTTACCACCAAGGATATTGGGGATGGATGACATCGGTGCCCTTAACTACATTTTGGATTGAGCTTTTGGAACGAAGAAACTCTAGATAGGAAGTGATTTCTTCTATTAGTAAGCACTAACCAGGTAGCAAGAGAGCCAAGTGTGTTGAAGAGTATAGGTTTAGCTACAATTTCAATTTTATGAATTTTAAAGCAACGATTTCAAGTGTTAATAATTAGGTTTTAAATTTAAAAATATAATGTTTAATAAAAAATTTGACACGAATACGTTGCTTGTATAAAAGTTATTTTAGACGTCAATATCCCTATACTATAGTTTTGACACGAATACGTTGCTTGTATAAAAGTTATTCTACTGCAACAGCGAATTGCTGGAAAAACCGGCTGACTAACAGAAAACAACAAATTTATTTTAGACGTCAATATCCCTATACTATAGTTTTATCTTAACAGTCAAAATTTCCAAATTCCAAATGCACCACGTGATGATTGAAACTCTCTATCCCTCTTAAACTTGGAATTTTTCTCCATTTAGAAGCTTCAAGGAAAGCTCAAAATAAAATCTAAACAATTTTTGGACAAACAATATTTTAATCATTACAATAATATAGTCTCCCACTCGTGCATGCACCAATTCACATATAAATATCCCCACCCCACTCACCCTTGTCATCAAGAAAGCTCACAACTTCCTCTGTTGTCTCTATTTTATCTACTACAACTAAATAGTCTAAGTTCACTTTTTTCAATAATATTTTTAAGGATGTATGCGAATTGTGAATTAGAAAATGATTATGCAATTCTTGAATCAATTAGACATCACTTACTTGAAGATTGGGAAGCTCCGTTAACAAGCTCAACAACCTCGGATTTCAGTCGAAGCAACAGCATTGAATCCAACATGTTTCCTAATTGCTTGTCAAATGAATTCGATACAGCTGGAATTTTCCATAACAATATTTTTAATGACGAATTTGGATTTGGATTTGGATTTGGATTTGAGTTTTCTGATATTTCAATCCCTAATGTAAAATTAGAGCCACAGATGTCCATTGAATCACCTGAAATATGGAATTTACCGGAATTTGTGGCACAACCGGAGGTGAAAGTGGAATCACCGGTGGAAACTACGCCGGCGCCGGCGACAAAGGCGGCGAAGCATTATAGAGGTGTGAGAGTGCGGACGTGGGGGAAGTTTGCGGCGGAGATTAGGGATCCGGCGAAAAATGGAGCTAGGGTTTGGCTGGGTACATATGAGACGGCGGAGGATGCAGCGTTGGCTTATGACAAGGCGGCGTTTCGCATGCGGAGATCACGTGCATTGCTGAATTTTCCGTTAAGGGTTAATTCGGGTGAACCCGAACCGGTTAGAGTTGGTTCTAAGAGGTCATCACTGTCGACAGAGCATTCTTCATCGGCGTCGTCGTCGCCGAAGTGGAGGAAGAAGGTTGCTCAAGGGACGGAGCAATAAGTCCTATAGTGGGTCCTACTCCTGTATAGTAATAAAAAGTGTAAATTATTCGAGGGATTTTTTTTTTTTTTGGTGGCTGAAGTAATGGATTTGTTCTTTCTTTTAACTTTTTGGCTGTGGTTGGTTGGGAGTTAATGATAATTAACCCCAAAAAAAAGAAACAATATTGTGATATTGCGAATGAAAAGTCAAACTTACGTATATTCCATCCAACTAGTCGAATTTTATTATCAAACTGAGAAATATGTGTTGATCAAAGAGGAAACTAAACTTGAACATCAAGTCCAAACTAGTAATTTTACACTATCAGGTAAGTTATTATCATTAAGTGATTTAATGAGATGAAAATATATATTAATTAATCATAATTAAATATTAAAATTTTATGTACAAACACATGGATGTATTTTTTGGCCCGATAAAAGAACCAAAGATGAGTACGTTTTTACCATAAAAAATTCAGTAGCAACCACCTATTTATACTTATTACTATTAAGAGTCTCACATCGGATATGAAATGGAAACATGAACTCCTTATATAGACTTGGACAATCCTCAACCTACAAACTAGCTTTTGGAGTTGAATTAGGTCCAAGATTCATTCTTCATGGTATTAGAGTCAGACCCATTCTAATTATTTGTTCTAGATTGGGCCCCCAAATTATATTATATTATTCACGCTTCAGTTAACAAGGTCTAGGCGTACGGGGGAGTGTTAAGAATCCCATATCGGATATGAAATAATAACATTGACTCTTTATATGGACTTGGACAATCCTCACCCCAAAAGTTAGCTTCTAAAATTATTATCTTTTATAAAGAGTAGTGTCCTATAAACTATAAGTAGAAACTAATGTATCTTTAAGTTATAATTATATTCTCGGTCCTAAAAAAAATATTTTAAAAGGAATTGGTTGGAGGTTTTGACAAGCTATCGTCGGCCATCTATGTTCATTATTCCATACAAATGATTTAATTTAATGTAAATAGTCTTATTAATATTATCGTGACACCAACATAGCTAAATGTATCATTGCTCCAAAAGGTGAAATCTCCCACCCCAGGAGCCCCACACCCCGGTCCGACAGGTCTGTGAAGGAGGTAAATCATGGTGATTCAATTAATTTCAAAGGTTAGACCACTACCACGCTGCGCACAAGGGATAACTAAATGTATCATGATTCGTGCATTACAATGATTTGAGACAACTCCTGTCAATTAAGCCGGTAGCACAATAATATACGCTACTATTTGCGGGTAGCATCATTGATCTTGCTACTCTTTCGTTTACGATTTTTTTTATTTTGTGTCTCACCCAACTTATTGAAAGTATGTCCTAGAGACAATCATTATTACGGACAAATGTACTTGAACACATTCGTATTATTAATAAGATTAATATTTATGGCATTTATGATTATTGAATTATTATTTGATTGTTTGTAATTTTTTATTAATGTGCATCCCTTGAGCTTACGTTGTCATTAATAGAGTGAGATATTGATGATAGAGCGTAACTCTAAAATAGTCTCGACTAATGATCATCGAGAATGGCATATCGATGATATGTTATAAGTCGACATGTGGTCTGCATCACATTCTTAGAGAATGTAGTATGTCTCACCTGCTACTAGTAATGGTTACTAGTGATGGACACATGGATACTTTTGAAAAGTATTGGTATACCCTGTTGATAAACTATTTGTTATACATGTCTAAAGTGTTATCAGCGTGTGGGAGATGAAAGTCCTTTGACTTGAGGTCAATACACACCTTGTTTACAGAGTAATGTACTTTGACCATGTCCTAAGCTTAAACTCCTTATAGGATAAGATATGGCTTGTGTTGGGTGCATTATGATGTAAATTAAGGTGGTAGTTGAGCCAAGAATAGGATTCATTCCTCGATTGGATATTCGAGAGCACTCAACTTCTCAGTGATATTAGGTCGACCAAGTCATTGGCCAATGCAAGAAACATATTTAGGATATGGTCTAGTTGTTGACTAATATGGATGAGATAAAGTGATCAAGCCATTTGGATAGACACATAGCAAATCCTAAGCTTGATCGAGTGTGTCGCGAATGAAAGAAATTTATCATCTCACATTAAGGTTATGTTTGCTGGATTCATGTAAACGTACTTCACATATTGAGTTCGGCATACGGCGCAATCTAAGAGTTCTGTATGGACCTTAATTGGATTAATGTCGATATGTGAAGGCCTATAGGGTCACACTATGTCGATTGTCTTTTCGGTCTATGGGTGTATTGAGAAAGTATTAAATATTTGATTTGGAATCAAGATATTTAAATTGATAATAACTATGGGATAATTTCTATTAGATGTAAATTATTTAATTAAATCAAAATTGGATTTTGGATTTAATGTGCTGATATATATATATATATATTAAATGAAAACGGTAGGCACAATTTTATGTAGGGCGCTGCGGCGCCTGCTAGGCTGAGCCGCGGCGCCGACCCGACAGTGGGCCCAGTCAGACTGGCCCACTGCACCTCGGTTTTTGGGCCAGGCTTGGAGCCCAACCCTAATCTGATTTGTGACCTAATTTTAACTATAAATACAACACAACCTCATTGTTATTAAACACACTAAGAACACTAATTCTCATAAACAATTCTAGACTTAGAGTCTAGGATAAAACTCTCTCAAACCTCTGCCGAGATTTCCTGGCTTTCTGGACAGAGGAATACACAATAGCATAGTGCTTGCAGTCGAAGAGACAGTCGTGTGTAATCCCTAAGTAAAGACTCCAGATAATACAACTTGTAAGCGTTCATGTTTTATATTACAGGTTTTTTATTGTCATATAACCATACCAGAAGAAATTGTTGGGATAAGTAGAACAAAATTTTAAACTTCCGTTGTGTCTACTTATATGTTTTGAACCCAACAAAAACCCTACACTTATACTAATTGTGTGAGACTATTTTTTGTTTCACTAAATTAGTGAATCCAAATCATGTGAATTTTAAAGTGTAAGATTCAGGTTTACCGTCTTAATTATGAGATTAAAATGCATCACATAATTAATGTTAGTTGTGTGAGGCACAGTAAAGTGACGACAACTTGAATCAAGCGTGAATTGATACTTCTACTCGATAGACGGGCAATGTATACTAACAATACTACTATTGTCTGATGATGAAAAAATATATCAAGTATGAATTGCTATTGCTACTCTTTAGAACAATCTTTATTAAACTATTGAAGGGTGTGAAATGCTATGGAAACTAAAAACAATAGATGAAATAAATTGGATGTCAATTCTGTTTTCGAATGTCGGCAATTATGTCGTCCGACACCAGTAACAACACTTAGCAAAACAGAAACTTTAAAGAGTAAATGCAGTGGAATTTAAAGAACACAAATGTTTAAATTTTCATAAGTTATATATATTATATAACTTATGATGGTCAATGACCAAATGTATTGTATATATATTATATACAACAGTACAAATTCATTTCTTTATCAAATTTACAATATAAAACGGAAAGGAATTAAAAGTTGAAGTCGCAGATGACTTCTTCCTGAAAAATCCAACTAAGTAGACATAGGCAACCTCTCATTATAATCGCTCCATACAAAACTAATCTAGAATCTAAACAACAATTGTAATGTTGGATAGAATGTTGTCAACACACTCAGGCAACACTGGTGATCCAGATTTCTGAGATGAAATCCCGAGAGCTCTCTTGATATTTTTGCTTTCTGATTCTGGATGTAGATTCACTATAGTAGCCTCTCTATTTATAGTAGAGAGTTTTCCTTTAAAGGCTCATCGATCGGTTGGGGAGGTTGAAGGTAAGGTTGGCAGCTGGTAGGATTGGTTGGAGACGATCAAGGAGCAAAAACCTCTAACTTTGACTTGTTCCTCATGAAAAGCAACAGTCTTGACTTGTTCTTCACACGTGTTTACCAACTTCTTTTTACCTTGCCAAGTCATATTTACTACATAGTAATCATTACGTGAAGTAAGACAAAATCAGTTCTGAAAATGTTGGTCTGAATGTTGTGCAACATTTGTCCCAACATTCTTATACATTCAAATCAATACTGTCATGACCCGACCCGACGGGCCGCGACTAACCGCCCTAATGACGTCATTATACTTACCTGTCACACATAATCCAACTAACCCTTAATGAGTCTGAAATCCGGCAGCATAACGTCGCAATAACAACATATGCCGGGGTAGGCAAGCCGACAAGGCGCCTTTACCCCCGAATGCACCTGTCTCCCCGAGGAGTCACAATTAGCCAATATAAAATAACAAGCAAGCCGACAAGGCCGCCACCGAATAGTAACGTATAAACATGGGAACACCCCGGCCACGAGAATACAATAACATGACCGACCCAAACAGAGTCATAACCCTTACATACGTACAACCCACCACTGTTGTCTACGGACCTCTATAAGAAGAAGAACGACATATGACGGGACGGGGCCCCGTCGTGCCCCTAAATACAAACGAAAGCTCTAAAGAGATTCGGTACCAACATGACAAAACTCGGATCAAAGGAGCTTTCCAACCCGCCGAGTAGGAACCTAGGCTCGAGGTCCACCAAACGAAAACATGTACTGCGGGCATGAAACGCAGCCCCCCCGAGGAAAGGGGGGTCGATGAAATAATGTACCGAGTATGTAAAACATGAAGCGTAAAAGAGATCACAAGTAGCCAACGAAACATGAGATCGGTATAAAAATCGGGATCCAAATCCATCTATGCCATAAACCATAAAAGTCACCGTGCCTTATAAACATGAGAGGCAAGTCAAGAAAACATGTATGCTGTCCATATACATATATATACATAATGTAACGTAACCCGGCCCACTAATGCGGGACTCGGTGAATCATATCATAACCCGGCCCATGCGGGACTCGGTAAATCATCTCTCATCTATGGATCCATCCTACGTAACCCGGCCCCCTAGTGAGGGTCTCGGTGAACAATGCAAGGTGGTGCACGAATCGTAACCCGCCGGGACTCGGTGAGGTGAAGTAGTAACACTTAGCACGAGTAGATATCATGAGTGCCATGCAAGTAAAAATCATCATTTGACTCTCAATAAAATCATTACAATAATGTCATAATAAACTCTTTGCTGAAAAATCATAGGCACTTCTCATAACAATCCTCTTTAGGAATTAAACTATATAAGAATTAAGTACGTCCGTCGTACTTTCATTAAAGCATGCCAAAAGAAAGAAGTAAGGGTTTCACATACCTCTTAGACGAATTAATCGACTCAATATTAGCGTACGCCTCGTTTTAGAACTTCAACCTTGTTGTCGAATTTATCTAAGTTCCGCGGGTCCTTGTAAGCCCCTATGAATGCTTATCTACATCATACGGATGATTTAAATCATAATCGACACAACATTTTAAAAACAGATTCTTAGGGATATTCTAACGAACACCTTAACCGCGTAGAACCTATATTCCTCCTATTTCGAAATCTAAGTAGTGAAACATCCAACTCTATTAATCCTCCTTCTTATACTACTACAATCTCCAAAACAGTATCACAATTTCACATGCAAACCCAGTAACTCCCAATTACAGCAGTCCTAACGATACCCAACCCAAATTCGCATTTTCGACAATCGTCTTTAGAACTAATAGCAAGAATCAAGTCTAGAACTTGTACAAACTTAGAGAATAAAGAAGATTACCTCTCTTAAACGCAAAGATGACGAGTGTCGTCGAACTGTCATCCCAACAACTTAGAAAGAAAACTCGAAACAGAATCCCCAACATTGATTCACCCCGGAATCCTTTCGCATTCAAGGTTTCTTGTTTAGCTTCTGAGTTTCTAAGCTCGTTCTTGGCTTCGATTCTACTGGAATCAAAGCCCAGAACACCTTGAGTTCTCCCTCGTTTTGGTTATATGGAAGCTCCCGAAAATCCCTAATTTTTGGTCAAAAATTTCAGAAACCCATCAACTGAGCTTGCTCCTGTTGCTAGAAATGTGACCCTTTAATCCCTCCTAGGTTCTTGAAGAAGATGAAGGTTGAAGAAATGGAGTGAAGAAATGGAGAAAAAAATGGAGAAGGAGGGCTTACGGTTGCTGTCGATCGATCGGTTTGGGGGCTTTGCCACCCCAAATCGTTTATAAAACTCCCTCTTACCAACTCCCACTATAAATTGTCCCCTTCCTAATTAATTAATCCCACAATTAATTTTCCGGTCTCCAATTATTTAAATCCCGACGATTACTAAAATCCTCTTATGTCAATATCATACTTCCCGTAATAAAATACCAGTCTATACTCTCTCCGGGATACACAATTATTTAACTCCATCGTCACACTTACTAAATCCCAAAATTATTTCGGGATCACGCCCTTTTATTTACTAATCCTCTTATTAATATACACAAGTACAACGAAATTTTCCCGGTCCGGTCTACTTACCTACGCTACGAGTTCAACCGCTATCCGAAAATACGGGGTGTTACATCCTTCCCCCCTTAGAAACATTCGTCCTCGAATGTCGGTACGACATTTCTAACCTTTGACACCATACAAAAAGAATACACAAAGAGCTATTCCATTTCCTCAAAAACAAGGGGTACGACATTCAGGGATTAATTCAGACTATCTTGTAAACTGTGAGGAGATACATATCCATCCATAACTACTTCTAAAGAAATCGACTCCAGTTTCATATGCGAACCAAAATAAACACATGGTGACTACATTTCTTAAATTCAAACAATAGACAAAGGAGGTAGAAGGTCCTAATATCTAATTTTAGAGTTCTATACGCAACCTAGTTATTTATAAAAGCTCACACCTCAATACAATTAGCCATGCAACTGTTTTTATACCATTGCGGTTGATTCTTTTATTGCACTATTTTTGGGCTAGAGTGCAGCAACACAACTGCTGATTTTATTTTTTTTTTACTCTTCCCCTGCCCAGAATTTCAGCCTACAGCTGTCTCAAAATAAAGGCAGCAACATGTGTTTGTGCACGGCACAATTCCACCAAAATACAGCAGTGATTACAGTAGCAAATAATAGCAAAACCACAGCAAAATAGCAGTCAACTGGTAGCCAAAACAGAATGACTAAATAACGGCGAGAAAATGAGCTCAAATAACGGTCCAAACACCACCAAAGACACGGCGGCTAATATCAAGGAAAATGAGTTCAAATAACGGTCGGGATATCGCCCAAGACAAGGCTAAATACAAAGTAGAATCGAGCTCAAATAACAAACCAAAACAAAGAACCACAAAGGAGGTAAAATGCAGCAAAATTTGGTCACAATGCAGCCACTACTTACCCCATGGCACAGCAACCCAGCACCCTCACTCAGCTATACCTCACACAACACATCACAATGTCTTCCTATAGTGTAGTATCTGTCTTATCCTTGAGGAAAGGACAACACTCATCAAGATCATGTCTTCGCGAAAAATATACTTTAAAGACACCTTGGATAAGAATGCAACATTTTGTAATCAAAATAGAATGGCCCAAAAATTTTGCAATAAGTCATACCCAAAGTAAAGTGTTAATGGCTAAGGTATAGCAGTCCTCAAAGTCTAAAATTATCTCAAAATATGACAGTTCCACCTTAAACACACGGCATTTATCACCTCAATCTGCCGCAAAGAACTATAATTCGAATTCGGTATTTTAAGAGACACAAGCCTTAACAAGGAATGTAGATAACTAGGGGAGCACAACATGCTTGAAAATAGGACCTTTGAGACCGAAAAAGGGCAAGACAACATACGTGCTAACCGAGGCAATAATATATGATTAAAGGCCCACAGGGACAAAGAGCGATAACATAAAAAACAACGACTAATCGGCGGTAACAAGACTAGTTTAAACATGCTAGATATTTCATAAACCAAATGGTCCTTAGGCAACATGAAAACAAGTAACTAAATGCAACCTACTCGGTTAGGTGTGCGAAATGGGGCTTGACCATGTTGAGCCTCTATTCCAAGCATAACCGGTCGGCACCTTAATTAATACGATTTATTTACCAAGTTCGGTCTAGATTGGTGGTGCCACTCACCTATGGACATGGCTATGTAAAGCCTAACATCGGGGAAAAAAAAACAACTCGAAATGCCAATACTAAGTCAAACACCCCTTTATACCATAGTTAATAGGCATCAAATACTTGCCGGTTAATCTTGCTTCAATACCCGCACCTAACCTACAATCACACCATATCCAGGGCCACAACAAATACCTTAAGAGGCTGCATACCAACAGTTCATATAAGCGAATTTACGGGGTCCGAGAGAAATTTTCTGAATCACCCCTTTAAAGGCCATCATGCTGAAATTAGCCTAAGTTATCATTTTAACTTGTTAGGAGCACATGTCAACTAGCATAGTGGTTCTAAGCTTTTATTCCTACTTATACATGCACTTAACTAGGTGGATTGGTTTACACATTGGCAATGATAACATGGATACATGAATGGGTGCAGAAATACTCTTTTCTAGGCATTCATAACATAACTTCAACATTCAGACCACATAAAGTTCAAGTTACAAGAACATAGATACAACAAGTACATACCTAAGAAAACAAATTAGGAACTAAACTTCCCTTTGGACATACCACAACCTCTTGGGTCAGTGTTAAGCTCATAAATTCCAACAATAAACTAAAATAAGTCCTTTGGTTTTAAAAAAAAAATCCAGTTTATATCACATTATGCATCCATAGAAGTAACAAAGATATTAATAGCACAGACAGGACATCATGTAGTCATAATTGAAGCTACACATGTCATTGGAGACCACATGTAGGCTACATCATTCCAAATTACCGGATACCACATAGAAAAAACCAAAAACATGGCGAAGTTTCGACATATTCTCTAAGCTTATACTCAACCAAGATTACTATTGTACTTATATGAAAAATGTAATAGAAGTCACACCGGTCTTTTTACTATAACCAATAAGTCATAGGTTACTCCTAACTTTAGGTTAGATTCCTATCAAGTCGGAATTGTCTCTAACAATACTAATCAATCCAAACAAGGTTATTATTGCTTAACTTATGCATACAATAGTTTAAAAGTCATTTCATGATTCAACTAAAATTACACCAGACTATACAACAACCTTATCAATCAACATGCAAAATCCACATATTCCTTTTTGATTAATCCAAACATATAACCATTTATTTAGGCATGCTTAGTTATAACTTCTACCATACCCCCAAATCAGTAAAGCAGGCTCGGAATCTAGGTAATATTCATAATTCACAATCATCACATAGGCTACCCTTTATCAATTCCCATCATAATTAACATCACATAACCTCAACCATATCAACACACTTAAGTCATTCTCTTCTAATTTTAAATTATCATATCAGACGATATAAGACAAGTTTTGCTAAATAGGACAACTAATCTTGTTCTTAATTAGAGGCGCTTGTTTTAGGTAGATAATATGACCAAACGACTTACAGATAGCCAAAGAGTTTCCAAAATAATATATCGGTCATCACATTAATTTAAATAACCAATACATGCTAAACCTAACTTCACTCCAACCTGCCAATCCATGTCATGCTAACCTCATCACTACTCACTTAATAACTTAACCAAATCGGCAGAAGCAAGGGAATGCACATAGTTGAGGAACTACTCCGATATTCATTTTTCATTTTTCATTGGGACATGCCAAGGATAGATACGACCCTTTAACCAGCAAAACATACACCAAATAGGCTCCTAAACTATCCTTCAGATCACGACAGCACTTAAACAAAGCACACATCCATTTCAAAGTCATTAGGTGATCCTATCATAATTATAACAACATCCTTATGCTAAATCTTAGTTCCCTTATCATAGGCGATAACTAGATAACTAAATAACTAAAATCATTAAGCCCTTCAATCATTTACACAGGTCATACAAGGTCAAATAACTCTTAAACCTAACAAGACAACCACCTAACACACAAATAATCGTCACACAATACTCTAATATTGTTTTCATCAACTGAACCTGCTAGACATTAATAGAGTAGTCACAAATAGCCACAATATTCACATATATTACATAATGCTTGGCATAATATATTCACGGTTTAATAGTTAACTAAATAAGCAAACCGTTTATTGCAGTAGCAAGTCATTCCTGGAATTATGTAAGTACTCAATTTTCCACTCCCTTAAGCAACTATTGACAACATGTTTAGCATACGAATCTATTCCCTATTTAAGAGACAAAACGCAGGCTTGGGTTATTAGAACATTTTGCATTCTTCATTATGATACACGAGAGACAATTACGGGGGAAATTTTAATCAAACCTAAAAGATATCTAGACCAGTCTAATTAACTGTTTAGGGGTAGTCCCACTGAGCAAAATTGGCGAAGATAGGTCCTAACACCAGTGATTTATACTCAACCCACATACTGTACAGGGACATTAACAGACCACCCTAAGAAGTATGACCAAGACAGAATACATTTATACATAACAATGGATAGCATAACTCATAAGAAAAGCCGAACACATCAACTTAAACAGGGTAATATTACAACATGTAGAGGATCATCTACTCCTAAGCCCTATCCACAAGTAGGACAACCCGTTAACGACTATCAACTACCTGCTGAACTAATTTCAAGGACTTATCCAGACAACTTGCCCCAGAGACAACAAACCTTATATGTACAACAGTAACAATTCCGGTTTTTTTTTTTTTTTTTTTTTTTGGCATATCTCATATTCCTTTTCATATAAACATAAGCATACCAAGGAGTCATCACAACTAATAGACTTCACACATACCATGTACTATAACCCAGATCAACCATAAAATATTTTACTCAAGAAGGCCTTGTATATCTAAGGTCTCAACGATTATCTAATATTCTAAGAGTCTCAAATATTCCATGTCCCAAACTTACATTATTTCTTCCCGTATACGAGTAAGGTAGGTTCTCATAACCTCGAATTCGTATTGCCCTTCTAGCGGTTGTCGCTTTCTTTGGAGGCATAGCTGTAACACATTAATACGTCAGAGAGGGAATAACCTAATAACATAGCTCTATCGCACGATCTTAGAGTAAGAAGAATAGAAACCAATCCTAAATATCCGGCAGCCTCCTGCGTATAAGTATGGTGCACAACATACCCATACACAAGACTCTACTAGACACGGTCTGTAGACATTCCGAGGACTAACTGCTCTGATACCACTTTTGTCATGACCCGACCCGACGGGCCGCGACTAACCGCCCTAATGACGTCATTATACTTACCTGTCACACATAATCCAACTAACCCTTAATGAGTCTGAAATCCGGCAGCATAACGTCGCAATAACAACATATGCCAGGGTAGGCAAGCCGACAAGGCTGCCTTTACCCCCGAATGCACCTGTCTCCTGAGGAGTCACAATTAGCCAATATAAAATAACAAGCAAGCCGACAAGGCTGCCACCAGATAGTAACGTATAAACATGGGAACACCCCAGCACAGAATACAATAACATGACCGACCCAAACGAGTCATAACCCTTACATACGTACAACCCACCACCGTGCTACGGACCTCTATAAGAAGAAGAACGACATATGACGGGACGGGGCCCCGTCGTGCCCCTAAATACAAACAGAAGCTCTAAAGAGATTCGGTACCAACATGACAAAACTCTGGATCAAAGGAGCTTTCCAACCTGCTGAGTAGGAACCTAGGCCTGAGGTCCACCAAACTGAAAACATGTACCTGCGGGCATGAAACGCAGCCCCCCCGAGGAAAGGGGGTCAGTACGAAATAATGTACTGAGTATGTAAAACATGAAGCCGTAAAAGAGATCACAAGTAGCCAACGAAACATGAGATCGGTATAAAAATCGGGATCCAAATCCATCTATGCCATAAACCATAAAAGTCAGCTGTGCCTTATAAACATGAGAGGCAAGTCAAGAAAACATGTATGCCTGTCCATATACATATATATACCTGTAACGTAACCCGGCCCACTAATGCGGGACTCGGTGAATCATATCATTACCCGGCCCATGCTGGGACTCGGTAAATCATCTCTCATCTATGGATCCATCCTACGTAACCCGGCCCCCTAGTGAGGGTCTCGGTGAACAATGCAAGGTGGTGCACGAATCGTAACCCGGCCGGGACTCGGTGAGGTGAAGTAGTAACACTTAGCACAAGTAGATATCATGAGTGCCATGCAAGTAAAAATCATCATTTGACTCTCAATAAAATCATTACAATAATGTCATAATAAACTCTTTGCTTTGAAAAATCATAGGCACTTCTCATAACAATCCTCTTTAGGAATTAAACTATATAAGAATTAAGTACGTCCGCCGTACTTTCATTAAAGCATGCCAAAAGAAAGAAGTAAGGGTTTCACATACCTCTTAGACGAATTAATCGACTCAATATTAGCGTACGCCTCGTTTTAGAACTTCAACCTTGTTGTCGAATTTATCTAAGTTCCGCGGGTCCTTGTAAGCCCCTATGAATGCTTATCTACATCATACGGATGATTTAAATCATAATCGACACAACATTTTAAAAACAGATTCTTAGGGATATTCTAACGAACACCTTAACCGCGTAGAACCTATATTCCTCCTATTTCGAAATCTAAGTAGTGAAACATCCAACTCTATTAATCCTCCTTCTTATACTACTATAATCTCCAAAACAGTATCACAATTTCACATGCAAACCCAGTAACTCCCAATTACAGCAGTCCTAACGATACCCAACCCAAATTCGCATTTTCGACAATCGTCTTTAGAACTAATAGCAAGAATCAAGTCTAGAACTTGTACAAACTTAGAGAATAAAGAAGATTACCTCTCTTAAACGCAGTGACGAGTGTCGTCGAACCTGTCATCCCAACAGCTTCCGAAAGAAAACTGAAACAGAATCCCCAACATTGATTCACCCCGAATCCTTTCGCATTCAAGGTTTCTTGTTTAGCTTCGAGTTTCTAAGCTCGTTCTTGGCTTCGATTCTACGGAATCAAAGCCCGGAACACCTTGAGTTCTCCCTCGTTTTGGTTATATGGAAGCTCCCGAAAATCCCTAATTTTTGGTCAAAAATTTCGAAACCCATCAACCGAGCTTGCTCCCCGTTGCTAGAAATGTGACCCTTTAATCCCTCCTAGGTTCTTGAAGAAGATGAAGGTTGAAGAAATGGAGTGAAGAAATGGAGAAAAAAATGGAGAAGGAGGGCTTACGGTTGCTGTCGATCGATCGGTTTGGGGGCTTTGCCACCCCAAATCGTTTATAAAACTCCCTCTTACCAACTCCCACTATAAATTGTCCCCTTCCTAATTAATTAATCCCACAATTAATTTTCCGGTCTCCAATTATTTAAATCCCGACGATTACTAAAATCCTCTTATGTCAATATCATACTTCCCGTAATAAAATACCAGTCTATACTCTCTCCGGGATACACAATTATTTAACTCCATCGTCACACTTACTAAATCCCAAAATTATTTCGGGATCACGCCCTTTTATTTACTAATCCTCTTATTAATATACACAAGTACAACGAAATTTTCCCGGGTCCGGGTCTACTTACCTACGCTACGAGTTCAACCGCTATCCGAAAATACGGGGTGTTACAAATACTTCAGGAGATATGTTGGGTCAAATGTCACAACTTCAAATCCAACATTAACATATGCGTTTAACTTAATTTGTTGAAACAATCCCTAATTAAGAATTGTTTTGGCGGTATAATTATCTGCTATCAAATACTTGTTGGTCCAACTATTTTATATTTGCATAGTGTAAAAGTCCATTTAAAAAAAAACTTTGTATTAAAAATTTCTTCATTCTTAAAGCTGGAATCAAGATCTCTAATCAAAGATGGAGGAATCATATCCATCCTATCAAACCCTTTGGTGCTCTAATTATTAAGAATAGTGATAGTGGACTACATAGTAACTTAAACTTTCTAAAGGAAATCAATAGTTTATTGCGACCATTTGTAAACCATGTCGGAAGGTTTGATTTTTTGGGTGTTGCATGCCTGATGAATTCATCAAAAGATTGAAGTTTCAAAAATGGTTTGACTTCATGTATCATATGACTAGAGGAGATTTGTTATTTTATTCAAATTTCAACAGAACGAAAATAAATTCAACAGGTTTATTAGTAAAGGCTGAAATTGTAATCGTCCCTTCATGAGCTCAGTTCCTGTCATTTCAGTAGAAGTGAGTGAACATCTCATTGAAAAATTTAAATTGATATTTTTTTTTTTTAAACTGATACATTGAAACTGATATATCACATTGAAATGCATGATTATGTCATAACAATTTAAATGGTTAAAGCGCAATTACTTTTAAAAGAAATTACTTTCTCTATTTTAATTTATTTGTTATAGTTTGAAACGATATAGAATTTAATAAAGAAATGAAAACTTTTGAAATTTTGTGATTTAAACAAGTCATCATTTAATATATAATTATAAAACTTTTAAAATTTATAATCTTAAACATGTCATAACGTTTGAGGATATTTGCACAAATAGGATGTTTCAGTGCAATTATTTAAATATTGACCCTATTTATTTCTTCTTCTTTTTTCCTTTTTTGCAAAAACAAGTTCGTGGTCAGGTTTTAGTAGCAATTTCACGACGAAACGCAAGATTTAAAATTTAAAAGAATATGTTCACTGTCTTTCATTGATTCTTGTGTATAATATATATATGTTACATGATTATTTACATGGCTACAAACTAGGTAACTAATCTTCCTAATTACAATTGGAATATAAATTTACCTAATATAAAAGATATACAAAGTTACAGGAATATTCTGGAAAGATTCTATCACACCCCCGCAGTCGAAGCGGGAGGTTCTCGTACGCTGAGACTGGCTCGAAAATCATCAAAAAGTATGCGCAGAAGTCCTTTAGTAAATAGTAAATATAGCAGCAATCTGATATCGGGAAGGAACATGAAGGATATGAACTTGAGCCACTTTTTCACATACTAAGTGAATATCCATTTCAATGTGTTTAGTGCGCTGATGTTAAACGGGATTGTCGGAGAGATATATCGTACTAATATTATCACAGTAGACCAATGTAGTCTTGTGGATTGGGCAGTGAAGTTCCAGCAGAAGGTTGCGTATCCAACAAGACTCAGAGACAACATTCGCTACTCCTCTGTACTTAGCTTCGTCACTGGATCGAGACAGAGTTAGTTGTCTTTTAGAAGACCAAGAAAGCAAGTTATCTCCGAGGAAAATACAGTAACCTGACATGGATCGACAAGTGTCAGGACAACCACCACAGTCAACGTCCGAATAAAAGGTGAGACCAGAGAGTGTGGACTTGTACAGGTGAAGGCCGAAGTGAAGAGTACATTGTACATAGCGCTAAATACGTTTGAGTGCATTCGTCAGGCTGTGCATATGTAAGCATAATTGGAATTAGGGTCCACCGGTGTGTGGGCCGGTTAGCACGATGTCATGCCTGCTCGATCAATGATATCTTCCACGTACTTCCTTTGACAAAGAAATAAGCCACCTCCATATCTCGTAACAGCAATGCCCAAAAAATAGCTGAAGGGCCCAAATCCTTCATAGCAAACTCGGAGGCAAGGAGTGACATAATGGATCGACGAAGTGCATCAGAAGATGTAGTGAGGATGATATCATCAACATGTAATAGGATGTATGCCATGTCATTACCCTTGCTATAGATGAACAGTGAATGATCAGATTTGCTATGTGAGAAATCGATAGAGGATACAAAATCAGCAAGCTATTGATACCATGCACGAGGAGCTTGTTTCAGTCCATATAGTGATTTCTTCAAAATACACACATAATCAGGATGAACCGGATCCATGAATCCCATAGGTTGATACATATATACGATTTCATGAAGGTCCCCATGTGTAACATTTCAAAATTTTGGATAATGATTTGAGAACCTAAGCGTAATAAGTAGACTCGGGCCTCAGAGATTTTATGTGATATCGTGTATGCTAATAAAGAGACTAGAATATAAAAAAAATTAGACCTCGAAATAATTTTGGTTATAACAAATGTGACGACGGGGATCGAGAATAAATTTGGAGTATGCATAAAGAAGTTATGAACTAGTGTCATATTACAAGAATTATGACATTGAATATACGAAGGTCTTATGAGTTATTAGGATTTAAATGAAGTGAGATCTAAAATTAATTGTGTGTGTAATTGATTAATTATGGAGTGATTAATTATTAACGGGGAGACAAGACTTAGTGGGAATTAGGTACGTGTAGCGGTTTGAGAAATTACCTAACGACTAGATTAATGTAGTGGGTGTATGTGTCAATTAAATAGCAAATGCAGTGTGTGTGGCAGCTAATATCATGTGTGTTAAACATTTAAGGGTGAGTGGACATCATAATGACTTATCATTATGAGACCAATTTGGAGGCATTTGTACTTGTGGATTGGGGTATGACTCAGCTAGTGATGACTATAAAATCCTTAAGATTGATTGCACACCCTACCATGAAATTCTAGTGTTGAAAAGTGGTTCTTGGAGAAAATTTCGATAAACATCCTAGTATCCTACTGGCATTTACCCTGTGTTGTCTAATATGGACTCTTTGGCGTTTGTACTTGGAGCATTTCATTGGCTTGGGTTGTCGGTGAGTAATTTTGTGGTTTCATTGAGAGATACCATTGAAAGGGGGATTGGTTCCGTTATTAATTGAGGTATGTTAAGGCAAATTATTTTTTTATTTTGGCATGTTTCATGTAACGAAATATAATCGTGATATTGCTTCATAATTTATTCTACTCCTAGTAGTTAAGAATATTCATGTTATTGAATCATATGCTTAAAGCATGTCTAAATATGTTTCTAAGTCCTTATTAAGGCATACGAAAATGATGTTGATGTTTCAAGTGTTAGCCAGAGGTATAAAGATATTATGTCATCCGTTGAGATTGAAATATTGTATTATCTTTTATGCATTTTCATTTGCATTGCATTCATATACTACCCTGGACCACTTGTGTTATGCACACTACTATATGGTAAATATTTTATATATGTAGGGGAAATGAGAAAAGGGAAAGGCGTTATATACGCACACCACCTACAACTGGTACAGACTATCACAAAAGAGCCTGAAGCGGCCAATATGATGTGATGATGTGATGTGATGCCTGTATGGCTTATTGGGACGAGTTGCACGATCCGCAACACTAACATATATTGGGACGGGTTGCACGATCCGCGACACTAAGATATATATACCGCATTTGCATCATGCATACATTCGTTAACCATTACATGGTATGATGCCCACAGAGGTTGTCATGGTAAGAAAATTGCCCGATGAGGCCAATGAATATAGACAATGCATTGTGCATAACATGTAGGCAAGTGTATTAGGGCTCTCAAAGGCAGTTATTGTTGGTAAGTTGTTTATGTTTCAGTCATTGGTATATTCATGTTATGCTGTTATTTATGCCTGGCATACTCAATATATCAGTCGTACTGACGTCCCTTTTGTCGGAGGACGCTGCGTTTCATGCCCGCAGGTTCACATAGGCAAGGTGATGGCCCACGTGAATAGGTTGCAGATTTCAGTGGATTTTTGGAAGCACTCCTCTCTTTTCGGAGTGTCGGTCTGATTTTGGTATGATACATTTTTGCGTGTCTATATGGGTGTGATGGGGCCTTGTCCCGTCCTTGTGATGTCATGTATTCTTTAGAGGCTTGTAGACATGTGTCTTGTGGGTGGTAGTCATGTATGGCCTTATCGGCCTTGGTATGGGTATGTATTTATGAAAATTGGATTTCTGGTTAAGATTTTCTATAATCTTGTTCGATTTAGTCCGTATGTTAATTGTGAATAGAAGTTGGTTCTACGATTAGCGGTACCTGGCGGGTGGGGTCCGGGTGCCCGTCGCGGCCCTCCGATTTGGGTCGTGACACCATGCAAGAAAGCATTTTTGACATCAAGATGATGAATAAGTCAAGATTTGGACAAAGTAATACTGAGAACGGTCCGAATGGTCGCCGGTTTCACCACCGGGCTGAAAGTTTCATCACAATCCACTCCCACATTTTAAGACCTGCCATCACCTACAAGACGGGCATTGTACCTCTCAAAAGAACCATCAAATTTCTTTTTATGTCAAAAAATCCACATATAATGAATAATATTAGCATCAGTAGGACGGGGTACTAGATCCCATGTCTTATTGTCAATAAGAGCATTATATTCATCAATCATTGTATTTTTCTAATTCAGATCAGACAAGGAATCTTTCGGGTTGCGAGGAAGAGGTGAAGGGGCAACCGAACTGGACAAGTTAAATGGCCGCTTGGGTTTGGAAATGTTATGCATGGCACGGGTTTCCATTATTCGTCGGGGTGTTGTGGGAGGTTGGACAAGATCGGGTAGAGGTGTCGAGGTGGGGCTGCGGGATCGGGGATAGGACCGAGAGTGAAGGGTGGGGCCGAGAGGTAGTGGCGACGGGAAGAGGGGGCGGGGAAGCTGGTCGAGGGGCGGCAGCCGAATCGGAAAGCCGATAGCGGCTGTTCCAATTAAATTATTTGTCATTTTAGAAGTTCAAGTCATAGTTAATTATTTTTTTCTCCATTTTACTCTTTATCATTAGTGAAGATGACACACAAATAAAATAAATATTTAATGGAGAGAGATTATAACTTAGACATGAAAAAGGGTAAAATAAGTCAAATATCTCTTCTAATTAATATTTCTTAAAGGACTTGTAAACAAAAAAAGTGACAAATAATTTGAGACGGAGGGAGTGAAAACAATGTAATTTATCTGTCTACAAAATTCAAAATCATAAATGTACTTCATTAATTTAGATTGTTAGAACGTCATTCTGTAATTCTATTATTTGGTCAACATCATCATTATTTAATTTCTATGCAGCTACAAAATATCATCAAGCTTTTTGTTTTTTGTTTTTCCTATCACAGTGAACTTCTAAAAACAAATTACAAAGGAAAGAGTTCCGCTTCTCTTAGATCTTGAGCTTGGTTAGAGAAAAAAAGTAAACCAAGATAATATGAAGTTAATTACCTACTAAATTTTAAGTCTTTGTTATCTTTTTAACAAGGACGGAGGTAGCAGTCTTACTTTTATAAACTCTTGAACGAAAAAGGAGATAAAGACATTGTGCTGGGAGATCTGGAGCAATTCGGAAGGTATCGGGATTTTGGATACTGTAGAAGCATTAAAGTTGAAGAGGTTAAGGGTGTTGTTTGCATGATGCGCAGGGAAGAGCGATCGGGCCTGATGAGATCCCAGTTGAATTTCGGAAGAGCGCAGGCAGGGTAGGTTTGGAGTGGCTAACTGAATTGTTTAATGTCATTTTTTAAGACGGCGAGAATTCCTGAAGAATGGAGATGGAGTACAATGATTCCTTTGTACAAGAACAAAGGTGATATCCAGAGTTGCAACAACTATAGGGGTATCAAGTTGCTAAGCCACACTATGAAAGTATGAAAAAGGGTCATAGAGATGAGAGTGAGAAGAGGCGTGTCTATTTCAAAGAACCATTTTGGATTCATGTCGGGGTGTTCGACTAAAGAAGAGATTCATCTTATCAGGAGGTTGGTGGAGCAGTATAGGGAGAGGAAGATAGACTTACATATGATTTCAATCGACCTCGAGAAGGCATACGACAAAGTCCCTAGGGAGGTTTTATAGAGATGTTTGGAGGTTAGAGGTGTACCAGTGGCGTACACTAGGGCGATCAAGGATATGTATGATAGAGCCAAGACCAGAGTACGGACAGTAGGAGGAGACTCGGAGTACTTTCCAGTGATGATTGGGCTGCACCAGGGATCAACTCTTAGCTCATTCTTATTTTCCTTGGTGATGGATGAACTGACGCGACAAATTCAAATGGAGGTGTCATGGTGTATGTTATTAAAAATGACGACATAGTCCTGATTGATGACTCGCAACGGAGTGAACGCTAAACTGGAGGTTTGGATACATACTCTGGAGTCTAAAGGGTTCAGGCTGAGTAGGACCAAGATAGAATACTTGGAGTACATGTTCAGTAACGGGAGCGACCATGAGACAGACATGGAAGTGAGGCTTGATACTCAGGTCATCCCAAAGAAAGGATGCTTCAAGTACCTCGAGTCTATTATCCTAGGGAATTGAGAGATTGATGATAATGTCACACATCGTATTGGGGCATGGTGGATGAAATAGAGGCTCGCATCTGGAGTCTTGTGCGATAAAAATGTGCCACCAAAACTTAAAAGCAAGTTCTATAGGGTGGTGGTTAGAACGGCTATGTTGTATGGAGTGAAGTGTTGGCCAGGCCAGTCAAGACTTCACATCCAAAAGATGAAAGTTGCAGAGACGAGGATGCTGAGATGGATGTGTGGGCATACAAGACGGTGGGCGTATTTAAACGAGGAAATAACAACATTTTATAATATATATATATATATATATATATATATATATAGTCCTAAGAGCTTTGAGAGTCTTCTTTAGAGACAATTTGTAAGACACAAGCACTACCATGCATGTTATTTGTGCCAACTTTCTTTTTCTAAATGAAATTTGTGATGTTATTTCTTTTCATATTTTGTACTCTCTTATATATAGTGAATTACTCATCTTTATTATTGACGGAATCACTTGAAATTATTCTATCTCTTTTAGCATATTTCTTTTTTGAAGGGGCGGCTTAAGCATGAAATAGCTAAAGCCTTCTTAGGCCCCACAATTATGAAGGCCCCGTTTTTTTTTTTTACTAATAATGGATTAGTTCCTCTTTAAATTTTTGAGTATTTTAAATGGAGAAGTACAATTTTAGTATTTTTTTAAAAAGGTCTTTATTGCTAATGGAATAATGTTAGCAGTTGTAATAGTTGCTTCCGCGAAAAAAAAGTTTTTCATATTTAAAATTAGTGAAAGCTTACCCAAAATCAAAATGTTCCTAGAGATTAAATTTATTAGCTATATCATCAATTGACAAACAATTATTAGAAGAAATCAGTTATAAAAAAAAAAAAAACTTTACATCTCAAAAAATTCTTTATGCCGCTCATTAAAGTTTAACTTTAGGCCACCCAACAAACCCCTCTCTCCCTCCCGATCTTTTGTTGTCTGATTTCATTGTTAAGTCATGCATGACACCTTATTATTTGGATTCTCTCACTCTTCAGTGTTACTAACAGTTACTCTTTTCATCTCAAAAGGAAAAAAAATGAAAGTATGTCATAACTGAAACGAATAATCAATTGTTTGACCATAATTTATTACTTATCAAGAAAATGATTTTATAGGTTAGACAATTTCTATTTTGAAAAATTTAAGTTTGAATTCACTCAAAAAATTGGACACGTAACAGTTCTCGTACTCTAACCACTAATTCGTTTTGGAACATAGGACTAAAGGAGTATAATACAATTACGTGAGTCAAATTGAAAGAGAGAATCCAATTTGGTCAGCATTGTTGTACGTGCAGTCTTCAGATCGAACGGTTGTTATTGCAACAGTGGAAAACATAGACGAGTCTGATTACTTCAGAAAATAGTTTTATATATTATTCTGAACATAGTCCTCATAAAATAGACAGCACGATCAAAGCGGTCAAACTTATGAAAAATGAATTATAAATTTGTTATTATTAATTCCTTTTTAGATTTACTTGAGTTGATAGCAAATGAGAACTCCTATTAATTTATTCCAATATGTACTTCCTTTATTGATTAAGTTGATTCCATACCTTTTCAGCAGGAAAAAATGGAGCAGGTCAAAATTTGTAAAATCATGGTACTATATTCTATATTCTATATTCTTTATCAACATATATATATATATAAAACAAGTGTTTAAAGCATTTATACAGTAAAACACCTTATGAAACTTTTTTCCCTATTTTACAAGAAATTAAAAGTCATTTTTTTATTTCCAGAAAATATATTCCTGCCATACCAAAAACAACCTTTAAAACATTAATAAATGCCTTGTGAAAACGGAATGGCATATGGAATTTGTTTCGAAGTGAAGGACATGCGCATTAGACAGATCAAATATTCAATAGTAGCAAACGGGTAGTAAAAGTTGGACATTTTTTTGTTTAATATCTCTTTAAAGTTAAATCTATTACATAACCGGAAGGGGAGATAGGAAAGAAAAGACAAAAAAATAGGAAGTGAAATTACATTTAGGGTCTGTTTGCAAAGCCACCATGTAATTGGAATTGGGTGTAATTAGTTTGTTTGATCAAGTAATTATATAGTTAGGTGAAAATTAGATGTAATTGAGAGGGTGTAATTACACTCTCTAATTCTCAAGGGGAGGGAGTTGAGAATTGAGTGTAACTGCACCCTGTAATTACATAGTTACTTTTAAGTTTTTTTTAAAAAAATATTTTTTATTTCTATTATTTTAATTTCTTTTAAATTTTTACTTTTTAGTTATTTTATTTCTTAAAATATATTTTTCTTTTTATATTATTCATCTTTCATTTCATTTCTTCTCATTCTCAACCTTTACTTCGTGTGGTTCCATATAATTGCTTGTATTTTTTATTTATTTTTTATTCACTTAGTATAACCGTGTTATTATTCTAATTATTGAAACTACACCTTTTAATATTAGAAATAATGAGTCATTAACATATTTGACATGTAATCAGTGATGTTATTAAAATAGAATTTCATTGTGAATGAGATTATAGACTTATATTTTTCATGTCTTTTGAATTATTTACTTAAGCTACATTGGAACTTACTTATGTATTATGTTCAGTTGATAGATTTTTTTTGTCAAACATTTGAATAATGTCATGACATTATATTTATAAATATTATTTTTAGTCAAACATCAAATTCATGATGTTCTCACAAAAAAAAGAGACTTCTTTTAAATTTTATAATTAATTAAAATTAAAATATTATTAATTTGAAACATATATATAAAATATTTTTACAATATTATTTACAAATATATTATTATTATTAATTAATATATTTTCAAGAAATAATGTGCTATTAAATAACTAATTTAATATTATTTATAAAGGCATATATTTTTTAAAATATTAATTTTAAATTTTTTATTTTAAATGTTTTTAATAAATTAAAATAATTGTGTAATTACACTTATGCAACCAAACAACACGCTTGTAATTACACTGTAATTACATTATGATAGACAAACAGATAATTATAATTATAATATTACATAATTACTAGGTTATATAATTATTATCCTAGTAATTACATCAATTTCAATTACCAGGTGGCTTCCAAACCGACCTTTACTATATATAAAGTAAAAAAACTTCAATCAATATCATTAGACTAACCCGTTCTGATTAGACATTGAAGTTTCATACCGAACACAAATCCAATAACATTAAGACAAATTATGAATGCAAATTGTCTTGAATCAATGAACCAGAGATGGCTCAAAGATAGATAGCATTTTCCCCCTTTTAGAACATATTGGATTGGCTCTTTTGGAATGGAACTTACGAGTATATCTTCCTATTTTACTTTTAATGAGCACTAACCTAAAAGATAAGAAAAACACAATTCTACCACTGTACTTTTTATTTTGGCGAACTTTATGGGATATTAGTTAGGGAAGGCTATGTCCAACTTTTAATGAGCACTAACCTAAATGATAGAATTTCGAACTCAAAATCTGTAAAAAAGAATTATAGTAAAAGAAATGACGTGAGTACAAACCTCTTCCTCGCTATACCGAATTTTTTTTCCTACGTTAAAAAAAAATCCATATTAGAAACTTCATGGAAGCTCAAGCCCCCGCAGCAAATTCCAAACTTTCTTCCAAAAGACATTATTATAATAATTCCAGTCATGCAAACTTAGCTCCATGCATGAACCACTTCTCTTATAAATACTCCATTCACCCATTACACCAAGAATGTTCTCAGCTTCCTCTGTTTTCTCCGAATTTCATTCTCAACAATATAAATCCACCATATATTTTTTTTTTAAAAGTATCATTTCAAACACGACCTAAAGATGTTTGGAAATATTGATTTTGAAAATGATTATGCCTTTCTTGAATCAATTAATCATCACTTACTTGAAGACTGGGCATGGCAAAATCCAGTAACAACAACAACCACCGAAAATTCATCTTCAATTATCAGGCGAAACAACAGCATTGAGTCCAACATGTTTCCTAATTGCTTGTCAAATGAATTTGACACATCAGACATATTCCTTTCCGACATCCTTAATGAAAGCATTGGCTACGGATGCCAGCTGTCTGATCCTACAATCCCTAATGTTAAATTGGAGCCTGAAATTTCAGTTCAATCACCAGAAATATGGAATTTTTCGAAATTTCTAGCTCTGCCAAAGACTATGGCGGAGCTGAAAGTGGAACCACTAGTTGTGGCAGCACCGCCTTCGGTACTGCCACCAAAGGCGAAGCATTATAGGGGAGTGAGACGGCGGCCATGGGGGAAGTTTGCGGCGGAGATTAGGGATCCAGCGAAAAACGGGCAAAGGGTTTGGCTTGGTACATACGAGACGGCTGAGGATGCAGCGTTGGCTTATGATAAGGCAGCGTTTCGCATGCGGGGGTCACGTGCAATGCTGAATTTCCCGTTAAGGGTAAATTCTGGTGAGCCGGAACCTATTAGAGTTGGTTCGAAGAGGTCATCAATGCCGCCGGACTGTTCTTCGTCGTCGTCGGATAATGCGTTGGGAAAGAGGAGGAAGAAGGTGGCAAAGTTGGCAGTGGCCCAAAACGGGTCGGGTCGGTTTTCTCAATGATAAAATAGTAAGATTTCTGATAAAAGTATAGGCATGTGGTTTAATGAATGAATTTCCATTGCAAAGTAATTATCATAATGATGAAATTCTTCTTTTTGTCAATTAATGATGTAATTTTGGATAAAACGGTAGAATAACGTAAATTTTTTTGACTGGAGTCCTTTCATTAATAGAATATTTATAGTATATACAATTGTAGTTCTAATGGAATAAGGATCTCTACTTTATATAATTATACTAAAATATTAATTATAAATATATTCACTATCACACACCCTCAGTCGGAGCAGGAGGAGGTCGGACGCTGAGACTGAATCTGAAGTCAAGGAACAGTTGCCGAGGAAGTCCCTTAGTGAAGATATCTGCGTACTGATATGAATAAGGAACATGCAACACCCTAACGTGACCCATTGCAACCTTCTCATAAAGAAAGTGAATATCCATCTCAATATGCTTGGTTCGCTGATGCTGAACTGGGTTACGAGACAAATAGACAGCAGTTATGTTATCACAGTAAACCAAAGATGCCTTACGTAAGGGACAATGAAGCTGAAGAAGGAGATTTCGGAGCCAACATAATTCTGCAACAACGTTCTCAACACCTCGATATTCTGCTTCTGCACTCGAACGTTAAAGGGTGGCTTACCGCTTGCCAGACCACGAAATAATATTACCCCAAAAAAATACACAATAGCCGGACGTAGAGCAACGAGTGTCCAGATAACTTGCGTCTATATAAGAAAGCAATCTAGTCGGTGCGGAGGGATATAAATGTAGTACATAGACAACAGTGCCCTTAACATACCGAATGATACGTTTAAGAGCTGTAAAGTGAGGCTCCCTAGGAGCGTGCATGAACAATCACACCTGCTGAACAACATATGAAATATCAGGCCGAGTGAATGTGAGATACTGAAGAGCACCTACGAGACTCCTATAAAGAGAGGGATCGCTGATCGGATCCCCGTCACCTACACTGAGTTTTGACTTTGAGTCGACAGGAGTGGACATGATCTTGCATTTTGCCATTTTAGACCTGTAGACAATTTTCTTTGCATACTTACACTGACATAAGAACATGGCATGTGCGGATCTGGTGAATGATATCCACAAAAAATAACTCAACCTACCCAAATCTGTCATAACAAATCTAGCCTTGAGCAGGGCAATGATCTTGTGTTTCAGTGTATCAGAGTAAGATAAGATGTCAGAACAATGTCATCCACACATAAAAGAAGATAAGTCGTGTCAGTACCTCGATGAAAAATGAACAGGGAATGATCACTCTTACTGCATACGAACCCGATCTGTATGATGTATGTAGAAAACCTCTCATACCAAGCCCTAGGGGCTTGTTTCAAACCATATAGCGACTTACGAAGATGTCATACATAATGAGGAACCTCCGGATGCACAAAGCCAGACGGTTGATGCATATAAACAGTTTTTATCAAATCCCCATGTAAGAAAGCATTTTTACATCAAACTGGAGAATATGCCAATTTTTATCGATAGCTATGATCAATACTGTGCGAATGGTGGCTGGTTTGACCATCAGACTAAAAGTCTCACCACAATCAACTCTCTCATGCTGACCAGTACCATTAGCCACAAGTCTTGCCTTATGGCGTTCAAGCTCTCCACTATCTCAGAATTTGTGATGATAGAGCCACATACAACGAATCACATTCACCTCTTCTAGTTTTGGAACAAGATCTCAGGTATATTGATTGGTTAACGCATTAAACTCCTTACGCATGGTCGCATTCCAATTCGGGTCAAGTTCGGCTAATTTTGGATTTTTAGGAATAGGTGAGATAGTTTGTGTGGATAGGTTAAAGTAAACTTTTGGTTTGAAAATCCTGTGTTGTGCACGAGTTTCCATGTGGTGTGTGGGGACGGTCATTGTTGGGGTATGGGGATGGGTGGTGATGGACTAGACTGGGTAGTGGGGTCGGGTATGGGCTAAGAGGGTGACGGGAAGTGAGGCTGGGCAGTGGGGTGGGGCAATGGCGGTTGTGTGACGGGTAGGGACTGGGTAGTGTGACGGACAGGGACTGGGCAGTGGGGTGGTTCAGTGTGGCGGGTGTATCGTCAGACAGGGATTGGGTAGTGTGGCTAGGCAGTGAGGTCGACCAGTTGGGTGTAATCGGCGGGACGGGTAGCGGTACGGCCTGAGGGTGCGAATTTTGTAGTGCATTTTGGACTAGAGGTGAGGTGTCCGAGTCATCAAGGAATCTGTAATCAGTGGGGCGGAATTAGTGGATGTTGGCAAATGGAAAGACGTTTTCCTCAAAAGTGAATTAACGTGAGACTATGATTTTGCATATGGACACTTTATAGCATAAGTACCCCCTATGATTTGACGAGAACCCCAAGAAGACACACAGAGTGGAACATGTTGCTAATTTGTGAGGGACAGTGGAGGTCAGATTCGGGTAATAGAGACAACTGTAAATATGAAGATGATCATAGGTAGGGATCCGACGAAATAGGAACTCGGTAGGGGTCCTATTTTGGAGCGTACGGGTAGGTAGTATATTGAGAAGGTATTATGTCATTTTTAATGCATATACCCAAAAGCTGGGGGGAGGAGATGCATGAAAAAGTAAGGTAGAAATCATATTGTTAATGATGCGTAGAATTCATTCGGCTTTGCCATTTTGAGGGGAAGTATGGGGGCAGGAGAAACGAAAGATCATGCCATTAGCCGTACCGAATTTATGAAAGAGAGAATTATTAAACTCACGACCACTGTCACATTGAAATGTTTTTATTTCTTTTTCAAATTACGTTCTAACATAAGTACGAAATTCAAGAAACTTGGAGTAAACTTGAGATTTAAGGTGGAGCGGATAAACCCATAGGAAGTGAGAAAAATCATCCAAGAATATTAAATAGTATTTATGACCCAATTTGCTGGTAATAAGAGAAGTTCATAAATCTGCATGAATAATATCAAAGGGAGAAAAAGTAATACTCAATGATGACGTAAATGAAAGTCTAACATGCTTTCCAAGATGAAAAGAATAGCAATTATGAGCAAAGTTCCCTTTATTACATTTAATGAAATTTTGGTTTCTAAGAAAATAAAAATTATGAGCTCTGGGATGTCCAAGTCTACTATGCCACGTTGAAGATGAGATTACAGTTAGAGATGTGGGAGGGTTGAAATTGGGTGTGGGCGTGGATAGGAAAGGATAGAGGTCTCACACACTATTGCATCTCGTAAGAAGTCTCCCCGTACGTAGGTCCTTCACAGAAAAACCAAAAGGGTCAAAATTAATAGATACATAATTATCAGTGGCAAATTTTCTAACAGAGATTAGGTTCTTGATAATGTTAGGGGCATATAGTACGTGTTTAAAAGAGTAGTGGGGGTGCGGTGGTGGAGTGAGTGTGTGGCCGAACCCTTGAATTGAAATGCGATGACCATTTCTGACCATACTAAATTTAGAAGTATTTAAATTGCGTAGTTGAGAAAGATTATCAGAATTGTAAGTGAGGTGAGACGTGGCTCCCATATCCATATACCAAGCGTCATTGGGCTGCACATTATTCATCGATCTATAGGCCTGTATCAATTCGGTTGGGGTGAGAGGGCCCGTGATGGTATGTTATTGTTGGGCCGCCGCAAGGTGGGCGTGGTCAGTGGAGGCCACTGGAAGTGAGCTTGGACGAGGGCCCAGCACACTAGTTGTTGCCACTGGCCCAGTTGTTGGGCCTGCTGGAACTGATAGGGGCCGTAGGTAGTGGCCCAATTTCCCCAAGGCATGGGGCTAGCCCAATTTGCTTGATAAGGGGCCTGCGGTAGTGCCATTTGAATTGGGTCTGCCTACGCGGCCCTTGCCTCTTCCACTACGCCCACTACCTTGGCCACACCCTCTGTCGTTACCTCGGCCACCGCGGTGGGGTTGATTTTTGGTGGGTGTCGGTGGTCCGGTAGGTGTGGTGGCAGTCAGCGGGACGGTGGCTGCCAACGCCTGTTGGTGATGTCCGTCTTGTTTTGCTCGTCTCGTCTCCTCTAATAGCAATTGGGACCGCGCTTTGTTGAAACTTGGTAGGGAATCGACCTGTTGAATCATCGTTGCAAGTGTGTCGTATTCTCCCTTCGGTAAACCATTAATCAATTATTGAACCATATTCATGTTGGAAATTAGAGTACCCACGTTGGATAATTGGTCGGCAAGAAATTTTAATTGCTTGCAGTAGTCGACCATATTTGCAAAATTCTCAAGACAGGTGGTGTTGAATTGCTCCTCGAGATACACGACACGTGTATATTTGATGTCTTGAAAATTTTCCTCCAACCGTGTCAATAATTCCTGAGCCTAAGCTCCGGTCTTCATAATTGTATGAAGCAAATCATTGGAGATAGTGCCATAGATCCACTTATTGACAATAGCGTCAAGTCATTTCCACGTCGTGTCGTCGACGTCTGGTGGGCGGGGAAAAATGGTATTATTAGGGTCAATCACGTTGTAAGCACATGCATGAATTTGGAAAAGTTCAACCTATGACGCATATTGTCCATCCTCTTGATCAAGAGTCAACGAGATGAAGTTCTTGATATTGGTTATGACGAAAGCTGGATGGAAGGTGTTGGGGTTAAGAGAGGGAGGAGGATGTGTGACGTCCGAGGTTGATGATGAGGAAGTGGGAGAAGCTATGTGGGTCGCGGGTGACACCATGAGGGCTACCAGAAAATAGGTGAAGAAAAGAGAGGGGTTAGGGATACGGGGTATATATGGGGAAGAATCAGTCGTATACGAGGTGTATATCGGCCTAGGGATGTTGTATGTCGCTATATACGGGTAATATATGATGGCAGGGATGGTATATCAGTTGTATAAGTCTTTCGGGTTGCTGTATATCACTGGATACGTGTTGTATATCACTGGATACGTGTTGTATATCACTGTATACGAGTAGTATATGGTGGCAGGCGGTGTATATCAACCATATACAATGTGTATAGCGGATTTTTCCGGTAGGATTTGGTGTCGGAAGAGAAGAAGAAAAAGGGGGGGGGGGCGAATATGGTTAGGGTTTTTAGGCTCTTGTCCAAGTCCATATAAAGAGTCCATGTTTCCATTCCATATCCGATGTGAAACTCTTAACACTCCCCCGCACGCCTAGACCTTGTTAACTGGAGCGTGAATAATATAATTTGGGGGCCCAACATCGGTGAACAAATAATTGAAATGAGTTTGGCTCTGATACCATGTAGAATAGTGTAAATCTCCTTGACTGGAGTCCTTTCATTAATACCATATTTATAGTGTGTACAATTGTATTTTTATTGGAATAAAGATCTCTACTTTACATAATTACACTAAAATATTAATTACAAAATAATACATAATATAAAGTGAATATATATAAAAACTGGTTAATTATGTTAGGTTACAAAGAAGTAACATACTTCGGACTTTTCGTGAGCAATGTTAACATTTGAAGAAGTATTAAAAAATTTGGACGAAGCAATATTATATTACACTACTTGAGGCAAGATATATCCGCTCCTGCACCTCCAAGTACAACCCGAGGATTTAAGGTATATCTTTCGTTGAAATGAAATTTTATCTTACAATTTGTCACACAAAAATATAGTTATAGGTTTTTTTTTGACACAGTAGTTATATTAACATTTGAAAATTTGGCTTAGACCTCACTTGTTTGCATTTAATGAAATCTTAATCTTAATAGTTTAGATCTTAATTACTAAGTATGTTTAATGTTTTTACTTTAGAATCATTTAATGAGTATAAATAAATCTGAATAATTAATTAAGATATATTCAAAGATTTCTACAGAATAATTTACCACTACATTTGGCTTCATAGCTAATCGCCGCCGACAACCATTATCAACTATCACCATTCACGTCTAGGGTGGGCATGGTATGATATTGAAAATTTTGGTACAGTAATTTCAGGTTTCGGTTTTTAAAAATACTATAGCATTATCATACCAAATTAATTCGGTATGATTCGGTATTTTTAAGTTCGATTTTGGTATTTTGCGGTACGGTAAATCGGTACCATAGTTTGTTCGACTTCGGCTTACATATACTCATATAATATAGAATTACGACTTCGGCTATTCAAGAAACGTCTCAATTATATCGTACTAACACCTTATACATGTAAACATATTTAAAAGAAAGCACAAGCAGTCCCCTTCGTTAATCAATTACACACAAAGGATATTTTAATCAAGATAGATTAATCAAAATTCTAATGTCCAAACAAGTATTATTGTACTAATACTTATTTATATATTTGTTAGTATTGTAATACTAATATATATGAATTATATATGTCACTATATACTCCGGTATGGTATTCGGTATATTTTTTACCAATATCAAATACCAATCTTTTCAAAAATGCATATCAAATACCGTACCAAATATCATAATATCAAAATCATGGTATTGAAAAATTAGATTCCGGTATGGTAATCGGTATATACCGTACTATGCTCACCCCTACCCACGTCCCACAACTAGCACTATCGTCAATCACCGCCGACACCTGACACCATCACTATCCACCATTTATAATTATCACCACCACCCACTATTACCACAACAACCATCAAACCTACCGACAATCACACACAAGTACTACCATTATATATCGCCAATCACCATCAGTAATCATTATCAGTCCACCATCATTAGCTATTATGGTCATCTACCACAATGAACCACCACCATTAACTACTATTTTTATCTATCATCACCACTAGCTATTATCCACAACTAAATTTGTCACGGCCGAGCCGGGCCATTGTTAATGGGGCTGATTTTAGGGTGGGGAAAAGATGTCCGGCCCAGCCTCCTACCCTGGTAGGGGTACATCGTGGGCTTATTCGGCCGGGCAGGGTTTTAGTTAAGGGGCCGACCTGGATTTTAATTATTTTTAAAAAAATTAATAGTAAAATTTATTAAGTTTGAACTTTAAAATTTAGTCGTTGCCAACTTTATTTTAACCATCAAGTTTCTTAAATTATACTTTGGCCATATTTTCAATCTATAAATATTTTTCGTGTTTTCAATTTATGTTTGAACTTTTATTTTAAATTATTGATGTAGTTTTGTATCACACTCTCAACTTTTTATAATTTTTAGCACTTAAATATTTAAAAGAATTAAAGTTTTTAAAAAAGAGTCATTTTTTTAGGTTTGACCATTTTCCCAACGGCTATTCTGCCTTAAATAGCCGTTGAGAATCTTCATTCCACAACATATACAAGATATAAACAAATATATAAACACCATATACGTGATATACACAAAGTCACAAATATACAAACAAGATATACAAGTCGTTTTGGGGTTTGACCGTTTTCCCAACGGCTGTTCTTGCTTAAATAACAGTTCGGAATCTTCATACCAACAACATATACAAGATATACACAAATATACAATCAACGTATACAAGATAAACCAAAATATACAAATAAGATATACAATATATATTTGTTTTGATATGTCTACATATGTTCCAAGTAATATTTGCTAACATTATTTATAAATTATTGTAGTTTTTGGATTTTGGAACTTGTATAACATTCAAATTATTGTGCTCAAAGTTTCAGTTTAAAGGACTTATAAACCCAAAAAAAAAACTCCACATACTAGGATATAAATTTATGATTATTTCTTGGGTAAAATTATAAATAATTAGTTTTAAATTCCTATTAATTAAAAAATAATCACTGCTATGAAGTGTCAAATTTCATAGGAGAAACTTCATATACCCATAAAATTTAAAACTTCGTTATAGTAATAGATTTTTTTTTTTAAAAAAAAAAAAGAGCCGAAAAATAGTCAATTGATTCTATTTTTACTCATTTCTCTGGAATTCTTGTGTTAGCTCAAAGTGCTTTAGGTTCTATCATTTTTAGATAGTGTATATAAAAGTCACCAAATGTCACTAGATCTTGCAATTTCTATTCAATTAATAACATGAACCAATTACATGTTAAACCAGACCAATCATCAACGACAACACGTATTTAGTGAATAATAATTAATCTTTTTTTTAATAACACAAACAACTCTATCTCTCCAACTTTAGTTGTCCAAATTGATACCGCACTAATTCAGTAATTTGTAGTTTGTATTCACATAATGCAATAATATTGTGGTATTTTATAATCGTGATTATGTTGGTGGACCCATATTTTGGACTAAAATTTTTAGCTGGGTCGGGCCGGGTTCTCAGTGGGTGATCAATCGGGCTCATTGGTGGGCCATCAACCGGGCTCACTGGTGGGTTGGGCTACCGAGCTGTCCACCTTGTCCGACCCAGCCCCCTAATATATCCCACCTAGCCCATCCCGTACCCCCTTAGTTGGGTTCGTGTTGGGCCGCTGGTGGGTCGGGTTTACCGGTCTGGCCCGATCTGACCCATTTGACAGGCTTATCCACAACCAACACCTTCCTTAATGTGAATTCACAACCATACCACTAGCCATCACCATCAACAACCCCAACTAAAATATTTTATTGATATAGTGTTAGATTAATTTAGTATTCTATTTAATTTTTATATTTATTAATTTTTAAATAAAGAAAAGTTTTATATATTTAGATTTGAAAAAATAAATATTTTAATTATTTAGTATTCAGATCTTAATACAATATCTTAATATATATATATATATATCCGGACCCCGCACATAGCGGGAGCTTAGTGCACTGGGCTACCCTTTATATATATATATATATATATATATATATATATATGTGTGTGTGTATGTGTGTGTGTGTTCAGATTTAGAAATCTAAATCATAATACACATGTTAATATTTAGATGTGTATTCAAATTTTTGGTACGTCTTCAACTTAATAAAAACAAATGAAACCTTAATCTCCCATCACGTTAGAACATAAATCCAAATTCTAAGATAAAAAAGAATATTGAAAACATTTACTAGTATACCAAATACATCATAAAACTTTTTTCTCGTCTTTGTTTCCTCTTTCAATTTTCGATTAGGATTGTCTCATTAGTCATTACTCATTAGAGATGCAATATATTATTCAAACTCTTTCTTGACCACTTCATCATACAACACCCAAAATAGACCAATGTCAGCCTTACAAGCCAATTTGATAGAGTATTTAAAATTTATGAATTCTAAATTTATATTTTACTTTGTACATATCAATATTCATTAATGATTTGACTTTTAAATGTTTATGCTACTTGATAAATTTTTAAAATAAATATAAAATTTATGCAAAAGCTATTTGACTGGTTCAAACCCTTGACTAAACGAAAAACATAATTCCAGTTTTTCTTCATCTTTCGACGAGACATATTTAGTTCAAGTAAATTAAACATAAATATTGCAGATGACATATGTTAGATGTCACATAAAAAGCTATACTAGTCATAATCAAATAATACTAAAAGAAGCATCCATTACTATAGCTGACATTAATATTTGTATGAATGACCTAGGCAACTTGTCAAAATTCTTTTCAATTAAATTTTAAAATATCAGTACTGAAAATTCACGATGATTATATAACTATAGCTGTCTTTCGTTGTAGTGTATAAAGAGAACACACAAAATGAAGGGGAAAATAGCATTTGAAAGTTGAATTTACACTTTTTAAATTTTAAATATATATTAAAAAGTGTAAATTCAACTTTCAAATGCTATTTTCCCCTTCATTTTGTGTGTTCTCTTTATACACTACAACGAAAGACACACCTTATCCATAACCTTGATTGTCAAATTTGACTTGACCTGCAAATCTGTCTCAACAAATAGTTTGACTTTTTTGATCCCTTCTTAAATATCAACCATAAGGTAAATTGCAATCCGCAACGTAAAAGTTTCTCAAATTTAATATAGTATTCTAGATATACACATATTAGTCATTGTATAAAGTTTTACACATGAATAAAGTCAATAAGACACAAATCCATGTTACCCAACTTCCAGAGGTAAAAGACTTAGCAGGCGTTTGGTCATGTAAACTAAATATTTTTCACTTTAAGTAAAAAAATTGAGGTTAGAGTTGAAGATAAGTTGTGCTTGATTATAATTTTTGCAAAGAATATTTAGTTGTTTAAATGTACTGAAAGTGAAAATAATGTTTTAGGTGTTTTTCAAATAACAAATTGTGTTTAAATTTTTTATGACCAAACGCCGATTTTCAAATAAAGTGATTTTTTTTTTTAAAAAGGGTGAAAAAATCTCGTGGTCAAACGGGTGTTAATCTCAAAATACTTTGTTCAAAGATTTTCAATTATTATACTGTCACTCATTGAAAATTTCAGAATTAAACTTGAACTAACAAAAGCTTTCACCCCTATTTTAGAATGTGAAAACGAATTTTAAATGCTTTGAACTACATATACAAGTTTTGGTTGTACAAGTTAATTGAAATTTTATCAAACACATCTCTTTTTGTTCTCTCTTTTTCTTAAACACAACTCAAGTTCACTCCACCGACTGTATTTATGTCTTTATACTGAGACGGAATCTACTCCCATTAAATGCTGCACATTTGCCAGGCTTATATTAATTCAACAACATATATAATCCTTTTGACTTTCTAGAAGGTGACTACAATTCTAGAAACAAAGATAGAGTGAACTAAGGGTGGCCAACGGGACGGGGACGGGGACGGGGCGGGGCGGGGCGGGCCTGGCGGGACCGGTACTCGGCGGGATCGGTACCCGGAGGGACTGGCGGGTTCTGCCAATGTCCCGTCCCGGTTCCGGTCCGTCGGAAAAGGGTACCGGTATTATCGGGGCGGGGCAGGACGGGATCGGGATCGGGATCGGTTTTTTTTTTTGCACTTAATTTAAATAATAACATATATATATATATATATATATATATATATATATATATATATATATATATATATATATATATATATATATAAACAACTCAATAATTGAACATGATAGTGTAATAAAAACATCTCAAGACTGTTTTTGTGCTCTTATATTATTTAATAGAAATATGATTTTTTTGTAATACAAATATAATTTTCAAAATTGCAACTTTGTGGTGTTGTTCAAAAGTTTCAAATGACATAGTAAAACTAAAATTGCAATTAAAGAAATTACATTTTCAAAAAAAACCTTTTCTAGTTTCTTTATAATTTCCTGTGGTTCTTCGGTTGGAATTGGTATTTGTTGGTCAAATTGCTCCACGTCGCTTCCACCACCTTCGGATAAGATGTCGTTGTACTTTTCGTCTTCTTCTTCGTTGATCTGCGATTGATCGCACCTTCTCCGCTCCGCTCGTATCAAATCTCTGAATAATACTGCAATCTCCAAGATGTCTCCCGCTAATGAGTGTCTGTGCTCTCCTATTTGAAACTGCTGGAAGAAAAAGTGATTTCAGACGCTGTTGATGACGCTTGAATGTTCAAAACATCTCGGGCCATCATTGAAAGTGCCAGAAAGGGCTTCTCATTCTCCCTCTCTTCACATCCTTCTTCATTGATAACTATTTGGTAATGTACAACACCCTGCAAAACAAAAACATCAAACTCGCTAATTTAGTTAGTAGTGTTACCACCGCACATTCTATTTCTAAGGCTTTCAATACTAGCCGCAGAAACAACATGTCTTTTATAAGGTTGTGTTGAAGAAGAAGAAGATGGTATGGAAGCCGATTGGTTGCTAGCACTTTCTTGTTGGTAATACCTATATACTTTTTTGCATTCATCTTATATGCTAGACAACAATTCTTCTTTAGTTTGTTCAATAGGTGGTGGGTCATTTGGATTTTTAGGAGTTGGAGGTGGTAGTACTACTATACAATCATAAAATAGTTTCAATAAGTATGTTACAACTGTCTACTTTAATAGTCGAATTTAATACAATACCAATAATATAAATAGTGAGAATATGAATAAAATATTTTTTAATTTGATAAATATTTTTTAATAGGTGCCTTATATGCTGGTTTTTTTTCCATATATTCACTAAGTAATAAAAATATTAGAGTTATATAAAACAACATAGTAGAAATTGTAGGATAATAGATACCGGAAAATTCTTTTGTTGCTTGAATTTTTTTTTCTAGAAATACAATAAGTTCTGAATTTATTTCCTAGTCGCTATCTACAACCATATCATTTGGATTTCGATTATGGGCGTTAAAAAATAATGCTATAGGTCTTCTATAATCATAAGCAACAAGTAGTTGCTCGTATAAAGAATTCCACCTAGTGAGTACTTCTTCGAGAATTTTTCTATAAGGTAGTTGGCAATCGTGACAAGTTTTTTTATAATCTTTTTTTCATTGTATTCTATTACTTTTAAAAATAAAGTTTATAGCAAATTGTATTTTATCAAGAATGTCTGCAAAACGTGTTAGACCATCCTTTACAACTAAGTTATATATATGGCACACACATTTTATATGAAAATAATTTGGAAAAGATGGAGTTAAAAGATCTTTTAAAAGTCCAATAACATAATTATTAGAAGATGCATTATCTAATGTAATAGACATAATTTTATCAGTTATGCCATAATAATCGCAAACTGAAAAAATATTTTCTGAAATAAAAGTACGAGTGTGCCTATCATTTATATATCTATACACTAAAATATATTTTTGCATAGACCATTTATAATCTATACAATGACATGTTACCATTAAATAATCATGGCCGTTAGTACTACGACCTATATCAGACGTGATAGATACTTTACCAGGAAAATGATATAAGGAATAACTTAAATACTGTTGATATTCATATGCAAATTTAAATACATCTCTCCTAACAGTTTATCTAGAAAAATCGTTAAAAGCAGGATTATACATGTCTCTAATATAATGAATAAAACCAGGAGAGGAAGGAAATGAAAAAGGCAAACCCTCCACAATAACTAATTTTGCTATTGCTTCCCTATCTCTATGTTTATCGTATTTAGGGCCTACAATTCCCCCCGTCGTGGGGTTAATTTGACCCTGTACTTGGTCTGGGGCAGTATGTGAACCTTGTCCCGATGGAGAGGACATTTGCGCACTCGGTTTTTTAGCCAGGTATTGGGCATACCTAGCTGGTGAAACCTTTGTACGTGTCTCTTTAAACCTTTCGTCCCACCCTGACCTTTTCCCATTTTAAATTTAAAAATATTTTTACAAATTTGACATCTAACTCCTTGATGCTCTACGTCCCTATCAAAAAATTTCCATGCATCTAATTTTAATTTTCGTTGTGGTGGGTCTCATCTCATAGTAGGGGGAATATGAGGTGTTCCAGTTGGAGGTGTACTAGTGGGTGTGTCATCTAGATTAGTCAGTGTGTCATCTAGATTATCTTCTAAATTAAAGTCTTGTTGAGTTCCAGAAAATAGTTCATCGTCTAAATCTAATGGTATTGCATGAAAATGTTTAGTATCAACAAAATCATTATGTCTAGGAATAGGATCCTGTCTAGAAATATGATGACTATAAAAAGTACCCCTTTCCTTGTTACCCTTACTAGAGGAAGCCTTACCCTTACCCTTAAACATACCTTTAAGTCCTTCCATTTAATTATGCTAATAAATAGTTAAAGATAATGAAATTAAGTGTGCTAATTAAAATAAAGAAACAATAATAATTTAATGAAGGAACGAATGTACCAAATGCCGACGTAACGTCGACGTGTATCCGAGAGGTTGAAAATTGAAACTTTGCTTGATGGATGATCCTCAAGCTAGTTGCCAACTTCACTCCCAAATGAATAAATAAAATTGAATATTTAGTACACAATGTAGACTTGTAGAGAGATAGATTGAGAGATTGTAGAAAGATTTGTGAGAAAGATAAAGAGAAAATGATGTATTATAGTTGGAAAATTGGGTTAAAGTGTAAATATAATAACTTAGGGGTTAAAAATAAATATTAAGGGGGTAGGGGCTGGCGGTACTGTAGCGGGCCGAGCCCTGGCGGGACTAGCCGAGGTCCCATCCCGGTTCGAGTTCCGTTACCGAATTTGTTTTTTAATAGCGGGGTAGGAGCGGGACCCGGTCGGGACCGGGCCGACCCGCTCGGGACCGGGCCGACCCGCTCGGTTGGCCGGCCTTAGAGTAAACTGATTGATCAGTTTGGCTGACATGTGAATAACTCTCTCAAACGGAATATAACAATGTGAATTTGTGATGTACACATTTCAAAATTATAATAATATGACAATATTGGTCCAAGTTGGAGATCATGTATTAGTTTTGATCCAAATATGTTTGCAACTTGGAGACTATGTTTATTGTGCATATACGTACAATAAATGAATAAACTGGCACTGCGTGAAAATCATTGATGCAAGTGTAAATATCGATTTTACACAGGAAATAAAGCATCAAAACCAATACAATTTTAAACGTAAACTAATTTACACTCCAATATGTGACAACATCAACACTGTTTGCACAATGTTTTACTTAACCCAAAGTTATTAGTATATACAAACTAAAAGCAAACTATCTGGAGACTAGTCAGGTTTAGTATTCCTATTGATGTATAAGACTATGGGTAGGTTGGGTTGTTGGAACCCTCTCCCGACAATATGAAAGTTGTACAATTTTAATTATCGTAAAGTCTTCATAGACATGTATTGATTGTGATTTATATACACTTGCTTATCAGGCATATGTATCTGGTCCGATGGCCCACTTACAGATATTTATATATGCTAGTGACATCTTTCAATTGTCGTACAAAATGTTGTATCATTCGTTTTAGATTTATCATCATTTGCATAGTTCACATGTATAGATGGTTCGCTCCATCAAGTTAAGACACCGAATATTAATCCGCCTCACCTAGGTTTGAGGCATGATTCCAGTCCTCCATCGCATAGGATTGAGAAATTTTCCCAGCTTATACCATTTCTAACCACAACTTTAGTAAATAGCTATTAAAGTTAGTAAGGAAGATTAATCTTTCAACATAAACTAACAAACTTGCTGAATTTAATCAACATTTTGTAAATGCTTAGACCTACCTTCATAAGCATAAACCAATCAGAGATTATACTATATATTATATAAGTTGCCGTTGTATCGGTCAATTATATTTTGCTTAAAAATGATAGTGAATATATTCCATATATATTATGTAATTACTATTTTAGTGTAATTAATGTAAAATAGAGATTCTAATTCCATTAGGACTACAATTGTATACTCTATATATATTGCGTTAATAGGAGAACTCCAATCAAGGGGATTACACTATTCTACATGGCATCAGAGCCAAAAATCCCTCCCTACCCTAACCCTAGTTTTGGCCGCCGCATACCTCTCCTCCGCCTCCCTTTTTCCGGCGATATTCAGCCACATACAATCTTGTATACCACCGTCTCTTCGTGATGTATAGCCAGTATACCCTGCTTCTACGTGATATACAAGCCTCTTCTCTTAAAACCTATATGTATACCACCCCCATCCCTCACCTTCTTCTAAAATCGAACCTGTATACCACTAATATACATGCGATATACAACAACCTGACACATATCACCCCAATCAGACCTGTATACTGCTGATATACGGCATCCCCCTATTTTTGTCTTCTCGTCCGATGCCAACTCCTATCGGAAACAGCCGATATACACATTGTATACGGCTAATATACACTGCTTATCATCATATATTGCTCGTATATAGTGATACATGTATACATTGACATATAGTCCTCTTACCTTCTATTTCTCTCCAACAGGTCGTATACCCCTGGTATAAACTGATATACAGCTGATCTACACCCTCTTTCTCTCCTAAATTTCTGATATCCTCATAGTGTCACCCCGCGGCCCACATAGCTTCCCACGCTTCATCTTCCTCAACACCCGGCATCACAAATTATCATCCACAGGCCCAGTACCCAACTCAGTGGGCCAACCCACATCCTTGGTAATAGTTCGGGCACTGGGCCCATTCAACCAGTCCTATTCCAGGCCAAGCCCAGAAGCAACAGTGGGCACTGCCAAGGCCCACTGCACAGCGGCCCAGCGCCACCGGGCCATTGTCTAGCCACCAGGCCCACTACACAGCGGCCCAAAAGCAACAGTGGGCACTGCCAAGGCCCATTGCCTAGCGGCCCAACACACTACCGAGGCCCACTTTCTAGTGGCCCAGGACCACCGGACCACTGTCCGGCCACCAAGCCCACTACACAGCGGCCCAGCAATAGCACGATGATACGTAGTATATGGATACAAGCGCCATGTCTCACCTCACCAACAATTCTGGTAATCCTCCTCAACTGCGAAATTTAAATTCTCCTCAATCTATTATGGTCAGAATTGGTCATCGCATTTCAATTCAAGGGTTTGGCCACACACTAACTCCACCACCTCATCCCCACTTCTCCCTTAAAAATGTCCTATATGCCTCTAACATTATCAAAAACCTAATCTCTGTTAGAAAATTTGCCTCTGATAACTCCGTATCCATTTATTTCGACCCATTTGTTTTTCTGTAAAGGACCTACATACGTGGAGACTTCTTACGAGATGCAATAGTGTGTGGACCTCTATCCTTTCATATCTACGTCGACTGCCCATGTCACTCCATCCATCGTTTTAGCTGCAATATCTCCATCAATGTGGCATAATAGACTTGGTCATCTAGGAGCTCATGTTTTTTATTCTCTTAGAAGCCGCAATTTAATCCAATGTAATAAAGGAAAACTTTTCCATAGTTGCTCCTCTTGTCATCTAGGAAAACATGTTAGACTTCCATTTACGTCTTCTTTAAGTATTACTTTCTGTCCTTTTGATATCATTCATGCGGATTTATGGACATCTCCTATAACTAGAAACCTAGGTCATAAATATTATTTGGTATTTTTGGATGACTTTTCTCACTTCCTTTGGGTCTATCCACTTAAACTTAAGTCTCAAGTTTACTCCAAATTCCTTGAATTTCGTACATTGGTTAAAACACAATTTGAAAAGGACATCAAAACATTTCACTATGATAATGGTCGTGAGTTCAATAACTCTCCTTTTCATAATTTTTGTGCAGCTAATGGCATGGTTTTTTATTTCTCCCCCCCCCCATACTTCCCCTCAAAATGGTAAAGCCGAAAGAATTCTCTGCACTATTAACAATATGATTAGTACCCTTCTTTTTCATGCGTCTCTCCCTCTACCTTTTGGGTATATGCATTAAAAATGGTAGAACACATTTTTAACATCTTACGTGCCCGTACGATCCAAAATAGGACACCCACTGAAATTCTCTACCGTCGGATCCCTTCCTATGATCACCTTCGAATTCTCAGTTGTCTTTGTTACCCAAATATTGCCTCCATAGTCCCTCACAAATTAGCACATCGCTCCACTCCGTGCGTCTTCCTAGGTTTCCCGTCGAACCATAGAAGGTACTTATGCTATGAGTTATCCATAAACAAAATCTTAATCTCACGCCATGTCACATTTGTTGAGTACGTTTTTCCGTTTGACAACATCCAAAAAATTTGAGTCACTGATTACGGTTTCCTTGATGACTCGGCCACCTCCCATTTATTTCAAAACGCACTACAAAATCTGCACCCCTTAGGCCGTCCCGCCACCCATCCTGTTGATCCCACCCCACTGCCCAATTACTACCGAAAATCTACCCAATTACTACCGAAAACACCTGCCCAGTTCCTGCCCGAAATTACACCCGACACACTACCCATTTACTGCCCGAAACACTGCCCTACCCCACTGCCCAGACCCTACCCATCACCCTGCCCAGCCCCTACCCATCCCATTGCCCGTCACCACTGCCTAGTCCCGACTCCACTGCCCCGTCCAGTCCGTCACCTCCCAGCCTATCTGCCCCACCCGTGACCGTCCCCACTCACCGCATGGAAACTCGTGCACAATATGGGATTTTCAAACCAAAAGTTTACTTTAACCCATCCACACAAACCATTTCACCTATTCCTAAAAACCCAAAATTAGCCAAACTTGACCCGAATTGGAATGCGACCATGCGTAAGGAGTTTAATGCATTAACGAATCAACGTACTTGAGATCTTGTTCCAAAACCAGAAGAGGTGAATGTGATTCGTTGTATGTGGCTCTATCGTCACAAATTCTGAGATAGTGGAGAGCTTGAACGCCATAAGGCAAGACTTGTGGCTAATGGTACTGGTCAACATGAGAGAGTTGATTGTGGTGAGACTTTTAGTCCGGTGGTCAAACCAGCCACCGTTCGCACAGTATTGAGCATAGCTATGGAAAAAAATTGGCGTATTCTCCAGTTTGATATAAAAAATACTTTCTTACATGGGGATTTGAAAGAAACTATTTATACGCATCAACTGCCTGGCTTTGTGCATCCGGAGGTTTCTCATTATGTATGTTGTCTTCGTAAGTCGCTATATGATTTGAAACAAGCCACTAGGGCTTGGTATGAGATATTTTCTACATACATCATACAGATCGGGTTCGTGTGCAGTAATAGTGATCATTCCATGTTCATTTTTCATCGAGGTACTGACATGACTTATCTTCTTTTATGTGTGGATGATATTGTTCTGACATCTTACTCTAATACATAAGATCATTGCCCTGCTTAAGTCCGAATTTGCTATGACAGATTTGGGTAGGTTGAGTTATTTTTTGGGGATATCATTCACCAAATCCACACATGCCATGTTCTTGTGTCAGCGTAAGTATGCAGATGAGATTGTCTATAGGGATAAAATGGCAAACTGCAATATCATGCCCACTCCTGTCGACTCAAAGTCCAAACTCAGTGCAAGTGATGGGGATCCGGTCAGCGATTCCTCTCTTTATAGGAGTCTCGCAGGTGCTCTTCAGTATCCCACCTTCACTCGGTCAGATATTGCATATGTTGTTCAGCAGGTGTGCTTGTTCATGCATGCTCCTAGGGAACCTCACTTTACAACTCTTAAGTGTATCATTCAGTACGTTAAGGGCACTCTTGACTATGGACTACATTTATATCCCTCCACACCAACTAGGTTGCTCTCCTACACAGACGTCGATTGGGCAGGCTGTCCGGACACCCGTCGCTCTACGTCCGGCTATTGCATATTTTAGGGGATAATATTATATCATGGTCTGCCAAGCGGCAAGCCACGCTTTCCCATTCAAGTGCCGAAGCAGAATAGCGCGGCATTGCTAACGTTGTTGTCGAGCTATGTTGGCTCCGAAATCTCCTTGTTGAGCTTCATTGTCCCTTACGTAAGGCATCTTTGGTATACTGTGACAACATATCTGTTGTCTACTTGTCTCATAACCCGGTTCAGCATCAGGGAACCAAGCATATTGAGATGAATATTCACTTTGTTCGTGAGAAGGTTGCAATGGGTCACATTAGGGTGTTGCATGTTCCTTTTTCGTATCAGTACACATATATCTTCACTAAGGGGATTCCTCGGCAACCGTTCCTTGACTTCAGATTCAGTCTCAGCGTCCGACCTCTTCCCGCTCCGTCTGAGGGTGTGTGTTCATATATTCACAATATATTCTGTAATTAATATTTTAATATAATTAATGTAAAATAGAGATCCTAATTCTATTAGAATTACAATTGAATATTATATATATATTATATTAATAAGAGAACTTCAATAAATGAGATTTACACTATTCTAAAAAAAAATACCCAAAAAATCACGGAGTTTAATTACGTCCGTGTACTGAGAAGAATTCCGTGGGAATTGCTTTCAAATACTCATAAAATAATCTATCGAACATGCCTAGCTTTAAATGCAATAATAAAACCTTCTGACTTTCTAGAAGCTGTTTGACCATACATTCTAGAAACATATTATGATAGGAGTCGTGAAGATATTTATATAGTTAATTATTGAGTTGTCTCTTGCGAATCGACATGTTATTTCAACTGGAACAACATATTATGATAGGAGTACTATTTAGAAGCTGTTTGACCATACATTCTAGAAACTCGTGCCATGCATAGGAGTACTAAATATCTGGAACAAGGCAATTCTTTACATACAATGTTCTTTGGAACCTTATATCTAGAAAAGTATTAGGTCACTTGTAAAGTTAAGGTATGTAAATAATTTCTCCGAACAATTGTATGGTGCCATTTGTATATTTTTCAAAGTTCCTTATTTTTGGCCATTCGTTACTTCTTGTAAGTTTTGTACACCTCATATGTGTAGATGCAACATAAGAGCTCTACCAATAAGTATTACTAGATTCTCATACTTAGTCGACTTAATTGAAGAAAGAAATATAACCTATCTGGTTTAATTTCTCATTTATAGAAAAAACTGTCATATCCAAAGGATTTCTCCTTAACTCATTTATGTGGTATATGTTGTAAATTATGTAATTTAATTAATAGTTATAGATTATGAAATATTTTGCTCATTTGCTAATATTTATATAACTTATCCTCATACTAATTTTATGGATTGTCTTTTCCTCACATACAAGCCCAATACTGTTCTTGTTAGAACCCAAGTAGGAATAATAGCCCAATAGGAAAACCTTTCGGCCCAAAAAATGTCACATTTATTTGTGGGGCATTCGCACAAACGGCCTATTTTGGGGCAGTATTTAATTTTAGTCCTTTAAATTTATGTTTTAAAATTTTTCCCTTTATTATTTTTTGGCGCAATATAATTAGAATTTCGCAATGCATATTAGTGTTTATCTTCAGCATATGTATCATAAACAACCCATAAATTATGCCCGATAAGGTATAATTTTCAATACTCAACATAATTTCAGATTTCGACGGCATAATTAGCGTTTAACTTCAACATATGTATCATAACATCCACACAAACTATGCCGGATAAGACATAATTTCCGACACTCAACATAATCTAAAAAATTACTATAAATCTATACTGCATAACTTAATTTCTACATAATTTATGCGGCGCGAGACAAAATTTTAGTTTCGAAGAGAAAAATATAATAGAGATTATACCTTGTGAAGTAAACCTAGATACTTTTATAAAATAAATAGTATGAACAAAAATTAAAGATCATGAATATAAGGGAAAAAATAAAAGACTAGTGCGTTTGAAGGAAAATCCGCTCAAAAAATGTTTATTTGACCCAATTAGGACAAAAAGCTTCACAGATTCCATGTTCTTAAGAACCAGAATATTCTGAACGATTACTTTCGATTTTCTTGTTAGGGTGAAACTCGTCATTAGGACTTTACCTATACTAAAAATGAACTTAAATTTGCTTATCACTATTCGAATTTGATTCCTTGATCATCTTATTCCAATCATAGATAATATATACGATCATAATTCTAGTATTAATCTAAGTTTACCTAAAATAAAAGATGTTAGTTACTTACAATCTTCCTAATGATGACTAATTGATTTTACCACTAATTATAATATCTTAATTAAGGATAATAAACATAATTATGGGATTTCCCCATAATTATTCTAACAATCCCCCGCAGTCTTAGCGGGAGGTTCACGTATGCTCAGACTGCCCCTAAAATCATCAAATAGTACACGCGGAAGACCTTTCGTGAAGATATCTGCAATTTGATAGCAGGACGGTACATGTAGAACGCGGACTTGTCCACGGGCAACCTTTTCTCGGACGAATAAGATATCCATTTCAATGTGTTTTGTGCGATGATGCTGAACAAGATTGCCTGATAAGTATATCGCACTCACATTGTCACAGTATACCACTGCTGCCTTTTCAATCGGGCAATGTAGCTCCAACAGTAGATTACAGAGCCAACATGATTCAGCAACCACATTGGCTACCCCTCGGTGTTCTGCCTCGGCACTTGACCGAGACAGTGTGGATTGTCGTTTGGACGACCATGAAACGAGATTGTCCCCCAAGAACACACAATAACCGAAAGTGAAACGACGTGTGTCCGGACAGCCACCCCAATTTGCATCTGTAGGCTGAAAGACTCGAGATGAAGGACTTATACAGATGTAGTCCGAAGTGGAGAGTACCCTTAACATACCGCAAAATCCTTTTGAGAGCCCCCATATGTTCTTCCTTGGGATCATGCATATGTAAACACACTTGTTGAACCGCATAGGAAATATTTGGTCTTGTAAAGGTCAGATCCTGCAAGACCCCTACTAAGCTGCGGTAATGAGTAGGATCGATGTATGGAGTTCCGGCATCGCTACTCAATTTCGCCTTTGTGTCAACTGGAGTATGTGAGGATTTGCAGGAAGACATCCCTGCTTTGTCAATTATTTCTTCGGCATATTTCTTTTGTCTGACAAACAGACCACCTGCATATTGAGTGACGACAATGCCAAGAAAATAATTCAACGGACCCAAGTCCTTCATTGCAAATTCTGCTGCAAGAAGGGACATAATAGACTGGAGAAGTGAGGTAGATGATGCTGTGAGAATAATATCATCAACATACAGAAGTATATATGCCATGTCAGCTCCCTTCCGATAAATGAACAATGACTGACCAGATTTGTTGTGAGAGAATCCCAATTTGGAAACGAAACCTGCAAACCTGTTATACCATGCCCGAGGAGCTTGTTTCAAACCATATAAGGATTTCTTCAACAGACAAACATGATCTGGACGGGTATAATCTCGGAAACCCAGCGGCTGATGCATGTACATGGTTTCCTGTAAGTGGCCATGTAAGAATGCATTTTTAACATCCAACTGATGAATAGACCAATATTTGAAAAGAGCCAGGATGAGAACAATCCTGATAGTTGATGGCTTAACTACCGGACTGAATGTTTCACCATAATCTACTCCAACCTACTGAGACCTACCATCACCAATAAGACGAGCTTTGTATCTCGCAAAAGAACCATCAGAATTCTTTTTATGGCAAAAGATCCACATAGACTGAATGTCGTTCACATTAGACAGATGTGGTACTAATTCCCACATTTTATTTTTAATAAGAGCATTAAATTCGTCTATCATGACAGCATTCCAATCCGGGTTGGATAAGGCAACTTTGGGATTTTTTGGTAGGGGTGATGGTTGAACTGTGGATAGTATGTTAAAATGCCGTTTGGGCTGAAAAATCCCGTGCATGGCACGAGTTTCAACGGTCTGAGGTTGTTCCGTCATTATTTGGGTAAAAGAAGTCTCGGGTATGGTATTGGGCCGAGGGTGTATTGTGGCCCAAGTGAGATGGGGTAGCTAACCGGTATTGGGCTGGCTGAAGGGAGTGGTTGAGGTAGCATTGGGCCTCCCCACTTGGGCCTGCCTATCATGAAAATAGGACTGCGCCGAGACCATTGGCAATAAGGTTGTGGTCTCCGGTCCAGTCCTATTTTGTGGTTGGGCCGGAAAAGGTTGGGTAGTTTAGTGGCTTGGTTCTACTTGTGTTTGGATATTAAGGTGGTGGTGTAGAATATGATGTATTCCATTATCCAAAAAAACATATGAAGATGAGGATGCCACATGAGATATAGCAAACGGGAATGTAGACTCATAAAAAACTACATGTCTAGAGATAATGATTTTCTCATTCGTCACATCATAACATTTATATCCCCTATGATTTTGTGGGTATCCCAAAAACACACAAGGAGTTGAACGGGCCTGCAACTTGTTAATGGTAGTGGATGGAAACAAAGGATAACACAAACACCCAAACACCCGCAAATGTGTAAAAGACGGGAGACGATGATACAACATTTGTGTAGGAGACACTTTGGAGAGTAATTTACTAGGAAGAATATTTAAAAGACATGTTGTCATTTGAAGTGCATAGTGCCAAAACTTTGGTGGTGTGAAAGAATGCACAAGAATAGAGCGAATCATATTGTTAATCGTTCGAATTTTTCTTTCGGCTTTCCCATTTTATCGTGAAGTATGTGGACACGAAAGACGTAAAGACATTCCATTTTGATGAAAAAAATCATTAAAGTGGGCCTTTTTGAATCTCCTCCCCCCCAACTATTGTCACATTGAAAATATTTAATGCTTTTATCAAATTCAGTTTTGATAAAAATACTAAATTGTTTAAAAATGGTGTAGGTTTGTGATTTATCTCCTAAAGAAAAAGTCCACAAAAAAATCGAATAGTCGTCTAGAATGAGCATATAGTATTTATGACCTGCAGAACTCAAAACTAGTGATGTCGACAAATCACAATGCACAAGATCAAATGACATAATGGTATGAGAAGTAGAAGATGCAAAAGGAAGCTTAACATGTTTATCAAACACACAAGTCTGGCAAACAGAAGAGTCTAAAAGTTCATTACAAGACAATAAATTATTTTTCCTAATATTATTAAAAACTTGTGTTTCAGGGTGTCCCAACCGATTGTGCCAAATAGTAGGGGAAATGGCAGCAAAGATTGATGGTTTGGTCATGCTATTGTTGGAAACAGTTGTGACAGGATACAAGTCCCCCGTGCTATTACATCTCATAAGTGGCATCCATGTCTGAAAATCCTTCACAGAAAAACCAAACGGATCAAAATTCACAGAAACATTGTTGTCAATTGTAAAACGTCTAATAGAGATCAAGTTTTTAATTAGTTTTGGTGCATGTAAGATATTTTTCAAGTATAATGGTAGGTGTGGACAGGGTAGTGTTACCTGACCAATAACCACGAATTGAAATTTCCTGCCTACTGCCGACAATAATATTTTTATTATTGTTCACATTAAAATAAAATGAGATATTACCTTGAGATGTCGTCATATGTGACATAGCCCCTGTGTCCATGTACCATGACTCATCTGGAACACTTAAATTTATGTTGTTCATGGCTTGTTCAATGTCCGTGGGTGCATAGCCAACTGAAGGTGGTATATGTGCTGCAAACGCATATTGTGGATGAGACCCTATAATACCGGATTGGCGATTTGAAAAAGAAGGAGGCCTAGCCCACGAAGTAGTCGCATAAGGGCATGGTGGGGCAGCCCACTGTGGGGCCCAGGCCTACGGTGGGTACTGTCCCCACTGGTTACCGCCACTGCTACTGCCTCGCCACTGGGTACCGCCACTGCCAGCCCGCCACTGCCCGGGCTGGCCACTTACGCCGACGGGTTGGCTGCCCCGTCCACGTCCTTTTCCACCATTATTTTTTCCTTTATTGTTGTTACGGTTTGAATCTCATTTTTTGCCATTATTTTGACGATTATTACTGCCCCCCGAACCAGAATTTTGGGGTTCCAAATTCGTGAAAAATGTGTTGGTGGAGACAAGAGTTGTTCCGGTGGTGGTTGCTCCAGAAGATGTTTGTTTTATTTTCGAGTTTCCTCGAGAATCAACCTCGAACGGGCTTCATACAAGGACGTCAATGGATTACTTTGCTGAATGAAAGTAGCCACTCCATCAAACTGTTCATTCAACACTGCAATCAATTAAAAAACCAACCTTTGATTTGTTACAAGCGAACCAACGTTGGATAGTTGGTCCGCAAGCATCTTCAATTCCTGACAATAAGCAGAGATGTTGGAAAAAACATTCAATTTAACATTAGTAAATTGGTGTTCAAGATAAACGGATTGAGAAAATTTGTTATCTTGAAATATATTTTGTAAACGTTCCCATGCCTGTTGAGCCGTAGAATTCGGCTCCAAAATGGTGTGTAAAAGATCGTTGGATATGGTGCCATAAATCCATTGAAGGACAATAGCATCCAAACGGGACCATAACTTTTTGTTCGTCAAACTGGTGTCCGATGATGATTCAGAGGGTATAATATGGTCAATCACCTCATATGCGCGACAATGAATTTTAAATAGTTCCGCCCAAGAGGTATATTGTCCTTTCTCCATTTCAAGAGTTATGGAGATAAAGTTCTTGACATTATTACGGCAAGAGCAGGATGAAAAGTTTATTTTTCGGCCATAGTTTCTACTAGAACAAACAAGAAAAGGGAGAAAGTGTTTTGTGTTTGATTGAAGTAGAGTAAGGGGCCCTAATTTGTGGAGAAGAATAGAGTGTAGCCAAGAGGTAGGGGAGGTTTTTGGTTCGGCTAGGTTAGAAGAAACAAACTAGGGTTTAGGAGGTTGTGAGGAGTGTATGATTTTGTGGAGTTGTTTTTAGTGTAGGGTTTGTATGTTACAAACACCCTACTGGCCGTGTAACAAACTAGAATGAAGGGGAAAAAATTCGGTTGTAAGAGAAACCGAGAAAGGAAGAGGAAGGAAATAATATTAGTCTATTGATACCATATTGGAATTTGATTCCTTGATCATCTTATTCCAATCATAGATAATATATACAATCATAGTTCTAGTACTAATATAAGTTTACCTAAAATAAAAGATGCTAATTACTTATCTTACTAATGATGACTAATTGATTTTACAACTAATTATAATATCTTAATTAAGGAGAATAAACATAATTATGGGATTTGCCCATAATTATTCTAACAATCACAACCATTAACTTCTAAGTAATTATCAGGTTAGGGTACAAAAAATTGTATAATTCTCCAATTTTATTTATTATCTTCAGCGCTAGGCACCAAAATTAACACAATAGGAGATACTTCCAAGTTTTGTACTCGAGAAGTTATGACCCTTCCTCTTTCCGCCTCATGGCCTTCTCCATTTGATTCGTTTCATTTTACATGATACTATTTTTTACGCTGGGGCGGAGCTAGCATTTCTGACCGAATACGTGATATCAACAGACGACTTTTATATATTATTTTATTATATTTGTAGAATTCTTGTACAAGTGTAATTATGATATTAGTTTTGTAATAAGAAAAATTATTAGAATTAGAGTAGGAAAAGGTAGAGTTATTTTTCATATTTGGGAATTGTATATTTGTATAGATATCTCTTCATTAATGAAAATAATTAAGGAATTATTCTCTTTAATGGTATCAGAAGTCTAGGGCAAAAGTTTCTTCTCACAAAAAAACTTTTGTTGCCCTCCCTTGTTCTATATTTCCGATTTGTGATCTCCTCCCTCTCCAATTTTCTTCCAAATCCCTAATTTTCCTTTTGTTATTTCATTATGTCTACCTCAAAGAACACATTCATCCTGCCCTTACAGTCTCCAACATCAAGAACTACATCTCTATCGTTCTTGAGATGGAAAACGTCCAATACGCGACGTGGGCAGAATTATTTAAAGTTCATGCACGCTCGCATCAAGTCCTTCATCACATCATCCTCACGGATGCAGGCAAGGAGAAGGTACCTACCGCCGATGATGACCATGTGTTATGGAAGACTCTTGATGCTACTGTCCTCTAGTGGATATATTCTACTATCTCTACGGACCTATTACAGACGATTATTGAACCCGACGCCACGACAATGGAAACTTGGAATAGGGTGCGTGATATCTTCCAAGATAACAAAAATTCTCGTGTTGTCACTCTTGAACAGGAATTTTCCCATATCAATATGGAGGATTTTCCGAATGTCTCCGCCTATTGTAAAAGACTGAAGGTATTGGCGGATCAACTCAAGAACGTTAGTGCGCCCGTCACTAATGATCGTCTTATTCTTCAGATGATTGCAGGACTATCCGAGGCTTATAATGGCGTTGAGACGCTTCTTCGTCAAAGTAATCATCTTCCACCATTCTACCAGGCCCGTTCCATACTCATATTAGAAGATACTGACTTGGATAAGAAGGCGGCTACCGGAGCTAATTCCATCATAATGATGTCCACGTCCGATGACCCTCACTCGTTGTCGGAAAATTCTTGCCAAAACCATAACAATGGTGGCGGCGAAATGGGTCAAAATTTAAAAAAAATTATGGCAAGAACTGCGGCCGCGGCAGTAGCGGACGTGGTGGTAGTGGGCCGGCTGGGCCGCAGCACCACTGGCCGCCACCTTGGGCCAACTGGTCGTGAGGCTAGGCCAGTGGCCCAATATGTGATTCACCCTTATCCAGCGAACTGGGCCTCTGTCCAGAATTTTCATCGAGCAAACTAGGTCACTGCCCAGCATTTTAATCGGCCTAGTTTTTCGAGTTGTTAGGCCAAACAGCCTGCGGGGCCTTGGTTACAGGCTGTTCTGCTTGGGCCTCGACCTCAACAAACCTTCATTGCTGTAGGACCAGCATCCATCCCGACACCTACGGATATCGAGGCCGCAATACATACACTTGGATTAAATCCGCCGGATGCAAATTGGTATATAGACACCGGTGCCACTTCTCAAATGACATCCGCACCAGGTAATCTCTTGTCTTATTTCAATTTGAGCAACAATCGGGGTATAACTGTTGGTAATGGCCATTCAATTCCAATTCATGGTTATGGTCACACAAATTTGTCTCCCCCGCATCCACCTCTAGTCCTAAAAAATGTTCTTCATGTCCCTCACGTAATTAAAAATTTAGTATCTGTCCAAAAATTCACAATTGATAATTGGGTTTCTGTTAACTTTGACTCTTTTGGATTTTCTATGAAGGATTTCAAGACAGGGATACCTCTAATGAGATGTAATAGTAGGGGAGAGCTTTATCCAATCACCACCACCACCATTTCCATGAGTCAAGTCACACCTTCAACGTTTGCCGCTCTTGCTCCTTCGTTGTCGCATGCACGTTTGGGTCATCCGGGGTCGTTTATTATTTCTTCTCTTAAAAATAATAATTTGTAAGAGTGTGTAGTACTCATATTTATCCTTCTTTTCCTCTAGGGATACATGTTAGATTACCGTTTGTAGCCTTTACTTCTAGTACGTCGATGCCTTTTGATATTATTCATAGTGATTTATGGACATCTCCCGTTTTGAGTTCTTTGGGCCATCTGTCACGACCCGACCCGACGAGCCGCGACTAACCGCCCTAATGACGTCATTACACTAACCTGTCACACATAATCCAACTAACACTTAATGAGTCTGAAATTCGGCGGCATAACGCTGCAATAACAACATATGCCAGGGTAGGCGAGCCGACAAGGCTGCCTTTACCCCCGAATGTACCTGCCTCCTAAGGAGTCACAACTAGCCAACACAATATACAGGTAAGCCGACAAGGCTGCCAACAGATAATATAACATATACACGGGAACACCCCCAACATAGAGTACAATAATATGGCTGACCAAAACAGAGTTATAACCTTTACATAAGTACAACCCACAACTGTCTACAGACCTCTACAAGAAGGATAACGACATATGACGGGATAGGGCCCCGTCGTGCCCCTAAATATACACAAATCAAAAAGATAGGGTTCCGTACAAAAATGGTAAAGCTCTGGATCAAATGAGCTTTCCAAACAGCTGCGCAGGAACCTAAACCGGAGGATCACCAAACTGAGCACCTGTACCTGCGGGCATGAACGCAGCCCTCCGAGGAAAGGGGGTCGGTACGAAATAATGTACTGAGTATGTAAATATGAAATACTGCAAATGAGATCATAAGTAGCCAATGGATAACAGGAGATCAGTAAAAAAAATCAGGATTCAAATCCAACTGTGCCATAACAATAGAAGTCAGTTGCCTTATAAAAATGAGAGTCAAGTCAAGAAAACATGAGTGCATGTCCATATACATATATATATATATATGTAACGTAACCCGGCCCACTAGTGCGGGACTTGGTGGAATCATATCATAACCCGGCCCATACTGGGACTCGGTAAAGTCATATCTCATCTATGGATCCATCCTACGTAACCCGGCCCTCTAGTGAGGGTCTCGGTGAAAAATGCAAGGTTGTGCACGAACGTAACCCGGCCCGGGACTCGGTGAGGTGAAGTAGTAACACTTAGCACGAGTAGATATCATGAGTAACCATATGCAAGTAAAAATTATCATTTGACTCTCAATAAAATCATTATAATAATGTCATAATAAACTCTTTGCTGAAAAATCATAGGCACTTCTCATAACAATCCTCTTTAGGAATTAAACTGTATAAGAATCAAGTACGTCCGCCGTACCTTCATTAAATAAAAATCATACCAAAGAAAGAAGGAATAGTTCACATACCTCTTAGACGAACTAATCAACTCTATATTAGAGTACGTCTCGATTTAGAACTTCAACCTATAATAATGGTAATACGTTCGTCAATTCTATGATCACTAGCATACTTTATATCGAATAACGACTTCTTATTCTATAAAAATTCGGGCAGCACTTCCCCTGTTTATACATGTTTCCACAACTTCCAAACGAGGCTAATAACATCAATAAACAAGCACCAATTAAGGGCACAACCAAAACAACAATAAAGGGAATTTACACACCCACTTCTCATGTATATTTAGCCTCTTAATCCACCTTAAAAACAGCCCACAAAACAGTCCATGTTCCAACAACAACGAGGGTAGAATGTGAAGCCTTTCTACACCCTTATTCCTTTAGGACTTACATTAGCAATTACCACACTTAAACATGCATAATGGTGACTAAATTTTCAGAATTATAACACCACAAAATAGTCCCTAAAATAGTCCATATACATCACAACATGTCCAACAATTTCATGCAAGTTCTTGGCCACAACATGTCATAATTCCATAATTTTTATCTTAATTCCTATAATCCAATTTCGGATTCCAATACTTCCATATCACTAATTCCAAATAAATCTCAATGTTTCCTTTCAATTTCATCATGCAATTAGTGATAATAATAACAACAATAACCAACGAATCCAACAACACCAAAATCTGTCCCAAATTGGCAACTAGCCCAAAATTGTCACATGCAATGCTTAAATTTCAATTTTTCCTTAACACAAATTCATTACCTTAATTCTAACAACATGCATTACAATTATATCATAGAAAGAAGATATTTTATACCTCAAATTCGTCCAAAACAGTCCGCAATTTTCTGCCCACTGTTTGTCCGAAAATCCCCACTGTTTTGTAATTTTTCTCCTCTTTTTTGTTCACTTCTTCAGCTCCAATTGACATGCAAGTGTTCTACAATGTTAAGCCATCATCCCTACACGTTTTTCTTCCAAAATTTCATCCCAAAAATCTCAATTTTCTGGGCATATTTTCGGCCAAGCAGTGGCTGTTTTGCCACTATTTTTGGTGATGTTTGCTTCTAATTTTTGGTGAAAAATGTAGTCTAGGAAGAGAAGATAAAAACCTTAAATTTGGTTATGGGTGGAGGGTGATTTTTGATGAGCTTAGAGGAGAGAATGAGAGGAGAGTTTTTGTTAAGTTTGGAATGAGGAAGATGAAAGATGAAGAGTGTAGGTTTATAAAAAAAATCTGATTTTCCTTTTTACACTTTGGCCCCCAAGTTCTTCAATTAATAGATCTTAAACCCACCTCTTTTAATTCCCGAGAATTTCATAAAGCCTCGTATCCTCAATGTCGAAATTTTATAATACAATGCTATTCCATAACTCCATTGGAATACACACAACTACTAGGATTAATTCTCGTCGTCACATGTATAGCACTAAAGAAAAACTATTCCGGGATAACATCCGTTTATACACTAATTTCTCGTATTAACATATGCAAGCGTTCCTTATATTAAATATCCGAATCTTACTTCCTTAATGACGTTTTTAATTATCGTCTTAATCTTACGAGGTGTAACACCATCGTTATTATGTTTTATTTTTGGATGATTATTCTAATTTTCTGTGGACTTTTCCTTTGTCTAAAAGTCTCAAGTTTTTTTCACATTTTTAAAATTTAGAGCTTTCATCTGTACCCAATTTGAACGGAAAATTAAAAACATTCAATGTGATAATGGTAGGGAATATGATAATGGGCCATCGGGAATTTTGTGACACTGATGACATAACTTTTTATTTTTTTGTCCTCATACGTCCTCACAAAATGGGAATGCCGAAAGAAAAATTCGTACCATTCATAATATTGTACGTATCTTACTAGCCCATGCTTCCTTCCTCCGTCTTTTTGGCATCATGCATTAAAAATGGCTACCTACCTCCTTAATATTCTCCCTAACAAAGGTTTAGCACATCAATCCCCACTTAAATTTTTTTACAATAAAGATCCCTCGTATTCTCATATTAGGGTATTTGGGTGCTTGTGCTATCCACTTTTTCTATCCACTACAATTAATAAATTTCAAGCTCGATCTACCGCTTATGTATTTTTGGGTTATCCGTCTAATCATCATGGTTACAAATATTTTGATTTATCTTTCAATGGGACTTGGATCACGTAAGGTGCATCAAGGATGATGACGACAAAGTGATGGTGGAGGACGCGCATATTAGGCGGAGGTGGCGGTCTTACTTCCATAAACTCTTGAACAAAAAAGAAGATAGAGACATTGTGCTGGGAGACCTAGAGCACTCTGGTAGGTACCAGGATTTTGGATATTGTGAAAACATTAAGGTTGAGGAGGTTCAGGGTGATGTGCGCAGGATGCGCAGGGGATGAGCGACTGGGCCTGATGAGATTCTAGTTGAATTTTGGAAGAGCGCAGGCAGGGCAGGTTTGGAGTGGCTGACGGTGTTGTTTAACGTTATTTTTAAGACGGCGAGGATGCCCGAAGAATGGAGGTGGAGTACAATGATTTCTTTGTACAATAACAAAGGTGATATCCAGAGTTGCAATAACTATAGGGGTATCAAGCTGTTAAGCCACGCTAGGAAAGTTTGGGAAAGAGTCATAGAGATTAGGGTGAGAAGAAGAGTGTCTATTTCTGAGAACTAGTTTGATTCATGTCGGAGCGGTCGACTAGATAATCCATCCATCTTATTAGGAGGTTGGTGGAGCAGTATAGCGAGAGGAAGAGAGACTTACATATGGTTTTCATTGACCTCGACAATACATACGATAAAGTCCATAGAGAGGTTCTATGGAGATATTTAGAGGTTAGAGATGTACCTGTGGCATACACTAGGGCAATCAAGGATATGTATGATGGAGCCAAGAATAGGGTACGGACATTAGGAGGAGACTCAGAGCACTTCCCAGTGATGATAGGGTTGCACCAGGGATCAACTCTTAGTTCATTCCTATTTGCCTTGGTGATGCATGGACTGATGCGACAAATCCAATGGGAGGTGCCATGGTATATGTTATTCGCAGACGACATAGTCTTGATTGATGAGACTCACAACAGAGTGAACATTAAGCTAGAGGTTTGGAGACAAACTCTGGAGTCTAAAGGGTTCAAGTTGAGTAGGACCAAGACAAAATACTTGGAGTGCAAGTTCAGTGATGGGAGTGACCACGAGACAGGCGTGAAGGTGAGGCTTGGTTCCCAGGTCATTCCAAAGAAAGGAAGCTTCAAGTACCTCGAGTCTATTATCCAAGGGAATGAAGATATTGATGACGATGTCATACATCGTATTGGGTCAGGGTGGATGAAATGGAGGCTCGCATCTGGAGTATTGTGCGATAAAATGGTGCCACCAAAACTTAAAGGCAAGTTCTATAGGGTGGTGGTTAGACCGACCATGTTGTATGGGCAGAGTGTTGGCCGGTCAAGACTTCGCATACCCAAAAGATAAAAGTTGCGGAGATGAGGATGCTAAGATGGATGTGTGGGCATACAAGGAGGGATATAATTAGAAATAATGATATCAGGGACAGAGTGGGAGTGGCCTCAGTGGAGGATAAGATGCGAGAAACTAGGTTGAGATGGTCAGACACGTGTAAAGGAGAGACACAAATGCCTTAGTACGGAGGTGTAAAAGGTTGGCTATGGACGGATACATGAGGGGTAGAGGTAAGTCGAAGAAGTATTGGGGAGAGGTGATTAGACGGGATATGGCGCAGGTGCAACTCATTGAGGACTTGACCTTAGATCCTTATGGAGGACACATATTATGGTAGAAGGATAGTAGGTAGTCCAGCGTAGTCCTACCTATGCTTACAAACTGGTAGTTATTGTATTGTTATTCCAAGCTCGTGTAGCCTATCATATTGCCTTATAGTCCCTTGTCGTTTGATTTATGTTGCTATGTGTATTTTTTTTCTCTTATTTACTTGCATTAGCTATTGCTTTTTTCTTTTTCAGAATTCGCTGTCATTACTTACGTACTTTGTGTGTCTTACTTTGCTTGCGCTTGTGCTTTGTCTTGAGCCGAGACTTTCTCGGAAACAGCCGCTCTACCTACCAAGGTATAGGTAAGGTCTGTGTACACTCTACCCTTACCAGACCCCACATTGTGGGATTTCACTTGGTATGTTGTTGTTGTTGTTGTAATTTTTTATGAAACCCAATTTCCATTTGCTCAAGTGTCTAATTCTGTGTCGACTAATAATATTTTGGACGATACTCCCTCCCCGTACATTCTCCAACAATGGGCTCGTGAGTCAAATCTGCCAGCATGCCCACTGCCTGCTGGCCCAAATACTCTCCCTGTCGTACAGTCCCATGACCCAGGCCCAGTTAGTACCGAAACCGCCCTTGTTTCCGTAACTCGGCCAGCAAGCCCACTTCCTGTTGGCCCAATGTCTTCCAGTACCGTCGAATTTTCTAAGCCTCACCCGCCTGACCCAGTTTCACGCCCAACAGGCCCACTACCTGCTGGCCCATCCCGAGGCAGTCTGTCAACGTCCCCGTCCCGTCCATTTCTATTCCGAATCAAGGTCCCGTTACTCGTAACAAAAGGGGTATTTTTAAACCTAAACGATATTTTAATTTAATTTCTAATGTCACTAAATCACCCCTACCACGTAACCCAATGTCTGCCTTTCATGACCCGAATTAGAAAATGGTTATGGATTATGAATATAATACTCTTATTGAAAATAAGACGTGGGAGTTGGTGCCATGTCAGTCTGGTGTCAATATTAGTCGTTCCATTTGGATTTTTACTCATAAGAAAAATTCTGACGGTTCTTTTGAAAGACATCTTGTAGGTGATGGTAAAACTCAATAGGTTAGCGTGGATTATGGCGAAACATTTAGTCTGGTGGTCAAACCGGCTACCATTCGCACTGTTCTCAGTCTGGCTATCTCGAAAACATGGCACATTCATCAGCTGGATGTAAAAAATGATTTCTTATACGGTGATCTTAAGGAGACAGTATACATGCATCAACCTTTGGGATTTAGGGACCCAATTATCTTCATCATGTCTGTTTGGCAAAACATTCTTGTATGGGCTTAAGTAGGCCCCACGATCTTGGTATAAGAGATTTACAGATTTTATGTCTACTATTGGATTTTCTCACAGCAGCTCAGATCATTCTTTGTTCATCTTTCGTCGTAGTACTTCTCTGGCATACATTCTGTTATATGTGGATGATATTATTTTGACTGCCTCCTCTGATAATCTGCGCAAGTCTATCATATCCCTTCTTAGTTCAGAATTTGCTATGAAAGACTTGGGACCCTTTAGTTATTTTTTGGGTATAGTTGTCACTCGTCATGCAGGTGGTCTATTTTTATCACAGAAGAAGTATGCAGCTGAAGCTGAGTGCTAATACTAGCACACCATACGATGATCTCACCCAATATTGCAGTCTTGCAGGGGCTCTTCAGTATCTTACCTTCAGGAGACCAGATATTACTTATGTAGTCTAGCATGTGTGTTTATTTATGCATGATCCGAGGGTTGAGCACATGTATGCGCACAAACGCATTATACGATACATACAGGGCACACTTGATTATGGTTTGCATTTATATCCATCCTCTGTCTCTACTCTCGTGTCTTATACATATGTTGATCGGGGTGGATGTCCAGATATCATGCGTTCGACCTCTGGTTATTGTATCTGGGTGATAACTTGGTTTCTTGGTCAGTGAAACGCCATGCTACTTTATCGCGATCCAGTGCGGAGGCCGAGTATCGAGGGGTTACAATGTGGTGTCTGAGTCATGTTGGCTGCGTAATCTTCTCTTAGAGCTACACTTTCCAATTCAGAAAGCTACCTTGGTCTACTGTAATAATGTTAGTGAAATCTATCTCTCTGGAAATCCGGTCCAACATCAACGCACTAAACATATCGAGATGGATATTCATTTTGTTCGCGAAAAGGTAGCTCGTGGACAAGTACGTGTCTTGCATGTCCCTTCAAGATACAAAATTGCTGACATATTTACTAAGGGTCTTCCCTTGATTCTGTTTGACGATTTTAGGGACAGTCTCAGCGTACGACAACCGCCTGCTATGCCTGCGGGGGTGTGACAGAATACGTGATATCAACAGACGACTTTTATATATTATTTTACCATATTTGTAGAATTCTTATACAAGTGTAATTATGGTATTAGTCTTGTAATAGGAAAAACTATTAAAATTAGTAGAAAAAGGTAGAGTTATTTTCCATATTTGGGAATTGTATATTTGTATATATATCTCTTCATTAATGAAAATAATCAAGAGATTATTCTCTTTCAATTTCGATTACTTTATCGAATTCAATATTTTAGTTTAAATACTATATTTGTATAAAAACATTTGAGTGTATAAATTATTAATTTAGGACTCGGTAACTTTAAAAAATTAGAGGCTTGAACTCATAAACATCAAATCTTAACTTCGTTTCTATTTCTTTATTAATTCTTTTTAAAAATGACATATTTTTATATTAAATATTTGACTTCAAAATAATTATTTCATTCTTAATGTTTTTTTATAATTAGATAAATATTACGATATATTTAAAATACAACTTTTAAAAATCTTATACTCACAAATACAGTATGTTATATCACATGTAAGATAAAAGTTTAAAAAATCTTCGTTTCTTTTTAAAGTTTCTTACCAAATTAACTGTGTCATATCAAATAAGCGATAAAAATATTTCCAATAATTTGATAATATAAAAAGAAACTTAATTTGTATCAGAATAATACTATAAAAGTTAAACTACATTTTGTTTGATAACAATTAATTCAAAATTCCTCTTTTTCTGATACTGGTAACAGATTATTGAATTCCGGGACGGTTTCGTTTTGTCATGCAGTTTGAATTTGAGTATCATGTATGACTCACCGGTGCTTCCTTCTCTTTTTGGTATGACTCGAGACTCTCAAAGAAAGAAAAAATGTAATAAGCAGTGTTACTTTTGAATTTTCAATACTGAAACATAAACTCGAAGTCGAATTGTCATCTTTCTTTAGGGATTGATACCTTAACCAAAGTTTCCTTATGAACAAAATAATTCTTGAAGATCATTTCAATCTTATCAAAGTATTATTCTCTTTGACCTCATCTTTTCATGTATAACGTCGTCATACTCATTCCCCTACTGCTAAGTAATTGACTAAAAGGCGAAACCTCATTCTGTTTTCCTATATGTTCATACTGAAAGTACTCTTTTCAAGATCTTGTCGGATATTTTCAGTAAAATTAAAAGTCATCATTAATGTGATGTTCCTTTGAATTTAGGGGAGTCTATTAATATAATTTATATTATTTTGAGTTTGAACATATGAAACATTTTTCAATAGCCACCATTGATGCCACTTGGAGGTGTCTGTTGGTGATGAAAAGGAATCACCAATGGATGTGAAATCTCTATAAGTAAAAATATGTTTTCTCATTAAAAAAAATAGATATGAAAAAGAATCAAAATTTCTGATGAAAAGAATCAAAACTTCTGATAAAAAAGAATTAAAACTTCTGCTTTTTACTTACCTAAGCATCATCAGAAATTTCATACTGTGTGTTCTGATCTAGTCCTCACCATCTGTGAGAAATAGTGAAAAAAATATATTTAGAAGTCAACCATAATCGAATCGCATGAATGAATGAAGATAGGTAAGTATCTTATAGCCTACATGTCTTATAGCCTCTCGAAGATAGGTACGTAGCTCTTCGTACCGATCCGCAAGACTCTACTAGACATCACTTATGTACTCATAAGACCATTAACCTAGTGCTCTGATACCAAATTTTCACTACCAAAAATCGCATTGTGTCTTGAGGGTACCTACCTACCCTAACCTGTAGGCAAACCCTACTTATACAACCTAAGAATATGCAAAAATAAATACGGAAATTAAAGAAGTAGAATATAAGTAATTAACAAGTCTTTAAATAGAAATACGAAGTCCGAAAAAAAACCCTAAATACAAATCCGGTAGTCTGGAGTACAAAGCTTTAATACGAATACAAGTCTGAACTGAAATAACAATACTTTCTGAAAGTAAATGGCAGAAATGTAAAGATAGATAGAGAGCTCCAGTGTCGTGAATGCATCAACGACACACTTGAAGTCTCCAAATGGTCACCTCGGACTAAGCACAATCAGCTTCTTTGTCACCTCCTGGCTCGGTACATGCACATTGGGTGCAACAAGTGTAAAGTGAGTACGGAAAACACGTGTACTCAGTAGCATCATCGACCGATCCTAAAGCTATCATATGAGTTATGAATGATGAATGTATGAAAAGTCAAATCATAATATCATATTAAATGGCAACAAGCTCAAGTAAACAGAAATCATACCAACCTAAGCGCACTCTTTCACCGCACATCATTGCCCAAAAGCTAAACACACAAACTCTTTCACGTGCATATTTATGATTCATTAATTACCCAATTAAGTTCACCCGTTACCTGTATTAGTGCTCTTCACCTAACTAATACGGGACTCCAAAATCCCCATTACTCCCCTTAGTTCATTACGACACATACCAACAAGTAACACTACACTAGAGTCTAGAAAATCTCAATTTACCTGGATTGAGCCAAAAAAGTCACGCGGTAGACTTTCCCTTTCGTAGTGCTTCCTCACGAGCCCACTCTGATCAATCATATCAATAATATGAGATTACGATCTAGTCGATACCCATAATCCCCAAGCTAGTTTACAAAGGAACCCGGACCCATATTACCAAAATATGAACTTTTTCCACCCAAATAGAATCCATACATGCTAGATAGTTATAATACCAAGTTAATTTAACAAAGGATCCCAATTGGGTCCTTAATTTCAATATAAGGCAAAATTTCCAATTCTTAAAAAGAGTTTAAGTATGTAATTGGTCAATTAATTAAAACCTACTAGTCATTTACATCATTAATATACAATACTCATAACAATAGTCCACTAATTAACATGTAAATTCTCAATTAAAACTCTCTTATTCTCAGCATAGTCAATTTTCCTTTCCCAAACATAGATATAATCCTATAATAATGGAAAACATCAACATAATTGACTAAGATTAGGATTTAGAAGTTACCTAGATGAAGAACCTCAAATATCCACCTTAAATCTCCCCAAAATGTGTTTAAGGACTTGGAAAATGGAAAATGGGAACAAATGGTTCGGTCTAGGGCATAAATCAGTGCTGCTAGAGTGTATTCATCTCGATCACGAGACCTGCAAATGATCGCATAGGCTAACCCGACCCGACCCCGCTGGACTCATTGTTATCGCAGATAGGACCATGTAATCGCGAAGCACCGCGACTCAGCCCTCCTCCAAGCGCATGTCCACGCGACCACTACCCCCACTATCACGAGATTCTGATTTCATTAAGGCTCGTGATCGCGCTCCCTCCCTCACGATAGCGAAGAAGAAACCTAGATAGCAGGCACCCGATTTTTCTGGTTTTACCCCAACTCCGAATCAACCCTCAAAAATCATTTAGAAAAGAAATAACACAAATCCAACATGCATTATTATCAGAAAACACATTTCGGACACACTCGCACACTCGAAATTCCTAGAAAAGGTCTCTAAGGCTTGGGTTTGACTAAAATAAACTCTTTAACTCAATTTTCACAATTTTACAACTAAAATCCCAAAACTCACCGGGCTTCCTCGAGAACCGAACCAAAGGCTTGACTAAATCATAAATGTCATTCTGTAGCTAATGAAACCAATGAAACTATGAATGAAGCACGTTTATCGAAAAGTTAACTATAGGTCAAACTTTTCCTCTCTCTTAACTTGGAGTTTCTCAAACCTACCAATGTTGGTCCGAAACCTACCAGACTATCTCGGAAACCATGTCACCTATCCCTGCAAATCACAAACAAAAAAATATAGGCTTGGGGAAGGTAATTTGGGTATTTCAAGGTAAAACAAGCAAAATAATTTTTCAAGTTGTTACATCAGGTACAACTAAAATAAATGTTCTTCCTCGAATGATAAAGAAAAGGGAATACCTGAACTCTCAATAGCTCGGGGTAGTAAGCCCACCTATCAGACTCGGTCTCCTATGTAGCCTCCCCACTAGGTGATTCCTCCATTACACTTTCACGGAAGCTATCTCTTTATACCTCAACTTTATGATTTGCCTATCTAAAATAGCTACAGGCCCCTCCACATGAACTAGATCATGATCCAACATCACCGAGTCCCATCTAATCATATGAGAATCATTAGGAACATACTTCCTCAACATCGACACATGGAACATTGGATGCACTTACTGTTGTTCCCCAGTTTCTTGGTGTGTCTATACTTGGTCTTGCTACACTTCCAACTACATAGCCTACTATGTCTATTGAGGAGCAGAATATGTTCGAGAGGTTCAGGAAGTTGGATCCTCCCAAATATGATGGGGATCCCAAGGATGATACATATGAGTTCTTCATAGCTGTCATGAGAGGTTGCACAACCTCGAACTAGTGGAGTCCCGTGATGTTTATTATACTACTTTTCAAATGGTTGGATCGACCAAGCAATAATAACGGTCCTATCTTGAGTCTAGTGTGGTCAGCAACCCTCATATGACCTGAGTTTTATTTACACAGATCTTTTTAGAGAAGTTCGTGTATCGCAGTGTCAAAGGGAGGAGACATGCTTAGTTTGAAGGGTTACACCAAGGGCGTATGTTTGTGATCGAGTATGGGATGCGTTTCTATGCCTTGTCTCTCCATGATTTGATTATTCTACTTGATGAGGCTGAGAGGGTGAGAAGGTTCACCAATGGATTGATATGTCCTCTTCATTTGATCACAATACATATGACTGTCATAGGTTCCACTTTCCAGTAGATTGTTGATGCTGTGAGAGAGGTCGAGTTTATTCGGAGAGAGGATTATGAGGAGAAGATGGTCAAGAGGCCTCGTTTTAGCACTCTTGTAGTTGCCTCATCTGGAGGCCTAGGACATTATAGTAAAGGTCATCACCGTCTGACTGTTAAACCAGTTGTTTCTGCTATGCCTACATCAGAGGGAGGCCAGTCTGTGTGCACTTCTCATGGATCGAGGCAGTTGACCAGAGTTCTTATCAGCCCTCTGGTCGTAGTGGTCATTTGGGTGCCAGTTCTTCTTCTTCTCAACCATCGACAGTTCCCAGAGATTTTTTTGAGTGTGGAGATATTGGGCATTTCAAGTTGCCCCAGACTCAAGCGGAGTAAGTAGCCTTAGAGTTTTGGAGTTAGAGCAACGGGGCTACCGGATAGAGGCGGGTCCCGGAGTGTTAGGAGTGGTGCTCAGGGAAGTAGAAGTGGCCCTTAGACAGGTCGTGTCGGTGCTCAGTCTACCCAAGGTAGTGAACGTGGGGGTGATCGTGGTTATTTCTATAATTCTCTAAGAAGACCTGAGGTAGAGGCCTCCGATGTTGTAATCACATATACTCTTTCAGTCTGCCATCAACCTGCTACAGTTTTATTCAATCCAGGGTCTACTTATTCTTATGTGTCTGCCTACTTTGCATTAAATTTGGATTTGATGTGTGAGTCTCTAGTCATACCTATTTATGTTTCTACACCTGTTGGGGATTCTGTAGTGGTAGATTGGACTTATTTGGGTTGTGTAGTTTTGTTGATGGGGTATGATACTCAGGTAGATTTAAAAGTTTTGCATATGGTAGAATTTTATGCTATATTGGATATCTTGGATTATTATGCCAAGACCGTTACCTTAACCATGCTTGGTATTCCTCAGTTAGTTTGGAAGGGCACTCTTAGTCAGTATCTGAAAAGGGTGATCTCATTTCTGAAAGCTCAGAAGATGGTATAGAATGGGTATTTGTCTTACTTAGCCAATGTTCGTGACACTAGTACAGAGACTCCTTCCTTAGATTCAGTTCTAGTAGTTCGGGAGTACCTAGTGGTGTTCCCCACAGACCTTCTTGGTGTTCCACCAGACCGTGATATCGATTTCTGCATTGATCTAGAGCTAGACACTCATCCCATTTCTTTGGCTCAATATCGGATGGTTCCGACCGAGTTGAGAGAATTAAAGGAACAATTGCAAGATTTGTTTAGTAAAGGATTTATTCGGCCTAGTGTTTTTCTGTAGGGTGCTTCGGTATTGTTCGTTAAGAAAAAAGATGGATCTATGTGCATGTGTATTGATTACAGACAACTGGACAAGGTGACTATCAAGAACAAGTATTTGATACAGCGCATTGATGACTTATTTGATCAGCTATAGGGTGCTTCAGTCTTTTTGATGATTGATTTGAGGTCTGGCTATCATCAACTGAAGATCAGGACTGAGGATGTTCCTAAGACAACCTTCTGGACTAGATATGGACATTATGAGTTTTTGGTGATGTCATTTGGGTTGACTAAGCACCTACAACCTTTATGGAGTTGATGAATGGGGTGTTGAAACCCTACTTGGATTCATTCATGATTGTGTTCATTGATGATATTTTCATATACTCACGGCGCGAGGAGGAGCACGAGTAGCATTTGAGGATCGTGCTTGGTATTCTGAAGGAGAAATAACTCTATGCAAAATATTTGAAGTGCGAGTTTTGGCTTAGTTTGGTAGCTTTCTTGGGTCATGTAGTGACTAATGATGGTATTATGGTGGATCCCAAGAAGATTGAGGCAGTTCAAGATTAGATTCGTCCTGCTTCAGTTCCTGAGGTTCGGAGTTTTGTTGGACTCACAGGATATTTTCGGTGATGGATTTTCATCAATTGTAGCTCTGTTGACTAGATTGACTCAAAAAGAAGTGCCTTTCGAGTGGTTTAATGCTTGTGAGGTGAGCTTTTAAAAGCTCAAGGCCTTATTGACTACCGCTCTTATTTTGACTTTGTTGGTCGAGGGAGAGAGTTTTACTATATATTGTGACTCTTCTGGAATAGGTCTTAGGTGTGTGTTAATGTAGAAAGGGAAAGTCATAGCCTATGGTTCGAGGCAATTGAAAGTTCACAATGAGAATTATCCCACCCATGACTTAGAGTTGGCAACGATCATGTTTGCCTTGAATATTTGGAGGCATTATCTCTATGGTGTGCATTGTGAGGTTTACACCGACCATCATAGTCTTCGGTACTTGTTCAATCAGAAGGATCTTAATTTATGGCAGCGTCTGTGGTTGGAGCTTCTAAAGGATTATGATATCATTATCTTGTATCACCCGGGTAAAACAAATGTTGTAGTGGATGCCTTGAGTCTCAAGACGGTGAACATGGATAGTTTGGCTATTTTACATGTGGATGAGCGTCCTATAGCTATGGATATTTAGTCGTTGGCAAATCGATTTATTAGGCTTGATATCTCGGAGCCTAGTATGGTATTATCTTGTGTGTAGGCACAGTCTTCATTGTAAGAGCAAATTCGATCCCAATAATTTGATGATGCTCAGTTGTGTAAAATTCGTGATAAGGTATTGCAGGGAGAGGCCAAATAGGCAATGATTGATGGTGATGGTGTCTTAAGGGGTGACTTGACCAGATTGATCATAGAGGAGGCCCATAGTTCGAAGTACTCCATCTATCTAGAGGTTATGAAGATGTACCCTGACTTGAGACATCATTATCGATGGTGTAGGATAGAGAGGGACATAGTGGAGTTTGTGTTTGAATTGTCAGTAAGTGAAATATGACCACCAGTGGTGTGCTTCAGAGGATGCCCATTCTCGAGTGGAAGTGGGAGCAGATTGTCATGCATTTCATGGTAGGATTACCCCATACTTTGGGCAAGTTTGATGCGATATGGGTCATTATGGACAGGTTGACAAAATTTGCCCATTTCATTCTAGTTTAGACTACCTATAATTTCGAGAAGTTGGCTAAGATTTACATCTGAGAGAGATAGTTCGATTGCATGGGGTGCCTATTTCTATCATTTCTGAATGGGGTACGCAGTTCACTTCTCACTTTTGGCGGTCCATGCAGAAGGAGTTGGGTACTAGAGTGGATCATAGTACAACCTTTCACCCTTAGATCGATAGCCATTTTGAGCGGACTATTCAGGTTCTCGATGACATATTGTGAGCTTGTGTGATTGACTTTGGGGGTCATTGAGACCAGTTTCTACCCCTTATTGGAGTTTGCTTACAACAACAATTACCATTCGAGTATTGATATGACACCATTTGAGGCCTTGTATGGTAGGAGGTGTCGTTCTCCCGTCGGGTGGTTTGATGCTTTTACGATTCGACCTTGGGGTACTAACTTTCTGAGAGATTCGCTGGATAAGGTTAAGTTGATTCAGGACTGGCTTCTTACAACCCAGAGCAGACAGAAGAGTTATGCAGATTGGAGAGTTCGTCCTTCTGAGTTTATGGTTGGTTTGCGGGTATTATTCAATGTTTCACCCATGAAGGGTGTGATAAGGTTTGGGAAGAAGGGAAAGCTCAGCTCGAGGTTTATTGGCCCTTTTAATATCTTGGGCAGAGTAGGTGAGGTGGCCTGTGAGTTGGCTTTACCTCCTGGTTTATCTAGTGTGCATCCGGTATTCCATGTCTCGATGCTGAGGAAGTATGTTCCTGATGATTCTCATGTGATTAGTTGGGACTTAGTGATGTTGGATAAGGATCTATCTTATGTGGATGAGCTTGTAGATATTCTAGACAGACATGTCAGAAAGTTGAGGTCCAAATATACAACTTCCGTGAAAGTGCAATGGAGGAATCACCCAGTGGAGGAGGCTACATGGGAGACCGAGTCTGATATGTGGGCTAACGACCCTGAGCTATTTGAGAGCCCATGTATTTCCTTTTCTTTAAGGGAGTACAAACTTTGAATTCAACATCGTTGTTAGGGCTTCATTGTATCCTGAAGGCAATATTTCTGTGACCTGTTGTACTCGCCAATTTATTGGGAAGGGTCGAAATAATTGTCTAAAAGAATCTGCATAAGAGCCTTGAAGTCAGAGAACAATAATTCGGTGTCTGTGTTTCATCCTGTTAGTACCACATTTTACAACAATTTTAGACAATTACAACATGGAGGGTGAAACTTCAATAGCTGCTCAATCATTGCAAGTAATGAACCAGACTTTGAATCGTTTAGAACATTTTGATGGTGAGGGTTTCACTCATTGGCAAGAGACTATCAATTTTTTCCTAATGACTATCAAGTTATGGTACATCCTTGAAGATGGTTTGGAGGAAATTCCTGATGCGACTCCAATGGACAACGAATGAATTGAAGGCCAAACGGAAGAAACGTCAAGGGATGATTTTATGTGTCGTGGTCATATTCTGAATGTTCTAGGAGCCAATGTTTACAATGCCCATCAAAGTCTTGAAACACCAAAGGAATTGTGGACTGCGCTCGAAAACAAGTACAAAATTTCTAAAGCGAGTAACAAGAAATTTCTGATTTGTAATTTCATGGACTTTAAGATGGTTGACAGTAAGTCAATTATTGCCCAGGTCAGTTAACTTTTACTCATTGTTAATCATCTTAAAGATGTTGGAATTGACCTTGTATCTTCATTCGTCGTTGGGGTTATTATTTCTCGTCTTCCCCCTTCTTGGAATGATTACAAGAAGAAACTTAAGCATGCTGAAACTGACTATGACTTAGAAGGTTTACAACGTCATCTTCGTATTGAAGAAGATGCTCATAAATGAGAGATTAATGATAGTCAACAAAATGAAAATCATTCTAAGATTAATAGTGTGGAAGAATCGAAAAAATTGAATTTTTTGAAACCTAAGATTGATACTCGGTTTAAGAAGAAAGATCCCAACAAGAAAGATAAGAAGAAGGGAAATTGCTACTTCTGTAAGAAACCCGACCACTATGCGCATGACTATCGTCAATGAAAGAAACAAATGAAAAATGAAGTGAATGTGGTCGATGAAAAAAGCAAGCTTATCGTTGTAGTGCAAGTGGCCAACACTGTTGCAGATCATGGTAGTGGATGGTGGTACGATACTGGTGCAACCAATCATATCTGTAAAGATAGAAATCTTTACAAGACATACGAATCGGTTAGTGGAGAAGGAAACGAAGTTACTTCAGCGAACAACCAAAGCAGCAAAATGGTTGGCAAAGGCACTGTTGATCTCCCGTTTACTTCGGGAAAGATTGTTACTTTTACTAATCTTTTACATGTCCCTGACATTTGTAAAACCCTTGTTTCTGGAGTTCTTGTTAACAAGGCTGGATTCAAGGTTACGTATGAGTCTGGTAAGTTTGTATTATCCAAGAATGGAGTGTTTGTTGGACAAGGATACTCTTGTAATGGGATGGTTAAACTTAATTTAATAAATAATTGTTCTACTTATATTGTTGAGTTTGTTGATTTATGGCATGCTAGATTAGGACATGTGAATTATGGTTCTCTTAGAATTATGAAAATATTAGGATTGATTTCTGATTGCAATTTTGATAATGCTTCTAAATGTGAAATATGTGTGCAAGCAAAGATAACTAGAACATCATTTAAATCTATAATAAGAAATTTTGCCTTGCTTGAATTAGTACATAGTGATGTTGGTGATCTGAAAAGTCATATGACTCGTGGTGGAAACAAATACTATGTCACTTTTATTGAAGATAGTACTATATATGCCTATATTTACTTGATGAAATTTAAGGATGAAGTCCTTGATAAATTTAGAATTTACAAAACAGAAGTAGAGACACAATTAGGACATATAATTAAGGTTTTACGTTTTGATTGTGGTGATGAATAATATCCTTCTGAATTTACTTTATTTTGTCAAGAACATGGTTTAGTACATCAATTCACTGCTCCATATACACTCCAACAAATGGTGTTGCTGAAAGAAAAAATAAAACTTTGATAGTTATGGTTAACGCTATGCTTATTAGCTCTGGTTTGCCAAATTCTTTGTGGGGTGAAGCTATTTTATCTGCATGCTATATTTTGAATAGAGTTCCTTTGAAAAAGAAGAATATCTCTATTTATGAACTGTGGTTTAAGAGAAAATCTAACTTGAAAAGACTCAAAGCATAGGGTTGTTTGTCATATGTCAGAAAGCCTGATCCTAAGAGACCAAAGTTAGGAAATAGGGCTTATAAATGTGTTTTTGTAGGTTATTCACTTAACAATATTACTTACAGATTTTTAATCCTTGACACATTTGAGATTATAGAATCTATAGATATAGAATTTTTTGAAAACTTGATAAGGTCTAGTTCTTAAGCATAACCTACTAAAAACCCATTGTTACTTAGTCTAGAACCTGTAGAGACTAATGACAATGTTGAACCTTCTGCTCCTACTCACAACAATGATATTTTAGTTCCTACTGAAGATATCGAACCTAGAAGAAGTAAGAGAGCAAGAATAGAGAAAAAATATTCAGATTTTATACAATATCTTGTAGAGGGTAATAAGAATGAAGTTCTTAACATTACCTAGTATGATATACAGCTTGATGATGATCGTAAAACTTATTCTGAAGCTATGAGTTCCAGAGATGCTAATTTCTGGAAAGACGCTATAAATGATGAAAAACATTCACTTTTGTCTATCGAAACTTGGGTGATGTCTGATTTACCTCATGGTGCTAAACCTATAGGATGTAAATGGATATTCAAGAGAAAATTGAATGTTGATGGTACCATTGATAAGTTTAAAGCTAGATTGGTTGCTAAAGGTTATTAAAAACATGGAATTGATTATTTTGATACATATGCTCCTGTTGCTCGCATCACATCTATTCGTTGTTTGATATCACTTGCTTCTATTCACAAGCTAGTTATACATCAAATGGATGTCAAAACTGCTTTTTCTAAATGGTGATTTAGAAGAAGAAATATATATGGAACAACCTGAAGGTTTCATAGTACCAGACCAAGAGAAGAATGTTTGCAAGTTAGTGAAATCCCTCTATGGTTTGAAGCAAGCTCCCATGCAATGGTATGAGAAGTTTGACAAAGTAGCTTTGGCATATGGTTTTGTTGTTAATGATGCTGATAAATGTATCTATAGTAAGAATGATAAATCTGGATGTGTAATTCTCTGTTTATATGTTGATGATATGCTTATTTTTGGGTCTGACATATCTTGTGTGGAAGAAACTAAGACTTTTCTTAGTTCTAACTTTGGTATGAAAGATCTAGGAGAGGCTAATGTGATCTTAGGAATTAAAATCATAAGAAAGGGAGATGAGTTGGTTTTAACCCAATCTCATTATATTGAGAAATTTCTCAAACATTTCAATGACAAACCAGCCCCCACTCCTTTAGATCCTAGTATTAAATTAATGAAGAATACTGGAAGGACTCATGGACTACTTGAGTATTCTAGTATTATCGGAAGTCTTATGTATGCTATGCATTGCACGAGACCAGATATAGCCCAAGTGTGGGAGTACTATGTCATTTCTCAAATAACCTAAGAGTTGAACATTGGAAAGCAATTTCAAGAGTGTTGTCTTACTTGAAAGGAACCATAGATTATGGTTTACATTTCTAGGGTTTATCCCGTTGTATTGGAAGGATATATCGATGCAAACTGGAACAATGTAGAATCCAAGTCCAAGTCTACTACTGGATGGATATTTACATTAGGTGGTGTTGCTGTGTCTTGGAGTTCCAAGAAGCAGACTTGTATTTCTGATTCAACAATGTTGTTAGAATTAATTGCACTGGCAGATGCATGTAAGGAGGCAGAATGGATTAGAGACTTACTTATAGAGATCCCATTATGGAAGAAGCCAACTCCAACAGTCTTGATTAACTGTGATAATCAGGCTACGGTCTATAATGTATCAAACAAGACTTATAATGGAAAGTCAAGACATGCAAGTCTTAGACATCAAATAGTAAGACAATTACTCAAGAGAGGAGTAGTTGAAGTTAACTATATTGAAACAAAGAAGAACTTGTCAGACTCATTTACTAAGAGTCTACCAAAAGTAGTGGTTTCAATAAAGTGTAAGGAAATGGGACTAAGGTCTGTGAAAGAAGGTTGATCACCGGTTAACAGAAACCCAACCTATGTTTTGAAAAAAGATAAACAAGGTTCAATGGGTACCAACAAGTTACGAGAGTAATTATGGTACACTAAGTCAAAACATCCCATGTCTGTATTAGTGTAGTGATTCTGCATGATTGAGGATGGATGGAAATCCTTAATAAGTCTATGTTTGTTTACATGTGTATCGCAGAAACACCTTAGAGACTTACCTATATGATATGAAAATCATGTCGTTTCCTATGAGAATAAGACTGTTCTCTAAAGAATAGTCATGAATCCGGGATATAAGCACATGGCCATTAACGTGCTAAGCTACAGAACACACAATTCTCTTAAGTCAATATGTGTGGAGATTCCGGTTTTATCATAAGGGGTACTTGGTTCAAGACTAATTCACCGTAGAACCTCGATAAGACTTTGAATTTCTTACACTAAGTGAAGGTTCAAATCCAAAAGATACCTATCATTTATGTATTGATTTCTACGATGATGCTTTGTCTCAACTTAGTTTGAACTACGTTGGCTTGATCCCACTCGGGTACATAGGCAGTCACTTGAGTGATGCAACTATTCCTATTCTGAAAAGATTTTATTTTATTTTATGTTTTTTTTTAATTTTGAAAACAGGGGGAGAATATTGGAATTTTCAGCAAAATCAAAAGCCATCATTGATGTGATGCCCCTTCGAATTTAAGGGGAATTTGTTTATTTAATTCATATTTATTTTGAGTTTGAACAGACGCAACCTTTCCCAATAGCCACCATTGATGCCTCTTGGGGGGTGTTTGTTAGTGATGAAAAGGCATCACCAATGGATGTGAAATCTCTATACGTAAAAAGATGTTTTCTCATTCAAAAAAATAGATATGAAAAAGAATCAGAACTTCTGATAGAAAAGAATCAAAACTTCTGATAAAAAAGAATCAAAACTTCTGTTGAAAAGAATCAAAACTTCTGTTTTTTCCTTCCCTGAGCATCATCAGAAATTTCATACTGTGTGTTCTTGGTTGGATCAAGGGAGTACAAACTTTGAATTCAACATCGTTGTTAGGGCTTCATTGTATCTTGAAGGCAATATTGTTGTGACCTATTGTACTCGCCAATTTATTGGGAAGGGGCGAAATTATTATCTAAAAGAATCTGCATAAGTGCCATGAAGTCAGAGAACAACAATTCAGTGTCTGTGTTTTATCATGTTAGTACCACATTTCACAACAGATCTAGCCTATAAATTTTAATTATACAGTATATTGTATAAAATCTTTTTTAATAACTAATGTAATATATTCAATTATAACAAATTAGTAATTCATTCATTTCAATCTATGTGTCTTTTTTTGTTTGTTTCATGAACAATGTTTTTATATTCAAAATTCAAAAGTAATTAAACTTTAAAGATTTCATTAATAAATTACTAATTTCATTCATTTCAATTTGTATGTCTTTTTTTTGTTTCAAGAATAATATTTTTATATATGTTCTAAAATAATTAAACTTTAAATATTTCATTTTATTTTTACATGACTTATAGTGTCGCTCTATCTACCAAGGTAGAAGTAAGGTCTGTGTACACTCTACCCTCTTCAGACCTCACGTTGTGGGATTTCACTGGGTATATTGTTATTGTTGTTGTATTTTTACATGACTTATAGTCATACAATTTATGTCGTGTTTGGATCATAAGTCTAAAATCTTTCTTTATTAAATTTTCATACCTAGTCAAACATCATCAAATAAATTATAATAAAAGTAGTAATAATATAATATAATTTATTATCAGTTATCACTTTTTTTTTATCTAATTTCATGTAATACATTTTTTAGTAAAGATGCTATTTTTTCATAATTAATACCAATTTAATTTTATATTGCTCATTTACGATTTTACCTTTAATAAGATAATTCATATGATATAGATATTAATCCTAGTATGGCTTATTTGGATTACAAGCTTCAAATTTTTTCCTTTTTATATTTTGTGTCCAATTAAATAAATATCCTTAAATTAAATTAAAATGGAACAAGTACGCAAATTTACTTATAATAACTTTATAAGCAACTCAATTTTCTTTAAAGTACTGGCACAGAATTTAAATTCTCCAGTCACATTATTGCTACTTTGCTAGCATGATTTTCTAAACAAATTAACCATCAAATTGTGTAAAAACGAGCTTTGTTGATATTATCGCTCGGAAATGAATTCCAAAGACCCAAGTAAGTCAGCTAGTAAACCAGAATCTGTCTCCAACAGAGACAATAATACGTGTCAACCAACAAATACATGCAAACTCACACACTCACACGTTACACTAACCCAATCTCCTCCTCCTCTATATTTACACTCCTCACAGCTTTTCCAATACTACTCGCATCTAAAAAAAATCATCTTCAAAAGTTGTCAAAGAAAAAATGTCTCAAATTCAGCCACGTCATGAGCAGCACCAACAGCTGTCAAGCCAGGTGGCGAAGACCACCACGGCTGTGACGGTGGGTGGTTCGTTGATGGTGCTGTCTGGGTTAACCTTAGCGGCTACTGTGATTGGGCTTGTTGTGGCTACACCATTGTTGGTTATTTTTAGCCCAGTTCTGGTACCGGCTGCCATTACTATTTTCATGATACTAGGAGGGTTGTTGGCTGCTGGAGGGTTTGGTGCTACTGCTACCTTTGTTTTCTACTGGATGTACAGGTACATTCATTGATGTAGTAGCATTTTCGATATGACGCTCTAAAATCTCAAATAGCACTCCCCCGTTTCAACATGTCTGACTTTAATTTATGTTTAGTTTGATGCATGCATCTACTATTAAAATTTCTCCATTAATATTTATCCCTAGTATTTGGACATGTTCTCTTTACCTTACTTTACTTTACTTTCTTCAAATCTTTACTGACCTATTGTTGTCACGTGTCTTCCCTTGAGCCGAGTGTCTTCCCTTGAGGAGTGTCAGGAAATAGCCTTTCTACCTCTCATATAGGGCTAAGGTCTAGGTACACTCTGACCTCCCAGACCCCACCTAGTGGGATTACACTAGGTATGTTGTTGTAGTTTGATTTGATACGAAATTTTTCCGTTTAACATTTATGTGTTATAATTTGATTTGACATGGAATTTTAAAAAAATTGAACTATGTAATCTTAATCATGATGCCTTAACGTTTCTTATCTCCATAAGAGCAAAATGGAAAGTTGAAGTTAAATTGTTCTCATACTTGAGGAAGGACAAAAAAAAAAAGTTGAAAGTTAAATTGTTTTAAGCTACAGAAATGTGTCATCTTTTATGGACAGAAGTAGTACTCTCCCTATCTCAATTATGTGAAACTCTGATTTTTTATTTTTTTCATTTTTTTCATTTCTAGCACAAAATGTCTTACCTTCTTATAGTTGTAAACAATTTAATTTTAAAATTTTCAGTTTACTCTTAATATTGTGATGTGTCACTTAATGCCCAAGGCTTCAGATCATTTTTTCGGTGCATGCTTCGTTGAGAATCTGAGTATCACCGAAGAAATAATTATAAGTCAAAGCGCCTATGATAGCCGACTTTTTAAGTTTCAAAATTCGTTTTTTAAAAAAAAAAAAAAAGAAGAAAGATTTGTATCCAGTCAAATAATCACATAAATTCAATTAAACAATCTCACATAAAATTTAAAATATTGGATCTCTGTCTGGTAGGTATACCACTGGGAAGCACCCAATTGGAGCAGATAAGATCGACTATGCAAGAGACAGGCTAGCGCATGCAGCCCATGAAATGAAGGAGAAAGCTGAGCAGTTGGGACATCAGGCCCAGCAACAGGTTAAGGGTACTTGAAAGTTGAAACCGGATACGATCGACATGATCCGTTTTTAAGTTTATGGGGACTTTTGAGGAAGAAATGCTTGTTTCATGCATTTGCATGCAAGTTGTACTTTTTATATTGTTTTTGTGTCAGTTCTGTGTTTGAGTGTTGAGTCATGTTCTTCTGGATTTTGTGGTAGAGTTTATGAATGACCTTGTAACAACATTTGTTTTTGGCTTAACAGGTCATGTATGTTCATTGTTTATTCGTCTTTCGTGGTTTGCACAAGTTAATTCCAAATTAAAGGTAATTGCATGAAACAAGTTTTAACCTACCAAACAAACCAGACTTGTTTCACTTTTGGTTGAAACTTGAAACCTTGATCATTAACTCTATCACTAACGTTAAGAGTGATGGGGAAGAGTTGGATCCATTTTTTCACGCAAGAATTCTTGCATTTTCTATGAGGCATTATTGAACTCAATCAGCCAATACGTTTAGTCTATTTATTGTAGAAGTATTTAAATTTGATTAGAGGTATCAAATTGGATCAGATCGATTTAACTAGTATTCCTGATTCAGGTATTTTTATAGAGGTACTCAAATTGAATTAGTGATTTATTTAAGAGGAAACCTAATTGAGGTATATTTTATAGGAGTATTCAAATTGGAGACAGAACCTAATTGAGGTCTATTCATGTAAAACCCAAATTTAGTTGGTAATCCATTTTAGACGAAACCTAGATGGTAAAAACTAATAAATCCCGTACCCAATGATCTACACATTTTTCATCATCTAAACAGCGAAAATCAATCGATAATTTAAAGCGAACCCAAAGATTGAGAGGTTTCTTATTTACTATAACTTATAAGGTTCATCCAAGGAAGTCATTGGTGGACTTGTCACAATCATGTCGAGCTTTATCGATTGTTATGTTAATAGCAATATCAGAAAGCTAAGTTATGAAGCGATATTGAGAGGAGATAGAAATTTCATCCCTCCCACACACAAATTGGTGATAGTGCGCACCATTCCATTGCTTGATTAAGACGTTGAAGGCACTCTCTTTTAGGTTTGCAAATTCTAACCTTGGAGCCACCTCAGTTGGATATCGACCTGAATCCTCATTATGGTTAAGAGTTGGTGAAAAGTACCAAATTCATAGCAATGTTGCTCCGACTGAATTTGCACAAAAAGAGCATGAGTTGAAGACTAGCGCCGTTAGGCTTCCAATAGTAAAACAACTACATTTCCAAGGCAAACTTGCTTTAACATATGCGCTAACAATAGACAAACAGGAAATGGAGAGATCAACATCTGTCAAAGGTTGTAGAACAAGTGTATCTTTAGGTTTTATACAGCAGGAACTCAAGCCAAAAGATCTCACTCAAGGAATGGAGTGGAAATGGTTGCGTGTCAAAACATAATGGCACGAGTTCATGCCTAGCACTACGCTTGAGTGAAACATCGCAGGCCATGGAACTCTGCGCTCACAGACCAAGGCCTTTTACTCTCTTTGAAATGGCAATGACGTTGAAGTTCATCTAGTCTGGATTCTTTTGCATCATCTTTTGAGAAACTTTAGCAGCACCGTGCAACAGTCGAGAATGATACGACTAAGAAACAAAAAATTGTACCCGCTCAGTGTTTACACCAATATAACATAATTTCATACACGTTGTGAGCTCAATTCATCACTTAACAGTAGTTAATTTAATATGGCTAACAGCCCCTCCAGGAAGAACATTTTGAAGTACACTGTTGGATGACGATGTCACACATCGTATTGGTGCAGGATAGATGAAATTGAGGCTCGCATCTGGAGTCTTGTGCGATAAAAAGATTGGTGCACCGGTGTCGAATCAAAGGTTGGTGCTCCAATTAATTACGGGTTTGAATGAACAATATGATAGTGTCGCAACGTTCATTCAATAAAGTAACCCTTTACCACCTTTTTATAAGGTTCATTCAAGGTTGATTCTTGAAGAAACCTGAAGTTGAAACAAGCGGCGACAACGGCAAACAATGCCGGCACCGCCCTACTTTCCACCAACGCGATGGCGGATGATTTTGGCGCCCAAAATTCTAGTTCGAGATGGGATCTAAATCGTCACAATAACGAACCAAAAAGGGGTAAAATCGCAACAACAATAGAGGGAAAAATAATGGTGGAAAGGGGAGGAGCCGGAGTGTCGGAAATTATTCAGGTGGAGGGGCTGGTCACGGGCAGCAGGGACAGAACCGATCCCACTGGCAACCGCAGCAGTATGGTGGCAGCGGGCAGTAGGGCCAGTTCCCGCTCTGGGCCTGGAACCCTCAACAATGGGCCCCACCCTACCCATATTCGATGGCCCAATAGGCCAGGCCCACTTCCCAAAAACCGGCAATCCGGAATTCTCGGTTCTCGTCCGCCACAAGATTTTGCAGCCCATGGACCATCTTCCGCAAGTTATGCTCCCATGTATATTGAATAGGCCATGAACAACATGAATCTAAGTGTTCCCGATGATTCGTGGTACATGGACACGGGGGCGACATCACACATGACATCATCTCAAGGTACTCTTTCGTCTTATTTTAATACGAGCAGTAATAAAAATATTATTGTTGTCAGTGAGCAAAAAAATCTAATTCGTGGTATTGGTCAATTACATCTCAAACCCACTCACCCACCCTTACATTTGAAGAACGTCCTACATGCACCCAAACTGATTAAAAACTTGATATATGTACGCCGGTTTACTATTGACAATAACATTTCTGTTAATTTTGATTCGTTTGGATTTTCTGTGAAGGATTTTCATACGGGGATGCCACTAATGAGATGTAATAGCATTGGGAGTTGTATCCCATCACTTCCACTACCAACAACCAAGTCACCAATACATCCACCTTTGCAGCTATTCTCCTAGTTTATGGCATAACCGATTGGGACACCCGGGAGCACCGGTGTTCAATTTTCTTAGAAATAATAAATTTGTTGATTGTAATAAACTTGCGGACTCTCACATTTGTCGGGCTTGCGTTTTTGGGAAGCATGTTAAGCTTCTTTTTTCCTTATCTACTTCAAATACTGTTATGTTATTTGATCTCATGCATAGTGATTTGTGGACATCACCGATTTTAAGTTCGGCATGTCATAGTATTATATACTCATTTTGAATGATTATTCGAATTTTTTGTTGACATATCCAATAGGAAAGAAATCGCAAGTCTTCACCGTTTTTAAATAATTTAGTATTTTCATCAAAAACCAATTTGAGAAATCCATTAAATGTTTCCAATGTGACAATGGGAGGGAATTCACAAATGACCAATTTAAGGAATTTTGTCACCAAAATAAAATGTCCTTGCGTCTTTCATGTCCACATACTTCTCCACAAAATTGAAAATTCCAAAAAAAATTCGAACAATCAACAATCTAATTTGCACACTTCTTGTGCATTCATCCACACCACCATATTTTGGCATCATGCTCTTCAAATGACCAATATCTTTTAAAAATTCTTCATAGCAAGCTACTCTCAAATCTATCACTCACACAAATGTTGTACCATCGTATTCCTTCCTATACACATTTGAGGGTTTTCGACTGTTTATGTTATCCCTTATTTCCATCCACAACCACCAACAAACTTCAAGCCCATTCCACTTCTTGTGTCTTTTTGGAATACCCACAAAATCATAGGGGATATAAGTGTTATAATATGTCTACTAGGAAAATTATCATCTCTTGTCACGTGGTTTTTGATGAGTACACATTCTCGTTTGCTAAATCACATGTGGCATCTCCCCCTTCATATGATTTTTTGGATGTGGAAATACATCCAATTTTAAATCATCATCTACATGCCCAATCCAATACCGGACCAACCCAAAATGAACCATAAAAAATAGTGGCCCAACAATAAAATTGGACTAGATTAGTCCGAGTCGGAGAGCCCACTGCCTCCTCCTCTTTGGTCTCGGCCCACTCCAATTCTCATGACTAGCCGGCCCAACTGAGGGAGCCCACTGCCCCCTCACCTAATTCCCAAAATAGGCTAATAAGCCCAACTCCACAAGCCCATAATCAACCCAATCCACAACCCGATAGCACACTGCCCCATCCAACGGTCTCGGTCCCACATTGGACTGTTGAATTGGGCGGAGTGTTGGCCAGTCAAGACTTCGCACATCCAAAAGATAAAAGTTACGGAGATGAGGATGCTGAGATGGATGTGTGGGCATACAAGAAGGGATATGATTAGAAATGATGATATCCGGGACAGAGTGGGAGTGGCCTCGGCGGAGGATAAGATGCGGGAATCGAGGTTGAGAGGGCTCAGGCATGTGCAGAGAAGAGACACAAATGCTCCAGTGCGGAGGTATGCGAGGTTGGCTATAGACGGGTTTATGAGGGGTAGAGGTAGGCCGAAGAAGTATTGGGGAGGTAATTAGATGGGATATGATACATGTGCAACTTACTGAGGACATGACCTTAGATAGGAGTTTGTGGAGGACACGGATTAGGGTAAAAGGGTAATAGGTAGTTGAGCGTAGTCCTACTTACACTTACAAACTGGTAGTTGTAGTGTTATTATTATAGCCCTGCTTAGCCTATCATACTAGTAGGCGCAATATTATTTTATAGTCCTTTGTCCTTTGATTTCTTCTGCTATATGTTCTTTCGTGTACTTTGTTTATCTTATTTACATGCGTTAGTTACTGCTTCTTTTTCCAGAATGCTTTATCTTGACTTATTCACTTTTGTTACTCTCATTTTCATACTGCTTTAAATTTCTTGCCCGGGTCTGACCGTTTCTCTTGTTTTGCTTGCACTTATATTTTTTCTTGAGCCGAGGGTCTTTCGAAAACAGTTTTCCTACTTACCAAAATAGAGGTAAGATTTGTGTACACTTTACCCTCCCCAGACCCCACGTTGTCAGACTTCACTGGATATGTTATTGTTGTTACTGTTGGATGACTTACGTCACCACCTTGAATGAATGTCTCAGAGGTGTTTGTTCTAAATTTACTGTAACTTAATGCCACAAAAAAGGAGATTTCTTATCGTGGACCTGTTAAGGGTAGGTGAATAATCAATTATATTATTGCAAGTTGTTCACTAATATGCATATACTGAGTACTTGCTTAATATTTGAAGGAAAATAATCTCAAGCTATTTCTTTCATCCATACAATCATATATATATATACCTAGGATCTTAAGAATATATTACATGATTAATATGATATCCTAAGAATATATGATTATGATATGATATCCTAATAATATGATATGATATTATCCTAATGATATGATATTATTCTAATGATATAATTATAATATAATTAGATTATTCTAATCAATATTATGCTAATGATTAATATTGATTTTGTCTAACAGTCCTCCGCAGTCTTAGCGCGAGGTTTCCGTATGCTGAGACTGTCCCTGAAATCATCAAAAAAGTTTGCGCAGAAGACTCTATGTGAAAATATCTGCAATCTGATAATGGGACGGTACATGGAGAACACGGACTTTTCCACGAGCAACCTTTTCACGAACAAACAATACATCCATCTCTGTGTTTTGTGCATTGATGTTGGACAGTGTTACCAGATAAATATATTTCACTCACATTATCACAATAAACCACGGTTGCTTTGTCGATCAGACAATGAAGTTCCAAAATAAGATTACGGATCCAACATGATTCTGCGACCACATTAGCTACCCATGATATTCTGCATCAGCACTTGATCGGGATAGTGTCGATTGGCGTTTTGACGACCACAAAATGAGGTTGTCTCCTAGAAACACACAATAACCAGAGGTGGAACGTTGTGTATCCGGGCAGCCACCCCAATCAGCATATGTGTAAGATGTGAATCCATAAACGGTGGACTTATACAGATGCAATCCAAAATCAAGAGTACCCTTAACATACCGCAGAATTCGTTTAAGAGCCTCCATATGTTCTTCTTTTGAATCATGCATATGTAAACATATTGGACCACATAAGAGATATCAGGTCTCATGAAAGTTAAGTACTGAAATGCCCTTGCTAAGTTGCGGTAATGTGTTGGGTCACTGTATTGAGTATCCGTAGAGTTACTCAATTTTGCCTTCGTATCAACCGACGTATGCGACAGTTTGCACGAGGACATACCGGCTTTGTTAATGATCTCCTCAGCGTATTTTTTTACAGAGAAACAGACCACCAACATATTGAGTTACAACGATACCCAAAAAATAGTTTGAAGGGCCCAAATCCTTCATAGCAAATTCCAACGCAAGGAAAGACATAATAGACCGGCGAAGTGACTCAGATGATGCTGTGAGAATGATGTCATACACATAGAGAAGAATATATGTCATGTCATTTCCCTTCTTGTAAATGAACAAAGACTGATCGGACTTGCTGTGTGAGAATTCTAGTGTGGATACGAACCCTGCAAAACGGTTGTACCACGCCCGGGGAGCTTGTTTCAAAACATATAATGATTTTTTTCAACAAGCAAACATAATCCGGATAAGTAGGATCTTGGAAGCCCAAAGGCTAGTGCATGTAAATTGTTTCTTATAGGTGACCATGTAAAAAACATTCTTGACGTCCAACTGATAGATGGACCATGATTTGGACAAAACTAGACTGAGAACATTCCTAATAGTCGCTGGTTTAACTATCGGACTGAATGTTTCACCGTAATCCACATCAACCTGTTGAGACATGCCCACTAACAAGATGAGCTTTTTGTTTCGCAAAACAACCATCAAAATTATTTTTATGACAGAAAACCCACATAGAGCGTATTATGTTCACATTAGATGGACGGGGCACTAACTCCCAAGTCTTATTTTTAATAAGAGCATCAATTTAGTCTAATATGACAGTTTTCCAATTCGAGTCTGATAAGGTTGCTTTGGAATTTTTGGGAAGTGGTGATGGGTTAACCAAAGATGTTAGGTTAAAATGACGCTTGGGCCGAAAAATCTCATGCATGGCACGAGTTTCAACAGTCTGATGTGGGACCGAGACCGTTGGATGGGGCAGTGTGCTATCGGGTTGTGGATTGGGCTGATTATGGGCTTGTGGAGTTGGGCTTATTAGCCTATTCTGGGAATTATGTGAGGGGGCAGTGGGCTCCCTCAGTTGGGCCGGCTAGTCACTAGAATTGGACTGGGCCGAGACCAAAGAGGAGGAGGCAGTGGGCTCTCCGACTCGGACTAATCTAGTCCAATTTTATTGTTGGGCCACTATTTTTTATGGTTCATTTTGGGTTGGTCCGGTATTGGATTGGGCATGTAGATGATGATTTAAAATTAGATGTATTTCCACATCCAAAAAATCATATGAAGGGGGAGATGCCACATGTGATTTAGCAAACGAGAATGTGTACTCATCAAAAACCATGTGACGAGAGATGATAATTTTCCTAGTAGACATATCATAACACTTATATCCCCTATGATTTTGTGGGTATTCCAAAAAGACACAAGAAGTGGAATGGGCTTGAAGTTTGTTGGTGGTTGTGGATGGAAATAAGGGATAACATAAATAGCCGAAAACCCTCAAATGTGTATAGGAAGGAATACGATGGTACAACATTTGTGTGAGTAATAGATTTGAGAGTAGCTTGCTATGAAGAATTTTTTAAAGATATTGGTCATTTGAAGAGCATGATGCCAAAATATGGTGGTGTGGATGAATGCACAAGAAGTGTGCAAATTAGATTGTTGATTGTTCAATTTTTTTTGGAATTTTCAATTTTGTGGAGAAGTATGTGGACATGAAAGACGCAAGGACATTTTATTTTGGTGACAAAATTCCTTAAATTGGTCATTTGTGAATTCCCTCCCACTGTCACATTGGAAACATTTAATGGATTTCTCAAATTGGTTTTTGATGAAAATACTAAATTATTTAAAAACGGTGAAGACTTGCGATTTCTTTCCTATTGGATATGTCAACAAAAAATTTGAATAATCATTCAAAATGAGTATATAATACTATGACATGCCGAACTTAAAATCGGTGATGTCCACAAATCACTATGCATGAGATCAAATAACATAAGAGTATTTGAAGTAGATAAGGAAAAAGGAAGCTTAACATGCTTCCCAAAAACGCAAGCCCGGCAAATGTGAGAGTCCGCAAGTTTATTACAATCAACAAATTTATTATTTCTAAGAAAATTGAACACCGGTGCTCCCGGGTGTCCCAACCGGTTATGCCATAAACTAGAAGAATAGCTGCAAAGGTGGATGTATTGGTGACTTGGTTGTTGGTAGTGGAAGTGATGGGATACAACTCCCAATGCTATTACATCTCATTAGTGGCATCCCCGTATGAAAATCCTTCACAGAAAATCCAAACGAATCAAAATTAACAGAAATGTTATTGTCAATAGTAAACCGACGTACATATATCAAGTTTTTAATCAGTTTGGGTGCATGTAGGACGTTCTTCAAATGTAAAGGTGGGTGAGTGGGTTTGAGATGTAATTGACCAATACCACGAATTAGATTTTTTTGCTCACTGACAACAATAATATTTTTATTACTGCTCGTATTAAAATAAGACGAAAGAGTACCTTGAGATGATGTCATGTGTGATGTCGCCCCCGTGTCCATGTACCACGAATCATCGGGAATACTTAGATTCATGTTGTTCATGGCCTATTCAATATACATGGGAGCATAACTTGCGGAAGATGGTCCATGGGCTGCAAAATCTTGTGGCGGACGAGAACCGAGAATTCCGGATTGCCGGTTTTTGGGAAGTGGGCCTGGCCTATTGGGCCATCGAATATGGGTAGGGTGGGGCCCATTGTTGAGGGTTCCAGGCCCAGAGCGGGAACTGGCCCTACTGCCCGCTGCCACCATACTGCTGCGGTTGCCAGTGGGATCGGTTCTGTCCCTGCTGCCCGTGACCAGCCCCTCCACCTGAATAATTTCCGACACTCCGGCTCCTCCCCTTTCCACCATTATTTTTCCCTCTATTGTTGTTGCGATTTTTACCCCTTTTTGGTTCGTTATTGTGACGATTTAGATCCCATCTCGAACTAGAATTTTGGGCGCCAAAATCATCCGCCATCGCGTTGGTGGAAAGTAGGGCGGTGCCGGCATTGTTTGCCGTTGTCGCCGCTTGTTTCAACTTCAGGTTTCTTCAAGAATCAACCTTGAATGAGCCTTATAAAAAGGTGGTAAAGGGTTACTTTATTGAATGAACGTTGCGACACTATCATATTGTTCATTCAAACCCGTAATTAATTGGAGCACCAACCTTTGATTCGACACCGGTGCACCAACGTTTGATAGTTGATCGACAAGCATTTTCAATTCTTGACAATATGTGGATACATTTGCAAAGTCGTCCAATTTTACATTAGTGAATTGGTTTTCAAGATAAACCGCCCGAGAAATTTTATTAGCGTGAAATATGTTTTGCAAACGTTCCCAAGCTTATTAAGCCGTAGAGTCCGGTTCCAAAATGGTGTGCAAAAGGTCATTAGAGATGGTGCCATAAATCCATTGAAGGACTATAGCATCCAAGCGAGACCATAGATTTTTGTCAACAACGGTGGTCTCCGATGAAGACTTGGGAGGAATAATATGGTCTATGACTTCGTATGCTCGGCAATGAATTTTGAATAACTCCTCCCAAGAAGAATATTACCTTTTTTCCATCTCAAGAATAATTGGAATAAAGTTCTTGACGTGGTTTACGGCAAGAGCGGGATGAAATTTTTGTTGGTCGGACATTATTTCTTTTGGAAAAGTAGAAGAAAACCGAAAATGAGTGGTGGTTTGGGAGAGAGATAGACCGAAACAATGATTTTTTTAGGTATTTGAGTACCACACATTCAAGGTCAACTTTGCAAGAGGGGCTTAATGACAGAATATGATGATTCTGAAAGCCAAGAAAAGTATGTGTGTCCGACTAAGAGGAAATATTTTTGGGGTTATTTTGTGGCTCTTAATACCATGAATGAAAATAATCTCATGCTCTTTCATTCATCCATACAATCATATATATACATCTCTAGGATCCTAAGAATATATTACATGATTAATTTAATAGTCTAAGAATATATGATTATGATATGATATTTACATCCTAATAATATGATTATGATATAATTGGATTATCCTAATGATTAATATTGATTTTGTCTAACAATATTCTCTTTCGTGTAAAAGATTTACGTGCTGTATATCTTCTAAAGCCCAAATACGTGAAATTGTTTTACACTTCCAACATGCAGGTTTCTAACTGATCTCACAGGTTAAAGAATTCGGATTGCGGTGGATGAAACTCAGGCTCAGGCCTGAAATTTGGGAATTTCTACTAATTTTTTTATACATAATTTCGACCAATTTTCCCCAGTATTCGGTCTTAACTTTCGGCAGCCTTTAAAGGGAAAAAACAAGGAAGGTTACCTGTAATAGGCTACTTGGAGTAGATGCATCATGTGAAATTAGTCGGGATCTCCTTCCATCAAGTTCATAGAATAGTCCTGCAATGTGACACGTTTATGCACCTTCTTTTCCTGTAATGCAAATCTAGGTAGTTAAGATTAATATATTTGATAATCACAATATTATTGCAAGTTGTTCACGAATATATATAGCTTTCTCGTATGTTCATAGCGACCATACGATCAAATTGAGATCTCACTGCTCTCCATTTGGTCATAGGAAAAAGGAAAAAAGTAACCAAAGATATTCTTGAGTTCCATAATGTAGAATTATGTCCTTATGCAGACCATAAAGAGCCATAGAGAGAGAGAGTTACCATCAACACACGTGAAGCAGACGAAATGGGTGTCTACATTTACTGGAGCTTGCAAAAAGAATTCACCAGATTGTTGCATCCTATTAACAGACATCATAAAGTTAAATATGATATGTACTACATATAACATGTTGTGCGCGGAAGTAATAAATACCAATAAATAACGGTATAGGATATATTAAAGCGGTACAGCAAAACACACAGAATTACGTGGTTCGGCAATTTGCCTACTTCCACGGAAGGCAATGGATATTATTAAACAGAGTAGGAAATATACAGAGTACAGATATAGATTTCCCACTAATAATATGTTGGAAATTTGCCTTTGGCGGGGAGATGCGTCCACCCATCTTTGATGAATTAAACACTAGTGTTCCGCATGTTGGAGGCTTTGTCTCTTCACACATGCATAATCTACTAAGTGAGTAGATGACCGTAGGGCCAAGAATCGTCAAATTTCGTTGGGAAATGAAAGAGATATTGGTCCACGAAGTAAGGTGTTTGAGGCATGGAAATGTGGTGTGGGACAAATCTACCACATCGGTGGGAATAGAAAGAATTGCTCTCTATATAAGTCTCTAATGTGGTAAAGGGTTTGGGACCCCAAGGGGTATTCCATGTGTTTAAAGGAGGGAGGACCAAGATGTGCTTGGGTTCAAGGCTAAGCTCACGCGCGCCGCCGCCGCGCGCCCGTCCCGGTCCGGTCCCAGGCTGTGGGCTGTGGGGACTTTCTGATATTATCTTTTTGGACCAGAGGACTTTGCTAGATGTACAGTTTGATCCCTGAAGTTTAATATTTTACAGTTTGGTCTCCACAGTTTCTGGAAAGTTGGTTTTGGGGTGACGGAAGGCAGAAAACTTTCTGCCTACCGTTGGACTGTGTTTTGGAGCATTAACCATCCATTACTTGGCTGATTAACTCCTCCATTAACAGCCCATTACTTGGGCAGTTGAGCAACCTCCTTCAATGGCCATAATCAGCCATTACTTGGCTGTTTAATGCCCTTCTAATGGCCATTAACAACCATATTTTGGGCAGTTGTACAGCCCCTCCTCCATGCTATATATTGAACCTCATTTGGCTCAATTCGTGACTGAGAAAAATAGTACATACGTGACTGAAATTCAGCACAAAACAGTGAGCAAAACAGCCAGAAAATAGCATAAAACAGTGAGCAAATTCTGCTTGAAAAACAGTGAGTTAACACCCTCATATACACAAGATATACTCAACAGAGACACACTATATACACAGAGACAAAAGATAAGAGTAAATAGAAAGTCTTCCTTCCTTTTTCATATCTTCAACAAGTCGATTCATATTTGTTTTCTTCGTCAGGCTCAACCTATTGGCTTTGTAGCGTTGAGATTAAAGTGTTGTTTATCTTGGGAGACTATTGCCCGCTAACGTAAAAGCATATATACAGGGCAATCTTGTCTTAAGGACAGAGGGAAATCACTCGACTCAACACACAACGTTGTAACCATCCAGATTTAGTTGTCTCTTGATTTCAGGTTATCAAGATTCAAGACACAACAAGTTTGTGGCAGTTTTGAAGATTGGACTATTCGTTCAACAAGATTCAATTTCTGAATATTAAATATTTGTTTATCCTTTCGAATACTTGTAATAGTTATTTACTTTCCGTACTGCTTTATAAAGTACAATAGATTACCAACATAATATCTCTCAGGTGTTTCCCAAAGTGTTTCCCCAATACTCATATATACTCTCTTATATAGAATGAGTATTTTCTCTCTTTCTCCTAACTTATAGCTTCTTCTTTTTTCTGATTTTGGAATGATATGATTATACATTTTCTCATCTATTTATAGATGAGGAAATGCCCCCTCTCCTCCATGTACAATGCATGAAGACATGCATATAAGTCTTCAATGGTAGATGGCCTAACTCTTGGCTACCAGTTTCAACAAAGATGGCCTCAACAAAAGGGACTTCACATTTGAGTCAATATTCAACAATCTCCACCTTGGCAAAATGTTCATAACCCTGCCTCCAAACGCGCCTTAGGCGCTCTAAGCTCGAGAGATGTTGATCAAGTTTAGACAATGTTGAAACTTGATCCCGGTAACCACTTTTGTAAGCATATCTGCAGGGCTATCTACAGGCCCGACTTTCTGAAGAATAACATTCCCTTCATCGATGATTTCCCGAATAAAATGAAATCAAACATCGATGTGCTTTGTGCGACCGTGATGGACTTGGTTCTTTGCCAAACAAATCACACTCTGGTTGTCGCAGAAAATCTTCACGTTTTTCTGAACAATGCCCAAATCCTTGGTCAACCCGAGAAGTCAGATAGCTTTTTTGAATGCTTCAGTTACAGCCATATACTCTGCCTCTGTAGTAGACAAAGCTATAGTTGACTACAATGTTGATCTCTAACATACTGGTCCTCCTGCCATTGTGAACACATAACTAGTAGTAGATCGACACTTATCCAGATCTCCAGCATAGTCAGAATCCACATATCTGACTAGGTGCTTACCATTAGTCTTGTCTCTCTCAAACTTCAAACCAATATCCACAGTAACATTGATGTACCGTATAATCCATATCACTACTTGCCAGTGTTTTTTACCGGGGTTGTGCATGTAGCGACTCACCATACTAACAGCATGTGAAATATCAGGTCAGGTGCATACAATTTCATACATTAGGGCACCAACGACATTTGCATATGGAACACGCTCTATTTGATTCTTCTCATCGGTGGTGCTGGGTGACATCTTTGCACTTAACTGAAAATGAGGAGCAAGCGGTGTACTTACTGGTTTGGTATTCTCATTGATGTCAAACCTTTGAAGTACTTTCTTCAGATACTGAGTCTGTGTCAGACAGACTATGCTTGCAACTCAATCTGTTGATCTCCACTTTGCTCTTAGATGCACTCAACATATCATCAACATATAAGAGCAAATAAATGAAAGTACCATTTTGGAGTTTCCGAAAATACACACAGTGGTCAAACTGGTTGCGGGTATACTTCTGTTCTTTGATGAAGCTATCAAAATGATTGACCATTGTCGCGGTGATTGCTTCAAACCATACATTGACTTGCTCAGCTTGCAAGCCCAATTCTCACGTCCTGGAACTTTGAAGCCATCAGATTGAGACATGTAGATCTCTTCGTTCAAAGTACCATGTAGAAATGCAGTTTTGACGTCGAGTTGAGCTAACTCGAGATCAAACTATGCTACCAAATGCAATAGTATCTGAATAGATGAATGCTTAACAACATGTGAGAATACCTCATTGTAATCTATTCCTTCTTTCTGAGCATAGCCTTTTGCTACCCGTCTGGCTTTGTATCGGATGTTGTCTTTACCAGGTACACCTTCTTTCTTGACATAGACCCATTTGCAGTTAATAGCTTTCTTTCCTTTGGGAATTTGAACCAAATCCCCCAAATCTGATTCTGGTGTAGAGACTTCATCTCTTCGTCCATCGCTATCTTCCACTTCACCTTGTCAATATTCTGAACGGCTTCTCTGTAAGTGCATGGGATATCACCATCAATTACTGGAAGTGCGAATGCTACCATGTCTGTGTATCTAGTAGGCTTTCTGATCTCCCTTCTCGATCTAGTAGTGGCAATAGATTCTGGTTGCTGATTGATCGGTGGTGATGCTGAGGGAACCTCCACCTCAACTGAGATCTCTTCTTGATCTTTACTTTCACCATGATCTGTAATCGAAACATGTTTTTCTAGTTTTTCTAGTTTTTCTAGTTTTTCTGGTGTCTCAAGCTCCACCTTAGAAAGAGCATTTGGATTCGCATTCTCTTTCTCTGAAGTTGTCTGTCTCAGCATAATAGACTCGTCAAATGTGACGTCTCGGCTCAAGACAATCTTTTTGGATTCACCACACCAAAGTCTGAATCCTTTAACTCCTTCACTAAAGCCTAAGAAGATAACTTTCTTTGCTCTAGGATCTAATTTGAATTCTCTGACATGAAATTATGCAGGACATCCAAATATTCGTAAGGAGTCATAATCAGAAACAGGTTGTCCAGATCATACCTCTTTAAGAATCTTTCTATCTAGTGTAGTCGCAGAAAGTCTGTTGACTATATGGGTTGCATATGACAAGGTCGCAGCCCCAAAATGCCTTGCTCAGTTTGGATTGATATAACATACAATGAAGTTTCTCAACCAAAGTACAATTCATCCGTTCAGCCACTCCATTTTGTTGTGGCGTACGGGGAACTGAAAAATGCCTGATTATCCCTTCATCTTGGCAAACTTGTATGAAAGGATCTGATTTGTATTCACCACCATTGTCAAATCTGAGTCTCTTGATTTTCCTGCCTGTTTGAGTCTCGATCATTTTCTTCCGTTTAAGAAAGATATACAAAACTTCATCTTTGTGACGCATGGTGTATACCCAAACATATCTAGAGAAATCATCAATGAATGTTACAAACCACCGTTTACCTCCTAGTGAAGCATTCTGGGAAGGTCCCTAGACATCTGTGTGGATGTAATCTAAAGTTCCCTTAGTGCGATGAACAGTAGTACCGAACTTGACCCTTGTTTGCTTTCCCAGTACACAGTGTTCACAGAAATCAAACTTTCCAGTCTTGGCACCTTTCAGTTGACCTTGCTTCACTAAGCCTTCTCTCCAACATGCCCTAGGCGCATGTGCCAAAGACGCGAAGAATCATTTGTCTTCTATTCAGAACTGCTAGAGACAATTGCTCTTCATGTAACGGTACTCCTATCTAGGAAGTATAGATTCGCCTTTCTGGTACCTTTCATCGCTACAAATGCACCTCGTACAACTTTTAAAACTCTATTTTCCAATGTTACCTTGTAACCATCAAAATCTAGAACCTAAAGAAATAAGGTTTTTCTTTAGATCAGGAATGTACCTCACATTCGTAAGTCGTCTGATTGTACCATTATGCATCTTCAGTCGTACTGTTCCAATCCCTTTTGTCTGACAGGCATTGTCGTTGCCTATAAGCACAACTCCGCCGTCGAGTTCTTCAAAACTCAAGAACCAATGTTTGTTCGAACACATATAATAGGAACATTCGGAATCAATGATCTATATGTCTGAATACGTGTCTAATGATGAAACTGTGAAGGCTAATTCTTCTTCATCAACCTTCTGTGCAACATTTGCAGTTGACTTGTCCTTATTGGGACAATCTTTCTTACAGTGCCCTTTCTGGTGACAATAGGCACACTCGTCTTTCGCAAGATGTCTTCTTGATGACTCTCCTCTGGACTTGGATCTGTATCGACCCCTATTATTCGATCCACCGGATTTGTTGTTCCACCTGCCTTTGGCTGCAATCAGTGCTTTTGGTATTGAGTCTATGTGATCATGTTGATCCTTCTTCCGGTACTCATTATTTACCAAAGCATTAGAAACATTTATAAACTTAACCTCATATTTACCATATAACAGAGTTGTGGTTAAATGTTCATAACTTTCAGGTAAATAATTCAACAACAATAATGCTTTATCTTCATCAATAATTTCGACATCTAATTTTTGGAGATCAACCAAAATTTTATTGAAATTATCTAAATGCTCAATCATAGGGGTACCTTTTTTGAAATGGAAACGGAAAAGTTTATTCTTCAGGTAGAGTCGGCTCTCTACACTTTTTGTCATGTACTTGTCCTCTAGCTTCTTCCAGAGGACTGCGGCCACCTTTTCTTTCATGATAAAATACTTCTGGTCTTTTCCCAAACATAATCGGATGGTGCCACAAGCTTGACGGTTGACATAATTCCAATCTTCATTGGAATAATCTTCTGGCCTAGTTTCCAAGGCAATATCAGATCTTTCTCCCTGTCAGATAGAAGCTTTTCAAAGAGTGTTTCGCTTCCAGCTGAAAAAGAAGATCTAACACTTTACATTGCCACATGCCAAAGTTATTGGTGCCGTCGAATTTCTCCACCTCAAACTTTGCACTGGATAACATGGTTCTTCTTCCAGAACCACTTGGTTCGCCAGAACTTCTCAGGTCACGATGTTCTCCTTTAGAACTTTTGATATCAACTTGTGCACCTTTCTCGGTCTCTCTGTCATCAGCCATAAGTGCAAACAGATAACATACTAGATGATTCCCAGGAAAGACTGTAAAAATATCGCGGTCCTATCAACACAGGATAGATCCGGACAGTCTCCTAGACAGAACTACCTATCTAAGTAAGTTTCCAGAAAAGACTGGAGGGTCACAAACGAACCACTTAAATTCCAACCTCCTTAGACATAATTTTGAACTTATAACTTGAGACAATGTTTTTTTTCTTCAAATTTTGATACCTTATTTGAAAAAAACGGAGTCCGCGGTTGAATTCGGAACGGTCCAATTTGTTAGGAATCAATCTAACTGGGTTGAAAACGGGTAAAAATGGACCAACTCGATCCAAAAAAACATTGATGGCTGAGTTGACTCGCTGGTCAATGGTCAACGAAAGTCAACGGCTAGACTGCTCGATCAACGACTCGGGCAGCTCGGTCAAACGGCTCAGGCAGGTTATTGCCAGTAGCACTCCAACGGCTCCTGGCGGTGCAGACCTCTGATTGAGCTGATTCTTGCGGTGTTGGATTCCTCTCATCGAGAGCTTCGATTTGATATATAATACCACTATATTTGGCTCTGATACCAATTTGTTGTGCGCGGAAGCAATAAATACCAATAAATAACAGTAGGATATATCAAAGCGGTACAGCAAAACACACAGAATTACGTGGTTCAGAAATTTGCCTACTTTCACGTGAGGCAGTAGATATTATTAAATAGAGTAGGAAATATACAGAGTACAGAGATAGATTTTCCACTAATAATATATCTCAGGTGTTTCCCAAAGTGTTTCCCCAATACTCACATATACTCTCTTCTACAGAATGCGTATTTTCTCTCTTTCTCCCAACTTATAGCTCTCTTTTCTGATTTTTGGATGATATGATTATACATTTTCTCATCTATTTATAGATGATGAAATGCCCCTCTCCTCCATGTACAATGCATGAAGACATGCACATAAGTCTTCCATGGTGGATGGGATCAGTTGTTCGACCAACTTCTTTCTAAAACTATTTAAAGCATTCACCATACTTGCTTGATTATTAATCACATTAGCAACATTTCTACATAAGAATTTCACTTTCTCTACGCCAAGGTATCACATTGAGGCACTAAATTGTTGAATACTACAAAAAGCAAGAAAGGATGGTTGAAGGTTTAAATGAGATGGACACCATTAATAAAATCAGATCAGAAAAGAACTCACCTGCAGTAGCTTTAATTCTACTATTTGGTGAGAGCACTGAAGTTTTGGGAAAAAGCACCTACTGTCGGTTGTTGAGTAAACTGGTTTAACAGTAAATCAGATGGAGAAAGGAACTAGCACTGCTAATATATATCCAACATATATCTTGTAAAAAGGGCAGTCCGGTACACTAAGCTCCCGCTATGCGCGGGGTCCGGAGAAGGGCTGGAACACAGGGGTCTACTGTACGCGGCCTTACCCTGCATTTCTGCAAGAGGCTATTTTCACGGCTTGAACCCGTGACCTCCTGCTCAAATGGCAACAACTTTACCAGTTACTTCAAGGCTCCTTTCATACTGGTAAAGCGCAATGGACTCAGATTCAGTTAGAAACATAATGCAAAAAATGTAGAAAACCGACTTCACAAGCGAGTACGAACTCTCCCCTTAAGACTATTTCACCCCCATAGAGTGCACCGGAAAGAATTGAATGTCTTAGGGATACTAAGAAGTCTAATCAAATATCATTTGCACTAAAACAATGTTTGATTCCTACTGTATTGAGAATATTTCTGATTTTTGGTTGATTTTTCTGATGGGAATATGACAATCTATTTATAGATAGATGATTCATGGTGCCTTTTGAGATTAAACCAATGGTTATGAATTGTGCTTTTACATGGTGTCTCTTGAGAGTAAACCGATGGTTAAGAATGATGCTTTTTCATAATTTTATGAATTAATTAATTAATTAATTCTATCCAAATATATCTTAACCCATAAGGAAAAATTTTCCCTTGTAAACACAATAATATAGTGTTTCCTCACCAATGTGAGACATTGCCTAGAAATCTCCAACAATCCCCCATCATTTCCAAGCAATACTTAATAACATGATCTTATGCTTAAATAGAGGTGTTTCGCGATTGAACCCCTATATTAGTGAAATGTCTTTTAAGTAATTAGGATGGCAAGGTAGATTATGCTTTGAACTAGCGATCCTCTCTTATTACTTAATTTCAAGTCACACATAAGATACTTATTTCCAATACATATAGAAGTTACCGACACTTTTATGGCCATGTGTCCTGTATCCTTTTTACGAGTATTAAGAAATCAAACCTATTTGATTTTCTAAAGAGGCCTTACTTTAAGCTCATATAGGTGAACATTTCACATACTCCATAATATAGTACACTTGTGGAAATTAATTGAATAATAGATATGAGCAACTTTATTCATTTACGATCAAATGTACATATTAACCCAGGCATACCCGGAGAAATATATAATAAATCACACACATCTTTATTGCATAAATATACCACTAAAGGTTCATTAAGAGCAAAAAATTGTTCATCCTACATACACATTATGGAACCAAGCACAACTTGAAATGGTAAGACAAGTGCTTGCAACTACAGAATGATATACTTGGACTCATTGAACTTGAGACTCGGGGGTTTTATCGAGTGTTAAGTCGAGGTTCCACCATTGGTAGTTAAGAGTATAGGCTTCAAACCCATCCCTTTTGTAGGTTTGGTGACTAAATCCCTCGTAAGGCATTTTGTCAAGGGATCTGCCATATTCTAATTTGTACGTACAAAGTCCACAGTTATAACACCATCACGAATGAGTTGTTTCACATAACTATGTCGTAAACCAATGTACCTTGATTTACCATTATAAACTTCACTGTATGCTTTAGCCAATGTAGCCTCATTATCACAATGAATTGAGATAGGTGACATGGCCTTTTCCCATAAAGGCAAATCATACAAAAAATTCTTAGCCACTCAGCTTCCTTGCTTGCAGACGCTAATACTATAAATTCAGATGTCATAGTTGAATCTTCAATACAAGTCTGTTTCTTGGATCCCCATGAAACTGAACCCCCACCAAGTGTGTGTATCCACCCACTCGTAGAGGAACGATCACTGTTAGATATCCAACTTGCATCAGAAAACCCTTCTAATACACAAGGAAATCTATCATAATGTATTCCATAGTGAATAGTTCTCCTAAGATACTTAAGTAGCCTTCGAACCGCACGCCAATGAGCATGACTTGGATTATGAGTAAAACGACCCAGTTTTCCTACAGCAAAACCAATATCAGGTCTTGTACATGTCATGGCATACATAAGACACCCAATTACCTTAACATACTCTAATTGTTTCACAGGTTCTCCTGTATTCTTATATAACGCTACATTGTGATCAAGAGGTGTAGATGCAAATTTACAATCAAAGTTGTTAAGCTTCTTTAACACTTTTTCAATGTAATGTGACTGAGTCAAGGCCAAGCCACTAGTATGTCTAGTAATTTTAATGCCTAAAATCACATCCGCTTCACCCATGTCTTTCATAGAGAAATTAGCATATAAAAACTCATTTGTGTCCATCACTTGTTGGAGATCAGTGCCAAATATTAACATGTCATCCACATATAAACAAATGACAACTCCCTTGTTTCCAACAAACTTACTATATACATATTTATCAGCATCATTGATAAGAAATCCATTAGAAAGTACAACTTGATCAAATTTTTGGTGCCATTGTTTGGGAGCTTGCTTAAGCCCATACAATGATTTGATCAACTTACACACTTTGTGTTCTTGATCAGGAACAATAAACCCCTCGGGTTGGTCCATATACACCTCCTTATCTAATTCACCATTTAGAAATGCGGTTTTCATGTCCATTTGATAAATAACGAGACAAAAAATTGAGGCTAATGCAATAAACAACTTTATTGTTGTTGTCCTTGCAACAGGAGCATAGGTATTGAAGCAATCAATACCTAACTTTTGAGTGTAACCTTTGGCTACTAAACGTGTCTTGAATTTGTCGATAGTTCCATCTACTTTTATTTTCCTTTTGAAAATCCACTTACAACCAATGGGTTTACAACCTGGTGGTAGATCAGCCAACTTCCAAGTTCTATTACCCATAATCGAATCCATTTCATCATTAATTGCTTCTTTTAAAAAGAAAGCATTTGGAGACTTTATTGCCTCCTCAAAAGTGACAGGATCAGCTTCTAAATTATAACAGAAAGGTATGTAAGTGTCAACAGAAGACTGATCCCTACTTCATTCAAAGAGAAACATAAAGAAATCATCTCTGAAATCTTTAGTTTTTCGCGCCCTTTTACTTCTTCTTGGTTCCACAACTTCCTCATTAGTTGAGTTATTATCAACTAAACCATGCTCTTCCTGTAAATGAGAACTAGATGGTAACGTTGTGTCATGAGATCTAGGAATGGTACTAAATCTATTTTCATCGAAAATAGCATCCCTAGACTCAATTATAGTATTAACAGAATATGAACCATTAGGTTCAATAACCTTAAATCTATAGGTTTTACTGTTCATAGCATAGCCTATAAAAACACACTCAATTCCTTTCTCCCCAAGTTTATTTCTTTTGGGCTCTGGAACTTTAACAATTGCTCTACATCCCCAGACTCTAAGATGACTTAGGTTTGGTTTTCTCTTGTTCCAGAATTCATATAGCGTAGTCTTACTTCTCTTGTTAGGTACTCTGTTAAGAATATAACAGGTTGTATACAAGGCTTCACCCCAATATGCATGTCCTAAACCCGACTTGGATAACATGGCATTTACCATTTCCGTTAGGACTCTATTTTTCCTTTCAGGCACACCATTCTGTTGTGGTGTATAAGGTGATGTAACTTTATGCACAATTCCAGTTGATTCAAAGAATGATGGATTATAATATTCCCCACCTCTATCCGATCTAAGACACTTAATAAAGGTTTCACAATGAAGTTCTACATTACTTTTAAACACTTTAAATTTTTCAAGTGCTTCACTTTTTGAATGTAACAAATATACATAACAAAATCTGGAATAGTCATCAATAAAGGTAACAAAATAACGTTTTCCACATGTTGTCACATTGTCACTCATGTCACATAAATCACTATGAACTAAATCAAGCAATATCGAATCTCTTTGAACAGAAGAAAATGGTAATCTAGTGATTATAGTGAGCATACATGTTCTATATTTTACAGCATTCTTGTCAATTGAAGGAATTAGAGATTGTAGAGCCATATCTTTCAACTTTCAAAAATTTACATGTCCTAAATGATAATTCCATAAAGAAAAAGTATCAAGAGTCCAAGACATAAACAGAAGCATTCATCACTTAATTAATGTTAACAAGGTTCAATTTAAACATACCACAATGTAAACAACAATTTCCTACAAACACCCCACCCTTAGAGAGTACAAAGTTTCCAGCTTCATACACCTGTTTGAACCCATATTGGTTCAAAATACTACCAGACATCAGATTCTTACTAACTTCTGAAGCATGATAAACATCATTCAAAGTTAAACTTTTTCTAGAAGTAAAATCTAATACAACACTTCCTTTGCCTAAAACACTAACATGAGATTTGTTTCCCATATAGAGAAAAGTTGAATCTTCCACTTGTTCATATGTCTTGAAGTGAGACTTGTCCTTGCAAACATGTCTTGTAGCACCTGAATCAACCCACCAATCATTGTCATCTTGGACCATGTTGATTTCGGAAATCATAGCAGTGAAATTTCCGTTGCCATCTGCAGCCTTTCGGTTCTTCTGTCCTGAACTCGAACTGTCAGGATCCTTCTTATTTGGGCAGTCACGTTTCATGTGAGAACCACCACAATTCCAACAAACGAACTTTTTTTTCTTGTTGCTGTCAGTTTTGTTCTTCTTGTTGTTATGCTTGTTTGAATTGAACTGTATTTTCTTGCCTTTTCCCTTACTAGATTAGCCTTCCTCCATAATGTGGATATTCTGATCTTTGTTTTCTTGTTTCCGGGATTCTTCTTCTATACGAAGATGGTTAGCCAATTCCTCAAGAGTAAGATCCTTTTTTTTATGTTTAAGGTTGTGTTTGAATTCCTTCCAAGTTAGGGGCAGTTTGTCTATTATACTAGATACAACAATATATTCATCCATATTCATGTTATGTTGTTTGAAATTTCCAAGGATGCATTCAATCTCATAGAATGGCTCCATTACTGACTTTTATTCATTCATAGAATAACTGTTAAATTTGGTAACAATAAATTTCTTACTTGTTGCATCTTCACGCATGTACCTTGCCTCCAATTGATCCCACGGTTCCTTTGCATAAGACACGGTCTGGTAAGAATCGAACAAGGCATCAATCATCCGTTCAGAATATGGCCTCGACATATGTATTCATTATTCTCCCATTTTGCCCTGGCGCGCGTCTCTGCAATGGTCTCATTCTCCTTTTCTTCTGGTTGTGGAGTAGTCAAAACATAAGCAACGTTCAATGTGGTGAGAAGAAAGTGCATCTTTTTCTGCCATCTTCAAAAATTACCACCATCAAACTGGACTATCAAACTTGTCCAGTTTGACAATGTTTGATGACATCTCCCTAATACTAGCCATAAAGAAAATAGTCTTAAGATTGTTAGAAACAGATTATAGAAAATGTAGAAAACCGACTTCACAAGCAAGTACGAACTCTCCCATTAAGACTATTTCACCCTCATAGAGTGCACCGGGAAGGATTGAATGTCTTAGGGATACTAAGAAGTCTAATCAAACATCGTTTGCACTAAAACAACGTTTGATTTCTACTGTATTGAGAATATTTCTAATTTTTGATTGATTTTTCTGATGGGAATATGACAATCTATTTATAGATATATGACGCATTTTCATGGTGCCTCTTGAGGTTAAACCAATGGTTATGAATGATGTCTTTTCATGGTGCCTCTTGAGATTAAACCAATGGTTAAGAATGATGTCTTCTCATAAATTTTCTGAATTAATTAATTAATTAATTCTGTCCAAATATATCTTAACTCATAAGGAAAAAATTTCTCTTATAAACACAATAATATAGTATTTCCTCACCAATGTGAGACATTGCTTAGAAATCTCCAACAGATTCCAATCCACTAAAAGACATTAGAACTTTGATACATAGAAATAGTATATCCTGCACATCTTCACGCACCAGCAAAAGTGAAACCAAATCTCTAGCTAGTCCATAGTTAATAACTATATTGCTTTTCCAGCGACCTAATTTCAGGTGCAGATGTTGGAAAAATTATGTTGAGTTTATGCATTAAAATATCAGCCCTTGATGAAATCTCATTCAAAAGAAATTGCTGAACAATTGGTTTCTTAAACCATTCCAGGACCACATCTCCTGGAGCCCTCAAAACAACCTTACTAACCTCGAAGGGCGATTCCACCGAGCTTAACATCTGTCACCATAATTTTCAAAGTTGGTCCAGTAACCAATTTGATCCGCCTAGGGACAACACCATAATACAACATCCGTTTCCTAAACCTATGAAGCTTATGTACCACTGCTACGAGAGCTGCTCCTACTGACAAGTTTCTAACATCAAGGAACCAGGCAATATGTTGATCAAACACTATAGCCTTGGGGAAAAGCTTGTTTTTTGGCTAAGGGAAACTACAGAATCAAGGTCTTTACCTTCTCCATTCTCAAAAGCGGATTCTATCCCGATTTGTCAAATAGTGGTAGCGCCAGTGCCTTCAACTTGTCTTCTTGTTTATAAACATAGAATAATAATGAAAGTACTTTTTTTTTAATTCACATTTTTTTTAATTCACAATTACAATTATATCCTGTCTTTGTAAGGTGATAGTGGAATTTCTCCTTTATTTTGTAATTTCCATTCACTCGGATTTCTTCCGTTTCATCGATTTTGTCCGGATCCCACCTTTCTTCCGATAAAAGGGAAGGAGAAAGATCTTCTTCAGTGGATCCCTCTTGTTCCTGTTTAGTCGGGTCTTTCTTTTAGGTCTTCCCTTACCAGCAACTAAGGGAATTCATGATCGGGGACATCTACTAGAGCTCGCAATTGACATTTCTCACTAAGTTTTTAGGAGATTCCCGAAAGTTCAACTGACTAAGAGGCTTTCACCGAGGTCAACATTAACAAAATGCCTTGAAGCTCCTTCTTCCCGTCTCATAATCAATGCCTTGAAAGAATTCCCTCACAAAAGACAAAACCGGTTGTTTCCTCTGCTCTGGCCCAGTAAAGAGCCCACACATGAAAGTGTGAGCCTTGTCTTGTAGCACTCAAGATTGACATTAAATGCCTCTCATTGTTCTCATCTTGGCATCTTACTAAATGGGCTAAAATTGAAGTGTAAAGAACGAGGTCAACTTTGGCAGCTGAGTTCACATATGTTTCAAGGAGAGACTTGGCTTGCTCGTACAAACCGTTCTTCATGCATGATTCAAAAAGTTGCCGGATAATGAAATTATCTGTCCTGATGGCTGATGAACCCATAAACCGTAGCCACCTTAAATCAAGATCAACAGAACCGTCTGTAATGTAAACCATCAAAACATCACTAGCATTCACATCAACTGAATATCCCATGGCCTTCATTTCCAGTAAAATCTTTGCAGAAACGTCCAAAAGCTTCTTTTTGGCAAGAAGGGTTAGCAAGGCTCGTATAAGTACTCAATCCCGGTCTCGTACCCGCATTTGTCATCGAGTTATAAAGCTTCAGTGCAGCATCTACATTACCAGAAGCACAATGCATCTCCAGGAGAGAAGAATAAGTGGATGGAATGGGCAAATATCCCGCCTTTTTCATATCTGAAAAGACAGACATTGCAACATCAAGCTTCCCAGATTTTTGCATGGGACTCAACAATCATGGTATACAGCCCATAGTTAGGTCTACACCCTGATTTTTTCATTTCATTCCACAAATTTTAGAGCAGCTCTAGTTTTCCACCTTCACAAAAGACTCAATCAACGATATAAACATAGTGGCAGATGGTCTAAGCCCAAAACCCTCCTGCATTTCAGTATATACCTTCAGTGATGTGTCCAACCTCCCAGCTTTACCCATCGAATCAACCAGCGAGGCAAAGATCCCAAAACCTGGTCGAAAGTTATTCACTTTCATCTGTTGGAAGAGCTTGAACGCTGCATCAAGGCGTCCTGATTTTGCTAGGCTCGGGATCATTAACTCATAACTCGATGCATCTAACAAACACCCAGCTTTTTCCATATTCTCAAATAAAACCCAACAAAAATCACACATTGGTAAAGTTGGTACACCTAAATGGTCTAAGATTCACACATTTTTCAGCGCCAAAATAGTGGAAATTAGACAAATTAATAAACTTCTAGTAATTCAACCGCGCACCTAAAGATTGAGAACCAAGAACGCCTCTAAGGGACTTGGCACAATCAGCTCCAGCTTCCTGAGTTCTACCAAGTGTGATTGGATTGGTGTAACGATTGTTCATGTTATGTTATTGATAAACTATGATGCATTGATTGTTATGTTAGTTGTTCATATTCTGTTATTGAAGGACTATGGTGTATAGATTGTTATGTTAATAGCTATGTCAAGCAGCAAACTAAATTGGTAAAGCTGGTATGGATATACTGCTGCATCGCACGGGTGCGATATTTGAGTTGGAGGGCTCTCCCTCCATCCATCTAGTCAAGTAATTCGCTATCAGAAATTTCTCCGCCGCCTATCTCATGCCATGCGTTAGTAGATAGAAAGACTCTTTGTCATGCCATGCGTTAGTAGATAGAAAGACTCTTTGACGGACTACTCGCCAGCAGAACAACCAAAGGAAGCTAATGGAATGACATTATATCGCGATATTGAGAGGAGAGAGAAATTTTATCCCTCGCCTCTATCACTCCCACACACTCATGGGTGATAGTGCAGCACCATTCCTTTGCTTGATTAAGGCGTCTAACCCACTCTTTCTTCTAAAGTTTGCAAATTCTAACCTCAGTTGGATATCATGACATCAATTGGTTTAAGAAACCTAAGGTGACAAAACTACCAATTTATAGCAATGTTGCTCCGGAATGATGACGATGAATTTGCACAAAAAGAGCGTGAGTTGAGGCCTAGCACCGTTAGGCTTCCAATAGTAAAACTACTCAGTTCTAAAGCAAACTTGATTTAACATTTGCGCTATTACAATGGACAAACAGGAAATGGAGGAGAGGTCAACTATTTGTCAAAAGTTGTAGAACAAGTGCGTCTTTGGTTTTTATGCAACAGAAGGTCAAGCCAAAAGATCTCAGTCAAGGTATGCCGCAGAAATGGTTCCGTGTCAAAACATGATGGCACAAGTAGCTCTTGTACATCAGAAAACTCGAGTGGAAGACCAGGCCATATAACTCCGCGCTCATGGAGCATCACCTTTAACTCTCTTCGAAATGGCAATGACGTTGAAGTTCATTGAGTCTGGATTTTTTTGTATCATCTTTTGTATAACTTTAGCAGCATCCTGCAACAGTCGAGAGTTGCTTTGACTCAAAAAGGATTTTAAATAACAATATACTCCACAACAGTCTCAGGAAAAATTTAGACACTCTGTTACCACAATAACATGTGTTATTACTAAATCATAATACATACACGTTCTGACCTCAATTCAGCACTTAATTGTAGTGAATTTAATATGGTTAACGGCCTCCCCCGGAAGAACATCTTGGAGTGTGCTTTTATGAGTGCCTCAGATGTGTTTGTTCTAAGTTTAATGTAACGTTTGCTGCAAAAAGAAGGCTTTTTATTCGTGGATTTGTAAAAGGATAGGTTTGCATATCCTGAGGAAACAATATGCTGCCATTGCCAAACACATTTATTGTACTTCCCCCTCTGCCTCATTTGGTCCGCTAGAGAGTTTTCAGATAGTTAGTACTTGCTTAATATTCACCTTTCATGTAAAAGCTTATATCTTCGAAGCCCAGATAAGTGAAAACTGTGTAGACTTCCAACATGCAGGTTCTAACTGATCTCACGGGTTAAAGAGTTCAGGTTGTAGTACATGAAGAGAATACAGGTTGTGGTGGATGAGGTTCAGGTTCGTAGGAAATTTGGGATTCAGACCGATTTGCCCCACTGTTTGGTCTAACTTTCGTCAGCCACTAGGTTTTAAAAAGGAAAGAAACACGGAATGTTACCTGTAACAGGGTGCTTGGAGTAGATGCACCATGTGAAATTGGTCCGGACCTGTCTCCATCAAGCTCATACAGTTGTCCTGCAATGTGACAAGTTTATGTGCAACTTCCCCTCTTCTGTAATGATAGCTTAAGGTGCAAATTTAGCAGGTTAAGGTTAATCTAGTTGATAATAACTATTCTTGAGGCACTAATCTAGTTCATAATAACTTCAATGTGCACATATGCTTAAATTGTGCCCTCACTGCTCTCCATTTGGTCATCCTCAAACATATGAAAAAGGGGAAAAAAGTAAACGAAGATATTCTTAGAGTTTCATAATGTAGAGTTAGGTCCTTAAGCTGAACGGAGAGAGAGAGAGAGTTACCATCAACACATGTGAAGCAGATGAAATGGTCCTCCACATTTACTGGAACCTGCAAGAAGAATTCACCCGATTGTTGCAAACTATTACCAGACATCATAAAGTTGATTATGATATGTATTACATATTAGTTTCCTTAGAATGATATTTGAAGCCACATCAGGATTGAAGGTGTTTTGGAGAAAAAGCAATATTTTTCCAGTTAAGGAAGTATTACAGGTCTTGGCAAATATTCTTGGCTGTAAAGTGGAAAACTTACCTACTGTATATCTTGGTATGCCATTGGGGTCAAAACACAAAGCTTTGGAGATATGGGATGGAATCATTGAAAAAACAGAGAAGAAGTTAGCTTTGTGGAAGTCTCAGTATCTTTCTCTGGGATGGAGACTTATCTTGACAAATTCAGTGTTGGATGCTCTACCAACATATGTAATGTCTTTGTTTCCTATACCAAGTAAGGTAATTGACATTTTAGATAGATTGCGGAGAGATTTCTTATGGAATGGTAATAAGGAGGGCAGGAATTTTCATTTGGTGAAGTGGGAAATAGTTCAGAAGAATAGAGACCAAGGAGGTATGGGGGTCAAGAATTTGAAGTTACAAAACAATAGCCTGCTTATGAAATGTCTATGGAGGTACAATGAGGAGCAACAAGCTCTTTGGAAGGAAGTTATCCAACAAAAATTTGGCCAAGAAGGACACTGGTGTACAAATCCTGTCACAGACACTTATGTTGTGGGGGTGTGGCGATCTATCAGATTTCTATGGCCTGATCTCAAGAGAAACTCTTGTTAAAAGGTGGGAAATGGTAGCAGGATTTATTCTGGATAGATAATTGGCTTGGCAATGGAACACTAAAGGAGTTGTTCCCGGTGTTGTTCTCTATTTGCAGCAATCCGGAGTGCTCAATTGAAGAAGCGTGGTCACCTCAGGGATGGGATCTAACATTCAGAAGGCTGCTAAATGACTGGGAAGTGACCAGTGTGGCTGAACTACTGACACAAGTGGAGAATTTTTTGGGCACAAATGCTGAAGCAGATACAATCAGATGGAAGCATCATAATGATGGAGTTTTTTCAGTGAGCAGGGCTTACAAAAGGGGAGTGTTTGAATTGGCAGAAGCTTCAACTGGCCCCTGGAAGTTTGTGTGGAAGAACATGGCACTGACCAAGGTGAAATGTTTTTCCTGGTTGGTGGCGAGGAGAGCTTGTCTCGCACATGAAACTTTACAGAAAAGAAGAATCCAAATAGCATCTAGATGCTCTGTGTGTCAAGAGGCAGCAGAAACAAACAACCATTTGTTCCTTCACTGTAAAGTTACAACTCAAATCTAGTCCTTCTTTATCAGTTTATCCAAGGAAAGTTGGACCATGCCAGAACATACTGCAGATCTTTTAAGCTGCTGGATCAGAAAGGGGGGGGGGGGGGTAGCAAACGTCAGAAGGTATGGTGGAGAACAATTCCAGCTTGTATATGGTGGAACATATGGAAGGAGAGAAATGACAGAATATTTGAAGGAAGATCCACTTCCATTCAGAAGATCAAATGGAATTGTATTAATTCTTTATGTTTTTGGTGTAAAGAAAATAGTATAGATGATGCATTACAGATGGTGGATTTCATAGAACTTCTGTAATTATCACCACTGTGTAGCTCTCTTTTTGTAGGTGGCCAGCATATCCCTTAATGCTAAGGAATACAAAGTTACCAGTTTCAAAAAAAAGATGATTGTTAAGCTAACGAACACTCACTACACAAGATATAGAGGAGGTTCATGACCTTAGAATTACATAAGAATCATTCCATTTGGATCCATACAATCAAAGTGGTTTAAAAACTGACCGAAGTTCGAGCATAAGGATGGTTTTCTTATCTTCTTATAACCAAAGACTAAACAGAATAACCACTATGTTCATGTGAAGCAAACAACAAATATTACCGACTTCGAACCGAGATAGCCACAAATTTGGCTATGATTTTGTACAACTTAGAGAAAAAATATTGAACGCTGCATTTTATTTAAGCCCACAATCTTGGTGCTGACATTTTTTGGTTAAATACGCATACTTCATAGAGTGAGAGCAGTACTAAAAACAATGCAGAATATTGTAAGCTGCAATCACCAGAGACAAAAACAAGAAGGGGTATTTTCTTTATCTATTGCCCAAATCACTTCAACATTTATGATTTTTATGGAGCTACATTGCAATGAATGTACCTTTTCTGCTATTTCTTTTGCACCAAAAGAGCAGTGCCTATTTAACAGATAATAGTAGCACCAGCTATATAAAATAACAAAAGAACTGTGTACTTCAGGAGAAAAAGATGCAGCAAATGCAAACCATACAAAGAAGGCTGTCAGTCATCCTCAAAATTCTTTAAATCAGGAAAAGCATTTTGTTTGCACCAAAAAGCTACAGCAGGCTTAGCCCTACCAGTGTACCACCCTCCACTTGCGTGAATTCTTCTTCTCACCAAAGAAGGCTGTTAGTCTTCCTCAACATTATTCAATAACAGAGAAGGCTTAAATATTTTTGCCACAAAGCTACAGCACGTTAACCCTATCATCCTCCACTTTCCTGAATTCTTTTTCTCACCTCAAGACACTAGCTCTTTCGAGCTAATATCAAGTACACTCCTCTGAATTCTAAAATTTACTCTTTCTAGATCATATTTGCCTTCAGGAAAACAACAAGTGTACTAATGGATAACTGAAGCAGGTAACGTGTCATACCTGACCATAGTATTTGTCTCTTCATGTTCTAAGTGTACCAAAAGGAACAACCACATCAAAGTCAAAGTGAGGTACGAGGATACTTTTAGATACTAACCCCTACAGTAAGAGGCTGTTCTTTGTCCTCTTACTTGGGTTATCATTCTTATCACCATGTTGTCAGTATCCTATGATCAACTACTAGATTGTTTTTATCCAATACACTTCAGCCCTAATTGAATGAGTGCAGGATCAAATCTATATGATGTAACGAGTCTCAGCAAATGCTGCCACTCAAGATCGGACTCCACTCAATTGTTGCTTGAATCCAGTCCCATTTACCTGAATTTCGAAGTCTTATTTTTTTCCTCATTTTTTCAAAATCTTAATCTTAGATCAGAACCATAGGAGAAGGTCTTTGTAGACTGATAAAACAATATACATCACTATAAATATGAAAAGTACATATTTCCCATAAAAGCAGGAAGGGAAGGTGCGGAGCGAAGGCGAAGACGAATACTAAAAAGCGGTTCATGGGGACCCCAAAAAAAGGGGATAGAGAGGGCGGAACGGGCTTTCCAAGCATAAAACAATCACTACCTATACATTCGCATTACATATCTTTATTCATCCAAAAAGTAAAAAAAGCTACGAAACAATGAAAGAGAAACTAGTGCCACACGGAGAACATGAATTTAACAAGGGATGTAGAAGGATACAATCTTTTCAATCATGATACTGTCCATTTCAAAGAACACAAAGAAAATGTTTCTGCAAATATCTTGCAAATTTGACACAGGCACATTAAACGAAAGGTGTGATTAACATATTAGGAGATTAGTATTGCACTCAGAAGAGACTAGTCAATCAGAGTTGGTGCCACATCATAAAGATCTCTACCTTATCTTTTTTTTCTCAGAAAAACTATTCAAGATTCTAATATTCTTAAAATAAGACAACCACTAGTGGCATTAGGCATATATTTACCTTCCTATTGAAAAGCTTATGATTAAAGCCTCCTTGCCATGTATAGACAGCTTGAACAGTTTCACTTAATTCAAGGAAAAATAACATATAGAGAAGGAAAAATCCAAAATGGATGTTTAAACTTGTTAACGAAGAAGGGAATATAGGAATAATACACATGAATTATCCAATTCAAAAATTGGATCCGATAGAAATTTATAGAATATTAACAACTAAATTGCAATTGAGGTGTCGTTGATCAAATAACTACAAGAGCACTGATAGGAGGGGCCTCCCATGAGTTATGGGGTAAACTTGTTCAACTTGTGAAAACTTTGAGGAAGTAATATGCAATCAAATATTCAATTTTTTAGTCAAAAAACTAGAGAACAAAAGTGGTGCCTCAGACAAACACAAAGAGGTGAAGTTTTATAAGGTGGGTTTTGCAAATAAACCTAGACTATTTAGCTGGCATACAAACACATAGGTCGTGTCTGAGATGGACAAAGCAGGGACCTGCAGATAGTAAGTTGAAACTACAGTGCATGTCAAGAATTGACCGGAATACTGCAAAGATTTTATAACAGAGCCTACCAGCAGACACTGTCAAAAACAGAGAAAATTTACATATTCCATAACCCGTAGCTTGATAAGAGAAGCCAAGATTTAAAAAGATCAACAAAACTAAAACAAAATACTAATTCTAATTATTCAGACTATTTCAATTTCACATCATATGCCCATTTGGTTTCCAAGGAAGTTCACAGGTTTCAATTTACAGGAAATGTGTAAAAGAAAAAGTAAAAAGAAGTGCTGTCACGTGTCCAAGATGAATCTTACAACGTATATTTGAGTCCCTAGATTTTCGAACTCAATCTTTTGTCTTTAATTTGGAGATGGTGTGCACTTAGAAAAACTTCTAAAGAATGACATTAAGTAATGAGAACCGCCTCATTGTTGGTAATATATTTATAACTACACTTGAAGAAATCTAGTTTTCTTGTAAGAACAAACACACTTCTATATAGGTCTTCAACCACCTTCCAGACACTTCTATATAGGTGTTCAACCACCTTCCAGAATTGTATACTATCCTCAGTTGTCTGTTTACCATAGCAAAATCTTTTGAACTACATATTTATGAAGTAATTTCTCACTTGTGGTAATAATACAACCAAGTTTTGAATGTGTCAGCAGATTCAATGTGAGGCCCTTAAATTAACTACAAACAAAGTCAACTATTAATAGTATCTTATGCTGGTTCAATTTTGCATGAATAAATTCATTTCTAAGTAATTTGTTCACCTCCAAATGAAAATTCTTTTTGGGGCAGGGGATCAGTTGTTCAACCAATTTTATTTGAAAACTATTTGAAGCACTCACCATACGTCATGCTTGATTATTAATCACATTCAGCAACATTTCTAACATAAGAATTTCACCTTTCTCTGGACCAAGGGATAATATTGAAGCACTATAAATTATCAGATTTCAAACTAGTCAAATGATCAGAATTGCAAAAGAACAAATATATTTTCCCAACAATATGCAAGAGGTTTACATGAAAAGAGAACTGTCTTTTTAATATCTATAGTTGTCGCATCAGCACTACATTGTTTATTTAGAAAACAAAGAAGATACATGAATTCTAACCTCAGTGTCACCAGCAGCAGCTGCTACTGAATGAGCAACTTCCATTTCTCTATCTTTTTCAAGAAATGAAGCACGCTGCATTTTATAATCGCATGTATTAGAGCTAAGTGAATACTAGGAATCATGTATTAGAGCTAAGTGAATACTAAGAACAAATATATTTTCCCAACAATATGCAAGAGGTTTACATGAAAAAGAGAACTGCATTTTATAATCGCATGTAATAGAGTAACCAAACTGAAACTAGACCAAAATGAATACCTCCATCGGGTCCATGAGTGCAGTTGATTTAAAGAACTTGTCCAAGAATGAGCCCTCGTCTATAGAGCACCAAAAAGAGTATTGGCATCGTTAGATAGAAAGGAAGAGGAAACGGGGAGGAATCATGTGGAACTAGACTTAGGGATTGTTGTAAGAGTAAAAGAAATTGATGATAGATTATCTTACTAGGACTAGAAACACCATTAGTGTGTACGTTCAGCAAACAACATTAAATAAGGAACTAAAACTATATTTTAGGAAGATATGGATATCTTGGTCCAAGGCATCTTAAATGACCAATAAATCTCTAATGGGGAGATCCAAACGGAAATGAGGGTAGATATGGCAATTTCTAACATGTGAATTGAGAATATGGTTACGGTACCAAATATGAAGAAGGTTGAGTTTGCCTGGGGAATTTTTTATTCGGTTGGGAGAATTGTACATCTGTACTAGGATAAGTGCGAGATTTAGAGAGCATCTAGTTTAGGAGAACTTATAATTCACCTTAAAGTATAAACTATTAATTGGAATCACGACTTCGAACAGTGCCGCAGACAAAAGCTGGTATTTAAGTGGAGAAAGGTAGGGGGACGAGCCCTTATCCACCAAGTCTTGAACTGTGACTCAGCTGGCCCCCGGATTTTTCAGTTACAAAAAGAAAAGATTAATTGGAATGACATGGAGCTGAATATAATAGAATGGATATAGAGTATTCATAAAGTTGATTCCAACTAATACAAGATGCAGCTACAGTTGATTGATTGACAAAAAACGTAAAGGTCATTTTCAAATAATACATTCTTGAGAATAAGTCACGATGTAACCAAGGAAGCCAGTTCCTACACTACACATCTCCTTGTAGATGATAAATGAAGCCGTCAAAAAACAGAAACCAACATATTAGGTAACTTCCCAGACAAGGAAACCCCAAGATGATCACATAAGGAATCCAATGCACTTGTCTCGGTTGTACTATGATTACATATTTGATGCAAACAATAGATATTTACATAACAAGGACCAGTTCATGGCATGAAAACTAATATGACCTACCAAGATCTCTGAGGTGATATTCCCGATAGCATGAAGTGGGTCAATTGTTCCACATGCATTTCCCACTGTTTGTTTCATGAAGAAAACTGTACTAGTGGGATCCTGCACCTGCAAGCAACTCTCATGAATAATTTCTAATTTAAAATTATGCAGCCCAATATAAGATACATTTAACAGTTAAAGCACTCATACATTGCAATACCACTCAGTCAATCAAAGGGAAGGCAGACATTGTCAAGGATGTTAGGAAATATTTTCAGAGAAGAGAATGATGCACTTGACTGCATTTATGAGATAGATCTTTGAAATCCAATTTAGCACCAAATTATATCATATTGCAATGTCTACCAACTCATTCACTAACACACACTACCAGCTGGATGAAATAGTAGCTGATTCAGATAAAACACAACTTAGAAGCTAATCAAAGATTCAATAGTAGAAGAAGTCAAGAAAAATTAAAATGAGAATAAGATCAAAGATACTGAGAATCTAGGTTCCCAGACATTTAGCATAGGAGGTCATGTAGGCAATCGCCTCGTCTGCCAACAAGTGAAAGCTTTCCAATTAAACTAAAATCTATTCAGAGACACGTTACGTGTTTAACTACATAACAGTGAAGCACATGCAATGACATTATCAAGTACCAACAAACTCAGAACAACACGTTCAGTATTAAAAGACGTCATAACGTGGCCAACCAAACAACTGCTACTGGCATAATAACTTAATGTGTCAAGACAAAAATGAACTGAAGTGACATAAATTTCCTGAATCCTGTAAATACATAACCAATAAGGAGAATCAACAGGTGATGATGGAAGCACCGCATTCGTAATTTGATAACAAGGCATATAGTTCATAAAGATAAGGCAATGAGCTCATGACGGTCACCTTTGTTTGACTGTCCTCATGTGCTCTCCCTGCTTCCATCTATAAACACACGGCATGTAATTAATGAACTGGCATCAAACTAGAAGAAAAAAGAGTACAAAATCAATCTTAATTCCTTATTACAACAAACCTGTGGTGTGAGGGGAAAGAGAAACAAAACAGCAAGGACCGGCTTGGGCACCATTTCCAAAAGTTCTTCATCCAACCCATAAACATCATAGCACTCTGCCTCATCCGGTGGAACACCAAGACCCCAAATGAATTGCACAATTAAACAAACAAAAAAAGCATATAAAAAAATATAGTCAATAAATTACATTATCTCAATTGACCCTTTCATGTGGAATATATGTTTTTCCCCTTCTCTCATGGATTGATAGACAATAAACACGTACATTAAAAGCATGTTTTCAGTCTCACATTGGTAGCTGAAAATAAAAAGGATATTGTGTTAGATACTCTTAATGGTGCGAGTCTTTTGGGAAAAAATGTAAAGCCTTGGCCCAAAGCGGGATAATATCACACTGTATTAAGAGTATTCTTGGGCCGTTTTAGCCCAACAAAAAGTATGCTTCTCAGTTGATTAAGGTGAAAGAAACCTAACCTTATCATTCCAATTAGTGGGTAAATAACACTTGAGCTAATCAACTTATTAAATAAGAAATACTAAAATCAATATATTTGGAAGTTAATTCAATGAAGTCTAAATTGCCGAGGGTGTATCGAAACAGACTCTCTACCCACACAAAGGTAGCGGTAAGGTCGGCATACATTCGACCCTCACGTGGGATTACCTGATTCATGACATCAGGGTTAGCTTCAAGAGGAATCCATTTCTTAGCAGAAAGACTTTCAGCCATGGATACCTTAATTTCATTTGCTCTTCCTCTCTATTTGTAAGTACAGGTAGCGTATAATGTGGAAACTCTAGAGCGGTCTCTTGCTTATATAGATTTTGGAAAGGCTTTGTGATGGGGTTTATCAATTGACAAAAAAACTTAACAGATAAACACCAAATTATGCACATGTGTTTCTGTTTAAACTTTTGTCATTTAATAATGATGTACTCACTCCAAATTTTAGGTTTTTCATTTTATTTCATGGTGCTTTAGAATTCAAGAAGAAATGAGCCTTATTTTTTCAAAATTATACTTATTTATATTATCAAGAATCATTAATTAGCTTTTCTTTTTTTAAGCATTAATTAAGAGTAAGTTAGTAAAAACATCAATAATCTTCTAGGAATGAGCAATTTCTTAAGGGGTATGCATAAACTAAAAACACTATTTATTATGGAACGGAGGGAGTAATAATTTATTTTGTTATTTTTTATATAATTACTTAATTGCCTTGGTTGTGGCATTAATTTGCTCGAGATGTTATTTAATGCTTTTTCCATTATTTTCTATGTCTTTTTATTTCTGTATTTTCTTTTTCATACTGTCTTGTTGCGTATTACTCGAGATGAGGGTCATCCTGAAACAATCTCTCATAGAGACTCTATGAGGAAGGGAGTACGTCACTTCCTGAAACAACCTCTCTATCTCCATGAGGCAGGAGTAAGATCTCCTGTGCTTTATCGTCTTTAGATCTCATTTGTAGGAATACAATAAATATGTTATTGTTATTGTTGTATAATTACTTAAGTTGAACTGATTTGGTGTGAGGGTGAATATTTACCTTAGTGCTATCAGATTGTGTCCACACAGGCCTGACTAGTATCAGTAGAACCTTTTTTGATAAACGAGTATCAATAGAACGTTTAGGGTGGATTACACCGTCCTTGCAGTACATGAATAAAGTGAGCCCTTTTTCTAGACCCTGGACATTGAATTGAGCTTCTAGGATGGAAAGCATGTGGAAATCACTAAATTTTGGCTTTTACTTGTTTTTTTCACTCTGCCTTAGCTCCCTAATAATCCAACTCAAAATCATTTCAATCTATACGGAAACCAGAAATATTCCGAAGCCATGAAACAGAAAGGTGCAGTTCTCATATGAAGAAAACGTAAGCTTCGCTTTCAATAAAATGCATGGAAAAGGAAAAAAAGGGAAAGAACAATAGAACAATATTGTTGGCTATGTGAACTTTCCATAAAATAGTTAAAAATTGGAAAGGAATGGAAAAAGAACAAAGAAATCCAAAGCAACCAACTATCAGTATAATCAATGATCGCCCGCCTAAGATGAAAAACAAGATGAGAAAAAGAAAAAGGCAAAGGCAGAAAGAAAACCTGTCACAAAAAATGAAGGGGCACAAGGAGGAAAACAAACTAGCATAGGATTAATAAATGCCATTAAGGTCCAACGAAGATGATGAAATTCCAAAGAAGAGCCTTAATTTCATTCAAAAATGCACAACAGAAAAGAAAGAGCAACGACAAACATATTTTATGGCCTTGAAGGGTGCATGCCTCATAAAAGGTGAAAAGGATACAAAAAAGCACTGGTGTCAAATGAATCTTTTTATTGCTGACAATTATCAGCGTTAAGTCAGTACGGATATCTTTATTTCTTTATAGAAAGTGGTGAAGTCCTTTTATGTTTCTTTCCTTCTTCTTAGTTCCTGACTAAATTGCCAGTGGAAGTCATAAAGAGTGGCACACTGGATAAATACATGAAACATGCTGTATCTCAATAACTAAAGTCTAACCTTCTGATTAATATCCCTAGCAAGTTCAAGTGCCTTGAGACGAGCCTCACCAGCAGGAACGCAGTAATTGACAAGACCTGCATGACATGTATTATTCATTCTAAGAACTTGTAAAAGAAAAGAAACAGGAGAGTGGAGACCAGGGTCCAATATTCCAGCATAGGCAAAAAAGTTAGTAGAGGATTTCATTTTATCTGCCTAAACCTTGGGGGATACTGTTATCCACCTGTACTGTGGGAGTACGCAGGTAACCAAATAGAATTGTCGAGGGGGTGGCAGACATCACCTTTATTTTTGTATTAGAGAGAGAGGAAGGGGGGGGGGGGGGGGGGCTTGGGAAAGACAAAGGAGCCCTGTCTCTGGACAAATGAGCTCTGACAAATCAAACACATACCTATTGATCCAGCCTCTTTCCCACTTATCTTTCGGCCAGTAAATATTATATCTTTTGCAATTGATCTTCCAACCAATCTAGGAAGCCGTTGTGTTCCTCCTGCTCTGTAAAATACAAGTATGGAATTAGAGGATAGCATTAAGAAAACATCTTAGCATGCAGAATATTTTAAGCAACTTCCGAAGTTGGAATTTATGAATAGTAAAAAGGATGAAGTGACTGCAAGATAGTGGAAATATCCAGCTAGTCTGATAAAATTAGAACATAAGCCACGTAACACATCCTTCACGGAATTACGGATTTTGTATAAGCAAACACATAATGTGTAATTGAGGCATACCCTGGTATTATAGCTAGTCCTGTTTCAGGTAAGCCCAACACTGCATCTTCACCTGAGTAACACATCATCAAAATAGAGAGCAAGAAAGAGGAATATGGATAAACTCGTAAGTGCGAGAAGAACATACCACATATCCGGATATCACAAGACATCGCCATTTCAAGTCCCCCATCCAATGATATACCCTCAATGGCAGCAATTGTAGGGACATGAAGAGCCTGAGTAAAAGAACATTTGCTCAAAAAGAGAAAAGAAAAGAAGAGGATATGTACAACTGGACCATTTTATGGTTGTTAAAGTAATAAGTGAGGAAGAAGAAATGAGATATAGTATGATGTCATGAACCAATAATTTTGAAGCAAGAATTCAGAAGAGTGTATAAACTAATAACTTCTTCATTTCATTCAAAAAAGAAAAGAAAAAGAACTTCTTCTTGAGCTTTAAGACTATATTAAAAGAAACAGCATTACAAGTCATGTACCTCCAAAAAGGAAAATGTTGATCGCAAAGTGATTACAAAATCCTGAACTTCCGACAGATTCATAGTTTTTCGTTCCTACGTAGCAATTGCCAATCAATTGAATTAGCTGTCATTAAGTACAAAACACAGTATGAATAACAAACAGTAGAAATACTATTAAGTGCATAAATCAACATCTGATACCAAAAATATCAGCTTATTCAATCATATGACAAACCAATCCTAAATCCAATCCCCGATAAGAAAACTGCATCTGCAAAGATGTTTCAGCCACACAGAGGATGCACTGGCAAAATCTGGAGAGATCAAACAACAGAGAAACTTATCAACATTGGAAGTTGTATGTTTGGCAGATGTCTCCTAGCTTGTGAGTTTTTATTGTTTATAAGCGATCTTTTAGAAGAAAACATGACAATACAGAGACAACCCACGAAAACAGCTAACATGAAATGAGAAAACAGATAAAACATTTTCTAATTCTAAAACTTGGAGCCTATAGTTTTTACAGTTTCAGTGCTTCCCAAAGCAACCTATTAGTTACTTTTTCTTTATTGATCAGATCATAATAAGCTTTTTTTCATTGGTGGACAAGAGTTACCCCGTACTTGTGCTGGTGAGACTAGCAAGTACCTCATGGAATTAATCGAGGTGCATCCAAGTTTGCCCGGAAACCGCGGTTATAAAAAAAAAGTTTTTTTTCTTTTTATGGTAGACCCCCACCCAACTCCCTCCCAGAGGCCAAAAGTGGCTCTTCCCACTTCCCCCTTCTGGTGAATTGAACCCACAATTTTCATGGTTAGCGCAATAAGCTTTTATACTCATCAAACTTCAAAATGAAGAGTAGAAATAACAGAAAGGAAGATTTAGTATCTGCAAAGTGTGCAAGAAATATATATCATTGAAAACACAACACAAGGGAAGCTGTTCTACCTTCAAATCAGCTCCAGCACAAAACACTTTAGGAACCGAACTGCAGATCATCAAAACATTTGCCGAACGTTCACTACTCACAGCTTCAAACGCTTGCTGCAATCCTCTTAGCATATCCTTTCCAATTGCATTTCTCGCTTCAGGCCTATCCAATTTAATCTCCAAAATCCCTATAATTAACCCGCAAGCAATCATAACAAAATTTAATTAAAAAAAACTGTTTGATTCCCCAAATACTACTTAACAGTATGATATAAAATAGGACAAAGGGAGTACTCCCTCTGTCACAATTTATATTAGCACCTTTTAGATTTCGAGTTTCAAACAAGTCTTACTTTGACCCTCATTTTCACATATATTTTTTATATATGCAGTTTCTAAATATGTAAATTTTATTTTTAAAAACTCAAAAAGATTCCATATCAGAATTCACGAAACTGTTTGACTCACTGAAAGTGTCACATAAATTGGGGACAGATGGAGTAATAAAGTGGAATTACCGGAATGGGAATCGGAGAGTCGTTCCAATTTGACAGATTGAGAAGCCGACTGTAAAATGAGAGTTCTATGACTCTGAAATTGATATTTTTGGAGTCCATACTTTGAATTTGAGGTAAAATTCTGGTGAAAAAGTAAGTAAGAGTGGCAGTAGGGTTTTGATCGCTTCAAGCATTGTTCGCCGACGGACTTAGCTATCGCTACAAATGCAACTACCATTGCCGGATAAATCAATCAATTTTAAAGCACAGAGATATCAGCTTCTCTATTGTTAAAAAATTCTTTATTTTCAAACAAAATTTCTTTTCTTTAACCTGTACACTCTCAGACCTTTCTGGTGACCAGATATACATTTTCATTTTAGCTTTACTGCAGATTCTTTTTAGTTGTGTCCTTTTTTTATATTCACTTTTTCTCTTTACATCATACATTAGACTTAACCTCAAGGAATTAGGAACCTATAGCTCCAGCCGATGGAAGCTGCTGCAAAGGAGGGCCAAGATTTGTGTTTGTTCTTCGGGGGACACCTCCACTTTCCTGCAGTTTCCATAACACTAACGAGGGATCATTTCGTGCACATGATAGTTATGTAGGAATTATTGTGTAGTGAATAATAGTAAATGAATTATTATACGATGAATTATACATGAAAATTGAAATATTATGGAGGTATTATTACTTTCAAAATGTGTTACGTCTCAATACAACTAGTGTCCTGCAATATCTGACGATATAGGGTTCCCTTCAAAAATTCTTTTAAGAGACATTTCATTGATTAAAGTTGAGTTCTTAGTCCCATAATACTCCTGAGTCCTGATCTTGCTGAATATTACAAAAGAGAAACAAAACTTCACTTAGGAAGTCCATAATAATATGGCAAGGTTGAACTTCTTTAAAGTGTTATTTAACATACTTCTTTGCACTTAGAGCAATAATTGTATGATAAGGAGAAATTGAAAACAAGATTCAGATGTTTTCACACTACCTTTTTAGCAACTAAAACCAAGAAGCAGATTTAATTCCTAGATCTTCTCCATAGAGCATATTTGATGCAAATCAAACAATTGGAAAACTTTGATATATTTTGTAAGTAACAGAGTATGATAATCTAAAATAGTCGTTCAATCCTCCATGTAAGAGTGTTAGCTAAATTGTAGGAATTCGAGAACGAACTCGAGAATTAAGCAGTTGAGCAGGAACTTTACAGAGAAGTTCGAGTGGATCAGCTAAGTTTATTACTTAAAGTGCCGAGGACAACAATTAAAGACCACATATTTGAGGGACAAAAGCACCACCTCAAAATAGGGGAATTGGTGCGAATGACCCAAAAGAGTCATCTTCAAAAACGAATCATCTCTTTCGAATCCTTACTTTGGTTGAATTCGTTTTTCATAATTGAAATGAAGCAAACAATAAACTGGAGCTTCTTTTTTTCCTGAAATCAGATCACAGATCAATATTCAGCAATTAAAATTCGTAAACTGGAGTTGTTCAGTGTATACGTAATTATAAAACAAAAGAACAAAATTAATCACAACAGGTTTCGTGGTGTAGTTGGTTATCACGTCAGTCTAACACACTGAAGGTCTCCGGTTCAAGTCCGGGCGAAGCCACTTATTTTGGTGAATCGATGTTTTTTTTTCTCAATCAAACTCTTCCACATCATCATCTCTCTCGAATTTCAAACACTTAATATATAAGAGTAGTACTTTGAGACTTTGAATTATTTCATAAGTGGATATATATTTACTCCCTTTTGCAACTTGCTAGTTAATTAGTGTTGGATGCACAAGAAATAGAGTGAAACTCTTATAGTATCATCTTGATTAGAGTCTGAAACCTTTATTGTGACAAGATATAACACATCTTCATTTTTACCAAAAGTATTTAGTCCTCCGCCTTCTTTGATCAATTTGTCTCTTCATAATTAGCCTGGTGTACTAAAGAATACGCGTACACAAGTCAAGTTGCATGGGGATTATAATATAGTGATTGTTTATGTAATGATAAATATGGGGATGAATTGTTATTATGTGAATAATTAATATATGGATGGATGATTGTTATGCCGGTAATACTAATACAGAAAACGTTACACATGTGTTACCCTTCCAATCACGAGACATCTCCGTGACTAAACTTGGGTTTTAGCTCCACTCTTGATCTTGCTAAAATGTAGACCTGTCCAAAGCTCGGGTCGGGCCGGGTCAAGTGGCTTTTTTCTGCTTGCCCGACCTTGACCCTGTTTTATTTTTTAATTTTCATATCCTGGCCCTGACCCTTCGGGGACTTTACGGGTCACGGGTCGACCCTGACCCGCTCTACAAAATAAAATAAAACAGTAAGCAAACACTGCAATTCTACCCAATCCGTTATCCGATATAATTTGTCACCAATTAAAAATTATAAAAAACAGAAACATGAAATCATTAAAAATTACACAAAAAAAACTGAAGCAAATTCAACACTTTTAGCTGAGTCGAATACCATCCAGGGGCGTATTTTCCACACTTTTAGATATAAATCCATAAACAAACAAGAGGCAAGTACAAACCAACATCACGATAATGCATCATCGTCATCATCATCACTAAATTCTTCTTCGTTTGTCCCTACACCAATATAAGTAAAAAATAAATATAAATTATATTAAAAACTCACGCGGGTCGGGGTCGGGTCGGTGGTCAGGCCGGGTCGGACGGGTAAAAAATTCTGACCCTGTCCCGACCCTACATATGAACGGGTCCCCGCTTTTTCGTGTCAAGTGGCTCACGAGTCAGATATAAGCTGATTGGGCTTGGTTTTTCGGATCGGGTCGGGCGGGTCCCCGGCCGATGAACAGGTCTACTAAAATGACAACAGAAAGAAAATTGCAACTAGGAAACATCTATTAACAATATAATATGGCAAGGTTAAACTTCTTTAGTAGCTAGAGTGTTACTTATCATCCTTCTTTATATATATTGAGCTATAATTTTATGATAAAGAGAATTTGAATTTTATGAATGGCTCAAGGGTGAGACTAGTAAATGCTTTATTTTAGGCCCCAAAAATTTTTAATAGTAGATTTTATGATTTTATTTACGTAGACAACATTGAATATTGTAAAAAGGTACAAAATTTATATAAAAAAGAAAAATTACCTCTTTTTTAATAGAAATGTTTTAGAAATTTGAATTAAACTACAAAAAAATTATATTAATAAATAAAACTTTTATAATAACATCTAAATAATGTATTTGCAACACATGACTAACATTTTATTAACTTGAATTGATCATTATTGTTATAAATAATAACATTACTATGTGAAGTTAAAAGTTTTATGTCTTTCAACAAAACTACACTAAAAGCAAGTATGAAAAAAGAAGGCAAACTTAAGCTATTATTTTAGAGTGGGTATGGGTATATTCTTAGGACCTCTTATAAAATTTGATTTTAGATCACTAGTTTTCTTGAAATGTTCTTGTTGAATTCAAAATGGTCCCTCTCCACATATGTCACAATTTTTTTAACAATTAAAAATCAAGAAGCATATATATATATATATATATATATATATATATACTAAAAAGTGCCTTTTTAACCTGAAGTAAATCAAACATAAATTGTCATCATTCTTTTACCAATTGCAACTTAAAGAAAAGAGTCATAAATGAAGAACACTAGAAGAGTATCGATCCACAGAAATTCATTTAAACTTTAACTTCACAAAAAGTAGTATATTGCAAAGATGTAGATATTGCTCAATATATGTGTGTAAAACATGTTAATGGGAGTTCAAGGTCCATCATCTTGTTAAAAATCTGCTCAGATTTCTTCACATCACTTTCTTCCCAATAATTTCACCTCTCAAAAATAAACAATAAAGATCTTAGAAAACTAAATATAATTTAATTGACCTAAACTCGATCATGCATTTGACCTACTTAGAAAGAGAAAAGAGAAAAAGGAAAATAATACAAGAGAGAAAATCCGTCAATTAACATTATTACCACATGCTGAACTTGACTTGTGAATCGTGACTATGTATTTAATAATTCGTTTTGATGCACAATTGAAAAATAAATATAATTAACAATTTTGATATAAAATGCGCGAAAAAATAGTAGTATTGAATTTTGTGAACCAGAAAGTTATGTCACTCTTTTCTTTGTGAAGGGGAAAGTCCCGAAGGCGAAACCCTCCACCTGTACTAGAGGCCCCTTGGTCAGGTGGGATGTAAATCGAGAGATATGCGCTAGTGACAGCCCTGCAAGGGAGAGGACCAACGGGACACGAACCCAAAGAATGTACCCTTGCAATATTTCAGCAAAGACTGTCACCACACGGATTCGAATCCGCGACGTCGGAGTGGTTATACCCCAATTACCTTGCCACTTACCAACTCGCCTGTGTCCCTGGGGACTATGCCACTCTTTTCTTCCAAGGTAAAAAAGTAGCATAGAGAATGACTACGAGAAGATCTTTTGGTAAAAAGTTCATGTCAATTCACTGTTTTAGCTTATCGTCTAAAATAATGTGTCTCACTAAATGCAACTGTTTTTCTTTGGCAATATCAAAAGATCTAACTGTTTTTTCACATGACTTATAAGTTGCTCAACCTGCTTAAGTTTGAATATCTTGTCGGTTTACATATTTATACGTCAACATTAACAGCCATGCATAGCTTTGACTTTATATAAAAAAAGAAATTAAATAATAGTGGAGTTCGAAAGTTAGCAATGTATAAATTTTAAAACAAATTTGGTCAGTTATAACTACATTTTCACACATTAAACTTATTTATATTTTATCTTGGAAAATTAAATTTACTTTTTATAATTTACTTTAATTTAAAATAAATGAATACCGAACTATGTGACCATATGTGTGCAATTAAACATGATATTAAGAAGTACACTGTAATTACAATATGACAAATAAACAAGTCATTATAATTATCATACCGTATTATAATAATTCTAGTAATTACACCATACATAATTTGCTAACATACTGTCAAGTCCCAAGGGCACCAAGTAAGTCAAAAGGCAACAAAATGAATCAAAATAGAACAACAACTGTAACCAATTTAATATCGGACATATTTTTCCATACCTGTTTGAATATTACAAATCATAGAATACCCACAAACTGAAAATATAAACTTGGTATGCCACTTGTGCAAAATTTTCATTTTCCAGCTGACACTTGCAATAATTTCATTTGATAAGGAAACCTACTCTCCCTCTTTCTACCTCTTCAGTTACCATTCCATAAATTATAATGCATCAATTGCATTAAAAACAAGAATCATTGTGAAAAGAGTAATAAATCATCATTTATTATGTTTCGTGCATGCATTTCTTATTCTGGAAAATTTGCATACAACTGTTATTTCACCACTATATGAGGTATCTCCATTTGTTTTCAAGTCAGCCAGGAAGAAGAGGGGGGAAAGGTCAAAAGAACAACTTTTATGATTGAAAAAATGGCCGGAAGATCAAGAAAACAGAAGAAATTGAAAAGCAGCTCTAGTTCTTGGAGTTCAGAATCTTCAGATAGCATGAATGACTTGCATTATGGTGAAAAATTACCAGTGAAAAAGGCTAAAAAACAGTTTTTGGCCAACCCCATAAAAGGCTATCTCACTGAAGATGACAGAAATTTTCAAAGTTCTTCAATGGGGACAGCAAGTAGGAAACGAAATCGCCATCCGAAGAATGCAAAATTGGAAATGGTTAAAGATGAACCATCTTCATCAGAGGATAATCAAGATTCTGCTGTTTTAAGTAAGAAAAGAAGTACATGGGATAGGAGAAAAAGAGCAGAAAAAGGTAGAAAAAGGAAAGAAAATGGCGAAAGTCAGAGGAGAGCAACAATACTTTCATGGCTTATAGATAGTGATGTAATTCAAGAGAATGCAGAAGTTTATGTCATAGAAATAGAGACAAGAAAGACACAGGGGAAGATAAAAAAGGAAGGCATACTATGTTCCTGTTGCTATAATGTTTTTACAGTAGCAGAATTCTATAATCATGCTGGAGGAACATGTAGCAAACCTTATGAGAAAATTTTAATTGCTGAAACATGTTTTTCTCTTCTGTCTTTAATGATTCAAGCTTGGGATCTGCCAGAAGAGCGTAATTTTCGTCGATTTAACTTGATTGAAACTAAGGATGACGATAGTGACACGTACGATGACGCTTGCATGATTTGTGCTGATGGAGGGGACCTAATGTGTTGTGACAAATGCAGTTCTACTTACCATCATGAAAAGTGCTTGGGAATGAAGGTAATAAATCAAACTCGTTCACTATTTCACTTTATTGTTATCCTTAAACGGGCAGCTTCATGCACTGAGCTCCTGCTATGTGCGGAATTTAGGGAAGAGTTAGTTATCTTTAATTAGGTTAAATCTCACTGACACTGATAAATTATGGAGTTTCTTAATTGCAGGAGGTTCCTAATGGTTCATGGTATTGCTCATTTTGTGTTTGCAAATTCTGTGGTGATCCTGCTTATGAAAATGATTATTTGCTAAAATGTCCTCTGTGTGAGAAAAAATGTAAGTGAAGGCAGGTTTTTTCGGGTTCCTGTCTGTACCCTTTTGAGTTTCTTGTTCCATGGTGCAAACTCTGGTCCCCTATGATATCAACTTAAAACATTACAATTTTTTCCTATTGTACAGATCACTGGGAGTGTCATCTAGCCAGAGAACCAGTCAGCATAGATATTAATAACACCCCACAAGGCACATTCTGTGACCATATCTGCAATGAGGTAATACACTCAATATCCTAAAGCTTTTGAAAATTGTATTTTTTTTTTCAGTAACGGTGGTGTCTAAGTCAGTTTGTGTGTATTCCACCGGGTACTGTTACCTTCCACCAGCAAAGGTACCGATGACTCTATCATCCAAGGCATAGGCAGATGGAACAAATCACATAACGTTTACTTTTTTCTGCGAAATACACATGTATCTTGTACTTATAAAGGACTTATATGTTTATTAATGGTAACTAAGAAGCTTTTGAATTGAATGATACTTGTGAAGATCTATGATAAACTGGAGGGGGGCATTATTGGCATTGAACATGAGCACGATAGAAGCTACAAATGGACACTTCTTCAGAACACAGATGATGGCTCGGGTATTAACATAGAAGACCATTATCAAAGAACTCTTTGCCACTCCAAGCTAGTCGTGGCACGAAGACTTATGGAAGATTGTTTCGAGCAAATTATAGACAGGCATACTAGAATTGATGTCATCAAAAGTGTGGTCTACAACTGTGGGTAATCTACAATCTCTCATCATATATTGCACAAAGAATAACATATGAACTCTCTTTATTTCCTAATAAAAACTCTTGCAGGTCAAATTTTAGCAGGGTGAATTTTAGGGGCTTTTACACTGCTATTTTAGAAAAGGATGAAGAGATCATTTCTGCAGCAACCATAAGGTATATACCTCTCTTAAACCAGCTTCAGCATCAGATTGTCATAAGTAAGTTTTTTTGTTAATGCTTACCATCTAGTTTAATATATCGAAGGATTCATGGAACAAAGCTTGCTGAAATGCCCTTCATCGCGACAAATAAGGAATATAGGAGAAAAGGAATGTGCCGAAAGCTAATGGTTGCCATTGAATCGGTAAGACTGTTATCTCAGTTCCTATTGTAGCAGTTAACTAGTCTTATCTACCTATAGTATCTTTAACGTGACCTAACTTTTATATTGTCAGTGTATAAAAGTTAAATTCTTTTGTTAATGCAAGTGTGAGCCTATTTGTTGCAGGCTCTTTGCTATCTAAAGGTAGAAAAGCTGATGATTCCATCAGTAACGGAGCGTATAGGGACCTGGATAGAAAAATATGGTTTTCATCTCATCAAGTCCCCACTACCAAAAGAAATAAAATCGCACAACACATTGATGTTCCATGATTCGAAGAGATTGCAAAAGGACCTCCTTCCATCTGCTTTGGCTACGACATATAGAGCTAATTCTCGAGGTTTTTTTCATCCTAACTAATCCTACCAAACCTGAAAAACGAAGGACTAAATGCCTAATCTTGATGTAATGGAACAGATATTAAGGATTCATATAACCGAGCCCTACACATTTGGTATTGAAGCCTGATTCTAGCTTCTTGTTGCAGCCAGAGAAATTAGGAGTTCCGTGAAGAAATCTTAAGAGCCAAGATCCTTTGACTTGAATGTTGAAGCATCTCACAAAAAGGACAAAGACTGCTAATTGAATTGCATAGACAAAGCACTATAGTTCGTAATTTATGCTAAGTATTTCAAATTTACGGAAGATCTCTTAGCCAGTCATTAACTAGGTCATGCATATATACTATTCATGTTTTACTGTTGTACTTTTGATATACTAAATTTTCAAGATCATTGTTATGCTCTCTTTTTTTCAGTTTCATTCTTTTTTATGAGACTCCCAGAGTGTTCGTTTGCTTAAACATATGCATTCACATGTCTTGATTAATGAATGTATTCCAAAGCAACTTAGAATCAAAGAATCTTAGAGATCTTTGCTTTGGTACATTGGTGGCAACAACAAAAAAAAAAAAACAAAGGCCTCGACGATGCACAAGATATACCATTTTTCTTTTCTTAAATCTCAAAAAGGACTCCTCAAAATTCTGTATATATTAAGTAGTAGGGGCAAAAGGGATTGTATATACAGACACAGAACATGTTAAGTCAAAAATCTCTAGTCTTGCGATGGCACCTGGAATTGAAGAAGAGCATGTTGAGACACTTTCAATGAATGGAAACAAAATGCAAGTCAAGAATTTCATATAGTCAGAGGAAGAATGGCCTGCACTAAAGCATGATGATTTCGGAGATGTAATTAACGATATCCCAGTGATTAGTCTTAATGGTATTTGGGACAATCAAGAACTTTATGATAATGTCTGCCAAGATATGGTGAAAGCAAGCGAAAAATGGGAATTCTTTAAGCTTGTGGATCATGGGGTGCCTAGTGAGATTGTTGAGAATTTTACCAGTCGATTGCACGAGCTTTTTGATCTTCCTATGGAACAAAAGCTCAAAGGTGGCAAAACATCAAGCTTGCCATTGGGATATTATGCCTCAAATCCGGAGTATGAGCAAAACTTGCCTGAGGCTGAAATCTTGCAGCTGCTTCAGTCACCTGAAATGGTTGTCCAATTCGTGAAAAAGGTCTATGGTGCCCAATACCATGCATTTAGGTACACATACAACACTTATATCTTCGACAAGTCCTTTAATGTGCGAGCCTAGCTCATAAGCACAAAGGCTGACCTAGGATAAACTTGATAGGTTCAGCTTTTTAAGGTTTTATCACTGAACTTATTGTACTTTATAAATTATGAATTCAGATCTAGTATTTGTTGAAATTTTAGCGGAATTCACATATATATTAATACCCCACGTCGAAAATTATGGGTTTGGATGAGTCTTCAATTAGTTAGGTGGTCAGGCGCATTATCTGTTGCACTTTATTTAAAGTAGTGTGCCCCATCTGGGGTGATAAAAAAGAACCATAGCCTCTTGACAGTGACTAGGTTCATTGTGTAGCACGGGATTCTGTAATAGCAAACCTATTACTGGTCCCAATACCAGAAAACTGCATACCCCCGGCTAAGCACATGTAAAAAGAAAGTTGATCAAGGGTGGCAGTGAGATGTGAGATTTGAACTCAGGATCTCGCCCCTGATCTAATTAATACTCCCTCCGTCCCAATTTATGTGGCACCATTTGACTTGGCACGGAGTTTAAGAAAAAAAAGGAAGACTTTTGAAATGTGTGGTCCAAAACAAGTCTTATATAAATGTGTGGCTGTAAATCATCTCATAAAGTTAAATTATTTCTAAATATAGAAAGGTGACATTCTTTTTGAGACAGACCAAAAAGGAAATGGTGCCACATAAATTGGGACAGAGGAGGTATCATGTTAAATTGGGACTAGTTCATCTAAGCTTAAGTTGTTAGAGAAAGTAAACTTTAATTTACTTAATTATCCTAACCCAAAAATGCTGGTTTTGACTTTGATAAAACAGCAATGCAATGATAAGAGTACATGAAAGAAATGGACAAGCTAGGAATGACTATAATGAAGATGTTGGCTCATGGATTAGGCCTTGCGAATGATTTCTTCAGCAAGAACTTTGAAGAAAAGGAGGTTACTATATTTAGAATAAGCAGATATCCTCCTTGTCCTCTCCCAGAGAAGATTGTAGGAATAGGGATTCATTCAGACCCCCAAATATTAACCATATAGTATCAAGACCTTGTTGGTGGCCTTCAAGTCCTCAAGGATGACAAACAATGGATTGGAGTTAGGCCACTTCCTAATTCATTTGTCATCAATATTCGTGACACCCTTGAGGTCATCCCCTCTCTCTCTTTCTCAACGGATCAAAAGAAGAAACCATAGTTACTACTATATGATGCATGTTTGGAATGAAAACTACACCTCAGTTCCAAAGAAGTTAGAGTCAGCTATTTGAATCCCCACTTCTTCGGTTAAGCTCATTTCCCATGTTTGGAATGAGAGAAATCATTTTTCAAGAAAATAATTTCACGAGGAATTCATTTTCTAATGTTAGGTTACTAGAACATGTTCTCCAAGAATAACATTTCTTATCAAAAGGGGGGAAATGACTTCCCTCACTTCTGGATGGAAAGTCATTGTCCTTACCACTAACTCAATTTTAATTTCATATAACTTGCTCCAACCAACATTTAAACATTATTACCTATCTTTAATACTCAAAAAATTCATCTAAACATTATTGATTTGCTAATATTATTATTAATTTTGATATATTAGGTTCTTTTTCTAGGAAATACTATAACTCACCAGGCAAATAGCAAAAAGCAATTTCCCGGAAAACATTTTTTCATGAAAAGTGACTTGTGTGATGTGTCGTACCAAACACACATGCTTTTGTATTTTTGAGTAACTATTAAACCTTTTTTTTTCAACAGGCTTGGACAAATGGAAGGTTAAAGAGTGTTATACACAGGGCACACAAGGAGAAGCAGAGGCTATCAATGGCATATTTCATGAATCCAACAAGCAGTGCAACAATTAAATGTCCTCCTCAGCTCATTGATCCAGTTTCTAATCCAAGAAAATATGTTCCTTTTACGTCGGCAAACTGCGGCACCTTCTTTTGACTACCAGGAAGGTTAGGGGCAAAGTTGTTGCCATCAATAAATTCCTTATTTCTAGTTGAAACTTGAGCTTAGTTCATATCAAGCTCAACTCACCCATCTCGTTCTAAATGACCAAAACTTTCTAATAGGAAAACATTATTACATGCAAAATACCATGACCAACGGAACTTGACTCCCAAATCAAAAAGATGCATAAAAAATCTAAGGTAGCCAAGCTTTTGCTAACCATAAACAAGTGAATCGAGCTTGTGAAAACTCGGCTCATTCAATAATCAAGATTCAATGAACCGGAGCTCACTCCACTTATTAAATAAGCTTCCTGAGTTCAAACTTATATGACAGTGGTTCGATTGTGAACATATGGATTCAGTTGCAGCTCTAACATTATTTTCTTATTAGCTCAATATACATTACACAAGTAATGTAGTCACTTCAGAAGAAACAAATCACCATCTGTTTCTGAAGCAATTCCTGAATAATTATCACTAATGCTACTTGACACTAACATAAATAGGCGCAAGTCATGGGAAATACAGAATACAAAAGTAGAAGCTACCATCCTTAAAGAGAAAAGGATCACCAAACCTTCGATAAACCGTTTCTGCTATTGCTGCTCTAGAAGTTGTAGCTACTGGGCACTAACACAAATAGGCACAAGAGCAAGGTAAATAAAGCTTACAAGATTAGAAGCTTCCATGATAATTCTGCATTCGACATAGTTGCCACTGCTGTCATGATAGGAAAATAGTAGTGAACTTATGAAGCACTTACTAGGGAATCAATGAAGTAAAGGTCCATGTGCTGCAATATCAGGAAGATCAGAACTAACGGAGAATTTCAACCATCTCTTATTCTCAATAAGCTTAAGAGAAGGTTGCATCACCAAACCAATTGCAACGGCAACAAGGCTAACAACCATGACTTTGATTGAAGACAAGGCTAAAACTACACATATGAGAACGGTCGGAGGTATACACAGTAGGATGGCTCCAACAGTTCCCCCAGGTATCTTGAATGGCCGTGGTCCATGGGGGCACTTTATCCTTAACAATACAAATGCTATAAATTCCAAGATCATTCCAAAGCAATACAAGAAATTTTCTGCAGCTACTATCTCTTGAAAGCTCATCCACGAAAGTAAAATCACACCAGAAGCTGAGACAAGGATCCCAAGTAAAGGAGTTCCATAACGAGATCTCTTAGCGAAGCACTCAGGGAGCATCCCCCTCTCTGCCATACCAAGTAACTGAAAAGAGTCGCTGCTCATCTCCGCCACAAACATTCCCATATTTGAAACTGCAGCAGCCCCTTGAATCCAAACTCTAAGCCAGACTCCACCAAGTATTTTTGCAATATCAGAGAAATAGCCGTCAGTCCATAAGTCACGCTGGAGAGGAACAGCTCCGGTACCAATCAACAACGGGATAAAGTAAGACAGAACAACTAAAATCACAGCGTAAAATAGAGCCTTAGGAAGAGTCCTCTTCGGGTTACGTACTTCTCCTGCAAGAGTACTTATCGAGTCCCAATAGTTCAGATTCCAGAAGAGAGTATTCAGATACAAGTTGCAATTAACACTTTGTATATCTACCACTAACCATCTTGAAGGCCTTAATTTGGGAATCGAAATGAGGCCCATAACCAAAAAAGGAAGGATTGACAATATACCAAGCGTTACGGCAAACCCTCCTACAATAGTTAAGCCTCTGTAGTTCATGTAAGTGAGAACCAAAGTAAGGGCCAAAACAGCTATAACTCTAGGAAGTCCGCCGCCTAATGCAGGGACGGCTGATTTCAGGTAATCTAAGAACAAAACGGGGTAAAGTGCATTGTCGATTACGCCACTAAGCCATTTCATCCAACCTTGCTGAAAGCCCCAAAATGGTCCTAAAGCAGATGAAACCCACACAACATAACCGCCATTTACAGGGAACATGGTGCCCATTTCAGCTGTAATTAGTGCTTCAGGGAGACTCCATATGAATGGGAAAACCAAGAACCCTAAAAGAGCAAGAAGAGGACCAGCTGCCTTCACAGTGTCCTCAACACCAAAAGGACCACCAGAAACCTGATAGAAAATGAGGAAAACTAAAGGCAAGACTGAAACTTTCCTAGCATTATTTGTTCTGGGAGATGGAATCTCGCTAATCTCTGTGTACTCTGCATCATTGATCTCTCTCATTGGAATTGCAGTTTCTCTCTGAGCTGAAACACTCAATTTTCTGCATTTTCCAACAAGTTTCAAGTTACATAAAACAACCATAGCTCACATAATCATCATACTTCAATCAACACAGCACAAGAATCATCAAACACTAGCTAAGTACAGGAATAAAACAGCAAAAAAGGCAATTTTTGACAATTGACATCATGGGAAAGCAAAAAAAATGCAATTAAATTTACCAAAACAATTGTAAAACAATGAATAATGGCAAATTCACATAATGGGTCGTCATAATTTTTCTATAAATCAGCATAGAAGAGCATAAAAATTCAATCTTGAACAATCTTGAAAAGGTAAAAAGGGATCCCACTACCTATTGTTCCATGCATCAGATTTGAGCTAAGGTAGAAGACATAAAAAAATCAAATCTACAGCAAGCAGTACAATAGGTAAAGAGAATAATACCATGAAAGAAATGGAATTCAATTGGGAAATTCCACCCTTTGTAGCCCTTAAAAGTTAACGCCAAGCAGAAGCATTTGATGCCCAAGTATAGCGGATAGATTGTTGAGAGGACAAGGGGTGAGTAATTGTGAAAGTGAAGTGTCAGTTCTTGCAGGGGTGAGCACGGGTACAGGTACCCACACCCAACCGAAGACGCTGACGGATAGGCTCCGGTAACGGGTAGGTTTCGAATAGTAAAATTAGTAATTGATCAATGTCGGGTTCGGTTTCGGTTCCGACAAATAGAGATAAGGTAACCGGACTCAGAACCGATACCCGAAACTTATGAAATATTAAATATTTTACTTTTTTAATTCCACTCGCAATCTCTTGCCCTCTTCATTTTCACATTTATCTTCCACTCTGCACTCTCTTACTCTCCAATCAAAGCAGCAAATTAAATCTCTCCTCCATCGACACACACCACAGGTGGTACTATTTTCCCAACTTTCCTAACCTCTGCGAATTGAAAGTATTTGTCATTAATCGAGTTGTTGATACCTGCGAATTGGAAGTATTTGCCAACTTCCCTAACCCCTGCGATTGTGGTTTAACTTTTCATATTCGAATTGCTACCTGCACTATCATTTCAATGTAATTTGAGAGGGTGAAACATTAGTTAGGTCACACACACACTACACTCCATTGCCTAACATGTGTTCGATAATTTGTCACACCGAATTTAGGCTTAATACAACAAATTCGATTAGGTATTCTGAAAAAACTTAATACGGCTACAACTTAGGAAGCACTCTACATGATACACGGGAACCTACCCGAAACCGCAGCGGCCGGATAGGTTCCGGGTAATGATTGTTACGGGTAGGTTTCGGATAGTAAATTTAGAAACCGATCTTTTACTGGATAGAGTACACATAGTTCAAAAAAGTTAGGGTACCTAGACCCGCTCACCCCTGAGTTCTTGCACCAAACAATAAAGTACCTCGTGGAAAACATGTTCTAGTTCTACCCACTTAAGGGATCTAGGTTGTATTATAGGGGGGCAATCAGGTGTACTATAAAATTTAGACATATATTGTTACTCCCATATTTATTCATTTGTTATTTTATTGTCCCTTTTCTTTTTTATATTCATGCATCTGATACATTTCTTTTGAGTCGGGATTTATCAGAAACAATCTCTTTATTCGTAGAGTTAAGGTCTGAATACATATGATCTTCTTCAGATAATACTTGGAGGATTACACTAAGTATATTGTTGTTGTAGTAATGTTACTCCCGTCAGCGCATTTTAAGATATATTTTTCCTCATGTTAATATGAGAATTTATACTATTTTATCTACATTTTTAAATATTTAAATTATAATTTTTAAATATTAAATTAACTTAATCAAATTTAACTATGAAGATTAGTCAAATTAACTTTTGAAAAGCTAAACATGACAACTAATATAAGATGGAGGGAGTATTTAAAGTTTAAAAAGGAATTGAGTCACTTGACATCAACAATATCCGATTCTTATGAGTAAAAATTTGTAAACACTATTATTTACACCAAAATAATCAATACATAGCATGTGTTGGAACATATTAAGTACTCCATCCGTTCACTTTTACTTATCAACTATACTAAAAATAGATTTTCACTTTTACTTGTTACTTTTAACATATTAAATAAAGACAATTCTTTTTTTCTATTTTACCCATAGTATTGATTACACATTTTATATCATTTTTCAAATCTATTAAAACTATGCACTAATTAATATGGGTATGCACTTCATTTATTATTTCTTAAGGGGTGTGCTAAGTTAATAATGTATAAGTAAAAGTGAACGGAGGAAATATCACTTTAATTAATACCATATATTTTTCTGTATTAAATTGTTTTACTATAATGAATTGCATTAATTTGAGGTAAATACCCTAAACAAATAAAAAGAATTTAATCAAAAAGTGTCAAAATAAGTTTGTTTTAAGGAATAGACAGTCACGCACCGCAAGCTTATAAATGATGTGAATATAACAATATGCAAACTATACGTAAGTAGTACTTCAAGCTGAACATGAGTCATAATATATGGCCAACGAGAGTCCACATATCACAACTATATTAGTAGGGTTTAAGTGATCAAATCAAGCGCTAAAAAATCTCTTAACTTGAGCCAACAAATCAAAATATATAAGTTTGTTGTTTATATATTTTGGGATAGACAGATACGAAGTAGTAGTATGTATTACCACATTATATAAATGTTAACTATGATACAATAATGTGATCTCGTATACACAAATAATGTGAATTATTCGCTCTTTTGTCAAAGTATTTCCTATACTTAAAAAAAAAAGGAAGATGAAAGAAATCAGAAATTTTCACCCATCATTCCTTTTTTGGATAATTGATTTAGTAAAATATATTTTTTTAAATTTTTTATTATAATGGATCTTCTTAACCACGATTTCAAAATATTTTTTTAGCAAACTGAAAATCCAATAAAAGGACGTTAAACCACGGTCTAAAATATTATAAAATTATCACAAATATTAAACAACGGAGCAAACATTAGACCTGAATCTATTATTATCTAAAAAGTTGTAAGATCTATATTAGCACAACTTCTGAAAATAGGAACAAAATTTAAATTTAAGCTTAAAAAAGACACTTACGTAAATCAGCTAAAACAAACATGGTAACATGCTGGGCGGATCGGACAGACCCAATTATGGGTGTTTAGTACGAGATTGGGCCAGGCTAGAACCCAAGAGACTTGGACCAATTGCTCCAATCCTGCCAGAAACTAAATATAAAATGAAGAGACAGAGGGCAATTCGCACTATTAGCCTATTTTAGGGTGGTCTTTAATTTTATCCCTTAAATTGATGGTCTTTAATTTTTTTTGTTTTTCTTCAAAAAAATAATCGAAAAAATCTTTAAGGTTGTGGGTTCGAATCCCAGCAGAGTTAAAAAGAAAAAAGTCCGCAAGACTCTTTCATTAGAAAATATATCTATCCGGCCAAAATTGTATAGAAATTATGCCTTAAGGGGCATAATTTTATGTAATTATGCCTCCGAAAATACTCCTGAGATTGTGGGTTTGAATCCCAGCAGAGTAAAAAAGAAATAAAAATCGCAAGGCAAGATTTCATAGAAATTATGCATATTTGGCCAAAGTTGTATAGAGATTATGCATTAAGGGGCTTATCTTCTATGTAACTATGTCTGAAGGCAAAGTTTCGTTAAAATGATAAGATTATGCCTTGTCTGTATAGTTACATAGAAACTACATAGTCTCTATAAAACTTTGGTCAAATATGCATAATTTCTATGAAAATTTTGCCTTGCGATATATATATTTTTTTGCCTCTACTGAAATTCGAACACAAAATCTCTGATTTAGTAGACCCGCGAATAAAGGATACTTTAACCCACAAATTTTCATTAAATGAGAAGTATGGACAAAAATTAAAGCGCGTATGAAGGACAATCCACACATTTTTTGGAGACAAAGACATAAATAGTCATTCGGGTGAAACTATTGACACCGGTGACCCAAGAATCTTAAAATATATATTTTAGCATTTTTAAAATAATTTAATTTTCTAGCCTTTTTTCAACTAATTGTAGCATATGTATAGAAATTGTATCGTTGTTGTATAGAATATATATCATTATTGTATATGCATATAAAAAATGTATCATACGTATAGAAATTTTATCATTATTGTATAAGATATGCATCTTATAGTATATATATATATATATCATTATTATATAATTTATATATAATAAATATTTAATCAACGCACACTTGCTACTTATACATATATTGTATAATTAGTAAGGTTGTCCAGTGGGTCGGGTCGGCCCAATCCCGCCCCGCCCCAACCCCCCTTAAAAAATGGGATGAAAAATGTCGGTATCGGAGTTCGAACTCGGGACGGGACTAGGGCTCGTCCCAATCCCGACCCATCCCGCCCCCGTCCTGACTCTCGATCCGTCCCCCCCCCCCCCCCCCGCAGAAACTAGTTGTTGCACAAACGACCACTTTCGATTTTACTTGTTGTTGGCAACATCTAGTAACGGCCATTTCCCCCCCCCCCCTCCATAAACTCCCCCTACCCCCTTAATATTTATTTTTAACCCCTAAGTTAGTATATTTACACTTTAATCCTATTTCTCAACTATAAATACTTCATTTTTCTAATAAATCTTCCTACCATCTCTCTCTCTCTACAAGTCTAAATTGCACACTAAATATTATATTTTATTTGATAATTTCTATCAAAGTTCAAAAATTGAGAGTGAAGTTGGCAACTAGTTTGAGGATCATCGAGTAAAGTTTCAATTTTCAACCTCGATTATACGTCGATGTTACGTCGGCGTTTGGTACCTTTGTTCCTTCTTTAAATTATTATTGTTACTTAATTTTAGTTATCGTACTTAATTTCATTAACTGTAATTATTTATTTTCATAATTATAATGGAATGAAGTAGACGTTTTTCTGGTAGAGGTACTAGGGGTAACAGGGGTAAGGGTGCATCTTCTAGTAATCTTAATTATGATGAATTCACTCATGTAGATGAAACTAGTTTTTTTAATGTTAATATTAATATACCATTAGATCATTAGGTATATTCTGCATCAGAACCAGACTTTAATTTAGAAAATGAATTAGAAGATAATTTACATAACACACCCACTAGTGCACCTCCACCTCCGGCTCAGACTGAGTTTCAGGATGAAACTGAAACTTGAATGCCTCATATTCCCCCTAGTATGAGTCGAGGACAAGGCAGCGAAAATTAAAATCACTTGCATGAGATTTTTTTGATAGGGACATCCTAATCAACTAGCTATTTGTAAAATTTGTTGCGAAGTTTATAAATTTAAAACTGAAAAAGATCAAGGTGGGGCGGGAAGTTTAATGAGACATGTAGAAAACTCTCAGAAAGCAAGGTATAATCAATACTTGGCTAAAAAATCAGGTGTGCAAATACCTTCTGAGTCGGGACAAGGTTCACATAGTGTCCCGACCAAGTACATGGTCGAATTAACCCGGTGACGGGTGGAGTTATAGGTCCTAAATTTGATAAACACAAAGATAGGGAAAATATACCAAAATTAATTGTTGTGGATGGTTTGCCCTTTTCATTTCCTTCCTCTTAGTTTTATTCATTACATTCGAGAAACATATAATCTTGTTTTTAACGGTTTTCCTAGATCAACTGTTAGAAGATATGTTTTTAAATTTGCGCATGAATATCAACAATATTTACGTTATGCATTGTATCATTTTAATGACAAAGTGGCTATCACTTCTGACATAGGCCGTAGTACTATTGGTAATGATTATTTAACTGTTTCATGTCATTGGATAGATCATAATTGATCTATCCAAATATATATATATATATATATATATATATATATATATATATATATATATATATATATATATATATATTGTTATAGGCCCACTTTGGAGCTTTTATTTCAAGAAATATTCATAAAATTAGTGAATTTCTGATAAAATTATAACTATTACATTAGATAATGTTTCTTCTAATGATTCTGCTGTAAATATTTTAAAAACTCGATTAACTCCATCTTTTCCCGGTTTTTTTCATGTTAGATGTGCATGTAATATTCATAACTTAGTTGTAAAGAATGGTTGTTAACACTCAAAAATACTTTTAGTGTTTAGCCTAATCAAGTGGCAGCCGAAGGTTGAAATCTCAAAATGAGCAGGCAACAAAATTCTAAGCCGATAACCGAACTAACTCGTAGCCGAATCTAGTAGCCCTAGCCCTCGGCTAGAAAAGCCCCATCGGCTATCTCGGTAACCTGGCCAAATCATAATTCCAAGGAATGACTGGGACCCACACATATTTGAACGCCTCAAAGACCAAGTCAAAGCACTTTCTAGACCCCAAGAAACGGGAACAAACCATCAACAACTAGAAGGAACTGTCGTCGGTCGTGCAAGAGGAAAATAAGGAGCAAAAATTGGCACCACCTCCTTATAGTTGGCTAGTGGATTTAGTGGGTAATTTAGTGGCTAACATTTGGGGATCACGTCTTATTTCTTATAGTATAAATGTAGGATAACTTGTACAGAATAAAAACAACACAATCAATCAAAAAACTGATTTTTACATATCTTCATTCTATCTTTATCACCTTTATTGCACTCTAACTATATTTATGTTTCTTACTACTTAGTTTACTCAATCACCATCCTAACATTTTCTGGAGTAGTTGGGGAACCCATTGCTTGAAGTTAGAGTTCCGCTTCCAGCCTAAATCGCTTAGTTAAGGAATTAATTTGTCATTCGATTTCGTCAGTTGATAAAACGGCAAACATTTCTAACGGGAACAAATTTGGCACGCCCAGTGGGACCATAGGTGATCTTATAGCGAAGTTTGATTCTCCAGGTCAGGATCACGCTTGGCGTATGCGCCTAAGGTCTGGTAAGAAAATGAACCCAGAGTCCAGTCCACACCCTAAACAGAATCCTCCTAGAAGGAACAACGAGCCACCACTTTCTTGGGGTATGCCTACATCGATTGATACACATCCACTTCCTCCATCAACCCAAGTTGTGGGTAAACTTAGTCAACCTAAAGGTCCTACTGTCATGACCACGTCATTCATTAGACAACAGATTGACTTAGGCATCCACGACATTATGTACCAGGTTTCCAAACAGTTGGTTGACATTATCAAGCCAATGGTGCATAATGAGGTTCAGCAGGTGAGGGAACTGGAAGCCAATCGAATGCATCCAGGAGAAGGTTCGGCTAGTTCCGCCATCCCTCTAACGAGTGGCACTGTGCAACATGCAACTATAACTCCATGTGTTGCTTATCATCCGAATGTGTATCAGTCAGTACCTACTAAAGTACAATCCATAGCACACCTAGGAGCACAAGCCCATTCACTTGGTAACTAGTCTACTGTATGGTTGCCCCAAATGCTTAGGGGAAAACTGTGCCACTCGACCAAGCGAGTCTGCAGTATGGGCAGATCAATATGGATCGAAGACCAGTTCAGGTATCCGGACACCTTGGTTTCCCACCCATTATGTCGTATGCTTATGCAAACGGCCCTACGGTACAGACGACCAATGCTGGCTAGCCGAATTGGCAGTCGATGGCCCCTGGCTATGACCCTACTAGGCTATCTGGTGACGTTGTCTACAGTGGGACACCATTCCAGCAGTCGCAGCCGGTACCTAATCCATACCATACATGAAGCACAAACTTTCTAAGAACGACTGATGTCTGGGGAGAGCAGACATGGAATACTGTTCCACTTTATCCTCAAGCTCCGTCGGCTGTTCCAGGAGCTCAGGTTGCAGGCTTTGGTGGCTATGCCCAACAGCAGCAATGGGGATATACCCCACCTATTGGTAATAGCCAGCAGAATACCTACAACTTTCAAAACTTTACTCAACAAGGTACAGAATGGAGGTCTCCAGTTCAGAACGCCTACCAGCCGGTTCCAGTTGAGAATCGGCAGGGGACTTCACAGCTAATACCATGAAGAGGTACTTTGGCATCCAACTGAAACCCTTTGACATACCTGTTTACAAGAAGCCCTACCCTAATTGGGTAAATCGGATAGCACCATTGCCAAGAGGCTTCAAAATGCCTGATTTTGCCACATTTTCGGGTGATGACGGTAAATCTACCATTGAGCACATCGGCAGATTTATCGCCCAATATGGCGAGGTTGGCTAGAATGAGTATCACAAGATGCAGGTGTTCCCCGTTTCTCTAATCAGAACAACATTTGCTTGGTACTCATTTTTTACCCCCGACTCTGTGCAGAACTGGGCGGACATGGAGCGTTGTTTCCATGATAGATTATAGTGGCCCCATCCTCAGGTCAATGTAATCGATTTAACGAATCTTAAGCAGCAGGTCGATGAGTCGGCTACTGATTATATCGAGAGATTTAGAAGAAAGGTTGGGAAATGCACTGTACACTTCCCCGAATCAGAATGTGCCCACATGATAATCAATAACATGCATCCTCAGCTAAAGGAGAAATTAGTGGGACAATTTTGCTTTGACTTAATCCAGTTAGCCTAGAAGGCTAGCCAAATAAAGCAGTATATCCAGGAGAAGGTATGTATATGTGTATCTTATGAGACATAAATCCGACGCTTTTGAGACGTTCAAAAAGTACAAGTCGGAAGTAGAGAAACAACTTGCAACAAGTATCAAGACCCTTCGATCAGATCGAGGAGGTGAATACTTGAGCAAGGATTTTCTAGATTACTTAAAGCTACATGGAGTCCAATCAAATTGGACACCTCCTGGAACACAACAGATGAATGGTGTTGCCAAAAGGAGAAACTGAACCTTATTGGATATGGTTCGATCCATGATGAGCTTCTCAGCTCTACCGACATACATTTGGGGACATGCTATACAAACCTCAACATATGCTCTAAACAGGGTTCCTTCCAAGTCAGTAGAAAAGATACCCTATGAGATATGGTGTGGCAAGAAGCCAGCTCTTAAACATATGAGACCCTGGGGGTGCCCTGCATATGTTAAGAAGATGCTGACTGACAAGTTGGAATCCAAAAGTGAGAAATATTACTTCATGGGGTATCCAAAGGAAACTAAGGGATACTACGTCTATCTTCCTGGAGAACGTAAAGTCATTGTTTCCAGGAACGCAACTTTCCTTGAAAAAGAATATGTCTACAAGGAACATAGTTGCACAGAGATAGGACTTGAAGAAATTCAAGAACCGCAAGATAACATAGATGTTGAATCCTTGCCGAATGACCAAGGCAAGAATTCAGTGGGAGTATTTGGCAAAGATTGGGTACTTCAAGTACGTCATTCGGCCAGTAGGAGTGTTACGAGGAACAATGCAGAAATACAAGATCCTCCTACACAACCTTTGGGAGTAGATGCAATGGTTGCACCTCCTCTCATTCAAGAAATACATGAAAATGATATTCCTGAAAGCTCTCAAGTTAGTGGATTATCCAACACACAAGAACCCTCTCACAGTCAGAACATACCAAGCACTGAACTGCAAAACAATTAACTCCGTAGATCTACTAGGACTCATCGTCCTCCTGAAAAACTAAATCTACTTGTGAAACACACAGTGAGATAGATATTCCCGATAACGATAAGCCTATAACCTATAGCGAAGCAATGTTGGACATTGATTCGAAGAGATGGCAAAAATCCATGAAATTCGAGATGGAATCTATGTATATCAATCAAGTGTGGAACTTGGTTGATTTGCCAGCTGGGGTTAAACCTATAGGATGCAAATGGGTCTTCAAGAAGAAGATCGATCCATTTGGAAATGTACAGACTTATAAAGCAAGGTTGGTGGCTAAATGTTATAATCAACAGCCTAGGGTCGATTATGATAAAACATTTTCACATGTTGCTAAGATTAAGTCCATTCGGATTTTGCTTGCAATATATTATGACTATGACATTTGGCAGATGGACGTCAAAACCACTTTCCTCAATGGTAATCTAGTTGAGGAAGTGTTTATGAAACAACCTGAGGGTTTTTCGCTTGAGTAAAAACCAAATGTTGTATGTAAGCTACAAAAGTCCATTTATGGGCTTAAGAAAGCCTCGAGGAGTTGGAACATTTGCTTTGACAAGGCTATCAAGTCATTTGATTTTGTCAGAAGCAAAGATGATCCCTGTGTTTATAGTAAACGCAAGGATGGGAGTATTGCCTTCATTATTATATACGTAGATGACATATTGATAATGTGAGACAATAAGACTCTCTTACAGTCAGTCAAGGAGTGGTTGTCCAGTACCTTCATGATGAAGGATTTAGGTGAAGCCTGCTACATTCTGGGAATTTAGATCTCTAGAGATAGACCTAATAGATTGTTGGGGCTGTCACATGCAGTCTACATAGACAAAGTGCTTAGACATTTTTCTATGGAAAATTCCAAGAAAGGCGGTCTACCTATGGGTCAAGGCATCAAGTTATCTAAGAAAGACAGTCCTTCTAATGCTATAGAACTTGAGCGCATGAAGAGGATCTCATATGCTTCGGCTATAGGATCGATCATGTATGCCATGACCTGTACTAGGCCAGATGTGTCCTTTGCACTTAGTATGACTTACAAATTCCAGCAGAATCCTGGGTAAGAACACTAGAAAACAATCAAGAGTATTCTTAAGTATCTTAGACGAACTAAAGATTACTTCTTAGTCTATGGTGGGGAAGAAAATCTAGCTGCTACTGGATACACTGATGCTAGCTGCTACTGGATACACTGATGCTAGCTTCCAAACGGATCTTGATGAATTTAAATCTCAGTCTGGGAACACATTCATTTTCAATGGTGGAGCAGTGAGCTGGAAAAGTTCCAAATAAGCTACAATTGTTGATTCGACAACAGAAGCTGAGTACATTGCTGTATCGTAAGTTGGTAAAGAAGCTGTCGTGATTTCTGAGTTCCTGAAGGAACTAAGGGTAGTTCCGAGTGCTAGTTGTCCAATAACTATTTATTGTGAAAACACTGGTGCGGTTGCACAGGCTAAGGAACCAAGATCAACAAACAGAAACAATCATGTACCAAAGAAGTACCACATACTCAGGGAGATGGTGGAGACTGAAGAGATTAGATTAGATTATGTTCCCGCAGACGATAATCTAGCTGACCCATTCACTAAACCATTAAGCTTAGTCAAGCATAATAGTCATTTTGAGAATATGGGTATTAGATATGTTGGAAATTGGCTTTAGGCCAAGTGGGAGATTGAAAGTATATGTATGTCCTAGAGACAATCTATATTAGGACAAATGTACTTTATACACGTTCATATTAATATTAATGAAGATTAATATTTTGGCATTTGCAATTATTGAATTATTAGTTGATTGTTTGTAATATTCTATAATATGCATCCCTAGAGGTTACGTTGTTATTAATAATTTGAGATATTAATATTATAAAATAACTCTTAAAATAGCCTCCACTAATGATCATCGAGAATGTGATATCGATGATATGTGATAAGTCGACATGTGGTCTGCATCACATCCTTAGAGGATGTAGCTATGAGATAATTTCTATTTGATGGAAATTATTTAATTAAGTCAAGATTGAATTTTAGATTTAATTAAAATGTGTTGAAAATATTTTGTGAAAAGGGCGAGGTGCCGCGACGCCCAATGGGCAGCGTCGCGACGCTAATTAGGCAGAGCCACGACGCTAATTAGGCAGCACGCCAAATCAGATTGGCCTTCTGCAATTCGTTTTGGGTCAGGCTTTGAGCCCAACCCAAAATCTAAATTTTGCCCTAATTTCACCTATATATAGAGCACCTCCTCATTCATTATTAGACATATTTTTTTTATATATATTATTCTAAGTCTTAGAGACCTAGAATAAAACTCTCTCTTGAACCTCTGCCGAATTTCCTAGTTGTTCGAATGAGGTATACATCGGAGTTCTTGAAACTTGCTGTCGAGGATCAATTGCGTGCGCACCCTCGGAAATTACGAAAAGACTCCAGAGTTTCCAAATCATAAGTATTCTATCAAAGTATTACGGTTATATACATGTTATGTATTGACGTGTTTTATATTACTACATAATCATCCTACAGTTCGTCGCTTGTTGGGTTTGAAACACAAAATTTTCAAATTTCGCTGCGTACACGAACCCAACGAAAACCTACAAATGATGCATCTTAATACTGTATATAAAAATGAGGTTGATGATCCGTTTATGCGGGTATGCACAATAACATTGATGGTCCACCAATTGGCAAGGCCTAGGTACGTAGGTTGATTCGTGATTTTTAGTTGATTATTTCTGGACCATAATTATTTTTGCCTACTCGGTCTAAATATAGACTATTCATTTTTGCGTACTCGGTCTGTCTAAATATAGATTATTCATACATATTACATATTTTTTTAACATAAGTGAAGAGTTTGAGCCCATTAACTACGAGTATTAGATTCTACAACCCGTAATTATAACGGTCCCTCCCCTCATACATATTCATGAGGAAAATCTACTACGTAAACGAAGGAACATGATATGATTACGAAGCTACATGCTCCATTCCAAGAAATTTCACAAAAATTAAATCCAGGACACAATTGCCGTGTACCCATGAGTTTGAATTTGAAGCAACCAGTGCTCTGAAATATTGTTGACATATGGATTTGTCCATTTAATTCTTCTTTTAAAAAAATTATTACATAGGGGTAGGGAAGGGAAAATGGGAAGGGGGTTACTAATATAGGAATTCGAATTCTCACCGTAAAAATTCAGTTAGTCAATCAACTGAGCTGCTAGATTCCTACTATTTTTTTGTCCATTTAATTCGAAGCATGTCCGAACATGATATTGGCTAGCTTTGACTAGTAAAATTGACTGCCTAATTGTCCGTGTGGACGATGAATAATCCAAGATCTTTGTTAATGTTGACTTGTTGATATTACAACAATATTGTTAAAGCCCAAATATTTGTTGAATCATATATACGTTCTGACTTGTAAAAATGGCGTGGCAAATGACATGGCTTGCCTGATGTCATCATCCACATTAAGTTTCTTCTTGGCCAATTGTACCTTGGTCAAGACATGCATACTATTGTGAGGTTTTCAATTTACTTAGGATAATCCTGCTTGATACTCCCTCCATCTTGTAATACTTTTCACGTTTATCAAGAGGATTACATTAAATTTGTTAAACAGAGGTAATATATCTGTGATATACACTAAATATACAGCAGTATATCACATGTATACAAAACGAAGAAAACAGGATGTGACCAAATAGAGGCAAAAGGCGGCCCAACGAAAGACGGCCCAAATGGCCTGGACGAAATGGCCCAGTCACGGAAATAGGGCAGCAAAACAGTAGGACAATTCTTGTATATTAAGGAATGTATATTGTAGTATATTTGTATATACTCTTACCATATTTAGGATATACACATACCATAATTGTATAGTTAGAATTATGGTAGAATAAGGATTTAGAAATAGAATAGGAATAGGATTCTCCTATTTTGTAACTTGTACATATATCTATTCAATTAATGAAAATAATCAAGGGGATTATTTCTTTCATGGTATCAAGAGACTAGGTCTAAACAAAAGTTTTCTTCTCTCAAACTTTTGCCTCCTTTGGCCGAGACCCCCCCCCCCCCCGGGGGGTTTTCTCTCCAAATATCTCATCTTCCGCTCTCAAAAACCTCTCTTAAATTTCCCCTCCTTCTTTGTTCTTACAATATGTCTAAGAATAATTTTCACCCTGCCCTCACGGTTTCCAATATCAAGCTAAGTATCCCTATTGTTCTTGAGATGGAAAACGTTCAATATGCAACGTGGGCAGAGTTGTTTAAAATTCACGCTATATCTTATCAAGTTCTTCATCACATCATTCCTCCCGCTAGACCCCTTCATGCGGAGGATCCTGAGTTATGGATTACACTTGATGCTACCGTTCTTCGGTGGATATACGCCACTATTTCCCTGGATCTTCTACACACGATTATGGAGCCGGATACCACGGCTATGGCTGCATGGAATAGATTGTGTGACATATTCCAAGACAACCAACATTCACGTGTCGTCACACTCGAGCAGGAATTCTCTCTCGTTCGAATGGACGAATTTCCAAACGTTTCTGCATATTGCAAGAAACTAAAGGAGTTGGCGGATCAACTCCGTAATGTTGGCGCCCAAGTCACAAATAATCGTCTAGTTCTACAGTTGGTTGCCGGTCTTTCGGAGGCCTATAATGGTGTTGGAACTCTCCTTCGCCAAAGCAACCCTCTTCCGTACTTTCATCAAGCCCGCTCCATGCTTACGTTGGAAGAAGCAGGTTTGGCTAAAAAGGCGGCTACCGGAGCAAGCCCAGTTGTCATAGTGGCGTCCTCCCCTAGTTCTTCAGGTTTTATGAATAATTCGGGCCAAAACCATAATAATGGTGGCGGCAAGAATAATCGCACAAATAATAACAAAAATCGCGGGGGCAAACGCGGCGGTACAGGTGGCGGATCCGGTGGTCACCAAACAGGCAGTGGGTCCCAGCCAGGGTACAGTGGCCCACCACCGCCATGGGCCCGGCGGTGGGGCCAATGGCGGTGGAACCGTACCATCCAAAGAGCAATTTCCGGCGGCCGGTGGGGCTGGCCAACAGTCCAGGCCCAATACCCAGCAGTGGCGGCCCACTGGCCAGTGGCCCAGCAGCGGTAGCAACAGCAGCTACGACCCAGGTGCACCACGGACAGGAGTTCTTGGGCCCCGACCACCGCAGGCCCATCATGCAGCAGGCCCCACTCAGACTGATATCGAGGCCGCGATGCACACGTTGGGATTGACTCAACCGGACCCAAATTGGTACATGGACACCGGGGCCACTACTCACATGACTTCCGAATCAGGTACTCTCTCATCTTATTCCAATTTAAGCAGCCCTCGGGGGATAATTATTGGTAATGGCAGTTCAATTCCAATTCTAGGGTATGGTCAGAAAACGTTGTCTCCCCCCAATCCACCACTCCTCTTGAAAAATACTTTACATGCTCCTAAATTGATTAAAAATTTAGTGTCTATCCGAAAGTTCACAAATGACAATTCTATTTCTGTTGAATTTGATCCTTTCGGTTTCTCTGTGAAGGATTTCAAGACGGGGAGTCATCTCATGAGGTGTGATAGTAGGGGGATCTGTATCCTAACATGCTCGGTTTCAGTCCATCGAGTCCAGCCTTGCCGTCAGCTTTTGCGGCCATCTCTCCTTCCATGTGGCATGCTCGGTTGGGTCATCCGGGATCTTCTATTTTATCAGCTTTAGATAAAAATAACTTTATTTCTTGTAAGGGTACGAGTCGTACTCCAATTTATCAGTCTTGTTCATTAGGAAAAAATGTTAAGTTGCCATTTCTAGACTCCAATTCTCATACTTCTATGCCATTTGACATTATTCATAGTGACTTATGGACGTCTCCTGTTCTAAGTTCAGTGGGTCATCAATATTATGTTCTCTTTTTAGATGATTATACTAGATTTTTGTGGGCGTTTCCAATTGCAAATAAATCACAAGTATTTTCCATCTTCATCAAATTTAGAGCGTTCATCCGTACTCAATTCGAAAGAGACATAAAAAATATTCAATGTGATAATGGGAAAGAATATGACAATAGGGAGTTTCGGGATTTCTGTGCTAATAATGGGATCAATTTTAGGTTTTCGTGTCCTCATACATCTCCACAAAATGGTAAGGCCGAACGCAAAATTCGTTCCATCAATAACATTATCCGAACTCTCTTAATTCATGCCTCCATACCTCCATATTTTTTGGCACCATGCTCTACAAATGGCCACATATCTTCTTAACATACTTCCTTCTAAAGGACTGGCATATTCCTCCCCCCTCAAAATCCTATATAATAAGGACCCTTCGTATTCTTATCTTCGGATTTTTGGGTGCTTGTGTTATCCGTTATTCTCATCCACCACAATTAACAAACTTCAGGCTCGGTCTACCCCGTGTGTGTTTTTGGGATATCCGTCAAATCATCGTGGTTATAAGTGTTTTGATTTATCCTCCAAGAAAATCATAATCAATCGCCATGTCATTTTTGATGAAACTCAATTCCCGTTTATGAAAGTTCATACTCCCGAACCTAAGTCATATAATTTTTTGGATGACCAAATATCCCCATGTATTATTCGGAATTTTTTGGACAACTCCCGTACCCAAAATCCCCCAGCGGGCCCACTGCCCGCTGGCCCCACAAGCACCGTCACGCCCTCGGGTCCAAATGACCGGAACAGTTCCCCAGCTATTGGGCCGGTCCAGCCCAATTCTCGGAACTTGTCCGAAACCGAGCCCGCTTTTACCGATTTGGGCCGAAAGCCCACGCTGCCTTGCCGCGCCCGCCCCGAGCCCGTAAAAATTCCCAAAATTCCCTCAATTCTTCCTCGAGTCATATACCGGTCACTCGTAGTCAGCGGGGTATTTTTACACCTAAAAGACATTTTAATTTACATTCGGATGTCTCTAGATCCCCGTTGCCCCGCAATCCTGTGTCCGCATTAAATGACCCTAATTGGAAACTTGTTATGACTGATGAATATAATGCTCTTATTGCTAATAAGACGTGGGAGTTAGTGCCCCGTCCATATGGTATTAATGTTATCAGGTCTATGTGGATTTTTGCTCACAAGGAGAATTCCGATGGGTCCTTTGCTCGACATAAGGCGCGACTTGTTGGTGATGGTAAGACTCAGCAGGTTGGAATTGATTGTGGTGAGACGTTTAGTCCGGTGGTCAAACCGGCTACCATTCGCACTGTGCTTAGCTTGGCTCCTTCAAAGACTTGGCCAATTCATCAGTTGGATGTCAAGAATGCTTTTCTACATGGTGACCTCAAGGAAACAGTCTATATGCATCAGCCATTGGGTTTCAGGGATCCCAACCGCCCTCATCATGTCTCTGTTTGTTGAAGAAATCATTATATGGGCTTAAGCAGTCTCCACGGGCCTGGTATACACGATTTGCTGACTTTGTTTCAACTATTGGGTTCACTCATAGCAGGTCAGAAAATTCCTTGTTCATCTACCGCCGTGGTTCGTCCTTGGCATACATTCTGTTGTATGTAGATGATATCATCTTGACTGCCTCTTCCGATGCCTTACGCCAGTCTATCATGACCATGCTCAGTTCTGAGTTTGCTATGAAAGACTTAGGGCCTTTGAGTTATTTTTTGGGGATTGCCGTCAACCGTCATTCAGGTGGCTTGTTTTTGTCTCAACGAAAGTATGCTGCTGAGATCATAGAGAGGGCTGGGATGTCATCCTATAAGTCCACTTCCACGCCAGTTGATGCAAACCCAAAGCTAAGTGCCACAACAGGTGCACCATACGAGGACCCGACCCGCTATCGCGTCTTGCAGGGGCCCTCCGGTATCTTACATTTACCAGACCGGATATTACATATGCGGTTCAACAGGTGTGTTTATTCATGCATGATCCCAGAGTTGAGCACATGAATGCAATCAAATGCATCATTCGGTATATTCAGGGGACACTAGACTATGGGTTGCACTTGTATCCGTCTTCTACATCCACACTTGTCTCTTACACGGATGTTGATTGGGGTGGGTGTCCCGACACCAGACGATCGACTTCTGCCTACTGTATGTTCTTTGGCAACAACTTGGTCTCCTGGTCAGCCAAACGTCAGGCAACTCTATCACGCTCAAGTGCCGAGGCGGAATATCGAGGGGTAGCGAATGTGGTCTCCGAATCATGTTGGCTACGTAATTTGCTTTTGGAGCTTCATTGTCCCATTCAGAAGGCAACCTTGGTATATTGCGATAACATTAGTGCCATCTACCTGTCAGGTAACCCAGTTCAACACCAACGCACCAAGCATATCGAAATGGATATTCACTTTGTCCGTGAAAAGGTTGCAAAGGGTCAAGTTCGCGTCTGCCATGTCCCGTCTCGTTATCAAATTGCAGACATCTTTACAAAGGGTCTACCGGTGGTTCTCTTTGAAGATTTTAGGGACGAGCTCGGCGTTCGAAGACCGCCCGCTATGATCGGGGGGGTGTGTTAAACAGAGGTAATATACATGTGATATACACTGAATATACAAAGAGCAGATATCACGGGTATACAAAACAATAAAACGATGGCGGCCAAAGAGAGAGCGGTGGCAGCCAATGAAACAAAGACGGCCCAAATGGCACGGACGAAATGGCCCATCACAGAAATAGGGCAACAAAACAGTAAGACAATTCTTGTATATTAAGGAATGTATATTGTAGTATATTTGTGTATACTCTTACCATATTTAGGATATACACATACCATAATTGTATAGTTAGAATTATGGTAGAATAAGGATTTAGAAATAGAATAGGAATAGGATTCTCCTATTTTGTAACTTGTATATATATCTATTCAATTAATGAAAATAATCAAGGGGATTATTTCTTTCAAAATTTGATCAATATTTTAAATACATATTTTCATCATAATACTATTAAAAAGTTGGAGGCCCCAAAAAAAATTACGGATGAATTTTATGATGTACAATTTTCTCTCTCTTCTGCTCCAAACAGAAAGACGTACGACCACTAACTTCACTACCTCTCTTCCCCGACGGTGAACCCTCCTCCCCAATGGTAAGAACACTAACCCCACCCTTCTTTTTCCGACCGGCGATCAGGTACTCCGACCTCTCTGACATCTCCCTTCTCTCTCCTCTTTGCCTCTCTGTCCTCTCCTCTTTCACTGACGGACAACACTACCCACCGCGGCTCTGACCAGGTACGTCGATCAATCACCGATGAGTTATTCCAGCCATATCGTTCTGGGTAGTACTTTTCCGGCCAGACCCTAATCTTTTCTTCTTTATTCTCCTTTCTTTTTTTTGTCTCTTCTACCTCTCCAATAGGTTTCCGATCAGGTCTGCACAGGAATAAAGTTTTTCAGCAAGGTCAGGCGGTGAACAATAATTCCGGCATTGAACAATATTTTCAGCATGGAATATTATTTTCGTTGTTGAACAGTGAATTTCAGCAGCGAACAGGTCTCTGCTGATACTTGAGTTTTCAGGCAACTTTCGGTGGCGAGCAGTAAATTCCGGCAATGAACATTGACTTTTGATGGCAAACAGGTTCGGTTCAACTAGAGTTGGTACCTTCGGTTGCTCGTATCTATTCTTTGTCCTTATCCTTATATTTAAATTTTAACGCTTCACTGTATTGCTTCTTGTCTTTACGTTCTTGCATTTACTCTTCTTGCCTTTAGTTATATCATTCTTGGCGTTCCTGTGTTTAGGTGTAAACCTTTGATTGGTCTATTAGTTTATATCCACTTTAGTGGCTTTGGTGACTGATGGTAGACTAGGGTCATGTTCTCGGTCAGGGACGGGAATAGGGTTTAGGGGGTAAGTGGGGTAAGGGAGATGCTAGGCTGAGAATAGGATCTTGGAACATTGGGACTTTAACGAAAAAGTTCATAGAGCTAGTTAAAATTCTTAAGAAAAGGAGGATTAATATAGCATGTGTCCAGGAGACCAAATGGGTAGGACCTAAGGCTAAGGATGTGGACGGGTATAAGTTATGGTTCTCGGGTAGGTTGAGGTGTAGGAATGGGGTAGGCATTTTGGTAGACATCAAGCTAAGGGATCAAGTGGTAGAGGTTATAAGGGTCAATGACAGGATGATGACGATTAAATTGGTAGTTTGAGGGTTCACTATGAACATTATTAGTGCTTACGCGCGGCATGTGGGCTTGGACGATGAGGAGAATAGGCGTTTTTAGTAGGATTTGGACGAGGTGGTGGGAGGTATACCACCCACTGAGAAGTTATTTATATGGGGGAATTTCAATGGACATATCGGGTCACGTCCGGGAGGTTATGATGACATATATGGAGGTTTTGGCCTCGGGGACAGGAACGGGAGAGACATCTCACTTTTGGAGTTCGCTAAAGCTTTTGGGATGGTGATAGCCAATTTGAGGTTCCTGAAGAAAGAGGAGCACTTGGTGACTTTCCTTAGTTCGGTGGCTAAGACTCAGATAGACTTTTTGCTCCTTAGAAAGGTTAACAACGGTCTTTGTAAAGATTGCAAGGTTATTCCGTGTGAGTATCATACAACCCGACATAAGCTTTTGGTGATGGATTTAGAGATCGAGATGGTAAACAAGATGAGGGTTATGGATGATAGGCTAAGAATCAAATTTGGAAGTTTGACCATGTCTAGTACAAAGGGGATGGGGGAGAGGTTGATGGCCGGGGGGCTTGGGGGAGTAGTAAGAATGGGATCGATATGTGGGACAGGATGACTAGTTGGATTTGGAAGGTAGATAAAGAAGTGCTAAGGGTCTCATAGGGTAGCTGGGGTGGGCATCGAGTGGACTGGTGGTGGAATGGTAAAGTTCAAGAGAAGGTGAAAGCAAAGAAAGTGGCGTATGCGAAATTGGTAGAAAGCAGGGATGAGGTAGAGAGTGGACGAATAGGGAATTATATAAGATGGCGAGGAAGGATGCAAAACTAGCGGTTAAGGTGGCTTTTGAATGCCTGTATATGGAATTAGAGGGGGAAACGGGGATAAGAAATTGTACAGACTAGCCAAGGTGAGGGAGAGAAGGATCCGTGACTTGGATCAACGTGAGGTGCATCAAGAATGAGGATGGAAAAGTAATGGTAGCGGACACGCGTATTAGACGGAGGTGACAGTCTTACTTCCATAAACTCTTGAACGAGGAAAGAGATAAAGACATTGTTCTGGGAGATCTGGAGCAATTCGGAAGGTACTGAGATTTTGGATATTGTAGAACTATTAAGGGTTGAGGAGGTTTAGGGTGTTGTTCACAGGATGCGCAGGGGACGGGCGACCGGGTCTGATGAGATCCCAGTTGAATTTTGGAAGAGTGCGGGCAGGGCAGGTTTGGAGTGGCTGACTGAGTTGTTTAATATCATTTTTAAGATGGCAAGATTGTCCGAAGAATGGAGATGGAGTACAATGATTCCTTTATACAAGAAGAAAGGTGACATCCAGATTTGCAACAACTATATGGGTATCAAGCTGCTAAGTCACACTATGAAAGTTTAGAAAAGGGTCATGGAGATGAGGGTGAGAAGAGGTGTGTCTATTTTTTAGAACCAGTTTGGATTCATGCCGGAACATTCGACTACAGAAGTCATTCATCTTGTTAGGAGGTTGGTGGAGTAGTATAGCGAGAGGAAGAGAGATTTACATATGGTTGTCATCGACCTCGAGAAGGCATACGACAAAGTCCTTAGAGAGGTTCTATGGAGATGTTTGGAGGTTAGAGGTGTACATGTGGCATACACTATGGAGATCAATGATATGTATGATGGAGCCAAGACCAGGGTACGGACAGTAGAAAAAGACTGAACATTTTCCAGTGATGATAGGGCTGCACTAGAGATCAGCTCTTAGCCCATTCTTATTTGCCTTTGTGATTGATAGACTGACATGATAAATTCAAGGAGAGGTGCCATGATGTATGTTATTCGCAGATGACATAGTCCTGATTGATGAGACTCACAGCGAAGTGAATGCTAAGCTGGAGGTTTGGAGACAGACTCTGGAGTCTAAAGGATTCAGGCTGAGTAGGATCAAGACAGAATACTTGGAGTGCAAGTTCAGTAACAGTAGCGACCATGAGACAGACGTGGATGTGAGTCTTGGTACTGAGGTCATTCTAAAGAAAGGAAGCTTCAAGTATCTCGGGTTTATTATCCAAGGGAATTGAGAGATTGATGACGATGTCACATATCGTATTGGTGCATGGTGGATGAAATGAAGGCTCGCATCTGGAGTCTTGTGTGATAAAAAGGTGCCACAAAACTTAAAGGCAAGTTCTATAGGGTGGTAGTTAGATCGACTATGTTTTATAGGGTGGAGTGTTAGCCAGTCAAGACTTCGCACATTCAAAAGATGAAAGTTGCGAAGATGAGGATGCTAAGATGGATGTGTGGGCATACAAGGAGGGATATGATTAGAAATGATGATATCCGGACTGGGTGGGAGTGGCATTGGTGGAGATAAGATGTGAAAAGCGAGGTTAAGATGGTTCGGGCATGTGCAGAGAATAGGCACAAATGCCCAGTGCGGAGGTGTGAGAAGTTGGCTATGGACGAGTTCATGAGGGATAGAGGTAGACCGAAGAAGTATTGGGGAGAGGTGATTACACGGGATATGGTGCAGATATAACTTACTGAGGACATGACCTTAGATAGAGGGTTGTGGAGGACACGGATTAGGGTAGTAGGTAGTTGAGCGTAGTCCTACTTACGCTTACATACTAGTAGTTGTAGTGTTATTATTGTAGCCCTGCTTAGCCTATCATATTAGTAGACGTAGTATTGTTGTATAGTCCCCTGTCATTTGATTTCTGCTGATGTATGTTCTTTTGTGTACTTTGTTTATCTTATTTACCTGCGTTAGTTACTGCTTTTTTTAGAATGATTTATCATGGCTTATTGGCGTTTGTTACCATCATTTTCTACTTACCAAGATAGAGGTAAGGTCTGTGTACACTCTACCCTCCCCAGACCACGTTGTGGGACTTCAATGAGTATGTTGTTGTCGTTTTTGTTGTATTACTATTAAAAAGTTTGTAACTTATAATATTTTTCGTATAGTTTTTTAATATCTAAATTATAATTTAAGAGTATTTAATTAATCTATTTCAATTTAGTTTTGAATATTAGTCAAATTAACTCTTGAGAAGGGTGAAAACTATTTTGGAATGATATTTAGAAATTTGAAGCTCAAATAGGCTGATAGATATCCGCTTTCCTAAAAAAGGACAATATCACATAACGGTACTTATAATAATGTGATACGTAGTTAAGTATAATTTATGTTAATCACAGATAGTAACTTCAGATTCAAATATGCTAGCTAGCATCCCCAAATGAAGGGTGGTGTAAAACTATTCTAATGTAGATACGATGCGCCAAGTTTCCTAATAGTTTTAATTGGGATCAGCAGTGGCGGAGTCATAGATAGTAGAATTGAATACCTCTCGGTGAAAATTTATATGGTAAATAAAGAAAAAGAAAATTATACTATGTATATATAAGTCAAAAATAACTTTTTATACGTCTATATTAAATGTTGAACACTCTTAGTGAAATTTTTGACTTTATCACATACACAGACCACAACATTCGTATCCTTTTTTTGTAAGATAGGAAATTACATTAAAACTAAATAAAATTGCAAATTAAAGCGTTTGGAGTTTTTTCTTATGCATTTCCACGCCCTTTTGAGACTCCAAAAAATGAACAAATTCCTTTTCTTAGGAACACATACCGCTCCATGTAAGTTTGTTGTTGTCAACCATCCTGTTAATATTACCGATAGTGATTATTCAGTAGTTCCTGAGATATCTGTTGGTATTTGTCTCTATTGTACTTTATAAAGCGGTACGGAAAGTATATCACTATTACAAGTATTCGAAAGGATAAACAAAGATTCAATAATTCAACTAGAAATCTGAAATTACAATTGTAGAACAAGAAAGACTGGAAACTGTTTTTGCTGAGTCGAGTGTGGCACTCTGTCCTTAAGACAATATTGCCCCGTATGTATCCTTTATACGTCCTGGACAATTTGTCTCCCAAGATAAAACAACAATAGAACACTTGAGCAAATGAAACTCAAGAGCTACCGTGAAGAATATTGAGTAACGAAATGATGCTTGAAAGTTGTAGGAAGAACTATCTTTGCTTGTGTATTTTTGTGTAGTATATGTCCTGCTCAACAATGGTGTAAGGGGTGTTTATATAGGTGAGGGAGGGGCTGTTTAACTGCCCCCCATAACAGCCATTATTGGCCAAATAATGGCCATTATGGAGGTCGTAAAGCCACCAAAATAAATGGTGAAAGACCAACGGATTGACCATTATAGGAGGAGTAATTCAGCCAAAATAAATGGCTGAATTGAGTGCTTGGCGTTTCTGTTCTCTTCTGCCCAATTCTGAGTTTCTGGAAACTTCAGGGACCAAACTGTACATCTGAAAGAATTCTGGTCCAAACTGTACATCTGAAACTTCTGGGATCAAACTGTACTTCTGGCAAAGTTCTCTGGCCCAAAGATAATATCAGAAGGCCCATAGCCCACAGCCCACGACCCGTGACCCGGAACTCGGAACCGGACCGGACGGGACGGGCGGGCGGCGGCGGCGCGCGTGTGGTCTTTCCTTGAACCGAAGCACATCTAGGTCCTCCCTCCTTTAAACACATGGGATACCCCTTGGGGCCCCAAACCCTAAACCAATTTCGAGTCTTATATACACAACAATTCTTTCTTCCTCTACCGATGAGGGAGAATTGATCACACACCACACTTTTACATGCTTCAAACACCTTACTTCGTGAACCAATATCTCTTTCATTTCTCAATGAAATTTGACGATTCTTGGCCCTACGGTTATCTACGTACTTAGTAGATCATGCATGTATGAAGAACCGGATTCTCCAACATACGTAACACTAGTGTTTAAGCTGTTAAAGTTGGTCGGTCGCAACTCCCGCCAAAGGCTAATTTCCAACAATCCCCTCTTGGAAGAGATTTTGGCGCACTCACATGGTGTCTTTTTATTTCCAGCAATATTTCAGCCGATCGATGTTGCTTAAGAAGAGGTAGCTTCAGCTTTGAACCTTCCATAGTTGAATACCATCGTGCTTACTTACTGCGCGGTGAACGTGATGTCTTGAACCGTCAGTGTTTAGTGTAAGCCAAGTCAATGATACCAACACAACAAATTCCCTTACTCTCTTCTTCGTAATGTTTTTTCCGTTTTGGCCATGGACAACGTCTTGGATTCTTAAGTGCGTTCATTTTGAGGCGGCCCGTCCTAGCACTTAAATAGGTGGTCTCCTACAAGGTATCCTGCTATACCCCACTTCACAAGTGTTAGGAACCATTAAAAGTTTCCCAAAACCTAACCTCAACTGTTGAGGAGCATTACAGGTTTTGAAAACTTAACATTTACCCACACTGCAGATAGCACTTAAAGTCTATCGCAGGAACGGCTTTGGATTTGGTGTTTCATTTCAGAAATCACTATCCGAAGTGCTCATGCTTCCACTGAAGCGATCAACTGAACCTTTACAACTTAGTTTTCCCATTGAACCAAATTACTGGGATCTCCAGTTAGTAAGGTTAGGTTACCACTGTATTGGTCCTTATATTTTGGGTTTTAAGCCCATTCCCCTAGACATGCAGAACACTTGATCTCCGGGTAGTCCCTTAGTTAGTAAATAAGGAAGTGACACCCGTGATGATCAACTGCCATACGGTCTTATGTCTCCGACAGATCCTGACAGATATGTCCAGACGCCGTCATCCGTGTCCTTCCTGAAGCCGACCGGCTAGCCACATTATATAACTGCTGAAGACACGGGTTTCTCCCAATAAGGGACGTCCTCTGATGTGAAGTTACTCAACTTCTTTCATGCTTTGTTTAAAGCGATAAACTCTGATACCATCATGAATCGATCGATGCAAGTTTGCTTAGAGGATTTTCCAAGACCCACCATACACATTTACTTATGTATTTGGTGTTCTTCAGATCTGATGTCCGGTTTGCAAATCCCTTTTGTATCTGCTTGTTCTGTTAATTCAATAGCTTTTTTCATTGCTTTTCGAAATGAAACTCCTTGAACAAAAAGCCAATCCTTACCAAAGGAGGAAATAGAATCGGAAAATTGACCATCACTGTGTTCTCCCAGAACCGCTGGACATCCAGAATACTATAATCCGTAGATAAGCGAATAGTTCAGATATCGTCATATCCGACTTAACGCCTTCTATTGATCATGTCTTAAGATCATCAATGAACCTTAGTTCAACTGATCTGTTTGTAGGACGATACCAGGTCGGTTGTAGTGTGTACAATACATTGAATTACACGTGACCTGAGCGTATCGCTCCTTGTCTATGGGTGCACTATGATTCCAATCATTTCTATGATTCATATCCATTGGTGGCTTTAATGAGACTGTCAGCTATCGACCAGTCCATTAGATGTCTTAGAAATCCAATTCCTAAGATGTCATCTGTGATACCCATATCTTTCATATCGAGACTTTGTTTCAATATGACTTTCACTTTCAGACTATTGGTTTTCCAACTCTTGGCTTTCTAACTTCGAGTCAATGTTTCGTGGTCGATTCATTGTTTCTGTTTTATCTGAAACTTTCAGGACTAAAATGTAAACATTTCAGGGACCAAAATGAAAGTTCAGGAAGAAGCCCAACAGTCCAGCAAACCAACTCTGATCCTCTTCTTCCAACTCTCTGGTTGAGAAGGTTGTTTCAACATCTATGTCACGCAAGACTGCAACGGCCTTGGATGATAAGCTACTCACAGGGGAGCACATTTTACAACCCAAAGGTTCTTTTCCCGGAGGAAGATAAACCATTACAGAAGTATGATTCTATATGATGGAATCAATTTCTCTCTTTAGCTTCTTTCCAAAGCAGCGCTTCTGGAGAAGACAATTATTTGTCAATTGTCCATGGTTCGTTCTCAACCATACAAGCTAGAAGGACTGGAACAAGTCTTTGTCCCCTTCTTTGCTTCGTCTCGGTTCAACATCTAGAATCCCTGAGTTCTGCAGATCTGGAATATTAAGTTCCGGATAGCCAGCAACTTTCGAGTCCTGTAGATACGGAACGTCTAGTTCCGGACAGTCAGGTCCTCGTGAGTTCTTGTTGACCTTGAGCAATTACTCCTTTTTCCTTTTCAAGGAAAGTTATCTCCATAGAATTCAGCATTCTTTGACGCCAAAAAAATGATAAACACTACTGTTATTTGTAAATCCAGTGGATATGCAATCTACAGTCTTAGGTCGAACTTGACCTGTTTCGGTAGTCCAACTTCTACCAAGCCACCCCACATCACAACTTTTATATGTGAGATCCTTTCCATGTCTCACACGGAGGGTTATCCTTATCCTTATGCGGAGTTCTGTTGAGAATCGCATTAGCGGTAAGGATCGCCTTGCCCCACATAATTTGGGCGTACGGGTTTGCGCTTGGCTAACACCGTTAGACTGAGGTGAGTAATGAGCAGTCGTTTAATAAACGATGCTTCACATTCTCCCCCTCTATCACTACGAATTTCTCAATCCGTAGGCTTAGTTGATTTTCAACTTCTGCTTTGTAGCGCTTAACCGCTTCAACAACTTCATCTTTGCTTTTCAATAAACAAAGGATACAATACATTATACCATCATCAATGAAGGTCATAACGTACTTGTCTCCCCCCCTCTATTTTGTATAAACTAAAAATCACCCAAGTATGTGTGACTAAGTTCTATAGGAGCAGTGCTTCTTTCTCTATTCCCTTGACGGAATTTGAAAAGGTGATTTTTCCTCTTCATCTACCTCGCATTTATTTTGAGGGTTTATGTCGACAAAAGGCAACAATCTCAACATCGTTAGCTTTTGAATGACTTGCTATTTAACGTGTCTTAATCTATGATGGCATAGATGCACGGATCACAAATATATCATTCATATGGCTACAGACATACCGTACCATTATTAGTTATTACAGACCTGTTGGACTAGTCTCAAACCAGCTTGACCAACAGCGTCCCTTAAACCAAGTTTGGGACATGCATCACCTCATCTTAGAGTGATTTCATTCCCTGAAGTCCTATTGAGGACAACCTCTCCAACCCATTCTATTTTAGAGGTGGCGTTGCTTCACATGAACAACTTCTTGCCCGTGGTTAGGGCGTAACCGGATCATATGTGATCTGGATACTCTGGCCCACTCCAGTTGCTTTGGCAGACTGAGTGTCCAATTTCTTTTTTGCCTTTCTTTAGGCCTTCAGATCGTTTAAGACCTGGAAACTCTGGCCCACCTTACTAGGTGTCCATTACTTTTCCTATGAAATGAATCCTGGCCCCACTCCAGTCGCCCGGAGGCTTTATATGACTAAGTGTCCAATATTATCATATCAAAGAAATTTTGGCCTACTTTAGTTGCCCGGAGGCTTTGTATGACTGAGTGTCCAATATCATCCTATGAAGGATCTTCTGCCAAATAATATGACAGGCTCAACGTCTTTAGCTTTTAGACTTCTTCCGTTATGATTGGTGCCCAGATAATTCTTGGCGCTTACTTAAGAGTGGTAACAGTTTTCACACAGTTAGTGAATCTCTCTCCATCGTATGTGCGAACATACTTTACACACTTTTAATCACTACACTTAAAAGAACGGATCTTTTTAAGTCGTTTACAAAATCCAATCTTAAAACGGGAAAAAAAGAGGAGATTAAACTTCTGATTTTTTAAAGCATAAGGAATATAAATTATTTTCATATTCCTCCTTACTTTAATCCATTTTTAATCAGACATCATTTAATCTTTATTCTTGACAAGTAAGAAAAACTACTTATCCCAATTTCGGATTTTGGCTCACTTCAGTCACTTCATCAGACTGAGTGTCCATTTCCTTCTTACCATTATTCGAATCTTTTGTCTGGGACAGATATAGGCCTTCTGCTGCAAGATAGAATAACATCTTCAGTCTTCTCCTCTTGTCCCAGTTAACATCCTCAGGCTCTCGAGAGCGCTTTTTCCACCAGTCTTGGTAGCGGTGACACCATGAACACGTTCATCATCATCACTCTCTTCTACCAGAAAACCATTGCCATATCCAGATTTGGTCACACAACTTTTGACCGACATCTTTCGAACACTAATAGTAATACAATACAATATTGTCTTAAGTTGTTGGTATTTGTCTCTATTGTACTTTATAAAGCAGTACAGGAAGTATATCACTATTACAAGTATTCGAAAGGATAAACAAAGATTCAATAATTCAACTAGAAATCTGAAATTACAATTGTAGAACAAGAAAGACTGAAACTCGTTTTTGCTGAGTCGAGTGTGGCACTCTGTCCTTAAGACAATATTGCCCCGTATGTATCCTTTATACGTCCTGGACAATTTGTCTCCCAAGATAAAACAGCAATTGAACACTTGAGCAAAGGAAACTCAAGAGCTACCGTGAAGAATATTGAGTAACGAAATGATGCTTGAAAGTTGTAGGAAGAACTATCTTTGCTTGTGTATTTTCGTGTAGTATATGTCCTGCTCAACAATGGTGTAAGGGGTGTTTATATAGGTGAGGGAGGGGCTGTTTAGCTGCCCCCCATAACAGCCATTATTGGCCAAATAATGGCCATTATGGAGGTAGTAAAGCCACCAAAATAAATGGTGAAAGACCAACGGATTGGCCATTATAGGAGGAGTAATTCAGCCAAAATAAATGGCTGAATTGAGTGCTTGGCATTTTTGTTCTCTTCTGCCCAATTCTGACTTTCTGGAAACTTCAGGGACCAAACTGTACATCTGAAAGAATTCTGGTTCAAACTGTACATCTGAAACTTCTGGGATCAAACTGTACTAAAGTTCTCTGGCCCAAAAAGATAATATCATAAGGCCCACAGCCCGTGACCCGGACGGAACGGGCGGGCGGCGGCGGCGCGCGTGTGGTCTTTCCTTGAACCGAAGCACATCTAGGTCCTCCCTCCTTTAAACACATGGGATACCCCTTGGAATCCCAAACTCCAAACCAATTTCGAGTCTTATATACACAACAATTCTTTCTTCCTCTACCGATGAGGGAGAATTGATCACACACCACACTTTTCCATGCTTCAAACACCTTACTTCGTGAACCAATATCTCTTTCATTTCTCAATGAAATTTGACGATTCTTGGTCCTACGGTTATCTACGTACTTAGTAGATCATGCATGTGTGAAGAACCGGATTCTCCAACATACGTAACACTAGTGTTTAAGCCGTTAAAGTTGGTTGGTCGCAACTCCCGCCAAAGGCTAATTTCCAACAATATATGCTCGGAAAATAAATCTAGTTGACATACATTGAAAGAACTAGTAAAATTCCTGGGTCATCAAAAAATTCCTTTCCTTACGTCTTCCTTGGCAAGGTCGCATCAGCTATTTGGTTCTGCTCCGATACACATATTTGACTTGAGGATCCCCTACATTTATAAATAGAAGCATTATAAATCTCATGGCCTTGTTGGAACATATGGATTACCTCCATTAAGTCACATTCAATTTACAAAGGAGTTGGCCTTAATAGGACGACGCTAGTTGGTTAGGATCTATCGTGAGAGCATAGTCAACTCTATTCTTTACAGTTATATTATATAGTTTTATTAGCGTTGGATAGCCAGAGTTGCAACATTCACTCTTCACTTTGTCAAGTCAGATATTACGTTGAGACACTACGTTATAAATTTGACGATATTTATTATGGATGAGATTGAAAGTTAATCCATTAATTCATGCTTGTGACGCTTGACTTGGGTATAAGAATAACTGGTTGTTGGGGGAATACCACTGAATATAGGTCATGGTAAACGACCCTCCAATCGGAATTACGGCAGTAAAAATAGCAGGGCTGATTTACTCTATAGAGACAAGCGCCTGGTATCACAAGATATTGCTTCGTCAAAATATTTATATTCCATGATATATAAATTCTAAAAGAGGTGGAGGTGATAATATACACTTATTAGGGCAAACACACAAATTGTCTTTTAAAGTAACTGTTCAATGACCTAAGTTTGTAGTTTAAAGTTTCATGAAGAGTTTGATTATAATCGAAATTAATTAAGTTGAAAGAGAAAAAGTGAATTACACCCCGAAAAAGTTATTTTTCTGGCATTCCAATTATATTTCTCTTATATATTCATGGATCACCTTCCCTTAAAGATGTTTCTTTTTTAAATTAAGAAAAAAAAACTTATCTCCACTTAAATTGTAATTAATAATTAGCCTAAAGTAATCACGGGGAAGTACTCACTTAGCTTTTAGTGAGGGTATCTTTGAATCAAAATAAGCAACCTAATTTTGCGGCTTTTAATGCTATCAAACCTTAAATACACCAATCTTCCAATTTTGCCACCTATATGTGTCATTATCTGTAAAGAAAAATATATAAACATGTAGGACACAAGCTGAATATTCCTTCATAATTTTATTTAATATACTAACAAAATAATACTGAACCAGAGGGATTTTGCATGACATATATAGCAGACGCGTCTCATATATATATTACTCCAATAAAAAAAGCCAGTGGTCTATTTTTATTGGCTTTCTTCTCACTTTCTTGCTTCATCCATTCCCATTTCAGGGCCCAAATTTAATTTACTGAACTGTGTAAGTGATTTTCATTGACTATATGTCTTCTACACGTAAACGTTTTCAATGAACATGTTACTAAAACCTTATTATAATATTTTGCCTCTACCGTGTGATACGCTAGTGTTGATCATATAGCATGACCATAATATACAGAGTATATTATTTTATTTTGTACCAAATATATAATTTTATTTCAAATATTGCCGCTTTATAGCTATTTTACGTACTGTCGCTGCGTACATGATTTTGTATGAATTAAATAATATGCCATGTGTACTTCTCCTGCTCAATAAATGACAGTACACAACATATAACTACTAATTGAAAAAAGTTTATAAGAAGCAGCTATATAAGGTATAATGGGACAGAACTTGTGTGTAAATTTTATGTAAGATTTTATGTAAAGTTTATGACAAATAAAGACAAATTAGAAAGAGTAAACATATGTACATGGAATGGAGATTAAAGAAATGGGAGAACGAATTTAGTAGTAAATATAAAATTACTCGTTTTATATATTGACCCTTCTCACCTCTTCTCTTGTTGGTGAAGCTGATACGAATTGTTATGATTATGTTTTCTTTGTAATGAAAAATTGAAAATTATATAGGTTTTTCAATTGAGCTTCCACCATTTTTGGAGAGATAATATCTTAGAAGGTCACTTAATTATGACCAGTTCATTCAGAAAAACTCTCAACTTTTTTTCTAATCAGAAAGTCACTCAACTATGTTTAGTTCACTCAGAAAGTTACTCAACTTTATTTTCTAATCAGAAAATCACTCAATTATGACTAGTTCACTTAGAGAGTCACTCAACTTTGTTTTTTAACCAGAAAGTCAATCAACTAATGGTGTTTCACTTACAAAGTCACCTAACCTATTTAAGTAATTTTTTAATTAAATTTTATTGACATAAAAAATTAATTTAAAGCTAAAATTGTAAGAAATTAAAAAATACTTATTTTAACCATTCCTTTTGTTAAATGGTGCTGCTTATTTAGTGACATTTTAACCTTTCCTCTTTCTTTGTGTTCTTGCTTATATGATTATTTGTAATTATTAGTTTTGGGTAATCATAATTGTGAGATATAAAGATTTTCTCGAATTTTATTTGCTTTAAATTTTCAAATTATTTGCCCTTAGTTGATATTGAAATTTTGGAACTTTGATTGAAGTTGATACATAAATGGGTGTTTGGTATAGGGTTTATTGTTGGTTCTGGGGATGATTCATCAGTAAAAATATGTTTTTACTTAGTATTTTACAGTAATTGGCAGTTTAATTTTGAGTAAAATAGGATAATGTAATTGTATAAGAAGAAATACGTGTTAAATGTTTTAAGATTAGCTCAACTACCAACTGCCACTAAATAATCAGCACCATTTAACAAAAGGAACGATCAAAATGAGTATTTTTTTATTTCTTACCATTTTGGCTTTAAATTAAATTTCTATGTCAATAAAATTTAATTAAAAATCATTTAAATACGGTGAGTGATTTTGTAGGTGAAACATCAATAGTTGGGTTACTTTTTGGTTAGAAAATAAAGTTGAGTGACTTTTTGAGTGAACTAGCCATAATTGAGTAACTTTCTGGTTAGAAAACAAAGTTGAGTGACTTTTTTAGTGAACTAGTCATAGTTGAGTGATTTTTTGGTTAGAAAACAAAGTCAGATGACTTTCTGAGTAAACTAGTCATAATTGAGTGACCACCTCGGATATTATCACTATTTTTGGATGGTGTGCATTATCCTATGACGTATGCTGCACTATATATCTTTATGTACTTTATACATCATTTCAGTTATATGAAGAGGCAAAGCTATAGTATTACATACAAGTACTATTCTATCGTAGAAATAAATTTGAAATTATAGTATTTTACGGACGAAAAGAACAAGATATTGGAACTCTAATATACTCTATATTATTTTGAGTTTAAATTCTGTTCAGGGACAATTTATAAACTTTTTACACATCAGATTAAATTAAAGTATAACAACGGGTAACTCCTTACAAAAAAAATCTAATGATGTAACCTGCAAATAAAGTAATAAAATATATATATAATTTAAACCTATATTATTCTGAAGATTTTACTGCAAGAAAATCTCAAAATAAGAAACATGTAGTCCCCATCTATGTTGTTAAGGACTCTTCAAAAATGTAAGATTCCGCGCCTAGTCTCCACAAGTGAACTTTAAAAAAAATAATGGTTTTATGTCCCGAAAAGATCGAGATCTTTTTCGTCTGATTATATTGGTGGGTTCATTTTCTTTTTTCTTCTTTTTTTCCTTTTTTCTGTTGGCAGTTTGATTTGAAGTAGTGAAAGATCTCCAAGAAGTGTTCATTTAGTGGATGAGGTGACAAAATTATTATGACTATGTATATGTGCCACCATTTTTCTCCACTATTGATTTACACAAAGTTAATGGACACTCTACATCCAGCATCCTCAGCTCATTTGTCCCCTCCTGTCCCACAAAAATTTATATTTTCACTTTCCATGACTTAACAATTGATTCAACTTACCTTTAATAATCCATTTGCCGTAAATTCTCTCATTTTGAAGTCAAAGGAGAGGCAAAAATAAGGGATGAGTTCAATAGTTTGTTTAGTAGTCTAGCTTTCAAAGTCTACTTATTTTGAATTTCTTTTTTTTAGGTTAGAAATACTTTATGAAATTATTTTTAAAAATAGTAATTTATATTTGGCTAAACAATTTGAAAAATATTTTTGTCAATATTATTGCAACAATTGTACAGGAATAAAGTTCCAAAAATTATTTCTGACAAAAAGCTATTTTTTCAGCTTCTACTACTATCCTTTTTCCTAAAAGCTTGGCTAAAGACATACCTTTATCAAACAAGCACTTCTTAAAAAATATTTTTGACTTCCCAAAAACTTGGTCAAAACCAATTATAAGTCTGGTGCACTGATAATGTATAGATTCTAGCACTATCAGATAAATTTGACCTATAACAATAGGTAATTCTCCATATCAAATTTAATATAGTAATAACAAACAACAACAACAACATACTCAGTGAAATCTCACAAAGTAAGGGTCTGGGGATGATAGAGTGTACGCAGACCTTACCTCTACCTTGGGAGGTGGAGAGGTTGTTTCTGATAAACCCTCGGCACATTCAATCCAAAGTAATATAAAAATTCATGACAAAAAATATATTATAAAAAGTAGGATAAAGCGGTATGGAGAAAAATAATAAATGAATATGATGATCAAAGTACAAGAACAATCAATATCAAGTAGAAAAAGAAGACAATAAACTACAAGAGTAATACTACGACTACTAGTATGAAAGGATAAGTCGGACAACGCTCAACTAACCACTAGCCTTCTATCATAATATGTGTCATCCACATCTTTCTATCTAAGATCATGTCCTCAGTAAGCTGAGTCTGCTTCATGTCATATATGATCACATCTCCCCAATACTTCTTCGGCATACCTCTACCTCTCCTGAAATCATCCATATCCAACCTCTCATACCTCTGCACCGAGCCATCAGTGCATCTCCTCTGCACATGTTCGAACCATTTCAGCCTCGCTTTCCGTATCTTATCCTCTACCGAGGCAACTCCCACCTTGTCCCGGATATCTTCATTTTTAATTTTTCCCTCTTGGTATGCCCACACATCCACCGCAGCATCCTCATTTTCACAACTTTCATTTCTGAATGTGATAATTCTTGACTGGCCAACACTCCGCTCCATACAACATAGTCGGTCTAACCACTACTCTATAGAATTTGTCTTTAAGTTTTGGTGGCACATTCTTATCACATAGGACTCCGGATGCGAGCCTCCATTTCATCCACCTTGCACCAATACGGTGTGTGACGTCCTCTTCAATTTCTCCATTTTTTTGGATAATAGACCCAAGATACTTGAAACTTTCTTTCTTCTGAATGACCTGAGTATCAAGCCTCACTTCCACACCAGCCTCGTGCGTCGCGTCACTAAACTTGCACTCCAAGTACTCTGTCTTGGTCCTACTCAATCAGAACCCTTTAGATTCCGGGGATCACCAAACTTCCAACCTCGCGTTAACGCCAACACAAGTCTCATCAATCAGAATTCTGTATATAGGTGTTTGAAGGTGTATACAAATTTATACACCTATATACATAAATACCCATATACCACCATATACACTCATATACACTATTATATAATATTATACATTATTATACACCCACTACCCCTGCCCCGTCGAATTTCTCCATCGTCAACCTCAACCACATCCGACGACCCCCCACCGCCGTCACATGCGCTCCACCATCAGCTACTCCACCACCACCTCCACCTCCATGAGTTTTTTGTTAGATCTAGATCTAGGTAATTTCTGATCAGATCTGAGTCAATCGCAACGGAGAAGGCGGCCAAATCTAAGCCACCGGAAAAATCATGTCGTCGAAGAAAGAGAGAGAAAGTGCGGCAGAGAGCAAGGGACCGTGGGTGTTATCGCTGGAGATCTGGTGGGAGTTCGCCGGAGATGAAGGCTCCGACAAGGGCCGACAGTGATGAGGGAATGAGGGAGAGAGAGGCGACGTTGTGGCAGTTTGGTTGCTGGTTGCTCCGGTTCACCGGAGCTGCGAATGAAACGAGTACGAGAGGGAGAAGGGCGTGCGAAGCAGTGGGGGTAGCAGTTGTGGGTGGTCGGAGCTCCGGCATGAGGATGTTTCCGGTGGTGCTGATCGTCGGCGGCGGCGTTGGGATGTCAACGATAAGGGTCTAGCGAAGAAGAGAGGGGGAAGGATGAGGGAATGAGTCATTTTTTACAAGATTTAAAAAGATAGGCTAATTTTGGTAGCATCAATACCCTAATTAACCTAGAGTGAAATTATTCCTTAAAGTTTCCTACCAAAAAAGACTTAAATCTTTTAAGAATAGATGTTAAGTAAGTTTTTAGTTTCCTTCTCTTTTAGTACGGAGATTTTGTAAAGAGGACAAATCTTATCCTAAATCTTGAGGATGTCATCAAAGACATGATCCTAAAGATCATTCCCATCTTCGCGAGATCCTAAAAACTTTTTCTTCTTGGCTAGATCCAAACTCAAATTATACTAGTACTATATTCTAGTGCAATTTGCAATAATAATAATACTCCTATTTATTAAGCAGTAATACGTATCACTTGGCAGCTCGCTTTACCTAAAAGCTTCCGTCCGAAAACCATTAACAAAGTTGCATTATTGTATTTTTAATAACTTCCGCAGACGATCACTTCTTGGAGGTTTATATAAATCAGAAATTTTTAAAAAATTATTGGCGATTTGAAACTCAATGAATAATAAATTTACTCCTCCAACTTCCATGCCCATTATTGCATTTAATAATCTGTCCTTTCTATGTAATCTGTCCTTTCTATGTAATCTGTCCTTTAAAAATTTCGTATGCTTCATAAGAAAAATATGTCTCTTAATCATAAGGGTATTGACTAAATTATCTTTTATCATCCTTAAACATCTCAGTTAATTAATTCAAACTAGCTCAAGAGGTGAGGATTGTTCAAGACTATATGAACATATCAAAAAATTTACATCTCGCCAATGTGGGACTCAACAAAGATCAAATATTTAAATTTATCAAAACAGCTCATATTTGAGATCGGAGTGAGTAACACTAAAAAGTTTAATAGGGATTCATAAACTATATAAAACTCTACCACGTGAAATAAAAGTGTCAAACTAAGTGATGGACATTTACTCAACCTCTCCACTTCTCCAACCCAAATTAAAGTGAAAAGGGTAAATAAAAGAGTCAACCCCAAACTCTTGAAGTGCTCATTTGCGTGCAATCTCTTCTCTATTTAGTGAAAAGATACAATGAAGCACAAAAAAGTGCTAGTGGGAATCTTTAAAAAGTGCTAGCGGGAATAATGTTAGGGTCACAAGCTTTTTTTTGGCATTTTAAGTGACACATTAAAAAGGCTCATCACTTTCTCAACAAGAATGATTATGAAGGGTTTCTTCGAGCACTTGCTTGAACCAAAAGCAGTGTCCACTAAAGCATTCGATTTTATAGTGCTTTGGCAAGGATATTGATGGAACCTTACATAAAGATTTTTAGTTTGTGTGGCCATGTATTTTTTTTTACCAAAATATATACGTCAAAATAATGCAAATAGTACGTCTTTTTATATGTGAAAAAATTCCATGTATAGGCTTTAAAAGTTACTATCATTTCCATAATGGAGTTGACTACCCGATAATGCAAGACGTACCAACAACAACAAGTCTTGCCGACCCTAGAAAAGAAAAAATAGTGAGAACGTTTTTTCCAATAAAAGAAAACCATCGCAACCTATAATATGCATGTGACAGTTAATTACACAGTCAGCGTAAGAAATTTTTATACCATCAGATTATAATTATATGTTGTAACAGATAACTCGGCTTATTTTTAAGATTATACATGTCATATTTTAAGAAGGCCGGTAGGATTACATGATTAATAGTGCTAAAAAAATTCTTACAATAACGATGCACGTAACTTAAATTCTATGAGACATGCCTATAATATTAAGACTCCCAGAACTTACAATATTATCAAGCAATAAGAAATTTCATTGGCCGACAAAGATCCTAGCTAGGAAGATAAATATTCGACATAAACATTATCAACCTCGTCTCGTGTTAAGCAATAAGCATATGTAATTGGAGCGACGTGATGAGCACTTGCAGTTCATACTTGTTAGATAAAATGCACATTTTTACTACGAAAGAGAGAATGATGAATTTCTCCATTAAATTTAACTTCTATACATTAACTAATACTTTACAATCAAGTTACTAAACGGTATACTTATTGGTAATTTCATTCACAAAATGTGTTACATTAACTTTGAAAATAAGGTATATCATTTGCAATAATAGATTAGAATATATTGATGATGTAAAAATTCTTCACACACATGTTTATTTTATAGAGAAGCGGTCTAATTTGCAGCGGTGGCTCAATCATCAAGAGTTTCAACAAAATACGTAGCAACATAAAGTGCAATTGGACCAGAAATGTACAACGTAACATTCAAAACATAAGACCATATTTTTTATATTGAAATTCATTGGAAGCAACATTACATGAAAAGTTAGAGCAAAATAGAGTTAAAAATCTTAATGAAAGGAAAAAATAGAAAGTCCGTCGTAACTTATAAAAGGAAAGCATGCACTTTATTGCCTAATTTGCAGCCATATAGTAAAGTATTTGACTTGAATCATTTTTTAAATTCTATTCCTATAATTTAGCTTGTACTAGTAATTAAAGATTTTTCAAGATTCAAACGTTTTACTTCATCAACTCCCTCAAGGATTTGTTTCCCCCTGACCATCACAATGCTTATCCTCCTAAGCTATGACTTTGAAATGCAGAATATTAGACTGAAACCATGACAACATATATGCATTTGTCAACACACAAAAAATCTGAAAATTATAAAGAGAGCTCTTCAGTTTTTGTTGAAGAAAAGGAAATGGCTTTGAATTGTGTTGTATTTCCTCTTTGGCTTTGGTGAAGCTTCCATGACAAATTGAAAAGGCATAACAAAGAGATGGAAAATTAATACAAGATCTATTCGATGTGACTTAAAAATACTTTTTTCTCTCTTTACTACATCACAAATTCTAAATTTAGAAAAAAAAAATAAGAACGAAAATGTGAATACCAACTTATTATTTTTATCCTAAATATCAAACAATTGTATATATATCGTAGCTTATTAAACAAAGAATACTACTCCGTATGTTTTTATTTATTTAATACTACTCCGTATGTTGTAATCAAGGGAGAGGGAGGGAATAAAAAATGTTTTTCATTGAAGGCATTTATTTTGATGTGATGTGTTTCTCTTTCAGGAACCATATTTATGTATTTTGAAAAAGGAAACAGAAAACAAAATTCTCAACCTAGTATTTGTCAAATACTCATTAACATGGTGGAACATGGAAAACCAAAGGGTTGATTATAAAATGTGAACAAGCAAAGTCGACAATAAATTGCAGTCTATAGTCAACAGTGAAGGGCAAATTTGACATTTAAATGTCAAAATCAAACAAACGGTAAAGCCCGAAAGGGCATTATAGTTAATTCAAATACTTGACCGTGTAAGCAGACTTTTTGGACATTAAATTCAAGCTTGTAATCAGAGTCAATTACTAACTTTTTACACAATTACCCTCTCAATAAGCCGCACATATCCATTATTCTCCTATGGTATAACGAAAATTATACCCCTTGAACCCCAATTCTTGAAAATTTATCCTCTATATATACCTCAACCGAAACCTTTAGACCAACATAGTTCCAACTAACATCTTCAGCCTCATTGAGTTTTTCTCTCTCTAAATCACACTACTTTCTTCTTTCTCTCTCTAAAAAAAACATGCAGGTAGCATTAACACTTCCGGCGACCAATGCCCGTTTTTTCCAGGCACGGCGACCAAGTTTTAAGTGCAATGGATATTCATCACCATTGAACCCAATAACTAGAGCTACTTCTATAAATGCACGAAGTTTAAAAACAATAGCACCAGTTACATCTACTGAGATGACAAAAAAACATCTCTCAAACCTTGAAAAGCTTTTACAAAAGGAAGGTCAATCACATCCAGTGGATTCATCGATGTCAGTAATTCAAGAACCGATGAAACAGGGGAAAACAGGGGAAAACATGGGAAGGAACTTATTAGAAGGGTTAAATTTGGCAAGAATTTGGCCTGAAATGAAAGCAGCTGAAGAAATGTCACCAAGACATTTAATAAGGTTACATAGGATGTTATCAAATAAATCCATGGATGAGTATTCACCAAGGAACAACCTTGGTAGTAGGTGGAAGGAGTACCATGGTTGTAAAGACTGGTTAGGTCTTCTTGATCCACTGGACGAAAATCTCCGTCGAGAATTAATCCGATACGGCGAGTTTATTCAGGCGGCGTACCACTGTTTTCACTCGGACCCTGCCACGTCAGCAGAGGAGAACCTTGACGGGGCGAGGAACGTGTCGTTACCTGACAGGTCGTATAGGGTGACGAAAAGTTTGTACGCCACATCATCCATAGGACTGCCTAAGTGGGTGGATGACGTGGCGCCTGACCTAGGGTGGATGACCCAGAGGTCGAGTTGGATCGGCTACATTGCAGTCTGCGATGATAAAGCCGAGATCCAACGGATGGGGAGGAGGGATATTGTCATCGCGTTGCGTGGGACCGCCACGTGTCTTGAGTGGGGCGAAAATGTCCGCGACATGCTTGTTCAAATGCCAGGGGAAAATGAATCAACCGAAGGACAACCAAAAGTAGAATGTGGTTTTTTGAGCTTGTATCAAACAGGTGGAACTAAAATCCCAAGTTTAGCTGAATCTGCGGTAAATGAAGTGAAAAGATTAATTGAACTGTACAAAGGTGAGTCCCTAAGTATTTCCGTCACAGGACATAGTCTTGGTGCTGCATTGGCCCTATTAGTAGCAGATGATATAAGTACATGTGCAACAGACGCACCACCAGTTGCAGTTTTTTCCTTTGGTGGCCCTCGAGTGGGCAACAAAGGTTTCGCGAATCGTCTTGGATCCAAAAACGTCAAGGTCCTACGCATCGTGAACAAGCAAGACGTGATCACTAAAGTTCCAGGCATGTTCGTGAGCGAAGCAATCGACAAAAAATTAAGAGAAACTGGAGCCGCTGGGGTGTTGAACTTGCTTGACAATAGCATGCCATGGGCATATTCACATGTTGGCACAGAATTGAGAGTTGACACAACAAAGTCTCCATTTTTGAAGCCTGATGCAGATGTTGCATGTTGCCATGATTTGGAAGCATATTTGCATTTGGTTGATGGGTATTTGGGATCTAATGAATCATTTAGACCAAATGCTAAGAGGAGTCTAGCTAAGTTGTTAAATGAACAAAGTGCTAATATGAAGAAATTGTACATTAGTAAGGGAAAAGATTTGAGTAGTCTCAATCTTAATAGAGAATTTAGTTTTCCTAGACCTAGTTGTCTGCCTAGTCCTAGTGTCTTGCCTAGTCCTTCATCTTGAAATTATTGGAATGAGGATGTATGCTTCTTGTACAAATTTAAGAAGTATATGTTTTCTACTTGTAATTACTTTATCCTTCTTTCTTTTTTTTCTTTAGATGACATAATAATCCAAAGTTATTAGGTTCTATTAAGCTTACTTTTTACTTTACCTCCGCCTATATCAATAGTTCTTTTCTCCGCTTGGCAAAGAGGAAAATAACACAACATGAAATATTATCGAAAGACAACTGGAACCACTCAAAACTTACGATAAGATATGATCATATACTTCTTCCGTAGTTTCTTTAACTAAGACACAGTTTTACAGCATTAGTTGGATTTATATATTATATTAATTATGGTGGAATATTATATTAAATTGCTGGTTAAAATCATTTTTGATAGAAAAGTATCACATAAAGTTTAAAATCTGAAGAGTTATTTTGCTTAATAGTACTGAAAGTAGTATAGCATAATATTGTTTAAAAATTAAATTTTAGTGAAAATATATAAAATAATATTACTTAAAAATGGAGATCAACATACACATGGAGCAAGATATAATAATATTAATTAGAGAGAAAAAAAGATTGTAACGGGTGGATTCAAGAAAGCCCTAGACAGTGAATCAGTGACCATGTCCCTTCCCATTTAAAATTAGATCTTGTGAATTTTGTACTTTACCCCATCAACAATAGATTATTTACCTTTTGAACACCTACCCTCATAATAATTTACTCGCACCCAATGTTTATATTAATCCAATAAATACATGGCACGTGTTTTCACATATAATCTTGGATCTAACTGTGATAAAATAATATGATTTGATGTATAAATACTAGGTATAGTAAATTCTTACCTTCCATTATCTTGTGTTGGCTATTCCATAGAGTATTTAATTATAATATGGTTGACTGTCACTTCATTAATTAAAACACCAATGTCAACTAGTTTTTTGTAGGGCTGGCCAGTGGGCCGGGACGGCCCGACCCCGACCCGACCCCGTCCCGAGCCCGCCCCGGTCCCGCCACGACCCCGCTTAAAAAATAATAATAATAATAACGGGGGCGGGACTCGAACTCGGGACGGGACGATGTCTCGTCCCGCCAGACCCGAGCCCGCCCCAGGCCCGCCTGACCCGACCCCGCCCCGAGCCCGTCCCGACCCCGCCCTTTTCTCCCCTTTGCAAAAATGGTCGTTGCACCAACGGCCATTTTAGATTATGGCTGTTGGCCAACGGCCATTTTAGGTCCCCCCCCCAACCCCCTACCCCTTAATATTTATTTTTAACCCATAAGTTATTATATTTACACTTTAACCCAATTTTTCAACTATAAATAACTCATTTTCTCTTCATCTTTCTCACAAATCTTCCTACAATCTCTCTAATTTCTCAATATATCTCTCTACAAGTCTACATTGTTTGCTAAATATTCAATTTTATTAATTCATTTGGGAATTGGGAGTGAAGTTGACAACTAGCTTGAGGATCTTCCATCGAGCAAAGTTTCAATTTTCAACCTCTCGATTACACGTCGACGTTTGGTACATTCGTTCCTTCATTAAATTATTATTGTCTGTTTATTTTATATTTTTATTTAGCGCACTTAATTTTATTGTCTTTAATTATTTATTATCATAATTAAAATGGAAGGATTAAAATGTATGTTTAAGGGTAAGGGTAAGGGTGTTTCTTCTAGTAGGGGCAACCAGGGCAAGGGTACTTCTTCTAGTCATCTTATTCCTACACATGATGATTTTGTTGATACTCAACATTTTCCTACAATACCATTAGATTTAGACCAGGAGCTATTTTCTGGAACTCAAGAAGACTTTAATTTAGACGATGATCTAGATAATATACCCACTAATGTTGATGACAACACACCCACTAGTGCACCTTCAACTGAAATACCTCCTATTCCCCCTAGTATGAGACGAGGTCCAGCAAAACGACCATTAAAATCAGATGCATGGACATTTTTTGATAGGGACGAAGAGAATCAAGTAGCCATATGTAAATTTTGTAAAAATGTTTTAAAATTTAAAATCTGGAAAAGGTCACGGTGGGACGGGGGTTTAATTAGACACGTAGTAAGTGCTCATCCGGCTAGGTATGCCTAATACCAGCTTCAAAACCGGGTGCGCAAACGCCGCTCCATCGGGACAAGGTTCACATACGATCTTGTCCCGGACCAAGTACGAGGTCAAATTAACCCTATGACGGGGGGAATTGTAGGCTCTAAATACAATAAACATAGAGATAGGGAAGCAATATCAAAATTAGTTGTTGTGGAGGGTTTGCCTTTTTCATTTCCTTCATCTCCCGATTTTATTCATTACATTAGAGATATATATAATCCTCGCTTTTAACGGTTTTCCTAGATCAACCGTTAAGAGAGATGTATTTAAATTAGCGCATGAATATCAACAATATTTACGTTTTTCATTATATCATTTTAATGGCAAAGTATCTATCACGTCGATATAGGTCGTAGTACTAACGGCCATGATTATTTAACTTGTAACTTGTCATTGGATAGATTATAAATGGTCTATGCAAAAACGTATTTTAGCGTATAGATATATAGATGATAGGCACACTTGGTACTTTTATTGCGAAAATATTTATCAAGTGTGCGATTATTACGGAATTACCGATAAAATTATGACTATTACATTAGATAACGCTTCTAATAACAATTACGCAATTACAATGTTAAAAAATAGTTTAACTCCATCTTTTCCAGACCATTTTCATATAAAATGCGCGTGTCATATATATAACTTAATTGTAAAGGATGGTCTATCACTTTTTGAAGACATTCTTAGTAAAATATAATTTGCTATAAACTTTATTTTTAAAAGTAATAAAGTACAACGTAGAAAAGAATATAAAAAAACTTGTCACGATTGTGGACTACCTTATAGAAGAATTCCACAAGAAGTATCCACTAGGTGGAATTCTTTATACGAGCAACTACTTGTTGCTTATGACTATAAATTACCTATAACTTTATTTTTTAACTCTCATAATAAAAAGCCAACTGATATGATTTTAGATAGTGATTGGGTAAAAATTTCCGAACTTATTGTATTTTTAGAGAAATTTTTTCAAGCAACAAAAGAATTTTCCGGTATATATTATCCTACTATTTCAACTATGTTATTTTATATAACTCTAATATTTTTATTACTTAATGAATATATGGAAAAACCAGACTTATAAGGCAAATTATTAAAAAAATGTTTGTCAAAATAAAAAAATATTTTATTTCTATTCCCTCTATTTATATTATTGGTTCTGTATTAAATCCTACTATTAAAATAGACGGTACTAAATCACTAATTGAAACTATTTACGATTGTATAGAAGTACTACCACCTCCAAGTCCCAAAAATCTAAATCACCCACCACCTATTGAACAAACTAAAGAAGAAGCGGTGTCTAGCGTAGAACACCAATGCAAAAATATATATAGATTTTATCAACAAGAAAATGCTAGTAACTTACCGGCTTCCATACCATCTTCTTCATCTTCAACACAACCTCACAAAAGACATGTTGTTTCTGCGGCTAGTATTGAAAGCCTCGAAAATAGAATGTGCGGCCGTACCTCTACTACTAACCAAATTAGCGAGTTGGATATTTTTGTTTTGCGGGGTTACGTACCGTATCAAGAAGTTATCAATGAAGATGGACAAGAAGACTTGCTTGAAATACTAGAGGAGGGAATGAGAAGACCTTTCCGACACTTTCATTGATGGCTCGAGATATTTTGAACATTCAAGCGTCATCAATCGTCGAAAGCGCTTTTTCTGCAGCGAGATATCAAATAGGAGACCACAGACACTCATTGGCCGGAGACGGCTTGGAAATTGCGGTATTATTCGAGATTGAATACGAGCGGAGCGGAGAAGGTGCGGTCAATCGGAGATCAACGAAGAAGATGATGAAAACTACAACGAAATCTTAACCGAAGGTAGTGGAAGCGACGTGGATCAATTTGACCAACAAATACCAATTCCAACCGAAGAACCACAGAAATCATCAAGCAATTAGAACAGTTTTTTTTGAGAATGTAATTTTTTTAATTGCAATTTTATTATGTAATTTGCAACTTTTGGACAACACCACAAAGTTGCAATTTAGATTTTAGACAATTGTATTTGTATTACAAAAAAATCATATGTCTATTAAATAATATAAGAGGCACAAAAACAGCCTTGGGATGTTTTTATTACACTATCTTGTTTTGTTTATTGAGTTTTTTTTATACATAAGTTATTTAAAAAAAAAAAAAAAAAAACCCGACCGTACCCCGCCCCGCCCCGCCCCGATACCGACGGGATCGGGATCGGGAATGGACTGGAGCAGGTCCCGCTAGACCCGACCCCGACCCCCCCGGACCAGGCCCGCCAGACCCGAGCCCGGCCCACTGGCCACCCTTAGTTTTTTGTGCACTTAATTCAAGTATAAGAACCAAATAATTGGTTGTTGTCGCCTTCAACGTGTACCAGCTAACGTATATCCAACCTGCTCAGAGCTCAATGTCTTTTAGATTTAAAAACTAAACTAGCCACGTTGTAATATATAATTGACTATTGGTAGGATTTTTGTTAAACATTTGGTGATTATGTTTGCTAACTTCGTTTATTTTCCTATGCCTTCTAGTCCATTTTATTTGACATTTTGAAGTACCCTATAATTCTCTCGATGTTTTTAAACATTTTTCAATTGGCAAAGTTGTGATATATAATATTTTTTTACATAGTTTACTATTGTTTAACTTCTCGTTAGGCAAAAAAAGATAATTAAGTGAAAATCACCCAAGATACCGAGTTAACACTCATATTCCAAACAAATAGCATTTGTCATTTTTTTCTCATAAATATTTTTTCTCTCGTAATGATCAAAAGGATGTCTGAGGTAGCCTTCATGGCTGGGCAACCGTTAGGTTACTACAGTTCTTGGTCCATAAATTTAGTCTAAATAACAGGTCATATAATATTGTATTGATTAGCATAATATTCGACGCTCACCGGGCATGTACAAACTCACCAATTAATACTTGGAAACTGAAAATTTGTCTTTGTACTTGCTCTAAAGATCATGATCTTGAAAATGTAGTAACCACATGATTTCGAGATATATTTTCAACAGTGAGTTGTATTAAATAAATAAACAAACAAACTACGGGGTCCATGACGGTACAGAAAAAATTATGCGACGGCCATGTGTGCATTTTTTATAATTCTCTAAATAAATTAAATGAGACATGTATTACAAATAAATATTGTGGAGTGAAGATCCCCCAATAAATTTGGGACATTGACCCTACATTAAAATGGATAATATTTGTTGGGCTAAGTAAGGCCTACATGAGAAACCCGTTTCAAATTCTAGGCCTATGAGAGAAGCCCATTAATTTGAAGTTAAAGCATAGCTCAAATAATTATTGGTACGCGTCGTTTTCCTAAGAAATGATTTAGAGATTGCATGTTAAGAAAAGCTTAAGAGTTGTATGCTAAATGAGGCTATGGTTTGGCAAGATATATATCTCTTTCTTTTTCTACCCTATGTTCAGTACTCATTTAGAATTCAACTGACTCCGATTTATGTTGGGAAGTCCACTTTGGGGCAAAGAAATATCAAAGACAATTTCATTCTCATCACTCAAATCTCACATCGTCAGTTAGATACTTGTCGGCCCACCATAACTTTTTGTCTATAAAAAAAACCCCAAGTTAGGGGTGACAAAACTAGTCCATGAACCCGCAAGGGTAGCCAAGTTGGTTTAGCAGTAGAGCGCGGGACCGCAAGGTCACGAGTTCGATCCCCTGCATAAACCTTCTTGGTTGAGCCTGTCACACATGGCTTGCCAAGTGTGTTTAATCGGCTGACGTGGTTTGCAGGCTATTGCGTCAGTCCGGGGTTTACCATGTACGCACTCGAGAGAGTAGCGGCTGCGGGTTCCTTCGTCAATAAAAAAATAAAAAAAAAACTAATCCATGAAAACATAATACACTAAACTCATTCAAGTTTATTACCTCAATTCATTTTGACGTATTCACTTAAATCCATCTAAAAGTTAGGTTAATTTAGCGAAATAGGTAATCCAGATTGACCAATCAAAAATATTATTTAATAATAATTTCTTATTTGATATCTTATATATAGTCATAAAGAAAAAAAATATTACTGCTAATTTAATTTGGTAATTAAAAAATTATAAAAAACAAAAAGAAATTAAAATTTGATTTGAAGTATGATTTATTATTTAGTTCATCTTGACTCAATTTATTTCAGTTCAACTAACTTTTCGCAGGTATTACTGCGCCTAAATTCAACACTCACCTATTTGACACCCTGCCCAAGTTCATAGTCACTCCTTTAAAGAAAAGAAATACTAGAATTATAGTCAACAAATGAAGGGCAAATAGAAGGGCAGTCATTTGTGCTTAACTTTTGTCTTCAGTAGGATTTTTTTTTTGGAAAAATATGTCAATGTAATCTTAATAAAGTGTCGCACTTTGCATATTATATTTGTTGAGCTTCTCTTTTCAAAAGTTATTTTTTGATACCAGATAGACGTATCCGTGCTCAGTGAAAGTTTGAATGGAACCTACTTTAGTGTCTTGATGACGTTATATTTTGGAATTCATTGTTTTGTTTTCAACCTGATATTCAGTGTTTATATTTTGGGCACCATTAATTAAGATTTGCGTTGAAAAGTCTCAATTTGGTATAGCTTTCCATCAAAAACGTCCTTAATATTTATAATTCGAATATGAGACTTTTAATTAAAAATGAAATGATGCTTACTGATTGTATTAAAGGTTTTTGTAATAGCAAATAGGTATAACTATTATCATCAATAAGTAGTGAAAGTATACCGTGATATACACGGTATACACGGCATATACAATGTCTTGTGTATATCGTGTATATCACGAAACGAAACACAAAGCAATTTGGTCCGTGATATACATTCCCAGTATACACGATTTTAAGCTAGTTTTGGTAATAGGTTTTTGTATATAATTAGCATTGTACACTTACCATAATTGTAGAATTATTGTACAAATAGAATAGGGTTTTTGGGAGTAGAATAGGAGTAGGATTTTCCATATGATGAAAATTGTAAATTGTATATATACTCATTCATTAATGAAAATAATCAAAAGATTATTTCTTTCATGGTATCAGAAGTCTAGGTCTATATTATTTCCCCAATTTCTTCTCGGTTTTTCGATCTCCCTTCTCGGCCGAGCTTGCATCGAAATTCGTGCCCTTCTCGATTTCATTCCAAGTTTACCTCCTCTCTTCCCAAATTTTCATCACAATCCCTTTGTTCTGTCGTTATGTCTAAGAACGTATTTCATCTTGCCCTTACTGTTTACAACATCAAGAACCACATCCCTATTATTCTTGAGATGGAAAACGTCCAACATTCTCGTACTATCACCCTTGAGCAGGAATTTTTCCAAGTCAGCATGGAAGATTTTCCAAATGTTTCAGCTTATTGTAAACGTCTCAGGGAATTAGCGGACCAACTCCGTAACGTTGGAGCTCATGTTACCAATAATCGTATCGTTCTACAAATGGTTGCAGGCCTATCTGAGGCCTATAATGGCGTTGGGACTCTCCTCCGTCAAAGTAATCCACTTCCAATTTTTTATCAAGCATGTTCCATACTCACGTTAGAAGAAGTCGGCTTGACCAAAAAGGCAGCTGCCAGCGCTAGTCCCCGTGATGATGATGACGTCCTCCGATAATTTTCAAGGTTTTGTTGATAATTCAGGCCTAAACCGTACTCACGATGGAGGCAAAAAGAATCGGAAAAACAATGGCAAAAATCGCGGTGGCACTCGTGGTGGTACCGGCGGTGGTGGGGGAGGCCAAAACAGTGGGGGAGGGTCTCGTTATGGTGGCAATGGGCTGCAGGCCAACTAGTCCCAGCCATGGGCCCCCTGGCAGTGGAGCTGGGCCGATGGCCAGTGGCCCAACAACCCCTATTTTTCTGCCTCCCCTTCCCTGGACAGTGGACCGCCCAGCAGTCTTTCAGGCCCAATTATTCGAAGCAGTCCAGTGGCTTCCGCAACTTCGTTGGGCGGGGGCAGCAAGCAGGTGTGCTTGGGCCTCGGCCTCCATATGCCCATCATATTGCGGGCTCCACTCCAATTCTGACACCTACAAATATTGAAGCCGTCATGCATACACTTGGATTGTATCCTCCGGATGCGAATTGGTACATGGACACCGACGTCACTTCTCACATGACATCCGACCAAGGTACTCTCTCGTCCTATTCCAATTTGAGCAAAAATCATGGCATAATTGTTGGTAATGGCAACTCAATTTCAATTCGTGGTTACGGTCATAAAACTTTGTGTGTGTGTGTCCCCCCCCCCCCCCCATCCACCTCTTGTCTTGAAAAATGTCCTTCATGCCCCGAACTTAATTAAAAATTTGGTATATGTCCGTAAATTCACCACTGATAATTGGGTTTCTGTTGATTTTGATCCTTTTGGGTTTTCTGTGAAGGATTTCAAGACAAGGATGCCTCTTATGAGATGTGATAGTAGGGGAGATCTTTATCCTATCACGCCCGCATCCAATCTCTCGAATCAAACCTTGCCATCTACTTTTGCAGCTCTAACTCTTTCCTTGTGGCATGCACGTTTGGGTCACCCTGGTCGTCCATTATTTCTTCCTTGCATAAAAACAATTTTATTTCTTGTAAGGGTACGCGTAGTACTCCAATTTATCAATCGTGTCCTTTAGGAAAACATGTTAGATTACCATTTGTAGCCTCTAGTGATTTAGTGATTTATGGACATCTCCAGTTAAAACATGTCCTTTAGTGATTTATGGACATCTCCAGTTTTAAGTTCTATGAGCCATCGTTATTATGTTCAATTTTTTATGATTATTCTAATTTTTTATGGACCTTTCCTTTAGCGAAAAAATCTCTAATTTTTTCCACATTCTTAAAATTTAGAGCATTCATCCGTACCCAATTCGAACGAGAAATCAAACACATTCAATGTGATAATGGAAAAGAATATGATAATGGATGTTTCGGGAATTTTGTGCGAATAATAGCATAGTTTTTATTTTTCTTGTCCTCGTACGTCTTCACAAAATGAGAAAGCCGAACGAAAAATCTGTACCATAAACAATATTGTCTGCACTTTATTGGTCCATGTTTTCGTACCCCTTCCTTTTGACATCATGCTCTACAAATGGCTACATATCTTCTTAACATACTTCCTACAAAAGGGTTAGCATATTCGTCTCCTCTTAAAGTCCTATATAATAAGAATCATTCGTATTCTCATCTTAGGATCTTTGAGTGTTTATGTTATCCACTTTTTCCGACAACTACTATTAACAATCCGTTCTACCGCTTGTGTATTTTTGGGCTATCCATCTAATAATCGTGGTTACAAATGTTTTGATTTATCATCTAATAAAATCATCATTAGTCGCCATGTTATTTTTTACGAAACTCAAATTCCGTTTGCTAAAGTGAGTAGTCCAGTGTCTAGTTTGTATAATTTTTTAGATGACGACGTCTCCCCGTACATCGTGCACCACTTAATGGGCCGCTCCAGTGACCCGCCACATCCCACTGTTTCTGCCCGAGTTTCGGTTATTGGGCCAATTGCCCAGCCCAATACCGACATTACTTCAGTCCCGATTCATGCTTCGTCCCGACTCCCATCGTTTCCGGTATTGGGCCGCGGAGCCCACCGCCTCTTTGGACATGCCCCGTCCCCCATTCGAGTTTTTCCCAAAATCCGCCCAATTCTCCCCCGAGTCATAGACCGATCACTCGTAGTCAACATGATAGTTTTAAACCAAAATGATATTTTATTCTAAATTCTAATATCTTTAAATCCCCTCTACCACGTAACCCAGGGTCTGCCTTGAATGATCCAAATTGGAAATTGGCTATGAACGACGAATATGATGCTCTTATTACGAATAAGGCATGGGAGTTGGTCCCCCGTCCTTCTGGTGTTAATATTATTCGGTCTATGTGAATTTTTACACATAAAGATAATTCTGATAGCTCTTTTGTGCGACATAAGGCTCGTCTTGTAGGTGATGGTAAGACCCAGCATGTTGGTGTGGATTGTGGTGAGACATTTAGTTCGGTGGTCAAGTCGGCTACCATTCGCACAGTTCTCAGTCTGGCTCTTTCGAAAGCATGGCCCATTTATCATCTCGATGTGAAGAATGATTTCTTACATGGTGATCTTAAGGAGACAATTTACATGCATCATCCCTTGGGTTTTCGAGACCCCATATATCCACATCATGTCTGTTTATTGAAGAAATCTTTGTATGACCTTAAGCAGACCCCCCCCCGAGCCTGGTATAAGCGATTTGCAGACTATATATCTACTATTGAATTTTCTCACAGCGGGTCTGATAATTCTCTGTTCATATATCGTCATGGTACTTCCTTGGCATATATTCTCTTGTATGTGGATGGTATTATTTGACAGCTTTTTCTAATGGTTTACGCAAGTCTATCATGACCCTACTCAGTTATGAGTTTGCGATGAAAGACTTGGGGGCCTTGAGTTATTTTTTGGGGATTGTTGTCACTCATCATGCAGGTGGGTTATTCTTATCACAATGAAAGTATGCCGCTGAGATCATTGAGCGAGCCGGTATGTCCTCGTGCAAGTCCACGTCCACTCCAGTTGATACCAAACCCAAGTTGGGTGCTGCGGCTGGCTCACCTTACGAGGATCTCACCCACTATCGCAGTCTTGCTGACGCACTTCAATATCTTACTTTCATGAGACCCGATATTACAAATGTCGTACAGCATGTGTGTTTGTTTATGCATGATCCCAAGATTGAGTACATGTATGCGCTCAAACGCATTATTCGATACATCCAGGGAACACTTGACTATGGCTTACATTTATATCCCTCATCGACGTCTACACTTGTCTCATATACATATGCTGATTGGGGTGGTTGTCCAGATATCAGACGCTCCACGTCTGGTTATTGTATTTTTCTTGGTGATAACTTGATCTCATGGTCTGCAAAGCGTCAAGCTACATTATCACGCTCTAGTGCAGAGGTCGATTATCGTGGGGTAACCAATGTGGTTTCTGAATCATGTTGGTTACGTAATCTTCTTCTAGAGCTTCATTGTCCCATTCAGAAAGCTACCTTGGTTTATTGTGATAATATTAGTGTCGTCTACCTTTCTGGTAATCCTGTTCAACATCAGCGTACTAAACATATCGAGATGGATATCCACTTCATTCTAGAAAAGGTAGTTCGTGGACAAGTACGCGTCTTACATGTCCCTTCTAGGTACCAAATTGTCGAGATCTTTACTAAGAGTCTTCCCTCGGTTCTGTTCGAAGATTTTAGGGATAGTCTCAACGTACGACAATCGCCCGCTACAATTGCGGGGGTGTGAAAGTATACCGTGATATACACGGTATACACAACATATATAATGCCTTGTGTATACCATATATATTGTTGACACCCAATTTTGTCCTATCTTTTTCGATTTATTTGCAATTTTGGATATTTTTGACACCTCAAAAAATATTTTTATATATATACATATAGGTATATATATACACATATATTATTATTCTCAATATTATTATTATTATTATTATTATTATTATTATTATTATTATTATTATTATTATTATTATTATTATTATTATTATTATTATTATTATTATTATTATTATTAGTCGTATTTTCTACAACCATTTGCCTATTTAAATCATGATCATAATTTTACCCTATTATTCTATGCTATTCTATTTTTCGCAAAACGACATTGCATTTTTCGTTTTGAGCATTTTAAACATTTTGCAAATATTATGTTTTATTATTATCACATCGTTATATTTTATTTTTAATAATTTACATCTCTTCAAAGCATTCCTAATAATAAATCCTTTTATATTTTTAACCAACTCCCCATTTTATTCCCCTCACCCAAAAAACAATATCAACAAAAGGAGGCCCAATACACAACCCCCCTTACCAAGCCTAAATCATCCCAAAACATCTCAACCCGTCAGCCCTAACAAACCCAACCGAGCCCAAATTTTTGGCCCAACCGGCCATTCGCTTTATTCCCTAAAAAGTCTCAAACAAACTAGCCCACACCCGAAGTCAGCCCAAAATCGGTCACCTTTCTTTAACCCACCGAAGCCCAAACCCGTTGGCCCAATCGACTGGTCCAACATCCCTTTTCCCCTTTTATTCAAACCCAATGCCCCTTTTAACTAAACCCTACCCTAATCTCAAACCTAACACCCCTAACCCCCCGATCGGCCGCACACCCCTACACTCCTACCCCTCACGTCGCCGCACCCCTACCCCCCGTCACCTCACCACTGCCACCACCCTACCCCGAGGTCACCGAACCCGTCACCTCCCCTGACACCACCGAACCCATCACCTCACCAACACCCCCCCCCCCCATCCGCTACACATGCCCCAAGAAATCACCCCAAAAATCAGATTTTGTCCCCCCTTTATTTTGAAATTCGAATTTGATTTTTGTAAGGGGTATAGGGGGGTGAACGTTGGGGTGTGTATCTATAAAAAACCCCATTTGCTCACTGTTTTAGGGGGTCGGGGTTTTTAAGAGCGGGTTTTTTTTCTTTTTTGGTCGATTTTAGGTCCAAAAATTTAAGTTTAAGAATCCGAAATCTTCTTAAAGGTTGCATTGTATTTTGTTTGTGTTGTTCTTCACTATTGGGAAGATTCCGGATTTCAAATAAAAATCCGAAATCTTCTTAAGAGTACTTGTTTTTGTTGCATGTGTTCTTCAACTTAAAGATTCCGAAAATATAGGTCGAAATTATTTGGTGTTGAAGAATATGAAATTTTACTATTTTCCCACTATTTTTCGGGTTCCGGGTCGGGTCGAAACGGGGCCAAAAAGTCAGATTTCCAGTTTGGATTTGAAGATTCTAAATTCAAGTTTGTTTGTTCTTAATTTTGGTTATGAATCACCGCTTCGTTTCTTAATTCCCAAATCCAAAAAATACCCATTTTGTTCTTAGATTTCGAATCCGAAACACCACTTTTAGCCCTTTAATTTTGCAATCTGAAAATTCCATTTCATTCCTCATATTTTCGCTCAATTCGGGTTTGATTTGATTTCGGGTCGGGTCAGCTCCGAGTTGGGTCAAAAATTTCAGAAAAAACAGACTTACAAATTCAGAATTCGGTGATAAAAATCCAAAAATCTGAATTCTAAACATTCTCGAGCGGATTCGACAATTCAAAACAACGCCTCGGTTCGCTGCCCGGAGAAGGTCCGTTACTACATCTCTTCTCCGTTTATTTTCTGCATTTTTCTATTTATTTTGTTGTATTAATCATGTGGTAGTTTGTTCATATTGTTGTGTTCCCTAATGACTAAGGTATATTGTGTATAATAGCATGTTTGATTATGTTAATATGTTTTAGATATGTTTTGCTGGACTTCTGATTAATGTGTTGTGTTCAGTATTCGATTAGTGGAATAATGTTGTGTTCTTAAAATGTCTAAGTATGATGTTTGGGTTAACACGTTTAGTAATTGATCCAAGCAACCTAGTCTACTAGGTTATTGATTAGATTATATATATTGTAACATGTTGAAATGTTGTTAACAATTAAAAAAAAAAAAAAACTGTGATATTGATTGGGTTAAATGCCTTGTGATATTTGTTTAGGGGATTTAATAAGCTAAGTATCCCATGTTAGGTATTTATTTAGGCTCGTGTGATGTATTACCTAATTAAATACATTTATCCTTGTTCCCCATATACTAGCATGTCTTTTCTGATTATTACTACTTGTGGTCAGAAACTGGGCATGATCATATAGTTGGTTTAGCATTATTGGTTTGAATTTATTAGGCTGCTAGTGTATTATCTTCATCTAGTATTTGGCTTTCTTCATTCTTATTCATATGGTTCATTATTTCTGCCTTGGAATACATATGGCTATCTTTTACTCTTGCTGGTAAATGTAAAACCAATTTTGCTTCGTCTCTTCTAGTTGTGAAATGTTAAGTATACAATGATATACCTCAATGTATATAAGGTATAAAAAGTCTAGGTATATACCTAGTGTATACTAAAGTTGTATATCCTCGCATATCTCTAGGCATATCATATATCCTTTGTGTATCACATGCATTTTTGGGTTAAAAGAATGTGAAATGACTGCATGTATGCTGGATGTGGGCTTATGGGCCAATCTGTTTTCTTTATATATATATATATATATATATATATATATATATATATATATATATATATATATATATATATATATATATATCGGAAAATTATACGTTTGGGCCTGCTTTTTATTTTCGCGTGTTAATTGGGCCCATCGCGCATCCGAGCCAATTTATTTCGGTCTGAAATTCTGTTTTGACTCGTTCTTTTTTTTTTACACCCTCTTGCACACTGTTTGCATTCCGAAGCCCAATAACATATTACCTTTTTTATGAATTATTTATTTACACGTATATATATGTCCACGTTCCGCTACTAATCCTTTTCTTCACTTGCATCGGGAGCTACGAAGAGTCTCGTTATGAGACTCATCATGATCATTGCCGAACGAAGACCCGCATTCACACTCCTTGCATTCTCCAACCTCGGGATTTCAAAACCAATAGGGCGAGATGACATCGTCATCCGCCTTAGTTCCCTTTTATTATTATTCTTTAATTTATTTCGTTATTTCTATTTTTTTGGGTTTGTAATAATTATTTAATGTTTGTGTGATTGTTAGGACATTTAGTTTTTAAATTTAGAAACTATCGCTAGTTAGTTACTTCAGGCTTGGTTAGTGTTAAAATTGGAAATCCGTCGCTAGTTTATTTATTTTCAGGCTCGTCATGCATACTCAAAATTTTCAAAACAACTTTAATCATCTTCTATTCGCTTTATTAATTGTACAAATAAGTTTATTTTTTGCAACTCAAATGATTTCCAAAAATTATTTCTTTGGCATTATAAATAATTTATTTCTCTCCTTATTATTAATTGTCACAAATGCATAATTTTTTAAACTTTACATGTATTTTTCTTTAATACCATACAAATGCATACATGTACAAAATGCATCCCTTTCATTAATTATTTGCAAACATCTTTTTAACTTTATACTTTAAACATACATTTTCCTTAGTATAATATTAACCTGAGTTTGACCGGATAATCGCAAGTTAGCGGATCTTAAAGGATGCCTAACTCCTTCCCTTTAGGATAATAAAGAACTCTTACCCAAAACCTCTTTAGTTTCGTAGACCATTAAAATCGGAGTTTACATTGCAGCATTAGTTAATATTCAGGTGTCCTAATTCACCGTAAAATAATTAGGTGGCGACTCATTAATTCAATAGCCCAGGAATCACCGATATGTTGCACTCCGCTTTGACCCGCGGGTTAAAAACGGACGCGACATATATCACGGAAACACAAAGCAATTTTGGTCCGTGATATACATGCCTAGTATACGCGATTTTAATTTAAGCTAGTTTTGGTAATATTTTTTTGTATATAATTAGCATTGTACAGTCACCATAATTGTAGAATTATTGTACAAATAGAATAGGGCTTTTGAAAATAGAATAGGATAGGATTTTCCATATTATGGAAATTGTAAATTGTATATATACTCATTCGTTAATGAAAATAATCAAAAGATCCAAGTAGGATACTAGAGAAATAATTTTAAAAATACGTGAAAATTCGGTATTTTTTTTATATAAATTTTATTTAACAAATTCACGTGTCCTTGTTTATTTTTTCTTATTTTATCAAGATAAATAAATATCCTCAATTTCAGCTTTATTTTTTTATTCTCTATCAAATCGTTCAATTTATTTCTACTTAACACTTATTACTATTCTTTTTCGTTTAAAAGAAATACTTTGATTTAGCTCTGTTTGATTGTTAATGATATATAAGATATTTAAGCTTTTATACGTTAAAATTTGTAGAGAAAATACGTGTTGGCATACATTACTTGTTCTATTTTTGACAAATAAAACATAGAAGAAACTAGAAATTTGTGTCTTTGTATATATTTCTAATATACTTGACTAGGAACTAATTAAAGTGATATTTTGTCAAATGTGAAAACATCTTTTGAGATGAAAAACTTTCAACAAATTTATCTAGTATTTAAAAGTGAGTTGATTTATCTAGATATGAAATAGTCTGATTAATTGAATAATTTTATCAAACACGTCAAGAACAAATGATTTAGACCACCAACAATGATTAATTACTAATTTTTGTAGCAAAAGTGGACAAGAGTCTTAGCTGAATCTCAACTTCTCTTGTAAAAATATGCTAATAATTTCATTGAATGTGTGAAGGCAACCAACTTCAAGTAAATTTAAAGACATTTTTATATTCATACCTTCAAGTTTATCTCCTTCTCCCAAGGTCATCATTATTCATGTAGATCTGCTACAACATCATAGTTACTGCAATAAACCATTACGATAATAGGAGAGCAGTTAAATTAGCGAAAATACAAATAAAACAAACAAAGGGAGAAATGTTGCACCAAACTCTCATCAATCCAAACAGCTCTTTGAGCTGCTGTAACAAGACTGAACTCAGCACAAAATTCATTGACACCTCAAAAATAAGTACATAAATGGAGAAAGTCATCTCTAGAGGCTAACAAAAATACACTCCGTACAATCAGTGCGTGAATTTATGAACTTACAGACATCACAAATAAGCGGATCAATATTACATTTTCAGAGTTCTATTACGAAATGATTTTGGACGAATATGAGATTTTCTAAGGGTCTAGGGTTTTGGATTGGGTGAACTGCAACTCTGAATAGGCCTTTAGCAGTAACAATTGGGTCATTTGCGCTTTTTTTGGTCTTTAATTTTTGCCCCTAAAGAACTTAAATGGGCATAAAATTTTTAGCAGCAAAAAATACGGACCAACTCATTTGAAGGGAAACCGTGCAGTTAAATTGCAACAATTTCTCTAAATAACCCTAAACTTTTAAAAAACAAAAAAGGCACATGAAAATAATAAAAACAACTATAAAAATACAAAAAAAGAACTAAACACACAAAAATAAATATAAGAAAACAAAAAATGACATATCTAAGAGGATTATTTAAGAGAAAAAAAGACTTAATATGATACTAATTGTTAAGAATCTCACATCGGATATGAAATAAAAACATGAACTCCTTATATGAACTTGGAGTTGAGTCACGGCTAAGTGCCGGCTCGGCCCAGCTTCTGCTTCTGATTCTCGATCCAATTCGATCCAATTTCTGGCTCAAATAATTCATCCCCACATCCATTTTTTCAACCACCCGATGTTGGGTCAGCAGGTCACTGCCTGTTGACCGGTCCACTGCCTACCCGACAATTATCCAAATCTCATCCAATTCTATCTCGAGTCAAGGACCCGTTACTCGTAGCCAACTGTGTATTTTTAAACGAAAATGATATTTTAATCTTAATTCTAATGTCACTAAATCATCCATACCATGTAAACCATTGTATGCCCTTCATGACCCGAATTGGAAAATGGCCATGGATAACGAATATAATGCTTTTATTGAAAATAAGACATGGGAGTTGGTTCCCCGTCTGCCTGGTGTCAATATTATTCGTTATATGTGGATTTTTACTCATAAAGAAAATTCGGACGGTTCTTTTGAGAGGCATAAGGTCAATCTTGTAGGTGATGGTAAAACACAATAGGTTGGCGTGGATTGTGGAGGGACATTTAATCTGGTGGTCAAACCGGCAATCATTCGCACTGTGCTTAGTTTGGCTCTCTCAAAAGCATGGCCCATTCATCAGCTGGATGTAAAAAATGCTTTATTAGAGACAGTATACATGCATCAGCCCTTGGTTTTAAGGACCCCAATTATCCTCACCATGTCTGTTTGCTGAAGAAGTCATTGTATGGGCTTAAGCAGGCCCCACAGGCTTGGTATAAGAGGTTTGTAGATTATGTGTCCACTAATGGGTTTTCTCACAGCAGGTCTGATCATTCTCTATTCATCTATCGTCGTGGTACTTCTCTAGCACACATTCTGTTACATGTGGATGATATAATGTTGACCGTCTCCTCTAATAATTTGCGTAAGTCTATTATGTCCCTTCTTAGTTCAGAATTTGCTATGAAAGACTTAGGGCCCTTGAGTTATTTTTTGGGTATAACTGTTACTCGTCATGCATGTGGTCTATTTTTATCATAGAAGAAGTATGCGGCTGAGATTATTGAGAGAGCCGGCATGTCATCTTGTAAGTCATCTTCTACTCCGGTTGATACCATACCGAAGTTGAGTGCTACTTCTAGCACACCATATAAGGATCTCACCCAATATCGTAGTCTTGCAAGGGTTCTTTGGTATCTTACTTTCACGAGATCATATATTACTTATGCAGTACAACATGTGTGTTTATTTATGCATGATCTGCGGATTGAGCACATGCATGGACTCAAACGCATTATACGATACATACAAGGCACACTTGATTATGAATTGCATTTATATCCATCATCCGCCTCTACTCTCGTGTCTTATACAGATGTTGATTGGGGTGGATGTCCAGATACCAGACGTTCAACATCTGGTTATTGTATGTTTCTTTGTGATAACTTGGTCTCTTGGTCGGCAAAATGTCAGACTACTTTATCGCGATCCAGTGCAGAAGCCGAGTATCGATGGGTAGCCAATGTGGTGTCCGAGTCATGTTGGTTGTGTAATCTTTTATTAGAGCTTCACTTTCTTATTCAGAAATCTACCTTTGTCTACTGTGATAATGTTAGTGCCGTCTATCTCTCTGGAAATCCGATCCAACATCAGCGCATTAAATATATCAGGATGGATATTCACTTTGTTCTCGAAAAGGTAGCTCATGGACAAGTACGTGTCTTGCATGTCCCTTCAAGGTACCAAATTGCGGACAAACCGTGTATATCAAAAGACCGATTTTTGTATATTCACTTACCATAGTTGCAGAATTATTGTACAAGTGTAATTATGATATTATTCTTGTATTAGGAAAAGCTATTAGAATTATAGTAGGAAAAGTTAGATTTATTTTCCATATTTAGATATTGTATATCTGTATATATACCTCTTCATTAATGAAAATAATGAGAGGATTATTTTTTTCCAGAACTATATTAAACATAACCAAATATAAGGACTATCTTGTTTATTTTTAAAAGAAAGATTCTGAAGAAAAATCATTAAGAGTTTACCACAATAGTAAAATAATGGTTACATATCTTTGATTTCCTCCCTCCAAAAGAAGTATAATTTTTTATGAGAAAAATGGAAAGTTTGAAAGCGCAAGTCATAAGCAAAGTATAACAATTTAATGAGCCAGACATATTCTTACCTTCCATGAAGGATTTTCCACATTAAACCCAAAAAGGAAAAAAGCCCAATAAACATACACAAAACAAACAAAGCCCACTCCCCATTATATACATTGAGACTTCCTTCACAGTATCTCCGTTCTACTAGGGTTTTAAACATTAGCTTCTCTTCACTTAACTAAATTATCTTTGCCGCAATTTTCATTCTCTCTCAATTCTTCACAACCCCATTTCCATGGATTTTAATTTTTAAGTTATTTTTTCAAGAATCTAAGGGATAAAGCTTTAAGGTTTAGATACATATCTTTTGTATCTATATACGTTTGGGATTTCAAGAAAAGACTGAAAAGAATGGCTACATTGAACCCATTTGACCTTTTGGGTGATGATGCTGAGGACCCAAGTTTAATTGCTGCACAGGCACAGCAGTTGAAACAGTCTACTCCAGTTGCTGCTGCTCCAAAGAAAGGTCCAGTTAAGGCTCAAGTTCAACCGGCTAAGCCTGTTGCCAAGTTGCCTTCAAAGCCTCTGACTCCTTCTGAAGCTGGTAATTTTGATTACACCCTTTTTTAGTATTTTGTGTTTTTAATGGATTTGAGTAGTTTTATACTTTTTTTGGTAATTATTTAATGGGGTTGGTGTAATTAATACAGGTTTTGTAGTCTTATGTTGTAAAGTTGCAGTCTTTATTGTTTGGGGGAAATTCATATCATTTCACAAGTTTAGGCTACTTTCACTTATTTATCTTCTTAATGTGTTTAGTAGCTGCAAGGGAACATTTATGTGGTACTTTTTATTAGACCCTTTTGAGTATTGTGTATTGTTTTTAATCGATTTGGGTAGTTTTGCACTGTTTCGTTGTCTTTATTTCATGGGGTTGCTTTGATTAATGCAGATTTTGTAGTGTTATGTTGTAAAGCTGCAGTTTTTATTGTTTGGATGAAGTAGTTAGTGAGACGAATTATTTGACTCTGTTGTTTATTTAGCAAATTCATAACATTTAACAAGTTTAGGTTGCTATTTTTTTAATCTTTCTTGTCTGTTTACTAGCTGCCAGGGTAAATTTTGTTTACACCCTTTTGATTATTGTGTATTTTTATGCTGTTTCTTGGTCATTATTCATGGGGTTGGTGGAATTAGTACAGATTTTGTAGTCTTTTGTTGTAAAGTTGCAGTCTTTATTGTTTGGATAAAGTAGTTAAAGACTGTTGATTACACCGTTTGAGTATAGTGTATTTTTAGTCGATTTGAGTAGTTTTATACTGTTTCTGGTCATGTTTCGCGGGGTTGGTGGAATTAATACAGATTTTGTTGTCTGTTGATCTAAAGCTGCAGTCTTTATTGTTTGGATAAAATGGTTAGTGTTATGTTGTAAACCTGCAACCTTCATTATTCCCATAAAGTAGTTAGTGTCATTTGATTCTGTTGTTTGTGAGTTAATTCATGAAATTTCACAAATTTAGGCTACTATCATTACTTGACTGTTTACTAGTTTAATGCTATTACTTGGTTATATTTCATGGGGTTGGTGGAATTAATATAGATTTTGTAGTCTGCTGTTGTAAAGCCGAAGTCTTTATTGTTGGATGAATTAGTTAGTGAGACGAATTATTTGACTATGTTGTTGTTTTTTAGCGAATTCATAAACACTAGTAACAAGTTTAGGTTGCTTTTCTTTATCTTGCTTGTCTGTTTACTAAATGCGAGGGAAAATTTATTGTGTTGTGTTACTTTCAAGTATTTGTTGTTTCTTGGTCGTATTTCATGCGGTTGATGGAATTAATACACATTTTGTAGTCTTGTGTTGTAAAGCTGCAGTCTTTATTGTTTGGATAAGGTAGTTCAAGAGACAAACTATGTGACTGTGTTGATGTTTTAGCCAATTCATAATATTTCACAAGTTTAGGTTCCTTTTTTAATTCTTGCTTGTCTGGTTACCAGCTGCCAGGAAAATTTATTGTGGTACTTTCAATTATTTGTTGCTTCTCTGCCCTTGGTAAGAGTACGACTGCTACGGCTTTGTGTGCAATTGTGTTTCTCTTCGTGGTAGTAATTCTAGGGTTGTACAGATGGTTGGTATTAGTGATAGTTTTTTCTTCCAAAATCTTTAAGCGTTTCATCTATATGTTCTATGTTATGGTAGGTTGCAAGTAAATGAAACTAGGATGGGCTTTCTGATGACCGATTAAATCTGTTCTCCAATTTTTATGCATTCTTTCCATTTAGGGGTGTTCCAAATTGATTCTGTTAAGAATTCAAATTTATTAGACAATTCGAAGTTTCACTTTGATCTGATGCTTTCTCTATACTACTAACTTTTGGTCCATTATGTCAATTTGTTTATACTATCATTAACATAGTATTAACAACTTAAATTTTATTTCAAGTTAAATCTATTATATTAAATTGGAAGGAGGGTATATAATGTTCCATTGCATATATGTGCAATGATTTTTGCAGTGAGGGAGTCCAGGTATGAAGGCCAACGAGGAGGAGGCCGTGGAGGAGGCCGTGGTCGCGGACAAGGACGTGGGTTTAACCGGGATTTTGCTGATGGTGAGAATACCTTTGGCGGCAACAATGGTTTCTCTGGAGTGTATAAAGCTCCAGAAGATGGAGAGTCAGGAAGGTCCTTTGAGAGGAGAGGTGGTGGATATGGTGGCCCCCGTGGAGGGTTCCGTGGTGGACGCCGAGGCGGCTTCAACAATGAGGAAGGTGCAGAAGGTGATCGCCCACGCAGAGTATTTGATCGACGAAGTGGAACAGGACGTGGGTAAGTTGCTTTGGTTGGTGATGATCAAATTATCTTAATGTTGTTTAATTTGCAACACTTGGTTTCACAAATGCATGATATGCATCCATATTGTCTGTACAGGGGTGACTTTAAACGGGAGGGTGCTGGTCGAGGGAACTGGGGAACTCCAACTGATGAGATTGCACCGTGAGCATTGTCATATCATTTGGTCTCCTTATCATGCTTTATTTTTCCCTCGCTAGTTATTGTTTCTTATTTAATGGCGGACTCTGTTTCAATGGTTAGGGAGACAGAGGAGCCTGTTAACGAAGGAGAGAAGATTGTTGATTCTGAGAAACAAGCTGGGCAGGAAGATGCTGAAGACACCAAAAAGGATTCTCCTGATGCTGTGCCAGAAGAGAAGGAGCCTGAGGAGAAGGTAACTATTACTTTTCTGTTTCTAGATGAGTTTTATTTTTTTGGCTTTTTTAATGTGACCTTATCTCTTGTCATGAAAATTGATATTTTGTCTTACTTGGCGAGTTTCTTATTTTGGGGGTAGTGGGGTCGTGTTGGTTCCAGCATTCAGCCCCTTGACTCTGGTGTCACTTAAATCTGTTTGGGAAAATGATGTTTGCACAATCACTTCTAAAAGTCTAGTTTCTAATGTACCACCTTTTAGTCAGTTTGTAGTAAATATTGTCAAAATTCAATGTCTTCGGATACATTTTCTGACTTGTGTTTCAACCTTCAGTACACCGAGAAGCCCTTAAGGGATTTTAATGTGGAATAAAATGCAGAAAAGTATCTGAAGCTGTGGAATTCTATAGTCGTGTGCAGTGGTGAAAGCAATTTACTATTTCACATATCAAATTTGACTATGTATGTCTCGTCTTTTCTCTGTCAATAGTGTAAAGAGAATCCTACATTTGGTGAATTGCTTCCCTAGTTATATAGGAGCTTTTACTCTTGGTAGTAGCTTTTTAATCAGCTTCTGTTAGTGCTTAGTTTAATGAAATTTCACCTTTTTCTAAAAAAAATTCCTAATATTTGTCGATATTAGGGCTGTAGCAAAGCAACCACTAACTTAGTCCTTGAGGTACTTGTCACATAGCATCACCTGTTCTTGAAATTCCTCCTTGATCCCTTGTTATGTTTTAAAAAACAGTTGGAAACTTCAAGTTGTGATCCATTGTGACAAATTCCTGACGGCATTATTGACTATTTGCTACTGCTTCCTCCTACAACGAATAAAGTTCCAGTAAAGTAGCAGTGGGCCAACTTTACAGAATAGAACATCTACTGAAATTATTCTTGCTTTACTGGGATTCTTGTTTCAACCGGGTCCCTAGTTTTGACCAAGATTTTAGCTAGATGTAAAACTTGATGGACAGTACCTGAAGAAAATCTTTAAAATAGCTAGATAGAATTGAGCTAATGTACTGTTCAAACATTGATATAGACTTGCTTTGTAGGAAATGACCCTTGAAGAGTATGAGAAAGTACTGGAGGAGAAGAGGAAGGCTTTGCTGGCTCAGAAGCCTGAAGAAAGAAAGGTTAATTTGGATAAGGAATTTGAATCCATGCAACTCCTATCAAACAAGAAGAATGAAGAGGAAATTTTTGTCAAATTGGTGAGCATTTGGCATTTGCTATTTTATTGTTGCTTTTATGTCTGTTATCAGGATCTCTACAATGCCGTCTGTCATTGTATTAATCTAGCTTGTAAATTGTTGGTACAATGCCGTCTGTCATTGTATTAATCTAGCTTGTAAATTGTTGGTGTGTCAGGGCTCCGAGAAAGATAAGCGGAAAGAGGCAGTCGAAAAGGCCAAGAAGGTAATCTAGGTTTTTTCCAAAAGAACTTTACTGTGAATCTTAATGTATTGATACAGAGTTCTGGCCTACTTGAATTTTGCTTGGTTGCTGAGAGTCCGTACCTTTTCTGTATGATCCTAGTTCCTACTATATATGTTGTCCTTTTATTTTCAATTGCTTACCTAACAACTTGTGTCCTGATTTGGAACATTTGCATAACTATCCTTGCTTCGTCATACCAGCCTTTTCTCCGAAAACATTTTTTATTTACATAAATATAGGTTGAGGGGTGTTTATTTTTTGGGGCTTGCCAAATCTACCCATGCACCTTCCTTTCCTTCCCCTTCCCATTCGCACCCAAAGGTTATTATAAGGTCAGGGTTCAAAACCTTAAGAACAGTTAAAAGCACTTTACAAATTACATGATAAAACTTCATAGTTTGCTAATATATGTTTTGCATATTCGTATTTACCTTATGGAAAAAATTGTTGCATATTCATTATTTGCATTTAAGTTTATATTTAGTGCTTCTAGGTTGGCCTACTGGCTGACAAGTCTTCTAGGCGTTAGCATTTTCTGGTCAGACAATCTCTTTCTTCTGTGTAGCTTCTTGTGCACTCTTTTGTGCTGGAATGTGGTTGTTTTCCGACTAATTAAAGCTGTTTAAAATGTATATGTGCATAGCTCTTGATCGATACATGTGAGTTTTCCGTTTCCGTTTCCGTTTGTTAATCTTAATATAGTAATATTGCGACAAAAGTGGAGCAAGTGAAAAATGTTTTCTTGTTGCAGACTAAAAGCATAAATGAGTTTCTGAAGCCAGCCGAGGGGGAAAACTACTATCGTGGCGGTGGTCGGGGTAGGGGACGTGGTGGTCATGGAAGAGGTGGCTATGGAGGTAATGGCGGTAACAGCTACAGTGCTCCAGCTCCTAAGATTGAGGATGCATCCCAGTTCCCATCCTTGGGTGGCAAGTAAGGCTGCAGAACCAGCCATCTGAGCTCGTTTTCCATTTTCCCCGTGCTTGATTTTGTGCTCGAAGATGGCAGATCATCTCCAAGACTTTTTCTGGGATTTCATGTATTAGATCATCTGAACTTTATTGTTCTTGTTTAAGAGTGTAAATTTAGATCTCTTCTGGGGTTTATGCCCTTTGTCTTTCCTGACTTTTGACATGCATGAATATCCTTTCCCTTCATGATTAGGCTTTAGGTCCATTTTTGATTTAGTTGTGGGATCAGTTTTGTTTTTGAATTTTTATTAAAAACAATTTTGTTCCTTTGCGGTCTTTGTTCACTAGGTTCTGAGTTTTTGTTGTCTTCTCTATAGTTTACGAGTTCTTGTTTACACATTGCTCAGCTCTTTGGGTATAGTTTGAATAGAAAATCTTAGGACAAGTGAAATTGAAGTTAAATGTTTTCGTTTTAAACTTAAAAATCAAATAAGATTAGTTAATCCGAGCTCCTCCAATCTGATTGAATAATCCTCTATGAATTAGACTATTCATCTCTTCTTTATTCAAAACAAAAAAACATTTTGAAAAGAACCCACATATAAAAGTGGGCTGGTTTGCTCATTATTTGTGTTAGTACACTTTTTCATTATTGCAATACAATATGGAGAGATCGTATTTAATTTTGCAGCTGTGGATGTTTTGGATAAGTAAAAACAGTAGACATTAGCAAATAAATTAGCAGGAAATAAAGAAATGAAGTGACTTAGACAAAAAGAAACGAAGTGGCTTAGACAAATCTTTTTTGTCGATAACCTCATATCAATCAATATTGTTATCTTTTTTACTTATGTGCTGAATAGTAGGTTGTAAAGTTAATTGTTAGCTGCTTTATCCAAATAACTTTTGAAAGATATTTTAAAATTTGAGGGTTCATTCACATTGAGATCATGAGTCATTCCCTAGGTAGTTCAACTTTCCAATTACAACATCGACATCATGAAACATATCCTAGATGTTCCATTTTCTAATTACAACATCGACGTCATGAGTCCTCATAGAAAGTACAAGTTTCCACATCATCACTGGTGCTGGAAAGAAGAACCAACTTTCTTTAATAACCTAAGTTCAAGGTTAAAAATTTGAATGAGCACGAATATGTACATAATGTATATGTAACTTGATACTGAGATTATAGCAAAGTCATATTGAACATACATTTTATCTACGAAAAGTAAACAGGTGATCAGTTAATCCCACCTTGAATATCAAAGAACTCGTATAAATGCATATTTCAACTCCGGTATCACAAGTGTCGACTTGAGTCTATTTTGACAAACAATATATTTGTTGGAACCTTATTTATATCAATTTAGCCATGCAAAATTACATAATATGAAAAGCTTGTGGATTTAACAATTACAACTCTACCTTTGCAGTCTGAGTGACAACTTTCACAAACAAACACATCAGCGCTGAAATCCAACAGATGCACTTATTTTCTCGAAATATGGCCCTTGGAAGTTCATAGTTCTTCAACATACTGAAGGATGCACGTGGTTCTCATCTTCTCAGTAGTTTACTTTGTGATTTTATATCATAGCATTGTCAATTTTGCCTATGAAGTATGAACAATAGCTTATCTCCTAGGGAAGTGAGATCCACTTTGTAATTTTTCCGGGCCTTCTCGTTTATTTTCTTGAATTGTCCAGTCTCTTGTTCTTACCCTTTTCTAAACATGCTAGTAGTCTAATTAATGTATAAAGCTATAAGACTTGGTCTGAAACTCCGAAATCTCATCGACTTTGAATATGGTTATTTCAAACTTCACTTTTTTAGTCTTAAAATTTCATTTTTATGTAAAAGCTACAAAAAGTTTACAACTTTATAATCTCCCTGACAAATTAAAAGTCTGTGATATCTATTAAGCACTAAACTTGAAATGACACAAATGTAGGCAAGCAAAAAGCTTAATTTAATGCCTATGCAGCTATGCTGCTTCAAGTGAAACTTACTCAGTTTACAACTGCTCAGAAGAAGGGGAAGGGAAATATGCTTGAGAAACAAGAAACATGCAGGAGGGAGCAACGTGCAATGTGCAAATTTACAGGAGATGAAGAAGGGTAGCACTGTATAAATAATGAAAACAGATAATTGCAGATCACATTATATCAGTTCTGCAAGTTCAGATGTTCATATAAGTTCTCGTCTCACTAAGACGAAGCTAGAGTCATAATTTTAGTACTTTTATTTCATCTTAGTTTCATTCAGAACATGTATGTACAAGTCAAAAAGTATGAAGCAATCTGGAACACAGACTTCCTTTAGCTGCAAACTAAATAATTTTACAACAAGACAATGAAGGTCGTAGAAAAGTTATGATTGACTACTACAATTCCGGAAAATAGGAAAAGAAATGTACAAGTACGAAGAATTTGAATTACCTCTGCTCAGTGGGTGTAGTGTCCATCAAAACATGCACGTGCAAGATCAAAAATCTAAATTGAACTGCAGCAAAGTTTTTCTTTACCTGCAAATATTTTTCACATAAGAAGTGAAGGTAAGTGATAGTTATTTAGCAGTAAACATAAGATTGATTGGTGAATGCAGCTACGATCCAGGAAAAACATTTAACCCTTCCTTTACAGATGATAGTGCAATTAGCTAGACTTAGTTTACCAAAATAAGCAAATACACATAAGGGCAAAGGGCAGCCCGGTGCACTAAGCTCCCGCTATACGCGAGGTCCGGGGAAGGGAGCAATGGAATTTGTTACTATATTACAACATTTTATATACTCATATCAAGAACAAAAGTAAAATGATTAACAAAATAGTCAGTCTCTAGAACAAGAACTCTCTAAGTTTTTATTTTTATTTTACATCAATTCTATAGTCCCTTTGCTATTACCAACAGAAATAATTAGTACCAATTATCTCATCAAGAGAACATAGTAGTAAGTCGTTAATTCGATGCAATCAAAAATTTCAATTCTGAACCTAACCGTGTATCGGTGCCTTACCTTGTAGGAGCAGTATCCACTTGAGAGTACGATGTCCTAAGAGGCAGCGTGTGCTTAGCCTCTACGTTGTACATATCTACTTCCAATTTTGCAACTCCTCACTTACAGCATGATTTTTCCAAGAAGTGCAAGGCGGGGCCAACCAACGGGAAAGACTTCAACATAAAAGACAATTTCCGTTCTTCCTGTGGCCGGCCATCCTCCTCTGCATTGTCTTAGATAAACCAAATTAGTTAATATGCTGGAATTATGAAGCTATTCACTTATGACAGTGAGTATAAACTTAATATAACTAAATATCTTTTCTTAAATATATTTTACAATAATTTCATTCAAGTCAATGATAATGAATACTACATCTGCCAGAGAGACCAGACACTTTAGACCCTCAAAAATTAGTTTTGTTCTGATTTTCTAATTTTGGAGACCACAAATAAATTGTCAAGACAAGGGTACATGGTGGAGCACTAAAACCGCGAGATTCACATAATATGTTGCTTTGGCTCCAATAAAAGGTACAGCAAATTAAAAATCCTCCTTTTCTAACAATTCGAGATGCACATTCAGGATCATTAGTTTCAAGTTATATAGCTTGGTAAGATGTTTGAAGGTTATACTCTCTTTGTCCCAATTTATGTGGCACCATTTGACTTAGCACGGAGTTTAAGAGAGAAAGGAAGACTTTTGAAATGTGTTGTCCAAAACAAGTCTTATATAAATGTGTGGTTGTAAATCATCTCATAAAGTTAAATTGTTTCAAAATATAGAAATGTGACATTCTTTTTGGGACAGACCAAAAAAGAAATGATGCCACATAAATTGGGACAGAGGGAGTATCATTTTTAGGATGAGTTATCCAATAAAACAATCTTTCTAACTTGTAACAGTTAGAACTCAATGTAGTTGTGATAAAATAATTCTTTACAACAACTTAGATCCTGAGAGCAGTAACCACAAACTCCAAAATTTTTATGGATTTTGTAATTCCAATAAAGCTATACAACTTAGATTCTGCTCTGCTTTTGCAGTATACAACTCTATTACATTTTTTTTTTTACCAAATGCACCCATTTAGACCTACCAAGTAAATGACATGATAATGTATCTTCTGTGATGGAGACATGATAATATATATTTTTGCTATTATCGTTGGTAAGAATTGATATTGGGCCTAACTCAACTATCTTCTGTGATGGAGACATGATAATATATATTTTTGCTATTATCCTTGGTAAGAATGGATCTTAGGCACAACTCAACCCCAGCTTTTGGGGTTGAGTTAGGCCCAAGATCCATTCTTTACATGGTATCAGAGCCAGACCCATTCCAATTCTTTGTTCACCGATGTTGGGCCCCCAAATTATATTGTACACCTCCAATTAACAAGTTATGTGCGTGCGGGAAATGCTAAGAGCCCCACATCGGATATGGAATGGGAACATGAACTCCTTATATGGACTTGGACAATCCTCACACTACAAGCTAACTTTTGGGGTTGAGTTAGCCCAAGATACATTCTTTACATCCTTAATTAAACTTTTGTTGAGTAAAAACCTACATTGGAATTTTGATTAATTCATACTATGTCCTACTTTTAGTGAAGCATACAATTTATAACTAAGAGGTTGACTTGTACATAAGTCTGCCGTTTGTATACCCATTACTTGCAATTTGTAAGCTAAGGTCATATTTTTCTTCTTCCTTCAGTATTTATCGCATATAATACTATTTAAAAAGAGAAAATGATAGAACTTGAAAAAAAAGTGTGTATATATATATATATGTGTGTGTGTGTGTGTGTGTGTGTTGTGTCCGTCTTCTGTTTTTTCCATAAAAGAGATCGAAACACAAGCTGCAGAAGCAATAATACCAGGCATATAGCAGTAACCACAGATAATCGATCCTTGTTCGTCTCTTCTTCTCTGGTTGCATCTAATAGCTAAGTGTATTAGACAACAATTCGAAATTTTTGGGAATAAAAACATACTCTAAAGAAAAAGCGGGGAAAGAGGCATCGATCATACCTGACATCGAAATAAATCTTCGGCAAACTTGTTGGAACTTGTATGGAATTAAGAAGAAATAAAGTGATCAACGGACAGAAAATTCGAATCAAAGGTTGCAACTTTTCAGAACAATACAACCTTTGGTATGAATGACTGCAACTGTTCATATGCTACTCTATATAAAGGATGTTGATCACTTGGCTGGAGATTCATACAACAAGACAGAAAAACAACAATCAATCAGTTTTTTCACAATTAATGATTTAAGATTGTGGCTTCTACTTCTTCTTCTTCAAAACAAGTTTCTGAAGAACACATATAGTAAATTCGCCAGAAGTGAAGTTCTTGTGCTAGAACTCTCACTTAGATAGTTGTATCCTCTAGACAGACGTCCGTAAAATTGCAGCACAAGTGGGGGCGAATTTTTGTCATAGGACACTGCATCAAGCAGGCCTCTATCGACACCAAGTTAGTATGTGTTTTCAATTTGCTGAATTCATTGTTGTTGATTTCAAGTTATTTTGAGTTATTATTACATTATTGTGCTCAATTTATTTCATCATTGATGATATTAGATTGACACTAACAATCTAAGACAAAAATTATTCAAAAAAAAAAAACAGATTTTTTTTCCTGATTTGTTGAGGTTGCAAAAATTTTCAGAGAATTCAATTTCCTGATTTGCAAAGATGGATCAATCTGGATCGTCAATGGTGAAAAACCATGTTGAGAAACCTGAGAAATTCAAAGGTTCTGATTTCAAACGCTGGCAACAGAAGATGTTGTTCTACTTGACAACTCTTCATGTGGCAAACGTATTGATTGTTGAGGCTCCGATGGCTTTGCCAGAAGGAGAAGGGGAGAATACTCCGACTGATGCGGAGAAGGTTGAAAGGCTGAAAGACATTCAAACTTGGGAAAGTCAGGAGTTTCTTTGCAGAAACTATATTCTCAATGCCTTGGATGATTCTCTATACGACATCTACTCCACGTTCAGAACGGCACAAGAGTTGTGGCAATCGTTGGAGAACAAGTACAAAACTGAGGTTGCTTGTTCCAAGAAGTTCGTCATCGGAAAGTTTCTGAACTTTAAGATGAGTGATGCCAAGGCGGTTGTCAAGCAAGTGGAGGAACTCCAAATCATTGTTCATGAGTTAGAGGTTGAAGGTATGGGCCTTAACCCGAATTTCCTTGTTGGTGCTATTATTGAGAAATTACCTCCCTCGTGGAAGGATTTTAAGGTTTATCTTAAGCATCTAACCGAGGAAATGAATTTTGAGCAATTGGTTCTGAAAATTCGAGTTGAAGAGGATAATCGGAAGAATGAAAAGGCAGATGCTGTTTCATTGGAGCCTAATGCCAACATGGTTGAAGGCAATGCTTCTAAGGCCAAGTTTCAGAAAGGCAAGGGCAAATTTAATGGTGCCAAGCCATCTTTTGCAACCGGGAGGAATGCATTCGCCCCACAAAGGACCAATGCATTCAAGAAACCACAATCAAGACTCTGTTGGGTATGTGGCAAACCTGGACACAGAGCAAAATATTGTCGCCTTCGCAAGAATCAAGGTGGTGGTGTTGGAGGTTCGAGTAATGTCAACCAATCCAACCGGGTTGAAACTAAAAACCAATTCATTGGGGTTGTGGCGGCTCAAGCAAATCTGGTTACAAATTCAACCGATTAGTGGATGGACACGGGTGCTACACTGCACGTATGTTCTGAAAAGGATATGTTTTCATCCTACCAGGCCATCAAGGATGGAGAACCATTGTTCGTAGGGAATGCTGCTTCTGTGAAAGTGGAAGGAAAAGGGAAGGTGACTTTACAACTCACTTCCGGGAATGATCTTGTGCTCACTAATGTGTTGCACGTGCCTGAAATTTGTAAGAATTTGATTTCTAGGCCTGTTCTTAGTAACAAGGGCTTCAAAATTGTATTTGAATATGACAAATTTGTACTCACCAAGGGTGGGTTGTATGTAGGGAAGGGTTACCTCAGTGAGGGACTCTTCAAACTATCTGTTGTACCTACTAAGGCAATTGCCATTATTAATGAAAATGCAGGCACTAGCACTGCTTCTATGTATATGGTTGATTCCCCTTCTTTATGGCATTCACGATTAGGCCATGTTAATTATCGCTCTTTACAAAGAATGGTAAAGTTAGGCACATTGACAAATTGTTCTATGAACAAAATGACTAAGTATGGAGTTTGCATAGAATCAAAATATGCAAGTCATCCTCATAAATCTTTCGTGAAATCAAATGAAGTGCTTGGTTTAATTCATAGTGATTTATGTGATTACCAAGCAACCCCATCTCGTGGAGGAAAGAATTACTATATATCATTCATAGATGATTGCAGTAAATTTTGTTATGTATACTTAATACATACCAAAGATGAGGCTTTGAACATGTTTAAAACATACAAAGCAGAAGTGGAAAACCAACATGACAAAAGAATTAAGATTCTAAGGTCAGACATAGGTGGTGAATATCAATCAAATGAGTTCAAAGAATTCTGTTCTACTCATGGTATAGTTCATCAAACCGCTGCGCCATATACTCCAAAACAAAATGGAGTTGCCGAACGTAAAAATAGAACATTGAAGAATATGATGAATTCAATGTTGATTAGTTCGGGTGCACCCCTTAGTCTATGGGGTGAGGCGTTAATTACTGCAAATATGATATCGAACAAAATTCCTCAAAAGAAAAATGACCAATCTCCCTATGAGTTATGGAGAGGAAGATCACCTACTTTCAAACGGATGAAAGTGTGGGGTTGCCTAGCGAAAGTTCAAGTTCCCTTACCAAAGAGAACTAAACTTGGACCAAAAACGGTGGATTGCATATATATTGGTCATGCCACTAATAGTGCAGCATATAAGTTTTTGGTATATCATTCCGATGTTGAAGGTATTCACAAAAACACGCTTATGGAATCTGCTGAAGCATAATTTTTTGAGGATATTTTTCCTTACAAAGACAAGGATAAAAGTGTTCCTAATCATAAGAAAAGGACACTGCCTCAAGATGAGTCAAACCAAAACACTAATAATGATGAAAATCTTACTTCATCTGTTCAAGAAAAAATCTCTGAACCAAGGAGGAGTAAACGTGGGAAAATTTCCAAAGATTTTGGACCGGACTTCATGACCTTTTTCGTTGAAGGAGAACCTCAAACATATAGGGCTGCTATGGAATCATCCGAAGCACCTTATTGGAAAGAGGCAATTCAAAGTGAGGTAGAATTCATTGTGCAAAATAATACATGGATATTGGTTGATCTCCCTCCGGGACAAAACCACTAGGCCATAAATGGATCTTCAAACGGAAATTAAGGCCTGATGGTACTAAAGAAAAATACAAAGCTCGTATAGTAGCCAAAGGGTTTCGAGAAAAAGACGGTGTAGATTTCTTTGATACCTACTCACCAATAACGAGAATTACGTCTATAAGAACGTTAATTGCTATAGCGGCGATTCACAATTTGAAAATACACCAAATGGATGTGAAGACCGCATTCTTGAATGGTGAATTAGATGAAGAAATTTACATGGAACAACCCGGAGGGTTTGTTGTTAAAGGTCAGGAACGAAAGGTTTGTAAATTGATTAAGTCTTTATACGGACTTAAACAAGATCCAAAGCAATGGCATGCAAAGTTTGATAATACGTTATTATCAAATGGTTTTCAAATAAATGAATGTGATAAATGTGTCTACATTAAACAATGTAAAGATGCATGTGTCATTATATACTTATATGTTGATGATATGCTAATTATGGGAACGGATAAAGATGTAATTAACCAAACTAAGAAGATGTTGCATGCCGCTTTTGATATGAAAGATATGGGAATAGCGGATGTCATTCTTGGTATTAGAATTCGAAAGAATTCTGATGGTTACCTCTTAACACAATCCCATTATGTTGAAAAGGTCCTCAGAAAATTTGGACACTATGATGATCGACCGGTTGTTACACCATTTGATCCCGCTAGTCACCTTAAGAAGAATGAAGGTGAAAGTGTGTCTCAATTGGAATATACACAAGTTCTTGGAAGCTTGATGTACATAATGAATTGTACGAGACCGGATTTGGCATATACAGTGAGTCGACTAAGTCGATACTCACATAATCCTGGAAAGGATCATTGGTTTGCATTAAGACGAGCACTCCGATATCTACAACATACAATGAACTATGGATTGCATTATACAAAATATCCTCCTGTGTTAGAAGGATATTGTGATGCTAATTGGATGTCCAACCAGTCGGAAAGTAAGTCCATAAGTGGTTATGTATTTACACTTGGTGGAGCGTCGGTATCTTGGAAATCATCAAAGCAAACGGTAAATACGCGATCAACTATGGAAGCAGAGTTTGTAGCCTTAGACAAAGCTGCCGAAGAGGCAGAATGGCTCAGAAACTTCCTAGAAGGTATTCCGTTGTGGACAAAGCCTGAGACAACCATTTGCATACATTGTGATAGTATGGCTGCCATGACGAGGGCAAAGAATCAGATATACAATGGCAAGTCGAGACATATAAGGCGACGTCATAATACAATACGAAGCTTGCTGAAGAATAGAATTATTTCCATTGATTATGTGAGATCAAAGGACAATATAGCAGATCCTTTGACAAAAGGCCTTAACAGAGAGCAAGTCGTTTTTACATCGAGGGGAATGGGCTTAAAGCCAACACAATGAGTCGTTAACTGGCGGAAACCTAACCTATCATAATTGGAGATCTCATGGTTTAGGTTCAATAGGAAAACTAGTTGGGGAAGACTCAAGGAGCATAAAACACACATATGCTCATTCCTATGGTGTACTAAGTGTGTTAATCCGTTGATGTTTTAAGGCCTGAATCTTATTTTTAATAATACTAAAAGCCTATGGTGGGATAGTACGGACTATTCTTGTTTGGTATTACCTATATGAGATTGACGTGGGGTCGCATCTGGGAGAACCGATATGGCTACGTTCTCTAGAAAATCTCACGAAGAAGGAGTTGGTCACGATCGAAATGAACACAATCGTAAGAATTGAAATATGTTGATATGATCTGTGTGACACTTGTTGTCTTGATTTACTACAAAACGTGAATAGTTCAAGATATTTCGTCCACTATTTCACAAAGTAGATCCGATAGGTATTCACTACGAACGGTTCAAGTCCACAAGACACCTTTTCTGATGCATGTCATATCGCGTTGTTCAGAAATAACGAAAAGTTCCTTATTATCTTATTTTCTATCCAAATGTGGGGTATTGTTGATGTTTGAATAGAAAATGTGGGGTATTGTTGGAACTTGTATGGAATTAAGAAGAAATAAAGTGATCAACAGACAGAAAATTCGAATCAAAGGTTGCAACTTTTTAGAACAATTACAACATTTGGTATGAATGGCTGCAACTGTTCATATGCTACTCTATATAAAGGATGTTGATCACTTGGTTGGAGATTCATACAACAAGACAGAAAAACTACAATCAATCAGGTTTTTCACAATTAATGATTTAAGATTGTGGCTTCTACTTCTTCTTCTTCAAAACAAGTTTCTGAAGAACACATATAGTAAATTCGCCAGAAGTGAAGTTATTGTGCTAGAACTCTCACTTAGATAGTTGTATCCTCTAGACAGACGTCCGTAAAACTCGCAAAGCACAAGTGGGGGGCGAATTTTTGTCTTAGGACACTGCATCAAGCAGGCCTCTATCGACACCAAGTTAGTATGTGTTTTCAATTTGCTGAATTCATTGTTGTTAATTTCAAGTTATTTTGAGTTATTATTATATTATTGTGCTCAATTCATTTCATCATTGATGATACTAGATTGACGCTAACAAAACCAACTTTACAACCAAAATTTATGACTATAATTCTTCAAATTTCTCTATAAGACCTACGGTTTAATTTTGCAGTAATTAGTTTATATCTAAAGAGAAATTAATGAAAAGACCCATCAAACAACAGTTTTCCAAAATTATGCATTGGAGTATCTATTTCTAGACATGCATGTGCATATCAGATAAGAATCCAGCACACATGTAAAGATGTAACAAAAGTTTGATTGGGAAAAAGAAATACCAGAAGAACAAAGATCAGGGATTATGGAACCAACAACACAAAAAGAAACCACAAGATTAAAGCAAATGAGGAAAAAAAAGAAAACATACCAGAAAATCGGAAGCAGCAACAGAGAGAGTGAGTGAAATGAAAAGGCAAAAATTCCACTTGAAAGTAAAGTGACGTGTGGATTTGGTTATAATCGTACACTTTTCAGTAAAGGAAGAAATGAAGATATCAATAACAAGTGAAATTTACATTAATACTGAAGACTCATACTTCTTATTAAAAAGTTAAATGTTAGTGCGAAGATAATTGTGGGCTAATTCTAACGGACCTCTAGAAGGCACATTATACCCGAGAGATGATTTCATGTGAATGGTTAGAAACATGTGAAGTATATAGCTAACTCAACAACAAAAGATCATAGCAAAATATCATGAGACAAAAAGATTTTTGTCCAAAAAATTTTGATTCGGAACTATTATGTGTCCAAGATTTAATATTAAAATAATTTCAAAAATTTTTCTGACTTTATCCATGTCAACAAATAATTTGAAATACCTCAACATTTCAAAACAGATTCGAGTCAAATAGCAATAAAATGAAATTAACAAGTGCATAGCAAAATGGATGTAAAGAACTTTGTATAATAAGTAAATAATAATTTAAACCTTGGAATGCTATGCCCTTGTGTATAACTCATACTAATTTGGAGTTGATATAATTTGATTGATTGATTGATATAAACAATAGATCTTTTTCTTCTTCTTTTCAATCTCTTTTTAGTTTTGTAATATATGCCTAAAACCCAAATTTCCCGCACAATTCCAACTTGAAAGTCCACATACGGCTGGCTCATAGCGACCTAATAAGTTGCATATAAAGAGCTCTAACACAGTACCAAACATGACAAATGTACTATCAACTTCACTTTAGAAGTAAAGCTTCCTCCTTTCCCTTCCTTACTTTCTTGTCTTGCAATCGCCACATTGGTAACAATTACAGCTCTTTTTATCGAAACCCATATGACACTTCGACCCCAAAATCATTTCCTTCACGCCAATCCCAATTGGTACCCTCCAGTAACGTAAAATTTTCAAGAAATGGTCACTTTCCGTACAAAACCAGACACTCTGAGCAGCTTGAAATCGACGATGTGGTATTATCAAACAAGAAAATTACCAGTTTTATTCGATGTGAGGATTTAGATTCTGCAGTTAGAGTTTTCGACAGCGTGAAGGTTAAGACAGTAATCACATGGAATTCAATCTTGGCTGGGTTTTCAAGAAAACTCGGGTATATTGAAGAAACTCGCCAACTGTTTGATAAAATTCCTGAACCAAATGTTGTGTCGTATAATACTATGTTAGCTTGTTATTGGAGGAATTCCGACATCCAGGCTGCTAAGAGTTTCTTTGATCAAATGCCTGTTAAAGATGTCGCATCCTGGAATACCATGATTTCGGGGTTCTCTCGAAACGAGCTGATGGGTGAAGCGGAAAAGTTGTTTCGAGCAATGCCGGTGAGAAATGAGGTTACTTGGAATGCTATGGTAGCTGGGTATGTTGAGTCAAGGGAATTGGAATTAGCATTGAAGTTGTTTAAGGAAGCTCCTGTGAAAGGTGTGATTGCTAGGACAGCGATTGTGACGGGGTATATGAGATCAGGAAACGTTGAGATGGCGGAAAAGATGTTTCTACAGATGCCGGAGAAGAGTATGGTGACGTGGAACACTATGATTTCGGGTTACATTGAGAATGGGAGAGCGGAGGATGGTACGAAGCTGGTCAAGAGAATGATGGGATCGGGTATAAAGGTGAATGAATCAACGTTGAGTAGTCTCTTATTAGGTTGTAGTAATTTATCTGCATTGAAATTAGGGAAGCAAGTTCATCAGCACGTCGTGAAGTCCCCACTTTACTCGGATATGACGGTGGGGACTTCATTGATTAGCATGTATAGCAAGTGTGGAGTTTTGGAGGATGCGTGGAAATTGTTTCTCGAGATGCCAAGAAAGGATGTTGTCACTTGGAACGCAATGATTTCCGGGTACGCCCAACATGGGGAAAGCAAAAAGGCGCTGTGCTTGTTTGATGAGATGAGGAGTATACGAATAAAACCAGATTGGATAACGTTTGTTGGAGTTTTATCAGCCTGTAACCATGCAGGTTTAGTCAATCTTGGTATTCAATATTTTGAGCAAATGCAGAGTGATTATGGTGTTAAGCCAAAACCAGACCATTACACTTGTATGGTCGACCTTCTTGGACGAGCTGGCAAGCTAAATGAAGCTGTGGATTTGATAAGAAAAATGAATTTCAAACCCCATATAGCACTATTTGGATCACTTTTGGGTGCTTGTAGGATCCACAGAAACTTAGAAGTAGCAGAATTTGCTGCTAAAAACTTGCTTAGCCTTGAACCTACAAATGCAGCTGGCTATGTTCAACTAGCTAATGTTTATGCAGCCAAGAACCAGTGGGAAGGTGTTTCTAAAGTTAGAAAATCAATGAAAGAAAACAAAGTTATCAAAGCACCAGGATATAGTTGGATGGAGGTTGGGAGAGTGGTTCATGAGTTCAGATCAGGAGATAGACTTCATCCAGATATTGAAAGCATACGGATGAAACTAAAAGATCTTGAGAAGAAAATGAAGTTAGCAGGTTATGTGCCTGATCTTGACTCTTCATTACACGATGTTGGCGAGGAACAGAAAGAGCAGCTGCTTCTGTGGCACAGTGAGAAACTAGCTATTGCCTTTGGTTTAATGAAATTACCACCTGTGATGCCAATTAGGATATTCAAGAACCTCAGAGTTTGTGGAGATTGTCACCAAGCCACTAAAGTTATATCAGCAATAGAAAATAGGGAAATCATTGTCAGAGATACAACTAGGTTTCACCATTTCAAAAATGGAGCTTGTTCTTGTGGTGATTACTGGTAAATCATTTTAGAATGACAACAATTTTTTACAGGAAAAGTTCCATTCTTACTCTATGAAAGAGAAAAAGAGTGATTTTTGTGTTTTCTTAAAGGAAGATGTTATCCGTAGTTGTTAGCATTTCTCTTCAAATGTGCAATTATTCGCCTGCGACTTAATTGTCGTCGTAAAGACTTGAAGAAAAAAAATTCTTTCACCTTGGTAATTATTGGCAAACTACTGCAACTAGCTAAACTGGTATGACTAGAGAATTAGAAGCTGACATTTAAGTATCAGCTCGGTCGCTAATCATCCACTTAGCATTATCAAAACTTTTAATGGTATACGAGGTTCAGAAGAAGGAAAAAATCAACCAACATATTTAAATCATAAGCATAGTTGCACTGTAATCATTGCAGATTAAGTCATTTTGATGAAGGTCCAAAGAATAGAAAGCAAATACTAGTATTCACCAATATTCCTAGATTTTCTACAAATTGTTTATCCAAATACACTGCAAAGAATTGAGAGTTTTGACAAAGTGTCGAAAGAAAGTAAAAAGTGACAGACGGTGAACAGTCTTCCTATCAAGCCATTAAGAGAGACTAATTTTACATGCCACATCAGAATCATCATCAAGGTGACAGAGCTTGGTCTTTTCAAGATGAGCAGCAACCGCTCTTTTGGTTGACAGGTTGTCCGCGGATCTGCACAGTTGGAGGTCGTGCATTGTTTGATGTCGGTTGGCTTGCCATTCTACAAACGCATAGGATATATTTAAGTTTCCGTACAAGAAAAGAGAAAACTGTAACTATGATGAGGGCAATTTCAATGTAAAATTTATAACCTGTTCTTTATTGAAGCAGCCATTGCCATGAAGGCCTGTTCTACATTAGTGGCACTTTTGGCACTTGTTTCCATGAAAGGAATGCCAATCTCATCAGCAAAAGCCTACAAAAATGTTGGCCATTAAAAGGGATATACAGCTCAACAAGATAAGAGGCATCCTTGAACGAACTATTCAGGTAACTAATGACGGGGGCATATTCACATCATGGAGTCTAAAAATGGAGAGTGGGAGATTGAATACCTGAGCTGTCTCTGTGGGAACTACTTTCTGTGCTGTGAGATCGCACTTGTTTCCAACAAGAAGTTTGTTCACACTATCACTTGCATATCGATCAATTTCACTCAACCATTGCTTGACATTATTAAAGCTCTCTTGATCGGTTACATCATAAACCACCTGACAAAGATGCCATCAGAGTAAGACCTCTTGACAAATAGGATAGTACATCAGCAAACAATATGCGAGGAAACAGAAAACTTACAATTATGCCATGCGCACCGCGGTAGTAACTGCTGGTAATTGTCCTAAAACGTTCTTGACCAGCAGTGTCCCACTGCATATACCAGGGGAGAAAATGCATCAGAAAAGAAAGACTATTGAGGAACAAAATCAAGTGGAGAATGGATCACATGAGTGGCCAAGGCAGAATTAGATACTTACAATTTGAAGTTTAATGGTTTTCCCATCCTGTTCAACTGTGCGGATTTTCTAGAAGAGAAAAGAAGACACCTGTTACTAATATCATGCAGAACCATTACTAAATGAGACATCACAAAGAATGGAAATCTTCACTTACAAAATCCACACCAATGGTGCTGATGTAACTCTCAAGATATGAATCATCCTGAAACCAGAGCAAAAAAGTAACAAGAAGAAAAAACCTTTTTCTTCCGCAAAGATTGCCAAACTTTACAATGCAATAATGGAGCAGTTTAAAAAGAAAATGAACAACATAAATGACATTCATATCAGCAAATCAAAGCTGAAATAGAAGTATTGATTCACCCTACATTAGTTGACTCCTACCATCCAAAAAGAGGATAGAGAATTAGACACAGGCATCTCTCTCCACGTGTTTTGGGGGGTTTGGGGTGTGTGTGCAGGAGGCACGCGATTACCAGCAGCAAAGGGTTACTTTTTGACAAATCACAATGCAAAGGAGAAATACTTCACATATCCGAGGAAACAAGTTCCACAAGCAAGAAACTAATAAAGACGGCACAGAAGGAAAACGTTTTTAGATGTATGAGGAGCAGAATGTCAGATAATTCAACAATAAGGGCAGCCCGGTGCACTAAGCTCCGGCTATGTGCGGGTCGGGGGAAGGGCCGGACCCACAAGGTATATTGTACGCAACCTTACCTTGCATTTCCGCAAGAGGCTGTTTTCACGGCTTGAACCCATGACCTCCTGGCCAGTTACTCCAAGGCTCCCCTTCCGGGGGAGATAATTCAACAATAACTTACAGCAAATCTCAAAAGGAGACACGATTTGCCAACACCAGAATCTCCAATAAGCAAAAGTTTGAAAAGATAGTCGCTGCAAATAAGATTATAATGTCAGTTGAGCAACAGAAGTTCAAAAAGAGTCCAGAAAAACAATTCATTAGATTGATGCAGCAGAATATTGACAAGGGGAAAATTTTTGCAGATATTATCTGTCAAGGATACAGAGCACCTTAACAATGACCTATTGAGTTCACATCTAAAAAGTATATTATCCCCCACCCCACCCCCAAAACTAAAAAAGGTACTGTTTCTGAGGTGCAGAAGACTGGTGTTAAAATTTCTCTGTTTGTAGAATGAAATAGTTTACTCAAAGCCTGTAGTGGAGACATGATAAATATTCATGACAGTTAAACTTTCCTTATCAAAGAAAAATATTCATGAAAGTTACAACACCGACAAGCATTAATATTCTAAAATTCTAAAACACAAGCAACAAGCATAATAAATACGCATTTAAAACATCAAATGTTTTTAAATAGCAGAAAACAAACACTACCAGTTCCATGGGAAAAGATCCTCTCATGTACTCCTGTTATAGCATGGATATATCGTTACTTTTACCAATGGTAAAGCTTTATCCAAAAGTCTAACACATGTATTACAAGTTAAGTGACACATTCATCTATTAAACGAGTGGTAACGTGGTCCCCACACTTTTATCATCACTCTCCTTCTTCATGCACCCCTCTGCAGCAATTCCTCACTCTTCCTCAAAATCTCTATCCCTCGTTTCCTTTACTTCGTGAAATTTATACATCGTCCAAAACCCTGTTAAATCCCTATTAAATTTCGTTCATTACCTTTAGAACAAAAAATACCTCTTCCATAATGCTTTGAGTTGCAAGTTTTGCTCACTTAGCACTCTGCTTATTCTAGGCAGGTTTCCATGAATTCCAAATATATTGTGGATGTTAGGTAATTAAGTGATTTACTTCTAAAAGTAAGAACAAGCTACATATTGGTCGAGCTGTAGAAAAATAACATACGTTCTTCAAGTCTCAAAACGTTTCAACAGAAGTTTCTCCTCCACAATCTTTCTACAAGTTTAGCAGATAAAACTGGGAAATTGCAGAAAGCAATAACCATTGGATTTAATATGTTAAGATCAGAGCCATACAGTCATGCACCCAAGATCAAACTCTTATAATTGAGGTTATATTAACTCTCACCAAGTGCAGCAAACTGTTAGCATTCAGAGATCTTTTAAACAAAGATAAACAGCATGCTACTACTCTAGACAAATCACACCACACCACAAAGGAGAACCCAGCTTACATATTAAATTAACCATGGTTAGGCATAAAAGTTCTCTAAAAACACGTCATGAATTTTATTAGTTGGGCACCAATAAGTGAATGATCTATACTGGCAGCCTCCATCCTTCATAATTCAGTTCCCAACTTTAGACAGTAGCTAATACTTCACCACATAAACTAGCTGATCTCATTAAAATAGAGCCAAAAAAGATTAAATCACTATATATAACTATAACTAATGCTTATTTAGGAATAAAAATTTGATATTTCACTAATCCCTAAGCTTCCCAAATATGGTTTCGGCAATTCCATTCTCTAGTCAAAATCTCTAAACACATGATACTCACTCCGTCTCAAATTATTTTTCGTGGTTACTAAAAATAGTTGTCTCTAATTATATGTCGTTTTAGAAATTCAAGGCACAATTAATTATATTTTTACAATTTTACCCTTAGCAGAATTTTCATTAATGGACATGGACACTTCAATGGAAAGAGATTACCACTTAAATATAAATAAGGTTAAATTAGTCAAATGTTCCTTCTATTTAATATTTCGTAAGGTGTGTGTAAAACAAAAAATGACAAATAATTTGATATGGAGGGAGTACTCGAAATTCTGGCGTACACATAATTATAATCCCAAGAACAAAAAAGGGTCAACGCAAATACGGTTAATCGAACCATAAACACGATTTACGATCTACAAAATTCGATCAACCCCACATGCAAACAACCATGAACCATAAAGAAACAAAAAAAATCCTCATGTACTAGAATTAGAATACCACCAAAAAAAAAAAAGCAAATTAAAAACAGATCTTAAAAAACAATCATAAAAAGCAGATATTATTCGAAATTCGAATCCAAAGATGATGAATTTGATGTAAAAAGGAACTTACTATTCAGGATTCATGATGAGTAATATAAAGTGCGAGATCGGTGAAACGAAGGTACAATCAAGGAAGCTCAGAATACACCAAGAATTTAAGATTTTCCGGCGTGAAACTGACCGTTAAAAGGGTCGCCGGAGAAGAGGACAAAGAAAGAGAGAGTTGGAGAGACAAAGACGATGAAAATAATGATATGTTGGTAAAACAAGTCTTTCAATTCTTTAAAGAAGCCTAAACTGTTGGAACTTTGATGGTGAGTGGCGTGACGTGGCAATTGCGTGCCACGTGTTGATTACTAAATTTAAACATGACCTTTTTTTTTACTTGCCAACTCTTGTAAATTTATAGAAATTATGATTTTCTAAGCTTTCCCTTTTTTGGTCCTTTTTACCATTTGAGTTTTCACTTATAATGATTAGTGAGTAACTAAAATTTAGTATCCGAGATGGCAGTTCTAAAAGACGATTCAAAATGTTACTACCATTAATTAAACTATTAAAGTATTCAGAGAAAAATTTACACAAATTTGTTATGCAAAATCTAATTAAGCTAATGTTTGGTTTCGTTTAGTTTTATATACCAATATTCAAAAGACAAGTATAACTTCACGATGTTTAATAAATTTTATAAATATTAGTAGGAGTACTTTAGTACAATTAAAATAAAGAATATGTTAGTAATTTAGTACAACCAAAGGAGTCTTCCGCTTTCTGGCATGGCAACAGACAACTGAAATTTTTTTAGAAGTGTCATTTACGTGTACGCGTCGCCCCACGTTGTTGTTCTGCCAAACTAAAACCTGAAATTTATGGTAAATTTCACATCCCCCTATTAAGTTTACCAAAATGAACTATGAACCCACAAAATTATTCACAAATTATAAAGTGATTGTATCCTACTTTTCAATTTTTCTGTGTTATAGTTAAACAAATATTATATTTTATAATTAATAACTTTTTAATTTCAATATTCCACATAATATATTTAAGATAAAAAATATTTTAATGTATTACACAATCTTTTAATTTAATTCAATAATATATTATGTCTTTATCCAATAACCATCCATTCGAATTCCAAAATGTTAGATATCTTATTTTTCTATATAGTCTCCTTCGTTCCTTTTCACATTCGAATGATCCTAATAATGGAGTTCTTTTTTAAAAAAAGAATTCTCTGCACTGATCTCTTTAATGTATATGCACTGTATATAAATATTACAGAGTGCATTTCACACATTATACATTAATGTATGCAGTACATGTCTGATGTATAATAACTACAAATCTATGTATAATCAATATATACACATTATATATTAATTTTACACTTATTATACACCGATTATATAGTCACTATATATTAATTATACACTGATTATAATATGACCAATCTAAATTTTGCCCAGTTCATCTTCTGCTTAATTTTTTCATTGATTTTCAGTTCAAATTCATATCAAATCGATTTTAAATACTCCAAAATTTTAACCACAACATTCAAACAAACCCTATGTGATCAACCAACTCCAATTTTAAAAGCCCCACTTATCTTATTCACAATTTCTGAGGACTCTAACAATATAGTTTTTTTCCGTTCTGAAATTTCTCTGCACACTCCAAGTTGGTACAGTTTTCAATATTAGGTTTCAATCTGAAATTTCACTTTCTAAGAGTTAAATTAATTAATTTTTTAAATGGGCCGCTAGCTAAATTAGATTTGATCTTTTGAATTGGAAAATAAATACCTTTCTAATATTCTAAAAAAAAAGATTGATCGTGACTTTGAATTTAAAGAGTTAAATTAATTAATTTTCGAAGCTAAATTAGATTTGATCACTTAATATTCAAAAATTATATAAAAAGTACAATAAGTTGTAATTCTTCACATGTCAATATGACGAATAAATACTCTTAAAATGTTGGTTAAAGTTTATATAATTTAACTTCTTAAAAAAAATAGTGGGCAACAAATATGAGATGGAGGGAGTAACGAAATAAATTTATTGAAAACTAGATAGATGATTGTAAATTTCTAAATAAATGATACTATTACTCCCTCCGTTTACTTTTATTTGTCCATTATGAATTTTGCACACCCTTTAAGACAATAAATGAAGTGCATATTTTATCATAATATTCAAATTAATTGGTGTTTGACTTCTTAGGGGAGTTGGAAAATAATTTGGAATGAGTAACTAATGTTAAGGATAAAATAAATAAAAAATTATTTTTCTTTTGATATGCGAAAGTGGACAAGTAAAAATAAAAATTTATTTTTGAAGCAGTGGAGAAATAGAAATGAACGGAGAAAATATTTTTTAGTATCAAAATTTCAAAACATATTGGGAGAAGAATCATAAAGATGGATAGGAAAGTGATGGAGATATCTTCAAATGATGTGAAATAATGATTCTAGAACTACAAGTCTACTCTAGAAGGAGTTACGGCAACGTTTGGAATAAGTGAAACACAAACGTATCACGTTAATTAATTGTAAGCTGATGTCTTAATTTGGTTTTGTTTAATCTCTTAAAGAAGCTTTTAGATACGTAATTTTTAGAGAAATTTTTCAAATGAGTATGTTTGCATGAGACTGAATTTATGGACAATATTTCTTTTTGTGACAATCTAAATTTATCTTTTGTGTTTTTTGAAAAGAAGTGTCATATTAGTTTTGAAATATTAAAATATGTGAATTAAACGATTTGGTTTGTAAATAAACTAAACGATTAATTACTAAACCCTGATGTTGACTTTGTTGGATATGTAAAACACGTACGGGAATAGTAAATAATTATTACAGTGATCGAAAGGATAAACAACAAAGATTACAACAACAAGTTGTCAATAACTTGATTTTGAATTGGAACTTCAAATATGAATCTTGTATTCGGAAATACAAGAACATGAACTACTACACTTGTGTCTTGTAAATCCGCTGAGAATCCGAACGGTTAGAGTCCTTTGAGATTCTAGTTCACACCTGAAACACTTAGCAACCAATTAGATAATCACAACACCACCGACTGAGTCGAGAGATGACTCTCTGTCTTTAAAACAAGATTTCCCCCGTATATAGACTTTACGAAAGTGTGGACAATAGTCTCCCAAGATGAAACAACAAACTATCAAATGTGCAAAGCCTACACAAATGACCTTAGCGAAGAACACGAACAATGAAGATTGCTAAGAGAAGAATTGCTTATCAGGAAAACTGATCTCTTTGTGGTGTTGTATACTTGTATGTATATATTGTGTGCATTTCTGTTTTTTCCATATATACATCTATAGAATTGAGCCAAAGGCCTCAATTTATAGGTGTGCAAGATGGCCCCTTCAAGTGCCCATGTAATGGCCATTTAAATGCCATGTAATGGCCCTTTAAACCACCAACTAATGCAGCCAAATAATGGCTGAGTTATAGAGGAAAAATTTTCATGTTAATGTTCCAAAACCTCTCCATAATCAGCCAAATTTTTGGACTTCCGTCGAGCACTCACTGTATGGGAAGCGCCGCGACTCTGCAACATTAGAGTCGCGGCACTAGTGGCCAAACAAATAATTAGCGCCGCGGTGCTGCAAGGGGGGAGCCGCGGCCCAGTCCGGGAGGCGCCACAACCCTTCTCAGCTCCGCGGCCCAGTCCGGGAGGCGCCACAGCCTTTCTCGGCTCCGCGGCCCTTTCCGACCCGTTCCATCTTACACTTCGCACAATCCTTCCTTCGTTTACCAACGTGGAACACTTGTTATTTAGCCAATAACCGTCCATCATTCTATGTCTCAAACATTTCACTTACGTACCAATATCTCTTTCATTAACGGAATTTACGATACTTGTCACTAAGATCGCATGTGTGTGGAAATGACATTTCTGACGTGCGGGGCCCTAATTCTTCGAGTCATAAATAATGGGATAAACTTAATTTCACATTAGTAAATTTCCAACAATCCCCTCTTGAAAGAGATATTGGCGCACACACAAAGTGCCTACTTTCAGCAATCTTTCAACGAAAGGATATTGCATCAGGAGAGGTAGCTTTCGCTTTGAACCTTCCCTAGTTGAATACCATTGGAATTACTTACTGCGCGGTGAACGTGATGTCTTAAACCGTCAGTGTTTAATGTAAGCCAAGACAACGGTACCAACACAATACCTCCCCTTTATTCATTTTTTCTTATTGTTCTGTCCGTTGTGGCCGTGGACACACTTGGATTCTTAAATGCGTTCATTTGAGGCGGCCTGTCCTCACACTTAAATAGGTGATCTCCTACAAAGTATCCTGCTATACCCCACTTCACAAGTGTTAGGAATCATTAAAAGTTTCCCCAGCCTTAAACTCAACCGTTTGAGGATCGTTAAAGGTTTGGAAGCTTAACCTTTACCCATCATACAAGTAGCACTTTAATGTCTATCGCGGGAACGGATTTGGATTCATGTTTCTTTACAGAAATCATCATCCGAAGTGCTCTTGCTTCCCCCGAAGTGCTCAACTGAACCTTTTGCAGCTTAGTTTTCCAATTGAAAAATTCTTGGGATCTCCAGTCAGTATGGTTTGGTTACCACCGCAAAGGTTCGTATTATTTGGGTTTTAAGCTCATTCCCCTAGACAGGCAGAACTCTTGATCTTCGGGTAGTTCCTTAGTTAAAGGGTCCGCTATATCCTTTAATTAGTAATCAAGGAAGTGACACCCGTGATGATCAACTGTCATACGGTCTTATCCAAGGCCTTGATCCTATGAGAGGAGACACTTTGGGGAAAGCTCTTGAACTTTACACTGTCAACAAATCAATTCTGAAGAGCAAAGAGAGAGTCATTGGCCTACCTTGGAAAAAGAAAGCAGAAAGGGAGAATCTTGCCAGGAATGTTCCCAACATTCAGGGCAACACTGATCCAAGGCAGTCTATACTGTCTACAAATTGTCTTGTGGAGCAAATTGTAAAAATCAACCTACAAATTGTTGAGGTTGATACTACCAGAGATGTCATAGTTCAAGCCAGAGACCATTTCTTACTTCTGCTTTCTTCACAAAAAATGGAAGATGATTCTATATATGGGGAGCAAAGATAAGAGGGTGAAGGTATGAGTGGAGAAGTTGTTGCTGCTGAAGAAGCTATGGATGCTTCTATGCAGAGAGAAGAAGATATTGGAAGAAAAGTCTTGCTGAAGAAGCTGAGGTTGAATGCTGAAGCTGAAGCTGAAACTGCTATGCAGAGGGCCGAAAGCTGAAGCTGAAGCTGCTAGGCAGAGGAGAAGCAAGATGAAGTTATGCAGAAGTAGAAAGCTGCTGGAAGCTGCTACTGTTGCATAATGAGCAAATGAGAAGTTGTTGTTGATGAATTTTTATGGATTTTTTTGTTTTGGCTATTAAGTGATGTTGATGGTTATCTTGACAATGCTCTATTCTAACAATGTTTTTCTTGATTGTGTGGATGACATATATGCTGATATCATTTCTTCTAATCCTATAAGAGTGGTGTATACATTTTTGCTTGTATGCCATTTTAATTATATAGAGTGGTATATACATGTTTTCTTGTATGCCATCACATGTTAAAGGGGAGAGTGTCAATAAACACAGGTATTGGACAGTGTCCATGACAAAGCAGTAAGTCATTTGTACCCGTTGAAATGCGTTTTGTGAAAAAGGCAAAAAGGGGGAGATTGTTAATGTTGAGTTTGGTGTTGCGACATTTGACCCAATATATCTTCTGAAGTATTGATTTGAATGCATAAAATGTTGGGACAAATGTCACAACATTCATACCAACATTTTTTATAACAATTTTGTCTTACTTCACGATAAGTAGTAATAATGTTACTGAGTGGTAAAAACGACTTAGGTGTATAAATTAGGAGCTGTGTAAAACGTGGAAGAAAGAGTCAAAACTTGGGGAAGAAGTCGAGTGAAGAACAAGTCAAAGTTGTTGAGATTTCGACTCCATGATCTTCTCCAACAAACACACCAGCTGTCCACCTTTCTCTCAACCTACTCAACAGATCGATGAGCCTTTCAAATATAGAGAGGCTACAAGGGTGAATCGATATCCAGAATTACACTGCAAAAATACCAAGAGAGCTATCGGGATTTCAACCCAGAATTCTAGATCACAAGTGTTGCCTGAGTGTGTCGACAATATTCTGTCAAACATTACAATTGCTATTTAGATTCTATATTAGTTTTGTATGGAGCGATTGTAACGAGAGGTTGTCTATGTCTACGTAGTTATATTTTTCAGGCAGAAGTCATCTGCGACTTCAACTTTTAATTCATTTCCATTTCATCTTGTAAAATTGTAAAGAAAGGAATTTGTAATTTTTGTATATAATAAATATATACAATACTTTCGGTCATTGACCGTCATAGGTTATATAATATATATAACCCATGTAAATTTTAAACATTTATGTTCTTTAAATTTCCGTTGCATTACTCTTTAAAGTTTTCTGTTTTTACTAAAGTGTTATCACTGGTGCCGGACGACATTATCGCCGACATTGGGAAACTGAATTGGCATTCGAGTTAGTTTATTTTCAGTTTGTTTTTATTATTTCATAGCATACCCGGACCTAACAGCTAGTATAAATGCACTTTCATTTATGGAGTTCTCTGTTGTCTGTATTTTAGATGAAATTGGAGCTTACTATATGTCTTTTTGCCCCATATTGAATCTTTGACTTGATTCTCAGTTTTTTGCTTGCTAATGAGTTTACAGGAGAACTTCACGAATAGGCAATATTGCTTGCTCATAAGATTTTTCTAGTTAGTAAATGATTATGAAATTCACTAGAAATGATTATACATATTAAAATTGAGAACTAACTGAGTAATAATCATCATTTCGATACATTGTTTAGTTAAGAAATTCTACTATTGAACTATGAAGACAGAATCTGTTTGAAGATTTTCCGGAATAAACTTTCTGCCGAAATACCGCTTTGTGATGTTGGTACTTAGGCAACACAGTTGAGTGTTTCCTCTACTGATATTCTGTTTGGTTAGATCATTGTTCTTTTTCTCCAAATTGTGGTTGGGAGAAAGTAGTTAATTCCTGTATGTCCATGTTGCTTGCACTCGAGTTGTTTATTCTTCTCTTTTTGTGGGGCGCGCAAGTTTCTTTTTTTTTTTTACTTCATGGTAGTTACGACTCCTTTTTGCAGACAATTGTATAATGTTTTGTAGTATTTTGCCATTGCTTGTTTGCACTAATTTGAGTTGCCTATCCTTGTGCCGAGGGTCTACCGGAAATAGCCTCTCTACCTCTTGCGTACACTTTACCCTCCCCAGACCCACTTTGTGGGATTTCACTGAGTATGTTTGTTGTTAAGTTTCTTTCTTTTATCTTCATCAAGTGAGTATTTTTTTATAGCATTTTGTTATATTATGTACTTACAGTTGAGTTCTCTCTATTTTTTCCCAAGTTTTATTGGGCCATAAAAGGTTAATTTATCTGTGCAATCAGTATACTTAATGAGAAAAAAACAGCTTATCACTATCACTTTGCTGTTAAGACATATTTCTATCCCGCACAGCAGTTACTCTGGTGAATAAAGCTGATTCAATTGTTGCCAGACTCAACCTGATATTAATGGAGGCAGTTCAAAACTTCAAAGAGCAGTTTCACATCAAAGCTGGAATCAGAGGACATCAATGCACCTGATGATTCCATAGCGCAAGAAAATAACGAAGCTAAAAGATGACAGAATGAAGTTCCGTTGCTCATCTAGAATAGACATCGTCAATCACGGTTCTTATGTTAAAAGTAGTGAACTGTATACAACATATATAGGTGACATCCCACGGCTGCTTTTTTTGGTAAAGATCAACAATCGTCCCAAAGCCTAGCTACACTGTCTAAATTCTGATACAGAAGCAAATTCATTGTTATGAAGAATGAATCATAAAACAGGAAATCTTTACGTAAATACACTGTCTACTACAATTTTTGGGAACTTTTATTGTCAAATAAGCTATTGCTAAGGTTTTCCTCCCTAAAAAACTAATGTTTGTTTCTTTTAGTCTGCTCAAATTCATAATTGGCATGTCTTGTCATTGTTCTGGGCTTAAGCAGCTTAGGCAAAATGATATTATTTCTAACAGAGCATATAAGTGTATTCTCAGACTGTGACAGTGCTCCCACGCGATTTGCCATAACTGTTAATGGAAAGACACGGCGCCATCTTTCACTTCCATATGCTTTGAATGCATCCTCCACAGAAATATTCTTTGACTTCATTGCTTCTGCTAGCTTTTCTGTCAAAACTATCGAATCCTCCAATGCACAACAAGCACCCTGACCCATGTTGGGTGTCATTGGATGCCATGCATCTCCGACAAGTACAGTCCTTCCAATAGAAGGTGGAGGACTAATTAAGGGCCAAAGCCATCGGTCATAAAGAGGATTTCTCGTTAATGTATCGTCTGCTGTAAGATTAATCAGGTTTAATATGTCCGTCACTGGCCAATCTTTAACGAGCTCTTTAGCTTGTTGTCTCAAAATTGATGGATCAGTGATCCTTGGACCTGCCAAAGAGATGCAAAAGTTGGAAGGTTTGTTAACAGAAAAGCGCTGGCCTACTTGTCAATCTGTTTTTCAACTCTAGTTTGATTGACATCCTAAAACGTAACATATAACTTCAATTTCTAGCCCACAAGTGAATGTCTATTGTTACAACTGGTGCCACATGGGAAAAGTTTGCTGTCAATAACATGGAAGAACAGAGAAATAGAACAAAAGCTGGAAGCCTATCATATGCACATGAGGCATATTCTCCCCTGATTCTTTTGGCACATCGATGGATAATGAGTTCTGAGATTTAAAGTTTAAATTCCACACTTCTGACCTTTTCGATTTACTATAATTTGAAGGGTTTAATAGGCACATTTTGCAGACGTCTGGTGGCCAATAAGTTCTAGCCTCAATTAAGGTGTCAAAGTTAAAAAAGTTGGCTAGTTTAGGGGGTTGTTTACAAGGTGAAAGTTCAGGTAGCCAACCAACTAGGCTACCATGATTATCCTATCTACTGCAATCTAATTATAACATTCTAGCGGTTAATATAAATGTGAGCCGAAGACAAGTACCGTAAGACTAATGCAGACATGATGAACTAGACTTGAATCACCTGACAGTTTTATAAAGCATATACCTGGAGATGAGCTGTTGCACATGACAAACCAATAGACCTTGGTTTTGGATGCAGGAACATAGCCAGCACGTAACCCTCTTCCATAAGTGTAGTTTACTTTTGGTTCATATGGCTGTCCTTCAGGAAAATATCCTAGGCCTCGAAAGGCAATATGCCCTGCATACTTAGGCTGCCGAAATCCCATCCATTTAGCCGTTGGTGACCAGACGCCATCACAAGCGATCACCACCTGTGGAGAGTGTTGAAGATATAATTTAAGTAAATAACGGTATACTCTCCCAAACAACTTAAGCTTCTAGATGAAATTATCACACAATTCAATACGGTATTAGAGCAGACAGAGGTCGTGAGTTCAAGTCGCACTGACACTCATCATATACAAATACATTTCACCTGTGGAGAGTGTTGAAGGTATAATTTAAGTAAATAAAGATAAAATGATCACACAATTCAATATAGTATTAGAGCAGATAGAGGTTGTGAGTTCAAGTCTCACTGACACACACCATTAACAAATTAATACATTTCACGTGATTGCCCAGAAAAAAAAATCAGGCCTACACGTGAAAAGTTGAAGTTGCAGGTTTACCTCTGCAGATAAACGAGTTCCGTCTTGAAATTGCAATAAGGTATTACTACCATTTTCACTTGTTTCAATCTTTGACAACTTTGAGGAAAAAGAAATGGCATCTGGTGGTAGCTTACTGGCTAGTGTTTCAAGTAAGATTCTCCTCTCCACCACTCTTAGTTCTTGGCTGTTCCATTAATTTCACGTGGGATCAGTAGAAGAAGAGTAAAATCAATTATAGATCAATTAGAAAGGACCATCACCATTACCTTTTGTCCTCATCCTTGAACCCGAAAGAGTTCAATACCTTTCCAACATCTGATTTGAATACTATCCTGCAAAGTTTATGACATCAACAAAAGTGCAGGATTTTCTTTAAATTGGAACCTTTAAGATCTAATAACCATGCAAACTACAAGTCAAAGTCAATATCCAACACATGGACTTCGATGCATACTCAATGGCAGAGTCAGAAATTCTAACAACGATTCAAAAAATTGCAAGAACGCCACGATACAGACCTTCTACCTAAAGCAATTATGAGCCAACTTTACTGCTACACAAGAAGATTCACATGTTCTAATGATTCCTTTCATTTTAGCAAGCTTGATTTTGTACTTCGAACAGAGCTCCCCCACTATCAACTATAGCTCTATCAAGATTGGAATATAACTATAGTTCTATTTAGGATTTGAAGTATGGGTATACCTTTATGTGACAATCAATGTAGACTTCTATCTTTGATTTAGAGTTACACATATATATTTCCTTTGTTTCAATTTATGTATGTTACTTCTCTTTTTAATCTGTTAAAAAATGTAATTTTCTATATTTAGAAACTTTTTAATTTCAACATTCTACCTATCATGTTAAGACCACAAAATTTAGGACATTTTCATACATTAAACATATATTTAAAATCACAAGAGTTAAAAGTTTCCCTTAAACTCCGTGCTCGATCAAACTAAGACACATAAATTGAAATGAACAAAGTATTTAATAAGCAATAGAGTTGGCTAATACAGCAATTTAGTTGTACAAAGTACAAACATACCCTTGAATTTCAAGAAATTGACTCCTAAGTTCATCACCAACTCCAATAGCATCAAGTGCCTTCCATCCATTTTTAGAAAGTGTTATTGAGCTTCCTTCAGTTCTCAATGACTCAGCCTGTTCAAGCACCAAGCTTCTAATACCAAGCCTAAAAAGCATAAATCGCAATCACTAAAATTCACCACACAAAAGAAAGAAGGAAAAAAAAAAAAATCATTTCGGTTGTAAATTAAGTTAGTGAATTTAACCTCTGAAGTGAAACAGCAGAAGCAAGACCAGCAATTCCTGCACCAATTATTACAATATCATCATTTGCAGCTCCAACTCTGGGCATTAAAGATATTTGTCTTTGAAAATAACAAGATATGTTAGAGGAAGAAAGAGACTTGGCATGCTGTACAATCGAAGAGATGAAAGCCATTTGTTGGTTTCCTAACAAAGTAATGGCTCAAAAATAGAAATTGACATAAAAATGTACGGAATTTTTAAATAGTATGATGCATTTTGAAGAAAATTGTAAGAAGCGAAAAATATCAGCTTAGTCCAACATATGTTTAGATTTGGAAGCAATTTAATTTAAAATTTTCATTTTACAAACTATAGTGAAAAATTTATGTTTTAAAATTTGATTTTTTATCTCATTTCCACCGAATCAGCTCACTAGGAAAAGACACAAAAGGTTGAAAACTTCTTAATTTTTTTCTTTGGAAAACACTACTATTTAGATTTATTCGACTAATATTGTGAAAAATAGCCACCGAATATTTTTCAATACGAGATCAGTGAGAAAATAGAGATTTTTTAACGGTGACCTTTATAAGAAGCTTGTATAGACACCCAAATGTTATAACATATCTAAGATTATAAGTTTTAACAGTCTCGTAATCTCACAAAAATTATGTCATATCATATCTAACATCAAAAATTTCAAAAGTCTTTCTCTCCGATTGATACCATTTATAAATAAATTAGTATGAAGTATATATTAATCTGGGACAGTAAAATAATACAAAATCCACCATCTATCCATACCCGCCAAAGTTATACTCATAACCACATACTACACGCCAAAGTTATACTCATATCCACCCCAACTGGGACGGGTGCAGTCCGGAATCCGCAAAATTATACCTATCGGTCATCCCTATTTGTTTGAGTATAGACTTGACAATAAAACTTTAGTAATAATAAATATATTATTGCTAAAATACGTAAATGACAATAAAAATTTAATGCTTATATTGTTGCTAAAAACGTAAATGGCAACAAATTTAACATGTTATTGTGAAATTATTTAGCATCGGAGGTTATTATAACAGCACGTGACAATTTTTGTTATTGCGAAAAATATTTTTTGTAATAAAAAATATTATTTTCAAGTGACTTTTTTCCTGTGGTGACACGTCAATAACTCCAAGACTAGTCTGTCGAAACTTCGCCGTAAGAGCCATCGCTATTTTACAGGTTCGAGTTGGACCCGTAAGCTAACACAAAATATCAGTTGACTTGTTGCAACTTGCAACCAATTAAATATAGGTGTACATGAAGTTAACTAATGGAAATTGAACAAGTACGTAAACCTAATTGCTAGTACATGATAGCACCCTTAATGTTGGAAGTTCAAAAAGTAAGAGGAGACGAACTTTTCATATGTCTTTTCAACTAAGAAGATTCAAGTTGATTTTTTCTTCTCGATTCAATGATTGTTGATTGTTTAGCCGTCGAGTGATCTTAGAATTTTCAGTAATATCACCCTAGAAAAGTCAATAACATTTAAAAAATTAAGACACCATAACAAAAAACATGACTGATTAACCAAACTAATATAAATTAGATTACCAACGTTTCGCTCTTTTTAAAAACTAAATTTAAAATAATATATTTTATTCATAATGTATGTTATTCGCATACGACATAGTCTTGATTGATGAGACTCGCAACGGAGTGAACGCTAAATTGGAAGTTTGGAGACAGACTCTGAGTCTAAAGGGTTTGGGCTGAGTAGGATCAAGAAAATATTTGGAGTGCAAGTTCAGTAACGGGAGAGAGATTGAGACATGCGAGGAGGTGAGGCTTGGTACTCAAGTCATTCCGAAGAAAGGAAGCTTAAAGTACCCCGGATTTACTATCCAAGAGAATTGAGAGATTGATGACGATGTTACACATCGTATTGGGACAGAGTGGATGAAATAAAGGCTCGCATCTGGAGTCTTGTGCGACAAAAAGGTGCCACCAAAATTTAAAGACAAGTTTTATAGGGTGGTGGTAAGAATAATTATGTTGTATGGTGCGGAGTGTTGGTCAGTCAAGACGTCGCACGTCCAAAATATTAGAGTGGCGGAGATAAGGATGCTGAGATGGATGTGTGGTCATACAAGAAGGGATATGATTAGTAATGATGATATCCGAGACAGACTGGGAATGGTCTCGATGGAGGATAAGATACGGGAAGCGAGGTTGAGATGGTTTGGGCATGTGCAGAGGAGAGACACAAATGCCCCAGTACGGAGGCGTGAGAGGTTGACTATGGACGGGTTCAAGAGGGTTAGAGGTATGCCAAAGATATATTGAGGAGAGGTGATTAGACGGGACATGACGCAGGTGCAACTTACTGAGGGCATGACCTTAGATGGAGGATTATGGAGGATACAGATTATGGTAGAAGGGTAGTAGGTAGTCGAGCGTAGTCCTACTTACGCTTACAGACATGTATTTGTAGTGTTATTACTGTAGGTCCACTTAGCATATCATACGAGTAGGCGTAGTATTGCTCTATAGTCCCCTGCAGTTTGATTTCTGCTGCTATGTGTTAGTTACTGCTTCTTTCTTTCAGAATGCGCTATCATGACGTATTCGCTTTTGATACTAACATTTTCATATTACTTTAAATTTTTTGATCGGGTCTGACTGTTTTCTCTTCTTTTTACTTATGCATATGTCTGTCTTGAGTCGATGGTCTTTTGAAAACAACCGTTCTACCAACAAGGTAGAGGTAAGGTCTACGTACACTCTACCCTCCCCAGACTCCACAATGTGAGATTTCACCGGGCATGTTGTTGTTGTATTCATTGGATTTTTTTTTAAGAAAGAAACAAGAATGAAGCATGACATCAATAGAACTTTACTAATCATAAAAGAAAACTATAATATTTTTAAACAATCTAAGTAAAATGTATGATATCAAGAATTCTTATCAATTTAAAAAGAAACTAAAATATCCATACAAATCAAGAAATCGTTACGAAATTTATCCACTTCTTCTTGAGCAAAATGGTTATTAAGATTATTCAAATTAAATCTATCTACCAACTAATGCATATTAAGGTGATTGCTAACCTTCTTGAATGAGATATCAAATCAAGTTTGAAATAGTATTCGTCGTCGTTGCTTATGTTAGTCCGAATTATTGTAAGAGAAAATTTCATTCAAGGAAACGGAATAACTTTTTTTTTACGAACGAACATACAATATTGAACCCATCATAGGGCCTAGCCCATTCTAGATGTACTACTCGGGGTCAACGTAGTAGCTGACCCTAACTTACTAAAAGAAAAGTCTAGACATATATTATTGTCATTAATATTGATAGTCTAGTGATATCGGTAAAATCTAAAATCTCCCATATAATATGTGTGACCTTCAATTCCCAAAGAAATTGTATGGTTGCCTAGCGGGACATAAGCTTTTCAAGGGCCTGTTTGAAAAGCCACACATGTAATTGGAATTAGTAATTATGTGTAATTACACAGTTTTATTTGTTTGTTTGACCAAGTAATTAATTGATTAAGTGGAATTGAGAGAATTTAATTATTTTAATTTCTTTTCCTTTTTAATTTATTTTTCTATTATTTTTTCTATTATTTTTGTCTTTTTAATTATTTTATTTTTTAAATATATTTTTCTTTTATATTAATTATCTTTCATTTCATTTCTTCTCATTCCAACCTTTACTTCTTGTGATTCCATGTTATTACTCATATTTTTATTTTATTTTATTTTATTCATTTAGCATAATTATGTTATTATTCAAATTTTCAAAACTACAACTCTTTATATTAGAAAGAATGAGTCATTAGCAAACTTGACATATAATGAGTGATGTTATTAACGTATAATTTCGTTGTGAATGAGGTTATAGACTTATATTTCCCTTTATTTTGACTTATATTTACCTAATTTTCGTTGTAACTTACTTATGTAATGTTGGAATTTGACATAAGAGTATTTTGTTAATTTTTTTTTTGGATTTTGAATTTAGGTTATATTTTCAATATTAATTTATTTGCTTTAGTACTATTGACTTATTCATGTTGTTTATTTTCACTTATAGTTGATGGATTTTTTTATTCAAATATTTGAATAATGTTATGGAATTGTATTTATAAATATTAAATTTTTTTTGTCAAACATCCAATCCATGATGTTCTCACAACAAAATCTGTTTTTATTTTTTATAATTAATTAAAAGTAAAATATTATTAAATTGAAAAATATATGTCAATTATTTTTTTACAATTTTAATTACAAATATATGGTTATTAATTAATATATTTCAAGAAACAATATGTTGGTAAATACCTAATTTGATGTCATTTATAAATGCACATATTTTTTAAATATCAATTTTTTAAAATTAAAATTTTATTTTTATTTTCAAATAAAACTAACTGTGTAATTATACTTGTGCAACCAAACAGTACGCTTGTAATTACACTATAATTATGTTATGACAAACAAACAGTGTCGTCGTAATTACTATACTGTGTAATTACTACCCTAGTAATTACACCAATTCCAATTCCGAGGTTGCTTTCCAACAAATCCTAAAGTTGTGGACATAACTTGTAAAATATTATCGAAAAATATATATTATGGCCCACAAAAAAAATATTTGTCTTGAAGGTCAAAAATTAAAGTCAGTACAAAATAAGGTCAAAGTGCAAATGATCCTCAATTGAGTCAATTCTCAGTATACAACCTATCAAATGGAACAGCATAGTCCTAGTTCGGACTGACCCATGAAGAGCCCAGCCCATTATAGGGAAGAAGCTTAGGCTTGCTGGGGGTTGGACTCTAATTTTTAGCGGGTCATTTGCACTTCTAACCCTTTTTGTTCTGGTCTTTAATTTTTGCTGCTCAATTAGAACTTATGCTTGGAGGGACATAAATTCTTTAAGAAATTCGGGACAAGTTGTACCGGGTCCCTTAAAAAATTTATGACTCGTTAGATATAAATTTCATTTGAAGGGAAAAAATTAAAGACAAACCCATTTGAAGGAAAACCGTGCATTTTTTTTTTGAGTTTTTGACCGGACCCTGGAACTAACCTTTGGTTGAAAATTTAATAAGAGAAAAGGGTCAAAAATAGCTTCAACTATTGAAAATTGGTCAATTTTATCCTCCGTTTGTAAATGGGCTCAAATATATCCCTGTTAATGAAATGAGTCATATATACCCTTCAAAACTAACAGATCTCCATGTCATAATTTTATCAATTTTTAATTTACTTATTAGCTGACATGGACTTCCACTATGTAATAAAACATACCGCACCCTTTTCTAAACTTAATTTTTTACTTCATCTTTGAAGAATTCTTTGGTGGGTCCTTCAATCTATTCTCACTGTGAGATAGAATAATTTTTCTTAGAATTCCTTTCATTATTCACAATATATATAGTTGTACAGAGGTTGATTCCTAATACAGTAAGAATCCCAACTTAACTTAAATGGTTGATTCCTAATACAATAAAAATCCTAAGTTACCTTAAATATACATCTATCATAATTACAAAATATACTGTGAATATTCGGATAATATTAGCTAATACTCACTCTGATTCCGTTCTCCTTTTTTGTCAAGGAAGTAATAGGCATATCTTTAATTGGAATTTCACCTCCAAATTTTCTTGCTTCCATTATTTAGCCGTAGATTCATCGACATTACTCCAACTTGGCTAAACATATTATCAAACTGAGCTCTCTTTTTTTTTTTTTTTTTTTTTTTTTTTTTTTTTACCTACCGAGAATCTTATTCAAGCATTCCAAATTTTGATCTCATTCAGAGGAAAAAAATAAAAGCAAACATAAAACTATAAACAAATTTAATGAAATTGACAAAACATGAATTATTCATTTTCAACAAAAATGCAGTCTTAGACTCCAAGCTCATCTGGGTCAAGTTGGCAACTTTATCTCTCTAGTATACTATACTCATGAATTTATCCGCGCTTCGCAAGGATTACTTTCAATGTTAAATTTCATTTTAAATATATTAAGTTTTAACCAATTATATTATTAATACTTAGCTTAGCTTATATAATTTTTTGTGATGGTTCATAATAATAGTTATTAGTCTTCGATAAGAAACTAATAAGAAGATGAAAAACTTAAATAGATGTACAACTTAGTGCGAGATTTCAATTTTTGTGAAAAATATTAGTGGTCTAATTATTGATTACCTGAACTTTCATATTGTTGGTGAGAATTCAATTCCCTAAAATTTCCTCACCCATTCCCCCTCTCGGCCTCTCCCCTACACATGGATATAAAAGTAAAAAGAGATTTCAATCTTTGTCAAGAAAAGAATTGAAGACAAGAAACAAATAGAAAGAAATTTCCGTTGCAGAGAAACAGTTTCTTTATTATCCTAATTGTTGTAGAAATATGAACAAAACAATCCTTCAGCCTCCAATATGTATTAAAATACAGAATCAATGAATAATTATATATAGTTTTCGTTTGCAATGTTAAACAAAATATTAGAGAGTATGAATAAGTAAAGCAATAGGGTAAATTTATTTTAATTTCTCAAATTGAAATTGTTGGAAATTAGCCTTTGGCGGGAGTTGCGACCGACCAACTTTAACGGCTTAAACACTAGTGTTACGTATGTTGGAGAATCCGGTTCTTCACACATGCATGATCTACTAAGTACGTAGATAACCGTAGGGCCAAGAATCGTCAAATTTCATTGAGAAATGAAAGAGATATTGGTCCACGAAGTAAGGTGTTTGAAGCATGGAAAGTGTGGTATTGTGTTCAATTCTCCCTCATCGGTAGAGGAAGAAAGAATTGTTGTGTATATAAGACTCGAAATTGGTTTGGGGTTTGGGACCCCAAGGGGTATCCCATGTGTTTAAAGGAGAGAGGACCTAGATGTGCTTCGGTTCAAGGAAAGACCACACGCGCGCCGCCGCCCGCCCGTCCCGTCCGGTTCGGGTTCTCGGGGTCATCGGGTCGGGCCGTGGGTGGGATGTGGGCCTTCGATATTATCTTTTTGGACCGAGAAACTTTGCTAGAATACAGTTTGATCCCGAAGTTTCGAAGTACGAGTTTGGACCGAATTCTTTCGGATGTACGCTTTTGGTCCCTAAAGTTTTTAGAAAATCGAATTTCGACGAAGTTTTTAAAAATCGAAACGCTCGAAAAACACTCAATTCACCATTTATTTTGGCTGAATTACTCCTCCTATAATGGCCAAATCCGTTGGTCTTTCACCATTTATGTTGGTGACTTTACTACCTCCATAATGGCCATTATTTGGCTATTATGGAGGCGCTTTTCAGTCCCCTCCCTCACCTATATAAACACCCCCTTACACCATTGTTGAGCAACATATATGACTACGAATAACGAGTTCATATGATACACGAAAATACACAAGCGAAATCTTTTCTTCCTACAACTTCCAAGCATCATTTCGTTACTCAATATTCTTCACGGTAGCATTTGAGTTTCCTTTGCTCAAGTGTTCCATTGTTTGTTTTATCTTGGGAGACAAATTGTCCAGGGACGTATAAAGGATACATACGGGGCAATATTGTCTTAAGGACAGAGTGCCACACTCGACTCAGCAAAAACAGTTTCCATTTTTCCGTCTTCAACAAAATTGTAATTTCAGTTTTGTGGTTCTATTGTAATTTTCAGATTTCTTGTTGAATAATTGAATCTTTGTTTATCCTTTCGAATACTTGTAATAGTAATATAATTTCGTACTGCTTTATAAAGTACCATAGAGCAAAAACTCCCAACAGAAATTAGCTTTGGAATAAAACACACTTCAAGATTCCAGCAAATGCTAGGCAAATTATCATTATTTTAAGAGATTAGGTCTTGCCTCAATTTTTGAATCATTAAATTTCAAAATGTTTTTCAAAATTACATTGTGTCAATTCTTAAACAGATCTAATCATATTCCTAAACAAACCTAATGAAAAAATTATGCATTGTAAAAGAAATTAGAACAAATTAAGAGTATTTTGAGAAAGTTTATGAATTTAGAGAGTAAAATAATTACTTTAGAAGAAATATGTTCAACGTTGAGGTAGATATTATTAAGTGTACCAGGCTCCTCGATGCAAATGGCAAGCAAAAATAACCAAAATTTAGCAAATAATGAGTAATAAATTATGAGATTCAAGAGTATAACCTTTTCAACCAAAACATTGGCAAACCTTTGCCTGTAAATTAAATGGGTCTATTTGAATTTGCTGGAAGATAGCATATACAAATAAGGTTAACCAAAATAAAATATTCACTAACACATGAATCTCACAAGATAAATTATTACTATACAAAGTAAAAAGCTAAAATACATTGGACCTCATGCTGGAGAACTTCTTAATGTACCGTTGAAGCTAAAATGGATGGATCATATATTCTAGGGGTGGACGTATATCGGTTTATATCGGTTTTGTATCCGAAAAATATGAACTGAATAAAAATTATTTAAAAAAAAACAAAAAACGAATCCAACTTTAAAAAAAAAACGATATGTTCGGTTTATATCGCAGAACGTATCAGATTATATCGGTTTTTTCTAGTAGGCCGGGTCGGGTCAGATTTTTTTTTTTAAAAAATTGAATTTCCTACACTGAAATTGGCATTCACACCTACATTACCACGAAAATTTGACGTTGAAATGTATTGTATATCGTGAGATGTTTACTAAAGAAAAAGGAAAATTAGAAATCGATCGGGGGAAAACACAAATTGATTGGGAAAACGGACGTTTTCCCAATCAATTGGTGGCGCCAAAGCACCTAGTGGCGTTTGGCCAGCCATGTCTCGAAAAAATACGCTAAATCAAAAAAAAATCGGGTAAAACGGACATTCGAGCGCAGAATTATGACCATTTAAAGTTTTATCAATTTACAACTACTTTCTTTCCCTACATTTTATGTCATGTTTGCGTGATATGTTAATCAAGTTCATGTCGCATTCGACTTCCATAAAAGCTTCATAGATTGGTTTCAATGGCTATGATTCAAGAGATAGTAGTAGCCTAAAATAAAAAATAAGATTAATTACATATTTAATTCGGTTTTTCGGTTCGTATCCAAAATTTAAAAACCGAACCGAATCACTAAATTCTGATTTGGATCAGTTTTTTTAAAAATCATTTTTTTTTAAAAAAAATGAATAAAAACCGAACCGAACAGCCGGATTCGATTCGGTTTTTTCGATTCTCCGAGTTTTTTCCCACCCCTAATATATTCCTTTTCTCGGTACACATCCAAACCTGTCTATGGCTTTTTCAGTCTCTTTGTACGAGAACTTAACATAAAAGTATACCAATTATGAGCCACGTAATGCCACAATATAAAAGGAAAATGATTTTATAGTAATTGTAGAAATCCTAAAAATCCCAATATGAAGTAATCTATGCAGACATAAGTTAAACAAGAGGTGGTAAACTTAACCCATGAAATCATAACGCGTCCAATTCATTCAAGTTTGGGCGAGTTATTGACCCGCCCATTTGTTAGTTCAATTCATTTTAGTCCAACCCATTTCAACCCATCAGAATTTGGGTTGACATCTAGCCTAAATTGATCCATGAGAAATCTATCAAAATATATTCAAAATAAATATTTTTTTATTTGATATGTTATATATTGCTATAATAAAGAAAATAATAATTTATTAGGTACTACAAATTTATAAAAAAATAAATAAGATAATTAAAACTTAGTAAGAATTGGGCGGGTTCGATTTTGTCCCACTTTTAGCCCATTTCAACCCAATCCATAGCGGTCCAAACAACATTTAGGCGGATCAATAACCCGCCCATTTATTAACTCAACTTATTTTGACCCGCCCAAATTCAATACAACCCGCTCATTTGTCACTCCTAAGTTAAAATATTGCCATCTTTGGAATAGGTGACATTAAATTTTTCTCCTTGTGTTTGAGACATCCTTTTTTGTTGACGAAGAACCCGCAGCCGCTACTCTCTCGAATGCGCACAGGGTAAACCCCGGACTGACGCAATAGCCTGCAAACCACGTTAGCCGATTAACCACACTTGGCAAGCCATGTGTGACAGGCTCAACCAAGAAGGTTTATGCAGGGGATCAAACTCGTGACCTTGCGGTCCTGCGCTCTACAGCTACACCAACTTGGCTATCCTTGCGGGTGTGTTTGAGACATCCTGACGCTTGGATCGGAGGTGGAAATTTCGTTTGACGCTTGGATTGTGATTTGTGAGTTTCTCTGCCTTGCTATGTATTGTTGCTTGCACATGATAAAGAGTTTGAACAGAAGAATGATGAGGTGATTTTCTTATTAACCCTTTGTCTTTATAGGTTACTTCTTGTATTTTTATCTCCTATCTTTAGCTCTTTACTACACATTAATAAATATTAATTATAGGAAGGGGAGAAGAATCATAACGTTTTTTATCCCATACCTTTAGCACATTACTACATATTAATAAAAATTAATTAAGGGGAAGGGGAAGAACTATAATGTTTAAGAATTTAATAGACCTTTAAATTTGGCTTTTCAATATAAGTATTAAACTAATAGGATGGAGAAGAGAAAAATACCAAAAAAAGGAGAAAAATAAATTTGTCTCTCACTCTCATCCCGGTATTCCGTTCAATGGATGCAATATTCAGAGAATTTTAGCTGTCTGAGGTAGCAATGGATCTACGGTAAGAATTCTAGGGTAATTAGAATATTTTTCTCACTTTATTCATCCTTCAAAGGTCCAATATATACACAATATACATCAATTAGGAAGAGTCAATCATGCCTAATCTTCCTAATCAATTCCTAATAATCTTCTACCTAATTTACATAATATTCCTAATTAACATTGTACTATCTACCATATATAATATGATACTACATTAATACAAAATCATAATATTAATAACATAATATTCTAACACTCCCCCGCAGTCGAAGCTGGAGGGCGGTGAATGCTGAGACTGTCCCTAAAATCTTCAAATAATATCAGCGGAAATCCTTTTGTGAAGATATCTGCGATTTGATGTCGCGTTGGGACATGCAGCACCCGAACCTGTCCGCGAGCCACCTTCTCACGTACAAAGTGAATATCTAACTCAATATGTTTAGTGCGTTGATAGTGGATGGGATTCCCTGAGAGGTAGATTGCACTAATATTATCACAGTATACTATTGTTGCAGTCGGAATAGGGCAATGAAGTTCAAGTAGTAGGTTCCGAATCCAACATGAGTCAGATACAACATTGGCCACAACACGATATTCTGCTTCAGCACTTGAGCGTGATACCGTGGCCTGCCTTTTTTAGGACCATGAGATTAAATTGTCACCAAGGAAGACGCAATACCCGGAGGTGGATAGTCTTGTATCCGGACAGCCTGCCCAATCTGCATCAGTGTAAGTAACAAGTTTGGAAATAGATGACGGGTATAGATGTAATCCATACTCCAGAGTGCCCTGAATATATCGCACAATGCGTTTCAGAGCATGCATATGTTCTTCCATTGGATTATGCATGAATAGACACACTTGTTGCACTGCATAGGTAATATCTGGCCTGGTGAATGTGAGATACTGTAAAGCTCCTACTAGGCTGCGGTATAATGTTGGATCAGCAAAAGGTTTGCTAGAGATGACACTCAATTTTGACTTTGTGTCGACTGGAGTTGCCGAAGGTTTGCAGAAAGCCATCCCAGCTCGTTCCACGATTTCTGATGCATACTTCTTCTGGGAAAGGAATAATCCACCTGTATGTCGGGTCACAACAATCCCTAGAAAGTAGTAGAGTGGGCCAAGATCTTTCATAGCAAATTCAGAACTAAGCTGTGACATGATATTCTTGCGAAGAGAGTCTGAAGATGTTGTTAGAATAATATCATCCACATATAGAAGAAGATAAGCTGTATGATTACCCTGACGATAGATAAACAGGGAATTATCTGAACGGCTGTGCGAGAAACCCATGCGTGACACAAAATCTGCAAACTGTGTATACCAAGCCCTGGAGGCCTACTTGAGGCCATATAAGGATTTGTTGAGCAAACATACATAGTTGGGATAATTAGGATCCCTGTATCCCAATGGTCAATGCATGTAAACAGTCTCATTAAGGTATCCATGGAGGAAGGCATTTTTGACATCCAATTGATGAAGTGACCATCCTTTTGAGAGAGACAGGCTGAGAACTGTTCTGATAGTTGCAGGTTTGACCACTGGATTGAATGTTTCCCCGCAATCTACACCAACCTGTTGTGTCTTTCCATCACCTACAAGACGGGCTTTATGCCGCTCAAAAGTTCCATCAGATTTTTCTTTATGGCTGAAAATCCAAATTATATTAGCATTAGATGGACGAGGTACTAAATCTCATGTCCTGTTTGTAATTAGAGCATGATATTTATCATCCATGGCCATTTTCCAATTCGGGTCTTTTAGAGCAGATACTGGATTACGAGGCAAGGGTGATTTTGAGACCTGGGTGTGAAGGCTATATTTTGCATTGGGTTTGACAATCCCATGTTGACTACGGGTGATCGGACGGGTTGTTGGGCCAGTGGACAGGACGCCACTGACCGAGGAGTGAGAAACCGAGGGGCCAGTGGGCTGTACTGACGGAGTTTGAATTGGGCCCGTTGGGGTTGCCTGGCCCAATGGGCCTGAATTACATTGTTCAACACTAGTAATAGGTACCGGGCGGTGAAAAAAATGTGTTAGATACGAGAGCTTATCATCATCCAAAAAATCATAGTTAGGGGTCCCGGTGGCATGTAACTTAGCAAAAGGAAATATTGTTTCATCAAATATTACATGACGACTTATAAAGATTCTTTTAGAAGAAATGTCGTAACATTGGTAACCACGATGATGAGTAGGGTATCCTAAGAACACACATGGAGTAGACCGGGCTTGGAGTTTTGTGATTGTGGTAGATGGAAATAGAGGGTAGCAAAGACAACCAAACACTCGTAAGTGATGATATGTGGGCTCTCGTAGGTAAATCATTTTTAGGGGAGCTTGGTATGATAGATTTTTCTGAGGAAGGATATTCAATAGATATGTTGCCATTTGGAGTGCATGATGCCAAAATACAAGGGGAAGAGAATCATGAGAAAGAGATGTTCTAACAATATTGTTAATGGTTCTAATTTTACGTTCCGCCGTCCCATTTTGTGATGAAGTACGAGGACAAGAAAAATGAAACTGAAGACCATTTGTTTTGAAAAAATCCCAAAATTGTTTATTGTCAAACTCCCCCCCCCCCCACATTGTCACATTGTATATTTTTGATATCACGTTCAAATTGAGTTCGGATAAATGCTCTAAAAGTGAGAAACGTGGAAAACACTTGTGATTTTTTCGATAAAGGGAATGTCCACAAATAATTAGAGTAGTCATCAAGTATAAGCAAATAATATCTATAACCAGAGGAACTCAAAACAGGGGATGTCCAAATATCACAATGTAAAATATCAAATGGCAAAAAAGTGCATGAAGTAGAGGAAATAAAAGGCAACTTAACATGTTTACCAAGTGTGCAAGACTGACACATATTTAGAGTCCGTATCTGGGTACAAGAAATAACATTATTTTGTTTAAGAGAAGCCAAAACAGCCTCTCCCGGATGTCCCAAACGTTGGTGCCATAAAGATGGTGCCAAGGCAGCAAAAACAGAAGGAAACTTGGATTGTTGGGTTGACGAATTTATTGGATAGAGCTCCCCCTTGCTATCACATCTCATGAGAAGCTTCCCCGTCTGAAAATCATGCACGGAAAAACCAAAGGGGTCAAATCGGACAAATACCCAATTATCAGTTGTAAACTTTCTACCAGAAACCAAGTTTTTGATTAATTTGGGAGCATGAAGGACATTCTTTAAAATTAGGGGTGGGTTTGGCGGTAACAATTTGCTAGAACCATAACCTTTTATTAGAATTGAATGGCTATTTCCGACAATTATTCCATTATCATTGCTCAAATTAAAATAGGACGAGAGATTACCTTGGGAGGACGTCATATGTGACGTCGCTCCGGAGTCCATATACCAATTTGAATCCGGTGGATTAAGTCCAAGAGTGTGCATGACGGACTCAATTTCCGTGGGGTGTCCCCTATTGAATGGGCCTCATGGCACTGGGTCGGTTGAGGCCCACTGCTACTGCCTGAGGCAACAGACCTAGCGAAATGGGCTCTTTGGGCCTGTTGCTGCGCCGCCGCCACCGATTTGGGCCACCGTTTTTCTTCCGCCGGCCGCCGGGCCCGGGGGGCGCTTGCTCGGCTCACTTGCATGCCGGGGCCGGGTGGGTGGTGCGCCCCAAGTCCATTGCCACCGGCCGGTGCCGCCACCGTCCGCCGCCGCTCGCCGCCCCTGCCGCCGCCACTTTCCGCCGCCCTGCCCTGCTGCTGCTGCCACTGTCCCCCACCGTAGTTGGTGGTGCCGCCATTACCGCCGCCATCGGAATTTCGGTGGCCTCCACCTTTGTTATTTTCGCGATTTCCACCCTTATTTTTATTGTTATGACGTACTTTTTGTCCCTTATTTTGTTGAGAAGGGTCAAAAAAATTACCATCATGTGAAGGAGTGGCAATCATGGCGGAATTTGAAGTAGTTGAGGCCTTTTTCACCAAGCCCGACTCTTCAAGAACAAGCATATACCTTGCTTGATAAAATTGTGGTAGAGGATTACTTTGACGAATGAGAGTTCCCACGCCGCTATACGCTTCGGTGAGACCGGCGACCAATTGCAAGACTAACCGGTTATTAGTAACCGGTGAACCAACGTTTCGTAGTTGATCGGCCAACACTTTGAGGCGTTGACAATATGTAGAAACATTAGGGAAATCCGCCATGTCAATGGTTGAGAACTCCTGTTCCAATGAAACATCGCGAGAGTTTTGGTTATCCTGAAATATATCCCGCAAACGTTCCCATGCCGCCATGGCTGTGGAATCCGGTTCCATTATCGTATGCAACAAGTCTGTGGAGATTGTCGCATAAATCCAACCAAGGACTGTGGCATCAAGTGTATCCCACAATTCCTTGTCTGCATCGTTTGTTATGTCTTTCCCTTTACCGTCTTTTGGAGGAATTATATGATGAAGAACTTTGTGAGCACGACAACATATTTTGAATAATTCTGCCCACGTCGCATAATGAACGGTTTCCATTTCTAATTTGATGGAAACATGTGTTTTGATGTTTGAGACAGCTAGGGCAGGGTGAAAAGATGATTTTGATTCAGACATAACTAGTTGTGATGAAGGATAATCAATAATGGAGTAGAAAAAAAAAAATGGGCCACTAGGTTTTTTTCTAGGGAGGAAGATGACCAAAAATTTGGAAGAAATTAAACTAATTTGGATTTTTCTTAAGCTCTTGATACCATGTAAGAATTCTAGGGTAAGTAAAATATTTTCCTCACTTTATTCATCCTTCAAAGGTCCAATATATACACAATATACATCAATTAGGAAGAGCCAATCATGTCTAATCTTCCTAAATAATTCCTAATAATCTTCTACCTAATTTACATAATATTCCTAATTAACATTGTACTACCTACCATATATAATATGATACTACATTAATACAAAATCATAATATTAATAACATAATATTCTAACATCTACGACATTGTTGTGGTGCACGGAGGTTTCCCAGTAAGGCTGAAATCCAACCACTGAAGGAGAAGAATTCTTCAAAGTTGAAGAAAAAGATTTAAGTTTAGAAAAAGGGCGGGGTATGTTTTATTACATAGTGGCAGCACGTGTCAGCAAATAAATAAATTAAATTATGATATGGAGGTCTTGTTAGTTTTGAAGGGTATATATGACCCATTTTATTAACGGCAGAGATATATTTAAGCTTATTTTCAAACGGATGGTAAAATTGACCCATTATTAATAGTTAAAGGGCATTTTTAACCCTTTTCCCATTTAATAAGCGAAAAATCAAACTTGTACCTGAGAATAGATGCTGCCAACCTGTTGTTTCACAACGGAGTTCATTTAAAATTTTGGTGCCGAACTTCAGGCAAGCATATATAATGCTGAGATACTATTGTAGCATAGTTTGTCACCATGCAACATAATAAATGGTGAGAGAATATAATGTTGGAAATTTGCCTTTGGCGGGAGTTGCGACCGACCAACTTTAACGGCTTAAACACTAGTGTAACGTATGTTGGAGAATCCGGTTCTTCACACATGCATGATCTACTAAGTACGTAGATAACCGTAGGGCCAAGAATCGTCAAATTTCATTGAGAAATGAAAGAGATATTGGTTCACGAAGTAAGGTGTTTGAAGCATGGAAAGTGTGGTATTGTGTGTAATTCTCGGTAGGTAGAGAAGAAAGAATTGTTGTGTATATAAGATTCGAAATTGGTTTGGGGTTTGGGACCCCAAGGGGTATCCCATGTGTTTAAAGGAGGGAGGACCTAGATGTGCTTCGCTTCGAGGAAAGACCACACGCGCGCCGCCGCCCGTCCGGTTCCGGGTTCCGGTTCCGGGTTCACGGGCTCACGGCTCACGGCTCACGGCTCACGGGCTCACGGCTCACGGCTCACGGCCACGGCCGTGGGCCGTGGGGCGTGGGCCGGGGCGGGCGTGGGGCCGTGGCCGTTGGGGCGTGGGTCGGTGTGGGCCTTCGATATTATCTTTTTGGGCCGAAAACTTTGCCGAAGTACGCTTTGATCCCGTGTTTCGGATATATGTGCGCTTTGGTCCCCGAAGTTTCAAGATGTACGCTTGGTCCCCGAAATTTCCGTAAAATCGAATTTCGACGGTCAAAAACAAAATGCCAAGCACTCAATTCACCATTTATTTTGGTTGAATTACTCCTCCTATAATGGCCAAAACAAGTTGGTCTTTCTCCCATTTATGTTGGTGACTTTACTACCTCCATAATGGCCATTATTTGGCTATTATGGAGGCGCTTTTCAGCGAAGAACAGCCCCTCCCTCTCCTATATAAACACCCCATTACACCATTGTTGAGCACTAAGACATATGCACGAAAATACATAAACAGATGCAGAAAAACAAGGCACGAAAATACACAACCGAAATAGTTTTCTTCCTACAACTTCCAAGCATCATTTCGTTACTCAATATTCTTCACGGTAGCTCTTGAGTTTCCTTTGCTCAAGGGTTCCATTGCTGTTTTATCTTGGGAGACAAATTGTCCAGGACGTATAAAGGATACATACGGGGCAATATTGTCTTAAGGACAGAGTGCTACACTCGACTCAGCAAAAATATTTTACATTTTTCCGTCTTCTAAAAAACTGGAATTTCCAGTTTTTACTTGTGTAACGATTGTAATTTCAGATTCCATGTTGAATTATTGAAATCTTTATTTATCCTTTCGAATACTTGTAATAGTTAAATACTTCCTGTACTGCTTTATAAAGTACCATAAAGAGAAAAATCTCCCAACAACTTAAGACAATATTTTGTATTGTATTACTATTAGTATTGGAAAGATGTCGGTCAAAAATTGTGTCACCAAACCTGGATATGAAAATGATTTTCTGGTAGAAGAGAGTGATGATGATGAACGTGTTCATGGTGTCACCGCTACCAAGACTGGTGGAAACAAGCGCTCTCGAGAGCCCGAGGATGTCAACGGGACAAGAGGAGAAGATCGAAGATGTACTTCTATCTTGTGCAGAAGGCACCATATTTATCCCGTCAGACAAAAGATCCGAATAATGGTGAGAAGGAAATGGACACTCAGTCTGATGAAGTGACTGAAGTGAGCCAGAATCCGAAATTGGGATAAGTATTTTTCTTACTTGTCAAGAATAAAGAGTAAATGATAAGTATTTTTCTTACTTGTCAAGAATAAAGATTAAATGATGTCTGATTAAAAATGGATTAAAGTAAGGAGGAATATGAAAATAATTTATATTCCTTACGCTTTAACAAATCAGAAGTTTAATCTCATCTTCTTTTCCGTTTAAAGATTGGATTTTGTAAACGACTTAAGAAGATCCGTTCTTTTAAGTGTAACTACTAAAGTGTGTAAAGTATGGTCGCACATACTATGGAGTAAGATCCACTAACTGTGTGAAAACTTTTACCACTCTTAAGTAAGCGCCAAGAATTATCTGGGCACCAATCATAACGGAAGAAGACTAAAAGCTAAAGACGTTGAGCCTGTCATACTATTTGACAGAAGATCCTTCATAGGATGATATTGGACACTCAGTCATACAAAGCCTCCGGCGACTAGAGTGGGCCAAAATTCCTTTGATAGGATGATAGTGGACACTCGGTCATACAAAGCCTCCGGTGACCGGAGTGGGCCAAAATTCCTTTGATATGATGATATTGGACACTTAGTCATATAAAGCCTCGGGCGGCCGGAGTGGGGCCAAAATTCATTTCATAGAAAAAGTAATGGACACCTAGTAAGGTGGGCCGAGTTTCCAGTCCCGAATGATCCGAAGGCCTAAAGAAAGGCAAGAAAGAAATTGGACACTCAGTCGCCAAAGCAACCGGAGTAGGCCGAGTATCTAGATCACAAATGATCCGGTTACGCCCTAACCACGGCAAGAGGTTGTTCATGTGAAGCAACGCCACCTCTAAAGTAGAAGGGCCGGAGAGGTTGTCCTCAATAGGACTTCAAGGAATGAGATCACTCTAAAAGAAGTGATACATGTTCCTAACTTGGTTAAAGGACGTTGTTGGTCAAATCGATTTGAGACTAGTCCAACAGTCCGTAATAACTAAGAGTGGTACAATATGTCTATAGCCAAATGAATGATATATTGTAATCCGTGCATCTATGACATCATAGATTAAGACACGTTAAATAGCAAGTCATTCAAAAGCTAACGATGTTGAGATTGTTGCCTCATCAAGTCGACATAAACCCTCAAAATGAATGTGAGGTAGACGAAGAGGCAAAATCACCTTTCCAAATTCCGTCAAGGGAATAGCGAAAGAAGCACCGCTCCTCTAGAACTTAGTCACACCTACTTGGGTGATTTGAAGTTTATACAAAATAGAGGGGGAGACAAGTACGTTGTGATCTTCATTGATGATGGTACAACGTATGGAATCCTTTGTTTATTGAAAAGCAAAGATGAAGTTGTTGAAGCCTACAAAGCGTAAGTTGAAAATCAACTAAGCCTACGAATTGAGAAATTCGTAGTGATAGAGGGGGAGAATGTGAAGCATCGTTCATTAAACGAATGTTCATTTCTCACCTCGCCTAACGGTGTTAGCCAAGCACGAAGTCGTACGCCCAAATTATGAGGGGTAACTTGGTAAAAGATGGGCTACCGAAACAGTGAAGTTCGACCTAAGATCGTAGATTGCATATGCACCGGATCCGCAAATAACAACGGTAGTGTTGATCGCCTCTTGGCGTCAAAGAATGCTTGAATTCTTTGGAGATAACTTTCCTTGGAAAAGGAAAAAGGAGTAATTGCTCAAGGTTAACAAGAACCCGCGAGGGCTCGACCGTCCGAACTAGATGTTCCGTATCTTCATGACTCGAAAGTTGTCGTCTATCCGGAACTTAATATTCCGTATCTGCGAACTCGTGGATTCTAGATGTTGAACCAAGACGGAGCAAAGAGGGGACAAAGACTTGTTCCAGTCCTTCTAGCTTGTATGGTTGAGAACGAACCATGGACAATTAACAAATAATTGTTATCTCCAAAAGCGCTGCTTTGGAAAGAAGCTAAAGGGAGAAATAGATTCCATATATAGAACCATACGTGTGTAATATTTAATCTTCCTCCGGGAAAAGAACCTTTGGGTTGTAAAAAGTGCTCCCCTGTGAGTAGCTTAACATCCAGGGCCATTGTAGTCTTGCGTGGGATGGATGTTGAACTAGCCTTCCCAACCGGAGAGTTGGAAGAAGAGAATCAGAGTTAGTTTGCGGAACTGTTGGGCTTCTTCCCCGAACTTTCATTTTGGTCCCCGAAATGTTAACATTTTGGTCCCGAAAGTCTCGTATAAAACAGAAACAATGAATCTAATCAACGAAACATTGACTCTAAAGTTAGAAAGCCAACAAAGCTTGGAAAACCAACGGTCTTAGAGTGAAAATCATATTGAAACAAAGTCTCGATATGAAAGATACGAGTATCACAGATGACATCTTAGGAATTAGATTTCTAAGACATCTAACGGATCGGTCGATAGTTGATGGGCCTCTCGTTGAAGCCACCAATGGATATGAATCATAGAACCGATTGGAATCATGGTGCACCCATAGACAAGGAGCGATATGCTCGTGTCACGTGTAGTTCAATGTATTGTACACACTACAACCGACCTCGGTATCGTCCAACAAATGATCGCCTTGAACTAAGGTTCACCGATGATCTTAATACATGATCAATAGAAGGCGTTAAGTCGGATATGACGATATCCGAATTATTCGCTTATCTACGGATTATAGTATTCTCGATGTCCAAATGGTTCCGAGAGAACACAAGATGCAACCGGACATCGTATCCGAAGAACACCAAAGCCACAAGTAAATGTGTATGGTGGTTCTTGGAAAATCCTCTAAGCAAACTTGCATCGACCGATTCATGATGGTATCGGAGTTTATCGCTTTATACAAAGCATGAAAGAAGTTGAGTAACTTCACGACTCATTAGAGGACGTCCCTTATTGGGAGAAACCCGTGCCTTCAAAGCAGCTTCTACACCGTGGCTAGCCGGTCGGCTTTAGGAAGGACACGGATGACGGCGTCCGGACATATCTCGTCAGATCCGTCGGAGACATAAGACCGTATGGCGCTGATCATCACGGGTGTCACTTCCTTGTTTACAAACTAAGGGACTACCCGAGATCAAGTGTTCTCGCCTGTCTAGGGGAATGGGCTTAAAACCCAAAATATACGGACCAATACAAATGGAAACCCAACCTTACGAACCGGAGATCCCGCATTTGGTTCAATGGGAAAACTAAGTTGTAAAGGTTCGCTGATCGCTTCGGGGAAGCATGAGCACTTCGGATAGTGATTTCGAAAAGAAACACCAAATCCAAAGCCGTTCCCGCGATAGACGTTAAGTGCTATCTGCAGTATGGGTAAAGGTTAAGTTTTCAAAACTCCGTAATGATCCTCAACAAATGAGGTTAGGTCTTTGGGAAACTTTTAATGGTTCCTAACACTTGTGAAGTGGGGTATAGCAGATACCTTGTAGGAGACCACCTATTTAAGTGCGAGGACGGCCGCCTCAAATTGAACGCACTTAAGAATCCAAGACGTTGTCCATGGCCAAAACGGACAAAACATTACGAAGAAGAGAGTAAGGGAATTTGTTGTGTTGGTACCGTTGTCTTGGCTTACACTAAACACCGACGGTTCAAGACATCACGTTCACCGCGCAAGTAAGTAAGTTCGATGGTATTCAACTATGGAAGGTTCAAAGATGAGGCTACCTCTCCTTATGCAACATCGGTCCGCCGAAATATTGCTGAAATGAAAAGACACCATGTGAGTGCGCCAAAATCTCTTTCAAGAGGGGATTGTTGGAAATTAGCCTTTGGCGGGAGTTGCGACCGACCAACTTTAACGCTTAAACACTAGTGTAACGTATGTTGGAGAATCCGGTTCTTCACACACGCATGATCTACTAAGTACGTAGATAACCGTAGGGCCAAGAATCGTCAAATTTCATTGAGAAATGAAAGAGATATTGGTTCACGAAGTAAGGTGTTTGAAGCATGGAAAGTGTGGTATTGTGTGTAATTCTCCCTCATCTAGAGTAGAGGAAGAAAGAATTGTCGTGTATATAAGATTCGAAATTGGTTTGGGGTTTGGGACCCCAAGGGGTATCCCATGTGTTTAAAGGAGGGAGGACCTAGATGTGCTTCGGTTCGAGGAAAGACCACACGCGCGCCGCCGCCGCCCGCCCGTCCCGTCCGGCCGGCTCCGGTTCCCGGTTCCGGTTCCGGTTCACGGTTCACGGTCACGGTCACGGTCGGGTCGTGGGCCGCGGGTCTTCCGATATTATCTTGTTGGGCCGAAAACTTTGCCGTGTACGCTTTGATCCCGTGTTTCGATATACGCTTTGGACCGAATTCTTTCGTATGTGCGCTTAGTCCCCGAAGTTTCAAGATGTACGCTTGGTCCCCGAAATTTCCGTAAAATCGAATTTCGACGGTCAAAAACAGAAATGCCAAGCACTCAATTCACCATTTATTTTGGTTGAATTACTCCTCCTATAATGGCCAAAACAGCTTGGTCTTTCTCCCATTTATGTTGGTGACTTTACTACCTCCATAATGGCCATTATTTGGCTATTATGGAGGCGCTTTTCAGCAAGAAATGTGACCCCCTCCCTCTCCTATATAAACACCCCATTACACCATTGTTGAGCACTAAGACATATGCACGAAAATACATAAACAGATGCGAAAAAACAAAGGCACGAAAATACACAACCGAAATAGTTTTCTTCCTACAACCTCCAAGCATCATTTCGTTACTCAATATTCTTCACGTAGCTCTTGAGTTTCCTTTGCTCAAGGGTTCCATTGTCGTTTTATCTTGGGAGACAAATTGTCCAGGACGTATATAGGATACATACGGGGCAATATTGTCTTAAGGACAGAGTGCTACACTCGACTCAGCAAAAACATTTTACATTTTTCCGTCTTCTAAAAAATTGGAATTTCCAGTTTTTACTTGTGTAACGATTGTAATTTCAGATTCCATGTTGAATTATTGAAATCTTTATTTATCCTTTCGAATACTTGTAATAGTTAAATACTTCCCGTACTGCTTTATAAAGTACCATAAAGAGAAAAATCTCCCAACATATAATACAGTGAAAAGGTTTTATATACTGTACATTGAGTAGAAAGTTCCTTTTTCTTTTCAATTAAAATTTATATATTGACAGGTGTAAAAGAAATTTTACACCAATAAATTACATACAGTCAGATCCAGGGGAGGATTTAGGTGTTGGTGAGGGTGTTTATCCGAACACCCTTTCAAAAAAAAATTACATCATATATTTAGAGTATATTTTTTGTATTTATGTACATATATTAAGTTTTGAATACTGTAAAAAAATATAAAAAGTTAGCTTAAGTGATCTAGGATGTTCAAAATTGTCTCAAACATCTTAGGTTCAATTTTCACGGACAACATTATTTTGTATGTTTAACTTTTTTTTTTCAAACACCCTGAGTAAAAATCCTAAATTCGCCACTGTCAGACCTCCATATAACATCATTCGCATACACCATCTCTCTTTAACAACTATTTTTTTTTCGTAATCAATCTTTTATGTTATATTTTACTTTTTTATAACAATTTTTTACCTATAACATCAATAACCATTTTTATAACAGTACAGTCTTTGTGAAATTACCTTCAATATGAAAGCTGTCTTTTTTTTTTTTTTGGTAATATGATGATTAATCATCTTTATAGAAATATAATCTCTAAGATTACCAATAATAAGTCTAGAGATTTTAATCAAATATTTTAATAATTTAATTTACTATTTATGGCAAAGAATATTATATAAATATATATTTCCATCACTAAAATATTTTCCTTCATTATATAGTGTGATTAAGCTTAGGATTTGGCAATTAAAAATAAAATATAGATTTTATGCATTTTTTTTGCCTATAATAATAAAATATTATTTAAATGTCAATATTGTTATAGGTATATAACAACTATTCGCTAAAGTAGCAAAACAATTCCGGACCTAATAATGATATTATAGAGAGATTTGACTGTATTAGATAATTACAAGCAATTGTCTCCTAATAAGTTGATATTAGTAACTTGAATAATATGGAAGATAATGTTGTGAATCCATAATGTGTTGAAAGAACTAATTGAAATTTTATATACATATAAGAGTTCATCTTCAAACTATTACAAATATTCCATGTTAGTAATCAAATCTTCAAAGAAAAAAAAAGAAGAAGAGAGGGAGGTTCTAAAATTAATCTAAGCAACTAAAAATATAAAGAAACAATTCACAGCATAGCTTTAATGAATATTATGGGTGGGTTATTGACCCGTCCATCTATAAGCTCAGCCCATCAAAAATTGAGTTGATATGTAACCCAAATTGAGTAGAAATTTTGTTAAAATATTTTTAAAAGTATTTTTTTATTTGATATGTTATATATAACCATAATTTAAAAAATAATTTTATAAAATACTAAAATATTACAAAAGAACAAATAAAGCAATTAAAAGTTAGTAAGGATTGGGGAGTTGGGTTATGACATGCATTTAAACCTATTTCGGTCCAACCTGTTTCAGCCCAAATAACTTTTAGAATGATCAATAACCCGCCCATTTATTAACTCAATTCATTTTGACCCGTCCAAAATCAGGCTAACCTGCCTATTTAACACCCCTAATTTTGATAACCAAATCTTATAAGTAAGAAAAAAGACCTTTAGCCAGTTTCCCGTACAATCCATTAATGAAAGTTAGGTGCATCAGCACACCAATCTTTATCACATTTGACCAAATTTGGGCAACGTTTAGTTGAGACTTGAGATTTCCGTGCATCCCCTTTAATAAGTTGTATCACTATAATTCATTCATTTTTTAAGCCAATTTTTTTTGTCCTTTTCCTTTTTATATGTTTGAGGAGATCTTAGTGCAACGGTAAAGTTGTTTTTATGTGATATATAGATCACGAGTTCGAGTCATAGAAGTAGTCATTAATACTTACATTAGGGTAGGATGTCTACGTCACACTCATTGGGATGCGGCCCTTTTCCAAACTGTACTAACGCGGAATACTTTATACACCGACCTGCCATTTTTTCATGTTGGTGGTTCTGTATTAGGAGTTGCCAGTTTTTGGAGAAAGTTTACCTATAGGTTTTAAATAAGAGTAACATGCCTAACTCGCACAAGTTTAAACAAATTGGGTTATGATCATTATGGACATAATTCAACGGATTGGATTCAGAACGAGTCCTCAAATTATTGGGTTAAAAAAAGTGAATAGTGAAAACGTACGGATAAAAATACAACCCCAACTCAACCAAACAAAATCTAATTTGAAGTTCAAGAATTACGTAAACTTGGAAAAACATAAGCTAAAAATTGAATTAAGAGAAATTAAATACATTAAGTTTCATAAGTTTTTTAAAGAATTCAACACAAGTTATGTTGAATTCTTTAAAGAATTTATGACCCGATAGGCATAGACTCCATTTGTGCAAGTGATCCCTAAAAATCCAGATAAGAAAATGCTATTTTGCAGCAAACGTTGTTCATACATCCGAAATTTGTCAAATCTTGCTAAACTTTAAATATCTTTTTCAAATATCAGAAAAGTGGCTAAACGTTAAATATCTAACCATCCGACCCATGAATCCAATCTGAAGGGATCCGAATACCCAAATAAGCAAATATTGCTCTGCAGCAACCATGGTTAATAGGATAAGAGAGATAATGCTTCTTCTTCCTTCCCTTTTCACCGTTCCTTGAAGTCTGCTCCCTTCATTTCTTAACTCTTACAAAAAAAAAAACTAAATTTTCTCACACTCTCATACCCAAAATGGGTTCCATTGTTCTTCTTCAGGTCTGCTTCTTCACTCCCCAATTTTTTTCTTCCTTATCATCAAGATTATTGTATTTTCGTGTTAAAAATCTATTATTTTTTAATATACAGGCTTTATTTGTGGTTCCAAGAAACCCCACAACATGTACTCCACAAAAACTAGCATTTTCGGCTTGCATCTCTGGAAGACCTTCTCAGTTGAATGTGTCTTTGTTTTCACACAATTCTCTGAGGCTAAGTTCAAAGTGGGAAAGTCGTTCTTTTGTTGTTAGAGCTGAAGCTGATGCTCAAGAGGAACCAGTAGTTGTTGAGACTGAGGTTCCTGGAGAAACAGAAAATGAAACTGAGGTTGAAGCTGAAGTTGAAGCTGAAGTTGCAGTTGCAACTGAGGAAAGGGCGCCGTTTAAGCCGAGAACTAAGCTTGGAGATATAATGGGGGTAATTTGTTTAAAACCGCTCTTTTCTTTTGCTAATTGACTAACAGCTTGTTTGGTGGTCATTTCATAATTTATCGTATTGAATTGTATTGTACTGCATTGTTTTGATGAATACAATGTTTATATAAATGCCATGTACCGACAATCTGAAGAATAAACTACAATATTACAAAGAAAACATAGGGCATGAGTAGAGGCTATTTGTATCTAGTATTTATCATTGCTTCCATTGAATTCTGTGTTATATATCTTAACTTAAGATTGACTATTCTAGCTTAATTCAAGTTTCATTTTTAGGGACAACTTTCACGTAGTTTGTGATTGGATGTAACTGTTAAGATTTTCTCTAGAATAAACCGGTTTGGTCAGATTCTGATATTATTGACCGATTTGAAATCTTTATAGAAAAAGGTAGGGTGAGGGGTGAAATAGAGCTACTCCTACTAAATACTAAGTAAGGGCAAGATGAGAAATAAATAAGGTAATGGCGCGATCACACCAAATCGGTCGTTACACTTTTGGTTGTTATATAACAGCGGATTTAACAATATGATAAAATTTAAGTAGTAATCAAAACAAACATTGTATTTAAAGTAACAATACGATATGATAAAATAGGTAATAACCATCCAAACAAGCTGTAATTGATATTGTCTAATAGGTTTGAAATCAAAGAAATTGGCTATAACAAATTGAATTATGTGAATTTTTTGAGTTTGGCATGAAAAGATATATCCTGAGGTTTGGGGAACATAATTTTGTGCTAATTTGATGAATGTTGCACTATTATTGGAGTAGATATTGAACAAGCAAGCAATTGAGGCATCAGATACTGTGAGGCCTACACCAGACATTAGGACTGGTGATGTTGTTGAGATCAAATTGGTAAGTATCTGTATGTTGATCGTTTTGTTTTATCAGGTTGAGGAAGAGTTTGTCCCAAAAGTCTAATTGAAAGGATGTGTATGAACTTTGTAGGAAGTCCCAGAGAATAGGAAGAGGTTGTCTATTTATAAAGGTATAGTTATCTCAAAACAAAATGCTGGTATCCACACAACAATTCGCATTCGGAGGATTATCGCTGGCATTGGAGTTGAAATAGTGTTCCCAGTGTTAGTCTTACTTTCTGTACTTCAATGTGGTGGCTTTGCAAGTTTGTTTAATGGTTTTCTTCATGTATACTTTTTGCTATTCTGCTGTCTTCTTTTATTTGAGTCGAGGGTGTATCGGAAATAGCCTCTCTACACCACACAGGTAGGGGTAAGGTCTGCGTACATCCTACCCTCCTCAGACACCACTTGTGGGATTACACTGGGTATGTTGTTGTTGATGTTACTTTTAGCGGGGAAAGTTGCATTAGTATGAGGTAGAGGTATATGATATAGCACTGCTAAGATAGGATATGCTTGCAGCTGACTGTGACATTCACAATGTCTCTTAGTCAACCTGCAAAAAGATTCCAAACTCTCTACTAGTTTGTGGATGTGTTTGAAACTAAGCAACTGTAGCTTTAAAAGTAACAGTCAGTTGTTTGATCCATTTGCCTTTTCTATTAATTTTTTTTTCTTGAACAACTTCTTGGTGTTGAACTTTTCATTCTTAATTGAGTCAGCCCCCTATTAGCATATAAAAGAGGGGGTATATGAGATGTGGCAGCACTCATGATTGATACAATTACTTGGGTTGGTAAATCGGAACTTATAGTGATCTTAGATCTATTTAAGTATACAAGTGAATACCTGAACAACATTTGATGGGTGTCTAAACCCATAAATTTCTTAGACCACCACTTGACTGCTTTCTATCCTACTTCAGTCCTTGACTACAACATGGGACATGGTGAAGAAAAAAACATAAATAAGTTTGGTTGGTTTTCATTCTAGCAGTGGCAGCAAAAATTGACACAAACAACATGGAAACAATTGTAGAAGAGTTCGAGTGATTTGCTGTCACTTTAGGGAACTTTGGCTGATTTATCGTTTTGTTTCTCTTACTTACCATCAAAATTCTGCTCGTAAAACTTTCCACATAGAAATGGATTCCCATCCATCCATCCATCACCATGATATTTGAACATTAGCATCCCCGGTAAGTACTTCAATTTCAGAAGGTTTGAAAGTCTGCAATTTTCTGGTCCTCACGCACAATATCAACTCAAGAACTTGTACATTCTTTAAGTTCTGGCTATTCTCCAATTTACTAATGGACCTGCAAATCTGGATTGGGGAAATCTTTGTCACAGCTATCCTAACCAGCAATATGCCTTTTGTTGTTCACCATCTACATTTCTCTTCATTAGCCAGTAGTGCAAGTTGTTGTTGGTATGATGGGAGTAAAAACTGATGAATGGTGTAACACCTTTGTGGAAATATGGGATGAATGTGGTCTTTGTACTTCTATGAATCATTACTATTCCCCATCTGGTATAGTAGTTTAAAACACTTCTATATGTCGAGAAAGACCTTTTCTGGTTTTCATTTTGTTTTATTTTGTGGAAGTAGCAATTGAAGCTGAATCTATCTTAGAGCTCCTAGAATCCCTATAGATTTGGATAGGCCTATACTTTTGTCTTCACGCTTTTGGCGCAATGTACATATTTCCAGCACATTCTTAGTGCTGTTTATGAATAAAAACTTGTCATTTCAGAAAAAAAAAACACATGGCTGCCGCAGTGGTCCAAGTGAGGAACTGGAAAGTAGTGGGAGGACGGACACTGTGTTGTTTAGGGAACGAAGATCCAACTAGCTAAAAGTTTGGGGATTACATATGCAAGTTAACTTAAAAGTGAAAAAATCTCAGGAAAATTAAACCTTAAAAACAACCTTATTAGTCATCCTTGATGAGTTGTTCTTATGTTGGATATCTTTTTTCCTTGGCTTCTTTTAAAGCTCGGACACATAATTTGATTTTGGAGTATCATCTAGAGATGTTATCTTCACATTCCTTTTCAGCCGTTCCTTAGTTTTATGTTAAATTGCTATTACCTTATCAAAAAAAAGTTTTATGTTAAATTTCTTCCATTGGAATATGATATAAAAAGGAAGAACAAGTTTCTGCTGTCAAAATGTGCCAACTATAAATAAGTGATGTGTGCTCCATATTTGAAGAAGACAGAAAAAACAGTCAAAGTGATGTGTACTCCATATTTGTAGATGGCATACTAGATTTTGAAGTTGACTAAATAGTTATGGAGGATTACTTTACACTGTATCCTTGTATTCTTGATCCACGTCTTCATTCTACACCTTCTGTGAGATATTAAAGTTTCAACATAACTTTTTCTGCTTATATAGTCAAGAAATGGGACCTTATATTATGATTCTCCTTTTGCTTTTGATGACAGATATTCACCAAATATCAAGGAGCTCAAAGTAGTTAAGCATCGAAAAGTCAGGCGGGCAAGATTGTACTATTTGCGTGACAAGCTCCCTAGGCTCTCCACTTTCAAATAAGAGCCCTTATAGTTGGCATCTTTCAACTGTCCTTTCCTTTGATAATTTTGTTCCTTTTCTTTTGGCAATTGAAAGTCTTGCAAGTGTAATTTACATCTGCCTTGCTGAATAGGTTGTTATTCATTCTTTTTGTGTAGTCATTTGAGTGTGCTCTTTAAATAATGCTTAGCCCCGCAGTGTTGGCTCAATTGGCAAAGGTTGAGGGGCTTGTGTCTTGGTTTCAAGTTTGAGCGTTCCGCCAAACGAACCAAGTCCATGACTTAAGTAGAAAAGGGTAAAGGGGCAGGCTCATCATTCATGAGTTTCGAAGGATGCAATTAACCAAAAAGGTTGGCTCCTGATGGGTTTCTCGGTTTCGCTTTGCCTCATAATGCACATGATGAAGTACTCAACTACTCCCTTTGTCACGATATATACTTTACCCTCCCCCTTTTTTTTTTTGTTCAAGGTCAAATCACCTGAGATTTCTACTTGGATATTAAACTATTTCTCCATAAAAGAATTTTTTGACAACGGAAGTTTGATCTATAGTGTTTTCCATGTAGTTTTCATAAATGTTTATTTAATTTAAGAAATGAGAAATCAATATTCGAATTAACATTGATCTCGTACTTTGGACATAATCAATCTTTTGGAACACATAAAAATACTAGTATAGATATTACTAATATTCATTTTGAACTTGATTTTGACATCTTACTAATTAGGTTTAGGAGTATTATGTTTCTATATTTCATTGCATTTTAAGTTGTTCCATCAGTTTTAATATGACATTCTTTTCATCTTGGAATATTCCAAAATGCTTGCATTCATCATACTATTTACATAAATTTCATGATTACTCTGTTGTCGTCCCTTTCAGTGATACGGATGGCGTAAGACATGGGTTAAACTAGTTTATTAATCGACCAACTTTGTTTATTATCAGTATAATTCCATTTCTGGTACATGTTCAATTTTAATTGCATTAGCACAAATGGCACGATTTGACACATTACAACAATAACATACCCAGTGAAATCCCACAACGTATGGTCTGGGGAGGTAGAGTGTGCGCAGACCTTACTTCTACCTAGTAGGTAGAGCGGTTGTTTACGAGAGACCCTTGGCTCAAGACAAAGCACAAGCACAAGCAAAGTAAGACAAACAAAGTGACTAAGTCATGATAGCGACTTCTGAAAAAGAATCAATAACTAATGCAGGTAAAAAAGACAAACAAAATACATATAGCAGCATAAATCAAACGATAGTGGACTATAAAGCAATAATGTGCCTACTAGTATGATAGGCTAAGCGAACCTACAATAATAATATTGCAACTACCAGTTTGTAAGCGCATGTAGGATTACGATGGACTACTTGCTGCCCTTCTACCCTAATCAGTGTCCTTCATAACCCCCTATCTAAGGTCATGTCCTCAGTGAGTTACACCTGCGCCATATCCCGTCTAATCACCTCTCCCAAATACTTCTTCAGCCTACCTCTACCCCTCTTGTACCCGTCCATAGCCAACCTCTCATACCTCCGCACTGCGGCATTCGTGTCTCTCCTATGCACATATCCGAATTATCTCAACCATGCTTCCCGCATCTTATCCTCCACCGAGACCACTCTTATTTTGTCCCGGATATCATCATTTCTAATCATATCCCTCCTTGTATGCCCACGCATTCATCTTAGCATCCTCATCTCTGCAACTTTCATCTTTTGGGTGTGCGAAGTTTTGACCGACCAACACTCCGCCCCATATAACATAGTCGATCTAACCACCACCCTATAGAACTTGCCTTTAAGTTTTGGTGGCACCTTTTTATCGCACAAGACTCCATATGCGAGACTTCATTTCATCTACCCTTCCCCAATACGATGTGTGACATCGTCATCAATCTCTCCATTCCATTGGATAATAGACCCGAGGTAGTTGAAGCTTTCTTTCTTTGGAAGCCTCACATCCACACCTGTCTCAAGGTCGCTCCCGTTACTGAACTTGCACTCCAAATATTTTGTCTTGGTTCTACTCAGCTTGAACCCTTTAGACTCCAGAGTATGTCTCCAAACCTCCAGCTTAGTGTTCACTCTACTGTGAGTCTCATCAATCAGGACTATGTCGTCTGCGAATAACATACACCATGGCACCTCTCCTTGGATTTGTCGCGTCAGTCCATCCATCAAAAGGGCAAATAGGAATGGGCTAAGAGACCCTGGTGCAGCCCAATCATCGCTGGAAAGTACTCCGAGTCTCCTTCTACTGTCAGTACCCTGGTCTTGGCTCCATCATACATATCATTGATTGTCCTAGTGTATCCCACATGTACACTTCTAATCTCCAAACATCTCCATAGAACCTCATTAGGGACTTTGTCGTATGCCTTCTCGAGGTCGATGAAAACCATATGTAAGTCTCTCTTCCTCTCCCTATACTGCTCCACCAACCTCCTAATAATATGAATGACTTCTGTAGTCGAACGCCCCGACATGAATCCAAACTGATTCTCGGAGATAGACACGCCTCTTTTCACCCTCATCTCCACGACTCTTTCCTAAACTTTCATAGTGTGGCTTAGCAGCTTGATACTCCTATAGTTGTTGCAACTCTGGATATCACCTTTGTTCTTATACAAAGGAATCATTGTACTCCACCTCCATTCTTCGAACATTCTCGCCGTCTTAAAAATGACGTTAAACAACTCCGTCAGCCACTCCAAACCTACCCTGCCCTGCCTGCGCTTTTCCAAAATTCAACTGGGATCTCATTAAGCTCGGTCGCTCGTCCCCTGCGCATCCTGCGAACAACACCCTGGACCTCCTCAACCTTAATGCTTCCACAATATCCAAAATCCTGATACCTACCAGATTGCTCCAGATCTCCCAACACAATATCTCTATCTTTTTTTTCGTTCAAAGAAGGAATAATGAGCTGGGATGAAACCATATTAACTGTTTGGTGATATACTGTCGGTTGTTTATATAGGTTCAACTAATTTGAGTTATACATAATGAAAGTCTACATTAGGTAATACGAACAGAAACAAAAATAGAGTAGATGTTATCTAAAGAGCTCCAGCTTGCTGGTGAAATGTTCTTGCATGTACCCTAGGGTCGCAGGTTCGAATCCCCTCGATGGATATCGTCCTCCGGGGCATATACCTTGTGGTAAAGCGGGCGCTAAAAGCGCGCGGGCATGTTTCGGGTTCGTTCCCCGCCAAGCCAAAAGAGGGGGTCAACCTTGTAGCATTGATCCGTTGAACGCAAACAGACACTGACCACGGGTGCACATCCCGTGATTTACCTGGTGGTGGGGTGCTGAAGGACCGGTCCCATCATCCCTAGGAGTCTAGTACCAGTACTTGTGCATGTACTAGCGATATGGAGGCACAAGTCGCCTCGAAATCTGGGTTAACAAAAAAATAAAAAATAAAAAAATAAAAATAGAGTAGATGTTCATCCTAAATCTAATAATGAGTGAACAAATTTGTTTTTAAAAAGGAATTTTTGTGTGTCCCACAAACCAATACAAAAAACCGCAAACTGTCTCATCAGAAAATTGACAAGTAGTTCAAGTATTTCTAAAATTAATAAGATTGGAAGAAAATACTTGGCAAATATTTATCCGATAAATAATGAAAATTCAGGTGTGGACCCCACAAGCAGTCCTAACATTCCATCTCTCTTTCCTTTTTCCTCATTATTGATTTGATCCCCTACGCCCACATCTCTCTCTGAAAAAGCTACATCTTTCCCGCTAAAAGGTACTTAAAATTCTGGAGTGACCATTGGTTCGAATCGAGCATCTGATATCTGTTATCAAATTTTGATCATTCAGACACATACTATAATTTACTTGATAGTAGTATCGAGGAACCACGGGAAACTGAATATAAAAAAAAAGAGAAAATTCGAGTTTGGACCCTACAAGCAGTCCTAATATTCCATCTCTTTCTCTCTTCCCTTTTCCCTCATTATTGATTTGATCCCCCACGCCCACATCTCTCTCTGAAAAAGCTACATCTTTCATGCTAAAATGTATTTAAAATCGTTGGTTCGAACGATGATGGCAGCAACTTGCATTTGATATCTGTTCTTAAATAATGGTCATTTAAACGTATTCCACAATTTACTGATAGTAGTGTTGAGGGACCAGAATTATTATATCTAGGAATATTGCTTAAGACGGGAAGGTGTATATAAAAAAAGAAAAGAAAATTCAGGTGTGGACCCCACAAGCATTCCTATTATATCTCTTCCCTTTTCCCTCATTATTTTTTTTTTTTTTTTTTTTTATTGCTTAAGACGGGAAGGTGGATATAAAAAAAGAAAAGAAAATTCAGGTGTGGACCCCACAAGCATTCCTAATATTCCATCTCTTTCTCTCTTCCCTTTTCCCCCTCATTATTGATTTGATTCCCCCACGCCCACATCTATCTCTGAAAAAGCTACATATTTCAGGCTAAAAGGTACTTTCTAGGATCATCAATGCTGTGTTTTGTATTGTTTGTGTATTATTGCATTTGATGTATGTATTAGATGCATTTTGTGTGACCTAGGGTTTGTATTTTTTAGGTTTTGATAGGTGGCTGATCAGTTAATATGACTGGTGCTACCAACCAGTTGATATCTGTTAGTCCTGATGAGCTCAAATTCCAATGTAACTCTCTCTCTCTCTCACACACACAGAGATTTTTGTTTCCGTTTTTGTGATTGTTTTACACTTTTGGTTTTTAATTGGATTTCTTGTGATGAGGAAAGTTGTAATTTTGATTTGGTTAATTGCAAGTGAATGTCATCAAGAAGAAAATAGAAACGGCCTATGAAATGAGCTCTATCTACAGATTGGTGATAAGTGTGTGTGAGAGAAAATTAAAAGAAGAAATGGAGGGCAATGTGCGAGAAAGAGGTCAAATTTGCATTTTATTTAGCACTTACAGGCTAATGTCTTCGAATTTGTCTTAAAATTATGAGCTTTGTGGTGAAATTGTTTTGAGGAAACAAAAGATGAGCTGCTCACACTATCATCTGATTCCTGATCGGATCTACTACCTATCAAAAGGAGATAAAAGAATAAAAAGACAAGAGAGTGACTTTATGGCAAAATTTTAAAAGGATTTCATCTAAGGTTTTGTTGTTAATGTTTTTTCCTCGATTTCTTTGTGAAAAATATGAGTGAATTTAACGGAATGATTGTGTATCCAATTTATATTGGGCGAGTAAGTGTGAGAGATTAATCAGTACAATTGAGTTAAACTATAAGACATGGTTTCTTCCCATCCGCCTAAGTCTGAATGGACAAAGTTTTTCAATACCTCTGTTAGTGGAAGGTAGCACGTACTAGTGGAATAATTGAGGTGCGCGCATAGGGATGGCAACGGATCGGATCTGGACCGGATCCTACTAGATCCAGATCCAGATCCGTTTTTCATACCCGAATCCAGATCCGGATCCAGATCCAGCGGGTCCATAAAAACCATATCCAAATCCGGATCCATCGGATCCGCCGGGTCCACGGATCGGATCTGGATCCACATGTAAAAAAAATTACCTTGCTAAGAATTTATTTTGAACTGACAAACGATTTTTACTTAGCTAACAATTTACAGTTTTTCAATTTTGAAATGTTAATATGAGATATTTTGTTCGTTGTCTCGTTTTGATTGTGAGCTATTAATTAAAAATGTTGGACAATGACAATAGTTGTGGAAAATGGTGACTAGTATTTTCACGGTCACGGAGAACTTGCATGTGCTTGGAATCTTCATAAATGAAGTGAATATAATTTTAACTACTTGTCTATGGAGATGTTAGTCATTCACTAATATAACATTGATTTTATTATCGAAGTTACCTCTTTATTTTTTTGTTTTTGAGTTAACGCGGGGATAAATTAAACTTGTTTTGAGAATTAAACTTGCAAGGATGTGCTTAGCAATTTTAAGAAAATACTTATAAAATTACATTCTAGATTATGAATATATTTAATAAAAAATGGATCCACGGGTCGGATCTGGACCGGATACGGATCTCAAATACAAGATCCAGATCCAGATCCGATCCGTCAGAAACGGATCCGGGTCCGATCCGGATCCGTCGGGTCCAAAATTTGAAGATCCATATCCTATAAAACGGATCTGGATACACCGGATCCGGATCGGGTCCAGGATCCATTGCCATCTCTATGCGCGCAAGTTGGCCCAGGCAGTCAAACACCACCGTCACAAAAAAAAAGAGGAAAATTTAGACACAGTTTCTGCAGTTGTATGTGTCAAACATGGAAGCTAAAACGTGGCTAGTAGAAAATCGACTTTGAGAAGTATAAAATTTCAGAGCTGTTGATATAGTTTTGAGAACTAAGTATCTCACTAAGTTAGATCAGATATATGAATCCTTTCTCTATATTTTCAGTAAGAAAGATAATTTAATTAATCATAAACCAAGTGGATGCTCCAAAATATGTACAGGACTAAAATCAAAATCAGTTACATTCGGACATCTGAATTTTAGAAAAAAAGGTGGTCTTCCTATGTTCTTAAAACATCTTTTATTCCTCTTCAAGCAAACAGTTCAGAGAATGAACAAAGGAACTATTCTTCACATTTTTCTGAGTTGCTTCTTTTCTTTCTACCCCGCCCAGCTCTGAAAGGTCTCCTTTAGTATTTTAGGCATATCCCACAGTACTCCGTAAAGAGCGAGGAATAAATGCCAGACTTACCATGTCTTGCTGGAATGTAAAATAAGTGATTGTAGGACTCTAGCACATGTTCACACATGTTATATCTTAGTTACATGGGAGAAATCTCTTCTCTTCAGGACATGCCTATTTTATAGCTAATTATACAAAGCAGCCTACTTTAGGGGAGCTTTTTGACTTCCAATTCCAAATGACTTTGCAAGGCCACTGTATTACTCTCTTTTTGTTTGCCTCAAAAAATGTGACTTCTGTTCCAGCTTTAGAAGAAGTAGTGCCTGTGACTATCAGCTCTCTCTTAAATGAATGAAATCAGGTTGCGACGAGCTCGAATCTATTGTGAAGAAGAACCCCCTAATTTGCTGTTCATTTGAGAGATAAGGATAAATGGGGGAAATTTAAGTCCCGATGACTGCATCTTTAATTCGACCTTTTCTCTAAGACCTTAACTTGAACTAGTTATCTGAAATGGCTTCACAGTTTTCTGGTTATGCTACTGTGAGACGCTGTGTGTTTAAACATGTTAAAACATTAATTTAGATAAATAATCACTGTCAAATTGAGTCATTAGAAATTTTCAACTGTTACAAAACGCATTAGGAGTTAAATCTTGTGTTATTCAAGTTAAGTGCTAAACTTGTATTAGAAATCACATTTTAAATTCTGTGTGACTTCGGTATGCCTCTTTTATATTCATAAAAATTGTAAAATATTCTTACTTGACTTTCGTTGATACTAGAAAAATGAGGGTTAAATTTATTCCAAAACAGCTGAAGCATGTTAATAAGTTTCTGTCTTGTTTTAGACTAAAGGGGCGAGTATGCTTTTGCCTCCCGCTTTTTTTTTTTACCTACAAAATGTTTCCAAGCTGGTGTGGTTCCAACTTGTTCATCGTGATCCGATTTGATAGGCTGCCCGCAGAAAGGAAAGAGTTTACCGACCACATAACAATTCATTCTTGTGTGTAGCGCGTGGGCCCATGTCTCCCGAATGATCATAGTACGGCCGCTCATCTAATATAAAATCAATGAGTAACTACTATTCTTCAGTAGTGTTCTTGGCTGAATTTTTTTATTATATTGCTTTGCGCTGTGGCATCGGTATATGGATGGTGGTAATCCCTTTTGATTGCCTAATCTTCAGCTGGATGTTTGATAACAAGTTCTCAAATTCATTTGTTGTTTTGTTGGCATCTTTATTCTTCTGGAAGTCATCTTGTAGAAACTGTCGTGTAGTTTTAAATGAATTGATACAGTTGTATAAACTACTTTTCTCCATTCTTTGGGCTGTTCCTTTTGAATACGGTGGTTGTACCTAAGGCCTCACTATTGCTGTTACATTTTGGGATTTGGGTTCTAAAGAACAGAGCCTGCATCCGGTATATCTTTGCTTCTCTTTTGAGAATAGTTGCTTTGCACATTGAGATCCTGTTGCTCCTGTTATTTTGAAAGATGAATAGATAATACATTAAAGTTATTGTTTCCCTTTTGAGTCTTTGTCCCGGAAAATATGAGTTGGTACTATATTTGACAAGGTGAATTACTACTATGTTTCATGCCAAATGTTGTGCTTAGTTGCGGCTCTTTGATGAATTATTTTGCTTTGCATTTTTGGTCATTGTCGTTACCTTTACAAGGCTGTTTGGGATGTACTTTAAAGCTACCTTCTTGTTGTCATCTTCTTCGTTGTTTACGCTACATCACCGTACGGCTAATTGCTATTGCCTTCGGGAAGGCCATAAACCGCAACATATTTGGCTACTTTGCTTGGGAACAATGCATTTGTATTAGTAGTTGCGACTCCTTGATGCTTTACTTTGAACCATTTCATTATAAACACAGGTCATATGTTGAACCATTGTTGCACTATGGGGGAAAATACCTACTGTCTTGCTAAAGAATATGCACTACATTTGACATGGTTCAAATGACCCTTTGAATCGTTGTCTCCGGGAAAGCTTTAATGCTATCCTTGCTAATCATTTGTGGTTGTTGTCCGCTGTTACTTGAGGCTGACGTTTGATGCCATTTGTGTTGGCTGTTTGGTGCTACTTGTTATTATGGCTTGGATGTTATTTGTGGCTTCATCTCTGAGATAGTAAGGTTACACATATGGACCAATTTGCTATTGATGTTGAGGTTGAAAATGTCACATTCTTGAGAGATGTTTGAGGCAAAATAGTTGCCGCTACATGTATAACAAGCTGCAGTTTGTTTTCCTTCTTCTCTGATAAGGTTCAGATATTACACTTGAAAAGGAAACGATTCTTGTTTGTTACTTCGATTCGATTGTTGTGCTCAATGGTACATTTGAAATGAAACAGATACTGCCCTTTCCGATATTTTACTGATTTGGATATGATACTACACTTTGGCCGATGAAAAAATATCCGTCGATTTTTGAGGCCTCCACAGTTGTAAAGACGGAAAATAAAACTTCTGGGCAAGGATGAAACTTAAATCTTTTTCTTATTTCATTCGAGAGACCAACATGTTTAGTAGGCGAGTCAATTAAAATGACCACCGAGTCATATGTTTGCAGCCACGACGTGATTGGAATGGTCTTTTCAAAATTTAAGTCTGAGCCCTCCGTGATCAAAACATTCACCGTTTTGGATACGGATCCGAAGTTATTTATATTTAACTGTTTCTAACCGTTTGTTCTTGACAACTTGCAAGGAACAAAGTCAACGGAGGCAGATGCTCCTCGGAGATTATTTATTTTGTTATTTTTACTTTCTTTAATTCAGCTTCATCTTGTCTGTATTGTAATATTATTTATTGCACTTATATAATTATTGAAATGCTTAGAATAGGTAGACTTAAAATTTATTCATATTGTAGTCTAAAACTTAGTAACCCTCCGTTAGTTTATTTATTTTTAGGCTCGTCATGCATATTTAAGATTTTCAAAACAACTTTGGTCGTCTTTTATTCACATTATTAATTATAGAATAGTTTATCTTTTTTTTGCAACTCAAAAGTGATTTCCAAAAAATACTTATTTGGCATTATAAATAATTTGTTTTTCTCATTATTATTGTCACAAATGCATATTCTTTTTCAACTTTACATGTATTTTTCTTTTATACCATGCAAATGCAAACTTGTACAAATGCATTCTTTTCATTAATCATTTGCAAACATCTTTTTAATTTTATATTTTTAAATATGCATTTTTCTTAGCATAACAATTAATTTGAGTTTGATCGGATAAAGTCGGAGTTATTTTGCAGCATTTAGTTAATATTTAGGTGTCCTAATTCACTGTAAAAATAATTAGGTGGCGACTCCTTAATCTAACCCAGGAATCACCAATACGTTATGCTCCGCGGGTTGAAAAACGGGCGCAGACAGTGCCACTCTTGCTATCACCAAATCCTGGAGATCTCTTCTGAATTTAATTCACCATCCATTTTGATTTCTGATATCTTTAATGGTGACAACTATCTGCAATGCTACGTTAAAGTCCGCGAATTGTTCCATCAGAGTGCACTGCTCCACCACAGATCTAATCACAATGTTGTCCTGCTTCACTGCCCACCTTAAGCCTTCCTAAATTATGAAATTCTCGCTAATAACTATTTATTTGCCTACAGAATGCCCACTCCATAGGAGATTTTCACTGGTTTTGTGGATCATCCAGACTACTATTTTCCCTTTCGATATTTTCTATTGTAATTATTGTTCTACCTGGAATATCCAAAATTATTTGATAACCTGACATCTTTTTGGTATTCTCAAGTTCTTTACCCTTGATGATGGAAAAAAAGGTTCTTTACCCCTATTCCTCCATGTCTTTTTGGAACTATTATTGCAGACCGTTTAACCAGATGTTGCTTTCTCTTCTCAGCATTATCATCCCACATCCCACAGGAAGTCTTTTTTTTTTCCTACGTCATTAGCATTTGAATCACAAACATCTCAGTTCATTTTGTATAATAGTGTTTGAATGGGGACGGAGTGTAAGAAAGAAATGATGTTTGACACATAAGAGGACATGTTCAAATGATGTCATTTTACTAGATATATAAAACATAGTAAAATAGCTTCATTTTTTATGTAATTTTCAACTTGCCACATCATTCTTATAAGATTATGTTATTAAGGGCAAATGAGGAGCTAATTTTATTTTTTTCGATCGCTTAAATGCGAATGTAAAAATCAAGGAGCTTCAAGTATAGAAACGCATGGACGATGATGCAGAGCCAACAAAGCAAATTAATGATTTCTTATACTTCATTTTCGATTTTTATAACTCAAACAAATGTTTAAAGAATATGATACGGTCAAAACTTTATTATGTTTGGTTACAGAATTTTATAATAATTGACACAAGATACCATACTCAACACGTGTCTGACGACTAGGTCCTCCAATAATATAACTATTAACAAAGAAAAAAATTGCTTCAGTAATGTTCATTTGCAACTTAAAAATAATGATGTTTGAAAGAAATAATCCCCTTGATTATTTTCATTAATTGAAAGGCTATTTATACAAGTTACATATTTCCATAATAGGAAAAATCCTTTTCCTATTCTACTTCTAAATCCTTATTCTACCATAATTCTAACTATACAATTATGGTAGGTGTATAACACTAATTAAGGTATCCTTTTTATTACAATATACTACAAATGTATATACCATATATACAATATCTTATTGGAACAATTTTCTAGCAAATCTGGCCGAGAGGCCCAACCCATCGCTATTGTTTAACACACCCCCGCAACATAGCGGGCGGCTTTCGAACGCCGAGACTGTCCCTAAAATCTTCAAAGAGAACCGCCGGGTAGACCCTTTGTAAAGATGTCCGCAATTTGATAACGAGACGGGACATGGCATACGCGAACTTGACCCTTTGCAACCTTTTCACGGACAAAGTGAATGTCCATTTCGATATGTTTGGTGCGCCGGTGTTGAACGGGGTTACCGAAAGGTAGATGGCACTAATGTTATCGCAATATACCAAGGTTGCCTTCGAATGGGACAATGAAGCTCCAAAAGCAAATTACGTAGCCAACATGATTCGAGACCACATTTGCTACCCCTCGATATTCTCGCCTCGCACTTGAGCGTGACAGAGTTGCCGACGTTTTGCCGACCATGAGACCAAGTTGTTGCCAAGGAACATACAATAGCCGAAGTTGACCGTCCGGTGCCTGGACAACCACCCCAATCAAGATCCGTGTAGGAGACAAGCGTAGATGTAGCCGACGGATACAAGTGCAACCCATAGTCTAGTGTCCCCCGAATATACCGAATGATGCGTTTTATTGCATTCATGTGTTCAACTCGGGGGTCATGCATGAATAAACACACCGCCGAACCGCATACGTAATATCCGGTCCGGTAAAGGTAAGATATCTGGAGAGCCCCCGCAAGATCGCGATATCGGGTCGGGTCCTCGTATGGTGCACCCGCCGCGGCACTTAGCTTTGGGTTTGCATCAACCGGCGTGGAAGTGGACTTACAGGATGACATCCCGCCCTCTCGATGATCTCAAAAAGATACTTCCGTTGAGACAAATAACCCACCCGAATGACGTTTGACAAAGAATTCCCAAAAAGTAACTCAAGGGCCCCAAGTCTTTCATAGCAAATTCGAACCGAGCATGGCCATGATAGATCGACGCAAAGCATCGGAGGAGGCAAATCAAGATGATATCATCCACATATAACGTAATGTAGGCTAATGACGAACCACCGCGGTAGATGAACAAAGAATTGTCTCGACCCGTCGTGTGTGAACCCAATAGTCGAAACAAAATCAAAGCAAATCGTGTATACCAGGCACGTGGAGACCGCTTAAGCCCATATAAGGACTTTTTCAACAAACAGACATATGACGAGGGCGGCCGGGATCCCCGAAACCCAACGGTTGATGCATATAGACCGTTTCCTTGAGATCTCCATGTAGAAAAGCATTCTTGACATCTAACCGATGAATTGGCCAAGTCTTTGAAAGGGCCAAGCTAAGTACCGTGCGAATGGTAGCCGGTTTGACCACCGGACTAAATGTCTCACCACAATCAATACCAACCCGTCGAGTCTTACTATCACCAACAAGTCGCGCCTTATGCCGAGCAAAGGACCCATCTCGAATTCTCCTTGTGAGCAAAAATCCACATAGACCGATAATATTAATACCATATGGACGGGCACCAACTCCCACGTCTTATTATCAATAAGAGCATTATATTCATCACCATAGCAATTTTCCAATTAGGGTCATTTAATGCGGATACAGGATTGCGGGGCAAGGGGATTTAGAGACATCGAATGTAAATTAAAATGTCTTTTAGGTGTAAAAATACCCCGCCGACTACGAGTGACCGGTCTATGACTCGAGGAAGAATTAATGGAATTTTCTCGGGCTTGGGACGGATCGGCCGGCCAAGAAGCGGGGGCCCGCCGCCCAAATCGGAAATGGCCGGACTCGGCTTCGGACCGCCCAGAATCGGGCCGGACCGGCCCGCTTTCCGGAACTGTTCCGGGTTGGCGGAAGAGCCGGGTGTGGCGGTATCGTTGGGCCAGGGGCGCGGGGCCCGCCGGAGGATTTTGGATACGGAGATGTCCGAAAAATTCCGAATAATATACGGGGATATTTGGTCATCCAAAAAATTATACGACTTAGGTTCGGGAGTATGAACTTTCGTAAATGGGAATTGAGTTTCATCAAAAATGACATGGCGATTGATTATGATTTTCTTGGAGGATAAATCAAAACACTTATAACCACGATGATTCGACGGATAACCCAAAAACACACACGGGTAGACCGAGCCCGAAGTTTGTTAATTGTGGTGGATGGAAATAACGGATAACACAAGCACCCAAAAATCCGAAGGTGAGAATAAGAAGGGTTCTTATTATATAGGATTTTGAGGGGGAAGAATATGTCGACCTTTAGACGGAATTATGTTAAGAAGATATGTGGCCATTTGTAGAGCATGATGCCAAAAATACGGAGGTATGGAGGCATGTATAAGGAGAGTTCGGACAATGTTATTTATGGAACGAATTTTGCGTTCGGCTTTCCCATTTTGTGAAGATGTATGAGGACATGAAAAACGAAAATTTATCCCATGAGTAGCACAAAACTCTCGAAACTCCCTATTGTCATATTCTTTCCCATTATCACATTGAATATTTTTTATTTCTCTTTCGAATTGAGTACGAATGAACGCTCTAAATTTTATGAAGACGGAAAACACTTGTGATTTATTCGCAATTGGAAACGTCCACAAAAATCTAGAATAATCATCTAAAAAGAGAACATAATAACGATGGCCCATTGAACTCGTAATGAGATGTCCATAAGTCGCTATGAATAATGTCAAATGGCATAGAAGTATGAGAATTGGAGTCTACAAATGGTAACTTAATAATTTTTCCTAATGAACAAGATCGACAAATTGGAGTACGATTTGTACCCTTACAAGAAATAAAGCTATTTTTATCTAAAGTGATAAAATAGAAGATCCCGGATGACCCGACGAGCATGCCATATGGAAGGAGAGATGGCCGCAAAAGTTGATGGCAAGGCCGGACTCGATGGATCGAAAATGGGCATGATAGGATACGATCCCCCCTACTATCACACCTCACGAGATGACTCCCCGTCTTGAAATCCTTCACAGAAAAACCGAAAGGATCAAATTCAACAGAAATGTAATTGTCATTTGTGAATTTTCGGACGTACACTAAATTTTTAATCAATTTAGGAGCATGTAAAGTATTTTTCAAGAGGAGTGGTGGATTAGGAGACAATATTTTCCGACCATACCCTAGAATTGGAATAGAACCGCCATTACCAACAATTATCCCCCGAGGGTGCTCAAATTGGAATAAGATGAGAGAGTACCGATTCGGAAGTCATGTGAGTAGTGGCCCCGTGTCCATGTACCAATTTGAGTCCGGTTGAGTCAACCCCAACGTGTGCATCGCGCCTCGATATCGGTCCGAGCGGGGCCTCGCCGCATGACGGGCTTGCGGAGGACGGGGCCCAAGGACTCCCGGCCGTGCCGGAACCGGGCCGTTACCGCCGCGGGGGCCGTTGTCGGGCCACCGGCCGCCGGGCCGCCAATGCCGGGTATTGGGCTCGCCGGACCGGCCGCCCCACCGGCCGCCGGCGTAAACCGCCGGAGGGTGCGGTGCCACCGCCATCGGCCCCACCGCCGGGCCCACGGTGGTGGTGGCCCACCGTACCCCGAATGGGACCCACCGCCCGCTTGTTGCTCACCGGAACCGCCACCGTAACCACCTTGTTTGCCCCCGCGGTTTTTGTTATTTTTGCGATTATTCTTGCCGCCACCATTATTATGGTTTTGGCCCGAATTATTAACAAAACCCGAAGAACTAGGAGAGGATGCCACCATGACAACCGGGCTTGCTCCGTAGCCGCCTTTTTAGCCAAACCGGCTTCTTCCAACGCGCATGGAGCGGGCTTGATGAAAGTCGGGAAGAGGGTTGCTTTGGCGAAGGAGAGTTCCAACACCATTATAGGCCTCCGAAAGCCCGCAACCAACCGTAGAACTAGACGATTATTTGTCACCGGTGCGCCAACATTACGGAGTTGATCCGCCAATTCCTTTAGTTTCTTGCAATATGCAGAAACGTTCGGAAATACGTCCATTCGAACGAGAGAGAATTCCTGCTCGAGTGTGACGATACGGGAATGTTGGTTGTCTTGGAATATGTCACGCAATCTATTCCATGCAGCCATAGCCGTGGTATCGGCTCCATAATCGTCCGTAGAAGGTCCACCGAAATAGTGGCGTATATCCACCGAAGAACGGTAGCATCAAGTGTAATCCACACCTCGGGATCCTCCGCAGAAGGAAGGGGTCTAGCGGGAGGAATTATGTGATGAAGAACTTGATAAGAGATAGCGTGAATTTTAAACAACTCCGCCCACGTTGCATATTGAACGTTTTCCATCTCAAGGACAATAGGGACACTGAGCTTGATATTGGAAACTGTGAGGGCAGGGTGAAAATTGTTCTTAGACATATTTGAAAGAACAAAGAAGGAGGATAAATTTAAGAGAGGTTTTTGAGAGCGGAAGACGAGATATTTGGAGAGAAAAACCCGAGGGAGGGGGGGGGGGTTCTCGGCCAAAGAGGCAAAAGTTTGAGAGAAGAAAACTTTTGGTTTAGACCTAGTCTCTTGATACCATGAAAGAAATAATCCCCTTGATTATTTTCATTAATTGAAAGGCTATTTATACAAGTTACATATTTCCATAATAGGAAAAATCCTTTTCCTATTCTACTTCTAAATCCTTATTCTACCATAATTCTAACTATACAATTATGGTAGGTGTATAACACTAATTAAGGTATCCTTTTTATTACAATATACTACAAATGTATATACCATATATACAATATCTCATTGGAATAATTTTCTAGCAAATCTGGCCGAGAGGCCCAACCCACTGCTATTGTTTAACAATGTTCTTATGCAACAAAGCATATTCAACAGTTGCACAACTAAGCCAGTAACATGATTGCGATTTTTTACATATTTTTTGCGACTTTTTTGTCTTTAGTGAGTTCTTTGGGTTGTGTGAAGGAGTTGTTTCTTTTCTTCCTTTGTTTTGAGCCTTTGCGGGTTGTAACTTGTAGGTCAGAAGCCTTTTATTGGTACATTTCATAGCATAAACTATCATACATAGTCTCACTTGGCTTTCCTATGTTAGTTGAGTTGGAGAAACAAAGCTACTGTGATCTTAAAGTTACAAACAGCACAGAGCATTATGTCGCTTTCAAGGTATGCTTTATCTGAGTTTGTCAAAATCTCACAGTTCCTACATCACTTTTTAATGACTATTACAACTCATATCTAGATATATCCTGTTTCATTTTCTTTGTTAGGTGAAAACTACTTCTCCTAAAAAGTACTTTGTTCGACCAAACACGGGTATCATACATCCCTGGGATTCATGTTTTATACGAGGTGCCATTCTGAATCTTGAAGTTCTATTAGAAGTACTAAAATCTTTTATATAACAGTTAGCTTCAAATGTTGTAGCAGAATATTTACGCAAACATATCATGCACAAATGTTACTTTCTAGTTTCACCGTTAGCCAGAAAATATAGTAAACCATCATTTGTCATCTCATGTTATATTGCAAATGTATGCACAAAATGTTCAAATATTGGTTTGGATTAGTTTACTCCTTTTTGCTGATTGGACATTCAAACTTAGGTAGGATATCTCTTTCAGAGTTATGAGTAGGAGTTACTTTAATGGCTTACTGTGTATTGTCTCGTGCACAACACAATTTGGCCATTTGTTATCTGTGTCGTGGAAGTCTAATATGATGTCTCTTTTTATTAAGAGGAAGCCTATTCAGTTAGATATCCATTTAGTGCACCTCATGTTACTCAATATTTTCTTCTCAGTTGTCCATGCAGTTTGCTGTTCCATCCTAACATTGACATCCTTTTATGTTTTCACTTATCAAGAAGAAAAAAATTGACATCCTTTTAATGATTGGTTGCATCCTATATTGTTCTTTAACTTTATAATGTCTGTAGTCACCCTTCAAGCTCAAAAAGAGTACTCCCCGGACATGCAATGCAAGGACAAGTTCCTCTTAGAGAGCACCATTGTGAATAATGATGCTGATGAACTTCCTCCGGATACTGTAAGAATTTGATGATTTCTGTATTATGATTGAAGAGCGAATGTTTCTTATCCTTTTAGATTCACTCTATGCTATTGACTACTATTTCTTAATCCAGTTTAACAAGGATAGTGGAAGAAATGTAGAAGAATGCAAGCTTAGGGTTGTTTACATCTCTCCTCACTCATCTCCTGGACATTCCGAAGATGCGTTTAAACAAAGTTCTGATGTCAATTCTGTAAGTTCTAAATTCAGCTCATAGTCTAATTTATATTTCAAGTCCTTAATTTCTTCTTCCAAAAGTCATGCTGCTCGATTTGTTAGGATCTAATGACTAGTGACTGAAATGTATATTTGCAGCATGAGATTTTAAAGAAAACTGGCCCTAAGTTTCTTTAATAATGTCTGGATTTTTTGAACAAGTTTTTGTCGTTTATAACTTGTCAGTCTCTGTTTTTCCCTTTTTCTTTTCCTCTATACAAGAGCCATGTGTTGCTAGATTTCATCATGCAAGTAGTCTTTGCAGTGGTTTTCTCTTTTCTGTGCATGCTCATTTTAAATGTTTGACTTTTCTAGATAATGGGTGTGAGACAGTGGTTAGGTGTTTTTAGGTAGTTTGTGTCTTTGTGATGGGAGGGTTAAAGAGATTTTCCTGATGAAACTGGTGAAAACAAAAAGATTATTGAGAGAGGACAAACTACTACTATTCTTCTGCTTTTTGTGGATAAAAATGTTTATGGAAGAGCAGATATGTACGATCTCACCTCGCTTCTCCTTCCAAGATGGAAAATAGTGTTTGTTCTTCTTTGTTTATAACAAATCCTGAGAAGAAATGTTTAACCATTAAGAAATAGAAGATACGAGAATTTTTATTAGTTAAATAGCTGTTCTTGTCAATGGCTACTTTCCTCCCTTGAGGAAGAACAGGAATAAAAGGTCTGTGTGACCTGATAGAGCAAATAGCGTGGTGTAAGGTTTACTTGATAATTAGGATGTCTAGGATGGTCTTTGTGAAAACGTGATTGTGAGCACTTCTTTCCATGGTGGGACACTCTTTCTTCTTGCTCCTAAATTCAAGAGTTGTTTGAAAGAATTACATTGATTGGTTAGCTATTTTTACATGACAACAGGTAAAAAGGAAAAAAAAAAAGGATACTTGTACTTTTGTTTACAATACTCCACATGTTCGAGAATTTTCTGGTGGTATAGGAAGTGTAGATCCTATGTCTTGACTCTCTTGCCTATACAACCTACGCTTTCTCCAATCCTCATAGCATGGAGCAAAGAACTCATGCCGGAGGGCTTCTTCTGCACTAATCCTCAATCTTGGGTTCGACGTTAAACACTTGTCCCCAAGATCGATAAGTGATTTTCGCGTGTTTCTTAAACACCAATCTCGTAATTTTACAGGCGACACAAATTTCATGTCAAATAAATCCTGTTTCATGGTAATGTACTATTCAGAGATATGCATAGAGTTGAATGAAAAAAAGAACAGTTCAAGAAAACATTGGAACTATTAGTACCGCTGGAAATGAAGACTCTCGGTTGTGTAGTTTAGCCACTTCCCACAAATCTTCACTTCCTTTCAATTTGACTATTTCCTTTATGTTCCTAATTAAAGAAATTATACAATGGTTAGCAAATTTGCAGTGTCATTTATCTTGTTCAATGGCAATGAACACAGACAAAGAATCTTACTGGTCAGGATCTCCAGCAAATGGTGTTCGGCCAATAATGAAATAGAGTAAAGTAACTCCAGCGGACCAAATATCAAGTTTTGTATCTTGATGTGCAGATCTGAATAGCACCTGCCAATGCATGTCCTCTATCAGTTGAATAAGCAAAATATGATGATGATGGCCAGTGAATTTTTTATTATGTATTAGAGGACACTGAATTTTTATGATGGAGATGTAAAGATGACTTCGCCGTATTTCAACTTAAAACTAAAAGATAAGTATATCAATTCATGAATGAATATATGGGCACACGCTAAGTTATTACAAGGGAAATGGATGCAGAATTAGCTCTTTGCTATACTAACCTCTGGAGCTCTGAAACCCTTAGTTCCAACACATGGTCCTTTACTATCATACATAATTCTTTACTATCTTAAGTCATTTATAGAAACTTAAGGCTATTGTGCATTCTAGACCTTCCACTTATAGTTTGTGGAATGCTAAATGTTGCTTCATTTCTGTCAATAGACACATAGTAAAATGGCTCTTATAAGCTCAGAACGTATTATCAGCTTGCACTTTTTTTGTAAATTTTATTGAAACTGGCATACATTGAAGAACTACCAAGTATAATTTTGTAATGCAGCAAATGACAAAGAGCCGGAATTTACATAATTCCAAGTTCAAACAACCTGCCAAGGAACTTCTATGATCCATATAAATTTTTATGAAGCCTATAAAAAAATTTATCAACGAAAGCAACAAATATAATCAACTTCTTACTAACTTACTTGTCAGTACGTACTATACCGGATTTATTTATTTGTTACGATTTCAGAAACAAAAAGAAATTGTATTAGTAGAACTAATAAAAACCACGTGAGATATTTTACCCCAGACGAATATCCAATAAGTAAAAAAAGAAAAAATTAGAACTTCCATCGTGGGTATTATAAACGAAACGTCACAAGAAAATGACGCTGGAATATTCATTATTATTTCCTGTAAATTCGAGAAGCAACAAATTATCCGAAAACCAGCACTATATAAACGCATCTTCCACGCCTTCTAGGTAAAGACTTTGCATATTGGTATAGCACATACTTTTGTAGGTTATTGATATTTGAGAGTCCGTACGGTTCGATTACTGTTTTGTTACTGGGAAAAATTAGGCTCTATCTCTATTTTTGAAAATATTTACGCTACATAGCACATACTTTGTGTACATAATGCTTTTCTCTTAGGTATATTGTTGTGTCATAATATTGTATATTGAGTTACGTGGCGTAAATATTTTTCAAAAGCTGTATATATTTGAAAATATCCCGTTGTTATTTGCACTAGTTTGACGGTTGTTGTTTAGAACATATTCCTAATAAGATGAATGACTTAGGTAGTCGAATGCCCCGACATGAATCCAAACTGGTTCTTAAAAATAGACAAGCCTCTTCTCACCCTCATCTCTACGATCCTTTCTCAAACTTTCATAGTGTGACTTAGCAGTTTGATACCCCTATATTGTTGCAACTCTGGATGTCACTTTTGTTCTTGTACAAATAAATCATTGTACTTCACCTTCATTTTTTCGGACATTCTTGCCGTCTTAAAAATGACATTAAATAACTCAGTTAGCCACTCCAAACCTACCCTGATTACGCTCTTCCAAAATTCAACTGGGATCTTATCATGTCCGGTCGCTCTTCCACGCGCATCCTGCGAACAACACCTTAACCTCATCAGCCTTGATACTTCTATAATATCCAAAATCCTGGTACCTTCCGGATTGCTCCAGATCTCCTAGCACAATGTCGTTATGTCCTTCTTCGTTTAAGAGTTTATGGAAGAAAGATTGTCACATCCGTTTAATACGCGCGCCCTTTATCAATACTTTGTCGTCCTCGTCCTTGATGCACCTCACGTGACCCAAGTCACGGATCTTACTCTCCCTCACCTTGGTTAGTCTGTACAACTTCTTATCCCCGTCCTTTTCCTCTAATTCCACATACATGCGTTCAAAAGTCGCCGACATAACCGCTAGCTTTGCATCATTCTTTTCCATATTATATAGTTTTCTATTCGTCCACTTCTCCACCTCATCCTTACTTTCTACCAATTTTGCATATGACACTTTCTTTGCTTCCACATTCTCTTGAACTTTACCATTCCACCACCAGTCCCCTCGATGCTCATCACGACTACCCTGCGGGACCCCTAGCACTTCTCTAGCTACCTCCCGAATGCAACTGGTCATCCTGTCCCACATACCGGTCGCATCACCACTACTCCCTTAAGCCCCCTGGCCATCAACCTCTCCCCCATCTCATTTGCACTAGCCATTGTCAAACTCCCCCATTTTATTCTTAGCATGTCATTCACAATCCTCCTCTTCTTCTACAAATTATAGTATTCTGGATGTCCAGCGGTTCTGAGAGAATACAGTGATGCAAACTGGACATCAGATCTGAAGAACACCAAAGCCACAAGTAAATGTGTATGATGGTTCTTGGAAAATCCTCTAAGCAAACTTGCATCGGCCGATTCATGATGGAATCGGAGTTTATCACTTTATACAAAGCATGAAAGAAGTTGAGTAACTTCACGGCTCCTTAGAGGACGTCCCTTATTGGGAGAAACCCGTGCCTTCTGCAGTTCTACACTGTGGCTAGCCGGTCGGATTCAGGAAGGACACGGATGACGGCGTCTGGACATATCTGTCAGGATCTGTCAGGAGACATAAGATCGTATGGTAGTTGATCATCACGGGTGTCACTTCCTTGTTTACTAACTAAGGGACTACCCAGAGATCAAGTGTTCTGCCTGTCTAGGGGAATGGGCTTAAAACCCAAACAATACGAACCTTTGCGGTGGAAACCCAACCATACTGATTGGAGATCCCAAGAATTTGGTTCAATGGGAAAACTAAGTGGCAAAAGGTTCAGTTGAGCGCTTCGGTGGAAGCAAGAGCACCTCGGATGATGATTTCTGTAGAGAAACATGAATCCAAAGCTGTTCCCGCGATAGACATTAAAGTGCTACCCGCATGGTGGGTAAAGGTTAAGCTTCCAAACCTTTAAAAGATCCTCAAACGGTTGAGGTTAAGGTTGGGGAAACTTTTAATGATTCCTAACACTTGAGAAGTGGGGTATAGCAGGATACCTTGTAGGAGATCACCTATTTAAGTGCGAGTATGGCCGCCTCAAATGAACGCACTTAAGAATCCAAGTGTGTCCATGGCCACAACGGACAGAAACGTAAGAAGGAAAATGAATAAGAAGAGTTATTGTGTTGGTATCATTGTCTTGGCTTACACTAAACACTGACGGTTCAAGACATCACGTTCACCGCGCGGTAAGTAAGTCCGATGGTATTCAACTAGGGAAGGTTCAAAGCGAAAGCTACCTCTCCTGATGCAGTATCTTTTCGCTGAAAGATTGCTGAAATGTAGGCACCTTGTGTGTACGTCACAATCTCTCTTTCATAGAGGGGATTGTTGGAAATTAGCCTTTGGCGGGGAGATGCGTCCACCCATCTTTGATGAATTAAACACTAGTGTTCTGCATGTTGGAGACCTTGTCTCTTCACACATGCATGATCTACGAAGTGAGTAGATGACCGTAGGGCCAAGAATCGTCTAATTTCGTTGAGAAATGAAAGAGATATTGGTCCACGAAGTAAGGTGTTTGAGGCATGAAAATGTGGTGTGGGATAAATCTACCACATCGGTGGGAATATGAAGAATTGCTCTTTATATAAGTCTCAAATTGGTAAAGGTTTGGGACCCCAAGGGGTATCCCATGTGTTTAAAGGAGGAAAGACCTAGATGTGCTTGGGTTCATGGCTAAGCCCACACGCGCGCCGCCACCGCCTGCCAGTCCCGTCCGGTTCGGTCTCGGGCTCTGGTTTTGGGTCATGGGTCACGGGCTGTGGGGACTTTCTGATATTATCTTTTTGGACCAGAGAACTATGCCAAATGTACAGTTTGATTCCTGAAGTTTCATATGTACAATTTGGACCTGAATTATTTCATATGTACAGTTTGGTCCCTGAAGTTTCAATATTTACAGTTTGGTCCCCAGAGTTTCTGGAAAGTTAGTTCTGCCTCCGTTGGAACTATTTTTTAAGGCATTAATCAGCCATTACTTGGCTGATTAACTCCTCCATTAACAGCCCATTCTTGGGCAGTTGGGCAGCCTCTTTCAATGGCCATTAACAACCATTACTTGGCTGTTTTAATGGCCTCCCTTAATGGCCATTACAGCCTTGTTTTTGGCAGTTGGACAACCCCTCATCCATGCTATATATTGAGTTGTTGTTGCCTCAATTCGGGACTGCACAACAGGCTGGAAAATAGAGAAAAACAGTCAGCAATATAGCACAGAAAACACACGAAAAGAACAGTAAATTTCAGTCACAAAAGAGCACAAAACAGTGGCAAAAAACTGCTCAAAACAGTGGCGAAAATCAATGCAATTCGTGATGAAAAAAAGTGACCAAACCCTCACATATACACAAGATATACACTACGAGACACACTATATACACAGAGACAAAAGAGAAGAGTAAAGAGAAACTCTTCCTTCCTATTCCATATTTTCAGCAAGTCGAGTCATATTTGTTTTCTTCGTCAGGCTCAACCTATTGGCTTTGTAGCGTTGAGATTAAAGTGTTGTTTTATCTTGGGAGACTATTGCCCGCTAACGTAAAAGCATATATACGGGGCAATCTTGTCTTAAGGACAGAGGGCTATCACTCGACTCAACACACAACGTTGTAACCATCCAGATTTAGTTGTTTCTTGATTTCAGGTTATCAAGATTCAAGACACAACAAGCTTGCGGCAGTTTTGAAGATTGGTCTATTTGTTCAACAAGATTCAATTTCTGAATATTGAATATTTGTTCACCCTTTCGAATACTTGTAATAGTTTTTACTTCCCGTACTGCTTTATAAAGTACATTAGAGTACAAACATGTACTACTCGTTGTGTAGTCAAATTTTTCAGTTGTTATGCTTACAGTAATTTCCTACTGGATGAATTGTCCGATCTTTCTATGTTTTTGCCATCAAATTGACTCTTTTTTCTTTTAAGATAAAGAATGCATCTTAGAAGGAAGAGAAGAAGAGGAAGAGGAGAAACTAGATTTGGTCAATAGGCTACTGGAACTCAACCTGTGTGATTTTCTTACACTTGTGTTCACCTCATACAAGCATGTTAATAGTTTGACACTAGCTTTAGCTTAGGCTGTGATACAATGATGCGTCGTGACATGCCATTATGGTTGCGGTGGAACATGTGGCCTTTTAATCTCTTGAAACGTTTTAACATTTGACAAGTGAAGTTCCTCGTGATTTATTGAAGGTGGCACATTAGTTTCTAGTTCATCTCCTTTCTCTATTCATTCGTTCTGCGTTATGAGATGTGTGTAACCCCCAAGCTGGTGTACTTTCTAAAGCGGATCCTGTATTTTCTTTGACCTCCATCCCTAATTTCACTGCATGTTGATGTTTTAGCTTTCTTTTCAACGTTTTGACCTTGATTTTAATCGTGTGCCAGAGTTTCTCTATAATATTTGAGTTGTCGGACCTGGGATTGGAATTTGGAGGAGATGTTCTTGTCGTTCTTAATATGCATAAAATGCAAAATAATTTAACAAGATGTATATAATCAGGTGTTAATGGCATTTTGGAGGAAGAATGATCAAAACAATTACATAAAGAGTTCCCGATAACGAAAATGGAATGTGGATTATAGATCTCTGCTAGTTTATCGAAGCACTTCTCTAGCGCAAGAGCTATATATGTTACATCTGCCTTAAAGGATAAGGATTCTCATTAATGTTTGCGTCATCCAATCCTACATTTTTGCTTTCGCTTTGTTCATCACGCTTGCGCGAAAGCTTCTCTCTAAGGCCGAACACTCCCCTAGCTGATGTATTTTCGATATGAAATCTTGTACCAATTAATGAGTAACGAAAGCTGCTCTCTAAGGCCGAACACTCCCCGCATTTTCGATATGAATTGTGTACCAATTAATGTGCAACGAAAGCATCTCTAAGGACGAACACCCCCCCCATTGATGCATTTTCGATATGAATTCGTACCATTTGATAAGTAACTGAAAACAAAGTAAAGGGACGATTAGTCACGATTCATTAGTTCATATAGAAGTCGTTATAGGTTATGGTATCATCTAAGGGTGTGGCTTCATGTCGATGTAATGAGTTGAGAATCATATCTTCCAAACTATCAACAAATGAATTACATACTATTTGATCTATCTATCAGCAAAAAAACATTAATTGTGATAGATATATTTTAGGTTCTTTTTAAAAATAGAATGGTCAATGAAACCCTTTATGACTTGAATAGAATGAAATGATCTTATATGTATAAATAAAAGCGCCAAGTGATTTCTCATATATTTGAATCAGGTGACGAGTATTCGCGTGGGTGGTACTCTGAAAAATTAGTCAATACGACAGTTATTACAGAAAAAGATTAATAGATTCTAGTTAAAATGATAGTTTCACTGAATGTGTATTCCGTAGATTTTGATTTAGCACATCAATTTTTAGCTGTTAGTAGAGAAGGTCGTTTTATTTCTCACAAACAATATTACGGAAAGGCATCTGAATTCCGACATGCAATTTTTACTTTTATTTATTTTTCTTTTAGGATAAATAAGTTTACCTTATTTCTATGTTCTGAGCAACGATAAAATTATTTTCGTGTGATCTCTAGATCATAAGTTCAACACGTAAATATAACGCTTTTAGCGTAGGTTGTTTACATGCTTAAGTAATACTACTACTTAAAAAGACAAAAAAGTTTAAAAAGAAGAAGAAGATGGAAATGGATCATATTTGCGGAGCAGCCCAGACTTACCCGGTTAAATGATCCATGTTGCAGTAAAACTAGAGGGGGACAGATGGGTCGTTGGAATCGAAGTTGGGCGGGTTAAGATTGACTGAATCAATAGATGGGTCAATGTTCAATCCCGTCCAAAACTTATTTGGGCTAAGATGAGCTAAATAATGGGTCATAACCCATTTGCCCAATTTGACCATTTACTTTTACAAATTTCATATTTTTTGTAAAAGTAAAAAAAATATGAAAGAGAAATTTGAGGATGAGCGGTAGGGCAAGTGGGGCTAGGGTGGGGGGATAGGTGGTGGGGGTAGGGAGGGAGGGGGTGGGGCGAAGAAAAAATTTCATATTTCTTTTAAAAGTAAAAAAATATGAAAAGAATTTTAAGGATGGAGGTAGGTGGGTAGGAGTGGGGTGTAAGAAAAAGTTTCATACTTTTTATAAATAAATATAAATAATATATATATATATATATATATATGAAATAGAAATTTGAGGATGGTGGTAGGGAAAATGAGGGTGGGATGGGGTAGGGCGGGGGAGGTGTAAGAAAAAATTCCATATTCTTTTATAAATTTTGTATAAAAGTAAAAAAATATGAAATAAAAATTGTGAAGTGGGGGGATTGGTGTAGGGTAGGATGGGGAGGGGTAAATGGGGTAAGTAGGGGTAGGTGAGATAGAGGTGTGTAGGGGTGGTAGGGAGGTAAGGGGTGGGGTGGAGTAGGCAATGTAGGGGGCAAAGGGTGGGGATGATGCAGTGGTGGGGTGGGGTGGGAGATGGGGTAGGGTGAGTGGATAGTGTGGTGGGTGGTTGAGGTGTATTGATGGATTTTTATTATTTCAAAAAAAATATTTTCTAAACTTTTTAAGAAAAATATTTTTCTATATTTAGTGTAACCGAACAAGAAAAAATATAAAAAATATTATCCATCATATTAAATACACAGCCTAATCTTGAATATCACAAAAGTGAATTTCTATATGAATTTTCATAATTTATCCATATTTATTTATATTTTTATGGGTTAAAAATATACTGAAGCTCATATTTTACCCAATTGAAATATAAGTAATTAAACTCACTAAAATATAGATTAAATAGATTGAAATTATCAACTCTAGTAATAATTATACGAGATAAGTATAATAATTAATTATTTATAAATAAAAATCATAATCTAGAATAGAGCTATGAATTAAATTTGGAGAATTCATTTGGGCTGATGGGTCAATTGAGCCCATCCAAACCTACTAGTCTTCTTCCTCGAAAAGTAAATTACTAGAGCCATTTTTCAGCTTCTCTCTATTTGGAGCTGTGAGATTTGTTATAGCAAAAAAATTTAATCAAATGAAGAATCTTATAGAATTCGGAAGAAAAGCAATGTTCTATATTAGGGTTCTGTCAGGTTATGAAGAGCGTAAAATTCGATCTTATCGATTACAACTTCAACAGCGTCTCCAACAGGTTCTTCTTCATTCCTTTTTCATTTTGTTGGATTGTAAAAGGAATATTTTTTATTCTGTTTGAAAAATTTAAGGAAAAGAAATGTGAAAGTTATTGTTAATCAGCAGTATATAAGCATTTCCTTAATAAAAGTTGCACAATTTTTCTCTTTTTTTGGGGAAAAGAAATTAATTGTTTCCAATTGACTTTAGGATTATATGTCTTCCTAATTTTTAGTCTCGTTTTACTATTTGGCATTGGAACATACAATTTTAAATCACCAAATACAGCTATTAGACCTTTACTTAATCCCTTGCCTGAGATTTTGTCGAATTGTCAATTGCTACGAAATATGAAGTAAATGAAGAAGAAGAATCAAGCAGAACTCTGAGAGAGTTTCGACTGATCTCGATTGCATAGAATGAAAGAACTAAACTATTACACTGTATTAGTTAATTATATATACAGCTAAGCTAACTGTAGTCTGACTAATTAGCTAACGAACAACTCTGGTTCAGTTAACTTAATCACCTAATAATTAAGGGACTAACTGATTTCTGGAAAGCTTAACTAACTGTGTAAGCAAATTAATTGCAGTATCCGTCTTAACAGATTTGTGGTTATGCTGTTTGGTTGTGTCCATATATATATGTGTGTGTGTTTTCCAGTGTAAGTTTGTTGTTGTTTGGATAATTCTAGAATATATTGTGTAGAGTCTTTAGTCTTTGGGTTAAAGACTTCATTTAAGATTTAATGGAGTCACAATTTATACAACATCACAAGCTTCTTTTTCTCTTGAGCATCTAAGGATCTTTTTATTTTAATTGTGGAGGTGGGGGTTGAGACTGGGGTAAGGTCAGATCTTCATGCTCAGCAGCGGGTACAGACAATCCGCTGTCCCCAATTCAAATTATATTTGTCGGAAGTTTTCAAAAAGTATATATTTATATTAAGACCATGCACATTGTAAAAAGAGAGTAATGTGTGCAGCTGTACTTTGCACCATTTTATTAGAATCCTGGATTGGCCTCTTGGTTGACGGTCATGTTTTCTAATCTGTGTAGGAAATGGGTGGCCCCTGATGATTTTGGGCTTGGTTCCAGTTCCCAATACAGCCCCATCCCGTAAAAGTATAAAAAAAAAGGTTGTAGGTGCCTGTGATTAGCAACTAGACTTATCCTTGATGATTTAATGCAAGGAAATTTGACAAATTGGTGTCGTTGAAAATATTATTTGGTAGATTTTTTTGTTTGCCGTGTTTTTGTTCTAAACCCTTCTTTCTTATTTCTGTCTCTGTATCACTGTGTGTCTGATCAGGCGGAAGAGAGGAAGGCAGCAGTAAGGAAGATTCCTGAGCAGATGATTTTATCAGAAGTTAGGCGCATGGTGGAAGAGATGCAAGCTTTAAATAAGAAGTTAGAAGATACTGTAAGCTCCCTTTATTTTGTTGTTCCGTAATTTTGAAGCATGCTGCCAATCACCTTAATGGTCCTGATTATAATACTTCAAAAACGTTTAACTGTCGATGGTGCATTTTTAGGATTAAATCTTTGAATAGCTTACTATATTGAGTTCGGTAAAAAAGTGTGATATAGGGATACTAGTTTAATTTGTAAAAAGAATTGAACAAAATAAGGTGATAAGATGTCATGTAATCTGAAATAGTATAACGTAGCGCTGGCTTATATTAGTTTGAATTGACCTGTCAAAAAAGCTTATACTAGTTTGAGTTGCCTGTGAGAGAGGGGAAGATGTCAAGTCTTTTTAGACAGGCCGAAAAGCAAAGTAGGTTAGTTTTTCAGGATTGATCCCTTGCTTTCTTTTTGCTTCAGTTTGCTGTAGAGAAGAGCCAAGTTCTCTACTGATATCAAGTTACTTCTCTCTTATACTCATGTTTATTATAACTGCTTTGCCATCTCTTTTAGTATTTGATCGTGGATTCCACGAACGAATCCTTTAGAAAAAATTGCACTTCCAACCTACTTATAAAAGAGAAGTGTGTTTGTTCTATTTATTTCTGCCTCTCCAATCCTTCTCCTTTTCTGGCTGTCCATACACTCTGTTGTGCTTTTATCCTTTTAGTCTGGACTCCTCGTTTCCCCTTTTCTTTCTGCAGTCTGGCAATCATTGAATTCACAAATCATAGGTCTTATCTTCACAGACAAAGTTTCTTCCCTTTAGTTTGGAGCAGATATCACTTGTATCTGCCTTGGAATTTCCCCGTTCAACGGGCAGACCCAGAATGGGATTGAAACATGTTTTCTAGGACTAAATGACTCTACTCTGATGTTGAATATACTTCCAAAACTGGGAGAGTGGACAGAAAAAAAGGGAGGGGCCTTGCAAATAAGCCAAGTGGCTCATGAGTGTCAAGCAGTAATGCTCCCGATTCATACTTGTCTATCTGTTAAGTTAGAATCACTTGTTGTCTCATGGTGTTAGGAGGACCTTAGTTGTAGTTGATGCAAAGTAGGGTTGGGTTCAATCTTTTGCTACCCATGGCTTTTTGCTACTTACAATATGTCTCCGTGTTTTATTGAAGATTTTCTGGCCTTGATTGATGAACGATTAATGGTTGAATACTCTCAGGAGACTGCCATAAATGAGTATTTCACGCCTTTAGACCAGCAAGCAGAGGAAGTAATGAAAATGCAACTTAAGGGAGATGAAAGTAGAAAAGATGAGCTGATGGAGGCCATGCAGAGGCAAGCACTTCTTGAGATGGCTCAAGCTGAGAAACTAAAGAACACGCAAATGCTGAACACAAACAAACATGTCCAAGAGAAAGCTTCCGCTGAGACTCAGTCAGAAATAAGATAATCTTGTGGAGTATTAATTTGTTCGTGAAATTGGTAATGTAAGAGTTCATATAGTTTTGCTTCTCTGGATGGCATTATTTTGGCAATGCAAGAAAGTGGAATCAGGACCTGTCCTAAGCACCTGATGAATTTGTAACAATAAATAGCGACAAGCCTGCCAGAGGTGGTACTAGAATTTTGAGTTTACGGGGTTCTAGATTCTAAAAAAGACAGCTTACCGTGTTCTTGATAAATTATTCATACATATTAAGTGAATTTTTAAATACAATTACATGGTCTAGGCCAAAGCTACTGTGTTCTATTAAACGTAGACAGCCTTGTAGCTCCACCCCTGCGAGCTTCCTCATTCATCTTAATAACACATGCCAAGAATGCTTTTCATTGTTCCTGCAGGACGTTTTATGTACCCTGCATTTAAGTGTTTTATTCCTGTAAAAACCATCTCGAATACAGCTACAGCTTAGTCGGATTATTAGTTTCATTCAGAGAATTGTTTTAGTTTCTTCTAATTGAAATTATCTTGGTTGAAGGCCCTTTTATGTCAAAGAATTATTATGTTTGTATTTGGCATATTCATTAAACAATTCATTAAATTTTATCTCCAATGAGTTTCGAAATATCATATCTGTTAGTTTATTTATTTCAGCGGTAAGAAGTTAGATTAAATGTTTATGAGTTTTCAAACCCAAACCTCATGTAGTTGTTTGAGTTTAATTATATTCCCCTAGATGAAGCAAATTGACATGATATGACTGAATGATATGGATTTTCCTGGGTAATATTCACAAATAGTCATATATCAGCTCCTGTAATTAAAAATAGATACTATCATTTAGAGTTATCCATGTACAATTTGAAACTATATATTAGTGGTTATTTTTTAAAGACATGATGAAAAAGTGTGATCAATGAACGCTGTCTCTACTTTTCTTCTCCTTCATTTTTCAAAATTGTCGGATTAGAGTTCAAATTAATAAACTTAAAGTTGGCAACAAATAATATTATTTTGGAAGTAAACCTAGTTATTGGTGGTCGAAGATTTGGTTTTATTAATGGGCCTGCTGGACTAGACCAAGGGTCCAAGGCTGCCCAAATCAAGAAGTTCCTTTGGTCTTTTGACACAGTCTACAGTTTTTTCGTGCGGATTGTTCCTCAACGTGCTGGTCTTTAAATTTTTCCCTTCATTTCAGTGGTCTTTAATTTTTGCTCATGCTATTTATTTTATGAAAATATTCAGCTTTACTTTGCAAGACATAATTTCTATAAAAAAAAAAAGATTCGAAAACAGAATTTTTGTCTCGCGCGGCATAAATTATGTATGAGTTAAGTTATGCGGCATAGTTTTATAGTAATTTTTAAATTATGTTAAGTGTTGGAAATTATGTCGCGCGAGACAAAAATTCAGATTATGTAGGAATTAAGTTATGCGGCATAGTTTTATAGTAATTTTTTAAATTATGTTAAGTGTTGGAAATTATGTCTTATCCGGCATATTTTGTGTGGATGCTATGATATATATGTTGAAATTAAACGCTAATTATGCCCACCGAAATATGAAATTATGCCTTTTTATATTGAGTGTTGACAATTATGCCTTATCCAGCATAATATGTGGGTTGTGTATGATTCATATGCAGAAGATAAACACTGATTATGCCGAGCGAAATTCTAATTATGTCACGCCAAAAATAATAAAGGGAAAAAATTAAAGATCTCAAATTTGAAGGTAAAAATTAAAGACCACCCCAAAATAGGGCATTTGTGCGAATGAGTCTACACGTACATATCATAATTATACTCTAACATGGAGTATCAATACAAATTTAGCTCAATGCAAAATAATCAAATGGTTTAACCCTTAGGACTCGTTTGGTATACGGATAAGTGAAAAGAATTTGGAATAAAATGCGGAATTATGTATCCCGCATTTGATTGGTGAAATAAGAAAGAACAATTCGATGGGAGGTACTAAACGGTGAGATTAATTATCTAATATAGGAGGTTAGATAGCTGATCTTATAAGATATCTATCCATCTCGCATAACAAACGAGTCCTTCTAGTTCGTTAAATTTCTGAAATTTTACAAGCAAAAGGAACAAGAACGCACATTTCAGTTACTTAAAGTGTGCATAATTGAATATCATACCAGAGGCAGGGTTTGTTGATATCTTAGGGACAAAATATACATTTCCCCATCACAATTAAGATTTTGTCTCTGTATATATGTGGGGATGAGAAAGATTATTTACTCTAAACAAAGACTCATGATCCCATAAATTTAAAACTTCTACATTTCCCACATTACTATGACCCACAAAGAGTCATAAAAAAGAATAGAAGGTGCATAGAATAGATTAATAATATATAAATCAAGTAATAGCAGCAAAATCACCCCAAAATACAGTTCAATTGAATTTGTCCTCTTTTATTGTCAAACAAAGGGATCTTGGTTGTCTTCATGTTTATGGACCATGACTAAGACACTCCGCAAATAAATAAAATATTTTTAAAAAAAAGAGAAGAAACCAAAAAAAATGAAGTTGTCTCTGATTGGCTTTTCTATGTATCGTTTTTAATTTCTAACTTCTTAGACATACTCAAATGGAAAATACGTGGTATTGTGGCTATAAAACAACATATATATATAGTCATTTTAAAAGAGATAAGATTATGAGTCAAACAATGCTCGATCGATCCACACTAGAAAGAAACATCTTCTTGTTGGTGTATCCTAATACCTACTAATTGTTTCGATCAATTTTATTCGCTTTATCTTAATTTTACATGTGTCAGCTAACTTATATTATCGATCACAAGCCTGAAAAAAAAACATGAATTGCAATAGATTGGTTGCCAACATAAAACTAGTCAATTCATAACGAATCATCACAATACAAAGTTTTGTTGGGATACAATTGTTGTAGGAAACGGGAAGTAAGTAACTATTACAACAGTAGAAAGGATAAACAAACTATTACAATAAAACTGGAAATCAAAACCTTACAAACTGTTTGTGTGATTTGCTGAGTCGAGTGATGACACTCTGTCTTTAAGACAAGATTGCCCCGTATATCTCCTTTTACGATATTGAGCAATAGTCTCCCAAGATACAACAACAACTTTAACAAGTGAGCAAAGGAAACTCAAGTGTTACTCTTGAAGAACTTTGAGTATAGTGACTTTGCTAGAGAGGAATAATATGAACTCTGAAAATCTGTAGAATATTTTCTAAGTGTTGAGTGTAGTGTTTCAATTGAGCCAAAGGCCTCAATTTATAGTGTAAGTAGAAGACCCCTCAACTAGCCAACTAATGGCCTTCAATAGCCATGTAATTGCACTTGATTGAGGGGTTACATTCAGCCAAATAATGGCTGAATTCATGTGGCAAGTAATGGAGAATCAATGCTCCAAAATCAGCCCAAACGTCAGATTTTTTCAACTTTCCGTCACAGCATTCTGCCTCCGAAGCGCCGCGGCTCCAGTGACTGACCAGCCAATTTGCGCCGCGGCGCAGCCTGGGAGGCGCCGCGACCCTTCACGGCTCCGCGACGATTTCCGACTCATTTCATTTTACACTTTGTACACTTCTTCCTTCATTTACCAACGTGGAATACTCTGTCATTTGGCCAATAACCATCCATAATTCTATGTCTCAAACATATTACATACTTACCAATATCTCTTTCACTAATGAAATTTGTGATACTTGGCATTACGTGTGCACGTGTGTGGAAATGACATTTCCGACGTGCGGGACCAATTGTTCGAGTCATAAATTAATGGGATATACTTAATTCCACATTTAGTAAATTTCCAACAATCCCCTCTTGAAAGAGATTTTGGCGCACATACATGGTGCCTTTTCTAGCAATCTTTCAGCGGACCGATGTTGCATCTGGATAAGTAGCATACACTTTGAACCTTCCATAGTTGATTACCATCGGACTTACTTACTGCGCGGTGAACGTGATGTCTTGAACCGTCAGTGTTTAGTGTAAGCCAAGTCAATGGTACCAACACAACAACTTCCTCTACTTAATTCTTCGTAATATTTTGTTCGTTGTGGCCGTGGACTCTTCTTGGTTTCTTAAGTGCGTTCATTTGAGGCGGCCGGTCCTTGCACTTAAATAGGTGGTCTCCTACAAGGTATCCTGCTATACCCCACTTTACAAGTGTTAGGAACCATTAAAAATTTCCCCAAACCTAACCTCAACCGGTGAGGATCATTAAAGGTTTTGGAAACTTAACCTTCACCCACACTGCAGATAGCACTTATAGTCTATCGCGGGAACGACTTTGGATTTGGTGTTTCTCTACAGAAATCACTATCCGAAGTGCTCATGCTTCCACCGAAGCGGTCAACTGAACCTTTACAGCTTAGTTTTCCCATTGAACCTAATTCCTGGGATCTCCAGTCAGTAAGGTTGGGTTACCACCATATTGGTCCTTATACTTTGTGTTTTAAGCCTATTCCCCTAGACAGGCAGAACATATGATATTTGGGTAAGCCCTTTCTCAGCGGGTCTGCTATGTTATCCTTTGACTTTATGTAATCAATGGATATTATATCCGTGGTGATCAGCTGCCTAACGGTCTTATGTCACCGTCGAATATGACGAGACTTACCATTGTACATAGCATTTCGTGCCCTTCCTAGAGCCGACTAGTTGTCCCAGTGGATCATTACAGAAGGTACGGGTTTGTTCCAGCAAGGAACATCCTCTAAGAAGTCATGAAGCCACTCAGCTTCTTCTCATGCTTTGTCTAAAGCGATAAACTCCGATTCCATTATGGATCGGGCGATACAAGTTTGCTTAGAGGATTTTCAAGACACACCACCAATGGTAAATACATACTCACTGGTGGACTTGATGTTCTATATATCATATATCCAGTTTGCATTACTGTACCGCTTTAGTACAGCTGGATATCTCGAATAATGCAACCCGTAAGTTAACGTGTATTTCAGGTATTGAAGTACCCGATTCAACGCCTTCCAGTGATCATCACTCGGATTACGGGTAAACCTAGCCAACTTGTTGACTGCATAAGCAATACTAGGTCGGGCGCAGTTTGTTATGTACATCAAACTACCGATCACCTGTGCATATCGCTCCTGGCATATGGGTGCACCACGATTTTTATCAAGTTTTTGATTTCTATCTATTGGTGACTTTATAGGCGAACTGTCTAACATCTCGAACTTTCTCAAAACATCCTCGATGTAGTAAGACTGAGATAATACCAGTCCGTTAGACGTCTTAGAGATTTTTATCCGTAAGATGACATCTGCGATACCCATATCCTTCATGTTGAAGCATTGTTTCAATATGTTCTTAGTCTCTAGAATTATGCTAGGACTGCTCTATGTGATCAACATGTCGTATACATATAGGCATATCATAACAAATGAGTCAGAGTTACCTTTCATGTAGACACATTTGTCACACTCATTAATGGCGAAACCCTTCGATAGCAGAGTATTATCAAATTTTTCGTGCCATTGCTTAGGGGCTTGTTTCAGCCCGTACAGAGATTTGACAAGCCGACAGACTTTCTTCTCTTGTCCTTGAACCACATACCCCTCGGGTTGGTCCATATAAATTTCTTCTTCCGAATCACCATTTAGGAAGGCTGTCTTTACATCCATTTGATGTATCTCAAGGTCACGCAAAGCTACGATCGCAATGAATACCCGTATGGACGTCATCCGAGGTACCGGGGAGTACGTGTCAAAGTAGTCAAGACCTTATTTCTGCTGATAGCCCTTGACTACCAACCTGACCTTGTACTTATCTATAGACCCATCTACGTTATACTTCCGTTTGAGTATCCATTTACACCCCAACGGTTTATTTCCCGAAGGAAGATCAACCAACTCCCAAGTATGGTTATGCAGAATGGAGCCTATTTCACTCTCAATAGCTTCTTTCCAAAGCTGTGCCTCTGGAGTTGACAATGCTTCAGCAATTGTCCTTGGTTCATCATCAACCATATAAGCTACAAAGTCAGGACCGAAGGATTTATCTTTCCTGGCCCTTTTACTTCGCCTTAGTTCCATCTTTGGAGTCTCCAAGTTCTGAGAATCTGGAACACTAGATTCTGGATATTCAGTCACCTCGAGATCCACTAGATCTGAACCATCTAGATCCGAGCTGTCAACGACTCCCGGTTCCTGAGAGCTTTGTTCATAACTTCGTTTGCGAGAGGTTATGTCTTTTTCCTTTCTAGGAAAGGTACCTTCAAAGAATTGAGCATTCCTTGATTCCATGATTGTACCCCCGTGGATATCTGGAATATCTGACTTATGCACTAAGAAGTGATAAGCACTACTGTTATTTGCATATCCGATGAATATGCAATCTACAGTTTTAGGCCCAATCTTGACCTGCTTTGGCTTAGGTACTTCAACCTTTGCCAGACAACCCCACACCTTTAAATATTTATAGGTGGGTTTCTTTAATTTCCGTGATTCATATGGAGTTTTGTCCTTACCCTTATGTGAGACTCTGTTAAGAATCGTATTAGCGGTAAGGACAACTTCTCCCTATATGTTTTGGGGAAGATCGAAATTGATGAGTAAGACATTCATCATTTCCTTCAATGTGTGGTTCTTACGTTCCGCCACACCGTTCGATTGAGGTGAGTATGGAGCCATCGTTTGATGAACAATGCCTTCTTGGGCACACTATTCCTCAAATGGCGCTACATATTCTCCCCCTCTATCGCTACGAATGGATTTAATCTGTATGCTTAGTTGGTTCTCAACTTCTGCTTTGTAACGTCGGAACGCTTCAAAGGCTTCATCCTTACTTTTCAACAAGTAAAGGTAACAATACCTTGTGCTATCATCAATGAATGTCACAAAGTACTTGTTCCCCCCTCTAGTTGGTGAAAACTTCAAATCACATATATCTGTGTGAATAAGTTCTAGAGGAGTGGTATTCCTTTCGATGGATCAAAAAGAAAGCTTTGTGAGTTTTGCCTCTACGCACACCTCACACTTATGTTGAGGGTTTACGTCGATAGACGGCAACAACTCCAACTTTACTAACTTTTGAATGGACTTGTAGTTGACATGTCCTAATCTATGATGCCATAAATTAGAGGACTCAAACAAGTAAGATGAAGAGGCTTCAATATTATTGCTTTTACGTAATACATACATGGTGTTCACTTTGAAGAGGCCTTCACAGACGAATCCTCTTCCCACAAACTTTCCATTCTTAGTGACTACAAATTTATTGGACTCAAACACTAGCCTAAAACCAACATTAACCAATAAAGGACCTGAAATTAAATTCTTCTAATCTCAGGAACATGCATCACTTCATTCAGAGTGAGCTCCTTTCCAGAAGTCATCTTCATGACTACCTTTCCTACCCCCAACACGTCAGAGGAAGCATTGTTGCCCATGAACAACTTCTTGTTTGTAACCGGTGTATAAGTGGAGAAGGCATCTATGTTGGAACATATGTGTTTTGTAGCACCTGTGTCCATCCACCATTGCATGGGTTTTGCCGTCTTTCTGAAATTTCCGTTTCTTGCTTAGGTTCCCTTTGGCCTCATCCAGATTTGGCTTTGCCTCAGCGGGTTGTTTACCCCTAGGCAATGTCTTCTTATTATCTTCCTGAATTTGGAGTTTGATAATAAGTTCTTCAAAGGTCATCTCATTTGTCTAGAGCTTTAAGTAGCTCATAAACTCATTTCACGAAGGAGGTAACTTATCAATCAGTGATGCAACAAAAAACTGCTCGTTTGGCTTCATACCTTCCAAATCTATGTGATGTAAAATAATTTGGAATTCCTGGACTTGGGACATCACGGTCTTACTATCCATCATTTGAAATTTCAGAAATTTCCCAACGATGAATTTCTTAGTACCTGCATCTTGTGCGTTGTACTTCTTTTGTAGCTTCTCCCACAACTCTTTGGCAGTGCCAACGGTGCAATACACCGTGTAGAGAGGGTCTGACAAGCAGTTCAATATATAATTCTTACACATAAAATCACTATGACTCCATGCATCAAGAACCATCTTTATGCCATTAATGACATGGATACCTAGGTTCCATTCACCCGTTTCAGAAGGCGAAGGGTCTGTTTCATCTCCAGCTTGTGGAGGATCTTCTGTTAGGAAATGTGTCATTCCCATAATAGTCAGATAGAAGAGCATCTTTTGTTGTCATCTTTTGAAGTTTGACCCCATGAACTTTTCAGGGCGTTCATGGTGAAATCCAGCGGGTGGAGGAGCGGTAACATTCCCTTGAGCGACAGCAAAGGCATTAGATGAGCCTTGAGCAACCGAAAAGGCATTAAGAGTGCCTTGAGTAGTGGGGAAGGCTGCGAGATTGCCTTGAGCAGTTGCAGAATCAGAAGAAATTTGATAAATACCAGTCATCTTTCTAACTTAGTTACTTACAACAAAATCTTGTCTTAAAATTGTTGGGATACAATTGTTGTAGGAAACGGGAAGTAAGTAACTATTACAACAGTAGAAAGGATAAACAACTATTACAATAAAACTGGAAATCAAAACCTTACAAACTGCTTATGTGATTTGCTGAGTCGAGTGATGACACTCGTGTCTTTAAATCAAGATTGCCCCGTATATCTCCTTTTACGGTATTGAGCAATAGTCTCCCAAGATACAACAACAACTTTAACAAGTGAGCAAAGAAAACTCAAGTGTTACTCTTGAAGACCTTTGAGTATAGTGACTTTGCTAGAGAGAAAGAATATGAACTCTGAAAATCTGTAGAATATTTTCTAAGTGTTGAGTGTAGTGTTTCAATTGAGCCAAATGCCTCAATTTATAGTGTAAGTAGAAGACCCCTCAACTAGCCAACTTATGGCCTTCAATAGCCATGTAATTACACTTGATTGAGGGGTTACATTCAGCCAAATAATGGTTGAATTCATGTGGCAAGTAATGGATAATCGATGCTCCAAAACCAGCCCAAAAGTCAGATTTTCCAACTTTCCGTTGCAGCATTCTGCCTCCGAAGAGCCGCGGCTCCAGTGACTAACCAGCCAATTTGCGCCGCGGCCCTTCACGACTCCGCGACAATTTCCGACTCATTTCATTTTACACTTTGTACACTTATTCCTTCATTTACCAACATGGAATACTCTGTCATTTGGCCAATAACCGTCCATAATTCTATGTCTCAAACGTATTACTTACGTACCAATATCTCTTTCACTAATAAATTTGCGATACTTGGCACTACGTGTGCACGTGTGTGGAAACGACGTTTCCGACGTGCGGGCCCAATTGTTCAAGTCATAAATTAATGAGATATACTTAATTCTATATTTAGTAAATTTCCAACAAGTTCGTCATTGTTTGTTTGATTTCCTACTCATTTTAGTCTTGACCTGTAGAAGCTAAAAGAAACAATCAATACAACAAAAAATTTAGCCCCTTACAATAATAAATGTTTTTGAAAAATGAGGTAAAGATTCTTATCTTATTCCATCTTTATTTGTAAAGAGGAAAAATTCAAATTGCCATCCAGGAAATTTTCTTTCAAGCATATATCAAGAAAATGTAGGGAGAAGACTTCTTTACATTAGTTCCCACCACGTTTTTCCTTCTTTTGTTTTCTCCTATTTTAATGTTGTGATGAAGTAGTAGTTATTCATGTTAGTTATTGATGGTACGAAAACAACATATCCAGTGAAATCCCACAACGTGGAGTCTGGAGAGGATAAAGTGTATGCAGACCTTACATCTACCTTGATAGGTAGATCGATTGTTTCCGAGAGACCCTCAGCTCAAGACAAATGAAAGAAATAATCCCTTGATTATTTTCATTAATGAATGGGGTATATATACAAGTTACAATCTCCAAATATGGAAAATTCTATTCATACTATACTTCTAAATCCTAATCATACTTGTACAAGAATTTTACAACTATGGTAAGTTTGTACACTAGTTTAATTACAATCCTAATCTTATTTGAGCACGGTGTTGTGCTATATTCTATCACACCCCCACAATCATAGTGAGCGGTTGTCGTACGCTGAGACTATCCCTAAAATATTCAAATAGAACCGAGGGAAGACCCTTCATAAAGATGTCAGCAATTTGGTATCTAGAGGGCATATGTAAAACGCGTACTTGTCCACGAGCTACCTTTTCGCGAACAAAGTGAATATCCATATCGATATGTTTAGTGCGCCGATGTTGACCGGATTGTCAGAAAGATAGATTGCACTAACATTATCACAATAGACCAAGATAGTTTTCTGAATAGAAAAGTGTAATTCTAATAAAAGATTATGCAGCCAACGTGATTCAGATACCACATTAGCCACGCCTCGATACTCAGCCTCTACACTGGATCGCGATAATGTAGATTGGCATTTCGCAGACCACGAGACCAAGTTATCCCCAAGAAATATACAATAACCAGATGCCGAGCGTCTGGTATCAGGACAGTCACCCCAATCAGCATCTGTATATGACACAAGAGTAGAGACGGAAGAAGGATATAAATGCAATCCATAATCAAGTGTGCCCTGGATGTACAGTATAATGCGTTAGAGCGCATGTATGTGCTCAATATGTGGGTCATGCATGAATAAACACACCTGCTAAACTGCATCAGTAATATCAAGTCTCGTGAAAGTAAGATACTGAAGTGCCCCTGCAAGACTGCGATAATGGGTGGGATCCTCGTATGGTGTGCATGACGTAGTACTCAGCTTCGGTTTGGTATCAACCGGAGTGGAAGTAGACTTACAAGATGACATACCAGCTCTCTCAATAATCTCTGCAACATACTTCCTTTGAGATAAAAATAGAACACTTGAATGACGCGTGACAACAATGCCCAAGAAATAACTCAAGGGTCCCAAGTCTTTCACTGCAAATTCAGAACTGAGAAGTGACATGATAGACTTGCGCAGATTATCAGATGAAGCAGTTAATATTATATCATCTACGTATAATAAAATGTATGCCAGAGAATTACCACGACGATATATAAATAGAGAATGATCAGACCGGCTGTGAGAAAACCCAATAGTAGATACATAATCTGCATACCTCTTATACCAAGCCCGCGGGGCCTGCTTACGCCCATACAAGGACTTCTTCAGCAAACAGACATGATGAAGATGATTTGGGATCTCGAAAACCCTAGGGCTGATGCATATAAACTGTCTCCTTAAGATCACCGTGTAAGAAAGCATTTTTTACATCCAACTGATGAATAGGTCATGCTTTTGAGAGATCCAAACTAAGAAAAGTGCGAATGGTAGCCGGTTTGACCACCGGACTAAACGTCTCACCACAATCCACGCCAACCTGTTGAGTTTTACCATCACCTACAAGACGAGTCTTATGCCTCTCAAAAGAACCATCAAAATTTTCTTTATGAGTAAAAATCTACATAGATCGAATAATATTAAACACCAGATGGACAGGGTACTAACTCCCATGTCTTATTTTCAATAAGAGCATTATATTCGTCAGTCATAGCCAATTTTTAATTCGGGTCATGTAGTGCAGACACAGGGTTACATGGTAGTGGAGATTTAGAGACATTATAATTTAGATTAAAATGTTATTTTGGTTTAAAAATACCCTTTTGACTATGAGTATAGAGTTGAGTGGATTAGGGGCAATGTGCGGGACAGTGACGAACTGGCTAGCAGAGGCGGAAGCCGATACTGGAGTGGGCTGGAACACTGGAACAGTACCGAGCCTACTAGGCAGAATCAGCAAAATAGTAGTAACGGGAGGTCACGGGACAAGTTCGATAAATGGTGAATAATATATGGTAAGACCTCGTCATCTAAAAAAATTATACAAACTAAGAACGGAACTACTCACTTCTGCAAACGGAAATTGGGTTTCATAAAAAAAACATGGCGACTAATTATGATTTTATTAGACGATAAATCATAACATTTGTAACCACAATGATTAGATGGATAACCCAAAAACATACAAGCGGTAGAACGGGCTTGAAGTTTGTTAATTATAGTTGACGAAAAAAGTGGATAGCATAAACACCCAAAGACCCTAAGATGTGAATACGAAGGAGTCTTATTATAGAGAATTTTAAGGGGAGATTCATATGCTAACCCTATGGTAGGAAGTACGTTAAGAAGGTAAGTAGACATTTGCAGTGCATGATGCCAAAAGGAAGGGGATACAGAAGCATGGGCTAATAAAGTTCATACAATATTATTAATGGTACGAATTTTTTATTCGGCTTTCCCATTTTGTGAGGACGTATGAGGACAAGAAAAATGAAAAACTATGCCATTAGCATCACAAAATTCCCTAAACAACTCATTATCGTATTCCTTGCCATTATCACATTGAATACTTTAATTTCCCATTCGAATTGAGTACGGATGAATACTATAAATTTTAAGAAAGTGGACAAAATTTGAGACTTTTTGGATAACGGAAAGGTCCACAAAAAATTAGAATAATCATCCAAAAATAAAACATAATAACGACGGCCAAAAGAACTTAAAACGGGAGATGTCCATAAATCACTATGAAAAACGTCAAAAGACATCAAAGTACGAGAAGTAGAGGCTGCAAATGACATGTTTCCCTAACTGACAAGAAGAACAAAGTGGAGTACTACGCGTACCCTTACAAGAAATAAAATTGTTTTTATGCAAACATGAAATAATAGACGATCCCGGATGACCCAAACGTGCATGCCACAAGGAAGGAACAAGGGCGGCAAAAGTAGACGCCATGGCTTGACACGTGAAAGTGGTGGTAGTTGTGATTGGATAAAGCTCTCCATTATTATTGCATCTCATTAAAGGTATCCCCATTTTAAAATCCTTCACAAAAAACCCAAAGGGATCAAAATTAACAGAAACACAAATTATCAGTGGTGAATTTTCGGACAGACACTAAATTTTTAATTAAGTTAGGGGCATGAAGGGTATTTTCAAAACTAGAGGTGGATGTGGTAGAGATAAAGTTGGATGTCCATAATCGTGAATTGGAATTGAGTTGCCATTACCAACAATTATACCACGATTTTGCTCAAATTTGAATAAGATGAGAGAGTACCTTGATCGGACGTCATATGAGAAATGGCTCCGGTGTCCATATACCAATTCACGTCCGGAGGATTTAAGCCAAGTGTATGCATTGCGACTTCAATATTTGTACGTGTCAGGATCGAATTTGGGCCCGCAACATGGAAGGCCTGCTGTTCCGGCCCAAAACTGTACCGCATTCCACTATTTGGGACCGAGAAACTGGGTCTGGAATTTTGATGGAACTGAGCCTAGTTTCCCGGATAAGGAGCGGCGGAAAAAATAAAGGTTGTTGGGCCAATGGCCACTAGCCCAGCCCCACTGCCAGGGGGCCCACGACTGGGGCCAATTGGCCTGCGCCCCACTGCTCCGAGGCCCACTGCTGTAGCTGCCATTGTTCCATCATCCGCCGTCGTTACCACCTCAATTGCCACCGCTATTTTTGCCATTATTTTTACGATTTTGACCATTTTTGCCGCCACCGTGGTTACGATTTTAGCTCGATTTTTGGAGAATGAGTGAGGGTCGTCTGACGTGGTCATCATTACGATGGAATGTGCTCCGGTAGCAGCCTTTTTAGCCAAACCGACCTCTTCTAACGTGAGCATGGAACGGGTCTGATAAAATGGTGGCAGAGGATTACTTTGACGAAGTAGTGTTCCAACGTCATTATAGGCCTCAGAAAGGCCTACAACCATTTGAAGAACAAGATGATTATTGGTAACGGTCGAACCAACGTTGCGGAGTTGGTACGCCTATTCTTTCAGCCTTTTACAATAGGCCGAGACGTTAGGAAAATCTTCCATGTTGACATGGGAAAATTCCTGCTCAAGAGTGACAACACGGAAATTTTTGTTATCTTGGAATATATCACTCACCCTATTCCAAGTAGCCATCGCCGTAGCGTCGGGTTCAATAATCATCTCCAAGAGGTCTGTAGAGATTGTGAAATAAATACACTGGAGAACGGTAGCATCAAGGGTTGTCTATGACGTAGGATCATCCTCGGGGGTAGGCACCTTCTCCTCGCCAGTTACCGGGGGGATTATGTGATGGAGGACTTGATGAGAGCGTGCGTGAACTTTGAATAATTCCGCCCACGTCGCGTATCGAACGTTTTCCATCTCAAGAACAATAGGGATGTGATTTTTTATGTTGGAAACTGTAACAGCAGGATGAAATATGTTCTTTGACGTAGACATAACGAAAGAACAATATGTGAATTATGGACTATGAAGAAAATTTGGGAATAGGGGAGGAAAAGTGCACGAAAACCGAGGAAGGGTTCATGGAAATCGAGCAAAAATCGCGAAGAGCGGAAGTGTTTTTGGTAGAAGGTATTTTAGACCTAGACTTTTGATACCATGAAAGAAATAATCCCTTGATTATTTTCATTAATGAATGGGGTATATATACAAGTTACAATCTCCAAATATGGAAAATCCTATTCCTACTATATTTTTAAATTCTAATCATACTTGTACAAGAATTCTACAACTATGGTAAGTTTGTACACTAGTTTAATTACAATCCTAATCCTATTTGAGCACGGTACCGTGCTATATTCTATCAACAAAGCACAAGCAAAGTAAGACAGACAAAGCGACTAAGCCATGATAACGACTTCTGAAAAAGAAGCAATAACTAATGCAGGTAAATAAGACAAACAAAATATACATAGCATCATAAATCAAACGACATTGGACTATAAAGCAATACTGAGCTACTAGTATGATAGCCTAAGCGAGCCTACAATAATAATACTACAACTATCAGTTTGTAAGCGTAGATGAGACAATGATGGACTACCTACTACCCTTCTACCCTAATCCATGTCCTCAATAACCCCCTATCTAAGATCATGTCCTCAGTGAGTTGCACTTGCACCTGAACCATATCCCATCTAATCACATCTCTCAAATACTTCTTCGGCCTACCTTTACCCCTTCTGAACTACCTATTACCCTTCCCCAGATAGGTATTGATTAGGGGTGAGCACGGGTACAGGGTACCCAGATACCCGACCGGAACCGACACTAATGGGTAGGTTCCGGGTAGATATATTATAATAACGGGTAGGGTCCGGGTAGTAAAATTAGGAACCGATCAATGTCGGGTCCGGTTCCGGTTCCGGAAAATAGAGACAGGGTACCCGGACCCGGAACCGATACCCGGAACCTATAAAATATTAAATATTTTTACTTTTTTTAGAAACATTTGGACCACTTTTAACTTTCTCCAAAATTGTTTGTTGCACGCCTACACATTGATTTTCCCCATCCCAATACGTAATTATTTTAGTTTTTTCACCCCTTTATTCTAGAATGCTCTTTGTGCCATAAGAGAAAACACCCAAAACTCTCTCAATAACAATGGCGTTTTAGCTACACCACCGAGCTTCATCGTCGTCGTTGTTGAAGCTTTCTCTCAGGTACTTTCATCGTTGTCGTCATTGAAGCTTCACCTTTGCCTCTTTCTCTCCCTTGGTTGTGTTCACGTCATTCCTAAAATGCATATTGTTCATATCTAACTCTTTAATTTCTTTTTAATATCATATGCTTCTCGTTCTATTTCAAAGCGATACTCATCTTCAATTTGTATTACTTTTTTATTTGAAATGTAAATCTATTTTTAAAATTTGTGTATATTTTTGTAGTTGTGAAGATGAAATTTAGGGATTTACTAGCATAATAAAGCTTTTCTTTTGTATCGAAGAGCTTATGAACACGAAAATAAGTTTAATTCGATATTTTCAAATTTATTTTGAAATCAACACGTTCAATTAATTGTCAAATTTGGCTTGCAATTTTAGGTTTTTGTTACAGAATTAGCTTTTCTACAATGAATAAGTTTTCTAAAACTTCTTATAAGGATACTAAAAACTCTGATTGCAGGCTAAAAAACTACTTGATGAAATTATTTTAGAACTCTTTTTTATTCTCATAGGCTTAAAAATTGTTGCTTAATTTGTGTTTTTTATTTACAGGGTACCCGGGAACCTACCCGGACCCTGCGGGTCCGGGTAGGTTCCGGGTAATGATTGCTACGGGTAGGTTCCGGATAGTAAATTTAGGAACCGATCTTTTATCGGGTAGGATCCGGGTAGTTAAAAAATGTTAGGGTACCCGGACCCGCTCACCCCTAGTATTGATAGTGTTGTATACCATTTAAGGGGGGAAAAGGAGGGGTACAGCAAAGTTGCGGGCCCTTTAATTTCTGTATTTGTCTTCCATTACTAGTTATAGGAATATTGATGTAGTAATTAAACAATACTAAAACAAGTGGAATGCTGTTAGTCGAAAATGCAAAGTCTTTTGGTCCAATGAAAGACATTGGATTAGACATGTATATATGTCTCATGGTCCAATGAAAGACATTGGATTAGACATGTATATATGTCTCATTAACATGCAATCTTTATCAGCACCCAACACATATCCTTTTAGATGTCTATCTCACTCTAATATCATTTTCCTTTTCATCAACCCACTAATAATTAATTAAGGGGTCGTTTGGTAGTTGATTTGAAAAGTAAGTAATGTCAGTATTAAATTATGTATAAGTAATATTATCACATTTAGTAGTTGCTTAGGAGGTAGTATTTATGTATAAAGTTAATACAGTGTTTGATTTGCAATTTATAAATTAGAAATTCGTATATATAACTAATACATGTATAAGTAATTAGATAAATCTATATATAATTTAATGCATAATAGAAGGTAAAATAATTAATACATGAATAACTAAACCCTGCATAAAGTAATAGGTTGATTATCTCATAATTAATCTATATATTACTAATACATGTATAACTCTAACCAGCTATAAAACGCCCCTGAAAGCACTCTCTTTATCTTATCTCATTTTCTTTTGCCTCAAAGAAAAAAATGATTTAGGATATTATTCTCTATATCTTGGCTAATTAAGAGTCGTAATTCTGTTTAGAAGGAGCTTGTAACCAACAAATGATACTGTTTAAGTTCCGTTTAATAAGTATGATGATGTTCGACTTGGATGTTACGAAGTTATATCATACATGTATGTTAATTTGACTTTGTTATTACCATTATATTAGTGGTAATAAAAAGCAACCGTTGAAATTTTGACAAATTAAGAAACAGATCAAAATCTAGAATTTGAATAATCAAATGAAATTTAAATACTAGAAATTTATAAACCGGGTATGAATAAGATATTCGATGAATAGTGTCGAATATTCAGAGCGAATTTTTCCAATCTTATCATTAAGTAACTATATAAAATAATATTAATCAAACTTAGATTTTCAATATGTAATTAATAAGATTAACTTAGTAAAATAGACCCCTAATAAATAGCTTCTTAAGATGAATGTCAGGTCAACAAGAAGCAAAAAAAAAGTGAAAAGCGTACAATTATTTTCTTCCCTATTAATTCCAAATTCAAGGAGGTGGTTTGTTCACTAAATTAGATACTATATCAACTAGAAAAAGGTATTAGTGGGCATATATATAAGGAGGTTCCATACGTTTAAAATTCCTTTGATTTTTTAAATTTAAAAATATATTTTATTTATCGATTTTATATTTTATTGATCTTGTGAAGATAATAAAAAAAAATGGCAATATATAAGATTTGGTCTAATCCTACTATGATAGAAAATCACTAACCGGTCCTCCGGGGCATAGCTGGATGGCGAAGGAGGAGAACTTAAAATTCAGCTAGAGGCCTGTAACGTGAGTTCGAATTCTGGTGGGAGCACTCGTGCTCTCTTCTGGGATAGGACATTGTAGGTGATATCAGTTGCTCTCTTCTGGGATAGGACATTGTAGGTGATATCAGTTGCTCTCTTCTGGGATAGGACATTGTAGGTGATATCAGTTGCTCTCTTCTGGGATAGGACATTGTAGGTGATATCAGTTGCTCTCTTCTGGGATAGGGCATTATAGGTGATATCAGTTGCTCTGTTCTCAAACTCTTGTTGTTCATGCACATCCCGCAATTTACTGGTAGTAATGTTGAGGGACCGATACTACTATCTCCAGAAATAGTCTGACATAAGACAGGAAGCATGGATATAAAAAAAACCACTAACCGACCAAGGCAAGCATATCAATCACATCACCATGACCATTTTACTTGTCGTGCTTTAGGTCTCTTTCATTTTTAATTACTAATGTTTTAAGTATTTCATACGTTTCAAATTGAATTTATATACACTTTTTAATTAGTAACACATCGATTATTTGTAAGATGATATTAATCTCTCTTGGGGAGTCTTTCATTAATATCAAGGTATATATAGAGTACAATATTCATCCCTTATACAATAGGAATCCTAAGCCTATACAAAAGAGGAATCCTAATCTTACCATAATTATATTTACACAATATATGGAAATATTCTAATTATGGGTAGGGAGTATATTGTTTTCTATATTTACACGTTTACACACCCCCTCAGTCGGAGCGGGAGGAGGCCGGACGCTGAGACTGGATTTGAAGTCAAGAAATAACTGTTTGGGAAGTCCTTTGGTAAATATGTCTGCATACTGATAGGATGATGGAACATGTAACACTCTGACATGCCCTAACGCAACTTTCTCACGAACGAAGTGTAGGTCTATCTCAATATGCTTGGTTCGCTGATGTTGAACCAGATTATGAGAAAGATAGATGGCAGAGATGTTATCACAATACACTATAGATGCCTGACGCAAAGGACACTGAAGTTCTAACAGTAAATTTCTGAGCCAACAAATCTCAGCTACTACATTTGCAACGCCTCTGTACTCAGCCTCGTCACTGGAGCGAGATAGGGTAGCTGTCGCTTGCGTACCAAGAAATCGAGATTATCCCCTAAGAAAACACAAAAGCCGGAGGTGGAGCGTCGCGTGTCCGGACACCCTGCCCAATCTGCATCCGTATATGAAAGCAACCTTTCTGGTGCAGAGGGGTATAGGTGCAAACCATAATCAAGAGTGCCCTTAATGTATCGAATGATACGCTTAAGAGCAGTGAAATGAGACTCCTTGGGGGCATGCATGAATAAGCACACCTGCTGAACAACATAAGCTATGTCTGGCCTGGTGAATGTGAGATACTGAAGTGCACCTGCAAGGCTCCTATACAGAGTAGGATCAGAGATTGGACCACCATCCATAGAACTGAGCTTAGATTTGGAATCAACTTGAGTATGCACCTCTTGCAGTTCGCCATCTTAGCCCTGTACACAATCTCTTCTGCATACTTACGCTGACACAAGAACATATGATTTCCAGACCTGGTCACTGATATCCCCAAAAATTAACTCAGCTTCCCCAAATCAATCATTGCAAATTCGGACTTGAGCAAGACAATAATCTCATTTTTCAATCCGTCGGAGGAGGCAGTAAGAACAATATCATCCACGTAAAGTAATAAGTAAGCAGTGCTACTACCTCAATGAAAAATGAAAAGTGATGTATCACTCTTGCTGCATACAAACCCAATCTGCAAGATATACCTGGCAAAGCGATCATACCACGCACGGGGGGCCTGCTTCAGGCCATATAGTGACTTACGGAGACGGCACACATAGTGAGGAACTACTGGATGGGTGAACCCTGGTGGCTAATGCATGTAGACTATCTCTCTTAGATCCCCATGTAAGAATGCATTCGTCACATCAAGCTGATGGATCGGTCAGTGTTTGCCCATGGCTATGCTCAAAACTGTGCGGATGGTAGCTGGTTTGACAACCGGGCTGAAGGTCTCACCACAATCAATGCCCTCCTGCTGATTTGTGCCATTAACCACAAGACGGGCCTTATACCTCTCAAGATCCCCATTGTCTCTGAACTTGTGACGAAATAGTCACATACAACGAATGGCATTCACCCCCTCAGGTCTAGGTACTAGATCCCACGTGTGATGTTTAGTTAAAGCATTGAATTCCTCATACATAGCCGCATTCCAATTAGGGTCTTGTTTGGCCAATTTTGGGTTCTTTGGAAGTGGAGAGATGGTTTGGGCAGACAAATTGAAATGGACTTTGGGTTTGAAGATTCCATGCTTTGAACGAGTTTCCATTTGATGGGTAGGGACAGTGGGTGGCGGAGTGGTGTCTGAGACGGGGGGTAAAGTCGGATAAGGAGAAGGTGGGGGCGAAGCCGTCGGAGGCGCCGCGGCTCCTGGATCGAGAGTCGCGGCGCTATAAGGTTGACAGGCTTCTCTGAAGTTTGGGCACCGCGGAGCCTCCCCTCGAGGCCGCGGCTCTAACGACGGAACAGAGGATGTGAGTTGTTCGATTATGAGGAGAGAGATGACAGACTCGTCAAGAAATGAGTAGTCCTGTTTTTGGAATTTTGGAAGATTCGAAAATGGGAATGTGGTCTCGTCGAATGTGACGTGACGAGATATGTGGATCTGATGAGTCGACAAGTCATAGCATAGATAGCCTCTATGGTTCGGCGGGAATCCTAGAAAGAAACATGGAATGGACCTAGGAGCGAGCTTGTGAGGGGCGGTGGAGCTAAGGTTGGGATAGCACAGACAACCAAAAATCCATAGATGATCATAAGAGGGGATTCTATGGTAGAGGATTTCGATAGGGTCATATTGTGAAGAGTGCTAGTAGGGAGAATATTTAGAGTGTATTCGACAGTTTAGCAGCATAGACCCAGAAGGGTGGAGAGAGGGAGGCATGAATCAATAGGGTGCGAATCATATTGTTAATGGTGCGGATGATTCTTTCAGCTTTACCGTTTTGTGGTGAGGTGTGAGGGCAGGAGAAGCGAAAGACCATGCCATTATTGGTACAAAAGCGGTGAAACATAGAGTTATTGAATTCACGACCATTATCGCACTGAAATGATTTTATGCCTTTTCCAAATTGTGTTTGAATGAACTTGCGAAACTCAAGAAATTTGACAAACACTTCCGATTTAAATTTAAGAGGGTATAACCAAACGTAGTGTGCAAAATCATCAAGCAACACAAGATAGTATTTATGACCGAGAGAACTAGAGATAGGAGATGTCCATAAATCGACATGTATGATATCAAAAGGAGCAAATGTAACACTAGTAGATGATTTAAACGGAAGACGAATATGTTTGCCTAAAGAGCAAGAAATACAATTTTGGGCAAGTTTCCTATTACAAGCAATGAAATTGTTGCCTCTAAGAAAATTAAAAACTGGGACTCCTGGATGACCAAGTCTATTATGCCAAGTTGAAGAAGAAACAGCCGCTAGAGTGACGGGAGAGCAAGATCTGGCAGCGGAGGTGGAAGTGAATGGATAGAGATCCCCCGTGCTATTGCATCTCGTAAGAGGTGTCCCCGTATGAAGATCCTTCACAGTAAACCCAAAAGGGTCAAAATCCATAGAGACAGAATTATTACGAGTAAATTGGCGGACAGATATGAGGTTCTTAATCATGTGTGGGGCATATAGGGTGTTTTTGAGGGAGAAGGGTGGATGAGGAGATTGTGTGTATGAGGTACTATAACCCTTAACTGGAATGCGTTGTCCACTACCAATTGTAACATATTGAGGATGCTTTAAACGAAACAGTTTAGGAATAGTACCTGCAGACTGGGTGACGTGAGATGTGGCGCCTGAGTCCATGTACCAAGTATTGTCGGGCTGTTGCATAGAGAGGGTGCTGAACGCCTGACCCAACTCAGTGGGTGTCATGCCCGAGGAGGGCTGCGGGACCTGACCTTGCATGAAGTGGGCCTGCTGTGGGATTGGAGCGGGGCCTAACAAACCGGGGTAAGAATACAGATTGTATGGCTGCTGGTTCTGGAATGGACTTGGCGCCGCGTCTCTGAACTGGGGCGCCGCGGCTCTGTACTGGGGCGCGCGGCGCTATAGACGAACTGCTGAGGAGCCGCGGCCCAGTTGTTATGCGATCTCTGTTGCTGCTGTTGGTTCGGTTGACCGCGACCCTTGCCACGACCACGGCCTCCTCTACCGCGATCGCCCTGCCGCTGCCGCTGTTGGGAGTTGTCTGGTGGCGTCTGATCTTGGGGTTGCGTGTCGACAGCTAACACCTGCTGGGCGTGCTCATCCTGCTTAGCACGACGGGTTTCTTCAAGCAACAATTGTGAGCGAGCTTTGTTAAAACTCGGTAACGGATCTGCCTATTGAATAATGGTGGCCAAAGTATCATATTCGCCCTTAGTAAGGCCAGAAATCATTTGTAGCACTATTTTATCGTCAGTGACAGGCGTGCCGATGTTGGAGAGTTGATCCGCTAGAAGTTTAAGCTGCTTGCAGTACTTAGAGACATTGGAGAAGTTTTCAAGACGTGTTTTGTTGAACTGTTCTTCCAAATACACGGCACGAGTGTGCTTGTTGTCCTGAAAAATTTCCTCCAAACGATTCCACAAGTCAAGGGCCGTGGAGTCAGATTTCATGATAGTAAGGAGCAAATCCTGAGAGATATTACCATATATCCATTATTTGACGCCGGCGTCGAGACGATGCCAGATAGAATCATCAACCTCCGTAGGGCGCGGAATAGTGTCATCAATATGGTCAAGCACGTTATAGAGACATGCATGATTGCGAAAAAGTTCAACCCAGGTAAAATACTGGTTGTATTCTTGATCAAGAATAATGGGAATATGGTTCTTGATGTTGGAAACAGTAAGGGCGGGATGAAACGGGGGTGATGACTTTGTGGTGGGATTTGTGGAGGTAGAGGCGTCAGAAAGTGTGGAAGAATCAGGGATAGCCATTTAGAGAAGAGAAGAAAGGAAGAACAAAACCCGAAAAACAAGAAGAAAATCCGGGAGGGCGCGGCGTAGAAGAGGCAGCCGGCGGTTGTGGAAGAGAAAGGTTTTTAGGGTTTTGTTTATTTGGCTCTTGATACCATGTAAGATGATATTAATCTCCCTTGGGGAGTCTTTCATTAATATCAAGGTATATATAGAGTACAATATTCATCCCTTATACAATAGGAATCCTAAGCCTATTCAAAAGAGGAATCCTAGTCTTATCATAATTATATTTACACAATATATGAAAATATTCTAATTATGGGTAGGGAATATATTTACACGTTTACACTATTCATCTGCATTTGAAAGATTATATGGCACAAAGCATCATATGAAACTTGCTTTTAGTTTATTTGAAATTTTTGAGTTAACGGTTATATAATTTTTAATGAAGAAGTTATTTAAGAAATTAGCTTGTCAAGGGGTTGATAAAGGCGTTGGATCATCATCCAATGATTATCTTTCTTTTATTTTGTCACTCTTCAACCATTACTATAAAGGGCCATTTGATTTAAAAGTAAGTTACACGGGAATTAGTAATGCAATAATAATTTAGTAAATTAAAAATATTTATATAATGATTAATAGTAAAATTATTGTTATGTGGTGATTAATAATGAATGCATTATTGTGCGGTGATTAATATTTTTTTTAAAAAACTTACACATGAGTTAACTATTCTATAAGGTCATTTTGTCTTTAAAAATTTAATCATAGCATTACTATTTACTTATATATATATATATATCATATTCAATTCCGCATAAAATAATTTATATATATTCACATAATTTAATACAAATATTAGTTAATATAGCCAACCGAACACTGTATTATATTACGTGAATTGCATGTTGACATTAACTATTTATATGCCTCAACTGAATGTTATATTATATTATGTTATGCGAGATTTTATGGTGGATTAATTTTTTTCTCAAACCAAAAGATCCTTTAGATTCGAGGCTGATATTTAAATTTTTAGATATGGTATCAGAGTTACTAGCCTTTGATAAGTCGTCCGTGCTCGCAATTGTTTATCCCCATTACAAATTAGGTGTGAACCACCCAATTGAATTATGTGCAAGAGTTAAAAAATATTGGTGAAAATGCAATTACAATTGAAAAATAAAATATATTCAGGTTGAGGTGTGAATATATCGCTCTCTTTATAATTTAAGCTTACTGCAACAAAACTTTACAGGTCTAACAAAAATCTTCTTGATTTATCGCCTTCAAGACACAACAGTTCGACAACGTCATATAACTCAAAAATTTTGGATCGAATATTGAATTCAAAGCTCCAAAAAAAATACATTCATGCAACTAAAAGAACTCTCTTTTTCACTCACTCTGTTTTTACTACATCAACACAAGATAAGACCACCATTATTTATAGGTGTAGCTATTCTCCCAAATAATAAATGAGAGAAGATAATAGTGTATTATATGTGTAGATTATGGAGGATTATGGCATAGAAGTTACTCCCTCGGTCTCAAATTATTTGTACTTGTTACTAAAAATAGTTATCTCACATTATTTATCGTTTTAGAAGTTCAAGACATAATTAATTATTTTTTCTTCATTTTACCTTTTGTCATTAATGAAGATGACACATAAATAGAATAAATATTTAATAGAGAGATTATAATTTAGATATAAATAAAGGTTAAGTAGGTAAAATATTTTTCAGAATTTATATTTTTTGAGGACGGTGTAAACCAAAAAGTGATAAATATTTGAAGACGTGGAGTACATAAGTTACAAGACACAATGAGGTAGAACATGAGTAAATAATATGATAGTAATCATAATTTAGAGTTTCAAGGAAAATAATGTTAACTTTTTTCCACTAACGACAGTGGGTAATGAAACATAAGAAGATACTTTAATATAATATTTTATAATATTAAGATGTTCATAAAGTCCAACAAGTTTCTTATATGGTATATAAAAATTAGCTACTCGCCAATGGTATTATAATTTTTGGTAATGCTCAAACAGTTTCACAAGGTATCAGACCCAATCATTCATATGTTTATTTTAATACTTGTAGGTTCGTATTAATATTCACATATGAATCCTAAAATTAAATGTCATGTATAAAATGGTGTTTACAGTTGTCTCCTCGGCGTAGATATGTAAGAGCATGCATAAATTTATAAAAAATTAGAATTACTTCATAACACTAAACTAAGGTTTTGGGACTGCATATTAAAATTGTCATCTATATTTCACTTTTTGAAATTGTTCTTCACTAACGAACAAGAAACAGTTCACATATTTAATTATATTCTTTTAATATAAAATTAAAAGATTATTTAATTTGAAATAAGAGAGCAATACTGAGTGATGACTTTTAAGAATTCGCCTTTAGAAGAAAAAGACTCATTGATAGATAGTCTTCCTTATTTTCTTTCGTCTTTGAAGTAAGAAAAGCTAAAGTCAAGATTGTGTTTTAATTTATTTTTTCTAAACGATTGAGTTTTAATTGACGAACGTCCGTTTAAAAATTAGTGCAACACATTTAATTTTGAGATTATATTAATTATTAGACTTCTTTGGTCTTTTCAAAATCTTAAATTAGATTCTCTTTTTTAATATTTCTTATTTTGCTCTACTTGAAGTTTTTTCTTTATCGTCTTTCAGTGTTACTTATTTCTTTCTAACGAGAGACTTGTATATTTGAATTCTCATGACAATACGATTTGATTTATTGTGATCTTTAAATCATTAGACTATTATAGTTATCATTTAATCCTCTCTTTTTGAAAAAAATTATTCTATTCAAGGAAAAGTGTAATTGAAAAAAGAGAGCAAAACAAACTAGTATAGAATATCCATCATATGCGTTGATGGTAATGAAACTTTAACATATAGAAAAGATCCAGAAAACAAAAAATCCACTAACCAAAGGTACTATCCCATGACCTCATTTTGTTAGACCAAGTATAAAAGGTAAATTCAGACATTCGAATGCCTTGGTCCAATAATTCAAGTCATCCTTTCTTGGAAATCCTAGGGCGCATTGGTCAACGCTCAAGACTGTCTATACAAAGTCCCTCTCTTCTTCAATGAAAGAGGCAATGCACCCTTTGTTTGAATGATACTTGATTCATAAAAGATGATTCTTTTGAAGTTAAACAGACTTTTGAAAAAAAAATATCACCTTTTATCAATATGCGTGTCACGAGATATATCGCTCTCGGACTTCTTATGGTAAGGCCAATGCACCAGCCAACCAGTGTGGTGGCGAACACGCTGTGCTCTAAGTGTTGTGTGTGGTGCCAGCTAGGGAAGCCTATGGAAGTGGTTGGTCTACGGGACGGTCCTCCAATAGCACATGTTTTGAGCTGAACGGTAGTTAGCGGGGAGGGGCTTTCTGAGGCCAAAGGCTCTTTCTTTCGCGGGTCTCTTTTATTGGACTCTTAGTAGGCGACTTTGGAGGCCCATGTGGACCGTGTGCCTGGGCAATAGATTCTCCCTATACACTATAGGAGAGTCAAAGATTAGGCCTGTTGGAACTATATCAAGATTAGAATGACAAGGAATATCCGTATCCGTATATAATAAGTTGGCTCTATACTTCCCGCCCACCTCAAACATATCTGGAGGGAAGAATCCGAGGGGCTACTTGAGCTACTGGATATCGACCTAAGAGATACTAGACCGGGTGTGAGAGGAAGGGATGCTGCTATTGATGGACCGGTGCTACCTCTGGATCTAAGAATCATGGAAGACGTAATTGAAATATGCACCCCACAATTCTTTTATGTTAATCTATGATCATGTTGGGAGATTTGCTCTATGGTACTTTATAAAGCGGTACGGGAAGTATTTAACTATTACAAGTATTCGAAAGGATAAACAAAGATTTCAATAATTCAACATGGAATCTGAAATTACAATCGTTACATAAGTAAAAACTGGAAATTCCGCTTTTGTAGAAGACGGAAAAATGTAAATTGTTTTTGCTTTGAGTCGAGTGTAGCACTCTGTCCTTAAGACAATATTGCCCCGTATGTATCCTTTATACGTCCTGGACAATTTGTCTCCCAAGATAAAACAGCAATGGAACCCTTGAGCAAAGGAAACTCAAGAGCTACCGTGAAGAATATTGAGTAACGAAATGATGCTTGGAAGTTGTAGGAAGAAAACTATTTTGGTTGTGTATTTTCGTGCACTGTTTTGCTGCCTCTCTTTTCTGTTAACTCTTGTGCTCAACAATGGTGTAAGGGGGTGTTTATATAGGTGAGGAATGAACTGATTTATCGCCTCAAAACTGCCTCCATAATAGCCAAAATAATGGTCATTATGGAGGTAGTAAAGTCACCAACATAAATGGGAGAAAGACCAACGGATTTGGCCATTATAGGAGGAGTAATTCAGCCAAAATAAATGGCTGAATTGAGTGCTTGGCTTTTCTGTCTTGACCGTCGAAATTCTGAACTTCAGGGACCAAACTGTACATCTGAAACTTCTGGGATCAAACTGTACTTCTGGCAAAGTTTTCTGGCCCAAAAAGATAATATCAGAAGACCCACAGCCCACAGCCCACGACCCACGACCCGAGAACCCGGAACTCGGAACTGGACCGGACGGGACGGGCGGGCGGCGGCGCGCGTGGTCTTTCCTCGAACCGAAGCACATCTAGGTCCTCCCTCCTTTAAACACATGGGATACCCCTTGGGGTCCCAAACCCCAAACCAATTTCGAATCTTATATACACAACAATTCTTTCTTCCTCTACCGATGAGGGAGAATTACACACAATACCACACTTTCCATGCTTCAAACACCTTACTTCGTGAACCAATATCTCTTTCATTTCTCAATGAAATTTGACGATTCTTGGCCCTACGGTTATCTACGTACTTAGTAGATCATGCATGTGTGAAGAACCGGATTCTCCAACATATGTTACACTAGTGTTTAAGCCGTTAAAGTTGGTCGGTCGCAACTCCCGCCAAAGGCAAATTTCCAACAGATCATTCTCACTTGATAATAAAGAAGAGGGATTAAGCCAGTAAAGGAAAAAATGAGGGGAAGATTCTCAGTTAAGATTTGAACCTTGCAAGTAAACAACGTATTGTTGCAATTACTAGACTACAAGGATGTTGCAGATTGATCAATGATGTTTCAGATTTAAATTTCACCCGAGACAAACCAACACTAGTTTCTTTCAATCTGTTCAAGCTTTGGTGGACAGAGTTATCATTAATTGTACTGGAGACATTGGCAGAGCCAAATTTTTCACTAAGAAGTTAAAAAATTTAAAAAGTAAACTTACAAAAAATTCAAGGGGATTCAACATTACTATATATATATATATCAATCTGTTCAAGCTTTGGTGGACAGAGTTATCATTAGTTGTACTGAAGACATTGGCAGAGTCAAAATTTTCACTAAGGAGTTCAACATTAATATATATATATATAAGAAATAATTTTATTTTTATATATATAGTATAATTTTTCATCGAAGGGGTCCAAATAAATCCCCTTCCACGCACTTGGCTTTGGCCCTGCTGATGGTAGGTAACAACAGATACCCGTTGGAATTATCTAGATGCGCACAAGCTGAGTTAGATATCACGATTAATTTAATTTGTTTAATCTCAACGTATAATTAAAAAAGGCCTTGTTATAATGAAATTCCTAGAGTGAAAACAAGTTGACTTAGAAATTGTATTGGTAACGGTGAAGACAAACAACCTTTGATGATAACTAAAGGCAGTTTTAGTTGATAGTGGGCTTTTCACGGGGTCTCTTATCCTTCCTTTGTTTTTTTCTTTTTCTTATATATATATATATATATATATATATCTTGTGAATGTCTATTTTTAATAGAAATATTATGGTTAATAATTTTGGGATCAGTCAATTTTCTCCTATAAATAAAGATGTTCCCCTCATTGTGTTTCATCCATCAAGAGAGATAAGAACTCTCGTCTCTTCTCTCTTTCTCAATAATATTCTTGTTCTAACTTTATTATTATTTCATAACACGTTATCAACACGAGACTCTACCGTCTCAAAAAATTTTTTGGAGGCTAAGGTACTATTTTTATTCTCTCTATTTTATGGCTAACCTTACAAAACTTGAGTCTGGGATCAGTCAATTTTTATTCTAAACTGCATTTTTGTCCCTAAGTTATTGGTAAATTAATTATGTTTTTAGTCCTTGCTATATATGACTCAACATATTTAATATTCAACTAATTAAAATGTGTCTTTTTAGCCATTCATGTAGAAAAATATGTTATATTTAATTGTTTATAAAACTAAATTACCGTCAAATATGGGAACAATACAAACGTAACATAACACATTTAGTAATAAAGTGGTGAAACATTAATAGTTATGATAATTTTGTGAATATTAACAAGCAAAGGGACGGAAAGTGAACAATTTAACAAATTAAAATTTAATGTGCTTAGTTAGATTTCATAAGAACTATATTAAGAATTTCACAATAAATGAGGGGGAAAAAAATGATATTGACCCATTAAAATGCTTCCAAAAGTAAGAGTACTAAATTTCATCTAATGACCTAATTTCATGACTTATTTTGGGATCTGACCAACTGATCTTTATTCACTGCTAATTTGGATTTTATTACTCCACCCGTCTCAAATAATTTATTGTGATTACTAAAAATAGTTGTTTCAAATTATTTGTTGTTTTAGAAGTTTAAGGCATAATTAATTTTTTTCTCCATTTTACCCTTTGTCATTAATGAAGATGACACATAAATAGAGTAAACATTTAATGAAGAGAGATTATAAATTATAACCTAGACATAAATAAGGATAAAGTATGTCAAATACCCCTCCTAATTAATATCTCTTAAGGAGCGTGTAAATAAAAAAATGACAAATAATTTGAGACGGAAGGAGTATGGAAACAATGGTCAGAAGTTACTCAGTAAATGTTGTGTTGCCTTTTTCTTTACGTAAAATGCTTATTAAGCAGAAAAATTAGGTATTTGGCGAAATCAATATAATAAGTAATGAGCTTAATTAACTCCTTAATCCAAGGCTTTATAAACTCCAACCTAGTGGGATGATCATTAAGGCAAAGGATAGGTGGTCCTTCATTACCATTTATCAATTTTGTCGCAAACAAAAACTCATTTTTGCTAAAGGATATGATAATTGATTGTTAATTTGGTTGGTATAAAGGGAGAGATTATATATACAAAAAAAAAAGACTTGAAATGGTAAAGATGGTGTTTTTTTTGCTAACGCTTACTAATAGCTAAAAGCTTCTGGTAATTTAAAAACATAAAAATCGACTTTACTTAATATTTTTGGGTTACTAGGGTTTCTCTTGTGGGAACTCACAATGTGTAAAAGTCTATTCTAGTGATCTTTTGATATGATTGTCTAGTTTCATAAGAGTCAAAAGAAAATTAGTTGTGAGTATTAATTGCATAAATTGGTTCTCTTTATCAAAATTGAAATATTAATACCAATGTTTTTTAGAAGGCAAACATGCAGGTCAGGGCATTATACCTGTCATTGGCAAGTATAAGCTCTAGGATTTTTTTTATTTTTCCTCATAATATTTTTAAAATTAAAAATAGCATTAAGAATATAAATTTGTGAAAAATCATTAAAAATATATTTAAATAGTGTAATATTAAAAGAAAAAGGTATAAAACTGTACCATCTAGGCGTAATGATATGCATACATACAACATTTCGAATCACCGTCTTTATTATAAAACACCATTTGTATAAGTTATCCATAAATGCTTAAAAAGAATTATTAGAAATACTATGGTCTGAATTGTTGAGTATTAGGTAAAAAAATTAAGGCCTAAAGCGTGGACGTAGCTTCCCAAATGAAAAATGAAAGATATAAAATCTAAAATTAAAGTGTGTATGAAACGAATATTCTACATCTCACGAGACTTTAGAACAAGCACTTCGTAGTCGCATCATAGACATTGTGACGCTACTATACCTTGAGACAATTTCAATCTTGTCATGACTTTATCTTTTAAAATACTGATTAGTACATATTCTCTTTAAATTATTTTGAGGTGTATCTAAAAGAACGTATGTTTAAATAAGTTAAATCTGAAGCCTAACTCATGAGTTGCATACAATTTATTAAAAGAGCAAAAAAGAATATTTATTTGGTTAATGCATATACATTGAACTGTGCTTAAAGGAGTTGGGTGTAATATAATAGTATAATATAACTTAAATTTAATATAGCTGAAAACTATTAGGTCGTCCTGCCCTAATAAAAACTAAGGCTGGCCAGTGGGCCGGGACGACCCGACCCCGGCCCGACCCCGCCCCGGTCCCGCCCCGACCCCGCTCTAAAAAAAAAAAAAAAAAAAAATTAACGGGGCGGGACTCAAACTCGGGACGGGACGATGTCTCGTCCCGCCGGACCCGAGCCCGCCCCGTGCCCGCCGCCCCGAGCCCGTCCCGACCCCGACCCCGACCCCGACCCTTAAACCCCCTTTGCAAAAATGGCCGTTGCACCAACGACCATTTTAGATTATGGCCGTTGGCCAACGGCCATTTTAGGCCCCCCCCCCCCCCCAACCCCCCTACCCCTTAATATTTATTTTTAACCCATAAGTTATTATATTTACACTTTAACCCAATTTTTCAACTATAAATAACTCATTTTCTCTTCATCTTTCTCACAAATCTTCCTACAATCTCTCTAATTTCTCAATATATCTCTCTACATTGTTTGCTAAATATTCAATTTTATTAATTCATTTGGGAATTGGGAGTGAAGTTGGCAACTAGCTTGAGGATCTTCCATCGAGCAAAGTTTCAATTTTCAACCTCTCGATTACACGTCGACGTTACGTCGGCGTTTGGTACATTCGTTCCTTCATTAAATTATTATTGTATGTTTATTTTATTTAGCGCACTTAATTTTATTGTCTTTAATTATTTATTATCATAATTAAAATGGAAGGATTAAAATGTATGTTTAAGGGTAAGGGTAAGGGTGCTTCTTCTAGTAGAGGCAACCGGGGCAAGGGTACTTCTTCTAGTCATCTTATTCCTACACAGGATGATTTTGTTGATACTCAACATTTTCCTACAATACCATTAGATTTAGACGAGGAGTTATTTTCTCGGAACTCAAGAAGACTTTAATTTAGACGATGATCTAGACGATACACCCACTAATATTGATGACAACACGCCCACTAGTGCACCTTCAACTCGAAATACCTCCTATTCCCCCTAGTATGAGACGAGGTCCAAAGCAAAACGACCATTAAAATCGATGCATGGACATTTTTTGATAGGGACGTAGAGAATCAAGTAGCCATATGTAAAATTTGTAAAAATGTTTTAAAATTTAAAACTGGAAAAGGTCACGGTGGGACGGGGGTTTAATTAGACACGTAGTAAGTGCTCATCCAGCTAGGTATGCCCAATACCAGGCTTCAAAACTGGGTGCGCAAACGGCCGCTCCATCGGGACAAGGTTCACATACGATGCGATCCGTCCCGACCAAGTACGAGGTCAAATTAACCCTATGACGGGGGAATTGTAGGCTCTAAATACAACAAACATAGAGATAGGGAAGCAATATCAAAATTAGTTGCTTTGTGGAGGGTTTGCCTTTTTCATTTCCTTCATCTCTCGGTTTTATTCATTACATTAGAGATATATATAATCCTGCTTTTAACGGTTTTCCTAGGTCAACTGTTAAGAGAGATGTATTTAAATTTGCGCATGAATATCAACAATATTTACGTTTTTCATTATATCATTTTAATGGCAAAGTATCTATCACGTCGATATAGGTCGTAGTACTAACGGCCATGATTATTTAACTCGTAACTTGTCATTGGATAGATTATAAATGGTCTATGCAAAAACGTATTTTAGCGTATAGATATATAGATGATAGGCACACCGGTACTTTTATTGCGAGAAAATATTTATCAAGTGTGCGATTATTACGGAATTACCGATAAAATTATGACTATTACATTAGATAACGCTTCTAATAACAATTACGCAATTACAATGTTAAAAAATAGTTTAGCTCCATCTTTTCCAGACCATTTTCATATAAAATGCGCGTGCCATATATATAACTTAATTGTAAAGGATGGTCTATCACTTTTTGAAGACATTCTTAGTAAAATACAATTTGCTATAAACTTTATATTTAAAAGTAATAAAGTACAACGTAGAAAAGAATATAAAAAAATTTGTCATGATTGTGGACTACCTTTTAGAAAAATTCCACAAGAAGTATCCACTAGGTGGAATTCTTTATACGAGCAACTACTTGTTGCTTATGACTATAAATTACCTATAACTTTATTTTTTAACTCTCATAATAAAAAGTCACCGATATGATTTTAGATAGTGATTGGGAAAAAATTTCCGAACTTATTGTATTTTTAGAGAAATTTTTTCAAGCAACAAAAGAATTTTCCGGTATATATTATCCTACTATTTCAACTATGTTATTTTATATAACTCTAATATTTTTATTACTTAGTGAATATATGGAAAAACCAAATTATAAGGCAACTATTAAAAAAATGTTTGTCAAAATAAAAAAATATTTTATTCCTATTCCTTCTATTTATATTATTGGTTCTCAGTATTAAATCCTACTATTAAAATAGACGGTACTAAATCACTAATTGAAACTATTTACGATTGTATAGAAGTACTACCACCTCCAAGTCCCAAAAATCTAAATCACCCACCACCTATTGAACAAACTAAAGAAGAAGTGTTGAATAGCGTAGAACACCACTTTGCAAAAATATATATAGATTTTATCAACAAGAAAATGCTAGTAACGTACCGGCTACCATACCATCTTCTTCATCTTCAACACAACCTCACAAAAGACATGCTTGTTTCTGCGGCTAGTATTGAAAGCCTCGAAATAGAATGTGCGGCCGTACCTCTACTAACCAAATTAGCGAGTTGGATATTTTTGTTTTGCGGGGTTCTGTACCGTATCAAGAAGTTATCAATGAAGATGGACAAGAAGACTTGCTTTGAAATACTTTGGAGGGGGAATGAGAAGACCTTTCCGACACTTTCATTGATGGCTCGAGATGTTTTGAACATTCAAGCGTCATCAAGCTCGCGTCGAAAGCGCTTTTCTCAGCGAGCGGATATCAAATAGGAGACCACGACACTCATTGGCCGGAGACACTTGGAAATTGCGGTATTATTCGAGAGATTGGATACGAGCGGAGCGGAGAAGGTGCGGTCAACCGGAGATCAACGAAGAAGATGATGAAAACTACAACGAAATCTTAACCGAAGGTAGTGGAAGCGACGTGGATCAATTTGACCAACAAATACCTATTCCAACCGAAGAACCACATGAAATCATCAAGCAATTAGAACAGATTTTTTTGAAAATGTAATTTTTTTAATTGCAATTTTATTATGTAATTTGCAACTTTTGGACAACACCATAAAGTTGCAATTTAGATTTTAGACAATTGTATTTGTATTACAAAAAAATCATATGTCCATTAAATAATATAAGAGGCACAAAAACACCTTGGGATGTTTTTATTACACTATCTTGTTTTGTTTATTGAGTTTTTTTTATACATATGTTATTTAAAAAAAAAAAAAAAAGGAAAACCCGACCCCGACCCGAGCCCGCCCCGAGCCCGCCCGCCCCGATACCGACGGGATCGGGATCGGACGGACCGGAGCAGTCCCGCCCGACCCGACCCCGCTAGGCCCGCTAGTCCCGATCCCGACCCCCGGATCGTCCCGCCCCGACCCCGACCCCGCCAGACCCGGCCCGCCAGACCCGAGCCCGGCCCACTGGCCACCCATAATAAAAACGGGCTTCGGTTTACTTTATGTGATTGAAACAGACAGTGTGGACTCTGTACCTTTCATCCCTTTGCTATAGGGTTGCACCTTACCTAGTAACATCACACGTGGCACATCCTATGTGACATAATTGAGACCTTTGGGTCCATACACACAACAATAATATATAGTATACACAATTATACACATATAGCTTTGGTCATGTCATTCATCGATCACTAGATATATTAATCTGTAGGTGAAAACTAATTGAGGTGACTGAAGGTATTAAATGACGAGATATAAGTAGAAAAAGTATATAGATATGGTGTCTGAAAGGTTAAACAGAATGAAAGCTGAGTCAAGAGATGACTCTCTATCTTTAAAATAAAATTACTCCGTATAAATGTTTTTACGGTAATGAACAATAGTCTCCCAAGATAAAACAACAACAATCAACAATACAAAGCAAGTAAAGTTGATTCTAGCGAAGAAAATAAATATAGAACAAACTACTGAAACGGAGAGGATTTCTGTATTTCTGTTTCTGTATTTCGAGAAGTTTCAAGCAGAATTGAACTATGTTTCTGTTTGAGTTTTTGTTTCTGTAAACACGTGATCCGTGTCCCGAGTCAGAGCCGGACCGGTGGGCATTGGCAGCGCGCATGTGGGGCTTAGCCCCGAACCCAAGCTCACCTAGGTCCTCCCTCTTCTAAACACATGGGTTACCCCTTGGGTTTCCAAACCCTTACTAAAAAAATAGAGCTTATATAGTGTTCAATTCTTCCATCTTTTACCTATGTGGGAGATTTGTTATTTTTTGCCAAAACAATCCATCTATTCTTGTCTCAAACACCTTACTTTGTGTATCAATCTCTCTCATTTCTTAACAAAATTTGACGATACTTGGCACTAATATCATCTACTCATTTAGTGGATTAGGCATGTGCGAAGAAAAGATGTTTCCGACATGCGGGGCCCTCGTGTTTAAGTCACTAAAGACGGGAAAAACTCAATCCCACATCGTTAAATTTCCAACAATCCCCTTTTGAAAGAGAATTGGTGCACACATGGTGTCAAAGTCCAGCAATCTTTCAGCGGAAAGATATTGCATCAGGAAAGGTAGCTTTCGGCTTTGAACCTTCCATAGTCGATTGCCATCGGATTTACTTACTGCGCGGTGAACGTGATGTCTTGAACCATTAGTGTTTAGTGTAAATCAAGGCAATGATATCAACACAATAACTCCTCTTATTTATTTCCTCTTATAGTTTTGTCAGTTGTGGCCATGGACAACTCTTGGATTCTTAAGTGCATACATTTGAAGCGGCCTGTCTTCGCACTTAAATAGGTGATCTCCTATAAGGTATTATGCTATACCCCACTCGCAAGTGTTAGGAATCATTAAAAGTTTTATAAACTTATCTTTTACCATTATGCATGTAGCACTTAATGTCTATCGCCAGAATATCTTTGGAATTATATTTCCTTAGAGAATAATAATTTAAAGTGCTCTTGTTTCAAGTGAAGCGCTAAAACTGAACCTCTATAGTTTAGTTGTCCCATTGAACCAAATTCTTGGGATCTCCAGTCAGTAAGGTTGGGTTACCACCATAAAAATTCTTATTGTTTGGGTTATAAGCCCATTCTCTAGACATGCAGAACATTTGATATTTTGGTAGGCCTTTAGTTAATGGATCCGCTATATTATCCTTTGATTTGACGTAATCAATGGAAATAACACTCGTGGTGATCAACTGACTAACGGTCTTATGTCTCCAATGAATATGTCTAGACTTGTCGTTGTACATATTGTTCTGTGCCCTTCCTAAAGCCGATTGGCTGTCATAGTGAATCATCACCGAAGGTACGGGTTTATCCCAACAAGGGATATCCTCTAAGAGGTCGTGAAGCCATTCTGCTTCTTCTCCTGCTTTATCCAAACCAATAAACTCTGATTCCATCGTGGATCGGGCGATGCATGTTTGCTTAGAAGACTTCCAAGACACAGCCCCACCACCAATTGTGTAAACATACCCACTGGTGGATTTGGTATTTTTTATGTTCGATATCCAGTTTGCAATTGCATCACTATATCCTTCCAATACGGCTGGATATTTTGAATAAAATAATCCGTAAGTCAACGAATATTTTAGATACCGTAGTTTCCTATTTAACGCCTTCCAGTGATCATTTCTAGGATTACGAGTAAACCTAGCCAACTTATTGACTGGATAAGCGATATCGGGTCGGGTGCAATTTGTAATGTACATTAAGTTACCAATGACCTGCGCATATCGCTCTTGGAATACTGATGCACCACGATTTTTATCAATTCTATGATTCATATCCATTGGTGACTTCATAGGGGGACTGTCAATTACATCAAATTTCCTCAAAACATCTTCAATATAATGAGATTGAGATACCCATATCATTCATGTCGAAACATTGTTTCAACATATTCTTGGTTTCCAGGATCAAGTTTAGACTACTTCCGGTGATGAGCATGTATCTACGTAAAGTCTTATCATGATGAATGAGCCAGAGTTCCCTTTTATATAGATACATTTATCACATTCATTTATGGAGAAACCTTTTGATAATAAAGTATTGTCAAACTTTTCATGTCATTGTTTCGAGGCTTGTTTAAGTCCGTACAGAGACTTAACAAGTCGACATACTTTCTTTTCTTGTCCTGGAATCACATACCCCTCAAGTTGTTCCATGTATATTTCCTCTTCCAACTCTCCATTTAGGAAGGCTGTCTTAACATCCATTTAATGTATCTCAAGGTCACGCAAAGCTGCAATGGCTATGAATACCCTTATGGACGTTAATCTAGACACAATGGAGTATGTGTCAAAGTAATCGAGGCCTTCCTTTTGTCTGTAACCGTTGACTACTAATTTGGCCTTATACTTGTCAATAATTCTATCTGCTTTGTACTATCTTTTGAGTATCCACTTACAACCCAAAGGTTTGCTTCCCGGAGGAAGATCAACCATTTTCCAAGTATGGTTCTGCATGATGGAATCTATTTCACTTTCTATTGCTTCTTTCTAAAGCGGTGCTTCTGGACTTGAAAATGCTTCCTTAATTATCCTCGGTTCATTTTCAACCATATAGGTTAGAAAATCTGGACCAAAGGTTTTGACCTTTTTGGCTCTTTTGCTCCGTCTTGTTTCAACCTCTAGAACCCCCAAGTTCTGATGGTCTGGAACATTAAGTTTCGGATAGTCAATAACTTTTGAGTCATGTAGATCTGGAATGTCTAGTTCCGGATAATCAGAAACTCCCGGGACTTGTTGATTTTGCGCATTTGTTCATAACTTCATTTACGTAAAATTATTTCTTTTTCCTTTCTAGGGAAGATATGTTCAAAGAATTCAACATTCCTTGATTCCATGATCGTACCCTCGTGAATATCAGGTATTTCCGACTTATACACTAAGAAGAGATAAGCACTACTGTTATTTGCATATCCGATGAATATGAGTCTACCGTCTTAGGTCCAATTTTGACCTGTTTTATTTTAGGTACTTCGACCTTTGCCAAACAGCCGCACACTTTCTAATATTTGTAAGTGAGTTTATTTCCTTTCCATGATTCATATGGAGTTTTATCCTTACGCTTATGTGAAACTCTATTGAGAATTGTATTAGTGGTAAGAATCGATTTGCCCCACATGTTTTTGGGCTAAATCGAAATTGATAAGTAAAACATTCATCATTTCCTTTAATGTACGATTTTTGCGCTGGGAAATACCGTTAAATTGAGGCGAGTAAGGAGCGGTCGTTTGATGAACAATGCCGAATTGAGCACGGTATTCTTCAAACGGTGCTACGTATTCTCCCCTCTATCACTACGAATTGCCTTAATCCGTAGGTTTAGTTGATTTTCAACTTCTGCTTTGTAACGTTTAAATGCTTCAAACGCTTCATATTTACTTTTCAAGAAGTAAACATAACAATACCTTGTATTATTATCAATAAAAGTCACAAAGTACTTGTTCCCCCCTCTAGTTTGCACAAACTTTAAATCACATATGTCGGTGTGAATAAGTTCTAGATGAGCGGTGTTTCTTTCAACTGAATGGAAAGATGATTTGGTTAATTTTGCTTCTACGCATACCTCACATTTATGTTGAGGGTTTATGTAGAAGGAAGACAACAATTCCAACTTTACTAACTTTTGAATGATTTGTGGTTCACGTGTCCTAATATATGATGCAATAAATTAGAGGACTCTAGCAAGTAGGTAGAAGACTTTATTTCATTAGATGAACGGATTACAGACATAACATTCATTTTGAAGAGGTTGTCACACGCGAAGACCCTTCCTACAAATATACCATTCTTAGTTATTACAAATTTGTTGGACTCAAAAATTAGTCTAAAGACATCCTGGACTAACAGTGGCCATGAAAACAAGCTCTCGCATATGTCAAGGACGTGCATCACTTCCTTCAGAGTAGCTTTTTGCCTGAAGTCATTTTGAGGACAACTTTTCTAACCCCTTGCACTTTAGAGGTTGTGTCGTTGCCCATGAACAACTTTTTGCCTGAGATTGGAGTGTAAGATGAGAAATGCACTCTTGTTAGAGCATATGTGATGGGTTGCACCCGTGTCTATCCACCATTGCCTTGGATTCTCCACCAGATTTTCCTCCAGCACTATAGCCGAGAAATCCACAATCATTTCATCAAAGTTCAAAGGATCATCCTTGTCTTGCACAACGTTAGCCTTGGCCTTGCCTTTGTTCTTGACCTTTTCCTTCTGCTTCTCACTTCAGTTTGCGGCATTCTTTGATCATATGGCCAGGCTTTCCATAGTGATGGCAGTTTCCTTTGAACTTCTCCATTGTTTGGCTTTTGCCGTCTCCCTAGTACTTGCGCTTTTTGTTGGCGTTTCCCTTTGAATCAACCAGATTCGCCTTTGCCTCCATTGACTGCTTTCCTTTAGATGTAACCCTTTTATTGCCCTCATAAATTTGCAGTTTGATAATAAGGTCTTCAAACTCCATTTCTTTTGTATTTAGTTTGAGATAACTCATGAATTCGTTCCATGAGTGAGACAATTTCTCAATCAAAGACGCAACCAAAAACTGTTCATTTGGCTTCATTCCTTCCAAATCCAGATGATGAAGAATCATTTGAAACTCCTGGATTTGGGATATCATTGATTTACCATCCACCATTTGAAATTTCAGAAACTTTCCAATGATGAATTTCTTAGTACCCCATCCTGTGCGCTGTACTTTTTATCAAGTTTTTCCCACAACTCCTTTGTCGTCTTAACGGTGCAATACAGTATAGAGTGTATCCGACAGACCATTCAGAATGCAGTTTTTGCACATGAAATCACTATGTTTCAGGCATCCAAAGTTAACTTCAGGGCATTTGTAACCTGGATATCTTCGCCCACTTCAGTCGTTGTGTTAGACTGAGTGTCTATTGCATCCCCACCAGAAGGAGGATCTTCTGTCAGAAAGCGCGACATGTTCAACGTAGTAAGATAGAACAACATCTTTTGTTGCCATTTCTTGAAATTTGTACCCAGAAACTTTTCTGGGCGTTCTCCTTGAAAACTGGAAGGAGCAGGGATAACAACATTCCCTTGAGTAGCAGAAGCAAAGTTTGAAACAGATATCTTTCGAACACTCAGGAATTTTGTCTTAAACTGTAGGTAAAAATGGTGTTTGAAAGGTTAAACAGAATGAAAGCTGAGTCGAGAGATGACTCTCTGTCTTTAAGAAAAAATTATCTCGTATAAATACTTTTACGGTAATGGACAATAGTCTTCCAAGATAAAACAACAACAATCAACAATACAAAGCAAGTAAAGTTGATTCTAGCGAAGAAAATAAATATAGAACAAACTGCTGAAACGGAGAGGATTTCTGTATTTCTGTTTCTGTATTTCGAGAAGTTTCAAGCAGAATTTAACTGTGTTTCTGTTTGAGTTTTTGTGTTGTTTCTGTTTCTGTAAATAGAAGAGTTGTTTTCTTTGTCTTTAAAATGAACAGTAATGTTCAATTTATAGGAGAAGAGGAGGACCGTTACAACGTTTACGAAATCTTCAGAGGCTAGAGTGTAAATAAGAAACACTTCAGGGACCAAAAATAAAATTTTGGAAGAAAGACCCTGACCCGTGACTCGAGGCGAACAAGCGGCGGTACTTAGCCCCGAACCCAAGCTCACCTAGGTCCTCCCTCTTCTAAGCACATAGGTTACCCCTGGGGTCTCAACCCTTTACTCAAAAATAGAGCTTATATAGTGCTCAATCCTTCCATCTTCTACCTATGTGGGAGATTTGTTATTTTTAGCCAAAACAATCAATCTATTCATGTCTCAAACACCTTAATTTGTGTACCAATATCTCTTTCATTTATTAACGAAATTTGATGATACTTGACACTAATATCATCTACTCATTTACTAGATTAGGCATGTGTGAAGAAATGATATTTCTGACATGCGGGCCCCACGTATTTAAGTCACTAAAGACGGGAAAAATTCAATCCCATATAGTTAAATTTCCAACAGAAAATTGTCCAGAAAGACTAATTATATTCTCTTGAATTTATACAAATTTAGTGAAAAATAAGCACATTAATGGGAGAGAAAAAGGGATCACTACACAGTATCGATCACTTGGGGTTAAGTTTTAGTGTGTAGAATATTTTACTCAAGGTTCAATGTTTGCTAGAGTCTTTTATTTTTTTTAGAAATTTATACGTCAATAAAAAATACAGAATATTCTAGCGTTAGAGAACTAAATTCTTAGATATTGATTGAGGCTATTAAGCGGTATAGATAATGAAAAATATTCGTCTAGTCAATCGCGACTAATTTAAATTCAAGGTGTACTAATAACATTTGTTATTATATATAATTGTGATTTGATTGAGAGATGACTTGACACCTCTCTTGAACAAGATACATGTTTTTCTATAGCTTTTCTCTCCTAAAATAATTAAAGTCCAAAAGTCTATAAATACAATTTCTAATAGATCTTGTATATTTCTAAACATCCAAAGCATCAATTTCGTAGAAATTTCCTAATTATGACTTAACTATCAATTGTCCCTTCTTTTTGGGTCATCAATGGTAAAATAATTTTCATAAGGAGAACCTATTTAAGCAATAAATGATCTCTTGACAAAGTCGGTCAAGAAGTCAGCAGCATTGCCAATGCAATGCTCAATTATTCCACAATAATATTGAAGGTACTAACTGTTGGAAATTTACTAATGTAAAATTAAATTTATCTCATTATTTATGACTCGAACAATTGAGCCCCACATGTCGGAAATATCGTTTCCACATACGTGCAATCTTAGTGCCAAGTGTTGTAAATGAAAGAGATATTTTTACGTAAGTGAAATGTTTGAGAAATAGAATGATGGATGATTATTGGATAAATAACAAGTGTTCCACGTTGGTAAACGAAGGAAGGATTGTGCGAGGTGTAAGATGGAACGGGTCGGAAAGGACCGCGGAGCCGAGAAGGGCCGCGCCGCTAATTCCAATTGTTGGCCACTAGAGCCACGGCTCTAATGTTGCAGTGCCGCGGCGCTTCCCAGGCAGTGAGTGCTTGACGGAAGTCCAAAAGTTTGGCTGATTATGGAGAGGTTTTGGAACATTAACTTGACAGTTTTTCCTCCCTAACTTAGCCATTATTTGGCTGCATTAGTTGGTGGTTTAAAAGGCCATTACATGGGCACTTGAAGAGGCCATCTTACACACCTATAAATTGAGGCATTTGGCTCAATTTTATATTTAAAAAAAACATAGAACATATATGAACATATGAACAGAAAAACAAGTTAACACCACCACAAAGAGATCAGATTTTCATGATAAGCAATCTTTCTCTTAGCAATCTTCATTATTCGTGTTCTTCGCTGAGATCATTTGTGTAGGCTTTGCACACTTGATAGTATGTTGTTTCATCTTGGGAGACTATTGTCCACACTTCCGTAAAGCCTATATACGAGGGCAATCTTGTCTTAAAGACAGAGAGTCATCTCTCGACTCAGCCTGTGGTGTTGTGGTTTATCTAATTGATTGCTAAGTAATTCAGGTGTTAATTTAACAGACGAAGAACTCTAACCGTTCGTATTCTCAGCAGTTCATGTTCTTGTATTTTCGAATACAAGTTCTATATTTGAAGTTTCATTCAAGATCAAGATATTGACAACTTGTTGTTGTCCTCATTGTTGTTTATCCTTTCGATCAATGTAATAGTTATTTACTATTCCCGTTGTTGCTTTACATATTCCAACACTAACAACCTTTGGAGGAATTGATCAAGTTGTCCATGAAGATAAAATATTTATATGTGTGATTTAATCAATAAAAATCTAATTGATGTACACATATAGATTAAAACATCTTTCTATCTCCACTAAATTAACAAAAAAATAATTATAAACTTATTACTAATTGTTTTCAAAACCATATCATGAACCGCAATCAAATTAACTAATTAATTTGTAAAATAGAGTAAAGCAAATGAAACTCTTATGCTCTCCTATAGGAGAGCCATATGATCAATAGCCATAATTCATAAACCACTTGAATAGAGGTTATAGACCCTTCTTTGATAGAAGTAATTATTTCTTGTAAAGAATTCATTTCGATATTCAAGGTCGATTGATAACTCATAACAGAAGACACTCTACCCAATAAAATCGATACTTTGGATCCTGCTTGGACGAATTCATACCAAATATAAAGCACGAACTTTGATTACAAAAAAATATTTAGTGAACGTGTCACATGTTTATTCCTGTTTTATTTTTAAAATTACAAATGACGAATTAAATTCTAAACTTTACTTGTCCATGTTAATAATGTAAAAAAGAAATAACTTAAAAGTTAAAAGAACCCTTCACCCAACTAATTGGTAGCTTTAGAAAAAACAAAGGTGGAAAAGGAGCATATGACGACTAGGAAGTAGTTCGCGAAAAAAGACACCACCTCTAAAATTTGCTTTCGGGCCCCTGCATTAACTCTCTTTTTTCAAAAAAGAAAAGACTTAATAGAAGCCACTGTATTAAATTTTAATGCTCATATATACCTTCTTTAATAGTTTTCCTGAATTTCTAGACACTTGTTGGTATTTGCTTAGTGACCATCAACATTATTGAATTGACTAAAATTTCCTTCTGATTTATATAATTATCCTAAGATAGTAGTTTGTATATAAAAAATAACCACGCCTATGTTTTTTCTTTCTTGACTTGTCTAATCCATTAATTATTTTTAAATAATAAAAGTTATTTGAGTTCATTTATAACTTCAATGTGGCAGTGACAAATCCAATGATACCTTCCAAAACTAGATACGTTTTTATTCCCATACATGTCCGTATTAAATCTGGAAGTATACTACTACTCCAATAATAACATACTCAGTGTAATTTCACAAGTGAGGGCTCGCGAGGGTAGGATGTACGCATACCTTATCTCTATCTTTGTTGGGTAGACATGATATTTTCGGTAGACTCTCAACTCAAAAGAAACGTAGTCACTGCAGAAATTCAAAAACAATAAGACAGCAAGATCACGATACAAAACAAATAAAGCAATACATAGTAATACACACATAAGAGAATGGATCTACGCGGAACCTAAGTAGTACTACACAGAAAAGGAGAAGGGGAAATGAAGAGGCTAGCCCCCTGCCTCTCTCACACACGGTGCAATAAAACTCAATTACCTACTAATCTTCTATCATAATCCTCGATTTCCAAATCTTTCTATCTAAGGTCATGTCCTCAGTCAGTTGAAGATATACCATTTCATATCTTATCACCTCCCCCAGTTCTTCTTCGACCTATCTCTACCCCTCCTAACTTTTGTTATCGTCAATCTCTCACACCTCCTAGCAGGTGCATCATCACACCTCCTCTTCACACACTACAAGAAGAAAGACATTTGTCAACAACATTTTTGTTGTCATATGTTGGATATTGTTGCCAAAAATACTTTTCACAACAACAAAAATTGTTGCATGCCGTTGCAATAACCTCCGATGCGAAAAGTTTTCGCAACAACAAGTTATTTTTTCTATTGTCATTTACGTTTTTTAGCAACAATATATTAAATTTTTATTGCCATTTATGTTTATTAGCAACAATATATTTATTGTTGCTAAAGTTTTGTTGCAAATTTTATACTTTCTTGTAGTGACATGCCCGAACCATCTCAGTCTCGCTTCTCTCATTTTTTCCTTCATGTAGGCTACTCCGACCTTGTCCCGTATAACTTCTTCTCTAATCATATCTCTCCTATATGCCCACACATCCATCTAAGCATCTTCATCGCTGCTACCTTCATCTTCCAAATGTGAATGTTCTTGACTGGCCAGTATTTTCCCCTATACAACAATGCTGGTCTAATCACCACTCTGTAGAACTTATCTTTTAGCCTAGGCGACACCTTCTTATCACAAAACATCCCGGAGGCGAGCCTCCATTTCATCCACCCTGCTCTAATATGGTATGCGACATCATATATCATCAATCTCCACACCTCCTTATTTTATGGACCCAAAATACTTGAAGAGCTCTCATAGTAAAATAATTTTTCGCTTTGGATAGGACTAAAGGGAAAGAAATATCTATATTGATTTTATACAACAGCTACAATTAGAAATACCAAAAAATGCGAATACTATCTTTGGAAGCCTATATAAAATAATGGAAAAAATAACTCACATATGATGAGAATGTAAGAGAGGAAAAAAATGCTAAGTAGAGAGTGGTGATATAAGACCAAGACATTACGGTGAATCAGCTAGCTAAATGTGACAACAAAATACGTTATCCTGTTAATATAATATATTTTGTAGTTTCTCCTTTATTTATTTTAAATATTCTAAAGACAGATAAATTAGGAATTATGAACTACGGAAGCACAACGTTATGTACTAAGACTACCTTATATAACGATGTTAATTAATTAAAAAATAACATATTACCTTTGTGAAAAAAGGAAAAAAAAAAAAAGAGTAGCATATTCAAGCTTAAGTGGACCAACAAGTTGGCTAGATTCTTCACTGTTAGGCAATATACGGTTGAGATTTAAGGAGTAAGTAGCCAAAGCATGTGATGTATAAAAAAGCACAAAATAGTGCAAGCTAAATCATATTACCTGCCATTAGACTTTTAGTTCTATTGATGATTTATTTATTAAGTATATCATTTGTTTTAATTTTTTACCATACAAAAAATGGAGAAAGGGAATAATAAATCAGGAATACCTGAAAACCCAACTCAAAGGTAAATGCCTTGCCGACCATGTTGGACACCTTCTTTTTTCCATATTGTTCTTCCCTAACCTTTCATTTTCTTGAGTCCTTTTTCACCTTTTTTACTTTCTTTTTCTTTTTGAAAATGATTGATCTTAAAGAGGAGAACTGGAGAAGCAATAGAAGGCTACGAGCCTACGACCATTGGTGAGATTTGCACATGCCTTACTTAGTTATAGGGTTAATTTCTTTTGATAATCGTAGTGTTAGGATCAGTTTGTGTGTAATTAATTATTTTCACGTGATACTTGCTATTTCCCATAAGCATAGGTATATGTATCGGTCTATCGAGTAACTCTATCCGCCTTGCTTAAAAAGATGGAAAGAAATCCCTAGTATTTTTTCCTCCACTAGAAATTCAACCAGTGATCCCATAATTCTCAACCTAATTCAATGATCACAATGCCACATTCTTGGGTGCTGGTGCGAAATAAATAATATTTTCTCAAAATATGAGGATTCTTATTTATTATTTTGTATTTGGCAAGTATGCAAAAGATATTGCCCAAGGACATTTATATGTAATCTAAATGGGAGGCTGGGGTATGGAGGAGGATGTAGGGGTGGGACGAGGGTTTGGGGCGGGGTGGGCAAGAAATACGAGGGATAAGAAATAATTAATATGAAATGTCACTTATGCAATTTGTTTTTCTTACTTCCACCAGGAAAGTCATTTTCTTGATATTCCGGTAATTTATTTTCCTGGCAAAATTATTTTGAAAGATATTTTGACCAACCAAAAGGAAAACTTGGAAGACATTTTTCAAAAAATATTTTTAGCATACCAAACACACCCGTAAGGTGAGCTCATAACTATTAAGTGGGGATGTTCACGAGTCAGTTTGAGTCAATTTTTGGTTAAAATCAAAACCAAACTAATTTAGTAGATTTTTAAATTATTAAAGCCAAATTAAACCACAAATAAGCATAATCATCAGTTTGGTTCAATTTTTCATTTTATAAGAAACCTAATGTTATTTCTCTCTTTTATTATATTCCTACTATTAGGTAAGACTTTCCTATCATTTTTCAATTTATAATCCATTATTACCCTTTTGTTGTGGGAGTTATAGTTTTCTTAGATTGTAGAGAAACTGTCTTAAGATCTATGAACTTTAATCAAGTGAATAAAATTTATAAGAAAGTACACCCCTTTTTTAAAGGCACATCTCATAGTTGTTTCTTCGAATAAATGAGTTTGGATTTATGAATTTCTTTTAAGAAATGGGCTTAAGGTTAAAGTTCATTAGAGAGATATAGAAAATTTCGATGAAGAATAAATAAAGTATTTAAAATTATTTATAAAAAATAATATATTGTATACATTAAATTATGAAAATTGTGTATATTATTTAGTCGATTTGGTTTAGTTTTCTCGTTAGTTTGTTTTTAATAAAATCAAACCAAATCAAATATTATCAGTTTTTAAAAATTTAAAACCAAATCAAACCAAAACGAATAACTATTAATTTATTTGATCGGTTTGGTCGGATCAGTTTTTAACCAAACCGTAAACACCCCTACTATTAAGCTCGAATTTTAATATTGTCTTTTTTTTTCGTTTCTACTAGTATCATTTTATATTTTTGAAGTTACCTTGAAGTTTAATAAAATTCCATTTGACCAACCCAACACGGAGGGCAAGAATTTCAGTTATTGAAGATTAGCTTTTGGTAGGGGCAGGGCAGGTGTTTTCAAATCAATTGTTGCATATTAAGGCCCATTAAGTGTGGTAAAGGGACTAGTCACAAGGGAGGTGAATTGTACATACATGTTTGACATTATTGATTTTATTTTATTTTTATAATTTTGAACAATTCAAACTCTTTAAAATATTTAAAACTATTTTTTACTTCGATATGATGTACCTCTATAACTTAGTGACTCGACCATTTTTTTTTCCTACTCTCACCAATACAATATACATAAGCTAAATTAACATCTTAATGTGTATACTTAAATGAAAGACGTAAGCTTATAGTATTTCTTAATTCTTAAGCATCAATGTGGATACACAAACTTCACTTTATGCACCTGGATTAATAGACATAACCTAATTTCATGTTTAGGTATATCTAAGAAAAGTTTATTTGAACACATACACTATATCTGATTTTGTTTAAGCCGTCAATTATATTTATTCGAATATCACTGGAAAATATTTTAAATGTAACATCAAGATGTTTCGAAATTCATAAATTTGAAACCTCTTCTTAAATCAAAATGTCTATGTGTAAGTTAATCCCAATTTTTCGTAAAGCTTCATTCCATTTTAGTAAAATTAACCACTTAAAAATGAAACACAAGAATTAAATTGGTTTCCATGAGTATGTTACACCCATTCTAATTTTTGACGATTCAAAAATGTAAAATTTTATAGACTGATAAAGAATTGAATTGATTCTTTAAGAAATATGAATTCTATTTTATGGTAGGCGCCGTGCAATAATACTAACTACTAAGTATTACTTTACGCAAGGGAATAATTTTTATTGCCAAATATTTTACTCCATTTGGTCCATTATTTGTTTGGAATAGAAGTTTAAGATGATTATAATGTGATTTTCAGTTCAATGAAATATTAAAATAATAGTTGAAAATTTAGTTTCATAGAGAAAACATCTTACCAAATTAAATATGAATAGTTCAATGAATCTAAAGTCATAAAAGTTATATCAAATAAAACTTTTATCAGACATTTTAAAACATTCTAAATGAAATGAGTAATTTATCAATTGGAACATGGAAGTAAGATTTAAACCAATATGCTACTACAATCCCTCACATTTTGCCTTTAACCAAGTAACTCACATTACTGCCTCGATTTAAATTATGTATACATATAGAACCCATTAAAGTTGGCATCAATGGTCATATATAAGCTCATTTTTCTTTTAGGGTAAAGCGGCACATAAAAAAAAATCTCGTCAAAAATTTGATTCCTTCGCGAATGAAGTTTAGAATATATATATAACTAGGTAAACACCTCTACTTAATACAGATATGAGATATGTCTCATGGATCCTTCATGCTAACCTTACAAAAATATGTTGGGATTTTGTTGGGTTCAATACATATAAGTAAGACACAACGGAAGTTTAAAATTTTGATTACTTACCCCAACAATGTCTTCTGGTATGATTATATGACAATCAAAACCTGTAAAGTAAACACTTAAACACGAATATTACAGGTTATACAATCTGGAATCTTTACTAAGGGCGAACACGCGATTGTTCCCTTCGATTGCAAGCACCTTGCTATAGTGTATTCCTCTGTCAAGAAAGCCAGGAAATCTTGGCAGAGGTTTGAGAAAGTTTATTTTAAACTCTAAGTCTAGAATATTTTATGAAAAATCAGTGTGTAATATGAATAAGGTTAGTGATGTATATATAGTTATTTTGAGGTCAAAGACCGGATTAGGGTTGGGCTCTAAGCTTAGCCCAAAAATTGAGGTGCAGTGGGCCAGTCTGACTGGGCCCACTACCGGGTCGGTGCCGCGGCTTAGCCTAGTAGGCGTTGCGACACCTTATGTCCAATGACGCTCCTCGTTTCGTTATATATTCAACACATTTAATTAAATCCAAAAAATTCAATTTCGACTTAATTAAATAATTTTCATCAAATAGAAATTATCCCATAGTTATTATCAATTTAAATATCTCGATTCCAAATCGAATATTTAATACTTTCTCAATACACCCTTAGATCGAAGAGACAACGACATAGTGTGACCCTATAGGCTTTCATATATTGACACTAATCCAATTAAGGTCCATACGGAACTCCTAGACTGCGTCGTACGACGAACTCACTATGTGAAGTACGTTTACATGAATCCAGCAAACATAACCTTTATGTGAGATGATAAATTCCTTTCATTCGCGACACACTCGATCAAGCTTAGGATTTGCCATGTGTCTATCCAAATGGCTTGATCACTTTATCTTATCTATATTAGTCGACAACTAGACCATATTCTAAATGTGTCTCTTGCATTGGCCAATGACTTGGTCGACCTAATATCACTGAGAAGTTGAGTTCTCTCTCAAATATCCAATCAAGGAATAAATCCTATTTTTGGTTCAATTACCACCTTAGTTTACATTATAATGCACACAACACAAGCCGTATCTTATCCTATAAGGAGTTTAAGCTTAGGACAGGGTCAAAGTACATTACTATGTAAACAAGGTGCGTACTGACCTCAAGTCAAAGGACATGTATCTCTCACATGCTGATAACACTCTAGACATGTATAACAAATAGTTTATCAGCAAGGTATACCAACACTTTCCAAAAGTATTCATGTGACCATCACTAGTAATCATTGTGCGCGCCCATTTTTTACCAATGGTCGTGACGCACGGGCGTTTTCCCTGGAGTGATTAAGTTGTTGAGGAGTTGACACCTAATTATTCTATGGTGAACTAGGACACCTAAATATTTACAAAATGCTGCAAAATGAACTCCGATTAATGGTCTGCTAAACTATGAGATTCTTGGTAAGGGTGCTCTATTATCCTAAAGGGAAGGTGTTAGGCATCCTTTAAGATCCGCTAACTTGCGGTTATCCGGTCAAACTCAGGTTATTTATTATGCTAAGGGGGAAATGCATGTTAAAAGTATAAAGTGTAGAGGATGTTGCAAGTAATTAATTAAAAGATGCATTTTTGACAACATAAAGAATTATTGCAAAGGCGATTGCGGTTTTGAGAAATAAATTCCCGACATAAAAATTCAAAAATATGCATGGTGTTGTTTATGAAATACTTGTAAAATTGATTTTTGGATAAAAGCAGACATTTGTAAGGAATTTCATAAACAATACCATGCATACTTTTTGAATTTTTATGTCGGGAATTTATTTCTCAAAACCGTAATCGCCTTTGCAACAATTCTTTATGTCAAAAATGCATCTTTTAATTAATTACTTGCAACATCCTCTGCACTTTATACTTTTAACATGCATTTCCCCTTAGCATAATAATTAACCTGAGTTTGACCGGCTAACCGCAAGTTAGCGGATCTTGAAGGATGCCTAACACCTTCCCTTTAGGATAATAGAGCACCCTTGCCCAGAATCTCATAGTTTAGCAGACCATTAATCGGAGTTCATTTTGCAGCATTTTGTTAATATTTAGGTGTCCTAATTCACCATAGAATAATTAGGTGGCGACTCCTCAACAACTTAATCACTCTAGGGAAAACGCCCGTGCGTCACGACCATTGGTAAAAAACGGGCGGGCACAACATGGCGACCCCACTGGGGAATCTTCAGGTTCTTAACCATAGCAAACGCATATTAATTATTATTGCGCTTTATTTTTGTTCCTTTTTTATCTAATGCTTTAAAATTGTTTTCTTTGTGAATTTTTGCATGTATAACTGCTTTAATTGCTACCTTATTTTACTGCTTTCCTTAAATTGGCATTCCGCTTATATTTTCTCCACTTTGAAAAAATTGACACTATCACACATACACGCGAGGTGTGTTTCACGCACCCTCAAAAATTTCTTTCAAACTTCCAAAATTTAGGAGAGTTGGCGTATGCGCGGAGTGTCCGGACCATCCGGTGGTCGCGTAGCCTTCTCACTCGAGTAGTCGGCTCGGGAACCTTGAGTCTAGTCTGCCAAGTCTTAGAAAATTTATGATAGATCTATACCACCATTTATCTTAAGTCATGCATGCATACACCTTAGGTGAGTCGATTATTGGCATCGACTCCACAATTAAGAAATCCACCAAATTGTCGACGGGTCTCACGACCCAACGACCAATCAACAAATTATGTGTAGCGCGATAATAATAGATGAATCCAAGCCTAATCATGACATGCCGGAATTAGAAAATGTATATTCATTTTTTTGTATATTTATATTATAGGATGGAATCTATCCCGCAAATCAGGATGGTGAGTGGGATTCCGAGTAAGCTGAAAATGTGGTGGGCAGATTTTGACCTTGGCAGCCAAATGGCAATTAGGAGGAGATTAGGGTGCCTCGTTTCATTGTTTGATATCTCCCCCGATCAGCACTTGGTCAAAGCACTGATTCGGTTTTGGGATCCAGATCGGGTTGTCTTTAAATTTAGAGATTTTGAGATAACTCCTACTTTGGAAGAGATCAACTATTTCACCAACTTAATTTATCAAGGTAGAGGACAAATTATCCCGCACGGCTAGTCCGAAAAGAAATTTCTCCGCCACTTGAGGCTGAAAAACACTAAGGAACTTCGGTGCTTTAAAAATAATTGGGTCTCTTTGGATTATCTTTATGAGAGATACGACTGTCAAGATGTCTATAAGTTGTTCAAAAAAGAATTCTCTTACACTCCCGACCATTGGCGAGTTAGGCGCCGTATCGCATTTGTTGTCGCTTTACTGGGAACTTTGGTATTCCCACTTGAGCAAGGGAAGATCAGTACTTGCATATGTTCCATGGTAGTCATGTCAACATCATGTGATATGCTTAATTACATGTTTGCTCTAATTAGTTTCTAGGACATATACTAAACCACATCAAGAGTCAGACTTGTATGCGCCTATATTTGTTTCTTTTTGAGGACTAGAGTGACCAATAGGCTAGAATTGTGCTTGTGCATATTTGTTTTGGTCTTACTGGTGTAGGGAATACTTAGAACATCATTTCCAGGCCACTTACTCTCTCTGATATAAGCATGCTCTTCCTTCACCTGCACATACGCCTATGCCTTCCTGTTTGATATCAATCGGTTTCTATGCATTCATCAAATTCTATTTTTTTGTGTTGATTCCAAGTTATTTATTTCAATGTTGTTTGATTCAAATAAAGGCATGCCTAAGGTTCTGTGTATATGTCTTAGCCTAGAATGACCCTATATGTCTAAAGTGTTGCCTCTGTTTGGCCAATAGGACATCCCTACATGTTTCATACATTTATTGAGTCAACTACATATTACTCTGTATTCCTAGTAGATAGCATGTCTGACACATAGCCTGGTGATTGTGTTTTTTTTTTATCTTGAGTAAGTCTTACATGTCTAAGATTCCACTCATGTAATCTAAGCTTATAGATGTACTTGGTAACTATGCCCTATTCTGAAATGTCTCAGGACCAATATGTTGTATTAGATCACATATGCATATTTAGTTAAGGTAATAGTCTTTAGCCTGTTTATGAATCCTTGTGGCATTCATGCATAAATAAAGCATCTCTATTTCTTACCCAATTCATGTGTATATGTTAGGATTACTTTTATGCTTACTGTGGTGCATGCTTGTATGAATCATGGAGTACACTATACTTGTTGAATATGGGAACTGAGCATGCTAAGTTATCTTCCCATGGTTGCCAGATCATGTTTTTCTTATGCTCTCTCTTAATAATGTGAATATCTGAGAATGGTTTGCTTTTGGATTGCCTATGTATTTAAAGCTAGGGAAAGTTTAAAACATGGCTTTCCATACATGTGTGTGTGTGCTAGCTAGGTGTCCCAAATGCCATGTCACATATTTATCCATGAGTATTTGAACTCCTTTACATACTCTGTTAACATGTTAACCTAAGTATGTGTACATGAAACATCTTTAAGCTGTATACAGTTCATGACTATTGGTTTAAAAGTCCTTAGCTCGAAACCTGTCAGCCTAAATATCTTTGCATGCTTTCATGCCTCTTTGCTTTTCCTAGGGTCCATTTAGACTAAGCACTTCGCCTATGCTGGTTTCAAATGTTGAACAGTTTCATCAACATATCTCCATATATTCTTGATTAAACATGTTGACACTGCCCCTGCTTAACTGTGTTGTTTAGTTTGAAATAGAAATGCACATATTAAGGAATATTCTAGGTTGTTATAGCCCTAATGTGCAATGATGTATGTCACATCTTAGCCCCCATCCCTTTGTGTTATATTGCTTTTATGTGAGATATACATCGATACATGCTTTGGTATGCAAGCTGTATATTGAGCCTATTTGTGTATACGAAAGTATACAAAAATGTATATCCTTGTGTATATCACTCTTTACTTGATCAGTAAATGTCTAGTAGGCCTGACCCATTTTTGCTTTCCTGTTTGTCTACACTGCATTTCTGTATCAGCTGGGCTTGGCCCACAGACTTTGTTTTCCGCTTGTTTCCCTTTCTGCCTTCATGATGTGAATCGGATCAGGCCCAACAACATATTATTCTTCACGAATTATTTGTTTACACTTTTCTTAAATATATTTCCATATTCCATCTACTAATCCTTTTCTTTTATTTACATGAAATACATCGGGAGCAACGAAGAGTCTCGTTATGAGACTCATCATGACCGTTGCCAAATGAAGACCGGCATCCACATTCATTGCATTCTCCGGCCTCGAAATTTCTAAACAAATAGGGCGGGATGACATCGTCATCCGTCCTAGTCGCAACTTTAATTCTTTAAATACTATTTATTTTACTTTTCAGGTTGTAATTTAATTATTTAATTTTGCGCGAACATCGGAATACTTAGAATAATTATGTCCCGAATCATTGGATTAATAGGGTAGTTTAGAATTGGAAACCCTCCGCTAGTTTATTTATTTTAGGCTCGGGCAGTTTTAAAATCGAAAACTCGCCGCTAGTTTATTTATTTTAGGCTCGTCATGCATGTTTCAAACTTTCAAAAATAATTTGGTCACCCTTTACTCGCGTTATTAAACATACAAACAAGATTTTGTTTTTTACCCGATTTGCAATTTAAAATGACTTCCAAAAAAATTGTTTCTTTGCATTATAAATAATTGGCTTTTCTCTTTACTATCAAATGCAAAACATGTATTTTATAAACAATGTCTAACAAATGTCTGTTTTTATCCAAAAATCAATTTTACAAGTATTTCATAAACAATACCATGCATACTTTTTGGATTTTTATGTCGGGAATTTATTTCTCAAAACCGCAATCGCCTTTGCAACAACTCTTTATGTTGTCAAAAATGCATCTTTTAATTAATTACTTGCAACATCCTCTGCACTTTATACTTTTAACATGCATTTCCCCCTTAGCATAATAATTAACCTGAGTTTGACCGGATTATCGCAAGTTAGCGGATCTTAAAGGATGCATAACACCTTGTCTTTAGGATAATAAAGAACTCTTACTTGGAATCTCATAGTTTCGCAGACCATTAATCGGAGTTCATTTTGCAATATTTTGTTAATATTTGGGTGTCCTAATTCACCATAAAATAATTAGGTGGCAACTCCTCAACAACTTAATCACTCCAGGGAAAACGCCCGTGCGTCACAACCGTTGGTAAAAAACAGGCGCGCACAACCATTACTTGTAGCAGGTGAGACATACTACATTCTCTAAGAATGTGATGCAGACCACATGTCGACTTATAACATATCATCGATATCCCATTCTCGATGATCATTAGTCGAGGCTATTTTGAGAGTTAAACTCTATCATCAATATTTCACTCTATTAATGACAATGTAAGCTCAAAAGATGCACATTAATGAATAATTACAAACAATCAAATAATAATTCAATAATTGCAAATATCATAAATATATTAATCTTATTAATAATATGAATGTGTTCAAATACATTTATTCCTAATAATGATTGTCTCTCGAACATATATACCTTCAAAATATGCATGTCAGTCACACAAATCTAAGTACGTGAAATCCTTAAATTCTATTTAATTAATTTTTTCCTTCTTTTTTTTCAAAAAATAAACGAGCCCTACGTTTTCACCCTCTCTCTCACACTTCTTCTTCTTCCATTTTTCATTCACTCAAGGATCTTGAAATTTTGAACCTCATAAAATCTCCTAGAGGAGCTAACAAAAATTTAATCAAATTTTGATTCATCTACTTTACCGACACACCTAAAATTGACCTACAAAAACTAAATAAGCTCCCAAAAAATTAAATAGGAAAACATTTTTGCTCTAAGAAGCAACAACAGATTAAACACATATACTTGCATACATATAAACTTTTTAAACTTGTTATGGTCTAATTTGTTCATCTGACATGTCATCCATGATCGTAGCTCACGTGTTAGGTCTACTAGACTCGGGTGTCCACGCCACACACCTTGTCAAGTAAAGACGCTTATTTTTACATTGTCAAATTTAAAATATCTATTTGATTGTTGATGCCAACTCGAAGTCATTATCTATATATTTAGCCAAAAATATTATACTCCCTCCGGATTAAAAAGAGTGTCCCCTTAGCCATTTGCACACTTCTTAAGTTTTAGATAAAAATATGTATTTTAACTAAAATATCCCTAATTAAATAGGTATATGAATTTGATCATCTAATACTTAACAAGGACAAATCTAAAAAAGTAAAATTAATTTTTTCTTAATTTTATAAGTAAACATTCTTTTTAACTAAAAAAATAAAGACTAAGAAAACACTATTTTTGATCCGTAAGAAATAATATATCAATCAACTTTAGATCTTGAATTGGTCTACCATAAATCACTTTTATGTAAGAGGGCCTTTGAGTAACCTAGTTGAAATGTACTCCTTCGGTCTCAAATTATTTGTCATTTTTTTGTTTACACGCCTCTTAAAAAATATTAATTATGAGGTATGTTTGACCTATTTTATCCATTTATATCTAAGTTATAATATCTTTTCATTAAATGTTACTCTATTTATGTGTCATTTTCATTAATGACAAAGGGTAAAATAGAGAAAAACTAATTAAGTATGCCTTAAATTTTTAAAATGACAAATAATTTGAGACGACTATTTTTAGTAATCACGATAAATAATTTAAGATAAATGCGATATATGTTAGTACTATTATATACTGTAAATAAAGAAAACTTGAAAACAATGACCATTTTTCCTCTTTGTACTTCAAAAATCTCCACATTCACAGTGCTGTAACTTTAATTCAGAAATCAGAAATAGTGACAGCCATTTTGGAAGAAAAACTTGAGTTAAAACTTAAAAATAAGAACCCTAGTCAGTGGATATCATGTCATAGTGGGACCCAACCAAATGTAAGATCATGGAATAGATCTACGGTCAGAAATGTGCCTGTATTGTCCAATAAGGGTGATACATTGCACCAAATCAAAGAAAGCAGACCTACTAAATTATATTAAAATATAAATATTTCACTTATCCTATACCTGAAAAAACAATACTATAAATATAAATATACTAGGCAAAGAAAAGAAAAATAAAAGAAAAGGTTGAAACAAACTCTCTTTGTTTCTTTCTCCTTTTTTGTTGTTTTCTTGCCCCTTGCTTTTCTATGCCATTTAATTTATTATATATTATGTCAATTTAAAGCAACAATAAAATCAAATTATATTTAAACTTGACCCTTTTCTTTTTAAATTGAAGTTATATGTACATATCGTCAATATAAAAAATATTTGATAATATTAAATTATCCAAATGATATCTAAAGCTAAAAAGAGCAGCTCAGTGCACTAAGCTTCCGTTAATGCGGGTTCCGAAAAATGATCAGACCACAAGAAATCTATTGTACCTAATTTTACCGAACTTGACATCCTCATCACATGACAGCGAAAAAATATTTAAAGATAAACTTTCTTAAAATATGAGTTTCATAATTTTAAAATAAAAATAAGTTATCTGTTAAAATAATTAAAGACTTACCTGATAATATGTATAGCATAACTTAAGCTATTTTCTAAAAAGATTTCAATTTTTTTTCTTCAAGAAGTGAGATTTTTTTAAGAAAATAAATTCCTAAGAAGTGAGCAAATGGTGGGGCAAGAAAAATTGGACATGTTAAGGGAGTTATCAGAAAAGTCTATAAGTCAACAAGGACATTAGCAATAATATTCTTCAAACTGACAAAGTCCATTTTTCATAAAATTATATACTAAAATTTTTCAACAAAAGGAATTAAAACATTACAAGTAGATCTAATTTTTTGTAAAATAAAAAAAATTGCAAGAAAGTTGAAACATTTACTTCAAATACAATAATAATAATAAAAAACTTACATGCTAATAAACATAACCCACCTTCTGTTCTTCCCTTCCCCATTTTCACCATTTATTAGATTCCACTCTAATGGACTTTTCTTTTCTCCACTCTATTATTATTGTACAAATAATTCTCAGCTGAAAAACAACAACAAACCCCATCTCAATCTTTTAATTACTTTGTTCATAATTTTGCTATTTTCAGTGGTTTTTCTAAGACTTCTTAATACACATGCTTCTCTTGAGTCTTTTTTTTTTTTTTTGGGTTTTTTAAGCTTGGTACCAGTAACCCATATGTATTTGCTATAAATAGATTGAAGGGGATAATCAAAACTTTTAAATAATACAATCATATAATTTTTTTAAATTTTCTTAAGCAAGAATGACATTTTGTAAAATTTTGTAAGAGAGAAAAAAAATATTGAACAGATGGGAAAGCAAGGACCTTGCTATCACTGTGGTGTTACAAGTGAGTTAATGATTCTTGAATGTATTTAATTTAATTTTTTGACCATAAAGTTTTTAAACTTTCAATAAAAATGGAGTCTTTTTGGCTGTTACTAGTATAGAATTGTTCCTTGTTAGTCTATATGATGTTATTTGATTAGATTCGTTGTTCAATTATGAAACTGGATGCCCATGTGGTGAAAAATTACCAGGACAATGAACAATTATGAGTAATATGTGCTGTTATTCATCTTATTCAATTTGGTTTTGAATTTTCTTTTGTTTTGTAATATTGGGTTCTTGAATTCAATGTGAGTTTGAGTTGGAATTTGTTCCTGAAATTGGGTTTTCATTTGGTTTCCAATCTTCTTTTGTCATATGCACTAATTTATCCAGTGCCCATTGACTCTCTAGTATGTTCTGAAATCTTGCCTAGAGTCTCTCAGTAACTGGGCAATTTAGAGTTCAATTTAATTACATTCTAGTCCAATGCAATTGGGAGATGTTTTGATTGTGTTCTGTATTCCCTTATAAGTTTAGAACATAAACTTTCTCTGGAGAAATGCATTTTTTGGGAAGACTGAGTGGTCCGGCCCTTTCCTAAACCCCGCGCATAGCGGGAGGTTAGTGCACCGGGCAGCCCTTTACTGGGTTGGCATTGATATGGTTCTTTAGGGAACGAAAGCAGCACGAAAAATGACTAGAAAATGTTGACTGGTCTATTTCTAAATTCATGTACCTGATCTTTGTGATTGAAGGATGTTTTTTTCCAGGGACTGGAAAGTGTTGTTGTTAATATGGCCTTAATATGTCTCCAGCTTCACTTGTTATTGTTATCAGTTCGTTTAATACCTCCTAGTGTCTGCACCACGGTCAAAAGCAGCAAGAACTTCCAGGCGTTGGATAATATCTTCTTGACCCTATTTTCTTTTTGCTGCATATATTACTCACATTGGTGCTGTAACAATTCAAGTTGTCTTCAAAAGATATGTTACATTGGCAACTCTCTTATATGTTGATGCTGCATAAAAGTAATAGCTGATATTCGTTTTAGTCCTGTCATCCACTGGTGTAACATATTTTGTTGCAAGAATGGTAATAAACTGGTTTGAATAATAATTTGTGTCTTGGACTTAATGATGACACATTTTCAGGGAGTGTAAATGTCTCCTAATAAACATCTTTAGACAGCGTCTGTACATGCCACTGCTTAATCGCAAATCTGTCTAGTTTAGCTCCTCATGGTGCTGTTTTGGTTCCAGCTTAGTTCTTGAATAGAGAACTTCATTTAGGTTTTCTGGACAGCTCCCTCAGTTCTCTTCTAACACTGATTAACGAGTTACCTCAATTTATCTCTTTGTCCAGATACTGTTGTTTTCAGTAAAATGATTCCTGTGTCTGTGTTTCTTGTCAGTTTCAATCATAGTCCTCATTTGAATTCATGCTGCAGGCACTCCTCTTTGGCGTAATGGACCACCAGAGAAGCCAATACTTTGCAATGCATGTGGATCTCGGTGGAGAACAAAAGGGACACTGGCAAACTATACTCCTCTTCATGCAAGGGCTGAACCAGATGACCTTGAAGATTACAGGGTCTCAAGGTTCAAAAATTCTCCTGTAAAGAACAAAGAGGTGAAGATGCTGAAACGAAAGAAAAATCATGATAATCCTGAAATTGGAATTCTTCCTGAATATAATCAGGGTTTCCACCGTAAGGCTTTCGATGAAGATACAAGCAATAGGTCAAGTTCCGGCTCTGCCGTATCAAACTCTGAAATCTATGGACAATTTGGTAGTGCGGAAGCAAGTGATTTGACAGGTAGAAATATTTACTGAATTCTCACTCATGGGGTGACTAATAGCTGCATGAAATATTTACCCCTTTAAGGTGCTTTCAGGCCCCGCCCAATCAAATGTATGGGATGCAACGGTGCCTTCAAGGAAGAGAACATGTATCAATCGTCCAAAACAATCTTCAGTTGAAAAGCTTACCAAAGACCTGTATACCATCTTACATGAACAACAACAATGTTCGTACTTCTCTGGATCTTCTGAAGAAGATTTGCTTTTTGAAAGTGACAAGCCTATGGTCTCTGTTGAAATAGGACATGGAAGTGTGCTCATTCGGCATCCAAGTTCTATAGGTAGAGAAGAAGAATCAGAAGCCAGTTCTCTGTCGGTTGACAACAAACACCATTCTTCCAATGAGGCTTATTCACAATTGATTACTCCACCTGTAAATATTAGTAAGGGTGTCGATTCATCAAACCTGGTAACTCCGAGAACTAAGAAGCCTACTGGTCAAGGAATGGAACAAGACCAGATTAAAAGGTGCTTTCTTCATTATAGCTGGATATCATTGTGTCACATGTCCCAACAGAAGTCAAAAGGATATAAAGTGTTAAAATGCATAACTATCCTGCTATTCGTTGACGGGGTATGACTACACAACTAGATTGATATGTGGAACGGAAACTTGTATTATCATGATATGGTCCACGTTTCCCTGCTTTAAGTAATAGAATGCTTGTGGTGGTTTCAGATACATAATTGAATAGTCTAAAAGGCTCTGGTACTATTTTCTTGGCTAATATAATTAAAGGAAGTGACATATTTTAAGTGGTTAACTTATCTACGTAATGGACAATTGAGGATACGTGCAAAAGTTTTTCCAAAATTTAAACTGCAGTGTCTAATAAGAACACTTTATCATCTGTTCAAGTGCGCAATTAGGACAAGTCGTAGTTCGAATATCTAAATAAAAATTACTGGCAAATTTAAGGGGTTGTCGATGTATTAAGCCTATTTTCTTTGTGATGGTGTATACTTTCCATCTTTCTGATTTCATCTTGAACTGCAGGAGTAAGGATCACCTTGAAAAATTGCAGATTCTTGGACATCATAATTCGCCACTGTGCCACATAGACCTCAAGGTATCTTGCTGTCACTTTTGTTTCATACGAATAACTTTTGATTGCTTCATCTCACACAACCATAGCATGCTCCGTACAAGGTCCACTTATCTGTGTAGATGGAACATTTTCCTGTTCCACACTATTTTCCTACGTCTCAGGCTTTTGAGTTGGGGATTCTTTGCGTAGAGTTACAATTATCTTCTACTTTTAATTGTCATTATGCATAACCTTTGACCTAAAAATTCTTACATTTGGATGGATAAGCTTCCTCTATAAAGGTAAATATTTTCGAGCTTGTTTATCAACCATGTCTTTAGTTGTTAATAGTTACTTTAAGGATCTAAGCATGATTGATTACACTTTCCTAGATAAGCAATAGCAGAAATGAATGTGATTGTGGGCAATGGTTTCTGCAGGATGTACTTAATTATGAAGAATTCACAAGGCATCTGTCAAGTGATGAACAACAGCAACTACTAAAGTACTTACCTCCTATTGATTCTTTTTCACCTCCCGAGAGGTTTGTACAATCTCTTTTGTATTATGCATTTACGAGAACGTTTGACTAAAAGAAAAACCTTTCAGAAAAATGGAGGAATAAACTTATCTTTTGGCTGAGAGACTGTATTACCGTGCTTGATTGAGAGAATGCATTGTCGAGCTCTGATCTTATTCCCATTTTTTATTCTCTATGCAGTCTCAAGAGCGTGTTTGAGAGCTCTCAATTTGAGGAGAATTTGTCTACCTTCCAGAAACTTCTTGCAGAAGGCGTTTTTGATAACTCGTTTTCTGGGGTGACGGTAGAAGAATGTAGAACCTTGAAGAGGTTTATGTTGTGCTATTTAATGAAGTCAAAGTGGGTGGAAAAATTTAATCTTCTTAAGGTAAGACCATATGATTTACATATGGAAATTCAGCGAGTGATCCACCCCCTTGGAACTAGCAGAAGTTTAAAGCTGATAATCTACTTGTGTGTCAGGACATGAAATGTAAAAATAGTAGCAGTAGCTCTGAAGTTGCAGGAGGGTCCAATGTAATTGGCACAGGTCATTCAGTTAACATGAAGAGACCACGCGATGTACAACATCCGAAATACTTAGGTTTGTTGCATGTCTCTTTTTATTTCTTTTATGACATTTTACGAATCCTCGTCTGGTAGACTTGCTTCTTTTTATAACAAATTTTTACCCTAAAATATTTGGATTTTAAAAATTTTCCTGATAGTGTAGTAGATTTTTACTTCTCGGGTATTTATCTTCCTTAAAAAGTTAAGAGTAATGCGTCATGTGGTAATATGGCGAAGTTGTAGAAGCACTGAGGTGACTAAATTCTCCAATTATTTTATTCTACGCAAACGTCTTTTGTCATCTAGCTGGTAGGAACAGAATATTTTCATCATACACAATGACCTAATCTCTTCTAAAGATGATTACTCGGGAGACCTGGTTCGTGCATTGTGACGATTAGGACGAAATCCGCTAATTGAAACTGAAATCAATATAAAGAAGTTGAGAAAGAATTAGTACATCTCAGCATCTCTTTCTATTTCTCTCCATTTTTTTATTTTTTTTGCTATTATATTAGGTTCTCCGTCCTGGCAGATACCTTGTAATAGTAGAAAGCAACTATTTGTGAAAATCATAACTGTCTACGATTAGGTAAGCATTGCAAAATGTTCAATAGGAAAATCAGTGGGGATGCATCCTAATAGTCCATGCCACCATGAAAGGAAAATCTAAAAGGTGTGATAACGGATAGGATACTGTTTTTTTGTGGTACATAGATTTTATCAAGCATTCTTTCTATCTGATGTCTTCTTCTTAGACATTTGTGAAGCTAAACTACAAGTTATTTTCTTGTGGAATGAGCTTTTTATAGCCATTTCAGCCCAACCCCTACTAATCTGTGATCGAAGCGTAGTCGATTGATTGTTTACAAGAGCCCAAACCTACCCTATCTCCATTTTTCTGTAGTGTGTGATTCGACTTGTTTTTAATTCAGATGGAAACAACATTTAAATTGAATTTTGCTTCAGGGGCAAACACAACAATGAAGAGTCCCAAGAGAGTGGCGATGAAAAACAGCTACGAACAGAAGGAAATCGTAGAGAATGATGGCTCTTGCTTCAGTCCAAGAAGCCTATTTGCATTGCCATCTGAGAATTCCTTCCGTTGCGAATGAAAGTTCTGATCAGGACTTACTGCTGGATGTTCCATCTAACAGCTCCTTCCCTCAGGCAGAACTCCTCCTACCAATAGCAAGTTTTGCAGCTCAAGCAAGCACAAGTAGTAGCTCAATATACCTGCACCTTGTCCAGCCCTAGAAATTCTATCACGCTTTGCTTTCTGTCTGTAGGGTATTTACAAGCTTCTTTGGCCAAACCACATCACTGTCTCTGCATGTCCCATACGAAATATATAGAATTTTCCGTGAAGGGATTCAGATGGTTGCCTTTTACCTTTTTTGGCGGTAACCTAATATTAAACGAAATTTTGGAGTTAGCGGATGGATATGTTTGTTTTCTCCCCTTTTGTATAGGTTGACAAACTGTAAAATATAGCTGAAAATGCAGAGGTGGTGATGTCTAGAGATTTTTGTATGCACTAAAGTTTTTAACCTTAAATTGAGGACACCCTTCTGTCTTTTAGTTTTGTTGATGATAAGTTTCTTTGTAGGATCATCAAATGCCAAAAGTAGTAGGACTTTGTCCTTTGCTTATCCTCCAGCTAAACATGTCTATTGTGTCCGATTCATTGGCTTGAAGGCTAAATAGTAGGGCTATTTTTAGAGAATGACACCATTAGAGTAGAAGGCTAGTAGGAGCTCTGCTTATTCTTTCATACTAGTAGTTGCAGTATTGCCTTATACTTTTTTCTATTTTGGGTATCTTATCTCTTTGTAGTAGCTATTGTTCCTTTTCTTTCTTGACTGTTGTACCATGGCTTATTCGCTTTCGTTATCTCCATTTTCATAATGCTTTGAACTGCTTGTCCTTGTCTAACTTTTCTTGTGCTTTCTCTTGAGCAAAGGGTCTTTCGGAAATAACATCTCTACCTTTCAAGGTAGAGGTAAGGTCTGCGTACACTCTACCCTCCCAGACCCACAGTCCTGTTGGATTTCACTGGGTATGTTGTTGACACCATGAATTGTTTCTATACTGCTAGATGGAATTTTGTATCTAGGGCAGCAACAAGATTCCTCTTAACAAACTGAGATTAGGCAAGGACAGATCTTATCTTGAAGTTGCTTAAAATTTATGTACTACCTAATGATTCACTACCTAATTTCCATCCTATACATGAAAAGTTACTAGCAACCTTTTGATTATCCTGGCAAAATGCCACATCACATATAGGTAAATGATATTTTTTGTGGTGGTGGTGGTTGGGGGGTATGTATCCTGTTTGTCAAGGCATAATGATTCAAGGCCAACTTTGACAGGCTGGGCAAAATGCTTGTCCTTTTGGACATCAGTATTGTTCGGATTAGCTTGTATACATTTCAACAATTCCACTCTCATATCTTCTATCATCACCAGTATTATATAATTTTGCCCATTAAATTTAGAAAGAAATCACCTAACATTATTTGTTTTTGCTGGAATTTGAATTCTGATTTCCCATATTTTTTATCTACACTAGAATTATTGCTAGGCCAACATTTGTCCATTGAAGCTATGTGATCTAGTTGTATGTTTAAATTGCAGGAGTCCAATGTTTGTAAGATTGTAAACTACAACAATGTAAGTCTACAATGATAATGGTACAAAGCAGGATCTTACTTGTAAAATAAAAATTCAAGCAAGTATGTTCCTTTAGAGTTAATGATCATCAGTCCACCTTGGAGACACAACACTACAGTAAGAAATGTAGTAACGCAATTTGCTAAACCATTTTGACAGGCAAGGCCAGTTCTTCATCAAAGAAGGAACAGTTCTAAATTAATGACTCTGTACAACTTAACCATCATTTCAGAAAAAGCAGTACAAAACCTCCACCTGTGCCAATCAGAAAAAAACTTTGGTGATCAAAAACTTCAAAGATCTCTTCTTGCATATGGTTGACACACCACCAATCCAGCATTGTCTACAGCAAATCTAAAAGGCTTTAGCCTAAAAAATAGTTCCTGTCTGGCATCCAAAATCTCTAAGATTCAGCAATGCCACAAACAATCATATTATATATCCATAACAATCATATTATACATCCATTCAAGATCTTCCATTGCATGATTAACATCATCTTGAAAGCAAATCACTAGTTTAGAGTATCATCTAACATTTCAATTCTTCAGTAAATGGTAAAGTCAACCCGTTGAACGGATAGCTCCAACCTGGACGAATGAGAAGGATTCAACCAATTTGAACAACCAGTACTGCAATAGTAGCATGTTAAAGGTAGGAAGTCAAAGCAACCATAACATAAGGCTATTACTTTCAAACCTCTATCCGAACTATCATCAGACGTTAGCCAAATAAGCAGTTAGTTCTAACCCTTCTATTCCCAAAACTCTTAAAAACTTTGTACATTAACAATCACCAAGTCTCCCTAAAAGATGAACTTCCCTGAATAGTGAATCAATCAGAAAATCCCTCAGGTGGCCACCATCTAGGCCGAGGAAAAGTCAATCCGCGTCTCTTTGCAGTCTCAAAGAAATCAGCATCATTTTTATCATCACTCCTCAGATCCCCAACAACCACAGAGAAAGCCTCCATTAGATCCTTAAAACTCCCATTCTTGGTTGTTGCCCTCCTCCCAACTTCTTCCACTAATCCAACATTCTTGTCTCCCCTCATCGATAATGGCAATTCACGCCTTCCCTCAACACTTCCAGCACCACCACCGCCATCAACTTCTTCCACTAACCCAACATTCTTGTCTCCTCCCCTCATTGATAATGGCAATTCACGCCTTCCCTCAACACTTCCAGCACCACCACCACCACCACCATCGACATCCACACCACTTCTTGTTATCCCAGTTGAATGCATTTCCTTCGCGCAACCGCCATTCTCCTTCTCATCTAAAGTCATACTCACCACACCTCTTTCACCATCACCATCACGGACACCATACTTTATCCCATTCAAATGCATTTCCCCAGTGCTTACGCCGTTCAACTTCTCATTGCCACCTGCACCTTTTTCACCATTTTCGGGCACTTCTCCTCCATCTCCCCCCTCTTCACCTCTCTCAGAATATTTCACAGTAGAAGAATATTCATTCCTTTCTACACCTCTTTCACCATTTTCACGCACTTCTCCTCCATTTCCCTTCGACTTACCTCTCTCTGACATTTTCACAGTAGACGAATCTGCATTCCTTTCTACACCTCTTTCACCATTTTCGCGCAATTCTCCTCCATCTCCCTCCTCATCACTTCTGTCAGACATTTTCACAGAAGAATTATCTGCATTTCTTCCGATTCTTCGCTCATTAACTTTAATATTCTCCTCACATTCAATTACCTCCGTATCTACATCCTGAGTTTGTGTCTGATCAATTTCAATCACAATCGGCTCCTTTTTCACATCCAAATCCTCCTTAGAAATCCTGTATCTCTTCCGCAGTTGTTCTTCAAGCTCGCTTATATCGCGAACGTCAATTTCTCGGCGATTTGAAAACCCTAGGTCATCAGAATCATTTCCTAAATCTACAGCCTCAGTTTTATCACGATTAACGGCGTCAATGGAGGTATCTCCGTTATTATGTTGAGAATCTACTGTTGCACTCGTGCTCGGTTTCTGATCATCGGAGCCGGAAAAATAGGGCTGAGATGAGTTGTTTTGCTCCGGCGGGGTTTCAAATTCTTCGTTTTCATGACCGGAACTTTGATCATCGGAATCGGATGAGGGAAGAGATAACATGAGTATTCCGGTGGGCTGTGACGGCGTTACTGCTACCGACGGTGAGGATATTGGAGAGTTGTCGTATTCATACTCAAAAGGGCAGTTTTGTAATTCCTCCTCTGCAATAGGTTCGCAGTACTTGGTGAGTAGTTCTAGGTCTGTTACATACTTCATGTTTGCAGAACTCACTAGGGTTGTTTTTTTGGGGCAGGAAGAAGGCGAAAAGGGGGGCGAGAGTGTAATTTGTGGGAGTTTGGGGGTTGTTTTTAGTAAGAGGGTTTATTTGACTGGTAAAATATTCCCGCCTATTATCTCAACGCCCGCCTTTTATATTAACGGTCGCTGACAGTTGTCTGGGGAAGTAAACGATGTCGTTTTAAGTCTTGTAGGAAACAGAGCGTTCTTTTGGGATTTAAGAATTCAGTACTCAAATTTTAGTGGGGCATGTCAAATATTTAGATTATACTTATAAAATGTAATTATATTTTGGGTTTGTAGAATATGAAATGCACACGTGTAATGATACAATTGTTTCGTGTGATTTCAGTTGATACAATATGCGCCAAAACAACTCTAAACTATAGTTATTGTATGCACAACCGTAGCTATGTTTCATAATTACGTTTTAAACTATAATTATTTGTGAGATTTTCTCACTGATTCATGTTTTTTAAAAAGTTTTTGGCTTATTTGGGTCATTAATCTAGTTATTTTTCTTAATTCGGATTCATCGTGAAAAGGCTCATCAAAGGATAAACTTTCTACGAAGAGGTTTTCTGTTGCTATAGCTCAAAGTCGAGACATTTTATTATTTTTGTGATAAAATATTAATTTCTTATTATTCTCAAATTGTTTCTCAATTTTGACTTGATATAATTCTCGACATTTGAGTAGAACTAAAAAAAAAGAGTAGAACCGAGGAATACGTGAAATTATATGGAATTCATAAAAATGTTAATTTGTCACCTTATCTTGGATTGAATGCTTTATTTATTTTTAACATAACTATCAGGACTTAATTCGATGCATGCAAACGAAAAGGGCATTTGGTATATTTTACCTAACTTATCTTTAATTTAAGATCACAATATATAAAGTTTTTAATTTTTTTAAACTTCGTGTCAAATTAAAACCAGACAAACAATTTAAAACAGAGGAAGTATAATTATACACAATCAATTCTAGGCTATCCTAATGATATTATATATATATAGAGAGAGAGATATAGATATATAAAATTATACACAATCAATTCTAGGCTATCCTAATGATATGCTAATTATGATAATTGATCTAATTATCCTAAATATATGATAAATGATTTAATTACAATATGATTGATATGATGTGATATGAGGAGATAATTATGGAGATAATCCATAGTTATCCTAACAGTACCCCGTAGTCTTAGTAGAATGTTCTCGTATGCTGAGTGTCCATGAAATCATCAAACACTACGCGTGGAAGACCTTTGGTGAAAATATCAGTAATCTGATAACGGGACGGTACATGGAGAACACGGACTTGTCCACGTACAACCTTCTCACGGACAAACAAGATATCCATTTCTATGTGTTTTGTGTGTTGATGATGGACATGGTTACCTGATAAATATATCGCACTCACATTATCGCAATAAAACACTGTTGCCTTTTTTATTGGAAAATGAAGTTCTAACAGAAGATTACGGTGTCAACATGATTCAGAGACCATATTAGCTACCCTCGATATTCTGCTTCAGCACTTAATCGAGATAGTGCCGGTTGGCGTTTCGACGACCATGAAATGAGGTTGTCTCCTAGAAATACACAATAACCAGATGTGGAATGTCGTGTGTTCGGGTAGCCACCCCAATCGGCATCTGTATAAGATGTGAGTCCAGAAATGGTGGACTTATACAGATGTAGTCCGAAATCAAGAGTACCCTGAACATACCGCATAATTCGTTTAAGATCCCTCATATGCTCTACCTTCGGATTATGCATATGTAAACAAACTTGTTGAATTGCATAGGATATATCGGGTCTCGTGAAGGTGAGATACTGCAATGCCCCTGCTTAGCTGTGTTAATGTGTTGGATCACTGTATGGAGTACCTGTAGAGTTACTCAATTTCGCCTTTGTATCAACCGGCGTATGTGACGGTTTGCAGGATGACATATCGGTTTTGTCAATGATCTCCTCGGTGTATTTCTTTTGACTGAGAAACATACCACCTGCAAATTGAGTTATAACAATGCCTAAAAAATAATTTAAAGGGGCCAAATCCTTCATAGCAAATTTCGATGCAAGGAAGGACATAATAGACTGGCGAAGTGATTCAGATGATGCTGTGAGAATGATGTCACCCACATAGAGAAGGATATGTACCACGTCTTTTCCCTTCTTATAAATGAACAAAGACTGATCAGACTTGTTGTGTGAGAACCCCAATGTGGATACAAACCATGGAAACCTGTTATACCACGCCCTGGGAGCCTGTTTCAAACTATATAATAATTTTTTCAACAGGAAAACATACTCTGGATGGGTAAGATCTCTGAAACCCAGAGGCTGGTGCATGTAAACTATTTCCTGTAGGTGGCCATGTAAAAAGGCGTTCTTGACGTCCAACTGATGAATTGACCATGATTTTGACAGAGCCAGACTAAGAACAGACCTGATAGTTATTGGCTTAACTACCGGACTGAATGTTTTACAGCAATCCACGCCAACTTGTTAAGACCTACCATCACCAACAAGGCGAACTTTGTGTCTCGCAAAGGAGTCATCACAATTTTTTTATGACAGAAAACCCACATAGACGGTATTATGCTTACATTAGATGGACGAGGCACTAACTCCCACACCTTATTTTTAATATAAGCATCAATTTCGTCTAACATGGCAGCTTTCCAATTCAGGTATGATAGGGCTTCTTTGGGATTTTTAGGAAGAGGTGATGGTTGGATCGAAGATGTGAGGTTAAAATGACGTTTGGGCCAAAAAATCCCGTGCATGGCACGGGTTTGAATGGTCCAAGGTTGGGCTAATACTAAAGGCTGGGATAATGTGTTTGCTGTTTGGGAATTGGGCCGATGAGGGGTGAGATTTTGGGCCAGAAGAGCTGGGCATGTTGGCCTAGTTGGGGACACGGGTGAGGGAGCAGTGGGCTCCCCCTGTGGTCCTGCCAATCACGAGACGTGGACTGGGCCGAGGCCGAAGAGGAAGAGACAGTGGGGTCCTCAACTCGGATTGACCCAGTTCCATTTCGTTCTTGGGCTGCCACAGTTGGTGGTGTATATTGGGCTGGTCCAATATGATTTTGGGTATTGAGATAGTGATTTTAAAATTGGATGTATTCCGTCGTCTAAAAAATCGTATGACGGTGGGGATGCCATGTGAGATTTAGCAAACGGGAATGTGGACTCATAAAAAACAACGTGACGATAGACAATAATTTTGCAATTCGGCATATCATAACACTTATATCTCCTATGATTTTATGGGTATCCCAAAAAGACACAAGAAGTTAAATGGCTTAATGGTTGTGGACGAAAACAAGGGGTAACACAAACATCCAAAACCCCTCAAATGTGTATAAGATGGAAGATGATGGTACAATATTTGTGTGGGTGATATGTATGAGAGTAGTTTGCTAGGAAGAATGTTTAAAAGATATGTGGTCATTTGAACTGCATGATGTCAAAATACCGGTGGTGTGGATGAATGCACAAGAAGTGTGCAAATTATATTGTTAATTGTTTGAATTTTTCTTTCAGCCTTCCCATTTTGAGGAGAAGTATGTGGACATAAAAGATGCAAGGACATTCCATTGTGGTGATAAAATTATTTAAATTGGGCATTTATGAATTCCCTCCCATTGTCACATTAAAAATATTTAATGAATTTCTCAAAATAGGTTTTGATAAAAATACTAATTTTTAAAAAAACAGTGAAGACCTGCGATTTCTGTCCTAAGGGAAAAGTCCACAGACTTCGGTATCGGTAAGTATTCCCCCGCCGGGCTCAGTTTGGGCTTTCCAGTCTCAATAATCATCCAAAATATGCATATAATTTTTATGACATGTCGAACTTAAAATCGGGGATGTCCACAAATCACAATGCATAAGATCAAATGGCATAAGTGTTTTTTAAGTAGATAATGAAAAAGGAAGTTTAACATGCTTCTCGAACACACACGCCTGGCAAAAAAAAGTCCATACGTTTGTTGTAATCAACAAAATTATTATTTCTAATAACATTGAACACCGGTGCCCCCGGATGTCCCAACCGGTTATGCCATAAACTAGGGGAAATAGCTGCAAAGGTTGATGGATTGGTGACTTGGTTTTTGGTAGTGGTGGTGATGGGGTACAAGTCGCTAGTGCTATTATATCTCATTAGTGGCATTCCCGTCTGAAAATCCTTCACATAAAACCCAAATGGATCAAAATTAACAGAAATATTGTTGTCACTAGTAAGACGACGTATAGATACCAAGTTTTAATCAGTTTAGGTGCATGTAGGACATTTTTCAAATGTAAAAGTGGGTGATTAGGGGGGGGGGGATTTAATTGGCCAATACCATGAATTAGAATTTCATGCCCACTGCCAAAAATAATATTTTTATTTCTGCTCATATTAAAATAAGACGAGAGATTACCTTGAGATGCCGTCATGTGTGACATTGCCCTAGTGTCCATGTACCACGAATCGTCGGAAACACTTAGATTCATGTTGTTCATGGCATGTTCAATATCCGTGGGAGCATAACTTGCGAAAGATGGTCCATGGGATGCAAAAGCTTGTTGCGGACGAGAACCGAGAACCTTGGGTTGTTTAGAGGTGGGAGGAAGTTGGGCCCACTGAGCCATGGGATACGGGCAGGGTGGGGCAACCCACAGTTGCTTTTGCCAGGCCCACGGTAGGTACTGCCCCCACTGCCCGCCGGTTGGTGGTTGGGGCTTTCGCCGCCCGGGGTCTATTTTGACCCTGCTGGCAGCGACTGTTACCACCGCCAGCGGCTGTTACCGCCGCCAGCGGTCTGTCCTCTACCCCGACCCCACCCATTTCCACAATTATTTTTTCCTTTGTTATTGTTACAATTTTGACCCATTATTTTGTTTATTTGAACCATTACCGGAACCAGAATTTTGAGTGCCAAAATCATCATTATATGTGTTGGTAGAAATAAGAGCGGTGCCGACATTCGTTGCCGCCCCCCATCACCTATTTTTGCTTTCGGGCTTCTTCTAGAATCAATCTCGACCGAGCCTCATAGAATGGTGGTAAGGGATTGCTTTGTTGAATGAACGTAGCAACACGATCAAAATGTTCATTCAATCCCGCAATCAATTGGAGAACTAACCTTTGATTTGTCACCGGCACACCAATATTAGAAAGTTGATCGACAAGCATTTTCAACTCTTGGAAATATGTGGAGACGTTTGAAAAATCATCCAATTTTACATTGGTGAATTGATTTTCAAGATATATTGCCCTAGAAATTTTATTATCTTGAAAAATATTTTGTAAATGTTCCCAAGCCTGTTGAGCCGTAGAGTCTGGTTCCAAAATGGTGTGCAAAAGGTCATTGGAGATTGTGTCGTAAATCCATTAAAGTACTATAGCATCTAAATGAGTCCATAAACATGGTCAACAACGGTGGTTTTCGATGAAGACTTAGAAGGAATAATATGGTCTATGACCTCGTATGCTCGACAATGAATTTTAAACAATTCCGCCCAAAAAGAGTATTGATCTTTTTCCATCTCAAGGGTAATAGGAATAAAGTTCTTGACGTTGTTTACGGTAAGAACGGGATAAAATTTTTGTTTGTCATCCATTGTTGCCCAAGAAAATACAAGAAAAAAAATGTGAAAAGAAATATTTTGGTGTGTAGAATAAGGGAGATGAATAACCCTAATTAGGGTTTGTTTTTATAGTACCGAAATTACAAATTGGTCGGAGGGTAATTTTCGGTTATGGATGGTTTTAGTGTTTTCGGCAATGGGTGGTTTTAGGGTTAGGTTTATTTTTAGGAGAAGACCGAAATGGAGATGGTTTCGACTAGGGTTTTACCACACCAAAGTGGTTTTTTGGGTAGGGTTGATGAGGGGCGGCCGATGAGATATTAGGGCAAAGAAAATTGGGGAGTTATTTTGTGGCTCTTGATACCATGAAAGAAATTAATCCCATAAGTTCATTTCATGCCAAGTATACAATATTTATACAATTATACACAATCAATTCTAGGCTATCCTAATGATATGCTAATTATGATAATTGATCTAATTATCCTAAATATATGATAAATGATTTAATTACAATATGATTGATTATGATTGATATGATGTGATATGAGGAGATAATTATGGAGATAATGCATAATTATCCTAACAGAATCACATCTTGACCTCGACAAATAAGTTACTATACGATGATCCATATTATTGATCATTCACAATACTTGTACTACTTCTCAAACTTTTATTCTAAGAATATTGATATTATTTAATATTAATCATGTGCTACTTGACTTAACATACACGTGCAATGTCCGTGTCAAAAAAATAGTATTTTTATAAAAATAAAAGTATTTATTTTTATGCAGTAAAAGTCATGATCTATGTGACTTGAATTTTCTTAATTAGTTTTTAAAACATTATTCTATAATAATGGATATTACAATAATCAGATGCTATGCTCTTATACTATTTAAATAAGGGCATAAACAACTGCAGCTTAGCCGAAAAGCATAGAGAAGCAATTCTTGCCTCTAGACAAAACATGTATGTGATGGTGTATTAATTCCTTTTATCATTGTTTTTCCAGTTGAAGCAAACATTTGGTTATGAAATCTTATGAAGTATATTAAGGATCCAATATATACGTAATGAAGTTATGCAATTCCTTTAGATATCGACAATATGAGTTTTAAATATGACGGAGCAACTAAAACATATGAAAAGAAGATACATCAAGAATATAGTAATGGTTGAGATACATTTTATTATATGTTTGTACCTTATAAAATGAAAATAAGTAAAAAAGAATGAATCACATGTGTCTACTTAAACTTTGATCGTTAATCCTAATAGGTTCACCTGTTACCATTGTCAAACATAAAATCCTCATAGGTTCAGTTGATATCCAATCATCTTGATTTCGATAAATAAGTCATCATACGACGATCCAAATTAATTATTGATCATTCACAAATATATGTACTAGTACTCAAACTTTTATTTTAATAATATTGATATTATTTAATGCTAATCATGTGCTATTTGAATTAATATACACGTGCAATGCACGTACCAAGAAATTAATATTTTTATAAATATACAATATTAGTTTTTATACAGCAAAAGTCATTGCCAGTGTAACTTGGATTTCCTCAATTGGTTCTTAAAAAATATTCTATAATAATACGTAAAGAATGGATCTTGAGCGTAACTCAATTCCAAAAGTAAGTTTGTAGGGTGAGGATTGTCCAAATCCATATAAGGAGTACATGTTCCCATTCCATATCCGATGTGAGATTCTTAATACTCTCCCGCACGCCCAAATCTTGTTAAATGGAGCGTAGATAATATAATTTGGAGGCCTAACATCGATGAACAAATAATTGGAATGTGTCTGACTCTAATATCATATAAAATGGATCTTGGGTTTAACTCAACCCAAAAGCTAGCTTGTAGGGTGAGTTGTCCAAGTTCATATAAGGAATCCATATTCTCATTTCATATTTAATGTGGGTCTGTTAAATATTACGGTAATAAGATGCTATGCTCTTACACTATTTAAATAAGGGCATAAACAATTGTAGCTTAGCCGAAAATAGTAGAAAAGTAGTTTTTGTCCCTCGGCAAAATAGGCATGTGATGGAGTATTAATTTCTTTTATCATTTTTTCCAGTTGAAGCTACCATTTGATTATGGTATCTTATGACGTAGATTAATGATTCAATTGTATACATAAACTTGGAGTTAGCAATTCCTTTAAATATCGACAATATGAATTTTGATTATAACGTAGCAAAAATATTGAGCGACATAAGTTTCATTACATATTTGTATCTCAAAAAATGAAAATAAATTAAAAAATAAAAAAGAATCACATGTTTCTAATTGAATTTTGATGGTTAATCCTCATAGGTTCAAATGATGTCCAATCATCTTAACCTCGACAAACAAATCACCATACAATTATCCATATTATTGATCATTCACAAATACTTGTACTATCACTCAAATTCTTATTTTAGTAATATTGATATTATTTAATACTATTTATGTGCTACTTATCTCGACATTCACCCGCAACATACGTGTCAAGAGATTAGTGTTTTTATAAATATAAAAATATTAGTTTTTATTCAGTAAAAGTCATGGTCAATGTGACTTGAATTTCCTCAATTAGTTCTTAAGAAAATATCTTATAATAATAGATATTACGATAATCAGATGTTATGCTCTTACACTATTTAAATAAGGGCATAAACAACTGTAGTTTCGCCGAAAAGCATAGAGAAACAATTTTTGTCTCTCAACAAAACAGGTATGTGATGATGTATTAATTCCTTTTATCATTATTTTTTCAATCAAAGATTGTTTAAAAAATAGGCTTACATTATTTAAAATATTATTTTTATGTTGTCCTTGTTCTCCTCTTTGAATTGCCCTATTGAGTAATGGTCGGTGCTTGCTGATCGGGGTCGATCTCACTGACCCCTTGCTTCACCATGCGGCCTATCGCTCTCCTCTATGAAAAGGTTCTTCCGTAATCACTCTCAATAAGACATCCATTCCCCTTCTCCCCTTCCGAACGTGTAGAAATGGGTTCATCCAGTTCTACTTCTACTATTTGTTTTAACTATTTTGGGTTGTATGATAGTTCATAACATGAGCTCAATTATAAGTGTCGTAATTGAATATTGGGCCTGCACTTTATGTGCTTGGCGGATCTAGTAAGGCAGTAAGTGTATGCTTAACCCAATGAAGCTCATAATGAGTGGGCCCATTAGAGTTTTATTACAACTAGGCCATCTCCTCTAACCCTATACAAAGCACCTCTTTGACTCTTCTATTTGATTTTTATCATGTTTAACGAGAAGGGTGTTAGGGAGGAAGGTCTAATCCATTATGTTGTCTGTTATGATTCAAACATGTACACCGTTCAAACTTTTTGATATTTATTAATTTTATGTCCTATTATATGTTCGATCTTGAATTTGTCATATTAAATATCTTACAAAGGTAGCATTTGGTTATGGTGTCTTACGAAGTAGATTAAGGATCCAATTATATACATAAGCTTGGAGTTATGCAATTATTTTAAATATCGACACATAAGCTTGGAGTTATGCAATTATTTTAAATATCGACAATATGTGTTTTCATTATGATAGAGCAACTGGAACCTATGAAAAGAACATACATCAAGAATATAGTATTGAATGAGATACGTCTCATTACATGTTTGTATCTCATAAAATAAAATAAAAATTAACCACACATGTCTAATTAAACTTTAATTGTTAATACTCGTTGGTTAAGGTGATATCCAATCATCTTGAACTTTACAAAAAAGTCATCATATATACGGCAATTTATATTATTGACCATTCACAAATATTTGTACGTCCTCAAAACTTTTATCTTAATAATATTGATACTATTTAATACTAATCATGTGCTATTTGACTCGACTTCCACGTGCAACAAACCTGCCAAAAAATAGTATTTTTATTGTAAGATGATATTAATCTCCCTTAGGGAGTCTTCCTCATTAATATCAATATATATAGTGTACAATATACAATTCTAATACAAGAGGAATCCTATTCCCAATATAAGAGGAATCCTAGTTTAGAATCCTATTCTAATTATGGGTAGGGATTGTAGTGTTATACTTGTACACGTTTACACACCCCCTCAGTCGGAGCGGGAGGAGGCCTAACGTTAAGACTGGATCTGAAGTCAAGAAACAGCCGTGTCTTAGGAGGCCCTTCGTAAAGATATCCGCGTATTGATATGAGGAAGGCACGTGCAATACCTTAATATGCCTGAGAGCAACCTTCTCACGAACAAAGTGGATATCCATCTCAACATGCTTGGTTCGCTAATGTTGAACCGGATTGTGAGACAGGTATATGGCGGATATGTTAGCACAGTAGACCAGAGACGCTTTTCTTAAAGGACACTAAAGCTCCAAGAGAAGGTTTTGGAGCCAACAGATCTCAGCAACAACATTAGCAACTCCTCGATACTCAGCTTCTGCACTCGAACGGGATAATGTGGCTTGCCGTTTGGCAGACCAAGAGATGAGATTATCACCCAAAAACACACAGTAGCCGGAAGTAGAGCGGCGGGTGTCTGGACAGCCTGCCCAATCTACATCTGTGTAGGATAATAGCGAGTTCGGTGTGGAGGGATATAAGTGTAGTCCATAGTCCAGTGTGCCTTTAACATATCGAATGATACGTTTGAGGGCAGTAAAATGAGGTTCCTTGGCGGTATGCATAAACAAGCATACCTGTTGGACAACATAGGCAATGTCAGGCCTGGTGAAGGTGAGATCCTGAAGTGCGCCTACAAGACTCATGTACATAGTAGGATCAGTCAATGGGGTACCGGCCAGTGCACTAAGTTTGGATTTAGAATCCACTGGAGTGGTCATGATTTTGCAATTGTCCATCTTAGCCCTGTGCACGATCTCCTCTGCATACTTACGCTGGCAAAGAAACATACAATCTGCAGATCTAGTGACTGAGATCCCCAAAAAATAGAGGTATCACATCTGCTGCATGTAAACCCAAGACGTTTAATGAACTGTGCAAACCGATCATACCATGCTCTGGGGGCCTGTTTTAAGCCATAGAGTGACTTACGAAGATGACATACATACTGTGGGGCTGCTGGGTAGACAAAGCCAGGCGGCTGGTGCATGTATACAATTTCTCATAAGTCCTTATGAAGAAATGCATTCTTCACATCTAGCTAATGAATCGGCCAATTCTTACCTATAGCAATGCTCAGAACTGTGTGAATGGTGGCCGATTTGACAACCGGACTGAAAGTCTCACCGTAATCAATGCCCTCTTGCTGGTTAGTACCATTTGCCACTAGTCTTGCCTTGTATCTTTCTAAGTCACCACTATCTCTGAACTTGTGTCGAAAAAGCCACATGCAACAGATCACATTCACCCCCTCCGATCGAGGAACCAAGTCCCAAGTATGTTGTTTCGTTAATGCATTAAACTCCTCACACATGGCCGCATTCCAATTTGGGTCCAGTTTGGCTAATTTAGGGTTTTTTTTGGAATAAGTGAAAGTGTTTGGGTTGACAGGTTAAATTGGACTTTGGGTTTGAAAATCCCGTGTTGGGCACGGGTTTCCATTTGGTGTGTGGGCGCTGGTTAGGTAAGGGCATCGGTCGACTGGTTGGGTGGGCTGTGTGTTGGCAGATTCGGGTGTGGTATATTTTGTGTTGTCGGGACTGAGGTTTGGTCGAGGGTGGCTGTAGGATGGTGTGGAACAGTGGCGGTGTTTGGGTTTGAAGTAGAGTGGGTTGGGTCGGTGGGTGCCGGTGAACTGTGGTAACGATTTATGGGGGTTCTCGGTATGCTGGAAATAGAGGAGGGTTGTAGTGTCAGGTATGATGTCGGTGGCGTAGTAGGACCGGTGGCTGGGTTTGCTGGATGGTGGTTGAGGGTCGGACTGGGGTCGGTACGGTGGTGAGACAGTTAGGACGGCACAGTGAATGGGACGGTGACCGGTGAGTTGATGGAACCTGGAGACAGAGTGGTGCTAGGGGTGGCTAATGGCGGTGACGGGGAGGTCACTGGTGGCAGAGATGCTGACGGTGAGCGATGTACGGTGGCCGATGGTGGCTGTTGAGGTACAGTTCCCGAAAGTGACGGGCACAGTTCCCGAAGGTGGATAGGAGAGAGAGTTGATTCATCTAAAAATTCATAATTCGGTTTTTGAAATTTTTGGATGTTGGAAAAGGGGAATTGCGTCTCGTCAAAAGTGACGTGACGCAAGATGTGAATTTGACGAGTGGATAAGTCATAGCACAGATAACCCCTATGGTTTGACAGGAAACCTAAGAAGACACACGGAGTGGTGCGGGGAGCTAATTTGTGAGAGGTTGTGGAAGAAAGATTACGGAAACATAGACAACCGAATATCCGTAGGTGATCATATGAGGGAACCCAACGGTGTAAGATTTCGGTTGGAGTCATGTTATAGAGGGTACTAGTGGGTAAAATATTAAGGATGTATTCTACCATTTTGACTGCATAAACCCAAAAGGATGGAGGGAGGGAGGCATGAAACAAAAAAATGTGGACCATGTTATTTATTGTACGGATGAGACGCTCGGCTTTGCCATTTTGAGGGGACGTGTGAGGACACGAAAATCGAAAGATCATGCCATTATTGTTGCAGAATTTTTGAAACGCGGAGTTGTTAAACTCATGGCCATTGTCACATTAGAAATATTTAATGGCGCGTTCGAATTGCGTTTTGATAAATATGCAAAATTCAAGAAATTTGGCAAAAACTTCGGACTTAAATTTTAATGGGTAGATCCAAAGAAAGTGATAGTAGTCATCCAATAACACGAGATAATAGTTATGACCTAGGGAACTAGTAATATGGGAAGTCCACAGATCAGGATGAACAATATCAAAAGGAGCAAACGTAACGCTAACTGAGGAATTAAAGGGAAGACGAACATGGTTGCCTAATTGACAGAAAATGCAGGTCTGGGCAAGTTTCTCATTACATTGAATAAAACTATTACTTCTAAGAAAATTAAAGACGGGAGCTCCAGGGTGTCCGAGCCTATTGTGCCAAATTGACGAAGATAGAGCAGCTAGAGTAATGTGTGATCGGGAACAGACATCGTACGAGGATGTGAATGGATAGAGATCCCCTGTGCTATTGCATCTCGTAAGAGGTGTCCCCGTACGTAGATCCTTTACAGTAAAACCAAAGGGATCAAAATCAACAGACACAGAATTATTACGAGTAAATTTCCTAATGGATATTAAATTTTTGATGATGTGTAGGGCAAGCAGGACGTTATTTAGGGAGAAGGATGGGTGAGGAGGCGGAGTGTGGGTGTGACCATAGCCCTGAATTGGAATACGGTGATCATTGTCAACTGTAATAAATTGTGGAGACTTTAAATGATACACTTGGGAAAGATTACCTACGGACCGGGTGAGGTGAGAGGAGGCTCCGGAGTCCATATTCCAATTTTCATCGGGCTGCTGCATACTCAAACTGCTGAATGCCGACCCAAGTCGGTGGGGATTTGATTGAATGACTGTTGTGGGATCTGGGCCTGCTGCGGGAACTGGGCCTGCACGACATAGGCCTGTTGGTGCTGGAGCAGGGGCGGGCGCGGACCTGGATCCTGGCCCAGTAGCCTTTTTGCTGAAAAGGGAACTGGGTTAGAGGATATGCTGAAGCCGCGACCCACTTCTGATTTGGGTAACCAGACGCTGGCCGGCCCATGCCATGGTGTTGCTGGACTGCTGTGTTTGTTGGCCTCGGCCCTTCCTGCGGCCCTTGCCGCCTCGCCCACTGCCGTGGCCCTTGCCACCCCTGCCGGCGCGGTTTTGCCGCGGTTGGATATTTTCCGACGGAGGCTGTTGGCCTGATGTTGTGTGGACGGTTCAACTATTAAAGCCTTCTGGTTATGCTCATCCTGTTTCGCACGTCTGGTTTCCTCCAATAACAATTGCGAGCGTGCTTTGTTGAAACTTGGTAGAGGGCCAGCCTGTTGTATCATGATGGCTAGGGTGTCATATTCACCCTTGGGGAGTCCCACAACTAATTGTAACACCATCTTAGTTTCGGACACAGGTGTACCAACATTAGACAGTTGGTATGCCACAAGTTTCAGCTGCCTGCAATATTCTGACATATTAGAGAAGTTGTTGAGACGGGTGGTGTTGAACTGTTCTTCCAAGTACACAGCGCGAGTGTTTTTGTTGTCTTAAAAAATTTCTTCCAAACGTGTCCATAGAGCATGGGCAGAGGCACCCGTTTTCATAATTATGTATAGTAAGTCCTTTGATATAGTGCCATATATCCACTGTTTGACCACGACATCGAGGCGACGCCATGTGATGTCGTCCATATCGGGAGGATGAGGGAAATAGTCGTCTATATGATCAAGCACATGATATACACCTGCATGGATGCAAAATAGTTCTACCCATGACCAGTATTGTCCGTCTTCTTGATCAAGAATTATAGGGATAAAATTCTTAATGTTGGTATCGGCGAGAGCCGGATGAAAAGACGGTGATGAGATGGGTTGGATGACGACTGAGTGAGAAGCGGAAGCATCGGAAGAGGTAGGAGTAACCAAATTCTCCATTTGGATGGAAATTGGGAAGAGAAAAAAAAAAGGTTATTGTTGCCGTCGGCCGAGAGGTGGGAGGGGGGGCAAGGAGGAATTTTTCTATAGTAGGGTTTTGGCTCCTGATACCATGTAAGATGATATTAATATCTCTTAGGGAGTCTTTCTCATTAATATCAATATATATAGTGTACAATATACAATTCTAATACAAGAGGAATCATATTCCCAATATAAGAGGGATCCTAGTTTAAAATCATATTCTAATTATGGGTAGGGATTGTAGTGTTATACTTGTACACGTTTGACTCGACTTCCACGTGCAACAAACCTGCCAAAAATAGTATTTTTATAAATATAAAAACATTATTTTTTATGCAGTAGAAGCCATGGTCATTGTGAGTTGGATTTCCTCAATTAGTTCTTAAAATATATTCTATAATAGATATTACGACAAAAAGATTCTAGGTTCTTGCACTATTTAAATAAAGGCGTACAACTGTAGCTTAGCCGAAAAGCATAGAGAAACAATTTTTGTCTCTCGGTAAAACAGGTATGTGCTGGTGTATTAATTCCCTTTATCATTTTTTCCAGTTGAAGCTAGTTGGTTATGGTATCTTATGAAATAGATTAAGGATTCAATTATAAATGTTAATGTTGAATTTGGTGTTGTGACATTTGACCCAACATGTCTTCTAAAGTATTGATATGAATGTGTAAGTATGTTGTGACAAATGTTGCACAACATTACAACCAACATTTTCTGAACAGATTTTGCCTTCACGCGATGCAGTAATATTTGTGTAAATATTACAACGAGGTAAAAACGACTTGGCAAGGTAATAATGAGCTGGTAAAAAATGAGTGATGACTAAGTCAAAAATTGTTGCTTGTCGTGAGGATCAAGCCAAAGCTATTGATATTATTACTCCCTGATCTTCTCCAACCAATCTCACCAGCAGTCCACCTTTCACTCAACCTCCACAACCGATAGGAAAAGCACCTGTGGTGACAACTTATGTGTACGGTGGTTTATACACTGTTGAAAATTATTGGACAGAACAAGGGCCACATCGTAAGATGGTCTTTATGTTCAAGTTGGTGAGAATTCCTGGACAACCAAAGCTTACATGGAAAGAAGTACAGTCATCAAAAAAGTCCAACGTGCGGCATGGTGTTTGTGTTCCTGATATTACAGAAGGGAAAGAGTCACTACCTATAACAGCTGTGAACACAATTGATGGTGAGAAACCCCCACCATTCAAGTACATCAAGAAGATGATGTATCCAGTTGGTTTCCGCCCTGCTCCACCTAAAGGCTGTGATTGTATTGGTAGATGTTCTGATGCCAAGAGGTGCTCATGTGCAGTTAAAAATGGAGGTGAGATCCCTTACAACCGTAATGGGGCTATTGTTGAAATAAAGCCTCTTGTATACGAGTGTGGTCCTTGTGGATTCCCTCCTTCATGCTATAATAGAGTGAGCCAACATGGTATTAAACTTCGGCTGGAGATCTTCAAGACAGATACAAGGGGCTGGGGTGAGAGCTCTAACATCTATCTCTTCTGGAACCTTTATCTGTGAGTACACAGGAAAACTTCTTGAGGACACAAGCCGACCGAAGAATTGGCGCTGATGAATATCTTTTTGATATTGGACAGAATTATAGTGGTTGTACTATCAACTCATTAGCAGAAGAGAGGGGTTATACCATTGATGCAGCTCACTATGGAAATATTGGACGATTCATCAATCACAGTTGTTCTCCCAATTTGTATGCACAGAATGTTTTCTATGATCACGAGGATAAGAAAATGCCCGATATCATGTTTTTTGCGGCAGATAATATTCCTCCCTTGAAGAAGCTTTCTTACTATTACAACTATTCTGTGGATCAGGTTTATGACTATGATGGCAAAATCAAGGTGAAGAGGTGCTATTGTGGATCTTCAGATTGTACTGGTAGGATGTGTTGTTGGGCCTCTGTTCAAAAAATCAGGAAAAACAGAAACCAAACGGAAAGACAGAAACCAGAAAAACAAAAACTGGAAAAATAATGCAGAAGTAAAAAAATATCCGAGACCACAGAATTCACTGTATGTCCTTAAGGAATTTAATCCCCTCACTGTACCCGAGGTTATGGATTACTTCCTCCCAGGATAAAACGGATATACCTGTCGCAGGAGTAGCGGTACGTCAAACGCCTTCGACTTCGACGAACTCAAAGTTGGCAACGAAACACAGTAAGACTCGATAGTTTTATTTGTGGAAAAAGAATGCAGAATTTCAGATGCAGAAAATTTTTGTTTTTAGTGTATTAAAAATGAGGCATTGCCTCAGTTTATATAGCCTTGAAGGTGCCTTTTCGGAATAGGTTGGTGACTGTTCGGAAAGGTTGCCTTCATTTTCCTTCCATTTCTCATTCACACCAACTTGGCTAGTTTTATTCATTAACTAGCTTTAACAATCCCCCACATGAATGGGGAATGGTTATATGATGAAAAACATGCATGACAAAAAACTGTGTGATTCGTAAGCAAGGATTAATCGCATCTGGATAAGTAGATTTCTCTTTGAACTTTCCGTAGTGAACATATGTCGGATATACTCGGTCAATCGGTAGATTTGATATCCTTGAACCGTCGAGCTTTGGTGTATACCTAGACAACCACATGTCACACAATTAACCCTTTAACCGTCTTTGGTTCTCATTGTTTTGTTCGTTTCAGCCATGAACACTGCCTGGTTCATAAGTGTGTAGAGAATTGGCCTTACAGAATTCTCCTTGAAGCGGCTTACACTTCACACTTACATAGGTGATTCCTAAATGTGCCATCCCGTAGATACACTATTTGATATACCCCGTACCAAACTTAGGAACCATTAAAAAGTCGTAATGCTTTATCCTGGTACTGAACATTGTCTCATCACGAGAATGGACCAAAGAGTTATTGTGACAATGTTGAACCATCATTAATGACTTTGTTTGATCTCTTTGAACCTAGATCTTGGGATCTCCAGTCTTCTAGGTAGAGTTACCGTCACGATGACTTGCCCTCGGCCATAGTCCCATTCCCCTTGATGATCTTTCAACTACCTCTCTAGTTAGGCCTTTAGTTAGTGGATCCGACATATTATCTCTTGACTTAACATAGTCAATTGTGATAATTCCACTAGAGAGTAGTTGTCTAACGGTATTATGTCTTCGTCGTATGTGACGAGACTTTCCGTTGTACATAAGGCTCCCGCTCTTCCTATTGCCGCTTGGCTATCGCAATGTATGCATATAGGAGCCAACGGTTTGGGCCAAAATGGAATATCTTCTAAGAAATTTCGGAGCCATTCAGCTTCTTCACCGGCTTTGTCTAAAGCTATGAACTCAGATTCCATTGTAGAGCGGGCGATACATGTCCGTTTGGATGACCTCCAAGACACTTTGCTCCTCCACCTATGGTAAAAACATATCCACTTGTGGATTTAGTTTCGATTGAACCGGTGATCCAATTTGCATCACCGTATCCTTCAATAATCGGATACCCGTTATAATGCAAAGCAAAGTTTTGAGTATGTTTTAAATACCCCAAACTCGTTTCATTGCCGAAATAATGTTTTTGGTCGGGATTACTAGTGTAGCGACTTAGTTTACTTATAGCACACGCAATATCGTGTCGCGTACGCTTCATGATATACATTAAACTTCCCAACACTCTGGCATAATCCAATTGAGAATGACTTTCACCTTTATTCTTTGCAAGAGCAAGATTCATATCAATTGGTGTCTTTGCAACTTTAAAGTCCAAATACTTGAACTTTTCAAGTATCTTTTCAATATAATGAGTTTGAGACAATGCTAGACCTTGAAGAGTCTTATGGATTTTAATTCCCAGAATTAAATCGGCAACTCCTAAGTCTTTTATATCAAACTTACTAGCAAGCATGCGCTTAGTAGCATTTATGTTAGCAATGTCGTTACTCATTATCAACATATCATCCACGTACAAACAAATAATGACTACGTGGTTCGGAGTGTTCTTAATGTAGACACATTTATCACACTCATTTATCTTGAATCCATTTGACAGCATTGTATGGTCAAATTTTGCATGCCACTGTTTGGGTGCTTGTTTTAGTCCGTAAAAAGACTTAACAAGTCGACACGCCTTCTTCTCTTTCCCTGGAACTACAAATCCCTCAGGTTGTTCCATGTAAATTTCTTCCTCTAACTCTCCATTTAAGAAGGCTGTTTTCACATCCATTTGATGGATTTCAAGACCGTACACGGCGGCTAACGCTACTAACACCCGAATGGATGTAATCTTCGTTACCGGTGAGTATGTATCAAAGTAATCAAGACCTTCTCGTTGTCTAAACCCTTTAACAACTAGTCTTGCCTTATATTTATCAATAGTACCATCATCTTTCATTTTCCGCTTGAAAATCCATTTGGAACCTAAAGGTTTATTCCCTGGAGGAAGGTCAACCAATTCCCAAGTATGGTTGTTTAATATGGATTCTATCTCACTATTGATTGCCTCTTTCCAAAATTGAGCTTCCGATGAAGACATAGCTTCGTTTAAGGTTCGAGGCTCATTCTCCAACAAAAATGTTAGAAATTCTAGTCCAAAGGAAGTAGACGTCCTTTGATGTTTGCTGCGTCTTGGATTTTCCTCATCAGGAATATTTTCTTTTGTTTCTTCCCGAGCTCGTTTAGATTCTTTGCTAGATGACTCACATTCCTTTTTATACGGATATATGGTTTCAAAGAAGTCAGCATTATCTGATTCAATTACCGTATGCACCTGAATGTCGGGATTTTCTGATTTGTGAACTAGAAATCGATATGCCTTACTATTTGTGGCATATCCTATGAAAACACAATCAATGGTTTTAGGTCCTATTTTTACCCTTTTGGATTTAGGAACTTGCACCTTGGCCAAACACCCCCACACTTTGAAGTATCCCAAATTGGGCTTCCTTCCTTTCCACTTTTCGTATGGAATAGATTTTGTTTTGCTATGGGGCACTCGATTGAGTATTCGGCTAGCTGTTAGAATGGCTTCCCCCCACAAGTTCTGGGGTAAACCAGAACTTATTAACAGGGCATTCATCATTTCTTTCATGGTTCTATTTTTCCTTTCCGCAATTCCGTTTGATTGTGGCGAGTAAGGCGCTTGTTTGATGAATAATGCCATATTCCAAACATATTTGTTCAAAAGGAGATTCATATTCACCGCCCCTATCACTCCTTATCATTTTAATCTTTTTGTTAAGTTGAGTCTCAACTTCACTTTTGTATTGCCCGAATGCTTCAATTGCTTCATCTTTACTATTAAGTAAACAAACGTAGCAATACCGCGTACTATCGTCAATAAAAGTTATGAAATACTTCTTCCCACCACGAGATGGGATTGACTTCATGTCACAAATATCAGTATGGATTAAGTCTAAAGGACTTGAATTCCTTTCAACTGACTTATAAGGATGTTTAACATACTTAGACTCAACACATATTTGACATTTTGATTGATTGCATTCAAACTTAGGCAATACTTCCAAACTAATCATTTTTCGCAAGGTTCTATAATTGACATGTCCTAAACGTGAATGCCATAAATTATCGAACTGAATCAGTTTTGACAGCAACAATTATAATACACAACGGTGAAGATTTTATTTCTTCAAACCGAATCAAGGTTACACAAACAGATTTAAAATACTTGAAACGAAATGCAGTAAATTGTATGTTGTATACTTGATGAAGTTTTTATATCTTCAAATCAAGTACCCAAATGAGTAGAAAGTTATGAAAACTTTAATCTCAACCGGAGTAGAAAATCCGAAGATTTTAGTCTCCAAACAACATATAAGTTTGTTACACCGAAACAACAAACACCTTTTTTTTTTTTTTTTTTTCCAAGAATTGTATGATGTATACTTGATGAAGTTTTTATATCTTCAAATCAAGTACCCAAAGGAGTAGAAAGTTATGGAAACTTTAATCTCAACCGGAGTAGAAAATCCGAAGATTTTAGTCTCCAAACAACATACAAGTTCGTTACACCGAAACAACAAACACCTTTTTTTTTTTTTTTTTTCAAGAAAATTGTATATTGTATACTTGATGAAGTTTTTATATCTTCAAATCAAGTACCCAAAGGAGTAGAAAGTTATGGAAACTTTAATCTCAATCGGAGTAGAAAATCCGAAGATTTTAGTCTCCAAACAACATACAAGTTCGTTACATCGAAACAACAAACATACACCTTTTTTTTTCCGACAATGTTCGTAATTGTTAAACAAGAACAAATGAACACGAAATAATGTTTAAATTCCTTAAGCTTGTTGTTGGGCCTGTGTTCAAAAAATCAGGAAAAACATAAACCAAACGGAAAGACAGAAACCAGAAAAACAGAAACTGGAAAAATAATGCAGAAGTAAGAAAATATCCGACACCACAGAATTCACTGTATGTCCTTAAGGAATTTAATCCCCTCACTTGTACCCGAGGTTATGGATTACTTCCTCCCGGATAAAACGGATATACCTGTCGCAGGAGTAGCGGTACGTCAAACGCCTTCGACTTCGACGAACTCAAAGTTGGCAACGAAACACAGTAAGACTCGATAGTTTTATTTGTGGAAAAAGAATGCAGAATTTCAGATGCAGAAATTTTTGTTTTTAGTGTATTAAAAATGAGGCATTGCCTCAGTTTATATAGCCTTGAAGGTGCCTCTTCGGAATAGGTTGGTGACTGTTCGGAAAGGTTGCCTTCATTTTCCTTCCATTTCTCATTCACACCAACTTGGCTAGTTTTATTCATTAACTAGCTTTAACAGGATGTACTAGGTAGGATTTATAAAGCTTAGCTGTTGAAGTTGAATGGAAGAGTTACCTCATCTCATTGTCTTTTTATTTTCGCCTATAGTTGGTTCTTCTTGTTTAGTCTGATATGCTATATAGTATAGGGTGTCCGTTCATGGAAACATACGCTTGTACAGGCTGACTCGTATGATCCTATTAACAGAACTGACAATTTTGCAGCAGTACTCAACCTTTTTGTGCTATCTTAGATGTTTTTGAACAAGTTAATTTGCTTTCTCATCTCCTTGCATGACTCTGGTTGCATTACTTTCTCTTTTCAGTTGCAAATAATAGCATGTTGCTTATTGTTTGCTTTGTTACTTGTTCAGTAAAAAGTCAAGTGGGCAAATAATGGAGCTTTTGAGCCTAAGCAATAGTTTGATTCCTAAAGATATTTACGAAGCATTTAATATGGATGATATATGTGTTCTTGTAGAAAATTCTATCCAGTGAATTTTAGTAAGCAAGAGAAAATAAATTTGAAATTTCAACTTCAACACGTTATTCTGTTAGTCATCCAGAATTGAATAACTTGTCAACTATGTCTGAATTGTGTGAAGCTTTTGAAAAAACAGGGAAGACGAATACATATTACTTGATTGATCGGATAATACGTCTTATCTTAACTCTTCTAGTTTCTACGGCTACTACAGAAAGATCATTTTCAGCAATGAAGATAATCAAGACAAGGTTGCGTAATAAGATGGAGGATGAATTTCTTGCTTACAATATGATAGTTTATATTGAAAAAGAAATAGTTGAAAGCTTTAACTCTGATTCAATTATTAATGATTTCAAGTTTTTAAAAGAACGAAGGGCAGCACTTTAATTTTATATACGTCTTTCCTTTTATATATTATATTTTTGTTGTGTTGATATTATTTTGAATCTTTGATAAAATTATATTTTGTTCTTATAAATTTCAATTATAATATTTTAGTTAGTAGTTAACGTCCCTCTTTATATTTTGGGCAAGTTCCGCCATTGAATATAACCCTTAACAACTTACGAGTCCATGCTAAAAGTACAACATACATAGATTCCATAACTTCGTAACGTTTTTATTTAGCTAAACAAACCTGCAGCTAAGAAATTACCCAAACAAGAAGTATATATATATAGCTCATAGAGAAACATAAGTAATTAAATATGTTTAAGTGAGCTGAATATCAGTTTCAACGTAAGTCCAGCTTTCCATTGAGCAGGGATAACAGCCTTGTCCAATTGCACCCATTTGGTTTCTACACTAGTACTTGTTAGGAACCTCACTTTAAGATCTCCACATGGTGGGCTTGACAAGTGCCACAATGCCCCATATGCCCTTTCCATTGAAATCCACTGTTGGCTTTCTTCCTGCACATCCAAATAATATTATAAGCGGGTTCTATAAGTTCAACTGAATATATTATTTTCGGCTCAAATTATACATCTATGAGTTAAAATTAAAATAGATGCACAAGATAAATTCACACTTAGATGTGAAACGTGGGTGATTTGGGTGAAACAACTTAGACGGATCAAAACAGGTCATATAAGTAAAAGTGACATGGTCCAATTGATCCAAAAATATATGGATCAAGATTAGTCAAACAATAGTTCATAATCTAACAAGAAAAACATGACCCAACTAGTAGTCTTCCTATCCACATCCGCTGCTAGTATCAACCCTCCCCATCTCTAGATGTCCATGTCACTCCTCTCACCGCAATAGCAATAATTTCTCCGTTAACCTGGCACAATAAACTTGGACACCCAGGAGCCCATGTTTTTAATTTTCTTAGAAACAACCATTTAATTCGTTCTCATAATGGAAAATTTGCCCAACATTGTCCTTCTTTTCCTTTAGGCAACATGTTCGCCTTCCGTTTCAGTCCTCTTCAAGTGTTACGTATTCTCCGTTTGACATTATTCATGCAGATTTATAGACATCTTCCATCACTAGCTCATTGGGTCATAAATTTTATCTCGTCTTATTATATGACTTTTCTCACTTTGTCTGGGTCTATCCACTTAAATTCAAGTCTGAAGTGTTTGCCAAGTTTCTTGCATTTCGTGCCTATGTCAAAACACAATTTGAAAAGACATCAAATCGCTTCAATGTGATAACGGCCGTGAGTTCAATAATTCCACGTTTCACAACTTTTGCTCTACTAATGACATGATTTTCCGGTTCTCATGTCCTCACACCTCCTCCCAAAATGACAAGGTCGAACGAATCATGCGCACTCTCAATAACATGGTTCGTACGATCCTATTTCATGTCTCCCTCCCCCCTCCCTTTTGGGTCTATGCTGTGAAAATGGTCGAATATCTTCTAAATATTTTTCCCACTCAGACTCTCCAAAATAGAACACCCACCGAATTCTATTTCGTAAGATCTCAACCTATGAGCACTTATGAATTTTCAGCTGCCTATGCTACCCGAATCTTGCCTCGACGGCTCCGCATAAACTTGCACCCCGCACCACCCCTTGTGTATTCTTAGGTTTTCCGCCCAATAATAGGGGATATATGTGCTACGACTTTTCTTCCCGCAAAATCATCATCGCACGTCACGTCACTTCACGTTTGATGAAACAATCTTCCCATTTGCAAATAACCAAAAATTCCAGAATTTAGATTACACATTTTTGGACGAGTCTGACACATCACCGCTTCTTCGCCTAGCTCTCGGCCGTGTTGTTACTGTTCCAGCATCGCCATGTGTAACTACCACTACCGGCAGTACCTCCGACAGGTCACATCTATCATTGATAGTCTCTCCCACCAACGGCAATCGGTCGGCTGCCTCACTGCCACCTATCATTGCTTCCACTGACAACGTCTCTATTCCCATGTCACCGCATCTGTTTCAGTCACCAACATCACCGATTGCCACCACCACCGGCAATCGGCACTCCATCTCTGTTTCGCCACCAGTAAATATCCATATCACCAACCGGAACCATCAACCACCACCTACTAAGTCTCCACCTCCAGAAAACACCATCGCTGACTACCCAATCACCCACCCCTCCACCGAAACCCTACTCATCATCGAAAACATGAACCCGACAACTCCAATACCCGAACTGCCAATGCAAAAACAACCCACCACCGGTACCGTCCTAACCCACCCCCGACACACTACCCAACATCGTCGACACCTCCCGACCCATCGTCGAACCCACCCGACACACTTCACTCACTGCCTCCTCCCGTCGACCGCACCTATCAACCCTCTGCTACAAACTACCACACCAATGAGTCGACACCACCAACCCAACAAATTTCCCATCCACCCACTCGATGGAAACCCGTGCCCAACATGGGATTTTCAAACCAAAAGTCCAGTTTAACCTATTAACACAAACCATTTCCCCAATACTCAAAAACCCAAAACTATACCCTAATTGGAATATGGCCATGCGTGAGGAATTTAATGTTTTAACAAAGCAGCACACGTGAGATTTGGTTCCTAGACCGGAGGGGGTGAATGTGATTCGTTGCATGTGGTATTTTCATCACAAATATAGAGACAGTGGTGAACTAGAGAGGTATAAGACAAGACTTGTGGCTAATGGCAAAAATCAACAAAAAGGTATAAATTATGGTGAGACTTTCAGTCCGGTTGTTAAACCGGCCACTATTCGCACAGTTCTAAGTATTGGTATGGGTAAGCATTGGACGATCCATCAGTTTGATGTAAAAAATGCATTTCTACACGGGGATTTGAAAGAAACTGTTTATATGCACCAGTCGCCTTGTTTTGTTCATCCGGCAGCCCCTCAGTATGTCTGTCGTCTTCGTAAGTCACTCTATGGTTTGAAACAGGCCTCTCGCGCGTGGTATGATCGCTTTGCACAGTACATTATGCAAATTGGGTTCGTATGCAGCAAGTGTGATAACTCTCTATTTATTTTTCATCAAGGTAGTAGCATTGCTTATTTATTGTTATTTGTGGATGACATTGTACTTACTGCCTCCTCGAATTTGTTGAAAATGAGATCATTGCACTACTTAAAACTGAATTCGCTATGACTGACTTGGGGAAGTTAAGTTATTTTTTGGGGTTATCAGTGACTCGATCTACAGACTCTATATTTTTGTGTCAGCGCAAGTATGCAGAGGAAATAATAAACAGGGCTAAAATGGTGAACTGCAAGATAATGTTCACTCCGGTTGACTTTAAATCAAAGCTTAGTGCAGTTGATGGTAATCTAGTGGCAGATCCCACCCTTTACAGGAGTCTTGCAGGTGCACTACAATATCTTACTTTCATCAGGCCTGATATTGCTTATGATGTTCAGCAGGTGTGCTTATTCATGCATGCCTCCAGGGAGACTCATTTTACTGCCCTTAAGTGTATCATTCGATACGTTAAGGGCACACTTGATTATGAATTGCATCTACATCCCTCAGCACCGACCAGATTGTTATCATATACGGATGTTGATTGGGCAGGTTGTCCGGACACATGATACTCCACCTCCATCTACTGTGTGTTCTTAGGGGATAATCTTATTTCTTGGTCTGCCAAGAGTCAAGCCACGTAATTCCGTTCGAGTGCATAAGCAGAATACAGAGGCGTTGCTAGTGTTGTTGTTGAGATTTGTTGGCTCCGCAACCTTCTTTTGGAGCTCCAGTGTCCATTGTGTAAGGCGTCGTTGGTTTATTGTGATAACATATCCGTCATATCTCTATCTCATAATCCGATTTAGCATCAGCGAACCAAGCACATTGAGATGGACATCCACTTTATTCGTGAGAAGGTTGCTCTCGGTCATGTCAAGGTGTTGCATGTGCCTTCTTCATATCAGTATGCAGATATATTCAGAAAGGGCCTTCCTACACCGCGCTTTCTCGACTTCAGATCCAGTCTTAGCATCCGGTCTCCTCCCGCTCCGACTGAGGGGGTGTATTAGCACGTGTACATTGTATTATATTTAACCATATTTAGCTCTTATGTAATTATGATAGATATATGATCTCTATTGTATGAGGATTCCACATTGTACACCTTATATATATTTTGTATTAATGAGAAAGGCTCCCAAGGGAGATTAATATCAATATATTCATCATAATTTGACTCCAACAAACTCATTAATTAATACTCCACACTTAAAATGGCTCCGAGAGGAGTATATATCAAGCAATTGAAGCAATCAAATAGATCGTGATGAAACAAACTTAAAATGGTTCTGAGAGGAAAATATTTTCCACACACGTAACCTTAATTAGTACTCCATTATATTAAGCGCTGGTAATGCGCTGAGCAAAGCAATTAACCTAGTGCCTTAGCATTTCGTATACTTAATAAATAGAGCCATGTGTAGTTTAGGCAAAGAGTTAGCGGTTAATGCGGTACATAATGGAGTAGTAGGGAAGTAGTTTCATGCCCAGTGGAAGATGTAACTTATTTGCTATAATTCAACAGAAATTAATATTTTTTTTATATGAAACATAATATGTGTGTATGAAAACAAAGAGAAATTAAAACAACTATTGTTTTTTTAGAATACATAACTTCAAAATTACAATAACTTTCGTGTTAAAAACTTTAAAGATTGAACCCATCAAATTCAAATCATAGATATACTTATAGTCATGCCATTGGCCTAGAGTGACTCTTAAATTTGTCCCTAATCACTTGGGCTACTCCTCGAAGAGAAGTTGTTGAACATTGACTATATGAAAAATTAGGCCATTGGCTTAAAAGATTTAAAACAAGATGATAGCTTTAGAAAATATCTGGAGCATATTTGTAGGGGATTTTCGGATTAGCAAACATTAGGGGGAGCCCATATTCCAGCCCATGAAAAATGGATCTAAAACTGGCCCATGTATAGATTGAACACATAGCCCGAATAACAAAGAAGTATGAAAATGTTTTGTTGAATTACCGATTACACTGTAATTTCATTTGTTTGAAGGTTTTTTAAGTCACATCTCATGCTCAAAATTAGAACTTCTTGTCTAAAGGTGATTATGAGTTTTATGCCGAGGTAAACGGTACTTAATAACAAGTGTCGTCATTTAGGATTTTTTAGTATTAAAGTACTTTCCAATTTCTTTTGATTTTATTAGCCATTATATTTGATAAATTGCTTTTTGGAGGGTAGAGAATAAATACTTAAGTATATATAAATAGCGCTCAATGACCACTTTTCGATCCTATCTTTAAAGAATAGTCATTATCACGGGGTTTTAAATCTCACTGGTGAAATTTCATGACAATATCCTGGAGTTTCACCTATGAAATTTAAAACTCCATAACAATGGCTATTTTTTAATTACATGGACTAAAAAGTGACAATTTGTGATTTTTTAGATAGTAGTAATTATGGGTGGCAGATGGACCGTTTGGGTTGAAGTTGAGCGGGTCAAGATCGCCTAAATCAATGGATGAGTCAATGCCCAACCCGCCCAAAGCTTACATGGGCTAAAATGGGCGGGTCAAGATGGGCTAAATGATGGATCATAACCCAACTTGACTCATTACTTTTACAAATTTCAAACTTACCTTCTATGTTGTTATTTGAGTTTGGGTTAATTTTGTCACCCCTACCAGTAATTAATAACCCGTGAGCCAGAATTCGTGATACTGCTGGTCAAATTATGATTTTTCTGTCACTGCATTGTCTTCGCGTGAGACTTGATGAATATACTCCTAATAGGAATAGATTGTGAATCGATTCTCATTGTACAATCTAAAAGTTTAAAGTAACATGTACTATTAATAAGAAAACAGATATTTAAACTAAAATCTTGACTATTTATTTATATCACTACAAATACATTATATTCAACTTCATCCATTTTTTTACTCTTTTTTTTATCATTTACTTGTTGAATCTTTTGGTAAAGCACTAATTAGAGGAAATACAATCACAGGACATTCGTTGAAGAACATAAACTGAAACAAGTAGGAAACATATATATATATATATATATATTATTCTAAAGAAAGCAAGCAAGCCAGCCAGCCTAGTGCCTAATTAAGTATGGCTCTAAGGGGAATTAGTCGAGCAGAAGGTAAGTGTCATATGCAATGCCAGCCTTCCATTCATCAGGAAGAACGTCGGCCAGCTGCACCCACTTAACCGCCTCGCCATTGAGGGAGACTTGAACCCTGAAAGTGAGTGATCCTTTTGGTGGATTAGGCATGTCCCATACTGCTCCATATGCCTTTCTCATTCCCTTCCATTCCTTGCAATCTGCCTGCACATTCCCCACAAATTAAAGTTCATTACAAAATATAATCGCATGCACATAAACGGATTCATAATTTGAAGTTTATAAGTTTCTACAACGATTTTATGTGGATTTATAGATATATAATTGATTTCTTAATAGAGATACATGATATGAGCAAAAGTTATTGATTTCACGTGTAACTGTAATTTATAAGCTAGCTCCGCCATGTACACACAAGTGTCACCCGGTCTTGTAATAAGTAAGTTATCTTATTTTTAGGGCTACTAATTTCACTTTTTATGAACAACAACCTGCTAATGACCTTCTAGGTGATATAATTGTGTAAAAGTTCTTTTACAGTTGTAGAAGTTAAAAACTATATTCTAAATTATACTATGACAAATAATGAGAAAGAATTAACAATATATATTTATAGGTTCTAAATATTTAGTACATGTGGGGCACTCTCAACTTAGACACAAACTTTTATTCAATAAAATACTACTCCTACTTAATATCGTGCAATATGCATGTAAATTTGATTGGAGAAAGTATATGAAAGTGGTACATGTTATTGTTACATATCACACAATTATACTAGATAAGATTATGACGTGTTTAATACGGAGTATGTTGGTTTAAAACTGTAATTTAATTGAAAATACACCATTGTATCTTCAAAACTATTATTATTGCTATAGTGGCCACAAAACCACCTCGAGGTGGATATAGGAGGCGTTTTGTGTGTTCAATTGAACTCGTCTTTAGTTAAATTATATCTATACATATAAAATTTATTTAAAATATAAATTATAAATAATAAGATCACATTTATATTAAATTCACTAACAATAGATTCTGAATTCATCTCTCTGCGTACAAATTAAACACATGTAGAAACATACCTGCCACACTTCGACAGCTTCAATGTCAAATGCACCACTTTGATAGATTGGTACAATGGCCAAATAGTTACAAAACCTGCTGTGTTCATGAACTTTAATCATTAAATTGTAACCATAGTACCGACAAGGAACCCTTCGAAATTCAACGTCAACAACTCCATAGGCCAACAAATGATTAACCATTCCTGGAGTAGCCATGTCTGAATAGGCACGTACACTTAGGATAAAATCTGTATGGTCTCCTTCCCCATAGTCTGTCACTACTATTTTTGTCCCCTCGTCTGTGCAATGACCTGGGATCTTGCACCTTACCTATCGTTTATAATTTCCCAAATAAAAATTAAATTAGACAAATAATATTAAAATAGGAAACTATAATACAAAATTGGGAAATGAAAAAAAATATACTTTTTGGGGCAGTCGTTTTGGGTAGTAGGTTCGAGTTATAGCATAGTTGATTTGCTGGATTCGAAATCTATTATTTATACTTTTTTTTGGTGAATTTCTTGAAACACTATAGAGAATTTGGACTGAAATTGCTTACTTTTACACTAAGTCTGAGAGCCTCTTGTGGAATTAGAAAGACGTGCAAAATAGTGTTTGGCTACTGGACTACAACTCCAATCCAGAAAATGGAGAAATTTGTTAAGGAAAAATGAAAGTTTTTTTTCTTCTATTTTTTTGTGTTTTTCTTCTCTAACTTTGGTCATAATTTAAGCAAAAATCATAAATGAGAATGCATGAATTAATCTTTTGAATCCAAATTTTGAATAAAAGATAAGTCCTCAAAAAATATCAACCCTTTTAAATGGTTGAGTGGGTGTCATTTTCATTGCTTTCTAAAAGTTCAAACTGAATGGATTATGTTTGGAATATGATTAGCCAATAACTAATTGAATATATCAATTGTTTTCTCATTTTGCTAATGGATGGTTGTAGGACAGAATTGTTGAAGACGACAAGTGGTACGTATAAAATAATATTAATACCTGGTAGCAAGCACCACAGCCAGTTCCATTCTTGTAGAGCCTAGAGACTCCACTCACTTTGCCATCATAAATTTTCCTCCCATATTCACCAAATCCACATGCTCCACCTGTTTTATTTTTGTAACCACCATACTTTTAATTCCATCATATAAGTATACGGTTTAAAGTACAACATATTTTACACTTACAACGTGACTTAGTAGTCTACGTAAAATAAATTTTTTTCGTCTCACTAAGCTTTGTTAAATGGAGATTATGAATTAAATAGGGCACAATTAAGAATTAACTAATATTCACTTTTTAGCCCTTGTAATTGAAAAATATCCAATGTCAGGTGTAACTCCAAACTCCATGAAAGAACTACTTTTCGAAAACGTAACTGAAAGTGACCAGTGGATGCTATTTGAGCATGTTGGGTATGCATAATAGAGCATTTCGACATGTTTTTAACCCGTCCAAATTTAATCTAAACAACCCATTTAATATTCCACGACTACATACGTATGAGTATCTATCTTGGATGGAATGATTAAAATAAAATATGCACCAAAATACTGATAAAGGTAATGAGGAGAAAATTGTAAATAAAATAGAATACATACTAGGGGTTCCATAGCAATCGGGGCTGCCATAATAAGTTGCTCTACTGTAGAGGGAATTGGCTTCTTGGCTATAGCAAATTGCAGGAAAAATTATCAGTGTCACAAGTAGAAAAATGTAGTGGAAATTGAAACCCATATCTAATGCTAAAGTTTGAAACTAATAAGACAATCTCAAGATTAATCCAAGAAGTGGATGGGAAATGATCAAATGAAAAGGCTATATATATAGTTGAAGTTATGTACTACCCTTGAGGGGTTCTTATTTATTTGTGTATTAATTTTTTTTACATGATTTATTCCACTAAGGACTAGAGAAGCAAGTGGAAGATGGGATGGGGTTAAGGATTTGGACTTGATACATTATTTTCTGTAGAAGAAGACATCGGTTTTATATCGACTCCAAAACACCAATGTATCATACTTTCCTCCAATTAATGGTGTAAAGATATAGCATCTGGGCATAACTCAACTCCAAAAGCTAGCTTGTAGGGTGAGAATTGTTTAAGTCCATATAAGTAATTTATGTTCTCATTCCATTTCCGATGTGAGACTCTTAACACTCCCCTCACGCCCAGACCTCATTAACTGGAGAGTGGACAATATAATTTGGGGGTCCAATATCGGTGAATAAATAATTGGAATGGATCTGGCTCTGATACCATGTAAAGATATGACACCTGAGCCTAACTCAACCCCAAAAGATAGCTTGTAGTGTGAGGATTGTCCAAATACATATAAGGAATCCATGTTTTTATTTCATTTCCGATGTGAGATTCTTAACAAATGACATGTTATATAATAAGAAAAGTAGTAACAAAAAGCAGAATTTATACAAATAATAAGGGGTATCTAATTATTTCGTACTACCCGTGCATTTTCCAATTACTTAAACTCATTGTGTACGTTTTCCATTTGCTTGCACTTTTAATATGAGCATTTAATTTTAATGTTGGTTTTCATCGCATGAGTCAGTTGAGTATTTTAAAACAGGGGGTGTGTAATGCCATTGTGCCAACACCAATCACTTTTTATATAGCAACAAAATGTTTTGGGAAGTTGAAAATAATCATAGACTTGGGAGACTGTCGAATAGACAACTTCTCAAATTGTTGCCAAATTCATGGGCATGCAAGAGACAATGTCCTGGTGAACGAAAACATTTTAGTAGCCAGATAAAAAATAAATGCAAAGGCGATTCCTGTAATAATGATGAGTAATAGGAGCAGTCTAAGCAGTAAAAATGAGGTTATAGGAGAGCCAAAATTGACATCATGTTGTTAGGCGAAGCAATCCGAATACCATGTACATCCTAGATGGCGAAAGTCCACTGGCGAAAAGCATCACTAACTTGTGTGTACATATACACACTACATGTCTATGCTTTTTATTAACCCCAACAAGTTCCCAAACAATTATTGGAAAAATGAAGGAAGAAATATTAATAAGGAAAAGAAAACTAGAAAAAAAAAATAGAGGAATTTATCGACTATTTTCATGCTTGCTGATGAGAAATTGGAGTAGCCATTATCACAAGTTTTATTGTGTTCTTTAGATAATCTAAACTAATGTGAACATCCATCATCAACATTGAAATAATTATATTCACGTCTAATATCTTTTATTTTTTTTTCTTTTAATTTTCTTGAATTTTTAAAATTTGGTTAGTGTGATCTAGGGGTGTACATGGACCGGGTTAGTTCGATTTTTCAAATACCAAACCAAATCAATTGTGTCGGGTTTTTAAATTTATAAATCAAACCAAATCAATAAAAGTCGGATTTTTCAACTTTGAATTTTCTCGGATTTTTCGGTTTTCTCGAGTTGTTCGGGTTTTTTCGGTAAAGTCTTCATACAAAATATATAACTTGTGCGTCAAATATTTCTTTAGTCCTAGTAAGATACAACTATCTAATTAAAGTGTTCTTGAGAAAATGACACAAAATGTGAGATGAGTGATGACAATGTACTAAAATATTCAACTAAAAATATAATGAAATTGCTAAGCCATAATGATAATGATCATAATCTAAAAGTACTAAAAGAAAAAAATATGACTAATTATTAAATTACATGACTATATATTAAAAAAACTAAATTAAGTAATATTTTTTCACTATCTAAATCAATGCAAAACTAATAGTACGTAGTAATAGATACCCAACATTATTGTTATTCCTAGTGTTAGAATTAAATTTCTTTTGTTAGCATTAGTATTGATTTGGGCTTTATTTAAGTTACTAACATCAATGGGCTATAAAACTTATTAGACCATAAAAAAATTTAAGTTCAAGCTTGAAATAATATGTTAAAAATAAAAACTATGAAAAAACTTAAGAAATGTTTATAAATTACATTATAAATAAATATTTTTATGTACAAAATATTTTTAAATTGTATTCATGTAATTTCGGGTTGGTTTGGTTCGGTTTGATTTTTTTTTTTGTTAAAATAAAACTAAACCAATTATGGTATGATTTTTTCCAATACCAAATCAAGTCAAATCAAACTACTAGTCGAATTTTTTTCTCGATTTGACCCGAATTATCGATTTGGTGCAATTTGTCGATTTTCTTTGTACCCTTAGTGTGATCAATACCGAAACTGATAATTAAAAGTCATTATCAACTACACTGAAAATTGATTGGTTAAGCTAGTATACATGAAATATATGGTTGTGGCGGATTTAGAATTTTCACTAAGAGAGTTTGAAAAATAAAAATATAATGCTTAAGATTTGAACTTCGAACTTCAAGATGAATTTAGAACCCCTAAATCACTAAATCAATATATAATCTCGTGTTCAAATGATTCAAAATCGATATAAGAACATAAAAATAATATCACTCTGCGCCCCTCCAGATCCTCTCCTATTCTAGATTTCTTTCTTCCTTTTTATGCTCCTGTGTCTTAGAATATTCAATAGTGGCGGCAAAGTTGCGTATAATCTTGAAAAAGAAAAAAAAATGGAAGAGAAGTATAACTAGACTTTTCAATAAGATAATATCTCATTATTTAGTACCCTCGATTATGTCATAACGTCTTGTACTAATTTAGAAAAACGTAATCATGACGATTTGCCCACGAAATCCTATCCCTCCCAACTATTTTGTTTTAATTTTTTGAAAGCCAAACTTGGATACCAATAGACAATTGCTCAAAAGCCTGAAAACTTTACAAACATTGTGCAAGTCATTCAGTTAAATAATCCGAAATGGAATACTTGCTTAGAACTTCAAGGTGAAAATACAAAATCTTTAATTAGGTGGTGATGGGTGAAATAGTCCTTAATTACAAGAAAACATGTCAAATTTGCCTTTATACATCCAAAAATGTTCAATTTTATCCCTCGTTATACTTTGATCTCATTCATACCCTTGTCATTAGTAAATCGTTTTGTATTACCCTTGTCATTAATAGTCTTATGTGAAATTGGTGAACTCCACGTATCAAAATACTTTGAAGAAAAAGATTTAAATTACTCATCTACTTTTTTACCATGGTTTAAAATTACCCTCCGTTATACTTGAGGTTGGAGCTCCTATAGTAATTAAAGGCAAAAATGAGACTTCTTCCTAAAGCTGGGGTAATTAGATCCAAAGTAACATGTGACAAAATTACTCAAATTTTTTTTTTTTTTTTTTTTTTTGTTGACGAAGGAACCCGCCGCTACTCTCTCGAGTGCGCACGGGGTAAACCCGGACCGACGCAATAGCACCGCAAACCACGTCGGCCGATTAACCACACTTGGCAAGCCATGTGTGACGCTCAACCAAGAAGGTTTATGCGGGGGATCGAACTCGTGACTTTGCGGTCCCGCGCTCTACTGCTACACCAACTTGGCTACCCTTGCGGGAACTTTGAATATTACAGGAACAGTTTTTCCTTTTCCATAAGTACAATTATGAACTCATACAAAGATGTTATATTCCCAAGGTCAGGACCACAAGGCCAAAAGGATTAGAGCCTTTATGGAATCCAAACACCCCTCAAGATTGGATTAAGTTGACAGGTCAGAATATCAATATAACATTGAAATACTAACCAATAAAAGCAATTGAGCTAATAAATTACTTGGGAAAACCCTATGTGATGTTTGGTTCAAACGCACTAAAAACCTGTCAAATAAAGTACAATGAGCTAATAGACTAATAACTAAAGAAAAAAAAGAAAGAACATCCAGTGACAATACGTAGAACCTGATAACAAAAGTATATAAATCTGGGGGAAAAGCACACAAGTAACATTTTTATTTATTTGGTTAAGAACTTTTAGCGTGGCAACTTGGAAGAACCCTAATTGAATACATGCTCTATCAAGATTAATTGGTAGGTGACTTCCAATATTTGTCATCATCCACTTGGAGTTCCCAAAAGCTCTATTATTTGATTGGTGTTCTAATCAAATGCGTTGTCAATTGTATAATGATTATTGAGATTAGAGATTAACATGTAGTAATAGAGTGAACTTATAAGAACCACGTTGAGCTAAAACTAAAATAGCTAAGTGCCAAAAAAAAAAAAAATTTGATGAAACAATTTTATTAAAATAACTCAAATACACTTAAAGCTTCTTACTGAAAATTAAATTCAGAAGTATACATATATTTGATGAATATTCAATTTATAGGGTCTATCTTTATCACACTTTTTTGTCTTTCGAGTAGTTTTAAACTTTCATTTCCATTTAGCTTTTATTATGTGTTTGGGTTTGTGAATATCTGTGACCGCCGGAAGTAGAAGAGTTATTTGATGAGACTTCATTAGATGTTTGCACAAGAAGGAACAAATAGATTAGAGAGACAAAAACACAGATGATGATAAATAAATAAATAAATAATGACTATAATATAGAGAACTAAAAGTTCTGTTCTAGGAAGAGTATTCATGAATTTTGAAAAATTATAGAGACAAAATAATAAAAAACTAAATCAAACCAAAAACACTTATTAAGTGAATAATCTTAAATTGAAGGTGACGAACTTATAACTTTTAACTAATTGAGTTTATAAACACCAGACTTAAAATCACTTTGATTGAACAAATGCCAAAATAAGCTTCTATGCTAGACTGACCCAGGTTATACAATTGCCAAACGCCCTATTCATCCTCCTAACACGCATGCGATCTAAATGGCAAGTAACTTATATAGAAAGGTAGATCATACTAGATGTTTATCAATAGTTTAGAAACCATAGCAACAACTTTATTTTAATTAGAATTTGGCTCGATTATGTTTTATTTATATCAAAAATTCAAAACTAAGCTTGCATATGTATCTCGCTCATCAACAAGACTAACTGATTAAGTAATTAGTTACGTAGTAAGTATTCTCATTTTCAAATGAAAAAAAAAAAGAAAAGGAAAACTTAATTAACTAACCAAAACCATTCAAAGGAACTCAACTAAGTTTGTAAACAGTGTCTTCTAACAAGAATCTGTAAGCAGTATCATATGCCAAGTGAATTTTTTTATCATGCAAGTCAAGGCATTTTTACCATCAAGTTATAGACCTTCTCAAATAGGAGTGGGCGTATATCGGTTCATATCGGTTTTGTATCCGAAAAATATGAATTGAATAAAAATCATTTTAAAAAAAAATGAATCCAACTTTTAAAAAAAAACCAATATGTTCGATTTTATATCGCCGAATGTATCAGAATATATCAATTTTTTCTAGGGGTGGCCAATGGGACGGGCCGGGCGGGGGATTCTTTTTTTTTTTTTTTAATTGAATTTCCAACACTGAAATTGACATTCATACCTACATTACCACGAAATTTCGACGTTGAAATCTATTGTGTATCGTGAGATGTTTACTAAAAAAAGGGAAAATTAAAAAACGATTTGGGAGAAAATACAAATTGATTGGTTAAACAGACGTTTTCGTAAAAATTGGCGTCGCCAAACCGCCTTGTGTCGATTTGCCCGGCCCCGTCTCAAAAAAATACGCAAAATCAAAAAACAATTGGGTAAAACGGACATCCGTGTGCAGAGTTATGACTATTTAAAATTCCACCAATTTACAACTACTTTCTCTCCCTACATTTTATGTCAATGCTTCTGTGATATGTTAATCAAGTTCATGCCGCATTCGACTTCCATAAAAGCTTCATAGATTGGCTTCAATGACTATGATTCAACCGATAGTAGTAGCCTAAAATAAAAAATAAGGTTAATTACAAATTTGTCCCAATTTTTTGGTTCGGTTCATCCCCAAAATTAAATAACCGAACCAAATCATTTAATCCTGATTTGATTCGGTTCGGTTCGGTTCTCCGGATTTTTTGCCCACCCCTACTCTCATATTCACATAAGAATCACATTAAGGAGCATAATGAATTTGCAATTGAAATCTCTATACTTTGGCACCATATATGAAAAGATTACGCAGAGTACCGAATTCTTGGACAGTGACCCTAATGGGCTTGAACTGGTAAGTAAAATCGCACTTTCCATGAATGGGTCCAATCCACTATGAAAAACAATCTACACACTTGTAAAGCTAGATACATCAGTTATGAAAGTTCAAATTCAACCTGTCACTCCTTAATATCTGCTTCATACACTTGTCTTTTTAGGATAAATGGAGACGATCAGCTGTAATGATTTTAGAAGCTTTAACAGGAAAAAGTCAGAGAAACGTTGTAATAATGAAGCTACTATCAACCACAGCAAAAAGGGAACAATCAAAAGTTGTTGCAAGTTGTAGAGCATAAAATCCCCACCAAGTTAAACTAGAAACTCTCCTCTCCAGATGTCTCTCTTCCCAAGCTTTGCACCAGAAGAGAGACAATTATTGAAATGGTGAAGAGTCCACGAAAATAACTAGCAATTTCAGTTTTAGAATATGTAGTTGGTCAAGCTAGCGTGTGTCATTCAGTAAAATAAATATGTGAATCACAGCATTAGGTGAGTGGTATAGAAGAATGAAGATTTTTGCAGATGCGAACATCTGTCAGATTGGGATGTGAACTTCATGGAATGATGGAAAGGTCACAGTTTCTTCGCGAACAAAGCCTTCTTCATGGAATGATGGAAAGGTCACAGTTTCTTCGAGAACAAAGCCTTTGCTAGTCATTGTTACAAAAGAAAGATGAACAAATGTAGTAGTTGAACGCTTCATCATTTGATAAACAAATATTGGGTCTAATTGTTTCACCTTTCTGAGATCTCCACTTAACAAATTGGTGTAAAGACTTGCAATTGGAATATTATACTGAAATGTTGGAACGTCTAACTAAACATTCTGAGTAGTTCCAAACTTTACACGCGTTCTATAAGCTACTCCGTTGAGTTAACACAGAAGCAGAATCTAAGTGACTAAGATCTGTATAAAACAAGTACAATAACTGTCCCAGTTGGTGACCTCTAATAAAGTTCGAGGGAATCTGTAGATTAAAGGGAGAGTTCATGATGAGGAATAGCCTTGTTGATGAATTTCCGGTGAAAGGTAGATGCCAAACGTCACCCTGGGCCTAGAAATGAATTTTTACGTTTGAGATTGCTTATTTTGCAAAGCAAAACTAATATTAGTTAAGTGAAGCTTACCTCAATCCCTGTGGTTTCATGGCTGATGGGACTTTTGACTCCTTTCAGATAAGTTGGGCCTTCTTCAGATCAGATATAACTCCTCTATCTTCTCTTCCCCTCTCATTGTATAGAACCTTTAGACATTTAAGTTAAAATGTGAACTGCAGGTCCTAGCATATCAGGAAGCAAAGTTGAAAAATTGATAGTTACTTCATAAAGATACCTTATCAATAATTCCATATTCTACTGCTTCACTAGGACTAAAGTACTTTGGACGTCTTATGTCTGCTTCAATCTCCTCAGGTGATTTACCAATATGCCTTGAATACAATTTCACCTTAAAAATAGATGTGTAAAGTCAGAAAAATAGGCTCATTAATATAGTGCTCATCTTCGATCCTTCAGATATGCGTATCACAAGGCAGAAAATGAATATCCTCAAAAGTGGCAAAGTTGCCCATTGAACTTTTGTCACAGTAAGCAAGCACTAAGCTTAACAGAAATTTTAAAGATTACCAATTCCCCCTTGACATTTCTTAATTCTTTCCGCATGAGCTCAACATCTGTTGCTTGACCCTGAAACCTAGAAATTGGCTGCAAAGATACATATGCATTAGCAATTCAATCTTTAATATCCGTCATCGTTATGTGTTTGTAAGATTGCAATTTTTTTGAGAAACTCAGGGACAAGTTACGGAGAATATTTTAGATGATACAAACAAGAAATGGGAAGTCAACAGGGAGAAAGGAAGACAAACACCTGCTTAATCATAATTGTAGATGAGGGCAATGCAGCACGATTTCCTTTTGCACCAGCTGCTAAAAGCAGGGCAGCTTCTCCCCATGCATTCCCAACACAGAGAGTAAATATAGGTGGCTTGACATATCTGCAGCAAAAAGTAAAGGTGTCTGCTGCAGATTGCTACGAAAAACAAAGGAGTCCCAGAATAATAATCCAGATAATTAAGTTCCTCAAGTGTAGCAGAATCGAGGGCATGAGAGCAGAAATTCCAGAAAGTGTTGATACTGAGAGCACCTACAAATAATCTATCTACATAAATCAGTCTTCATTTCGACCAATATTGTAATTAAAAAGCCAGTTTTACTTTTTGCATGATTTCATTTATTAAACTGCTAATGTTCATCTATACAAACTGTTGAATCGGGTGAACCGCTGCGTCTATAAGGTTAAAGTGTTAGAGATTGGACACTATCTATTTTAGGCCCAGCATGCCCCCTCACACACAACATGATTCTTTTCCTTAGGTTAAGCATGTGAATTTTAAATTTTTTTGCTGACGTGTGATGAGACTCAAACCAAGGACCATTGCTTGCTTTAATACTATGTTGAACTGTGTGAACCACCTCGTCTAAAAAACTCAACTGTTACAAAGCGGGCATTCTATTCATTCATTTTAGATTTTAATACAAACTTTAGCTGAATAAAAAGATTTCACAAATGGCTATAAATTATAAGCTCAGATAACAAACGGTTTAGTATGAAAAGGAGAGTCTAAGGTTACATTTTAGTGCAAGCAAGGAACATTCAAATGTCTTGTGAATTGTGAAAGCGGCAAAATAAGAAAAACAGGCAGGCAATTGCTTATTTCAACTGAGACCTACGTTTTGTATTGCAATACACAGGTAAAATACTACAAGACTTGGGTTTAAACATCTACCCTCTTGTTCTGAAAATCCAAATTTTGGTAAGCTTAATTGTTGCACTCCTCTTTCCTTGTATAAATCATCCGGTTTCTAATCCTACAAATTCAGTTGCCAAAATAATTTAACAGTGCGTTGTCTAGTTGTGTCTTGTCATGTGATTTATAAGAACATGGCAAGAAAGCGGGCACTATGGCTCCATTCCTCTGTCCCAATATACTTCTGAGTGAAGATCCTTCTGAACAAACAGAACCATACTTTTCTGCAGATCAGCCTATCACAGCTTTCTCAATTTCTGGTGCACCTTTATCACATCAACATACGACTTTAGAGAGGCTTACCAAGGTTGAAACACTCTTACATCTTTTTTCTTTTTTCGTGACAAGGATATATTAAGCATGACTGAAGAGTCCAAAATAACAATCGGAGAAACTTCAAGGATCCATTCTAAATCCATCTTGTTGAAGAACCAAAATACAATCTACACAAAAATCTTATCATCGAGGTCTTTTATCACAGAATCACAACCAGAAAAAAATTGGTAAAAGAAAAACAAAAAACACTAAACAGACATCTTCAAATATGACTTGAATGAGCGAAATGGGTAGAGAAGCAATATGTAACCTCATAACATCATATATAGCAAATGCCTCTGTCTCATAACCCAACTTTTCACCATCCTGTAAAATAGAAAATTATCTAATAAAAAAATGTTCGAATTATATGTAATCAAAAGTAAACAAGGTTCAAACTAAGCCTAGTAGAAACTCAAACTGAGCTTACAACATCTAAACGTTTAGGATCTCAAAATGTTCTTCCAATGAAATGAAGGAGATCGCAATTTACTTTCATAGAACTGCCCGTACAGTGCATTTCTGAAACTAGAAATGCATCAAGAGCGGCTTTCAAATGAATTGTCAATATCATACTCAACTTCCTTCAAGTTGGAAGAATATAACGGTCAAATTGGTAAAACAAGAGGATCTTAGTTGTTTCTAACATGATCATAACATAGATCAAGCACAGTGCCTGTAGCAATAAATTTTAACCCGTTCAAGTTTATCCTCTAGCAAGCAATACCTATAGAAAACCTCAGACTAGCACCTATTAAATGAAATGAAAACTACTCCCCATTTGATACATTTAGACCAAACTTCAACTTCTTTTATGCTATCTTGTTAGACCATTAGTGAAGCGAAAATTTCAATACAACCAGCTGAACATTTGACCAGAAAATCAAGGACATAAGATGATAAACAATACAGGAAAAATAAAAAGAAAGCAACCATGTTCTAACCTTGGTAGTCCCAGTAGAATTTACATAAAGATAGATTGGCTTTTCCTCATCCTCATACTGAAGGTAAAGAAATTCAGCTAGTATCAATTCTGTCACTGATGGAACTAGAGACATGCCCAAGTAAACGATTCGATTCTTATATAGGTAAGATGCTAAATCTGGAGGAGGTTGCTCCCATGCGCTTCCCCTTGAGAAAGGAATAACCTGTCACCAATAACGTGGACATGGTTACAGCACTAAAGTCACAGTAGAAAATACCAATACTACTTTCTGTTCAAAATTCCATCACATTAATAAGGAAAAAAAGGTACATACAAAAGTGTTCTTTTTTTATTTTTGATCTGTAGGTATACATACAAAAGTTTGTGATATTAATGCATCTACTGATAACAGTTGAAAGAATACTTCCTCCAAGCTTGCTGCCTCCACTACTTTCTATTCTAATGACCCAAAATCTTCAAGTTAATTGAGAAAGTATCATCAGTAGTTTATGTAAATAAGCCTTTTCTCCTATGTCACCAGACTATCCGTCTAACAAACTAGTGGATAAAAAAGATATAACTCAATCCTTATCCAAAAAATAAAAAGAAACATATAACCCAATGAACTGCAGATCATTTGCCAAGACATCATACCAGTTTGAAGAGTTCCTAAATAAGCAATGGTAGTCACATAAAACTGTTCCACGTTCTATTCTGATTTATCCTAAACCTATCTATTTTACTCTTATACCTCTGTTATCATCAAACTCTTCAATTAGGTCTTTTATTCAGGCCATACAGCTAAAACTCTAAAACAGCGCAAAAAATCAAATGGACTAGGTCTGACCGTGTTACTATTTAAAAAAAAAAACTGGATGAAAATGTAGACACTGTATTAAATAGTACCAAGAACTTTTCGCTCCACATATATAGACTTTTAAACATCTGGCCTTTACAATTGAAATGTTGTCCCTATCACTAAAGCACCTAGTATTTCTCTCCATGGCATTCCAGAGGATGCAATTAGGAACAGCATTCTTCAGAACTTTCTGCTGTCATTGAAAATAATCTGTTAACACCAGCTACATAGAGCAAGCTTGATACTTCCTGGCATAACCATTTGGTCCATGTTTCCTGACCATTTTAATTTACGAACTATAAAGCTGTTGAGCCTTTAACTGCAACGTTTGGAGTTTAGTTTGGCAATAACAGTTACCAGTTGGAAGAGCTGTCGCACAACAATTGGATGTTTTCTAAATGTTTACGTCCCAGACGATGGGAACTCTCATTGCCTATCATCTTCTAGACTGATTTACAATGACTTCTGATTATCCCTTCTTTATTAAAAGAGCATCACATGCTTGATTTCATACGGAAAATAGCATAATACAGCTTTGGAGCTTAACTACTCATCCATGATATCCAGAGTTCAAATCTCTCAAAAGAAAGCACTGACCATTAACTTCTTCCATTTTTATATGGACTATTAATTTAATTTAAACAACTAAAATCCCTCTCCATAACCCATAAAACTCTTCGACATATTATTGGGTGTTTACAGTTTCATTTGAGCGGTTTATCATCTAAGTTCAATTACTCAAACAAAACCATCCTATGTACTTAAGAAAAAAAATACCATAAAACAAAAAGGCGTAACTCTTGTCATCCGGTATGATAGTTTCATTTTCCTAGTTGACTAGTTCATGTTTTGGATGCTTTGACAAATGCAAAATGATCTTAACTTGTATATGATTTGTGAAGTTAGCTCAGTTTACCATTTTGTTACAATGATTAGTTTACTTCTTGGATAACTTAAAATGGTTGTGATCTTTTGATATTTCTACACATAATATCAAAATCCACTTTACAAAACCTTCTTGGGCTACTATGATATATATGATACAGAAATAAATCAAGTGAATATCATAGTTTTGAGTTGACAGTTTCTACAAAACCAACCAAGCAATATACTTTTGATCTGACACGAACTGCCAAACTGCTAAGTACCTGCCAACATTTTCTTTGCAGAGGCTACCATATCCAACAACAAAGGCAGATGAATTAAAAGTTTCTATATTGCTCTTTTTTCTATAATGGTGGTGCCCGGTCAGCTAGTGCTCACCTTGACTATTGCACAGGGTATGTGCTACCCCACCAGCACGACTACATAGGTACCAAGTAACTCTTCCCACCAAGACTTAGGTAGATTAGAAGAAACCACCTACATTTTTTTCTGGGTTGGGGAGTTTTGGGGGAGGGGGTGGGGGAGAGGAGAGGGGAGAGTCTCTATGCTGGGATTTGAACCCTGGACTCCATGGTTTTTATCCCATGGACTCGTTGAGAAAACACGGTATGGCAATACTATTTAACAAGAGTCTCAATTCCGTCCGAATATCCACACTATTTAAAAAAAAGGGCAGCCCGGTGCACTAAACTCCCGCTATGCGCGGGGTCCGGGAAAAGGCTGAACCACAAAGGTCTATTATAAGCAGTTTTACACTGCATCTCTGCAAGAAGTTGTTCCACAGCTCGAACTCGTAACCTCCTGATCACATGGCAACAACTTTACCAGTTACGCCACACTATTTAGTAATGAACTAATTTTGAAAAACAATCTCCTAAATGTGTCTTTTCTTCTATTTCTCTATTAACACATAATTACATGTGTAATTCCTGCATTATGATAGCTTACCATTATTCAAACTAATGTAGCATCAACTAATGTGTGATACCCACATTCTAGTAACATATAAGTTCCACAACAATAAACCATGAACCTATCATCACAGCAGAGCTTCCCCCTAAGCAACATGACATGTTAAAGTTGTCATCTTTAAGTATCTTCCTAATTATTCAGATTAAAAAACATATTTATCTATGCCTCAACTACTAATTAGAGTTTCAACCATAAACAACATAACAAATTGGAAGTCAAAATAGGTAGTATTACCATAGTGACAACTGCACGTTTGGCACGAGAGCTAGAGGAAGAAGGGCGAAGTGAATCGGGTCGGATTCTCTGACCCGATAAGTCTGCGAGTACACTGCCGCCGACGAATGGGGAGATAAAGCTCGTTGATAGAGAACATTTCGGAGACGGAGAAAAGCTGAGAGTTCGTTTGGGAGCTGATGAACGGCAAGTCACCGGAGCTGACAGCCGGATTCCCGTCGCCGGCGAGAATTGGGAAGCAATAGTCATAGCTTCCATTGTGTTTTGAAACTCAAAGAGAGTGAAGAGTGAAGGATTGGATTAGAGTTTGGGAATTGAATTGATGCAGACTCGGATTAACCCGACCCGTATTTAGAACCCAGGTTTATGCCGACCCAATTGCGAATAATTCTAAGAAGGGCACAAACGGCCCTATTTCAGAGTGGTGTTTAATTTTTGTCACTCAAATTTGTGTCTTTTAATTTACGTCCTTCAGTATTTTTGGTGCGACATAGCTTAAATTTCGCTCGATAAAATTAGCATTTAGCTTCGGTTGTATCATAACATCTCATAAATTATGTCGGACAAGACAAAATTTTTAACACTCAATATAATATGGAAAAAAAAACATAAGTTTAGATTTCGCTCGATAAAGTTTACATTTAATTAGATTCGTCATATGTATCATAACATTCACACAAGTCATGCTGGAGAAGGAAAAACTTCCATCACTCAACATAATCTGAAAAATACTACACAATTTATGTTGTATAACTTAATTCCTACAGAACTTGTGCCAAGTGAGGCAAAAGTTCAGTTTACGAAGATAAAAATATTATTATAAAACTTATGTCGAAGCGAAACAAGTCTAGATATTTTCATTGAATAAGTAGCAAAGGAAAAAATTAAACACCACATATATGAAGGACAAAATTAAAGATCACTGCGTTTGAAGGGAATCCGTGCAAAAATTTGTTACAGAACTTTTATACTCCTTTGAAGATCACTTAATACGTGTTTATGAGTAATCCCTACAAACGTGGACTGTGAATAAAAATTACGTAAGAAATTGATGCTACAACAAATTAAACTACAGTGATAGTATAAAAATGATTTACACTATTTATGTGTAAATTTAAGGGGGGGGGGGGGGGGAGGAATCATCACACATGCTTATAATTCATATGTCGAGTCAATTTATATATGAATTCCCAAATTCAAATATCATGTGAACATGCATGTCTTAGATTCAAAAGGAATAGGAGGAGTTTATTAACTACCTTAACCTTGTCTACATTAAAATAAAAATAGCTAATACGAGTAACTATCTAATCTCAATATCAACCGCAAACACAACCTTTGAATTTTAAAATTTAAAGTTCAAAATTTGCAACATATCATAATTTAAAAAATTAGAAAGATCGTATCTTGCAGCTCTAACATCTATGAGGGAGGTTAATATAATGAACCCCATTGTTAATATTTTTGGCTCTTTTAATCTCTACTTTAAGAAACTAGCAAGTAATCATATTCAGTTTCTTTCAAGATTTTTGAGAACATTTAATTGTTAAGATAGGAACTGTGTTTACACACTTCTATTGGGTGTTTGTTGTTGCATTCACTTTTTAATCTTATCACTTGGAATGTTGGAAGGCCTTATATATGCCAGCTTGTAAGTTCGTATCCTGTAGTTTGTTTTTGTCTACTATTAGACATGGAGCAGTGTGATAGGGATCTTGACTGTTTTTAGTTTAAGCGGTTGGATGGACCACTATTTAAGTTAATTATTTAATTTATATTTTTTTATCTCAATTTAAGTGTCTTACTTTTTCATTTGGTATGTCTTAAAAAATGTCTCTTTTTATATTTAGTAAAGTTGACGATTCAAACATTTCAAATGACAAGTTTTAAAGAACATTTTAGTACATTATATATATTTTATATTTAAGATCACAAAATGCAAAAGTCTCTTTATTTTTTAAACTTTGTGCCTAGTCAAATTAAAACATTTAAATTGGGACGAAGAGTGTATCTAATAAGCTAATATACTATAGCAAATATATAAGAGAATCGTTACCTACTGTATTATTTATTCCTCAACTTTTCTTCCTTTTGATCAGTAATTTTTGATAGAATACTGAAAAATGAGTTAGAGTCTTTTTAGCATTTTAAGTTAGATCAACTGTCGAAGAGATCCACTATAGTGGTCTTTTTATTATTCTGCAAAACAAGTTGGTTAGATGATGATGTTCATGTTTTTGCTTGAACAAATGGTTATTGTGTACAACAATAACATATCCAGTATATTTTCACAAGTGGTGCCGGGAGAGGGTAGAGTGTACGCATATCTTACATCTACCTTTCGATAGACCCTCGGCTCAAGAAAAGACATTTCAAATAAGGTGAGACAAACATTTTTAAAAAGTCATCACAAAATATAAAAGAAAGCATAACAAAGCATTATGTAGAAAGAAAACAGTAACTACAACAACTAATACGATAATCGAAGTACAAAGACATCAGATAGTAGCAAAAATCGAAAGGCAATAAGCTACAGGATAATCTTTAGTTTAGGGAAGGAATCCACTCTAAAAGCTAGTCTTCTTTTATCCAAAGAATCCGATGCAGTTAGCGAGAGTCGTGGTAGTTCAGTTCGAAAAAAGGAAGTTCAATCATCCGCAGGTAGAAATTCTTAAAAAGGAAAGTACGCTATCTCTCCTAGCCTTCTTTCTTGTTGTGATTCCATTTCCTGCACCAAGCCATGTTAGCTCATCATAGGGCTTTTCATACACCTACTAGTATGGGAAATCCCACTAGTATGGTTATTGTGTGAGTTTGAAAATAAAGGAAAAACAAAATCCTTCTTGTTGAAAAAGACATAATATTACATTCATCTCATACATCATCATTCTCTAAAAATGCAAGATTGTGCAAAATCCCAATGTTATCATTACAATGGATCCCTTTGCACTTATGACCAACTTGTGATGAATACTTCTTAGCTACCAAGCGATACTGCATTCGATCAGGAACAGTTGCCCGGTGTGTCACCCACAGCTTTGGCATTATTATCAAGAAAAACAAGAAAAGTGAAGAAATAATAGCTAAAGCACGCACCACCTGCACTCATCAAACCAGTTTTAGTATCTCCCTTAACCGAAAACATTGACATGAAATAGCTAAACATCAGAAAAAGCAGTGCTAGATCTAACAGCGCGCCACCCAAGCTCTCCTGAACGAATAAGACCATCATTCCAACAGACGAGGCAAAGGCCAAGGAGTTGAAAAGGAGGAACAAATTCAGATAATTGGTGGGCATTTGTACTTGTACATTGCTTAAACCACCTTGTAATAACTTTCCATCATCATCATTATTATAATGAAGTCCTCCTGGGGGACTCAATACAGGTAAGAAGTTGTGGCAATTAGCACTGCAACCACTAGAAGCACACTGCGCGTGTCTTCTGGTAAACCAATATGGTGAAATGCGTGGAGCTTCACTATCTTCTGAGACATGTGTTCTTTTGAGCTGAAAAATTGTGCCTTGCTATAGACCGAGGGAAGTAATGAAGCTCTGCAAACTCCTGCCCTTTGCAAAACTTTCTTAATTTCTCTGCTCGACTCAATTGGCAGCCTTAGGACAATATCAAATGCTGTGAAGCCTTCTGCGTTACCTTCATTAAGTGTGTAAACTCTTTTTATCAAACTTCTTACAACCTGTACAAATATCCACTCTAGTATTACAAACGTAAGTAGTAAGTAAACCAAGTCATTTTAGCTCCGAATGTTATACTAGTAAATAATTAAGAACATCCATGTTTGATATTGAACTTGTTAAATATAGGTTGTATACACGTGATATACACTTAATGTATATCACGTGTTTTGTACATATTAGGTCTCGGATTATGGTCCACGGTTTTGTACCGTGATTAGGCAATAGTTTAGGTAATGTTGTAGTGTAATTAGTATTGTACACTTACCATAATTGTATAGTTAGTGTCCAAGTAGAATAAGGTTTTAGAAGTAGAATATGAATAGGATTCTCCAATTATGTAAATATGTAAATTGTATATATAGTCTTTCAATTAATGAAAATAATCAAGGGATTATTTCTTTCATGGTATCAGAAGTCTAGGTCAAACAACAATTTCTCTCCCAAAAATTCTTGTTCTTCGGTCAAGCATCAACCGAGCCTTCCTCATCGGTTTTGCCATTTTTTTCCACTTTCAAAATCTCTCTTCCAAATCTCTCTATCACCTATTGTTCTTTCGTTATGTCTTCGTCAAAGAACATGTTTCACCCTGCCCTTGTTGTTTCTAACATCAAGAATCATATCCATTTAATTCTTGAAATAGAAAACGTACAATACGCGACGTGGGCCGAGTCGTTCAAAATTCACGCTCGTTCGCATCAAGTCATCCATCACATAATCCCCGCGGCTCCTAATGATACGGAGGTGCCTACACCCGAGGATGATCCTAACTTATGGACAACACTTGATGCCACCGTTCTTCAGTGGATTTATTCTACTATCTCTACCGACCTATTGCAGATGATTATTGAGCCAGACGCTACGGCGATGGTTGCGTGGGATAGGTTGCATGACATATTCCAGGATAATCAAAATTTCAGAGTTGTTACCCTTGAACGGGATTTTTCCCACGTCAACATGGAAAATTTCCCGAACGTTTCAGCATATTGCAAAAGTTTGAAAGAATTGGCGGACCAACTCCATAACGTTGGTGCGCCAGTTAGTGAAGATCGTCTTATTTTACAGATGGTCGCTGGCCTATCCGAAGCCTATAGTGGCGTTGGAACTCTCCTTCGTCAAAAGTAATCCTCTTCCGAGGTTCTATCAAGCCCGATCCATGCTTACCTTGAAAGAAGCAGGTTTGGCGAAAAAGACGACTACTAATGTTAGTCTCGTGGTCATGATGACATCCTCCACTAATCCTCAAAATTTTGGTGACAATTTGAACCAAAATCGATCTCACGGGGACGATAAAAATGGCCGGAAAAAAATGGAAAAAATCGATGGGGCAAACGCGGCGATTCCGGCAGCAGTCGCGGTGGCCAAAATAGTGGCGGTGGACCCCATCCCAGTTACAGTAGGCCACCGACCCACTGGTCTCAACATTGGGCCTTGGGCCATGGGCTTGGACCAGTGGACAGTGGCCCTACGGCCCAACTCCGCAGAATTTTCCAGCCACTGGCCAATGGGCTCCTCAGCAGCCTCGACGGCCCACTGCCCACTGGGCCAGTAGTTCCAGCAGCAGTCACGGGCCAGGGCAGCATGCAGGAGTTCTTGAGCCACGGCCTCCGCAAGCCCACCACGCAGTAGGCTCACTCAGACCGATATTGAGGCCGCGATGCACACACTTGGTTTGACTCCACCGGACCCGAATTGGTATATGGACACCGGTGCCACTACCCACATGACATCCGATTCAGGTACGCTCTTGTCTTATTCCAATTTGAGCAACCCTCGTGACATAATTATTGGTCATGGTAATTCTATTCCAATTCGTGGTTATGGTCATAAAACCTTGTCTCCCCCAATCCACCCCTTATCTTGAAAAACACCATACATGCCCCCAAATTGATTAAAAACTTAGTATATGTCCGTAAATTTACCACTGACAATTCTGTTTCTATTGAATTTGATCCATTTGGTTTCTCTGTGAAGGATTTCAAGACGGGGAGTCCTCTCATGAGGTGTGATAGTATGGGGGATCTTTATCCTATCACGTCAAGTTTCAGTCTATCGAGTTAAGCCTTGCCGTTAGCATTTGCAGCCCTTGCTCCTTCCTTGTGGCATGCTCGTCTTGGTCATCCGGGGTCATCTATTTTGTCTTCCTTAGATAAAAATAAATTTATTTCTTGTAAGGGTACGCGTAGTACTCCGAATTGTTAATCTTGTTCTTTAGGAAAAATTGTTAGGTTGCCGTCTGTAGACTCTAATTCCCATACTTTAATGCCATTTGATATTATTCATAGTGACTTATGGACATCTCATATTCTTAGCTGGTTGGGTCATCGGTATTATGTTCTCTTTTTGGATGATTATTCTAATTTTTTATGGACTTTCCCGATAGCGAAAAAATCTCAAGTTTTTTCCATCTTCTTAAAATTTAGGCTTTCATTAGAATCCAATTCGAAAGAGAAATAAAAAATATTCAATGTGATAATGGCCGAGAATATGACAACGGGGTATTTCGGAAATTTTGTGCAACTAATGAGATCAATTTTCATTTTTTTTGCCCTCATACATTTTCACAAAATGGGAAAGCCGAACACAAAATTCGTACCATTAATAACATTGTCCGAACATTATTGATTCACGCTTCCGTACCTCCTTCGTTTTGGCACCATCCTCTACAAATGGCCACATATCTCCTTAACATTCTTCCTTCCAAAGGTTTGACATATTCTTCCCCTTTTCAAATTTTATATAATAAGACTCCTTCATATTCTCATCTTCAGGTCTTTGGGTGCTTGTGTTATCCGTTATTTCCGTCCACTACAATTAACAAGATTCAGGCTCAGTCTACCCCTTGTGTGTTTTTGGGCTATCCGTCTAATCATCGTGGCTACAAATATTTTGATTTGTCATCTAATGAAATCATCATTAGTCGCCATGTACTTTTTGATGAAACTCAATTCCCGTTTGCTAAAGTTAGTACTCTCGTGCCTAGTTCGTATAATTTTTTGGACGATGGCATATCCCCGTATATTATTCTCCATTTTTTGGGCGTATCCCGGACCCCAAATCCGCCAGCCGGCCCACTGCCCGCTAGTTCTCCCGTAACATCACGGTCCAACAACATTGGTCCAACAACTAGGTCGCCTCCCCGCCCCGCCGGCCCGCTTGTCGCTTCTACACATAATCTAATCCCGGCGTACTGCCATCGTTCCCGATTACGACTTGGGCCGCCAAGCCCATCGCTCGCCGCGTCCGTCCCACGTCCAGAAAATTCCCAAAATCCGTCCCCTTCTTCCCCGAGTCATCGACCGGTCACTCGTAGTCAATGGGGTATTTTTAAACCGAAAAGACATTTTAACTTAAATTCTAATGTTCTTAAATCACCCTTACCCCATAATCCTGTGTATGCATTGAATGACCCGAATTGGAAAATTGCTATGACCGATGAATATAATGCTCTTATTGATAATAAGACGTGGGAGTTGGTGCCCCGTCCTTCTGGTATTAATATTATTGGGTCCATGTGGATTTTTGCTCATAAGGACAACTCAGACGGTTCATTTGCACGACATAAGGCTCGACTTGTGGGTGATGGTAAGACTCAGCAGGTTGGTGTGGATTGTGGGGAGACGTTTAGTCCGGTGGTCAAGCCGGCTACCATTCGCATTGTGCTTAGCTTGGCTCTTTCGAAAGCATGGCCTATTCATCGGTTAGATCTAAAGAATGTTTTTCTCCATAGTAATCTCAAGGAAACAGTATATATGCATCAGCCTTTGGGATTTAGGGATCCCAAACGCCCTCATCATGTCTGTTTGTTGAAGAAGTCCTTATATGGGCTTAAGCAGTCTCCACGGACATGGTATACGCGGTTTGCCGACTATGTTTTGACTATTGGGTTCACTCACAGCAGGTCGGATAATTCCTTGTTCATCTACCGTCATGGTTCGTCCTTGGCCTATATTCTGTTATATGTGGATGATATTATTTTGACTGCCTCCTCCGATGCCTTACGCCAGTCTATCATGACAATGCTCATCTCTGAGTTTGCTATGGACGACTTGGGGCCCTTGAGTTATTTTTTGGGGATTGCTGTCACTCGTCATGCAGGTGGGTTGTTCTTATCTCAAATGAAGTATGCAGCTGAGATCATTGAGAGGGCTGGGATGTAATCCTGTAAGTCCACTTCCACTCCAGTTGATACTAAGCCCAAGCTTAGTGTCGCGACCGACATACCATACGAAGATCCGACCCGCTATCGCAGTCTTGCAGGGGCCCTTCGGTATCTTACATTCACGAGACTAGATATTACGTATGTTGTCCAGCATGTGTGTTTGTTTATGCATGATCTCAGAGTTGAGCACATGAATGCACTCAAACGCATCATTCGGTATATTCAGGATACACTTGACTATGGTTTGCATTTATATCCTTCCTCGACGTCCACACTTGTCTCGTATACGGATGCTGATTTGGGTGGCTGTCCGGACACCAGACGGTCTACGTCTGGCTATTGTATGTTTCTTGGCACGGATTATGGTCCACAATTTTGTACCGTAATTAGGCAATAGTTTAGGTAATGTTGTGGTGTAATTAGTATTGTACACTTACCATAATTGTTTTACCATAATATGTACAAAACACGTGATATACATTAAGTGTATATCACATGTATACAACCTATGTTTAACAGAACTCTCAATTAATTTTAAGATGACCCTAATAAAGTCAAACAACATTTGATGGTTCAGCCATGATGTTCTCGTGACTTGCACCGAGCTAGTTCAGCGCTGGCCATGATTCAAGGAACCATCATGGTTCAACACCAGCACTAGGTGGAGGCATACTCACTAATTTTTTTAATTTATATGTTTATATATACTTAGTTATATATATCTTGATTTACATAATTTTCTAACATCTTCTTCTTCCTCTCTAGCAAGTTTACTACACTCAAAGTTCTTCAAGAGTAACACTTGAGTTTCATTTGCTCAATTGTTAAGTTGTTGTTGTATCTTGGGATACTATTGCCCGACAACGTAATAGGAGATATACGGGGCAATCTTGTCTTAAAGACATAGTGTCATCACTCGACTCAGCAAATCACACAAAGAGTTTGTTTCATTCTTGATTTCCAGTTTTGTTATAATCTTTAGTTTATCCTTTCTAGCAATTATAATATTTACTTATTTCCCATTCTCCTGCAATTGTTATATCCCACAATTTTAAGACAAGACTGTTGTAAGTGCTTAGAAAGATGACTGGAAGAGAACAACTTGTTTCTGATTCTGCTACTACTACTACTCAAGGCAACCCCTCTGCCTTCCCCACTGCTCAATGCACACCCAATGCCTTTCCGGTTGCTCAAGGCTCATCCAATGCCTTTCCTGCTACTCAAGGGAACGTTACAGTTCCTCCTCCCACGGGATTCCACCATGAACGCGCAGAAAAGTTCATGGGCTCAAACTTCAAGATATGGCAGCAGAAGATGTTGTTCTATTTGACTATTATGGGAATGGCTCGTTTCCTAACAGAAGATCCTCCATAAGCTGGAGATGAAATGGACCATTCGCCTACTGAAACGGCTGAAGGGGGCCAAGGTATCCATGTCATTAATGGCATGAAGATGGTTCTTGATGCATGGAGTCATAGTGATTTCATGTGTAAGAACTATATTTTGAACTGCATGTCAGACCCACTCTATACGGTGTATTGCACCGTTGGTACCGCCAAAGAGTTATGGGAGAAGCTGCAGAAGAAGTACAACACACAAGATGTTGGTACAAAGAAATTCATCGTTGGAAAATTTCTAAAATTTCAAATGGTGGATAATAAAACAGTGATGTCCCAAGTCCAGGAATTCCAAATGATTCTACATCACCTGGATTTGGAAGGTATGGAACCAAATGAGCAGTTTTTGGTTGCATCACTAATTGAAAAGTTACCTCCCTCATGGAATGAGTTTATGAGTTACTTAAAACTCAAGACAAAGGAAATGACCTTTAAGAACTTATTATCAAACTCCATATTCAGGAAAATAATAAGAAGGCCTTGCCTAAGGGAAAATAACCTGATGAGGCAAAGGCAAATCTGGCTGAGGCCAAAGGGAACCCAAGCAAGAAGTGTAAGTTCCAGAAAGACGGCAAGACCCAACCGACGGAGAAGTTCAAAGGAAACTGTCACCATTGTGGAAAACCTGGTCACATGATCAAGGACTGCCGCAATCTCAAGACTGAGCAACAAGGGAAGGCCAAGGTCAAAGGCAAGGCTTAGGCTAACGTCGTCAAAGACAGGCTTCTGGATGACATGATTAAGGAGTTCTCGGCGGAGGTGTTTGAAGCAAACCTTGTTGAGAATCCCATGCAATGGTGGATGGACACGGGTGCTACCAGACACATCTGTTCCAATAGAGATGTCTTCTCCACTTATACACCAGTTAGTAACAAGAAGCTATTCATGGGTAACAACGCTTCCTCTAACGTGCTGGAGGTAGGAAAGGTAGTCCTGAAGATGACTTCTGGAAAGGAGCTCACTCTGAAGGAGGTGATGCATGTTCCTGAGATTATGAGAAATTTAATTTCATGTCATTTATTGGTTAATGTTGGTTTTAGGCTAGTATTTGAGTCCAATAAGTTTGTAATCACCAAGAATGGAACCTTTGTGGGAAGAGGCTTCGTATGTGAAGGCCTCTTCAAAGTTAACGTCATGTCTGTAATACGTGCAAGCAATAATATTGAAACTTCTTCTTACTTGCTTGAGTCATCTAATTTATGGCATCATAGATTAGGAAATGTTAACTACAAGTCCATACAAAGATTGGTTAAGTTGGAGTTGTTGCCGTCTATCGATGTAAACCCTCAACATAAGTGTGAGTTATGCGTAGAGGCAAAACTCACAAAGCTTCCTTTTCGATCCGTCGAAAGGAATACCGCTCCTCTAGAACTTATTCACACAGATATATGTGATTTGAAGTTTACACAAACTAGAGGGGGAAATAAGTAATTTGTGACATTAATTGATGATAGCACAATGTATTATTACCTTTACTTGTTGAAAAGTAAAGATGAAGTCTTTGAAGCATTCTAGCGCTACAAAGCAGAAGTTGAAAACCAACTCAGCATGTGGATTAAATCCATTCATAGTGATAGAGGGGAGAATACGTAGCGTCTTTTGAGGAATATTGTGTCGAATCGGGCATTGTTCATCAAATGACGGCTCCATACTCAACTCAGTCGAACGGTGTTGCGGAACGCAAGAACCGCACATTGAAGAAAATGATGAATGTCTTGCTCATCAATTCCGATCTTCCCCAAAACATGTGGGGAGAAGCTGTCATTACCGCTAATACGATTTTTAACAGAGTCCCACATAAGGGTAAGGACAAAACTCCATATGAATCATGGAAATGAAAGAAACCCACCTATAAATATTTAAAGGTGTGTGGTTGTTTGGCAAATGTCGAAGTACCCAAGTCAAAGCAGGTCAAGATTGGTCCTAAGACTGTAGATTGCATTTTCATCGGATATGCAAATAACAGTAGTGCTTATCGCTTCTTAGTGCATAAGTCAGGTATTCCATATATCCACAGGGGTACGATCATGGAGTCAAAGAATGCTCAATTCTTTGAAGATACCTTTCCTAGAAAGAAAGAAGACATAATATTTCGCAAACGAAGTTATGAACAAAGCTCTCAGGAACCGGGAGTCGTCGACGGCCCGGATCTAGAAGGTTCATATCTAGTGGACCTCGAAGTGGCTAAATATCCGGAATCTAGTGTTCCAAATTCTCAAAACTTGGAGACTCCAGAGATGGAACCAAGGCGAAGTAAAAGGGTCAGAAAGGATAAATCCTTCGGTCCTGACTTTGTAGCTTATATGGTTGATGATGAACCAAGGACAATTGCTGAAGCATTATCAACTCTAGAGGCATCGCTATGGAAATAAGCTATTGAGAGTGAAATAGACTTCATCATGCATAACCATACTTGGGAGTTGGTTGATCTTCCTCCGGGAAATAAATCGTCGAGTTGTAAATGGATACTCAAACGGAAGTATAAAGCAGATGGGTCTATAGATAAGTACAAGGCCAGGTTGGTAGTCAAGGGCTATCGGCAGAATGAAGGCCTTGACTATTTTGACACGTACTCCTCGGTGTCTAGGATGACGTCCATACGAGTATTCATTGTGATCGCAGTGTTGCGTGACCTTGAGATACATCAAATGGATGTCAAAACAGCCTTCCTAAATGGTGATTTGGAAGAAGAAATCTATATGGAACAACCCGAGGGGTATGTAGTTCCAGTGCAAGAGAAGAAAGTCTATCGACTTGTCAAATCTCTGTACAGGCTGAAACAAGCCCCGAAATAATGGCACGAAAAATTTGATAGTAATCTACTATCTAAGGGTTTCTCTATTAATGAATGTGACAAATGTGTCTACACGAAAGGTAACTCTAACTCGTTCGTTATGATATGCATGTACGTAGACGACATGTTGATCACAGGGAGCAGTCCTAGCTTGATCCTAGAGACTAAGAATATGTTGAAACAATGCTTCGACATGAAGGATATGGGTATCACAAATGTCATCTTAGGAATAAAGATCTCTAAGACGTTTGACGGACTGGTCTTATCTTAGTCTCACTACATCGATGATGTGTTGAGAAAGTTTGAGATATTTGACAGTTCGCCTATAAAGTCACCACTGGATAGAAATCAAAAGCTTGATAAAAATCGTGGTGCACCCGTATTCCAGGAGCAATATGCACAGGTGATTGGGAGTTTGATGTACATAACAAATTGCACCCTACCTGATATTGCTTATGCAGTCAACAAGTTGGCTAGGTTTACTCGTAATCCAAGTAATGATCATTGGAAGGCGTTGAATCAGGTACTACGATACCTGAAATACACGTTAACTTATGGTTGCATTATTCGAGATATCTAGCTATACTAGAGGGGTGCAATGATGCAAACTGAATATCTGATATAGAGAACACCAAGTCCACCAGTGGGTATGTATTTATAATTGGTGGTGGGGCTGTGTCTTGGAAATCCTCTAAGCAAACTTGCATCGCCCGATCCATGATGGAATCAGAGTTTATCGCTTTAGATAAAATAGGAAAAAAAGTTGAGTGGCTTCACGACTTCTTAGAGGATGTCCCTTATTAGGACAAACCCGTACCTTCTGTAATGATCCACTGCGACAATAAGTCGGCTCTATGAAAGGCACAAAGTTCTATATACAACGACAAGTCTCATCATATTCGACGGAGACATAAGACCGTAAGGCAGCTGATCACCACGGGTATAATATCCATTGATTACATAAAATCAAAGGATAACATAACGGATCCACTTACAAAGGGCTTACCCAAGGATCATATGTTCTGTTTGTCTAGGGGAATGGGCTTAAAACCCAAGTTATAAAGACCAATACGGTGGTAACCCAACCTTACTGACTGGAGATCCCAGGAATTAGGTTCAATGGGAAAACTAAGATGTAAAGGTTCAATTGAGCGCTTCGGTGGAAGCATGAGCACTTTGGATAGTGATTTATGTAAATAAACACCAAATCCAAAGTCGTTCCCGCGATAGACTATAAGTGCTATCTGCAGTGTGGGTAAAGGTTAAGTTTCCAAAACCTTAATGATCATCACCGGTTGAGGTTAGGTTTAGGGAAACTTTTAATGGTTCCTAACACTTGTAAAGTGTGGTATAGCAGATACCTTGTAGGAGACCACCTATTTAAGTGCGAGGATAGGGCGCCTCAAATAAACGCACTTAAGAATCCAAGAAGTGTCCACGGCCACAACGGATAAAACATTATGAAGAACAGAGTAAGGAGTTGTTGTGGTGGTATCGTTGACTTGGCTTACACTAAACACTGACGGTTCAAGACATCACGTTCACCGCGCAGTAAGTAAGTCCTATGGTATTCAACTATGGAAGGTTCAAAGCGAAAGCTACCTATCCAGATGCAACATCGGTCCGCTGAAAGATTACTGGAAAAGGCACCATGTGAGTGCGCTAAAATCTCTTTCGAGAGGGGATGACAATTGCTAGAAAGGATAAACTAAAGATTATAACAAAACTGTAAATCAAGAATGAAACAAACTCCTTATGTGATTTGCTGAGTCGAGTGATGGCACTCTGTCTTTAAGACAAGATTGCCCTGTATATCTCCTTTTACATTGTCGGGCAATAGTCTCCCAAGATACAATAACAACTTAACAATTGAGCAAAGGAAACTCAAGTGTTACTCTTGAAGAACTTTGAGTGTAGTAAACTTGCTAGAGAGGAAGAATAAGATATTAGAAAATTCTGTAAATATTTCTAAGTGTAGTATTCAACAATTGAGTCAAAGGCCTCAATTTATAGTGTAAGGAGATGACCCCTCAACTAGCCAACTAATGGCCTTCAATAGTCAGTGTAATGACACTTATTGAAGGGTTACATGTTCCAAGTAATGGAGATTCAATGCTCTAAAACCAGCCCAAAGGTCAGGACTTTTCAACTTCCCGTCGCAGCATTCTGTCTCCAAAGCACCGCGGCTCTGTGAATTAGCGCCGCGGCTCCAGTGACTGGACACCCAAGTAGCGCCGCGGCGCTGTCTGGGAGGCGCCACGGCTCCGATGGTGTTGCGCCGCGGCCCTTCACGGATCCGCGGCGATTTCCGACTTGTTTCATCTTACATTTCTTCCTTCGTTTAACAACGTGAAATACTTTGTCATTTGGCCAATAACCGTCCATCATTCTATGTCTCAAACGTATTACATACGTACCAATATTTCTTTCACTAATGAAATTTACAATACTTGGCACTATATGTGCAGGTGTGTGAAATGACGTTTTCGACGTGCGGGGCCTAATTGTTTGAGTCATTAATAATGGGATATATTTAATTCCACATTAGTAAATTTCCAACATCGGGGAATGGAGCAAATATTGATGGATGTTTGTGAAGAAGGAGTTATTGATGGTTTCTACTCGCTAAATCCGGACGTTGAAAGAATCGATCAGATCCCATTTGTCGATACTTCGTTACACATAGCTACATCAGTTGGGCAAACTCAATTTGCCATTGAAATTCTGAGCTTAAAGCCTTCATTTGGTAGAAAACTAAACTCTGATGGTTTAAGCCCCTTGTACTTAGTGTTGAAAATTTACTAATGTAGAATTAAGTTTATCCCATTATTTATGACTCGAACAATTGGGCCCCGCATGTCGGAAATATCGTTTTCACACACATGCAATCTTAGTGCCAAGTATCGTAAATTTCGTTAATGAAAGAGATATTGGTACGTAAGTGAAATGTTTGAGACATAGAATGATGGATGGTTATTGGATAAATAATAAGTGTTCCACGTTGGTAAACGAATGAAGGATTGTGCAAAGTGTAAGATGGAATGGGTCGGAAAGGGCCGCGAGCCGAGAAGGGTCGCGCGCCTCCCAAACTGGGCCGCAGCGCAACGGCTCCCCCATTGCAGCGCCGCGGCACTAATTCAGTGATTGGCCACTTGAGCCGCAGCGCTTCCCAGGCAGTGAGTGCTCGACGGAAGTCCAAAAGTTTGGCTGATTATGGAGAGGTTTTGGAGCATTAACTTGGCAGTTTTTCCTCCATAACTCATCCATTATTTGGTTGCATTAGTTGGTGGTTTAAAGGGCCATTACATGGCATTTAAATGACCATTACATGGGCACTTGAAGATGTCATCTTGCACACCTATAAATTGAGGCCTTTGGCTCAATTCTATAGAAGAACATATATGAGAAAGTGAACATACTCACAAGTTAACAACACCACAAAGAGATCAGATTTTCTTGATATCAATCCTTCTCTTAGCAATCTTCATTATTTGTGTTCTTCGCTGAGATCATTTGTGTAGGCTTTGCACACTTGATAGTTTGTTGTTTCATCTTGGGAGACTATTGTCCACACTTCCGTAAAGCCTATATATGGGGGCAATCTTGTCTTAAAGACAGAGAGTCATCTCTCGACTCAGCCGGTGGTGTTGTGTTTATTTAATTGGTTGCTAAGTGTTTCAGGTGTTAACTTAACAGACGAAGGACTCTAACCGTTCGTATTTTCAGCGGATCTACAAGCCACAAGTGTAGCAGTTCATGTTCTTGTATTTCCGAATATAAGTTACATATTTGAAGTTTCAATTTAAGATCAAGATATTGACAACTTGTTGTTGTCCTCATTGTTGTTTATCCTTTCGATCATTGTAATAGTTATTTACTATTCCCGTACGTGCTTTACATATTCCAACACTTAGCGCTCCGAGAAGGACATGTTGAGACCGTGAAACGACTCATCAAGCATGATCCTCAACTCATTCGTGTTCAAGGAAGAGAAAGAATCACCCCTTTGCATTATATAGCAGAAACAGAAAATATCAATCTTTTAGGGGAATTTTTATATGCTTGCCCTGCATCAATCAATGACTTGACGCTTCGTGGTGAGACTGCTTTACATGTTGCTGTCAAAACCAGCAAGTTAAATTGTGTCCTTGTTTTGGTGGAATGGCTCCAAAGGACAAACAACAGAGAGATTCTTAAGTTGAAAGATGAAAATGGGAATACTGTTCTGCATACTGATGTGTCCACAAATCAACTCCAGGTGTGTGATTTTAAAGGTTCAAATTCTTTCTTTGTACTATTTGAAATTGTTCAATTTTTTACCGGTTATGTTTTTGGTCAACTCATACCCTTGCCACAAATCCTCTCATACTTGCCCTTGCGAGCTCCAGCATAAATGAGTGGAAGGTCCAAATGTATCCCTCAACATCTGACTATGGTTTAAAAGTACCCTTAGTTTGGAGCTCCATTAAGGGTCAAAGGTAAAAATGAGACTTTTTCCTAAAGGCGAAGGTAATATTAAATCAAAATCTTAACAGAAGATAAAGTTCGCTGAATTTGAAATAGTAAAAGGACAGTCAGGTGCACAAAACATCTCGTATTAGTAGAGTTCGAGGAAAGACCACACCAAAAGGATGTGATATAGACAACCTACCCTAATGCAAGCAGTAGTTACTACTTTCACGACTCGAACCCTTGACCTATAAGGTTACACTTAAACAACTTTACCCTTGTTCCAAGGCTCCCCTTCCAATTTGAAATAGTAGAAAAGGCAGATTTCATCTTTTTTCCTTCTTGAAATGGATCGTAGGTTTAGTATCAGTACTATTAATTCTAATTATTTTAACCATTATGCAGATAGTTAATTTGTTAATCAAAAACATGAAGAATATAACCGAAAAGAATGCGCAAGGATTGACAGCTCTAGACATAGCCATGGGACTTAATATTCCAGGCGAACAGAGCAGAGAAATGAAGAGAGTTTTAGGCTCTGCAGGTGCTTCAACTGCTTCTACACTGGCAAAAGATGTAACTTAGCAGATTTCCTAGGATCAAGAGAGACAATCAGCGAAAATTCGTCAAATACGACGTTATTCTCAGGAAAGGGTTGTCAAATGATGTGCGAAATGCCCTGCTAGTAGTAGCTATACTCATTGCAACAGACACCTATCAAGCCCTGCTCAGCCCTCCTGGCGGTGTAACACAAGGCGACAGCAGCCTATCGAACAGCACTACAACCACCGCCCCTCGTCCAGGGACGGTGGTATTGCCAAAGAAATACTTCAACCCCATAATGTATACAAACACAATATGTTTTGTAATATCAGTGGGGTTGATCATATTCTTGGTCCAAACAGCAGGTATAGTGTGCCACTTCAGTTGTCATTGGTTTTCATGATGTCGAGCTACATGATCTCTTTGTTAGCCATATTCCCACCGGGCAAAATTGCTGCATATGCTGTGATTTCATCTTCCATGCTGATTATATATGCAAGATTTCTAGGATCAATGGAGTATGTGCCTGGTTATTTGGCTATGATCGTCTTAAATTGCAGCGAAAAGTTGTATTAGCAAGTAAGATCAACACTCTCAACAAGATTAGGGGCTTAAACACATTTTAGAAAGAGGCCCTAAAATAATTTATTTTTTAAAAAGGAAAAATTGAAATAGTTATGAAATAAGAATATTAACAATGATAAATTTTTAATAAAAAAAAATTGAAATAATAAAATCAGGCTCAAGAATTTGGTAAGTTGATATGATGTATCAAAAATGTGTTGCGATGCTTCAGTATAATAATTGCTTGTTGTAATGCTTGAAGTTTTGAAGAAGATACCAAAAAGTAAGTTTTGATCTTTTGCAACTCATAAGCATCAATAATTTTGTAGACGTTTGAGAATTCAGAATATTAAAAATAAGAATAGTGAAATGGAGAATGAAAATGTAAATATAAGAATAATAATATGAGCTCATGTTAGTTATTAGGATATGAATGAAGCAATAAAGTAGGGATCCAATTACCCACGGAAATAATTAATCCATTCCCCACTTATTATTCTCAAAAAATTCTCTTCAAGATTTTTGGGGGCCCAAGCCATTGATTGAGCAGCTTCATAGTCTAGCCGGCCATGCAAAGGATGGGTTCAATTAACTTCACTAGATCAAACTTTTTGTTTCTGTAAGAGTGCATTCACTGTGCCTGTTGATATACCCTTGTACATAATTTAGTCCAATAAATTGCTCTTTCAGTGAACTTTTTGAAATCTAAAACTTAGGAAGTGAAGTAGCTTCTAAAACTCCCTTTTATATATATAATTTCTTTATATTTTAATTTTGGCTCAAAAAGTGTAAAATCACGAACCATGCCCCCCCCCCCCCTATACGATTTAAACTAAACTCCACTAACAAACAATGAGCCAATGTTCAAATTACAATTGTAATCTAAGAGATTAACTATAATCCCTTTACCCTAACAATCACTTATTTGTTGTTATCCCTCCAAGTTCACTCTAACTTGAAGAAATGAACTCTCAAAGAAACCTTATAAAGTGCGTCTAAAATAAGCAGATAAGATTACAAATTAATAGCCCAATATATAATTAATACTCTTAATATTTTTTTGATATATTAATATATATTTTTTAATTATATGAATTTTTATTTTGAGACAAATAAAATTTGCGGGACTCATTTTTTCTTTTAAGTTTTGTATTTCTCTTATCTTTATTTATTGTCATCTCCAAAAGACTTCTCCTTCATTACTTTTAAATATACATCGATATACACAATATACCTGTGTATATCGGATGAATAGTGTTCTAGGGTTTACTATAGCAAGGCCCACAGTTGGGCTGATTTTTGTATATAAGGTGTATAAGTCTTGTACCTTAATTAGTCTTGTACACTTACCATATTTGTATAGTTAGTCTCCAAATAGAATAAAGTTTTTGAAGTAGAATAGGAATATGATTTTCCTATTATGAAAATATGTAAATTGTATATATTCTCTTTCAATTAATGAAAATAATCAAGGGATTATTTCTTTCATGGTATTAGAAGTTTAGGTTAACATTTTCTCCCAAATTTCCGTCCAAAGCAGCCCGGTTCCGAGCTCCCTTCCTCAGTTTCCGTGCCCGAAAATAATTTTTCTCTTCCAATTTTTTTCCTCCAAATCCCTACATCACGTCTTACGTTGCTATTATGGCTAAGAACACGTTTCACCCTGCCCTTGTGTTTCTAATATCAAGAATCACATCCCTATCATTCTTGAAATAGAAAACATCCAATATGCGACGTGGGCCTAACTGTTCAAAGTTCATGCACGCTCGCATCAAGTTCTCCATCATATTATCTCTACGGCTCCTACGGATACGGAGGTACCCAAACCCGAGGATGATCCTAAGTTATGGATGACATTTGATGCTACTATTCTTCAGTGGATTTACTCCACTATTCTACCGACCTCTTGCAAACGATTATCGAACCCACCGCTACGGCGATGGCGGCATGGAATAGAGTACGTGATATATTCCAAGATAATCAGAATTCTCATGTTGTTACCCTTGAGCAGGAATTTTCCCACGTCACTATGGAAAATTTCTCGAACGTTTCAACATATTGCAAAAGGTTGAAAGAATTGGAGCACCAACTCCGTAATGTTGGTGCGCCGTTAGTGAAGATCGTCTTGTTCTACAGATGGTTGTTGGCCTCTCCGAGGCATATAGTGGCGTTAGGACCCTACTTCGTCAAAGTAACCCTCTCCCAAAGTTCTATCAAGCCTGCTCCATGCTTACTTTGGAATAAGTCGGATTGGCTAAGAAGGCGGCTACCGGGGCAAGTCCCGTGGTCATGATGACGTCCTCCACAAATTCTACAGGTTTTGTTGATAATTCGAGCCAAAACTGTGATCACGGTGGTGGCAGGAATGCTCGGAAAAATAATGGAAGAAATCGCAGTAGAAAACGCGATGGTAACGGCGGCCGTACCGACGGCAGTGGGCCCCGCCCCATCAACAGTGGGCCACATCCCAACTGGTCCCAACCTTGGGCCCCCTGGCCGTGGGCCTAAGCTAGTGGGCAGTGGTCCAACAGTCTCAGCTTTCCAGCCCACGGTAATTGGGCCTAATTTCAGCCTTCCTTTCGGTCCAGCTACTCCAGCCCAATCTCCGTCCAGCAATCCAGTGGGGTACCGGGTCAGCGGTCCGGGTCCCACCAGGCCCATCATGCAGCGGGCCCCACTCCTACCGACATTGAGGCCGCGATGCACACACTTGGAATAAATCCCTCGAACCCGAATTGGTACATGGACACCGGCGCCACTACTCACATGACATCCGATCAATGTACTCTCTCGTCTTATTCCAATTTCCTTGTGGTATAATTATTGGTAATGGTAATTCTATTCCAATTTATGGTTATGGTCATAAAACTTTGTCTCCCCATCATCCACCCTTTATCTTGAAAAATACCCTTCATGCCCTTAAATTGATTAAAAATTTAGTGTATGTCCGAAAGTTCACCACTGATAATTATGTTTCTATTGAATTTGATCCCTTTGGATTTTCTGTGAAGGATTTCAAGATGGGGAGTCCTCTCATGAAGTGTGATAGTAGGGGAGATCTTTATCCTATCACGCCATATTCCGATCTCTCGAGTCTAGTCTTGCCGTCAACTTTTGCAGCCCTTGCTCCTTCCTTGTGGTATGCACGCCTAGGTCATCTAGGGTCGTCTATTTTGTCTACCTTAAATAAAAATAATTTTATTTCTTGTAAGGGTACGCGTAGTCCTCCGAATTGTTAATCTTGTTCTTTAGGAAAAATTGTTAAGTTGCCATTTGTAGACTCTAATTCTCATACTTTAATGCCATTCGATATTATTCATAGCGATTTATGGACGTCTCCGGTTCTTAGTTCTTTGGGTCATCGGTATTATGTTCTCTTTTTGGATGATTATTCTAAATTTTTATGGACTTTCCCGATAGCGAAAAAATCTCAAGTTTTTTCCATCTTCTTAAAATTTAGAGCTTTCATTAGAACCCAATTCGAAAGAAAAATAAAAAATATTCAATGTGATAATGGCAGAGAATATGACAATGGGTATTTCGGTAATTTTGTGCAACTAATGAGATCAATTTTCATTTTTCTTGCCCTCATACATATTCACAAAATGGGAAAGCCGAATGCAAAATTCGTACAATTAATAACATTGTCCACACATTATTGATTCACGCTTCCGTACCCCCTTCGTTTTGGCATCATGCTCTACAAATGGCCATATATCTCCTTAACATTCTTCCTTCCAAAGGTTTGACATATTCTTCCCCTCTTCAAATTTTATATAATAAGACTCTTTCATATTCTCATCTTCGGGTCTTTGGGTGCTTGTGTTATCCGTTATTTCCGTCCACCACAATTAACAAACTTCAGGCTCGGTCTACCCCTTGTGTGTTTTTGGGCTATCCGTCTAATCATCACGGCTACAAATGTTTTGATTTGTCATCTAATAAAATCATCATCCATCGCTATGTAATTTTTTATGAGTCCCAATTTTTGTTTGCTAAGGTTAGTAATCCCGTTCCTAGTTCGTATAAATTTTTGGATGATGATATATCTTCGTATATTATTCACCATTTTTCGGATGCATCCCGCACCCCAAATCCATCACCGGGCCCACTGCCCGTTGGACCTCCAAACCAGTCACCCACCATTGTTCCAGTTTTGGACATGGGCCAGCCACTGTTCCAGTTTCCTCAATTGGGCCAGTGGCTCCGCCCAATTTGGAAACTGTCCCAGTTTCGGTGTCACTTACTGCTACTATTCACGGTGTTGGGCCAGCAGGCCCACTGCCTGCTGGCTAATCCGTCACGTGTCCCGATATTTCCCAAAATCCGCTCAATTCTTTCCCTGAGTCATAAACCAGTCACTCGTATTCAACAGGTATTTTTAAACCAAAAAGACATTTTAATTTAAATTCTAATATCCTTAAATCACCCCTACCTCGTAATCATGTGTCTGCTTTAAATTACCCGAATTGGAGAATTGCTATGACCGACGAATATAATGCTCTTATTGATAATAAGACTGGGAGTTGGTGCCTCGTCCATCTGGTGTTATTATTATTCGGTCTATGTGGATTTTTACTCATAAGGATAATTCTGACGGATCTTTTGCGAGGCATAAGGCTCGTCTTGTAGGTGATGGTAAGACTCAGCATGTGGGTGTAGATTATTGTGATACATTTAGTCCGGTGTTCAAGTCGTCTACCATTCACACTGTGCTCATCTTGGCTCTTTCGAAAGCATGGCTCATTCATCAGTTAGATGTGAAAAATGCTTTCTTACATGGTGATCTCAAGAAAACGGTCTATATGCATCAGTCATTGGGGTTTAGGGATCCCAAATATCCTTATCATGTCTGTTTGTTGAAGAAGTCCTTGTATGGGCTTAAGCAGTCCCCACGGGCTTGGTATAAGCGGTGTGCAGACTATGTTTCGACTATTGGGTTCACTCACAGCAGGTCTGATAATTCATTGTTCATCTATCGTAGTGGTTCTTCCTTGGCGTATATACTGTTATATGTGAATGATATTATTTTGACTGCCTCGTCTGATGCATTACGTCAGTCTATCATGACAATGCTCAGTTCTGAGTTTGCTATGAAAGACTTGGGGCCCTTAAGTTACTTTTTGGGGATTGTTGTCACTCGTCATGCAGGTGGATTGTTCTTATCACAGAGGAAGTATGCATCCGAGATCATTGAGAGGGCTGTGATGTCATCCTGTAAGTCTACTTCCACTCCAGTTAATACTAAACTCAAATTGGGTGCTGCAGTGGCTCCCCTTATGAGGATTCGACCTCATATTGTAGTCTTGCAGGGGCTCTTCAGTATCTTACGTTCACGAAACCAGATATTACATATGACGTACAACATGTGTGTTTGTTTATGCATGATCCCAGGGTTGAGCACATAAATGTGCTCAAACACATTATTCGGTACATCCAACGGACACTTGACTATGGCTTGCATTTATATCCGTCATCGACTTCTACACTTGTCTCGTATACTGATGTTGATTGTGGTGGCTGTCCGGACACCAGACGCTCTACGTCTGGCTACTGTATGTTTCTTGGTAATAACTTGATCTCATGGTCTGCGAAACGTCAGTTGACTTTGTCCCGCTCTTGTGCAGAGGTCGAGTATCGAGGGGTAGCCAATGTGGTCTTTGAGTCATGTTGGCTACGTAATCTTCTTTTAGAGCTTCATTGTCCTATTCAGAAAGCTACCTTGGTTTATTGTGATAATATTAGTGTCGTCTACCTTTTTGATAATCCGGTTCAGCATCAGCGCACTAAACATATCGAGATGGACATTCACTTTGTTCGCGAAAAGGTAGCTCGTGGACAAGTACGCGTCTGCCATGTCCATTCCAGGTATCAAATTGCAGACATTTTTACAAAGGGTCTTCCCTCGTTCCTTTTTGAAGATTTTAGGTACAGTCTCAGCGTTCAATACCGCCCGCTATGACTGCGGGGTGTGTTAAATATACATCTGATATACACAATATACCCGTGTATATCGGATGAATAGTGTTCTCGAGTTTACTGTAGCAAGGCCCACGGTTGGGCTGATTTTTGTATATAAGGTGTATAAGTCTTGTACCTTAATTGGTCTTGTACACTTACCATATTTGTATAGTTAGTTTTCAAATAGAATAAGGTTTTAGGAGTAGAATATGAATATGATTTTCCTATTATGAAAATATGTAAATTGTATATATTCTCTTTCAATTAATAAAAATAATTAAGGGGTTATTTCTTTCAATTACCACTACCCTATCTATTTCATTGTTTCCATGACCACCATTGTTGGACTAAAATAAATTGACATTTGTCACAATTTGTAATTTTATGGTGTAAGAAGGTAGCGGAGGGGGGTGGGTGGGGGTGGGGGGGAGAGCATGAAGAAGGTGGGTTATATGGCTGCTAGCAATTTTTGTGTTGATAAATATACTGTTACCTTCAAATAAATATCTTAGCCATTTGCAGTGTTACTTAAGGAAGAGATGGTAAATTAGACTCTGCTAATGTCATCTAGTTATAGCTTAGCACAACAGCTTAAATCCTTATCTATTAATTAGTAATTACCCAAGGATAGACTACATAAAAATTTGATGAAACAAAAAATGCCATTGGAATCATAGTTCTCTTGTAGATATCTTCATCTGCTCTCCTAGAGCCACATATCCAAAAACTAGAGGGGCAAAAGAAGCAACAAAGTTTTTTATGAAAAATTAAATAAAACCTGAACTATATATAAAAGCATAGGCTAGCTACTAGGAGCTTCCATTTGTCTCGTTCATTTTAATTCTGATTCCTTAAGAAGAGATCACAAATTGGTTTGGGGTGAGGGGTCTGAAGAAGAACGATTGGAATTGAGACTTTTAACAAAGTAAAAAGATAATGAAAATATAAAAAATGGTAAAAATTTAAAATTTAATTAATTGCTAACGTGGCGCTGATGTGGCGGAGTGTGTTCTACACAGCCCATTGTACGATTGATTTGGGCAACGTAAGGTTGAGTTTAATTCACGTATAAGTTATTTAGGAGGTAAATAATTACAAATAAAATTTAATTGCTAAAGTGAGTTTTCGGTGTAAGTTTAGAGGTGAAAAGATGTATACAATTTTAACACTATCAATTATAACGGCCTTGATATTAAGAATTGTCTGTTGTTGTAGGTTAATTTAACGTGATTGGTATAAAAATTAAGTCATCGCGACTGGTATAAAAAATTATATAGCCTTTGTGCACAATACTTGAACATAATCGTATTTATCAGCAAAAAACTGGTCTTAACAGTTACCCAATTCAATGAATTGGAAATAGTCAAGCAACATAATATTAAAAACACTAAAGGCTATTTGAGATGGCATTGGATTCTGGACCCGGTGATCAAGATCCGTTTTTATAGGATATGGATCTTCAAAATTTGGACTCGACGGATCCGGATCGGATCCGGATCGGACCCGGATCCGTTTCTGACATATCAGATCTGGATCTGGATCTGAGGTCCGTATCCGATCCAGAGCTGACCCGTGGATCCATTTTTTAAAATATATAATCTTCTTTACTGAAAATAAATAAAAAGAAATAAAAATAGATAGCAGTAAGAAACTAAGAAGGGGGGAAACCCTACTTCATCTCATTTCTCACATGAACAACCACTTCCTCTCTCGATGCTCAACTGACTCCTGCACTCGTCCTTTCATCTCGAGTTAGTTATTCCAGAATGATTGGATGATGGCAAAACTTTGTTTGTGCGAAGTTGAAAATTTTCTACAAGGCCACTAAAGTGTTTTCCGGTAGAAATTATCCTACTTCTAATTTATTTTTCAAAAAGTGTGTGAGATAAGATTTGTTTTGAGGCGTTGGGTGGAGAGTGACCATTAGAATGATGGCTAAAAATATAATTGACAGTTTGACAAATATTGGCATAATATTAATGAGATTTTGGCGGTTGCTTCAATTTTAGATCCAAGAAATAAAATGGATTGTGTGGAGTACTATTTTTAGAAATTGTGTGGAGTACTATTTTTAGAAATTGTATAAAGATGATGCTGATAATGAAGTGACAAAAGTTAGGAATCATGATGTTGTTATATACTTACTTTGCTTTATCGTATTTATTTTCTGTGATGCTAAAAATTTGTTCAGTATTTTAAAAGAATGGTGACATGTTTGTGTAGGTTGATTGAATGAACTCAAACATTTTTTTTCAATCAGATTGAGTTTTATTTTGTCAAAAACATTTCAACAGGTGGATCCAGATCTGATCCGTGGATCCGAATCTGGATCCGATTTTATGGACCCGATGGATCTGGATCCAAGTATAAAAAACTGATCTAGATTTAGTAGGATCCGGTTCAGATCCAATCTGTTGCCATCTTTAAGCGCTACAGATAAATTTTCAAATTTTGCTGATGACAGTAGTAAAAATTGAATAACTAAACCGGTTTATTAATTATTAAAAAGAAGAAACTACATACTCATGCCATAAAAAAAATAGTTCGGTGCACTAAGCACCCGCTATGTGCGGGATTTAGAGAGAGGTTGGTGTAGTTTTTTGTTGGGTTGTTGTACGCAACGGATATTGAAAACTTGTTTCAAACCCAACAAACGTAGAACTGTTTGACTATAGGATAATTTTAAACTGTAAACATAAGACTTGAATGGTACTTACATGTTTACAATATCTGGAATCTTTATCAAATGTGGGTACGCATGCGAATGCCCTTTCGATTGCAAGCTCCAAGATTCAATGTATTCCTCATTTGGAAAGCTAGGAAATCCGGTAGAGGTTCGAGAGAGTATTTTGATTCTGAGTCTCTAAGACTTAGAATAATGATATGAAAATCAAGTGTATTGAATAATGAAGTGTAAGTCTGAATTTATAGGTGAAAAATTAGGTCAAACCACCTGGCCCGAAATTCGAGACAAATTAGGTCATGGCGCCACAGCCTTATGGTGTGGGTGCTGCGGCGCTGACGTGTTCCTACACTGTCTCATTTTATTTTCCGCATATTCTTAATTAAATCCAAAATCTAATTTTGACTTAATTAAAACAATCATTATTCATTTAAATAATTCGATTCTAAATCGAATATTTAATACTCTCTCAATACATCCTTAGATCCAAAAGATAATCGACATAGTGTGATCCTACATGCCTTCACATATCGAAATTAATCAAATTAAGATCTACGCGGCACTCCTAGACGGTGCCACTAGACGAACTCAATATGTGAAGTACGTTTACACGAATCCAATAAACTTAACCTCTATGTGGTAAGATAAAATCATTTCATTCATGACACACCCGATCAAGCTTAGGATTTGTCAAGTGTCTATCCAAATGGCTTAATCATTGTATCTCATCTATATTAGTTGACAACTAGACCATATTCTAAATATGTCTATTGCGTTGGCCAACAACTTAGTCAACCTAATATCAATGAGAAGCTGAGTATTCTCTCGAATATACATTCGAGGAATGAATCCTAATCTTGGCTCAACTACCACCTTTAATCCACATCGTAATGTACCCCAATACAAGCCGTATCTCAACCTATAAGGCATTTGAGCTTAGGACAGAATCAAAGTATATTAATTTGTAGACAAGGTGCGCATTGACCTCAAGTCTAAGGACTTCTATCTACCACACGCTGATCATACTTTAGACAAGTATAACAAACAGTATATCAGTAGGGTATATCAATACTTCCAAAGAATCCATGTGTCCATCACGAGTATCCATTACTCGTAGCAGGTGAGACATACTACATCCTCTAAGGATGTGATGCAGACCACATGTCGACTTATCACATATCATCGATATCCCATTCTCGATGATCATTAGTCGAGGCTATTTTAAGAGTTACGTTATAATATTAATATCTCACATTATTAATAACAACGTAACCTCCAGGGATGCATATTATAGATTATTATAAACAATCAACTAATAATTTATTAATTGCAAATGCCAAAATATTAATCTCCATTAATAATAATACGAATGTGTATAAAGTACATTTTCCTAATACAGATTGTCTCTAGGACATACATATACTTTCAGCTGGACCACAAGGGTCTATTATACGCAGTCTCACCCTACATTTTTGGAAGAGACTGTTTACATACTCACGTCATATTTACATCAAATCATTCAACTTAACACATAGTATATATAATACACTATAATATGACTTAATACAAGTATATTTCTTATGTGTAAAATCAAACACAATATCAATAGTATCATATATAGGTTCATGACTCACGTTAACTCAATAATTTTTGTTCATGCTTTATATATGTATTAAACATCAATATTAAGTATTTCTAAATATTTAACAGTAAATTAATTATTTTTATATTATTAGTTTAATATCATAAATTTTAGAGGCATCTAAACACAACACAAGTACTTAGCTACTTAGGGTCGTTTGGTAGAAGGTATTAGAAAAATTAATGCATGCATTAGCTTTGTGTATTACTAATACCTTGTTTAATACATTTTTTCAACCAATGTATAACTAATGCAAGTATTAGTTATACACTCCATTTGGTATTATTCTATGCATTACTACATAGCAAACCATGATTAACTATACAAAGATCTCTAATGCATGCATAAACATTATTAAAGACACAATTATTCATGATTTAACTAATCTGTTGATTAATTATCTTTTTTTTTCTGAAATGAAAATTGCTAATTGGTATATATAAGTAAATAAATAATTAAAAGTTGATCTTTCTTTCTATTACCGTTGTAATTCATTTTGACTTTTTCTTTTTGGTTTATTATGTTTAAGTACCCCCTTATTTTTTCACTGCTAATCGGCATACATAAGTAAATAATTAATTAAAAGCGGATCCTTCTTCCTATTTGTAATAAAAGAAAAAAACATTTGGTGAAAAGTTAATTTTATGTGGAAAGAAAAAACATTTGGTGAAAAAAACATTTGGTGAAAAGAAATAATTTTGTAAATTTACAGTGCAAAAGATTTCAGAGAAGAAACTAAATTGTGTATAAAACTAAAGAATATAAAGGGTATTTTTGTAAAAAATCTAATTTTTTTAGAAATTATGCAATGCATTAATACATCAAATTAAATAGTAAATAAAAAATAATGTTATCATAATTAATGTCATTATTATTAATATAATTATTTTTCTACTTCGTACCAAACGATCCCTTATATCTCTGCACTGTGTAAGAAACAGCCAAGAAGTCATTACTCATTTCTGCGGCTAAGGATTGTTTGTAAGATCACTTTACCATGTTCTGAAAAGCTATTCATTTTCTTAGCCTTCACTTCAAACATCCACAATAATGTCAATGGCCTTATTCTCAGCTCCACCACTTCACTTCCCTACACTCTCCTCATCCAAACGCCACCTAACATCCAAACCTTATCCTTCTCTAAGTTTCAAGAAACCCCATCTCACTTTCTTGGTTTCTCCGAGAGCCATTGATAATGGGTCTGGTAGTGCTGTTACTGTTGATCCAGAAATACTTGAAGAAAAAGCTGCTCAAGATGATGGTGCTGTGAAAGTTGAGGAGTCTAATGGGTCACCGCCGGTGGCTTCTGCCGGAGCTCCGGCACCGGAGGTTGTGAGGATGTTTAAAGATCCGAGATGGGTTGGTGGGACTTGGGATTTGAAGGAGTTTCAGAAAGGTGGAGAGACTAATTGGGATTCTGTTATTGATGCTGGTGAGTCTTTGTCTCTCTACTTTGCATGTTGCTCATTTTTACACTAGTTTTGGTTTATGTTCTTTTGACATGCATCTCTTTTAGCTCATTTGATTAATGATTACCACAATTATTTTCCCTTAATTGAATAGCATCACGAGGCTTTTCGAGGACATGACCTTAGATAGGAGGGTATGAAGGACACGGATCAGGGTAGAAGTCTAGTAGGTAGTTGGGAATGTCACACTTCGTATTACTTGTATAGTTTCTTGTCTTTTGATTCCTGTTATTATCTGTTACGTGTTGTGCCATGATCTCTTTACTTAGCTTTGCTTTACTTGATTCAAACCTTATCTGACCTTCTTTGTCATGTTTTCTCTTGAGCCGAGGGTCTTTCAGTAACAACTTCTCTACCTCCGAAGGTAGGGGCAAGGTTTGCATACACTAACCTCCCCAGACCCACCGTGTGGGATTACACGGGGTATGTTGTTGTTATTGTTGAATAGCATCAAGAGTCTGATATTTGGACTATACAATGAAGTAAAAATTGCATGGTTAAGAAGTGGTTGAAGTAATTTTGTTCTTTAGTCCATAAGCAAGGGAGTTGATGAACATTGAAAAGACTGGGAGTAACCTAGAAATAGAACTTTCTATAATTTATGGAGCAAAGGTAGTTATTTAGCATTCTTTCGTGACCAAAGTTGGATGATTTTGATATTTTTCTTTTTGGGAAAAGGGTCAGATTTACCCTCCAACTATGTATTAAGGATCATATTTGCCCTCCGTTAAAGTTTGGGGTCAAATATACCCTCCACGTTAGCAAAGTTGTCAAATATACCCTCAGTTGGACGGAAATCCCATTTGGATGCCACATTGGATCCACGTGGAGGACAATAAACACATGGAAGATGGGACCCACATCACCACCCCACTGCTACTCCCTTTGGTCAGCGTCTCCCGCTCCTCCGGCGAGGAGCTCCAGCTCCGGTGAACCGGAGCAGCCAACCACCGCCATCGTTGACGAGCCACCACCCTTGACCCCACTACCCAAACCACCATTACCACACCACCAGATGCCGCTATCGACACCGTCTCGCCGACTAACCCTCCACCACCGCCATTCCAATCCGACCCGATTCCCCCTATCCACCAGTCACGGCGTCACTTCGTTCCCACCCGTCACCGACACCCTTTCCTCACCCGTCACCGGAACCCAATCAACCCCGACAACCACCTACCCACCGATCATTGTCACCATATAACCACCCAACTGTCGAACCCCTAACCCCGTCGACCCAGATGGATTGTGTAGTTGAAAAATTAAAAGCTTTTAGTATAGCAGATAACACAATGCAATCATCAACATTTTAAAATCATGAAAAGAGGATTAACATCATCAACAATTAATGTTCAATCAACTACAATTATTTTACTGAAGCGAGTTAATTTTGTACATGACAAGGTTGGTAGGTGACATTTTAGAAAAGGGGCAACCACTGCTTCAACCACATCGATAGCGGCATCCCAAATTCTACACAACCCATCTGGTGTTTGCTGGTGGTTGCGAAGCAGGGATGCGGGGAGTTGTGATGTTGTTGTTGTTGTGATTCGCCGGAGACGATGGTGACGTGGTGGACCTGCTCGTGGATCTGGCCGGAGCACCGGAGTGTTTGTTGGTCGCTGTGATGTTGTTTGATTTATGGTGTGTTTGTGTTGGTATAGTGGTAGTGGTGTGCGCAATGGGGGTGGTCGGCGGTGGTTGTTGGAGGTCGGAGTGGTGGTGCCGGGGTCGTTTGGTTGAAGCAGTGGGTGGCGATGTGGGTCCCACATGCCATGTGTTTATTGTCCTCCACGTGGATCCGACGTGGTGTCCACATGGGATTTCCGTCCAACTGAGGGTATATTTGACAACTTTGCTAACGTGGAGGGTATATTTGACCCCAAACTTTAACGGAGGGCAAATGTGATCCTTAATACATAGTTGGAGGGCAAATCTGACCCTTTTCCCTTTCTTTTTCGATAAGGTAGAGACTTTATTGCTTTGTTGGGGGAAAGAATTATGTGATTTATGCTTGATGCATTATCTTGAAACTCCTGTTTCCAAAAATGCTTTTCTTGAGCCAAGGGTCTATCAGAAGCATTTTCTCTACCTCACACAAAGTAGGGGTAATGTCTGTGTACACCCTACCCTTCCTAGACCCCACTTATGGGACCTCACTGGGTATGTTGTTGTTGTTGTTGTTATTGCATTATCTTGAAACTTCTATCAGATGTATATGACAAGGGAGGATTTGTGGAAAATTGATGCATTAAGCCAGCAAGCGATGTGTTTCTTTTTCTTAATAGTAACTGTTACATATTACTGTTTTTCCTTCATTTCGATTGCTGTCTTTGAGTTGAGGTTATGGTCAGCCAACAGTTAGCAGTCAGTCTATTCAAAAGCTGTAATACACCTTAAAGCTTTTAACTTTTCGTTTCTTCTTCCTTGCCATGTACTTACAATAGATGTGTCTCCCAATCATACATTGTTTCAGCTCGACTTAAGGTTTAGCTGGCAGTGATAAAGAGTAGCAAACATCATCTACATCTCCTTTTTTAGGCCTCCTTTTTTGTGGCATTCAATGAAATTGCTTGATTTAATTACAACTGAATAACTATTCATCTGCAGAGGTCAGGAGAAGGAAATGGTTGGAAGACAATCCAGAGTCATCAAGTAATGAAGCGCCGGTGCTTTTTGACACCTCCATTATTCCATGGTGGGCATGGATGAAGAGATTCCATCTTCCTGAAGCTGAACTTCTCAATGGTTTGCTTATACCCTATTTCTTAAATACAAAGCTCTAGATATATCTTTACTAAACTGATAAATTAATAGAGTACGTAAATCTTATGCAGGTCGTGCTGCAATGGTTGGATTCTTTATGGCCTATTTTGTGGATAGCTTGACTGGTGTAGGCCTTGTTGACCAAATGGGCAACTTCTTTTGCAAAACACTATTGTTTGTAGCTGTGGCCGGTGTGCTTCTGATACGCAAGAATGAGGATATAGGAACACTGAAAAAGTTGGTGGAAGAGTCTACTTTTTATGACAAGCAATGGCAAGCATCTTGGAAAGATGAGAGTTCAAGCAATTCAAAGGACTCCTGAACACAATTGATTTTCTTACATTTGGAGGATTTTGCTTAGGTGATCACACAATGCTAGTCAAAAGAGAGCGTAAAATCTGTATTCACCATTTTGTTTTAGTTCTTAATGTATCTTCTTTCCTTTCTCAATTCGTTTTTGACAGTGATTTTTTTTCTTTCTATGTAGTAAACAAACTTTTAGCTGATCTATTTATATTATTTTGTCAGATGTCATAGTCATGCTTTAAATTGGAGCCTTGTTTGCAGATATTGAAACTCTGCTTCATTCAGTATTCGAGGCACTAATCGGAGTTGGAACAGACAGCTTATTGGCTTGAAAAATCGGTTACTATTGTGCTTGTAATTGGCTCTTCTGTGACAACCTCTTGCTAATGGTTCTTGTTAGATTGATAAATTTCTAAGTTTTTTGTTGTAAATGATACTTTTATGTAACATTGTCCAGAATTGATCAATTCAGTCGTAGTTTTTGAGTACTGGATTACCATGAACCTGAAGAAACTGATACTGTTATTCATTGGGTGGCAGAGGACCCTGCTTGCTTCATGGTTTACCGTTTATGTCACTGTTGTAAGAATGAGACACTAACCAAATGTTTAGTCATTAAGTTGCATTCACTTAGCTAAGGATCTTGTTTCTATACTTAGCTAAGTTGTAAACAATTTTGGAACTTAGAACATCAGGGATGCAGTTAGCTGTTAGTTGATAATGTTGATGAATACAGATTTTGGGGCCTTTTGTCGTAATTCTGCTGTCTTTTTTTCTTGATTTGTACACATTATACTTTGGTAAATAAAGCTTTTACTTACCAAGGGAAAAAACATTCATTTTTTTAAAAAAAAAATCTGTTGTCCCATTATAATACACTTTCATTTAATTTGGAAAACTACATTATTTGCTTAACAAAGGTGTCTTCTACATGCCACAAGATCACTGATTCAACTGTTGGGGGTGTAATTATCAGATGGTACAACTGATGTTCCAAAGATGGACCTACTTTATAGCATGAACTATATGAAGCCAGGTGGATAAAAATTAGAAGCAACTGAAATACCCCCATTCCTTTCTTATATAAAATCTGAACAAAATACTAAGAACAGTAATTGCAAAAAAGAAACGGAAAGTTACGCTTTTTAAATATTGAATTATCATTTTGTAAATTAGAAAAATCTTTTATTTGTATCCTGAAGTGCAACGAATTTTTACATGTTTGCTGTGATCAATTACGATAGATTAATTATTCCCTTTTTTATGTTACCCTTCCATGTTCATTGTAGATCGTTACCTACAATTAGCTTTTAATTATCAGTGGACAAGATTTTAGCTCAAATTTTTCCATTAATTAAAACTTCCATTTTCTTATTAATTTAAGGGAAAAGGGTCAAATTTGCCCTCCAACTTTCGATTAAGGATCATATTTGCCCTCCGTTAAAGTATGAGATCAAATATACCCTCCACGTTAGTAAAGTTGTCACATATGCCCTCTGTTGGATGGAAATTCCATGTGGATGCCACATGCGATCCACGTGGAGGACAATAAACACATGTCATCAATTATCTCTTTTTTAATGCTTCCGCAGGAGCATTCAATGTTGCTGGTGTAGATGGTGGAAAGACACTGTGTTTGCAGGTTACCTGGTATCCGGGTTGCCCCGCCAAAATACAGGTCGGGTCATCTCCCAGCTGCATTTAAGAAAAATCAAACAGTGAGGCTCAAATCTACTTACGATAGTGAAAGAGACACTGGAATCACCGCATGCTGCAACACTAGTTTCCGGGTCGCCCCGCCAAGATATGGGTTCGATTGTTCTCCTGCCCTAATCGATTAGCTCAGATAAATAAAGAAGAAAATCATCATCACTGCCTCAGAATTTACGCTACAATTATTATTATTACAATATGATCCTCACTTAAGGGGTCGTTTGGTACTGTTTAATTGCAAGAGGGCTGTTGAATTTCATTTTATTTTTTTACACAACAAAATTAAAATCATAGGTATTGCAGAGAGGAGCAACAACCCTTTGAACTTTTAACTCTACCCTCTGCAACTCCTCATTCTTTTTCTCTGAGCTTTTTAGTTTTTTTTTTTTGGGTGTTTAAGGGCTCATTTGGCGGTTGTTGAGATGACCCGACCTGTATCTTGGCGGTTGTTGGCTGCTCCGGTTCACCGGAGCTGGAGCTCCTATCCGGAGCAGCGGGAGACAGTGAACGGAGGGAGTAGAAGTGGGTGAGGTTTGGTGTGAGTCCCACATGCCATGTGTTTAGTGTCCTCCTCGTGGATCGCATGTGGCATCCACATGGGATTTCCGTCCAACAGAGGGCATATGTGAACTTTACTAACGCGGAGGGTATATTTGACCCCATACTTTAACGGAGGGCAATTATGATCCTTAATCGAAAGTTGGAGGGCAAATTTGACCATTTTCCCTTAATTTAAACTTGGCACCTTACCTGAGTTTGTCAACAGTATTTGAGGGAAAAAGAGGAAGGAAAATTAAGGAGTGGTTGCTATAGCTTCCAATAAAATATGAAGTAGCATATCATATAATCCACCTACGTTGATTCATTAAGTTTACTGATTTAAATGTCCCTATTAACTAACCATATACAACACTTTATACTTTATCATCACCCAAATGACAAAAGACAAAAGGAGAAAGAAAAAGTAAACACAAAGCAATAACAAAGTACTTCCTTTTCAATGTAGATTTCATTGTTTATGTTTTAAATCATGTATCTTAATCATAATTTAGATTTCATATTTGGAAGGACCTTCCTTATTTTAATATATTCGGTTACGATCTTAACAATGAACTAAGACTTGGTTATCTTTCTTCTTTAGGCGTGCATTTCACTTTCTATAAACTATCAACCAACATTTTCCTATTTCATTTCTATACCTTTTAGACTCATATTTTCTTTATCTCAAAATTCTTCACCTATACTTCTTTCACTCTTTCTTCCAATAACACCCCCACCCTCGCCCCCCGGGATATCCAAATGTGTGGAAAGAGCGAAAAAATCATAAGAAACGTATTTGTTTGTGGAGGTTTCTACGGAAAGACCCCTTGGTTCTGGCAAACGGATCACATACACAACCACCATCAATAACAAAAGGAAATGCCAACAAGAATGGTTAGTGCTATGATCATCCTTAGTTTTCTTTTGATTTTCCTGAGAAAGTGATGCTTAATCTTTCTTTTTTGGGATTGTTTAGGTAACATACTTGAGAGAAAGGACTGTATATGTGGCAGTTCTTGTAGAGGGGCCAAGCAGAAGGAGCAGTTCAACAATTAACAAATATCATCATCACCATCACCATCAACATCAACATCAACATCTTCATGTTAGACATGTTGTTAATGGTGGAGGATACAATAGGAAAGCTCAGCTTCTTGAATACTCAAGAAATCTTCGAGCTTCTAATCGATCACAGCCATCAACACCTTTAGTTCCAAAGCCAGTCCAAAGACAGAACTCTCAGGTTCTAATCTCACTAACATATGTATTAGTTAAAAGATTTAACTTATATACACTGATAGTGTAAAGAATTACTATTACACTATCAGAACATTTTAACGTGTTGTATGATACACATTTATGTATGTGCAATGATTCTTACTGTCCTCAGAAGTATTTTTTTTTCAGATTGTTGCAGTGAAAAACAAGCCAAAACATGTAACTCTTCCAACTTGTATGGGAAACTGGAAACTTGCTATGCCAAGGTTCCTTAGATCATTCATGTCTCAGAATACGAAATCCAAGAAGAAGAAGAATATGGCTTCTAAAACCAATAAAATAAAAGCCATGGTGAAAAGTTTTCAAGTAAGTCATTCACTCACAAGTTATAATACAATTCTAGCTTTTCCAGAAATCTTTGCATTATATAGAGACTCACTTTTTTCAGGTTCAAAGAAAGCCTGGCCTATTCTCCAAATTTTTTGCTTCACTACGAAACAGTCGTCGATGAACAGACTCATCACCTAAGTTCAAGAATCAAGGTGTTCAAAGGTTTATACCAACTGAAGAGTGATAATTGCTATCAAATCTTTCATGTCCCCTTTTCATTTCATTGTACTTTTTTTTCTTTCAAGCTTAGAAGGTACCTGAATGATTTTCTCTTATTTAGGTAAACTGCATTACAGTGTATGCTAGAAAGCAAAACTTTATTTAATGAAGATATGTACAAGAGCATCATGAATGTAAAGTGCTGCTTACAAACACAGCCAAAGGCACTCGAACTGTATGGTTACGGTTACCTTGGAACACGATTTCGCCAAATGAGTATGTATTGGTTGTTTGAGTTGCATTTAGGACAATGTTAATATGTCTTGAAGCATTTGCAATGATCTTAAACACGTGTGGCGTTACAGAAATACTCACTCCCAGAGGTTCTTGCACGATCACCACGTACTTTCGTCTACACCGTCATCACATTTCTCGAGTCTACCAAATTTGAAATTTTCACACTTGGCGTGTTTAAATCCGAGCACCATGCTTTTTTCTTATTCGGACATCCAACTCCAACTGCCTGTCTTACAGACATTTCGTCAACTCCTGGAACTGAACATAAAAACAGCACATAGTGTTTAAAACTTGCCTTAAAAACAAGTCCGGGGTCAATGGCTCGAGATGGATTGACAAGTCCGGCTCCAAAATCAAACGGAGTAGCCGGAGTTATCTGGTTGGTTTGTTGGGCTAAAATCGGGGTACTAGAGTGGCCAGTTACATCTGCAGCTGTCATCATTGCAGATGTGATTGCTGCAGGACTCCAGCCTGGGTGCTTCTATTTTATTAGAGCAGCAATTCCAGCAATGTGTGGAGTAGCCATACTTGTTCCAGATAATAGTGCAAAATTCTGTCCAGTTAAAAGGACGTGTTTTTAAATTACCATTCTTGAAATCAGAAACAATTGATACAGTCAAACCTCGCTATAACAACGTTCTTTGTTCTGATATTCTTTTGGCTGCTATAGCGAAATGTTGTTATAGAGAACATATAATATAACATAACATGAAAGATCGCTTCCACAGAAAACATGAATGTTATAGTGAAATGTTGTTATAAAGAGGTCTGACTGTATTTCATAAAAAGGCACCAAATATAAGGTTGTTATAGAGGATGGCTGTTATAGAGAGGTCTGACTGTATTAAAATAAAGACACCAATATATAAGGTTGATGGCAGATAATTCCTTGGAGTACCGCTGTCCAAGTGTGTCGAATGAGCTTGAATTGTATAATCATGCCTTTGATGTATTGATCGCCTTCACTAGTAGGGCTCCAGGACGCCAATAACGAGGATCCTGGAGCCATGATGATTGGTTTAAGGACATCGGCGGTGTCTAAGAGTGAATTGTTCACATCAGGACCTCTAGATGAATACGATGCCACAACTGGATCCTGCCTGGTATAACTAGCTTGTCTCCCGTCTAAAATTCTTGCTGTAGCTCTGAAACTAATAGCCCTTCCACTTCTACTTCTTAATGTTTTCGAGTTATAGTATTCGCGCAGAGCCTGCACCAGATAACAAAGAGCACCAGGATTAGTACAGATTTGACAGCCTTATCAAGTTATATTGTAGGCCCTTGAAAACTATTGCTTGGAAAAATCTTGTTCCCTGATACAATAGTTGAAAATCTTTAGATTAAGGGGTGTTTCTTTTTATAGAGGTAAACATTTTCCAGAAAATGTTCAATTTTCTCATGTTTGGTTGGTCAAAATGTTTTGGAAAAAAATTAGGATAACAAGTCCCTTAAAAATGAGGAAATTGACTTTGTTATGGAAGTAGGGAAAACAAGTTCCATAAGTTACGTTACAAGTTCATTGTCTTATCCCACCCACAACCCCCACCCCTTGAACATCCCACCCCCACCACTCTTGAACCCCCACTCCTCACCCTATAATTTTTTTGCTATATTTCATATAAAAGTTCTTGGGACAATATTTTTTGCTTATTTGCCAAACACTAGAAAATAAGTAAGAAACCCACTTGTTTTCCAATAAAACGTTTTCTAGGAAAACATTTTCCGTCATACCAAACACACCCTAAGTTAAACTTCTCGAAATCCTGGAGTTCTTGGAGATTGAACTAGGAAATGTACAATATTTACTAGTTATGGTTTCAGATGAAACCATTCATGTTGTTCCTGGTTGTTATAGAAATGAGATTGATACCGTAGAGGCTTCCATGTTGTTCAAGATTAGACCAGGTACCGACAAAGTCACTGTAGCTCCCTTAATTTGTTCTGAAACAATATCAGGGTCCATTGTCAGTACAAAGCCAGCAGCCCCGATCTTTTGTATTGTATCAGCAACGGTGTCTATGCTTGCCGTTTCTGATTCAAAATCAAATGTGTACGTGCAAATTACTATCTTCCTGTGAACTAATGTTCGGATGAATGGTTCTGTCTCTTGGCAGCTCTCAACTGTCAAGAGAGCAGAAGTACTGTTCTCTTTACAAACATCAGATGCAGCAGCAAGCAGGAAATACACTCCTGAAAGTGTTGGGGCTGCAAAGTAAGACGCGAAGACCTCATTTTCAGTGACAAAAAAAGGAAGCAGCAGCCACTAGAATATAGATAACACGAACATCTAAGGGGATAAAGGGACTTAACGTGAAAGTCCATTGCCGGAGAAGCTATGTCCATTGCCTAGAACAATTGAATTATTATATCTACGATCCGTAGTAGAGGCAGCAACACTTGTGATCCAGGGACTAAAGGAAAGAATGGAAATTGAAGAAGGACCGCCATTTCCAGCAGCTTGAACAACCAGAACACCAGCTCTTGTTGCAAATAAAAGCTGCATTTCAAGAACATTGAGGAAAGCAGAAGGACCGGAAGGAACACTTGTTGGTCCTACAGAAAGACTTAGTATATCCACTCCATCTTCCACTGCCTAAATAATAAAGATACAAGTAAAAATTTAAAAAATACGGGAAAGATGCTTAAGTAGGTTATTTACTATCCATTGACGATTTTTAACCTGATCTACTGCAGCCACAGCATCTGACATGAAACCTCCAAAAGAGTACATGGCCTTATACACAGCAATCCTGTTAGAAAATGCAGAATAATTTTTCTTTATCAAAGATCAAACTGCAAATGTAAACCTCTTGATAAAAAGATGGAAGAATAATATTAATAGTACCCTGCTCCTGGAGCCATACCACTTGCATAACCATAGTTGAAATGGTTGACGATGACAGGAACATGATGATTTCCTGCTGCAGTTGATGCTGTATGGCTGCTATTGTGAAACATCTTTCTTAGATTATGCACATGTATCATCATTCAAAAATATCAAATGAAACAAAACAATAATGGTAAAAAAGGTCATATAAAACAATACTATGTATGTGGTTCATGCTAAGTCACTTGCCTTCCATGACCATCAGCATCAAAAGGCGAAGCATAGTCACGAGAGGCATTGAATTCACCAGCAGCAGTTGCAGCTCTTGCAAAATATTGTGCTCCAAGCTCCAACTATCTTGTTGTTGCAGGCAGTTCTCAGGAATCTATCCCCAGTCACACATTTCCCTTTGAATTTTCCACTTTTCACAACTGTACCCCGGTCAGCACCATTTGATGCTTGAGCCAAAAAGCTCGGATGGAATGGATTGATTCCAGTGTCAATCATACCAATCACAACGCCTGCTCCTGAAGCCGTAGGACCACCTAATTTCGGCCAGACACCAGATGCAAGTCCTAAAAAGTCAGGTGTATGTGTTGTCAACTTCTTCATCTTCACATCTTCATAAATGGCTCTAACACCTTCTGCATTCTGCAGAACATCAAGAGCCTGCAGCAATGTAACACTTACAATTCATTGAGCATTTAGCTAGTCAACAACAAAAATAATAACATGTTTAAGACATCAATCCCGAGGAAGTCAAAAATCAAATGCAGTCAAATCTCTTTATAACGACGTCGTTTGTCCAGATATTTTTCAGGCTGCTAAAGTGAGATGTTATAGAGAACATATAATATAATATGAAAGTTGGTTCCAAAGAAATCTGGCCGGTATAGTGAAATGTTGTCATAGAGAATGACTGCTATAGAGAGGTTTGACTGTACTGGCTAATAAAAAATTCAAATGCCTACCTCATCAGATGTCAAATGAATGGCAAATCCATTGATCAAATGAGTATAGCTGTAAACTTTGGTGTATACACTTCTTTCTAGGAGAGATCCTAGAAGCATGTCATGTTGTATTCTCATCCTTTCTCTGTAGATATCAATATCTTCAAAATTCCTGCAAAAAGATTGGGATAATAAGCAATACAAAAGCAAATTGCATGCTTTATGGCTAGACAAAAACTAAGAAAGAGGCAAGAGTTTTTACTTTGATTTTGTAGATACAAAAGGGTCATCTTTCATTAGAACCATGAAGATATTTGCATTTGCTATGAAGGGCTCCCATGTAGTGACAAAAGAGAGGGCAATGAAGGTTAAAATGGTATTGAATGAGAGGCAAAGTAGTCACCTTAAAAAGACTATTGTTTGGTATGCATGATTTTCTCATTTTCAAACCTCTCCAGTCCACTTGGTTTTGCACCACTTCATGTGTGGGATGGGTCATCATTTGGGGGAGTTTTCTTCTTCTATCTTTATTTTCTAAATTTTAGTAGTTCATGCATTCACGCTAACTGACCACTAGGATAAGTATAATGCTACAAATTTCAAAATTTCTACAAGAGCATTGGCTTTTTTTATTTGGTCTCCCACTAGGTGTGCAGTAACCACTTTGAAACTCAAGCCGCCGGAAGTCCCACTAAGCGCTTCCTAACAAAGACAACTCCACACAGATCCGAGACTACTGGCTAAGAGTGAGGAGACTTTATTTCTGCTAACTTTTATCTCTTTTTCTTTTTTTGCTTTTGTCTAAACTTCAAAAGTTGTCCTGTGAATTTCAGTTGGCTTTTTTGTTTCACATAACGTTCTCACACCAATCTTTTTTCTTACCCTAGACTTCGTTCAACAAGGAGACGTGCAATTCTTCTTTTGTTCTTGATATGCCCTTCTGCCTTTAGTTAGAGTATAGGTCTCATTTGAGTAAAGTAGACTTTCCTCGAGTCAATTGCAAACGTGACCTAAACACCCTAGGTAAAATTAATTTTGAACCTGAGAAATCAGGTGGCTGAGTAATCTCTTAAATAGAGTTGACAATTCTCTGCAATAAGTGGTAACAACCAAATTAAGGCCTAAAGTAAGAGATCAGCTCTGCTTTTGTGGTGGCTGCAGAGCACAGTGAGAAAAAAGGGAAGAAAATATCCAATCATCTTTACTTATAGCAGAAAAAAGCAATTACTTGCAAATTTCATTGAGATATCAAAACTTGTAGCAGTAAATTGTATACAACTTGCTGGAGAAAAATAATAATTAATACTAAATAGTAAGGATGATGAATTGTTCCCTCAGCTTCAAATCACTTGCAGAGTGGACATTCGTAACACAAAATTGGAGCTCCTCAAGAACAATAATATTACCACATACTGAGTGGTACATATAATACAACATATGTGCCTCGTAATTATACAGTAAATATGAGGATGATAGAAACAATTAGCTATGTTGCACTCCAGAGGAAAGCAAAGTTTGTAATTCAGCAGCTACTGGGTCTTTGCTGCCTAGTATATTCCCAAAGTGCAATGGCACCACTGACATGAACGTTGAGTGATCGAACTATTCCCAACTGTCGAATTTCTATGCAAGCATCCAGGATGTGAATGATGTCCACTGGTATACCCTCTTTTTCTCGGCCAAGGACAAAAACCTACAAAAATTCAACCAATCATCAGGCTCATTACAAAGGTGATGTCTTACAGAAATCATGAATAACGTCAATATATCAATTTATTTTATGAATCATGAATAAAAATCAGTAACAAAAACACAAACTTCGGAAGGTCATAATAATTATCTAAAACTACCACGAAAGGGAATTTTCAAAAAGTAGCGGTGTGCCTTCACTAGAGATTGGTATTGTCGACTTAGTGATACACAAGTTTCCAAGTTTAGCAAAAGCACTCTCTTTTGTCCTAAGCATTTCTTATACAAACCACGTGGCATACAATATTATAAAACATTAAAAAAATATTGATGTGGTATAAAATAGCACATCAAATTAACAGAAAACAGAAGATATGCTACTTCATTAGTCTTACTATTTAGGCACATGGCATGTGGCCCTTCAATTTGCAACAAGAATGAAGATCTATAATCAAAACTGGTGAAGATAATTTTCACTCAAAGAAAGAAGAAGAAACCACGATGTTGACTGTATGAAACTCACCGTCCTCTTGGGAAACACGTATCGGTCAAGAGAAATGCTGTTTGCTGTTTGCTCCAGACCTAAGATGGAGAAACCTTCTTGCTTCTTCTTCTCCAAGAAAACTTTCATACTACTAACTGGGACTTCAACAATGGGTACCCATTTCTCCGCAGTTACACTACACATACAACAAATAATTCCAGTCAGGTGCAGAGGAGCCCATAATCATGATTATCCATATAACCAAGCATTTCCTCTCCAACTTAGAAAATACATTTTTTCTCTATCCAGGTACTTTCCCATTCATTGGTAGTGCTCATCTAAAATACCAAATGACAAAAAAAAATACATTGAGGATTTGCAAGTTGTGAAATTCCAGCTCACTAAACACTTTCAAGTTCTCTTTTGTATTTTGTTTTTTTTCTTTTGACCAATCAAGAAAAGCTTTGAAGTTTTTTTTCGAAGTTCTTATCAAGGTGGTTCATTTAGTATTTTATCAATTGATGCGTATTTTCTTGGTTCTTCATGTTATTTATCAAAAGACAATTTCAGTTGATTTGTACATTTTGTTACCATTTGCTGTAAACATGCAGCTCCTTTCACTAAAATCACCTTGACAATAATTTTTTGCACAGGCACACTCCATTAATTCCATTAATTTTTTGCAATTCCATTAATTTTTTGCACAAAGAATTGAAATATTACGAGACTTCAAAGAATTTGTGGGTTAGTTCATTATATCAGCCAATCCAGTTTTTCTTTCAATTGTGCATCAGCAACCACATCATCTTTATTAAATTCAAGGATGTCATCAGATCCTCATTTATATTAACATGAATAATATAGAAAAATTTAGTTATGCTCTATATGAAGGCAAGAAATCTCATCATTCATCTATTTCACTGCAATCTGTCTTGCTTCAGATTTCTTTGCATCTGCAATGTGAAAAATTAAAGAAAAGCCCAAGCACATGCAGTTTAAACAAAGCAAAAGATGAAAGTAATACTATCAAAACCTGATCAATTGGAATTGCTTGTCTTTCACTACATTTTTGTCGGCAACGGCCAGTGCAGATGCTCTAAATACCTGCTTACGAGTCAATCAGAAAGAACAATGAATCTCCTGAAAATAAAAAAAATGTGCACATACTAATACCCAAATCCACAAAGCACAGAAACAACAACGTGATTGCACACCTCACAAGTTCGTGCCAATCCTGCAAGATTAGGTATCCGGTCAATTAGTGATGCTACGAGGATAATATCTTGCCGACTTGCTTCCGACTTCGCAAAAGCTACAGTTTTTAAGTGCAGCAACTGATCAAGAAGATGATCTTCCTTTTCTATGTCTGTATTTACAGAGAAGCACCACGTAGGACAATCAATCAAATACAAATCTTGAAAATACTTGAGATATAAATTGTGGAAAGCAATAGAAATACCCTTCTCATAACTTTCAGCACATGACTACAGTTATGAATCATACAAGTTCACATGGTTACTTAACATATTACTACAGCAAGAAACTCCTGAAGGGTCGACAGCGTCACATCTAATTTAAGGTTAAGCTTACATATATATTGTATTCGCAGACTAGCAATGGAGTTTGACCTTTATTTGTCAGTGACAAGAAGGTACAAGTGAAGTTGCATTAAGGCAGCTTTTCTATGACATCAATAGGAGCAAATAAACTTTACATAAACAGAAACTAGTGAAGTCCTTACTAGCAAATGTGCATCAACAATCATCAATCATGTAATTCCCAGTTTGCGAAATAGTATTTCCATTTTGTAGAAGAACTAAATCAATTCAAGGCCCTAACTTTGTAAATTGTAGAAGTCCATAATTTCCAAGTTTGTTGCACGATGACAAAATTAAACACATCCCGAGATAAGTAATAACTGACAACGAATAAGAAACTTCAAGCTAGTAATCTTTACGGCATGAACTGTTATACTATGATATTCTATCCAACATAGAAGTGAGGAGATTTAGAGCTAGTATCTTCATGTTTGGCTTCTTATTTGAAGAATAAGTCAAAAACGTTGGTAGTTACCTAAAACAAAGCAAGGGAATGGAATTTTTTCTACACTCTCCTTTCCTTTCCATCCTTTTCTGTAGTTCCAGATGTTAAGGACATGGACATTGGGTCTAACTCAACCCAAAAAGACTACCTCATAAGGGGAAGATTGCCCAAGAACATATAAGGAGACAAAAACCTATTCTCTCAACTAACATGGGATATTTAACACCGGTCCTCGCACGGCCAGGGGTGGACATCTGGAGTGCAGATAACATGGCACCCAACATTGAGTAAACCAAGAATTGAGATGGGTCTGACTCTGACACCATATTAAGAAAATGGACCTTGGGCCTAACTGGGTCTAACTCAACCAAAAAAAAAAAAGCTAGCTCATGAGGTAAGGATTGTCCAAGAAAATATAAGGAAAGAACTCATCATTACCTCAACCAATGTGGGACACTCAACACAGAAACAAAGTAAGAGATGAAAATGCTTTTCTCTAAGGGAATTGATGGGGATCGGAGGAAATCCCAGGAAAGCACATTACGTGGCAAAAGTGACAACCACACAAGCTACATTATTCTAGCAATGAACTTATTGGTCTAAAAAATTATTTACATGGACAATTTATATTATGCTTCCTCTATGTAATTCACCTTCTCATACCAAATTGTGATGCATATCAGAAATTAGTATTGCATCCAGTTACCTAGTAGTGATTTTAATGATCCTTCATTTTCCAACAAGACGGTAGAAGCAAAACTTTGTATTTCATGTTTGGAAACAGTAATCTTCCTTTGGAAATCTAGTGATATATCTTGCAGCGGCAGAACAACTGCTTTTCCCTTCAGTAAGATTTCCAGATATCTCCTTGCACTTCCCATCATTGTCAACAAGCAAGCTCTCATTCTTGATAGCTGCTGCATCTTTGGCCATTGAGCATCTGAGATCCTCCCTAGTCTCCTGAAAATAACGGAAGTGAGCAACAAAACCACGAAACACAACGAAATAGTGAAAGTGAGCACTTACATTTAGAAAATTAGTTACTTGATCCATGAGGGTTGCTGGTACACATTCGAATTCAAGTTCCTACATATATCACCAGTCAGAAAAGAAGCACATTACATTTCAGAAATAAGAAATAGTCCGCGGGCAAAGATAAAACTGGCAAATATGTCACAACCTTGATTTGGCACTATAATTGCTTCAACTTCAGCCGAAGTGTGAAAGGTATGTTTGACAACAGCTATTAAAGGGGATTAAGCTTTTTAAGGAACTAAGCCAATTTTATGCTCATATTAACGGTCGTACCACATGGATCTATAAATTAAAGTTCCACTGCTTCTGAAACTGCAAGTGTAAAATACATATGGTTCACATTAAGAAGTTAGACGGGGCAATCACAGGGACAATTTCCTAGCATAAACATATTAGTTCACATCAAGCCATTAGGCAGCAATCAAAGAAAAAATCTTCCTAATGTTACTATGTATCTGCCAGAGGACAGATGATACTCTAAGCCTTGACCAATCTGCAATATCCCTCACCTCAACTCGAGTACTGAAAATTCCAGCTGGGTGACTGACTTCTTTGGATCAAAAGCATCAAGGTAACCTTCCATTGATGCTCTTAACCTGTGACGGAAAGAAAGAAATGATTAGTTCAAGTCTATGCACATTATATAGACATCCCTACATTTTCTGCACACTGGCTAACGCCATAAATCATAATTATATTATAACTTGATGTAGGCACGAGAGGCACTCATGAGATTAGAGGCTTCCATCTTAACATCAAGAGTTTAGAGTGCTTTAGAAGAGTTTGGAAGGAAGACCACAAGATCCTTTTGATAAGAGAAGACCACAAGATCCTTAATATGCTTAAATGGATATTTACAAAAGAGGAGACCAAGAATTAAGAGAGTAAGAAAACACAAAGGAGCAAGTGGGCTGTCCCAAGGAGATGGCGTTCAACTAGTCCATTTAGCTTATTTTAATTAGAGTTGTAGCCTAAGGCCATTTTGGATAATTAGTTATGTCTTATGTAACCCTTAGTATTAATAGTTGTTATTAGAGTTTTGGGAAGCTAGTTTTTGGATAACTGAAGAATACTCTTTGTGAGTTTGGGGAAGAACCCTTGAATCTCTTCAATTGAACCTCTCTAGGATTCTTCAAGGTAAAAATTCCATGTATGAGTTCAATTCCTCCTCCTTGGTTTGATTTCAATTATTGTTTGTAATTAATTGGTCTACCTTCTTTTGAGCCGACGGTCTATCGAAAACAACCTCTCTACCTTCCAAGGTAGGGGTAAGGTCTGCGTACACTCTACTCTCCTCATACCCCACTTGTGGGATTACACTGGGTATGTTGTTGAATTAATAGGTCTACCTGAACATTTTTGACATCTTTTCCTTTTGGGATAATACATATTTCCCCCCTGAACTTGTCCGGTTTTACCAGAAGAACACTTAAACTTTGCGGGGGTCCTATGACCCCCAATAATTGTGCGAATGGTAGAAATACCGCCTTGATGGTAAAGGATGAGATTCTACATACTTTTTTCTCAACCCTCGTTTGTTCTAATTTTTGTACATATAATACTTCTGTGAGATGGTGTCTTTTTGTCTGTGCTAGAGGGAACACTATGAATAAAAAAGTAAAAACAGAATTATTATCTTAGACAAGCTCATACAACACAACTTACCGCGCACAGTCAGGGCTATCTTGCAAGTACGATCGCAAATCTTGAAAGCACCTTTCCTCTAAAGTCATGGTTGCATAGAAACTAGAATCTGATGGAAACAATTTTTGAAGAACTTGATGCACTAATAGCTGCAAAAGAAAATATAACATCTCCACTCAAAATCATAGCGCCAATTAATATGCTCAGCGAAGACCACAAAGGAACCAACCTGGGTGAAACCACGTAGAGTATGATGGTGTGAGGTCAACAAAGGAATAATACAAGGCAGTAGTTCACTCAGATGCCTGGACTTGTACTCCTCAGTTGAGTGAAGGATGATATTTGCAGCTATAAACACATAGGAAGATAAAGCCTGCAATCATAAGAAAACATAAGGTGATGTTTTCCCGTCATAGCTAGTGGATAAGCAATAATTTAATCAGAACAATTGAAGTAGTCGTAAAATACACATCTTATCGAGCATGTGTAGTCACACGATGACAAAGTAAACCAGTATACACTGCCCCCTTTTTTTTTTTAAAATAAAGTAGATCAGTATACATTGATATCTACCTCAGTCCACCAAAAGAAGATACTTACATATCCTTGAGTTTCTAAAGCTATATTTAACCTCCTCTACCACAAAAATGGACATGTATGACAATCTGACAAATCACAATTTGGCCATTGCATTAAACAAATGCATTTTCAAATCCTTGCCTTATGAGGGGGAGGGTACGTCTTTCATTTTTTTTTTTTTTTTGAGATGGTAACAAGCTGTATTAATCAAAAGGGGCCAGAAAGGCCATAGTTACAAGGAGGCTATCAAAAGCTACACATAAAAGTTAAACTATTAACTAAAGAGACTCTAGAAATTGTATGAGTGTCTCTGTGTCATCTATGTACTTCTCTTTACACCAAAAATGCAAAAGTCGAATACAATTAAGCTTTATCTTCTGAATAAGATTGCTTTTATTATCAAAATGTCTTGAATTCCTTTCCTTCCAGATAGTCCACCATATGCATCCTAGGATCATACTCCAATTTTTCCTTTGAGCTTTAGTGCCTCCAATTCTGTTCCAACCAGATAGAATACCAAGTGTATGAATTGGCATTGCCCAACTCAAACCAATATTTGTGCTAATTATCAAACAATTAAAGTGATTGGAAGTTGTGCTAATTTATCAAACAAGCAAACAAAAATATTAATATGCTGGTCCCCTCCACTGCCTTTTTAATTTTCACATTATTACATTTCTTAATATAAAATTTGCATTAGCTTTCATTGTTAGTTTATTAAAGAAACAAACAGTTTCCTGCTATGAAGAACAGTCTCCATTGAACAGTGAATGTTGTAGCAGGATTATACATTATATTCTCCAGCGGAAGAATGAAGAACTACTACGTCCAGCTGATAAAAGCATTTACAATTTTAAAGTCTTGTTGCCCAATCAAAGGATGTTGTACCCCCTTCTAAGTACAAGCTTTCCATTAGTTTTCTTTACCCAAATTCGACCACAAAAGACAGATAAAAATCAAATAATTGTGAGGACATTTTTAAGTGACAAAAGTAGTAAGAAAGACTAAAGGAAGTGATTATTTATCCATTATTCTTCGGCACATGTCATCGTTGCCAGGGATCATGCTAGCCTATACTGTACCATTCCAATTCATATGTAAATATGAAGTATTAACATCTTATCTATTAGAAAGTGGAATGAGAAAGAGCACACCTGAGGCCGCATATTATAATCTCGCAGCAGTGGTACTAATTCTTGCCCAACCTGCAAACGAAAAATGAACAAGACTGAACCCTCATCTATAAAATGAATCAAAGACTTGGGAGCGAGAAAAGAGAGAAACTCATGTAGAATTTGATAGTTAACAACTTAGTACATAAAACAAGGCTAGGGTACATAAAATAAGATAGTTTCTCAATTCTTGGATTCCAAATGAGTATGACATAATCAGTAAGAACATTTATGCAATATTCTTTATGATTTTCTTAGATTTCAACAATAACATAATCATTATGAACATTTATTCAATAGTCACAATCATTGGTAACTCAAGAAACAACCCCTCAGTAAATAGGGACGGATGATGCTGTAGAGGTATCAACGACTTGTGGAAAAGTTAATCTCATACTAAATCAATATTGCATGTGCAGCAAAAGACGTATGGCATTTAAGAGGGCTGTTAACTGGTCAATGCTCAATTAGTTAGTTCCATTAAAAATTGGACGAATCTTAAAAAGTTCAATAGATTAAAGCTTAAATATGCAAGGTCAAATAAAAGGAGACAGATAGAGCAAACAAAGTTTTGAATTTTCCTCAAGCAAAGGAATAGAAGGAGCAAGATGTGTTGCAAGTCTTAACCTTGAGGGAAAGCTTACTTACTACGATGTGTTGCACTTAATTTTCCTTACACTTGCAGAAAAAGGAACACTTGAAACACTAGGATAAGTTTTCTACCAGGATATTCACATATTCAGAATGTCACAGATGTGGAAAGAGAAAAACAAAAACAAAACATGAAGAGAACAAAAATAAACTTAAGGAAAAGGAGAATACCATATAATACGGAAAATTAAGCCCCAATCATCACACAAGATGTCAAATGACACAACTTGGAAACATCCAATCTTATGAATAGAACAACCAAAAAGTGAATTAATAAGAGAATTCCATACCAGCAAAGGGAAGTTCAAGTAGACATGGATCGCAAATGTTTCCAAATACTGTCGAACCGAAGGGAAATTGTTTCTCTACATAGAAAAGAACAGTTGAGTCATTAGGATCAGCAATGGTGCTGCTCGATATAGGAGGCCAATCATTTGAGCACATATGGACACTATCTCCATTACCCAATATTGGCTTTCATGTACAAACAAACGTCACATAACTATATATATGGCATGAAGCAGCAGATGCTAATGAAACTCTTGAGAATTTTGACCTAACACTACCTAAATCAAATCCTCTTTTTTTTTTTTTGTGTGTGTGTGTGTGTGTGTGGGGGGGGGGGGGGGGGGGGGGGGGTAAGAGGGGTGGTTTGGGGAGGGCAAATTCTTGTTATTTAACAACTTGAATCATTTCCTTTTTGTCTTCAAAGCATCTCCTATTTCGGTGGTGATAACAGTCAATCAGGAATCAAATATATAAAAGAATATTAAATAGATTGCCAGGCAGAAGTTCTTACATAGAGAGATACATGCAACTTATGGGTAACTTGGTGGACTATATCTTGATCAATAAACCGTGACAAAATGCATATCATTTGCCATGCACGAACTTTGCGTCTATGAATCTGCCCAGGAAGACGAACGATAAGGGCTAATCTTTCTGAGAGAGAGGTAATTGTATTATAAAACAGCACTGAGGAAGTGCTGGAGTAATTACATATTTGAGCAAAACCCCAAAAAGTATAAGGTCTGATCATAACACTGGTTAAGAAAAGCTCACAAATGTAGAGAAGAAAACAGAATTAAGGTGCAATTCGCATACTTGTTACTCTCAGATTATGGAAATTAATCATTAAAAGAGATATTTTACACCATGTACTGAAAGGCATCCCTCTAACTCAGATAAATATCAATAGAGCCGTTCAGTGAACTCCAAGAACTAGACAATTTATAACCAAAGGCATTCTACATGCATCCAAGAAAAGTCACAAGAACAAGAATGCTTATAGGAAAAACCAGAAGAACTTCACCATCTCCTATCTTTGGTTCCGTAAGCTTATAACAGATAGGAAGGGCCATGAACCAAAGTACTTACTGCACTGTACTTTTTGCACAACTCTTTAGAAAGATCTTTGTCATTCACCTGCATAAACAATCTAGAAGTTGGTATCTCCACAAATAAATTACGTAAAGCATAGCCAACAGGCAATGTATGAAATTCACGTGTGCGTGTTACCAACATAGTTGTGTAGTATCAGGAGTCAGGTATTATACATGACATACTTAAGCATAAATGTGTAATTTTTTATCTATATAATGATATGCAAGTACACGAGCAGTTACTGTCTATAAATTGACATATTCTTGAATTAAGTATTCAGTTGTAAAAATTTGGTGTAACAGTAGCTGAAAAGAATATACCAAAAAATTGACCCACTTCATTTCTAGAAGTTTGCTTTTCTGTTCTTTGGGGGGGGGGGGGGGGGGGAGGCTCAACAAGGATGATAAGAGCAGAATCCAATACCACAGCATTGAGAAGTTCGAATAGGAACATCTTTCCAGATACAAGAGCAGCGCTTCCGTTTATATCTTCATTGCGCACACTCGCTATTTCTGCAAGTCTATAGAACATAACTGCTACTGATACACGTGCATACAGCTCTGTGTTGATGAATTCCTGGTACAAAGCCAGCATAGGATCACTCCCATCAGAAACTAGTTGAATGTTATGACATTTTCGGGGACGGGGGGGCAATATTCACTAACGTTAGTTACTGTCCACAGAAGCCAAAGAAGAATACCTATGGATTAAACTATACTACTTTTTCCAAGAATTTGAGCTAAGAATAGAAACAAATATAGAAATAAAATGGAAAGCATGAAGACGTAGTCGGTTATATAATGTAATTGATCAACAACTCACTGGAACTATGAGGTTCTACAACTTAAATAGATAATCCTCACCCCCCCAAGGGCAGCCCGGTGCACTAAGCTCCCGCTAGATCTAGTTGATTAAGTTTTATCTTTATATGCAAAAACTAACTTAAAATAGAATTTTTTTTTTTGGAAAATGGTAATGTTGTATTCCTCAGCATTTAGGATATGCTGGCCACCATCAAAAGAACAAAGAGCAGTAACAAGAAAGAAAATACTTACAGAGAGCCTAAGAAATCTACAAGGTCTATTTCCTCTACATCTTTCTCTTTACACCAAAAGCAAAAAGACACAATACAATTCCATTTAACTAAGTGGATGGAATTAGACCTATCTTCAATCTGCTATTCCTCTCCTTCCACACTGTCCACCAGATAAGGAAATATCTATAGAAAAACTGTGTTATTTTGTCAAAGAAACTCCAAGTCCAGAAACTGCAAATCTCATTTATAACATGACTTGCCTAAAAGCACAGCAAGAATCTTATGAATGCTGATCACAGAAATAGCAACTCATTGGACCTCAGTTTAATAAATACTCGCTGTTTGGTTAAAAGAAAGATGGCTGGTGCCATAATGATGATAAAAAAATCAATAGACGTGACAAGATTAGGGGCAATAAGGTCAGTGTTCTTCTAGTGTTTAAGAACAATAAAATGACATCAATCAGTGAGCTGCCTTCATTCTTTTGTAGCAGTAGAGGTTCATGCTTATAGAGGGTGATCTCCAGAAATCGATGGTATTAACTTACTTCAGTCAGCTCAGGATCTGGGCTTTTAGCCAGCACTGATACTTCAATTTTGGCATCACGATTTTCAGACAATTCAGCTTCAAAATCCTCATCAAATGCAACTGAAGAGGGATGAAGTTGCACATGCAAAAAAGAACAAGTTCACCGTTTTCAGAAGATACTGAAATGACAGAAAGAAAACTACTCCACATATTTACAGTCAATAACATAATCACTGACGTATTGAAAATTAAGGACATACCTGAACCATATTGTGTTAACAACTTTAGCTCTTTCATATAGAATTTTATAATACTTGGACAAGCAAGCCAAAGTCCAGTTAAATGCAAGCTGGCTAACCGAATGGTTCGTGGACTTTTAGTGCCCTCCTCAAGTATTTTCTCCACAAACTGCAGAAAGTGGAGAATGAAGTTACTTTAACAAAAAACTGGTAAGCAAATGAACTAAGTAATTTATCAGCAAAGCTGAGCACAAACACAGAGAAGGGAGGAAGACTACCGACCCACTTCAAAGGTCCAGGTGCATTGTCATACTCGTGCATCATCTCATTCCCAAAAACAGAATAGTGCATCACGGAAGACAGAAGTGCAGCAATAGGAGCAATTCTCCTTTTTTTGCAGCTGACATGTAAAATCCAAGAAGAGCGCACCAGTTTCCACATCATCTGTGTTGAGAGCATAGTTAGTGAATATTAAATAGGTGATTCACCTGACATCACATGAATGTCCACCCCCGATTAGCAGAAAGTCAAAGTGATTTATCATTTTGGAAAGGGGCAGGCGGCAAGGACAAGGGAGGATAAAATGAAAGTTTTAACTAGTTCCCTGTTCCAACAACAAAATTGAAAGATGTAAAGGATCACAATGAATCTTATTATCAAGTTTAACACATTAGTCAACCCCATAATCACCACACCTAGTATTATCATTAGCTCCTTTAATACAGAAATACCTAACTGTCACTACAACAACTATGCCTCAGTCAAAAACAAGTTGGGGTCGGCTACATGAATCCCCACTTCTCCGTTTGAGCTAAGTCTGCATTGATACCAAAGAAAATTATTTTATGCCATTATAAAGAAGCTCTGTGCAGGTCTGCCAGCAAACATTTGGTAGTGTAGGTTGCACTCAGAATTCAGTGGTGCTCATAAATTTAGGCTCTAAAAGCCCCAAGCAGCTAGATTCGGTCACTTACGGGAAAATAAATCAACCATTTTACATAGTTGATGATATATCTTACACTAATAAGAAGTGTCGACACCTCGTAAATTTCCTGGAATTATAGTTATACTAACTATAGACTATTGACATGTGTCTGACATCTCTTAAAATCTTAAATTGTTCGATTATGATCATTCTCACGTGGTTTGCGTTCTTTTTCCTTGAGCCAAAAGGGTTAGGGCGTGCTCGAATCCAAGGCTCCTGTAACATTTCATCTAAAAGTTTAAACGGTTAAATAGACAACATTTTTATTTATCCTCATTGACCTCTAATAAAGTCGTTATAAAAATTCAATATGGATTACAACCGCTTTGATACTTACAGCTTGTTCGAATGGTTGTTACCTATTGTATTGTATTGTATTGTATTGTATCGTCACTTTAAAAACAATGTTTGTTTTGATTGTTACTTATATTTTGTTGTATCGTATTGTCAAATCTGTTGTTAAGTAACGATGAAAAGTGTCATTTTGTGTAACAACCGATTTGGTGTCCTGGTCTCAATATCTTCCTTCCAGTTTCCCCAACTGCTAGACCATGTCCTTAGGTGCACACTAGGCATATATCATCAAAACCACTAAGAGACTAGAATTCACTTAACTTATGCTTCGTCTTGAAGAGATTTATGTTGATTGTTGAAGTGTGTGACCTTCTCATCTAAAAGCTTAAGATGTTAAGAGGGACCACACTTATTTATTTAATTATATTCTCAAACACACCTCACGTGTGAGCCTAATTCTTTTTCTCATAGGCCAAACACGTGGAAATTCTTTTTGATAATGGGTGGTGGTGAGATTTGATCATAGGACCTCTGCCTGCTCTTATACTAAGTAAAGAATGAATCTTGGGCCTAACTCAACCCCAAAAACTAGCTCATGAAGGGAGGATTGCCCAAGTCCATATAAGGAGACCACCCATCCCCTTTTCATCCGATGTGGGACTCTTCAACATCCCATCTCACGCCTAGGGCTGGACATCTGGTGTGTGGGCAATTTAATATGGGGCCCCAACATCGATACACAACATGGAAAAAATTAACTTAAATTGATAAGTAAACACGACATTCAACTTGAAATAAAGGAAAGTGACATATCAAAACCACAGGTTAAGTATACCTGGATGTCTATGCCATGACAAGCAGAAACCATTGAACCTTTCCTTCCTAAAGCTAACAGCTCCATGATCAATCTGACAGATCTCAGCATGGATAAAACAGAAGCCTCTCCCGCATTCTCAAGGCTGCAACCATATCAATCTCTACCTCAGTACCAGTAAATGCATTAGCAGATATAAACAAAAAAAATTGGTAATGAGCTCATAACCCTGATCTTCAATTAAAATTTAATCACAAGTTCAATATGTTGAAGAAATTAAATAGAGGCCCATCAAAGAGAACAAAGAGACGCTTCTTGTCCACTAGAATTTTTGGCTACTACGCTTTACAATCTAAACTGTACAAATAAACCTTCTATTCTGCAACTAAAATGAATCAAACCTAGTTATTCTTACAAAAAAACAAAAAAAAAGATAAAATTAAAAGAGTCAAGTTTCCCCACATTAGCCTAGTTTAAACTTTAAAATTAAGGAATAAAGGAATACAAGGTCCTGCAGGTGGGACGCCGGGGTATGTAGGTTGGATTAAAGGAAAAGAATATTGAGGAGAATTAGTTGACAATTAGCAAAAGGAGGCCATAAGGAACTGTAAGGCTAGGGAGCAGGTTACACGAGGCTAGGAATAAGGAGGGGCATCCCGTGCACAAAGCATCGCGTTAGCAGGATCTGGGAAGCGCCGCACCCCAAGGGGTGTGATGTAGACAGCCTACCCTAATGCAAGCATTAGTGGCTGCTTTCACGGCTCGAACCCGTGAATAAGGAAGGATGTCAAAAGCTTTGGTTACTGAATTGACGAGGTAGGCACAAAAGTTTAATTAGGGAAATGAAAAATCTCTCCAAGAAATCTCAATGCAAAGGACTGCACAACTCATCTTATTTATAGTTTAGATGAGAAAGTAACCTCAACCATTTCAATTTATTAGTGGTAGAAAATCTACTTTGATAAGGAAGAAAATTACGAGTATAAAACTCATAATTCAAAGGTCTTTGCAGAATCAACCCTAATAATTTCTACTTAGTGATTGCCAAGAAGATACATGGTTGCTTACCTGTCAAGAAGATCATCAAATGTAGAATTAACCCTAATAATTTCTACTTAGTGACTGCTAAGAAGATACATATGGTTCCTTAATTACCTGTCAACAAGATCATCAAAAGTCCATTTAAGTGTTGCATCTGTGAAGTAAAAGCTAAGTTTTCTCAAATGAACTCCACTCTTAAGTGCATGATTCGGAATTGATAGCAGCAACTCCAGGCATATCCACTGAAATCATAAAAGAAAACCATCTATCATGGCAGCACATCAATTTCAACAACCACAGGCAAAATCCTTAAAATAAAATAAAAAAGCAAAGCTGGCAAGTTAAACCAGAACAACTAAAACAAGAAAAAAACTCTAACAAAGTCACTGGCCCTCTAATAATAACAAGTAGCATCAAAGCAAGTACTGAGACTAGTGGTTGTATTTAACATATCAACGGCGAAAATTGTCCCTAACAATTACATACTTATATTTACGACTCGAACTACTTTTCAAAAGCTAACAATCTTTCTCTTCTCTTTTGACATCCCAATAATTCAAATAAAAGGTAGTAAACTAGTATTATATTAAGCCCTCCTTTTTACAAGTTATTAGTTCTCTTCTCTTTTTTGTTACCATTTCTTGATCCACCTGAAACTTGCATGCTTAGGTAGCAAAATGAACACATGGATAATATTCAAGATAGTTCTGTATTACACCATGTATTACAGAGACATATGTTCTGCTTTGTGTATTCTAATTGAAACACCGATATACCAGCATTTTCAGATGTGTTGTGTCATTTTTATCTCTGCCGTGGGTTCTCATCTTTACTACTTCTAGAGGAGATGCAAAAGCTTGTTAGCTTGCAAGCTCGAGCTACAGGGAGATGTTTAGGGCAATTACGTGTTCTTTACTTTCATTTTCAGATGATGCATCAGAGATGTTAAGTATTATCAGTCCTTCAATACCGCAAACTATTTTATAACAACTCTTTTGCTCGAGGCCGCTACACCACCCTCCCTTCAGTCTTTTGCCTACTTTTTAAGTGTTAACATGAATATTGCATGTGCAATAGGCATACACAAGATATAATCTCCTTGTACATATAACCTTATGCATATACCAAGAAAAAGGCAAAGAAGATCACCTTCCAGTTCAATAAAACTGCTCGTCGAGTTCGTGCCAAATTTCCCACTGCAATTATGCTGTTGATATTCTGAAGCAAAGTCCTGAGTAAGGAATCCAAGACTGGTTTACCATCAGCTTCTAATGAAATTAACTCATTATCTTCAGTGACATGATCTAATGACAGCAGAGAGAGCATGGACAGCAATCCTTCCAAAGCACCAGCTACTGCTTCATATGCTGCTAGGCAGAGTTCCGCCTCAATCTGGTTTAGGAATTAAAAAAGAAAAATGGAAGCAAGATATTCGAATCAATTGGCTGTTACATTTTAATGTATGCCTAAGCACATCCATGATTATCCAAATCTTACTTCTGAATTACATGCCGGAGATGTACTACTTATCTTCCAGCAAAAGTTCCACAGATAGGTAACAACAGACGTGAGCGTAGAGTCAGTGCCAAACTGTGCTGACCAACTGGAGATGGTAGCAACCGCTTTTATAGACGTCACCTGTCCAAAGGTTTGTCAGAACACAAAGTCAGCAGCTTATAAATCTGATAACTAGAAAAAGAAAAGAAACACAAACTAGGCAATTATGGGATGAGGACAAAGGGTTAGTTGATTGTTCAAATGTTCATGGAGAAGCAATAAGAATCGTGTCTTTATGTGAAAAAACATATTGAACCACTTACAGCAATAATTCCACATACACCCTATTTATCAAAATATCAAACACCTAGGATGTTTAACAGAGAATTATGTATCCCCTATATCTTACAAACAATTAGAAGACAACAATTATGAATATACCTGTGAGAAAAAAAATATTCAGTTTTTCTCTCACTGGAGAGATTTCGAATAAAGTTTCATGATGAAGTACACTGTTAAAACAATAGAAAAAAATTCAGAAAGAAGATTGAGGATTTAGAAAACAAAGGTTAAGTAAGACACAGAGCAGATCTTGAAATATCCTTAAATAATATTGGTACATTTCAATTCAAATGGTTTTCTTCTTCATTAGTGAATGCATCTAAAGAGTCTGACCAGAAAATATCACTGAGTTCAGTCATGAGACTAATAGCTTCATATCACATACATATCAAAAAGTTAGATGCAGAGACCCTAACTGCTAGAGGTTATTAGTTTCATAAGATGTAGTTAATTAAAGATATAACCATGATAAAAGGAGATTTTAGAGATTCCACATCAACATCAAAGGCCCTGCACAGATGCAGTATACGTGCCATAACATTATGTCTTAAAGGATCATACAGCCTGCAAAACTGAACTGGTCAATGAAGATGATAACCGGCGTTGACTTGGACCCCCCAGCCTGCCTCGGATGGAGCCAGAAAAGTCTCCACACTCTTCCATGTGTTTTGACCAAAAAATGCTGCACGACATTCCAGCATATGAGACTAGTGCATCCTGTAAGCAGGCAGTTCAGGATTTTAGAGAAATTTCAGAAAGCCATAAATGAAATAACAGATAAGATTCCTGGTAACTAACCAATATAGAGAAAAACAATTTAGAGAACACCACAAAAATGGTCGAGCTTTTCATCATTGAATATTGGCTAACTTTGTCAGAAATGTCAAGGCTGGTCTTCAAGCAGTCAACTGCTCTCCCTTGGAGTACTTGTAGCTCATGGACGAAGCTCAAAAGAAGGATGAGAAATTTAACTGGTACGCACTCCAAATTGTTGCTACGATCGCATATATTAGAACCATGATCTTGAATAAACTGTACATGTTGCTACAATTAATACAAGCCTGTAACTGGAATAATAACACTGACATAATTCAAAGGTCAAATACCCAAAAAAAGGTCAAGCACAAATACAATCTACACATCAAACAGGCACCTATGCTAACTTGGCAAATTTAGAGAAAGACATCACAAGATCAAATCTCATTTACATGGTCAACCCTACGAGTTTCTCAAACACAATCAGACACTTAAACAACAACTGATGCAATGTTATATGGTGAAATAGAAGAGACAAACAGAGACAGCTAGCTAAGGTGAAAGAGCAGCCTAGAATGAAAGAAGACAAGAAGAAATTAGAAATTGGATATCCTCAACCAAAAGTCCAACTCCCAATTTTCCTCGCTCAACTGTTTGTATACCCACCCCCATCCCAATTGTTTTGCTAAAAGGATAAAGACAAGCAAGCACATGAACACAACATATAACAAGCATTGAAATGAAAACATGCTATCAGCCATCTACAGTTACTCAGATTTACAACCCTATAACAACTGGGATCAAAAACTATTACACAATTCGCAGGCCAATAAGCTCTACATATCTTACAGGAACTTATTGATAAGTTAGCAAATTTAGAACTCCATCACAAGACCAACCTTCATTTACTTGGTCATCTCTAAGAATCGCTTAACACAACCAGACACACTTTTCTTTTTGTTGAGTTTTAACACAACGAGACACCTAACACTAATTGATGCAAAATTATATGATGAAAGAGATTGCTTAGGATAAGTCTAGCTAAGGTGAAAGAGCAGTCTAGAATGAATGAAGACGAGAAGAAAGTAGAAATGGGATATCCTCAACCACAAGTCCAGCTCCCAATATTCCTCCCTCAGCTGTTTGTTTATTCCCCATCCAAATTCTCTTCCAAAACAGATAAAGATGGGAACACCCATGGACACACGACAAAAGCAAGCATTGAATTAAAAATATGATATTAGCCATTTACAGTTACTGCAGAAATTCACAAGAATAGACAAAGATCATAAATGATGATACTTGACAGTACAAGTTAGGGTAGATGATAAAATGAGAAAAGGTTGCCTGAAATTGCTTGCCATATCATAGATAAACCTTCAAATGCACCGGTTAAACAGTGATGGTAGAAGGTGTTAGAAGAGTACCGAGTACGAGGTAAAATCACATGAAAGGAAGTTTGTGTCAAAACACTTACAATCTCTTGAAATCCATGTGAACTATCGAAGAACAAAACATAATGGAAGCAAAAAACCCATATAGAGATACTAACCAGTTGGAATTAAATCTTAGTCATATTGGTACTCGGTGGCGAATCTAGGATTTCTAGAACATGGGTGCACAACTAAAAAAAAAGAAGAAAAAATGTATTAAGTGAGAATTGATCCCTAGTTCTCTAGGTAAATAAATCAAACTTCAACCATGTACACCATTTAGCCTTCTTGTAGCATGGGTGCCAGCAGATAATATTTTACCAATTTTAAAAAATATATATACCTAGTTTTACGGAGAGACCATGGGTTCATGTGCCCCAAATTTAATGCATAAATTCGCCCCTGGTACACTTATACAAGTCAGGTGTTTCACAAGATTCCTTTAGTTAGTGTAGAGATTTGCATCAGCAGCGAAGCTAAAGTGAACCTCCAGTGTTAGAGAAAAGCCAATGTGTATTAAGAGAAAAACTATTGAGTATTGCGATGAAACTAGTCCAAATGAGCAGAATGACATTGAGGATTCACACAACCAGATCCAACTAATTTGCAATTGAGGCTTAATTATTGTTGTGCGTTGCAAAAAATCCGCCAAAATAGTGCAAAGAACAGTAAATTATTGCGGAGGGCATTGCCAGGTCATTATTTCTAAGAAGCAAAGAGAAAGCAAACCTTGAATATTGGATTCAAGTCCTCTTCTTCCTTGATAACAAGAAAAAGCACCCGTGTCCATCTTTTTGCTTCAGATTCCCAAGAATCCAAGTCTTCGTCATCATAGCTAACGGAAGTATCAATTGCATGATGGGAACTTATCAACTGTCTTTGGTAACCAATGAGAGACTCCAAAAGCTTGAGATTTGTTTGTAGACAATCAGATAGAGAGGGTTTCTCTATGCTCATCCCAAGCCATTCTTGCACCTTTAATCTCAAAGAACCTAAAATTGGCAAATGAAAAGGCCCCCCTTTTATCAATATATGCATTTGGAAAATAAGAAAAAAATTATCTGCAAATACATGAACCAAATATAAGCTTAAGAAAGGAAAGGTAAGGTAAGGTGAGGCTTGGCCCCCATTGCTTGTACTTTTTTCATTTGAGTTATTTATTAATAAAAGGTCACTCAGGGAAAATACCCGAGTTATATTAGCTTAAAAAAGAAATAAGAGAAGATGAACCAAAAAGTATTCATAAAAATAAATCAGCATGCCAGTAAAAGGATGTGAGTGTACAGATTGACATACCTCCATTATCAGTAATTTCTCGCGGCAAGCTTGAAATGAAAAGTAGAAATGTTTCAAGAGGAACATCAAGAGGAATCATCACAGAAGCAGCAGAAGCTAGAATGTTCTCACAAACTGGAAGAAACAAGATGGATTATCTTGAATGTGAATTCAAATACTGGCGTCGAAATTTTCAACACTACCAAAAATCTATTATGTACCTTGGTGCCGATAAGATGGATTGAAATGTTGTTTACTGCTTTCCATAATATATCGGAATGTGTCGAGCAAGTCTACTTTATCCCTCATGTAAGACTCCTTATCTTGCAAACTGACTGGTGACATATGACCGCATTGTCCAATACCACAAGCTGCTGAAGAAATGCACTTTGTAAGACACATTAATCCAGCTCGCCCAAAAGATTGCCTCTTAGCAACGGAAGCCAAACGTTTCAGAAAAGCAACTCCATTCCTGTCATCAAATGGAACTTCAAACTATTAAATTTCCTTTACAATACCAGTTCAATGATGGCTTTCCTTAAAAAAAATCAAGTTGAAGTCTATGTAGCTTGGTACTGGAGATCTAGAAGAGGTGCAACGCGGACATTGAAATTAAAAAAATATGACCTTCCAATATCCAAGAGTAGTCATTTTGGTATATAGTGAAGAACCAAAAACAAAAAATAAAATATCTAAGATGCTTAATAAAGAGATGAAAAGCATGGCAGAGCAACAATGGAGACACCAGTGATACATTCCAAATGAGAGCTTACGGATTAGAGACAATCTATTGTACAGAACCTTAATTGCTTTATCAGGAGTGTTGTGCGTATAGTTTCACGTTTCAAGAGTGTTCCTGCAAGAGACCATCCATTTTCAGATTATTTTTTTTAATACAGAGAAATCTGCAAGCGCCAGATGGCACACCATCGAGATTCCGTGGATAATCGTGCAGCTCTATCTTTCTCCACTTAATTACCAGGCTCTTTCCTGTGGCAGAATTCAATTTCGTGAGTCGTGATATGCACTTAGCTCACACATCACGCATGGCACCCTGACCACGTAACCAAAACCTTGGGGGCTTTAAGTCAGATGAACTATTTCAGATAAATCTACTTAAAATTAACCTATGCCAATTGGCCAACTAAGATTTAATTGAATCCCTTGCCTCGCACTGAGATGAGGGAGATTCCCACCAGTTATCCTAGGAAATATCTGATCCTCCAACTTCCATATTTGCTTGGTGGGAAATACTCGATCCTCAACAATGGATAAGTAAGAGATATTATAAAGAGTGAATAGGTTAAAAAATCCTTAAACTATCACCATTTTGTAAGTTTCATACTTAAACTATTGGGTATTCCTGTTACCCACCTAGACTATAACTTCCTTGAGATTAAAAAACCTCGGTTGGATATGTGGCAAAATGTTTGGGATAATTTGCTGAGTGTGAGATGAAAAAAAGTCATCATAATGACTCCACCTGGCTTTTTCTATGTCCAGCTTACATAGAATTTCTGAGTCCCCCTTCTTTTGCTTCGAGTCCAGTACCTCATTGGCAATGAGAGATGCATCAATAATCCTTACAGTTGAAGTAAAAACTTATCAGTATGTGAAGCATACCTTTCATCCAAATTACTACTGTACTGAGAAAAAAATTGGCCAGCAGCTTCAATTGTCCAGGTAGAGTAAATTCCTCTTACACCTATGAAACATATGCACAAATAAAAGAATCAGTACAGTCATGATACATGTATCCCAGCAGTATGTGTGAAAAGCTATAGAATGTTGCTAAATCCTCATTTATAAAAATGAAATATATTAACTATCCAAGCACCAAGAGAGATACAAAAGAAACATAGGTTTTTTCTCCTTTTTTTCTCCAGGAGCTTAGGAAGTCCATCATTGTGTCAAATATAAATTACGTTGATCTCGCATTAATCTTCTCCACTAGAAGTTAGGCTCCAACTGATTGATTAGTTTCCATCTAGGGCTTCAAATGATGGTTACTCGTGGTTTTAGGTTTTGGACTATCTGCTTTTTAGTTGTGACTTTGGATGGCTTGGGATTGAGTTATCATTTGATTCTGGTTATTGAAACTTTAATAGCTCATTGAGTGGTTATGGTATACTCAAGAACAAATGTGAAAAGCATAAAAAACGTAAAGATCTCCTGCGACTTAAGCGCAAAGTGCAGATAAAGACAAAAAAATTGAAAGAAAAATAAAAGCATATATATGTAATGCAAGAAAAAATCATGAAGACAAAAACAAATATATGAACAGAAGAATTGAAAAACTGCAATTCAGCGAAATATGTGGATTAAAAGCAATACTAAGTAAGTTTAAAATGCACTGTACATTTCTATTAGATGCAAAGATGCAGTTTTAAGTTTCTCTTATTTATTTTTTTGATGAAGTAAGTTGTTGCATTTAAAAAGCATCAAGTAGATGCATGAATGATTACATAATCAGATGGTTAGAACTCCAGATACTGCCAGATGCAGTTTTACGTTTCTAGTTCAAATTTATTAACTAATCCACCTATATTAAATTTTACTTTTAATATTTATGCGTGATGTTTTATTTAAGAATCAACATGGCGATATGAAGCTAATGATAAGTGCCTTTGATTCATTTTGGTACATCCAAAACGGACAGTTTGAGTTGCAATTTTCCAGGAGAGAAAGGAGTAGCCTGAATCAAATAGTTTCCCTCATACATCATATCAAGAGGCCCTGCCCATAGTTATTCATTTTAAAGCTTTTGATATGCCAGCATCATAACACTCGCCAAATTCCAAAATCAGGCAACCCAAATCCAATTACAAGGTAGCAGAGGTCATTTGTTTTCCATATGCATCAGGGCGGAGCTAGCATGGGAAGTAAGGGTTTCGGAAGAACCTATTAGCTTTGGTACAAAACCCTATATATGTGTTGAGAAATTCACTTATAATATGTATATATAATAAACTTCAAATTCAGAACTCATACACTTCAAATCCTGGATCTGCCTCTGATTTGCCTCCACACACACACACACACACACACACATCAGCCGCTTGTAAAACACCACTTTAGCAACAAAGGAAAATATGGACTACATAGACCTACATGTGCTATAAATGATATAAATGATATAAAGATCAACATACCAAAATCTTTGTGGTGCACAGGATCATTCAATCCTTCTACTAGTGAACCAGTTAAGAAATTTTGCGGAACCAACTTTGCATAGTGGTTGTATTTTGTCCACTCTATGCTCAGAAATGACTGCATGACCAAGCACCGAACTGCAAAGTGAAATGAAAAGGAATAAAAAATGCAGAAGAATATTAATAAGGCATATCCTTACACGATCCATCAGATAAGTGTTCTCTATCATAATATATATCAGTCTACTATTTTTCCCCTCTACCTTGAGGATTATCATGACAAAAACCACGTTCCCACAATACAGCTAACCACTCAAAAATTTCTTCTAAACTGTCCATCCAAGTATGGCACACATTTCCATTGGAAGTATTTACTGAATTCTCTGGAGACAAAGAGGAATGAAGCAACAAGGTCATCTGCAGGGAAAATTAATTATACAGTAGAGTGTCTGTTAGTATGTGATAGTGATGATACATCCCATATGACTGGAATCAATAAACTTCAGCAGCAAATCAAATCACACATAGAAGGAAACCTATACGGAAAATGTATAAAGTCAAAAGGAAAATGATCTGGAACAGAAGTGCACCATAAGATCGTCCACTGACCTAGATTTCTTAAATCACAAACTTCTTAATTTTTTGGTTTGAGTTCTTAACTATTGATTTATTTTATTGTTGAAAAATTTGAGTTCATAAATATCTTTTATTGAATAGTTTGAGTTATTAAAAGGGAAAATTACGCTCTATGTCTACTGGGAGATAATATTTATGCCACGTAGCCCATATTTTGTGTTTGTTACCCGGTTTAGCCCATATTTGTGTATAAACACCTTTTATACACATTTATACAAGGTTGATACATTATGTTTAATGATTTCTCCCATGTATAATGTTGTATAATATTGTATATTGGGCTACGTGGGGTAATATTTTACGTTGGGTGGTATATTTTTAAAAAATCTAACATGAGGGTTTAGGGTTCAAGGAAATTAATTCACCTCTGTATCGTATAAAAAAGTACATTGCTAACTGTTTTTTGATAACCAACACTCTACTGCTCTAATCAAGCAAAACACCTAAAATTAATTCCTTTATTTCTAATCACAAAATGAATAAAGCATCCTAACATGAGGGTTCGGGAAAATTCCTTCATCACTGTATCCTATATAAAGTACATTGCTAACTGTTTTTTGATAACCAACAGATGTTTCACAGCTATGCAAAGAGAATGTGAAAGTACTTGACATCATATAATCAAACCTGGTGACTCCATGCTGCTTCGACCAAATGAGTGCCATACTCTTCGAGCATTTCATAAAGAAGAAAAAATGCCTCCCATTTCTGGTAGCTACTGGAGAGGAATTCACTTGTCTTGCAAATTATCCCAACCCCCAGGGACATAGCTTCCTCCTCCGCCCACCTTTCCCTTTTAGTCATACCACAATGGACTAAACTTCCTTCATCTATGGGTTTAACATCAGTTTGATACTGGTTTTCCTCGTCTAAATTTATGGTTCTCCTCAATATAAATAAAGATTGCTTCCTCACTGAGCTCTCCTTATCGACCTAAGAAGATTACAGATATTAGATAATAGAAAACAAGATACTTGTAGCAAGCGCTACTATCAAAAAATGGAAACACAGTATAGTAGAGACACAACATACCAAGCCTTTTTTCATTTCATCCCAGAATTGTTTCTCAGCTCTCAAATCAAACATTTCAGTCGTGCTACTCATATAAATATGTTGGCATTCATCAGTATAAGTAAAGAAAGACAGGTATAGAGAAAGTATGGCATACGCATCTCTTCTCTCCAGGGCACCCAAAGAAAACAATGTCTTGCAACTCTTCCATAGTTTCTCTAAAATACTTTTCCTAAAAGAACAATAAAACTAGTGGCATAAGTCCAGAATTCACACACTTATACATCAACCAGTAATCATCATTTCATGTCAATAAAAAAGCAAGAGAAGTTTACCGAGAAAGCACATAGTTTTGTCCATAGATTGAGACTTCAAAAGCAGAACGAGAATCAAGTGCTCTGAATATGGAGGGAAGGAAGAAAGTAATTGCAGAAGATCGATACTCCAAGCTTTGTGGAAGCATTTGAATTGTTATATCGCAAAGATCCCAGAGCAACTTTGCAGAAAATTTATCCCTGCAGCATCCATCTATGAAATCCAATCCAGATACTGATCTCACTGTATGTAAACTTTGCTGAGAAGCATCTAGTATCAATGTTAAAATATGACAAGATATGTGCAACGGGAAATAGATAGGATCATCATATATTTCGTTATCTCTTAACTTGGCACGTAAATCTAGTGTGCACTGTGGCCCCAAATGCCGGTCTTCTGAATTTTTGGAAGTCAGGCACAAGTTATAAGCATCCAACTCTTTGCTTTGAATCTCACCCATAGATAGTCTGACCAATCTTAACAAAAATGGGATAATAGTTACTTCAACAACCCCCCAACTGTTTGTATCAGCGACAACACTGAAAGTCATACCTGCAACCTAAATCCATCGTCAAGTTTAGTGGGAGAACATCAGAAACAAAATTTTGGCAAAAAAAAAAGAATCACATCACGTATAATCTGAAGTCCATAAATTTTTAGAAACTATATCCTTATTCAATGGTATGAACATTTTTACCTTGTTAAATAATTCACGATCATTGGAATGAACCAGCTTCATTAGAGGAAGAAAGATTTTCCAAATCAATAACTGCATATATCTAGTCTCAGCTGCTGCAGAAAAGGTCTAAAAGGTATCAAGCCAGTAAAAAGTTTTAGGCCAAATGAAAAGATTTCTAAAAGGTAACAAGCCTATAACTAGAATGCAACTCAAACTCTCTGGCTAACAAACTAATATTTCCAAGACTCACAGACCACAATGGTTAAAATATTTGGAGGAACGAATATGATCATTAGATAGGCAAGCTCCATAATGATGCGACATAAATGCACAACCAGAAGAAAATTCTAAAATTTATGTATGGCAAACCACAGAGAACTTTTTTATTTTGATATGCGTAATGTTATATATGTAAGTGATATAACTGAAGCAGTATTTAAAGTGGCCAAGTGATGACCACTCAGTTGAGGTGAATTACCAAGCTGACTAAGGGCCCTTTATTGCTTGTCCCACTAGTCCACTACTATCTAGCACTTGAAATTAAACAATTTTAAGCTTCTTGAGCTTGTGCCTAACCCATTAACTATTTCCTATATTCTAATGGATTGAGTTTTGAAGAGTTCAAACCAAAGTCTGACATGGAACAATATGAAACAACGAAACCTATATTATTTCATGTCAGGAACCAAAAATTATGCAAAAGACAGTCATTCATTTTAAACGGGAAAAGGAAAACTGAAATGAAATGAAATGTCAAAGTAGCTATTTAATTATAATTGCCCACATGACGTCTTCATTGTTTTATAAATGTCTTCCGGTTTAATTTTTTCCTTTCTTAAATTTTATATTGAAATAAATTTTCTTTCAACAAGTTTAATGGATCTCTTAACAGGAAATTAGGAATAAATTAACCATTCTCAAGTCATCTTATCTTACACAATCAGATGGTAAAATGATGGTGACTTCTGGTAGTTGATATACTATCTGAATCATTAACGAATTTTGAAGATGAGTGGGACCATTGAAAAAGTTTAATAATTTAGTTGTTAATGAAGATGTACTAAGTAGTGTTTGGTTTTATTGGAAGATTTTATTTGCCTTGAAAAAGCTTAAGAATTTCTTTTATCAAGTAAAAGAATTCTAATGTTAATAACTAGGACTTAAAAACACACAAAACTACTAATGTGTTTTGAACCATGAAAACTTGTACACTGTTCTATGCTCAAAGAAAAGGAGGTTTTCCAATTGAGACACTTGATGCAAACCATTAAAGCACAGTGATGAATAAGTCTGATGCCAAACAAAATCCAGGAATGCAACCGACCTGACTTCTTCAGAAGGTGACAGATTGCACTAACAAACGAAACAATATTATTGCGCTGCTCAAAATCCAAATCTTTGTTCCCATCTATTATACCCTACACCAAAAGCATCAAACATCAAAGAATATTTAACAATCAAAGAAAGTTTCATTCCAAATCCCACATCAATGCGTATATACTACATCGGAAAAAACGAGAAAAATGATATCAAAACTTCAAGTCTCAATGATCAAAGACAACATTATAGCATAAGTTTAACAATGATAAAGTATTTCTTTCCGAGAAAAGGGTTATATGAATCTGATTCGAGTGAGGCAGAAAGATTTATATACCTCTAATGAAGCATATAGAAATGTGAATCTTTCCGCATCACCGAAATCAGATTAACATACCTTTTTTCCTTTTTCCTTTTTTTACATTTTTCCTTTCTGATACGCAAACCGTTGTTTCATTTACTTTGGTTATCTTTACTACTTTTGTTGTCAATACTTTTCTTTCCTTCAATATTTTCATCATAATTTTTTTACTCATGTATTTTTCAAACCTGTTCTGGAAAATGCTATTCTTGAGCCGGGGGTCTATTTGAAATAGCCTCTCTACCCCACAAAGGTAGGGGTAAGCTCTTTGTACACCCCACCCTCCCCAAATCCCACTTGTGGGATCACACTGGGTATGTTGTTGATACGCAAACAATTTATTAAGCGAAGAACTTATCAAAAAAACTATTTCTAAGAAACGATCTGAAGGGGGATGCACAAAGCAGATGCAAGTATCAATTCAACCTCTATATATATAGTTATTATTTTTTAGAAAATAAAAATCCACAACAAGTTCATACACACTGTCACTAAGGAGAATTGGGTTCTGCCTCCACTAATTCAAAATCATGCATCTACCTCTGAATATGCAACTGTATATAATCAAGTAAAAAAGCTCCAAAAGAAGAAACCTACCAAGGAAATAACCTCTTCAAAGTCTAAACAAGACTTAACCCATAAGATATTTATATTATAGCAAACATTGTAAATTATAATTGCACGTATATTTCAGTTCATCATTCCACTTACTTATCAAGAAGTATATCTTTCAGGTCATCACCAACTATTTAATTCAACTCGGTTTTTTCATCAAATCAAATATACTCCCTCCGTCTCATTTTATGTAATGGTATTTAATTGGCCATAGAGTTAAAAAAAAATACTTTTGAAACTTAATGACATCAAAATGAAATTTTGATTATAGATTGGAACTCCTTGGCTAATGGGTAACGTGTTCTTGTAATTTGTTCTGGATTTTGACTCGTTGACCAGAGGGTTGACTTTTGAGTTGACTATAACTTTAGAGTATCCTAAAATTATGGGAATAGTTCTCCTAGACTAATTTGGACCTGTTAATCATGATTTTGAATAAATTGAGGTCATTGGAGACCGTATGAGCATTTCAAGTGAAGTAAAGGTTTGTCATTTTCGAGGCAAGTTTGAGACTTTAACTCTTGGATACTTGCTTTCCATCAAAAGCATGTGAAACTACCTAGTTTGTATGCGGATAAAGCATGAGCTAGATTTTCTTAGTTCTTAAAGTATCTTAGCATAGACCGTGAAGGTCCTTGTATGTGCATTTACATTGTTTTGATACGTTTAGCAAAAACAGGTCATAGATACATATATATCAATCTCATTAAAAGGTAAAATTGGGTAAAATTATTATTAAATATAAAAATATATCATTCTTTTCAGGATAGACTAAAAATGAAAGAGTATCACATAAAATAGGAAAAGGCTGTAAAAAATATTCCTTCTTGGCCAATTACATACTAAAAAAACAAACGGGAAATTTTCAAAAATATACCACCCAACATAGAATATTATGCCATGTAGCCCAATATTCAATATTATACCTGGGGGCAATCACTATACATAATATCAACCTTGTATAAAAGTGTATAATAGTGTATATACACAACTATGGGATAAACCAGGTAACATGGGCTACGTGGCGTAAATTTTTTTCCCGAAAACAAAATAGTGTCACATAAAGAAGCGGTATACCTTGGTGAAAGTGGGGAACTCGTCGAGGAGACTAGAGAAAATTGATGAAGGAGCAGAGTTTGTTGAAGCCAATATACAGTCCAACATCGCCGGAATAGCTGCCGGAGGTACTTGCCGGAAACTTCTTAGAAGTGAATCCACAATTGGCTCCATTGAATTCATCGGCGAATGCTATTTTTTGTGCATATAAACCCTAAACCCGGAAGAGCGCCAGCGACCTGGGGTTTAAGGAGACGTTGGAATTTTGCAAATATGGTCTCCTACTTTTTCGCATTTGTATTTGTATGTTAAGACTTCGGGAAAATGTCTAAATATACCTCAAGGTTTGTGATTTGTCATATATATGCCGTCTTTTACTTTTCTGCTCATAAGAGCCCCTACATTATTATTTTTTTCTCAAATACGCCTCTTCCTAAATAGTTTTGTACCGTGAAAGATTTGGACAAACTACGTAAGGATATATTGAATTCAATTTTCAATTGTTTAGAAGTATTTTTGATTTTTTTCTAATTATTCATAGATATGTTTTAAGTTATTGCAGAGGGTATATATAATCAAGTTTGATAATGTAGGTGTTAATTTGAATCTTTTATTTATTTAATGGCTTAACTATAGTAAATGTCAAATACAAGATAAATGTCGGGGGCAAATATAAAATGTAAGATGAATGAAGGGAAAATGTTAGAGCAAGTTAGGATCGAAATTTGGAATTGAAAAGAAAAAGCAAATTTTCACTCACCAATCTTCTCTAAATATGTGTCTGATATTGAAGCCAAAAAATGAAGTATTCTACAATTTTTCAAATTTTGCATAAAGGATTGTTGTACATTTCATGAGACTCCATATAGTGAAGTTCAAGCAAAAGATAAATCATTAAAATAAAATAAGATACATTTTACAAGACTCAAAAACAAAAAAGTGTCTTTTTAGTACTGTGTCAGTTGGCAACTTATTCATCTCACACGAGCCACCACCCAAAGTGCGAGAAATCCCATAAAACATAATCAGAACTGAAAGTTAATCTGGACTGTAGACTCTACCAATAATCTAAAAGATGCAATCTTTTTCACCATTTTCATTCTTCTTTCTCTTAACAACTCTGAGTAATCCCATTTCACTCTTATTTTGGTGATTAAAGTTCAGTCTTTGTTTGTGTAGTGTTGCTTATGTTTCTTTATATCTCAGGTTATGTGAGAACTGTCTTGACCCAAGATGGATTTTGCTCTGCACCATCAATTCTTGATGCTGATTCCAACTCTCAGCCACTTTACTGGAAAGTTACTAACCCCACACTTTCCCCTTCTCATCTTCAAGGTCAGTGCCTTGTTTGGCTCCATATATAGTAGTATTGGAAACAAGAGAAAAGTGAATTCATCAAGTTCATTTTTTGGCTGGTGAGAATTCGAGAAGATGATAAAAATGATGCCTTATGTTTGAGAGTATGTTCAAAATAGTCCCTTAAGTATGCACTTAACAGTTATGGTCCATTAAGGTTGCCAAAGGTTAACATTTTTAGTCTCATAATATATTTACTGTACTCTGTCGGTTAGATTTGATGTAAATAGTGGGGAAAAAGGAAGGTACAATTTTTGTAGTTTTTGCTATTTTTTATTTATTTCTAGAGCCTGGTGCAGCTTATTGATGTGTAAATTCTGCAAAAAATTTATATCTTTTTAGTGTCTAGTGTAGTTCTTTGTGTTGCATAGTTTAGGATTTAACAGGACTTTCTTGATGTTTATAGTTAAGTCCTTTTCTCCCACTGATTCTGTCAAATCTAACAAATGGAGTTCGGTAAATATTATACGAGACTAAAAGTGTTAAACTTTTGGCAACTTAAAGTACCAAAAATGTGCATAAGGGATTATTTTGAACCTACCCTCAAACATAAGGGACCATTTTTGTCATTTTCTCGTTAGAATTTATCAAGTTCAAGTCTTTTAACCATGGCATTTCTTGAAATATTGGATAATTGCTTAATTCTTATACACTGAACAATATCTAGTCATGTAAAAGCTGATTACAGGTAACTTATACTTGTAACCATAGCATTTCTTGAAATGCTTAAATGTTTAATTCTTATACAATGAACAATTTCAAGTTACTTACTAACCCCCCCCCCCCCCCCCCCCCCCCCCCCGGACATTGGTCTAGTGGCAAGAGCGCCATTCTTATACACTCAACAATATCAAGTTACTTACTATCCCAGGACTTTGGTCTAGTGATAAGAGCGTAGCTTTTGATGTGTGGGTTAGGCGCACGTCACAGGTTCGAACCCTGCTGCAGACAAAAGCATGTTATTTAAACTGAGAAGGGTAGAGGAGCGAGCTCATTATGCACCGAGTTTCGAACCGTTCGCCACTGGTCCTAGGGAGTTCTCGGTTATAAAAAAACAATATCAAGTTACTTCAAATTAGATTACAGGTAAATTAAATTAGACTAATGTGAAGGTTCTTATATTGTCAATGAGATAACTTTTTGAAAAAAATTGTCAACGTATATAACTAAAATTTATTTGCTAATGGTGTGCCAGGAAGAGGTTGCTGGATGCTATTTAGTCTGTTTGTTTGATTGTGGCCATGCTATTCTATTCTCTTAGCGACCACACAATATATTGGGTGTCTTTTTGTTTGGGATATCACTTAGAAATTGTTTTCCAGTGGTGCTGTTGCAAGTGTTACTGTGACAATGATGGTGAAGATGAAACTAAATTTCGGCTATTGATTTAGCTATATTCTTCTTCTTTGTTGGCTTTCTTGCAGACTTGCCAGGTTTTACTCGTAGTGTGATTAAGAAGGATCATGCTTTAATTACTCCTGAAAGCCATGTATTCAGCCCTCTGCCTGATTGGTATGTTCAACTAACCATTTGCATTATCTGGTTGATAGACTGATAAATTCTGGTTGATTGCTCATCTAGATCAATGTAGCAGGACAAATACTTTGGGCGCCTATCTAATCACACCAGCGATCGGCTCGCATTTCGTCATGTACTTGGCAAAGATGCAAGGTGTGTGCTCCAATGATGCTGCCATATTTTGCAGAATGATTAAGGAGCTTTTCATGTTAATCTGCCATTTAAGCTTTCATGTATGTTTGTTGCTCAGTGGGTTGCTTTCAGATTAAGTCCAGAAGAGTCCGTGAGGATGATGGGTGCATCTCTATTCTCCAATGGAATCGTAGAAAGGGGTTAAAAAATATGCCAGATTGCCACACCTAGGGTTCGAAGTTGTGATCTAAAACAACTTTTGAATCTTCTTTACCACTTCATTGAAAGCTTCCATTATGTCAAGGGGATTCAAGAACTTATAGATATAAGTTTCTTTTACCCTATTTGCATAGTATAATTTTTCGGCGAAGGGGATTCAATTGAACCGCCTTTATTGAACTTAGCTCCGCAGCTGCTTTCTCCTAATTTAAGAGAAGTGACAATTAAAAAAAAAGTATGCAGAGAATGTGCTATAAAGACCAAAACAAAGGCTTCTAAAGTCTATTATATCCTATTTAAACTAACAAGAGTGTGAAGAATCTATAGGCACATCATGCTACAAACAGTAGTCTCTATCCTCACCTCCATTGCCAAAAGATGTTAACCATTAAAATTTGCATGGTGCATTCTGTAAGTGCTCTATGAATGTTTGGTTATAATTATTTGCAATCGTCCTTCTCGCAGAAAATTCAAGTCAGGGCTCCCTCCTAGTGATGTCGAAAGGTGGGCAGATATGTAATGATTGTCTCTTTTTCTCAGAGCTTCTTGACACAGAATATTTTAAAATTGATGCATGCTTTTTTTCAATTACAGCCTCTTTTGCAACATTTTTCTAGTTACTACTGTTTCTAATATCACAACGAAACAAAAAGTTCTGGTACTTCCAGTATATTGTTTTTCTAACTTTTTCAAAATCAGGTTCATATTTGTGGTCCAGGGAAGTCTTGTTCTCACCAATGTATCCGGAAATATCCACAAACTGACAGTACGCCAGCTAGACCTTTAGTCTTCCATTATTTCTTTTATTACTGTAAGCACGTTTGTGAACCTGCCGCTATGCATAACTGGTATTGGCAGTCCGGTGTAATAAGCATCCCGCATTAGCAGGGTCCGAGGAAGGGCCGCACCCCATGGGGGTGTGATGTAGACAACCTACTCTAATGCAAGCATTAGTGGTTGCTTCCACGGCTCGAACCCGTGACCTATAGGTCACACGGAGACAACTTCACCTATGCATACTGGTATAATGCCAGGAAACCATCAAGTTTGTGTATAAGGAAAAGACTGTACTTTCCTTTTTCATATTCGTGGCAGCAAATATTGATTTGTTTCTCCAAAGTTGCTTTGACTCATAATCGTTAAGACTCCATTCAAATGTGATGCTTTAAGTTTTGAGGCTATATGGTGTCTTGCACTACTACACGTCCACACCTGTTGCTTAATATTTTGGTCGGACATAGATACTTTAGTACCAAAGTAGGTAGAAATCCTGAGTTCATATTTTAGCACCAACCTATCAACAAAATATTGGCGTTCCTGGTCCAAGAATAAAGACTCAGAAATCGCACGTGGGGTGTATTGTGGACTAAAATAAATAGAGAAAAGTTTCATTATATGTTTCAGCAATTTCTAACCTCCTCCGTGATATTTGAGGCCCTTCAGTTATCAGATGCTTCTTCAATTACGTCAACTGAATTTGAGAATCATCTGTCAGATTTTAAGGGGTCCTTTTATTTGGTTTCTCTTCAATGATGTCATCCATATTTTAGAATTTTGGTTATTGAAGATGAGACATGGTGATTCGAATAATTAGAAGTATCTTAAAATAATAAGTACCTTCAATACAAGATGCTTAAGTTGTCGTCTCCTTTTTCTCGTCTAGCTTTCACATGGTATCAGAGTCCATCTTTTAACTGTCCCATTCTCAAACTCGTAAGTCCACGTATCAACTCTAGAATCAGGTTGCGCGTGTGGTGGAGGATGTTGAGTTCTATGGTATCCATGTTCAGGCTTAGATAGACATTCTAAAGAGTTTTGCCTAGTTCTTGGTCTAGCTAATCATTACTTAAGATTTTAGGTCGGTACTCAGATTCTTTCAAAACTTTACTATTCTATCTCACCTTGACATCATTCAATCAATAAGCAGATCCACCTGCCTCTTCCTCCCTGAGACACCTTGAATGAAACCTGTAATTTCAAATGCAGGTTGATTCGTACGCTTATCTGCCTCCCAATTTGGATCATGCGGCGGAAACTGATGCAGCTGCTACTCTTGTTATATTTGAAAGGAGGTCAGTTTTTTATTTCATGGTACTCATGTTGGTATCATTATGTACACTTGAATTGACTTGTGGCGTCGTAAAAACATGCATTATTTTTCGAACATCTAACTTCGATTACGGGTTTCTTGTCTATTTTAATTTTAAATGCTCAATGCCTCCTGTGTTAGGTATTCTGGATTGGAAAATCATGTCACTGAGCAAATTGTTGGTTCAACAGACAAGCAACCCCTTCTTGAAACTCCTGGCGAGGTACATTTTTCCTCATCTCAACTATTTAGAATACAAATTGGCTCCCTTGAACTATATTATTCTGTTTCTTTTCCCTCCCTGCTCAAATTAAAATTCAAATCCCTCGGAGTGAGAAAGGAAGTTTCGTTTTCCTTATTGTTTTAGAGTTTTGGTTTGTATCTAACATAGAATACATTAACATCCTTTCTATTTCCATTTACTTTTTGTTGCCAGATTTTTGAGCTAAGGAAGCTTCTTCCGACAACTTTAGCTTATGATTTCAATGTACACGTGAGTTCTACCACTTATTCATGGCTATTTTTCCCCATTATCGGTATCTAATTATTCTACTCTGGATATCTTTTAACTCGGAAATATGAGCTTGCTTAGAATTAGTAGATTTGACTAATATAAACTTCTGCAAATGAATGAAAATTTTGCTTAAATGTCATTGAGGTTCCTTGAAGCTGGCCGGAAGTGTATCCAAAGTATTTTTAACCCGCAGCCAAACTTATATACATAGAACTAAAGGTATACAATAGTCTGACTTTGATCTTCTTCTGTGTTTTCCTAAATTCTTTGTTTCCTTTTATTTTCTGCCACATGTTTCTGCCTGCGGAAGATCATGGATTTTCAACCAGGAGAATTCCTCAATGTCAAGGTATGCCTTTCCACTAGTATTATTGCTTCTGTCCCTTTTCTTGGTCTCCTAGTTCAGTCATATTGGACATTGCCGAGGGCTTGATCTGTGTAAAAAGGAAGACATAATAGTTCTTTAATTTAGATGATTAACTGGCATCTGCTTGTTGTTCCACAATATACTTGAGAACCGATTTGTTTCTCACCTGCAATTACTTCAAATTTCTATATAAAATGTATTTCTGGCTGGATTGCAGGAAGTTCATTATAACCAGCACGGTTTGCTGCTGTTGGAGGGGCAAGGTATTTATCGACTGGATGATAGTTGGTATGAATCAAACTCTATATATTGAACTGGATTTGATAAGATCTCGTGGAATCATTTACATGTGTGCTTTTGTTAATTTATGCAAATATGCACTATGGCTCGTAGAAGTTAAAACGTATTGGCAAAAGTATTTTCTTTAACGACATAAACTCGTGAGCGTAAAAGTGGGAAATGATCTGCTTGGTGTGTGTCGGTTGAACCTTACTCTCTATAATTACAATGACATCATACAATTTTCTGTGCCTTCGAGTCCTATCCTTGACCATCAACATTTGGTAGTTTGAATATTAACCTAAGATCTGGAGATGATTGAAAAATTTGTTTCCCCATGAGATATTAGCCTCAAAAATTAGCACCCTCTTAGTCTACTGTTATTTTACCCAGGGAAGGAGATATTCTACATGAGATAACCAATCAAACATACCTTACCATACTGACACATCTCTTCCTCTTCATTTTCACGGTATAGGACTTCTTCCAGGCTATAAGATCCATCGGCTACTAGCTGTTTGCCTCGATTCATCAAAGTATTTGATCTTACTTTCGCTTGAACCATTTTAGAACAGGTCTCTAAACTACTTTAGGAATGAAAAGATATCAATAGAAAAATGAACAGAATATTACTTACTCTAGGATGTACTCTGGAATAGATTTCTTGCTTTCATCTGTAGACACTTCAGAGGCCTTCTAAAATCATGTTCTAACATTCTTCCATTTTCTTTTGGATTATAGGTACCCAATTCAAGCTGGTGATGTTATTTGGATGGCTCCATTTGTGCCTCAGTGGTAAGTGAAAGATGGGGATCTTTGTACAATTGTACTTCAAGTGTGTGGAAGCATATCTTAGTGACATCTTTGCTTCTTTCAGGTATGCTGCGCTGGGCAAGACGCGATCACGCTACTTGTTATATAAAGATGTAAATAGGAATCCACTGTAGTGATATTCAACTGTACCGAGTATAGTATAGTTTTATGGTTCAAACAGCATGCTTTCCACAACGCTGACCAATGTCATCTTTTCTCCTTTGACTCCACCCCCCCCCCCCCCCCCAATCTTCTAACGTGACATGAATTGAATCATTTGATGGTGGCCTAATCTTATGTGCATTTGATGAATGCTTAGTAGAAAACAATCATCTGTCATTGTTAGCTTTGTCAGAATGAGGGGGGAAGAAGAAACTTCAAACATTGCCAGATATGTAATTCTTGCCTGCCTTGTAATGCTTGCATGTTATCTTAGTTTGAGAAGGGCAATTTAAGAGTGGCATTTCCGCCTTTTTTTTAATTTCAATAACAGATGCCCCCTCCGTTTCAATTTGTCCCGATTCAGAATACAAAGGTCGAACTAACTAATTTTTGGTGTGAAATTTACATAGAATCTTCAATATTTTTGAAATAAAATTCACGTTTTAAAAGTATTTGAAAGAATTGTGAGCATTCATTGACTCTCCAAGGACACAAATTGAAATAGAGGGAATAGTAGTAAGGCCCGACCTGCTTCCATAACAGGAGCATTCAAACCCCATAAAATACAACATTAAACCAATGGTAGAAAAGAAAGATGAAGATGACGAGCCTAACTTCCAGCAGCAAAAACAACATATCAGCAGCTTGATGGATCTAACTTCATATCACTAGATTCATGGTTCACGTATAAAGAGTCCACAAAGTTGCTCAATTTAGTATACAATGCTTATTTAGAAGTCACAAAATTGTCAATAAGTGACCTTGTGTTTAAACTCAGTTATGCAATCCAACCAAATATTCTAAGTAATGAAACCAATTACAACCGGATCAATGATAATTGCACAGGGAACTGAAATGCCTTCTGAAACCAGCTGACATGACAAGCATTTAAGTGTAGCCAGACACTCTTCCTATGAGACCTGTTCGACTTGAGGCATCTGCATGAAAAGAAACTCAAAGGATTTGCCTGATTTCTCAAACTCAAGCATGCTAAGAGCAACTTCACAACTTTGTGAGACAATAGGCTCGGGATCCTTGGTGAAATCCACAAGAAGAGCAAGACATTCAGCATCTGCTATAGAACCAAGAGCTTCGGCTGCTTCATGTCTAACCATTGGATGCTCATTGACATCTTTAAGAGTCATGGACAGAGCATCTGAAGCCTTTTTGTTCTGCAATTGACCCAATACATAAGCAACCTCATGCTTTAGAAGAGCACTCTTTGAACCTAGAGATTCAATAATTGCAGAAATAGCTTCCTCTCCTCCATGGTTTCTTAGTGCAAAAAGAGCAGCATAACGTTCATACATGCCCTTTTCTTCACTCAAAAGAACTTTCCGCAAGTCCTCAACAGAGGAATAAGAAGCAGGAGCAGCAGGATCCACTGACAGAAAGGGTGATGGCGCCATTGTTGAGGAGCCATCATCAGTTCCTACATTCTTCAGCTCTTTGATTCGACTGAGAGCCAGTTCACATGTCTCTCGGACCTCTTGAGCTGGATCTGAAGCCAAACTTTTTTCTAGAAGTGAAATATTACTTTCTAAACCAATTGCACCAAGTGCTTCTGCAGCCTCATGCCGAACAATTGGATGCAAGGAGAAATCAAATAGAACTCTTTCTAGAGCAGGAATGGCATCAGCATCTTGCATTTGACCCAATGCAAATGCAGCCTCATGTGCCAAGAGGTTTGAGGGGTCCCTTGTTGCATTGATAAGGGCATTACGTGGGCCTGATCCACGAAGGTTCCTTAGAGAGAAAAGTGCTCTGAAACGCTCTGAAATCGGCTGGTCTTGGTCCAGCAATCTGTCACATAGAAACTTCTCCATCTCCGGAGAGACTTTAAATGAACTTTTTGGAAGATCATCTTGGTCCTCCGCTCCAACTACAGTTCCAATCTCACCAACTCTGGCCTCCATGTATATGACTAAGCCGGAGTCCTAATTCAGAGTCGGAGAACTTCACCCAAATAATGTCAGCACCCAACCAAATTTTTGGTGAGTCCCCTAAGATAGGCGCAGGCCATGGATTTAATATTACTAAATGGAATTTAGAGCTTGAATCAATTTCTCTATCACTCCGTTACCAGAATTAACACGATCTTGATCCCTGCAATTGAAAAAATGCATGTTCAGATGTAATGGAACTATGATGTTGTATCTGTTGCATAAGTAAACTTGTGTTTCTTTCCTGTTGCTTTCATTCGTGATATGAAGAATGGATAGGTATGAGCATAGAAGAGCAAACATACTATGGAAGTGAAAGCAACAAAAATTGAATCCTACTTCGCAATAAATGTCACTCAGTCAATTTTAAATACTTAGATTATGGAGACTAAGTATTAGGATAAGCAATGTATTCCACATGGACTGTTTCAATGCAACAATCAGCTGAACATTACAGCTCAACCTTCTCAATCAGGCTTATCAAGTCACCCACTTCAAAACCTAGACCGATACAAATAAAACAGATAATAATTAAAAACAACTATGGAATCAGTCTGACTACTATCTCCAGCCCCAAAATCAACCATTCTTTACCTCGCTTAAGTCGGTATACGTTCTCTCTCTCTTATAAGTCAGTATAGGTTCTCTGTCCATTCTTTATCCTCCAAAACAGATTATCAACAGAAAAACATAACTGTTTTAAGAGAAAAACCAATATCTTCAGCATCACAAGAGATTGAGATTCTTTTTCGTCATCGAATTTTTATTCATCCCACAGATTCTTCAATCATCTGAAACCACAAATATCTGGAAACTGTGTGTCCAGCTAGTTCCTAATTAAACCAGCCGAGTTATTAGCCCCCAATCAGTTTAGGGTTCCAATGGGGGGGCTTTGTTATATCGTATCAGCTTTCATTTCATGCCTTTTACTTTCTTAATTAATGTTAGCACTTGTCAAAGCTACTTCATTTCCTGTTTTCATTAAAATTGGGTGCGAATCTAGAGGTTGGATGGATCCTACATGATCTAAATTTTAAGCTTCGGGGGTACAAATCTAATTACGGATATGGGGACAGGGATTGGCTCTTATCTGACCTTTTTTATGCTTCCTCTTGAGCCGAGGGTCTATCGGAAATAACCTCTCTACCTACCAAGGTAGAGGTAAGGTCTGCATACACTCTACCCTCCCCAGATTTCACGTTGTGGGATTTCACTCGGTATGTTGTTATTGTTGTTATTGTTGTTGTTGGTACAAGGATTCGGCTAAAAATAATTCAAATATCTAAAAATAGAGTTTGCAGCCAGTTTCATATCAAGGGGCCAATTTCGAATGTTAATTTATCAATCACCAAATTTTGCAGTTGCAATACTTGACATGCATATGAAAAATTCTCACTTTTTCCGCAGTAGAATAACTATAACAATTCATTGACCTCTATTAGGTTTTATTTTCTGTTAACAAATGGAAGTACACAAATCTAATTCAGAAAATAACACATCAAATTGCGAAGCTCTAGAAATCGAACTATTTTTAACAAACAGTGTGAAATCGAACATAAAATCATCAAAAGAACGACATACCATTGATACTTTCAGCTCTTTCGGCACACCCTACGTTGAAAATTGGGGTTTCTCGATTGTCAATTAGGGTTAGGGTTTGATTTGGGGAAGAAGACGTAGACGGCGTGTTCTTTTTGTTTGGGACGGGGGCACGTGAACAACACGTGATTAGAATCTGTTCCTTTTTAACGCCGTCTCAGTTAGACTTGGATCTAGAGATGGCAATGGATCCTGGACCCGGTCCGGATCCGGTGGATCCAGATCCGTTTTATAGGATATGGATCTTCAAAATTTGGACCCGGCGGATCCGGATCGGACCCGGATCCATTTCTGACGGATCGGATCTGGATCTGGATCTTGTATTTGAGATCCGTATCCGGTCCAGATCCGACCCGTGGATCCATTTTTTATTAAATATATTCATAACCTAGAATGTAATTTTATAATTATTTTCTTAAAATTGCTAGCACATCCTTGCAAGTTTAATTCTCAAAACAAGTTTAATTTATCCCCGCGTTAACTCAAAAACAAAAAAATAAAGAGGTAACTTCGATAATAAAATCAATGTTATATTAGTGAATGACTAACATCTCCATAGACAAGTAATTAAAATTATATTCACTTTATTTATGAAGATTCCAAGCACATACAAGTTCTGCATTGTGAAAATACTAGTCAGCATTTTCCACAACTATTGTCATTGTCCAACATTTTTAATTAATAGCACATAATCAAAACGAGACAACGAACAAAATATCTCATATGAACAATTCAAAATTGAAAAACAGTAAATTGTTAGCTAAGTAAAAATCGTTTGTCAGTTAAAAAAAAAATTCTCAGCAAGGTTACATTTTTAGCAAGGTAATTCTTTTTACATGTGGATCCAGATCCGATCCGTGGACCCGGCGGATCCGATGGATCCGGATTTGGATATGATTTTTATGGATCCGCTGGATCTGGATCTGGATCTAGTAAGATCCGGTCCAGATCCGATCCGTTGCCATCCCTACTTGGATCATTTTTCTTAGTTGGAGGACCATTAGTGGTCTAAATTAAAGAATAAGGATGATTTTAGTTGAAGAGAGTCAGAAGTAGTCCGAAGAAGTATTAGGGAGAAGTGATTAGATAAAATATGGTGTAGGTCTAGTTTACCGAGGACATGACCTTAGATAGGATGTTATGTAGTACATGAATTAGGATAAAAAGTTAGTAAGTAGTTGAGTATTATCTTTCATACTAGTAGTCGTAGTATTACTCATATAGTTTCTTGTTCTTTTATTTATATTATTATATGTTGTTCCTTATATTAAGATTATCGTATTGATTTGTGTAGTTATGAGCTCTTTTTTTTCTTTTTTCAGACAATTTTATTAGTTTTTATAGTATTTTCCCATAGTTTATTTACTGCTTTGAACTGCTTGTCCTTGTGCCGAGGGTCTACTAGAAATATCTTCTCTACCTCTCAAAGTCAAGGGTAAGATCTGCGTACATTATACCTTCTTCCAACCACACTTTGTGGGATTTTGATAAACTGATCGATCTAAGCTAATTCTGGATTGCATATGTAATCTAGATCATGCTCGACATTGTGGTTGATGCATCGAAGAAGAGACAAAGAGTTTTGTGAAATCTTTTCTCAATTATCTTTTTTATAACTCTTACAATATGAAGAATGAACCTATACTTATAGTGGTAGCAATTTGAAAAGAGGTAAAAAGAAAATACATAGTAACAATTAACTACCTTAACAACTTTCCTAACAAACTTCACAACTAATTCTAACAAACTTTACATAACATGTGAGTGTAGAGTGTGTGGAGTGTGTGATATTGCTGCTTGCTTTGTGTTGCTTTTGTTGCTTGCCTTATGTATCTGAACAGATTTCACTGAATTTTGTTGTTGTTGTTGTAATTTAACGGTTATACTCTCTTCCTGGAAATTACGCAAAGGTAGGGATGTATAATTTCGAGATATTTTATGGAAACTCCTACATTTAATATACAATTTTATTTTGTAATTTTTCATTTACCTTTTGTTAAGAGGGAGTGACATAAGAACAAAGATGTCCAAGCTTAAAGACGGGTTCAAGTTAATTTTAAACGTTGTTGCTATTAATCTGTTTATCATGCAACTTATTTAAATCATTAGATGGTACTTTCTCTTTTTTAAAATTATTTATCGTGATTTTAAAAAATAGTTATGTCAAATAATTAGTCATTTCAGAAATACAAGATAAAATTAATTATGTTATTTTCTCAATTTACCATTAATATTAATTGTTTTTAAAAATTACAAATACCTCAATTATGGGGTGATATTATGAGTTGTTCAAAAATCAGTAAGATATTGATGAGATGACACATAAATAGAGTAAATTAAAAGAAATTATATATATTAAGGCATAAATAAGATAAAATACTCAAAAATCCCTCCTAATTATTTTTTTGAAAAGAAAAAACATGACAAATAACTTGAGACCGGGGAAGTAATTAAATTTAAGTTACAAAAGGACTATATACAATGTAAAAGGAGTATATCTTTATGCAATGAGTATATTCTTTCTACAAAACAAACTTTTACTCAAGAATTATCTAAACGGCTCGAAGAAGTTTCAAAAGCCAAAATGACAAGTTAGAGGTTTCCCCGCTCTCAAATGTATAGTACTTGAATTAATATTTTTGGGTATGCTAACTTTGGAATCAGTTCAATGAAAATATGTTCTCTTAATATAAAATAGAGTATAAATATGTTTTCACTTTCCATGACACAACACTACCCTACTAGGGGTTACATTGATGGCTGATAAAATTCTACGTGGCAACACATAGACCAGCTAACCTAGTAATGAATCAATGGTGTCCCGCGAATAAATGGACGAATATATTTTTCCTCCCTTTGGATTCATTATACCCTTTTAAAAAAAATGGGAATATTGGTCATTTGAAAACATTATCTGCTATTCTTACAAGGATTTAACTTTAAACCCCCCCCCCTTAAATTAACCTAGATTGATAATGATTTTTTTTTATTTTTCACTCGGTATTCGATACTTGCTTTAAGACTTCAATTAATTTGAATCTTTGTTGTGTAAGGCTCATCAAAAGAAAATTCTTCTATTCACAAGTATAAATTCTTAAACCTCTGGTTAAAGCTGAAAAAATCATATTCATCTCATCATAACGTAAATTTACATTTTATAATATTCAGAGGCGGAGTTACAAACTGACATACGACGGGTTCGGTTGAATTCAGTAATTTTAGTTCAAATTTTGTATTTATATTTCGAAACTCATTAAATATGTATAAACAAAATGTAGAACCAAGCTATGTAATGTTATTCGAATATAAATTTTGGAAAAAATATGACAGCCAAAGGCAATAACTAGCATGAAAAGCGGATCATCTTTAGAAGCATATTCGCCCATAATCAAATTATAAGCGTATTATTCTCACAATTGCTTTAGTAAACTTTCTTATAATTGAAAACATAAAGATGTAACTGTGATATCCTTTGTATTTTCTTTTTAAGAAATTAAATATCCGCAGACGTTTGGATAAAATTTGAGTTAATGAATCGGTGGTACTCATTTAAAGTATGCTATACATAATATTTCAAAGCATGTAAAGTGGCTTCATTTTTTTAATATATAATATTATCCTTTTTGGCGTGATAACATATTCACGCCAAAACATGTAGTTATTGGAGGGTAAATAGTTACTTATATTCAATATTTATAGTAAATCAATAATAGTATAACATGTGTTTTCTGCATATTCTTTTATCACTTAACTGCAGTTGAATAATGTGCATTTTCACTCCGTGTATTACTTAATCATGATTTAGTTGAAATTTGAAAAAAATGGGTTTTAGAAATTGTGTTAAAAATAGTTTTTGAAACTCAAAATTGTGTTTGAACATACATATACTTGGGAAAAAATTAAAGTTTTGTAAGTGAAAATGAGATTCACCCAAAATTGGTCTGAGCCAGTTTTTGAAACTTGAAGTTTCGAACATAAAATTTAAAAAATGATCAAATTTCAAGAACAAATATTAATATTTTCATTTTTTTTTTTGAAAATTTATGTCCAAAATCTATAGCTAAACAAGAGCTTAGTTTTGTGTGAACATTGAATGGGAATAAAAATTTACTTTAATTGAAATAATTAGCTTTACTAAGGTCAATTACCCTAAGAATAGGCAGAAAGTTTGACAGTATTGTTCTAGTTGAAATTCATAAAATTTTGTAGATTTGGTTTCAAGATTTGTCAATTTGCACTGTTTCAAGCAACACAAGAACAGTTGATCCAATCATGATAAGTTTAGTCAACTAAATTCTGTCCTTTAATAATATATTTCTCAAACTGCCAAACTTTACTGTTGTACGTTATTTGCGTTATCAACTGAAGATTGAACTCATCAGCAGGCATCAGTACATTAAAGCTAGATTCTCTGTCCAGTATATAATACAGTAAGAAAAAGGTTTTGGTGTAGTGCCATACGTAAAATTGTGTGTTAAGTTATGCTACTTATTGTCACAATTCAGCTTGTACACGAGTTTTGGTATAGAATAATAATATTCTCGTGTTAAATTGGTATTTATATTGTATTATTTTTCAAATCGTGTCGACTTAATAAACATATATATACGATATGCATATACAATCAAATCACTCTATAACAACGTTTTCATATAATAACATCTCACTATAACACAAGAATCGCTTTTTATGTTATTTATTACTCCACTTCTCTATAATAACTTTTTACCTATAGCAGCAACAACTATCTTTACAACAATACAATTTTTATAAAATTACACATCTATAACAACTATCTTTTTTTTAGTAATATAATGATTAGTAATCTTTATAAAAATAAAATCTTTAATATTATTGATAGAATATTTTCAGAATATTCCCGTATCTTTATATATATTTTATATTAGGTAAATTTATATTCCGATTGTAATTAGTGAAAGTATATGCATGTCCTAGAGACAATCTATATTAGGACAAATGTACTTTATACACGTTCATAATATTATTAATGGAGATTAATATTTTGGCATTTGCAATTATTGAATTATTAGTTGATTGTTTGTAATATTCGATAATATGCATCCCTAGAGGTTACATTGTTATTAATAGTGTGAGATATTAATATTATAACGCAACTCTTAAAATAGTCTCGACTAATAATCATCGAGAATGGGATATCGATGATATGTGATAAGTCGACAAGTGGTCTGCATCACATCCTTAGAGGATGTAGCATGTCTCACATGCTACGAGTAATGGCTACTCGTGATGGACACATGGATACTTTGGAAGTATTGATATACCCTGCGATATACTTGTTTGTTATACATGTCTAAAGTATGATCAGCATGTGGGATATAGAAGTCCTTAGACTTGAGGTCAATACACACCTTGTCTACCGAGTAATATACTTTGATCATGTCCTAAGCTCAAATGTCTTATAGTTTGAGATACGACTTGTATTGGGTACATTACGATATGGATTAAAGGTGGTAGTTGAGCCAAGATTAGGATTCATTCCTTGAGTGTATATTCGAGAGAACACTCAGTTTCTCAGTGATATTGGGTTGACTAAGTCATTGGCCAACGCAATAGACATATCTAGAATATAGTCTTGTTGTCAACCAATATATATGAGATATAATGATCAAGCCATTTGGATAGACACTTGACAAATCCAAGCTTGATCGAGTGTGTCGAGAATGAAAGGATTTTATCTTCCCACAATGAGGTTCAGTTTACTGGATTCGTGTAAATATACTTCACATATTGAGTTCGTCTTAACGCGCCGTCTAGGAGTTTCGTGTAAACCCTAATATGATTAGTGTCGATATGTGAAGACTTGTAGGGTAACACTATGTCAATTGTTTCTTCGATCTAAGGGTGTATTGACTAAGTGTTAAATATTCAATTTGGAATCGAGATATTTAAATTAATAATAACTATGGGATAATTTCTATTTGATGAAAATTATTAAATTAAGTAAAGATTGGATTTTGGATTTAATTAAAATGTGTTGAAAATATTTTGTGACAAGGGCGAGGCGCCGCGGCCTAATGGCCAGAGCCGCGACGCTAATTGGGCAGCATGCCAAATCAGATTGGCCTGCTGCAATTCGTTTTGGGCCAGGCTTTGAGCCCAACCCAAAATTTGAATTTTGCCACAATTTCACCTATATATAGAGCACCTCCTCATTCATTATTAGACACATTATTCATATATTATTCTAAGTCTTAGAGACCTAGAATAAAACTCTCTCTGAACCTCTGCCGAATTTCCTAATTGTTCGAAGGAGGTATACATCGGAGTTCTTGGAACTTGCTGTCGAGGATCAATTGCGTGCGCACCCTCAGAAATTACTAAAAGACTCCAAAGTTTCCAAACCGTAAGTATTCTATCAAAGTATTACGGTTATATACATGTTATGTATTGACGTGTTTTATATTACTACATAATCATCCTACAGTTCATCGCTTGTTGGGTTTGAAACACAAAATTTTTAAATTTCGCTGCGTACACGAACCCAACGAAAACCGACAATGGTATTAGAGTCAGGGCTGTTTTGTGTGATTATGTAGTAATCATTGATAATAATATGGGTTAGAATTTGTTTAAATTTGAAAATTTATGTCGTTTAAAGCTTGAAAATATAATATCTTAAAGGCACATCATAATTGTTTCTCAAACTATTATACAATGATGTAATCGAGGAAGTCATTCCGATCTAACTCTTCTAAGTCGATGTGCGTAACGGTTCATTGCAAATATGGTGCACTGAAGCGAAGAATGAGAAGAGATTGAATGATGGTCGATGAACGTGTTGTGTGATAGTGAAGGGTAACGAAGATGAATCTGCAAATCTGACCCTGAACCAGTTTTAGGGTTTCAAAAATGTAGATTTTGTGTTTTTGAGACGGAGGCGCCGCGACTCCGTGATGGAGCACCGCGGTGCCACCTAGGATTTGACAAACGACGCGGCTCCATGGTGAGCGCCGCGACACTGTTCATTTCAACAAAAAAAATACAAAATCGCCGTGTCACGGTTCATCCCGGTGATTTTTTTTTTTTTTTGAATCAAAAACTGAAGTTTTAAAAGTTTCAGATTCCATTATGAAGTTTAAGAGTTTCAGAATCTGAAATTAAAATTCAATTTTTTTAAAAAAAAAAAAATTCCTCGACCCGACCCGACTAGAAAAAACTGATATAATTCGATATGTTCGGCGATATAATCGAACATATCGGTTTGTTTTTAAAAAAAGTTGTATTCATTTTTTTTTAAATGATTTTTATTCGGTTCATATTTTTCGGATACAAAATCGAACCGATATACGCCCACCCTACGTATAGAGATTTCGCATCCATTGTTAATGCCTTTTCATCACCAACAGACACCTCCAAGAGGCATCAACGGTGGCTATGGGAAATGTTGCGTCTGTTCAAATTCAAAATAAATATGAATTATGTTAACAGACTCCCCTAACTTTGAAAGGGCATCACATCAATGATGACTTTTGATTTTGCTGAAAATATCCAACATTCTCCCCCAAATTTTCAAAATCAAAAAACATAAAATAAAGTAAAATCTTTCTGAATAGGAATGGTATCACTCACGTGACTGCCTACGTACCCGAATGGGATCAAGCCAACGTAATTCAAACAAAGTTGAGACAAAGCATCATCGTAGAAATCAATACATAAATGATAGGTATCTTTTGGATTTGAACCTTTCACTTAGTGTAAGAAATTCAAGGCCTTATCGAGGTTCTATGGTGAACTAGTCTTGAACCAAGTACCCCTTGTGATAAAACCGGAATCTCCACATATATTGACTTTAGAGAGTTGTGTGTTCTGTAGCTTAGCACGTTAATGGACATGTGCTTATATCCTGGATTCATGAGTATTCTTTAGAGAACGGTCTTATTCTCATATGAAACAACCTGATTTCCATATTCATATAGGTAAGTGTCTAAGGTGTTTCTACGATACACATGTAAACAAACATAGACTTATTAAGAATTTCCATCCATCCTCAATCATGCAGAATCACTACACTAATACATAAATGAGAAGTTTTGACTTAGTGTACCATAATCACTCTCGTAACTTGTTGGTACCCATTGAACCTTGTTTATCTTTTTCAAACATAGGTTGAGTTTATGTTAACCGGTGATCAACCTTCTTTCATAGACCTTAGTCCCATTTTCTTACACTTTATTGAAACCACTGCCTTTGGTAGACTCTTAGTAAATGGGTCTGCCATGTTCTTCTTTGTTTCAATATAGTTAAATGCAACTACTCCTCTCTTGAGTAATTGTCTTATTATTTGATGTCTAAGACTTGCATTTCTTGACTTTCCATTATAAGTCTTGTTTGAGACATTATAGATTGTAGCCTAATTATCACAATTAATCAAGACTGTTGGAGTTGGCTTCTTCCATAATGAGATCTCTATAAGTAAGTTTCTAAGTCATTATGCCTCCTTACATTCATTTGCCAGTGCAATTAATTCTGACAACATTGTTGAATCAGATATACAAGTCTACTTCTTGGAACCCCAAGACACAACAGCACCACCTAATGTAAATATCCATCCAGTAGTAGACTTGGACTTGGATTCTACATTGTTCCAGTTTGCATCGTTGTATCCTTCTAATACAACGGGATAACCCTGGAAATGTAAACCATAATCTATGGTTCCTTTCAAGTAAGCCAACACTCTTGAAATTGCTTTCCAATGTTCAACTCATGGGTTACTTGAGAAATGACATAGTACTCCCACCGCTTAGGCTATATCTGGTCTCGTACAATGCATAACATACATAAGACTTCCGATAATACTAGAATATTCAAATTGTCCATGAGTCCTTCCAATATTCTTCATTAATTTAATACTAGGATCTAAAGGAGTGGGGGCTAGTTTGTTATTGAAATGACTATACTTTTTGAGAAATTTCCCAATATAATGAGATAGGGTTAAAGCCAACTCATCTCCCTTTCTTAGGATTTTAATTCCTAATATCACATCAGCCTCTCCTAGATCTTTCATATCAAAGTTAGAACTGAGAAAATTCTTAGTTTCTTCCACACAAGATATGTCAGACCCAAAAATAAGCATATCATCAACATATAAATAAAGAATTACACATCCAGATTAATCATGCTTACTATAGATACATTTACCAGCATCATTAACAACAAAACCATATGGCAAAACTACTTTGTCAAACTTCTCATGTCGTTGCATGGGAGCTTGCTTCAAACCATAGAGGAATTTCACTAACTTGCAACCTTTCTTCTCTTGGCCTGGTACTATGAAACCTTCAGGTTGTTCCATATATATTTATTCTTCTAAATCACCATTTAGAAAAGTCATTTTGACATCCATTTGATGTATAACTAGCTTGTGAATAGAAGCAAGTTCTATCATACAACGAATAGATGTGATGTAAGCAACAAGAGCATATGTATCAAAGTAATCAATTTTGTGTCTTTGTTTATAACCTTTATCAACCAATCTGGCTTTAAACTTATCAATCGTACCATCAGCATTCAATTTTCTCTTGAATATCCATTTGCATCCTATAGGTTTAGCACCAGGAGGTAAATCATATAGCACCCAATGGGTTTTTAGTAGGTTGTGGTTGAGAACTAGACCTTGTCAAGTTTTAATAAATTCTACATATATAGATTCTATAATCTCAAATGTGTCAAGGATTAAGAATCTGTAAGTAATCCTGATAAGTGAATAACCTACAAAAACACATTTATAAGTCTTATTTCCTAACTTTGGTCTTTTAGGGTCAGGCTTTCTGACATATGCCAAACAACCACATGCTTTGAGTCTTTTCGAGTTAGGCTTTCTCTTAATCCACAATTCATAAGGATACATATTCTTTTTTTTCAAAGAAACTCTATTCAAAATATAGCATGCAGACAAAATAGCTTCACCCCATAAAAAATTTGGCAAACCAGAGCTAATGAGCATATCGTTAACTATATCTATCAAAGTTCTATTTTTATTTCAGCAACACCATTTTGTTGGGGTGTATATGGAGCAGTGAATTGATGTACTAAACCATGTCTTGACAAAATAAAGTAAATTCATAAGTGTAACACCCCATACTTTCGGGTCACTGTTTAAATCGCTAGGCGTGTGTAAGTAGACCCGAGCCTCGGGGAATTTATGTCATATTTACGTATGCTAATAAAAATATTAGTATATAAAAGGATAAAACCCCGAAATAATTTTGGACGTAACAAGTGTAACGGTGGGGATTAATAATAATAGTTGTATATCCCCAAAGAGGTTATGACTAGTGTCATATCACAAACTATGACATTAAGTATATGAATGTTTTATAAGTCATTAAGATCTAAGCGAATTGGATCACGAAATTAATTATGTGTGTGATTGATAAATTTGCGGAGGCAAGTCACTTAACTAATAGGAGTTCATGTAGTGTGTATGTGGCGTTGATTAAGGCTCCCCACCGCCAAAGAATTGGCTGAGTGGGAGACCAAATCATGAGCCTTCATTTAATGATAACTTAAGGAATCTCTTAAGGAGAGTCTATATTTTGTCTTAGGAACTCTTTGAAACATTCAACAACCTTAACGATTTCATTCAAGTAAACAAAGACCAAAGAAACAGTCCCTTTATTTCCTTCATGTGGAAAACCAATTCGTTTCTTTCCCTTTCTTTAATTTCGTGTTATGCTCGGCCAAAGTTCTTACTTTGGTTAAAGTAATTCGAGATTTTTCAAGAACTCTAAAGTGCTAGTTAAGGTTTTCTCCACGTATTGAGGTATGTTAAGGCAAATTATTTCGTTCTTTTGGCATGTTCCATGTAACTAAATATAACCGTGATATTATTCTACTCCTAATGGTTAAGAATATCCGTGTTATTGATTCATATGTTAAAAGCATGTCTAAATATGATCTTAAATCCTTATTGAGGCATACAAAAAAGATGTTGATATTCCCAATGTTGGCCGAAGGTACAAGGATATTATGTTATCCGATAAATTCAGAAAATATTTTACTGTCATTTATGCATTTTCATTTGCATTATATTCATATATTACCTTAGACCCACATGTGCTATTTACACTACTATATGGTATCAATATATATATATATGTAGGGAATGGGAAAAAGGAAAAGGCGTTATATACGCGTCACCACCTACAAATAGTACAAATATCACGAAAATGAAGATGCCCAATAAGGCCAATATAATTATGCATGCCCACAGAGGCTATTATGGAAAGGAAGATGCCCTTGTGTGGCCAATATTTATATGTATACCGCATTTGCATTGTGCATAACATTTAGGCATATGTATTAGGGCCCTCAAAGGCATTGATTGTTGGTCGGCTGTTTTTGTTTCAGTTATTGTTATATCCATGTTATGCTATTATTCATGCCTGACATACTCAATACATCAGTCGTATTGTCATCCCTTTTGTCTGGGAACGCTGAGTTTCATGTCCGCAGGTTCACGTAGGCATGGAGACGAGCCACGTTAGTTGATTGCTGATTCAGCGGATTTTGGAACACTCCCCTTATTTCAGAGTGTCGGTCTATTTTGGTACGGTATATTGTTGCATGTATATATGGGTATGGCGGGGCCCTGTCCCGACCTTTTTGATATCATATACTCTTTAGAGGCTTGTAGACAGGTATCTTGTGTGTAGTAGTCATGTACGACCTCGTCGGCCTTGGTATGGGTATGTATATATATAAGTTGGTTATCTGATTTTACATAGTCCTTTTTCGGATTAGTCCATATTTAATTATGATTAGGTGTTGACTATATAATTGGTGCTATCCGGCGGGTGAGATCCGGGTGCCGGTCACGGCCCTCCGATTTGGGTCGTGACAAACTTGGTATCAGAGCATATCTGTCCTAGGGAGTCTACAAGCCGTGTCTAGTAGAGTCTTGTTTATGGGTATGTTGTGCACCATACTTATAAGCAGGAGGTTGCATGACATTTAGGGATGGTTTCCATTCTTTCATCTCTTAAATTGTGCAGTAGAGCTGAGTTATAAGCATTTCATTCCTAATCTATCTTGTGTTTATGATTCCAGTGATTCCTACGGAAGAAAGATTCAAGAGTGTGAAGGCGTTGGATACGGCTGCAGGCGAAGGTACTAGTCAACTGCCACCCGCTGGCGAGGGCCAGAGTGAGACCCATGTTGTGACTTCTTCGTATGATTCCCCAGTTCACCACCACCAGAGAAGATTAGTGGAGCTGCAGTACCCACAATTCCTCTACCTGATACTCCAGTTGAGGACCTTGATATGCGAAGTACGGTACAGTTATTGACATGATTGGTGGCTACTCAGGTTCAACGTCAGGTTCCCAGCCCTTCTATAGAGCTGCTAGCGCGAGAGCTCAGGATTTTATTAATCTAGACCCTCCGGTATTCACGAGATTAGACCTGAATGCAGACCCGCAGAATTTTCTAGACCAGATACAGTGTACCTTGCGGGTGATGGCTGCTACCGATATTGAGTTGGTAAAGTTTGCTTTTTATAGACCGCGCAATGTCGTGATGACTTGGTATGAGACATAGGAGCAATCTAGGGGACCTCGTGCACTACCAGCAGGATGGAGAGAGTTTTCAGAGGCCTTCTTACAGTATTTTTTGCAAGTCGAGCTTTGACGGGCCAGGCAGGACAAATTCCTACGTCTTGAGTAGGGCAGCATGAGTGTTCGAGAATATAGCTTGCAGTTTAATTCATTGGCAAGATATGCTCCTACAATGATAGCTGAGATGAGTGACCGAGTACATAGGTTTGTTACCGGCTTAGGGCCGCACTTGGTCAACGAGTGTACTATGGATTCCTTGAATTCGAGTATGGATATTGCTCGTATTCAGGCTTATGCACAGAACTTGGAGGATCGTAAGAGGCAACAACGAGTAGATCGAGAATGTGATAAGGGCCAGCATAAGAGGGCTCAATCAGTGGGTGACGTAAGGGAGTTCAGAGGTGAGCCTAGGCCACAGCTTTATAGACGACCATCTTACCCAACATCCAGCGCATCATTACCATTTTCAGGGTCGAGAGATGGTCGGTATGTTCAATCGAGACCAGGTCAGAGTTCACAGGCCTCGGGGTCTTATTATAGAGGGGATTCTACTCATATGAGGCCACTGTTGGCTCGATGTGAGCAGTGTGGTAAGACCCATTTAGGGTTGTGCCGATAAAGAACAAATGTGTGTTATTCTTATAGTGAACCTGGTCATATTAGGCGAGACTGTCTGACAGAAGGCGGAGGTATTAGAGTCCAGCCGGTCGGATCTGTAACAGCTTCATCACAGTCAGTACGCCTGTCAGGGCAAAATCATTAGATAGCATCCGGTCGAGGCAGAGGTAGGGGCCAGAACCACATTTATGCATTGATAGGGCGACAGGATCAGGAGTCCTCACCTGATGTCATTACATGTACATTATCGGTAATTTCACATAATGTGTATGCATTGTTAGATCCAAGCTCCAATCTATTATATATCACCAATTTTATTTCCTGTAAATTTAGAATGGAGCGTGGGGTGATAAGGGATCTATTTTTGGTATCTACACCAGTTGGTGAATCGGTAGTCGCTAGACGGGTCTATCAGAATTGTGCAGTATTGGTTTATAGTTGTCAGACACTAGCGGATTTGGTAGAATTAGAAACGGTTGACTACGATGTTATTATGGGCATGGATTGGCTAGCATCATGTTGCGCTAATGTTGACTGCCGAACAAAGATTGTTAAATTTCAGTTCCCAAGCGAGCCAATTCTTGAATGGAAAGGTAATACAACGTCGCCAAAATGTAGGTTTATTTCATACCTTAAGGCAAGGAAGATGATTTCCAAAGGTTGTATATACCATCTTGTCCGGGCTAGAGATGTGTCGAACCACCTACGTCTCAGTCAATTCCAGTGGTTAATGAGTTTCTTGATGTATTTCCAGACGAACTTCCAAGCCTTCGTCCTGAAAGGGAAATTGAGTTCGGTATAGACGTGTTGCCAGACACTCAGCCGATATCTATTCGTCCTTATAGGATGGCTCCTGCTGAATTGAAAGAATTAATGGAGCAATTAAAATATTTGCTTGAGAAATGCTTTATTAAGCCCAGCATATCTCTTTGGGGTGCATCAGTATTGTTCGTACGAAAGAAAGATGGCTCTTTACGCATGTGTATTGATTATTGGCAACTGAATAAAGTCACTATCAAGAACAAGTACCCTCTTCCCCGAATTGATGATTTGTTTGACCAGTTACAGGGTGCAAGATGTTTCTCAAAGATCGACCTAAGGTCAGGGTACCATCAGCTAAGGGTTAAGGAGAAGGACGTTCCGAAAATGGCTTTCAGGACAAGGTATGGGCATTTCGAGCTCTTAGTAATGTCATTTGGACTCACAAATGCACCTGCAACATTTATGGATATAATAAACAGTGTATTTCGCCCATTTCTGGACGTGTTTGTGATAGTATTTATAGATGATATTATGGTTTACTCTCACTCGGAAGCAGAGCATGTGGATCATTTACGGATAGTACTACAGCCGCTCCGGGACCATAAGTTGTATGCAAAGCTCTCCAAGTGTGAATTTTGGCTTAAGTTAGCAGCTTACCTTGGTCATATAGTGTCAGATGAAGGTATAAGAGTTGACACTCAGAAGATTGAAGCAGTGAAGAATTGGCCGAGACCCACGACTCCATCAGAGGCTCGCAGCTTTCTAGGCTTAGCCAGCTATTATATGAGGTTTGTAGAAGGATTTACTACCATATCAGCACCATTAACAAAGTTGACACAAAATGCCATAAAATTCTAGTGGTCTGATGCTTGTGAGCGGAGTTTCCAACAGTTAAAGGATAGACTAACATCGGCACCAGTCCTTACTCTTACAGAGGGTCCAGAAGGCCATGTTGTGTATTGTGATGCCTCGGGAGCAGGTCTGGGATGCGTGCTAATGCAACGTGGTAAAGAGATTACCTATGATTCAAGGTAACTGAGGAAACATGAGAAAAACTATATGACACACGATTTAGAGTTGGCCGCAGTGGTCTATGCACTGAAGATTTGGCGGCACTACTTGTATGGTGTTCATGTAGACATTTTCACAGATCATAAAAGTCTGCAATACATATTTAAACAGAATGAGTTGGATATAAGGCAGAGAAGGTGGCTTGAATTATTGAAGGATTATGATGTGGACATCTTATACCATCCTGGTAAAGCTAATGTTGTAGCGGATGCGCTCAGTCGTAAGTCAATGATCAGCAAGACTCCGGTGCAAGTCGAAAGGAATGAGTTAGTAAGAGAAATCCATCAGTTAGCTAATTTGGGAGTCCGACTGATGGATTCGGAGGATGGTGGTTTTGTGATTCAGAATGTCAGAATCGTCCCTCATATCAGAAGTTAAGAAACGGCAGTGGGAAGACCCCAGTTTAAGAAAGATCAGAGAAGGCATTCAACGGAAGAAGACCACAATTTTTGAGATTGATGAACATGGAATTCTTAAACACCAGGGCCATTTATGTGTTCCAAATGTAGAGGGATTACGAGATACAATTATGAAGGAAGTCCATTGTTCACGATATTCCATTCATCCTGGATCTACCAAGATGTATCATAATCTCAAGAGCATTTATTGGTGGAACGACATGAAGAGGAGCGTGGCGAAATTCGTAGCTCAGTGTCCTAATTATCAGCAAGTAAAAATAGAACACCAGAATCCCGGTGGCTTGACTCAGAATATTTAGATTCCGATGTGGAAATGGGAAGTGATTAATATGGACTTCATTACGGGTTTACCTCATTCTTATCGTAAGTTTGATTCTATTCGGGTAATTATTGATAGATTAACCAAATCAGCTCATTTCTTGCCGGTGAAAACTACCTACACAGCCGAGGATTACGCGAAGTTGTATATCAAGGATATTGTTCGCCTTCATGGTGTGCCTATATCTACTATATCTGACTGAGGTGCATAGTTTACAACTAACTTCTGGAATTCATTTCAGAAAGGTTTAGGCACCCAAGTTAATCTTAGCACAGCTTTCCATCCTCAGACGGACGGACAAGCCGAGCGTACAATTCAGACGCTCGACGATATGCTACGAGCTTGTAAATTGGATTTTAAGGGAAGTTGGGATGATAATTTACCCCTTATTGAGTTCGCGTACAATAATAATTATCATGCTAGTATTAAAATGGTTCCATATAAGGCTTTGTACGGACGAAGATGTAGGTCTTCTATCGGATGGTTTAGGTAGGCGAGTCGGAATTATTTGGGCCTGACATGGTAAACCAAGCCATAGAGAAGGTAAATCTTATTCAAGAGCGACTGGTAACCGCTCAAAATCGTCAGAAGTCGTATTCAGATGGGCGATGGCGGGACTTAGAGTTTCAGGTGGATGATTGGGTATTCTTTAAGATTTCACCTATGAAGGGTGTGATGAGATTAGGGAAGAGAGGAAAGCATAGTCCAGGGTATATTGGGCCATATCACATAATTCGACGAATTGGTCAAGTAGCTTATGAATTGGACTTGCCTTCGGAGTTGGAATTTGTTCATCCAGTTTTTCATGTCTCCATGTTGAGAGCATGTGTTGGAGATCCTTGTCGGATTGTACCGATTAATGATGTGAAGGTTACAAAGGATCTATCATATGAAGGGGTTCCTGTTGCTATGCTAGATCGACAAGTCCGCAAGCTGAGGGCTAAAGAAGTAGCTTCTGTGAAAGTTCCGTGGCGAAATAGGAATGTGGAAGAGATGACGTGGGATGCGGAAGAGGAAATGATGCACAAGTATCCATACCAGTTCCAGACCAACGCCGAGGTTCCAAGAAGAACATAAGTTAAATTCCAATTCATGATAATATAATTAATGCATGCGAACCATGTGAGGTCTAAGGTAGTGATATATGTTATCTTATATGGCCATGAAAAAGGTAGTGGTATTTCGCGCTACATAACGGGATTAGATATGTCACCCCAACATTTGAGGACTAATGTTTCTAAGGGGGAAAGGATGTAACATCCCGTACTTTTGGGTCACGATTTAAATCGCTAGGCATGTGTAAGTAGACCCGAGCCTCGGGAAATTTATGTTATATTTACCTATACTAATAAAGATATTAGTATATAAAAGGATAAAATCCCAAAATAATTTTGGACGTAACAAGTGTGACGGTGGGGATCAATAATAATAGTTGTATATCCCCAAAAAGATTATGGACTAGTGTCATATCACAAACTATGACATTAAGTGTATGAATGTTTTATAAGTCATTAAGATTTAAGCGAATTGGATCACAAAATTAATTATGTGTGTGATTGATAAATTATACGGAGGCAAGTCACTTAACTAATAGGAGTGCATGTAGTGTGTATGTGGCGTTGATTAAGGCTCCCCACCGCCAAAGAATTGGCTGAGTGGGAGACCAAATCATGAGCCTTCATTAAATGATAACTTAAGGAATCTCTTAAGGAGAGTCTATATTTTGGCTTAGGAACTCTTTGAAACATTCAGCAACCTTAACAATTTCATTCAAGTGAACAAAGACCAAAGAAACAGTCTCTTTATTTCGTTCATGTGGAAAACCAATTTGTTTCTTTCTCTTTCTTTAATTTCATGTTATGCTCAGCCAAAATTCTTACTTTGGTTAAAGTAATTCGAGATTTTTCAAGAACTCCAAAGTGCTAGTTAAGGTTTTCTCCACGTATTGAGGTATGTTAAGACAATATTATTTCTTTCTTTTGGCATGTTCCATGTAACAAAATATAACCGTGATATTGTTCCATAAATTATTTTACTCATAATGGTTAAGAATATTCATGTTATTGATTCCTATGTTAAAAGCATGTCTAAATATGTTCTAAATCCTTATTGAGGCATACGAAAAAGATGTTGATATTATCAATGTTGGTCGAAGGTACAAGGATATTATGTTATCCGATAAATTCAGAAAATATTTTACTGTCATTTATGTATTTTCATTTGCATTATATTCATATATTACCTTGGACTCACATGTGTTATATACACTACTATATGGTATCAATATATATATGTAGGGAATGGGAAAAGGAAAAGGCGTTATATACGCGTCACCACCTACAAATAGTACAAATATCACGAAAATGAAGATGCCCAATGAGGCTAATATAATTATGCATTCCCACATAGACCGATATGAAATAATGCCCACAGAGGCTATTATGGGAAAGAAGATGCCCTTGTGTGGCCAATATTTATATGTATACCGCATTTGCATTGTGCATAACATTTAGGCATATGTATTAGGCCCCTCAAAGGCATTGATTGCTGGTCGGCTGTTTCTGTTTCAGTTATTGTTATATCCCTGTTATGCTATTATTCATGCCTGACATACTCAATACATCGTACGTATTGACATCCCTTTTGTCTGGGAACGCTGAGTTTCATGTCCGCAGGTTTACGTAGGCATGGAGACGAGCCACGTTAGTTGATTGACGATTCAGTAGATTTTGGAACATTCCCCTTGTTTCGGAGTGTCGATTTATTTTGGTACGATATATTTTTGCATGTATATATGGGTATAGCGGGGTCCTGTCCCGACCTTTTTGATATCATATACTCTTTAGAGGCTTGTAGTCAGGTGTCCTTTGTGTAGTAGTCATGTACGGCCTCGTCGACCTTGGTATGAGTATGTATATATATAAGTTAGTTATCTGATTTTACTTAGTCCTTTTTTGGATTAGTCCGTATTTAATTATGATTAGGTGTTGACTATATAATTTGTGATATCCGGCGGGTGGGATCCGGGTGCCTGTCGTTGCCCTCCGATTTGGGTCGTGACAAGAAGGATAGTATTCACCACCACGGTCAAAATGTAAAACCTTAATTTTCTGTCCTAATTGTGTCTCTTACGCTTTGTAAATTCTAAATTTATCAAAGACTTCATCCTTATATTTCATCAAGTAAATATAAGCATATCTAGTATTATCTTCAATAAAAGTGACATAGTATTTATTTCCACCACGAGTCATATGACTTTTCAGATCACCAACATCACTATGTACTAATTCAAGCAAGGTAGAATTTCTTATTACATATTTAAAAGATGGTTTAGTTATCTTTGCTTGCACACATATTTCATATTTAGAAATATTATCAAAATTGCAATCAGAAATCAATCCTAATCTTTTCATATTTCTAAGAGAACCATAATTCACATGTCCTAATCTAGCATGCCATAAATCAACAGACTCAATAATATAAGTAGAACAATTATTTATTAAATTAAGTATAACCATCTCATTACAAGAGTATCCTTGTCCAACAAACATTCTTTTCTTGGACAATACAAACTTATTAGACTCATAAGTAATCTTAAATCCAGCCTTGTTAACAAGAACTCCAGAAACAAGGTTTTTACAAATGTCAGGGACATGTAAAACATTAGTAAGAGTAACAATCTTTCCCGAAGTAAACGGGAGATCAACAGTGCCTTTGCCAATCACTTTGTTGGTTTGGTTGTTCGTTGAAGTAACTTCGTTTCCTTCTCCACTAACTGGTTCGTATGTCTTGTAAAGATTTTTATCTTTACAGATATGAATGGTTGCACCGGTATCATACCACCATCCACTACCATGATCTGCAACAGTGTTGGCCACTTGCACTACATCGATAAGCTTGCTTTTGTCATCGACCACATTCGCTTCATTTTTCATTTGTTTCTTTTGTTGACGACAATCATGAGCATAGTGGTCGAGTTTCTTACAGAAGTAGCAATTTCCCTTTTCTTATCTTTCTTGTTGGGATCTTTCTTCTTAAACCGAGTATCAATCTTAGGTTTCAAAAAATTCAGTTTTTTCGATTCTTCCACATGATTAATCTTAGAATGATTTTCAGTTTATTGACTATCCTTATTCTCTCGTTTACAAACATCTTCTTCAATACGAAGATGACGTTGTAAACCTTCTAAGTCATAGTCAGTTTCAGCATGCTTAAGTTTCTTCTTGTAATCATTCCAAGAAGGGGGAAGACGAGAAATAATAATCCCAACGACAAATGAAGATACAAGGTCAATTTAAGCATCTTTAAGATGATTAACAATGAGTAAAAGTTCACTGACCTGGGCAATAATTGACTTACTGTCAACCATCTTAAAGTCCATGAAATTACAAATCAGAAATTTTCTGTTACTCGCTTCAGAAATTTTGTACTTGTTTTCGAGCGCAGTCCATAATTCCTTTGTTGTTTCAAGACTTCGATGGACATTGTAAACATTGGCTCCTAGAACATTCAGAATATGACCACGACACATAAAATCATCCTCTTAACGTTTCTTCCGTTTGACCTTCAATTCATCGTTATCCATTAGAATCGCATTAGGAATTTCCTCCAAACCATCTTCAAGGATGTATCATAACTTGATAGTCATCAGGAAAAAATTGATAGTCTCTTGCCAACGAGTGAAACCCTCACCATCAAAACGTTCTAAACGATTCAAAGTCTAGTTCATTACTTGCAATGATTGAGCGGCAATTGAAGTTTCACCCTCCATGTCGATAATTATCTAAAATTGTTGTAAAATATGATAATATGATGAAACACAGACACCGAATTGTTGTTCTCTGACTTCAAGGCTCTTACAGATTCTTTTAGACAATTATTTCGACCCTTCCCAATAAATTGGCTAGTACATTAGGTCATAGAAATATTGCCTTCAGGATACAATGAAGCCCTAACAACGATGTTGAATTCAAAGTTTGTACTTCGTTTATCCAACCAAGAACACACAGGATAAGTTTCTGATTATGCTTAGGAAGAAAAAAAACAGAAGTTTTGATTCTTTTCAAAAGTTTTGATTCTTTTTCATCAGAAGTTTTGATACTTTTTCATATCTATTCTTTGAATGAGAAAACATCTTTACTACGTATAGAGATTTCGCATCCATTGGTGATGCCTTTTCATCACCAACAAACACCTTCAAGAGGCATTAACGGTGGCTATTGAGAATTGTTGCGTCTGTTCAATTTCAAAATAAATATGAATTATGTTAACAGACTCCCACTCACTTTGAAAGGGCATCACATTAATGATGACTTTTGATTTAGCTGAAAATATCCAATAAAATCTTTCTGTTTGGATCATGTAATATATTGCTGGAAATTAAATTAAAGTTGCAACTTTGATATTATTAAGAACTAATGGACATATTGAAGTTCATTTTGGGTTGAAAATTGTACTATCATAATTTATTTTCCAACAGCTTTTGTGGGATGTCCTTGTTGTCCTTTTACTGCTTGACAACATTTCAAGAACATGTTGCAGCCTGCCGGTAACTTTAACTTTTTGTGATCAAAATCCTACAACAAGATTGATGTTTCAGGAATTTATTACTGTAAGATTGGAATAATTTCCCTTAGGGAATCCTTTCATTAATCACAATATATATAGTTGTACAGAGGTTGATTCCTAATACAATAAGAATCTTAACTTACCTTAAATGGTTGATTCTTAATACAATAAGAATCCTAAGTTACCTTAAATATACATCTATCATAATTATAAAATATACTATGAATATTAGGAGAATATTCACTAATACTCCCCTCGGTCGGAGCGGGAGGAGGCCGAACGCTAAGGTTGGATCGGAAGTCGGTGAAGAGCTATCTCAATAGACCCTTTGTGAAAATATCTGCATACTGATAGGAAGAAGGCACGTGTAATATTTTGACCTGACCAAGGGCAACCTTCTCACGCATAAAGTGAATATCCATCTCGATATGCTTGGTCCACTGATGTTGGACCGGATTGTGAGACATATAGATGGCAGATATGTTGTCACAATAGACTATAGACGCCTTTCCCAATAGACACTGGAGCTCCAAAAGAAGATTTCGGAGCCAACAGAGCTCAACAACGACATTAGCAACTCCGTGATACTCTACTTCAGCACTTGAACGGGATAGCGTGGTCTGCCGCTTGGCGAACTACGAAATGAGATTATCCCCAAGAAATACACAGTAACCTGAGATGGAGCGACGTGTGTCCGGGCATCCTGCCCAATCTGTATCCGTGTAGGAGAGTAACTTGGTCGGGGCAAGAGGGTAGAGATGCAGTCCAAAGTCCAATGTGCCCTTAATGTATCTGATAATACATTTGAGGGCTGCAAAATGGACTCTCGAGGTTATGCATAAACAAACACGCCTGCTAAATGACATATGCAATATCAGGCCTAGTGAATGTAAGATACTGAAGGGCACCGACAAGACTCCGATAAATAGTGGGATCAGAAACTGGCGCACCCTCATTGGCACTGAGCTTGGATTTCGAGTCAATCGGAGTTGGCATAATTTTACACTTTCTTATCCCTGTACACTATCTCCTCCGCATATTTGCGCTGACATAAAAACATAGTAGCTACGGATCTGATCACGGATATACCCAAGAAATAACTCAGCTTGCCCAAGCCGGTCATAGCAAATTCAGTTTTGAGTAGAGCAATAATTTCATTCTTCAAACCATCAGAAGAGGCAGTAAGAACAATGTCATCCACATATAATAGCAAATAAGTAGTGTTGCTACCTCGATGAAAAGTGAAGAGAGAGTTATCACAACTGCTACATACAAATCTGATCTGCATAAAATACCTGGCAAAGCGATCATACCAAGCGAGGGGTGCCTGTTTCAAGCCGTACAATGACTTCCTAGACGACATACAAACTGCAGAACTACCGGATGAACAAAGCCATGAGGCTGATGCATGTACATAGTTTCTTTCAAATCCCCATGAAGAAATGCACTCTTGACATCAAGATGATGAATCGGACAATGCATGCCCATAGCAATACTGAGAATAGTCCAAATAGTAGCCGGTTTAACAACCGGACTGAATGTCTCACCACAATCAATACCCTCCTGTTCATTAGTGACATTAGCAACCAGTCTTGCCTTATACCGCTCCAAGTCACCACTGTCTCTGTACTTATGACGAAATAGCCACATACACCGGATAATATTCACACCGTTCGGTCTAGGTACCAAATCCCAAGTGTTCTGCTTGGTTAAAGCATTAAATTCCTCACAGATGGCCGCATTCCAATTAGGGTCCAGTTTGGCTAGTTTTGAATTTTTTGGAATGGGTGATATGGTTTGTGTAGAGAGGTTAAAATGGACATTGGGTTTGAAAATCCCGTGTTGTGCACGAGTCTCCATACGGTGGATAGGTAGTGACTGCTGGGCTTCGATTTTGTATTATGGGAGTCGTCGGTGACGGGTGGAGGAGGTGACTGGTTGGGGTATTGGTTGGTTGTCGATATCGGTGGGTTAGGTGGCGAGATGGTGGAGCTTGGCAATACAGGCGTGGTAGTGGTCGCAGATTTCCGATGTGAGGGTGGATCGGAGATGTGTCGGCGAAGAGGGTTACGGGACAACCAATCGGGAGTTTGGTGGTTTGGTAGTGGCGGTGGTTGTTCAACCGTGGGAATGGGACACATGGACCTTGTTGCACGGATGACGTCGGTGACAGTTGCTGGTGGTGGTGAGACTACCGGCGCCGCCGACGTTGATGCGTAAACATTGGACGAAAATTAGAATAGTGATTTGACTGGTGGGGACAAATCTGTGTCATCAAGAAATGTGTAGTCCGTGGTTTGAAATTTCCAAAGATTGGAAAATGAAAAATATGTCTCGTCAAATGTGACGTGGCGGGAGATAATGATTTTACAAGTGGACATGTCATAACACAAATAGCCCCTATTATTAGACGCGAGACCAACAAAGATACAGGGCGTAGTTCGTGGTGCTAATTTATGAGCGGCAGTGGAGGCTAGATTGGGGTAGCATAGGCAACCGAAAATTCTGAGTTGGTCATAGGACGGGATCCTACGGTATAGAACTTCGGTGGGGGTCTTATTTTGGAGAGTGTTAGTAGGTAAAATATTAAGGAGAGATTCTACCATTTTAACAGCATAGACCCAAAATGGCGGTGGAAGACAAGCATGAAACAAAAGGGTGCGAACCATGTTATTGATGGTACGTATAATTCGTTCAGCCTTTCCGTTTTGGGAGAAAGTATAGGGACAGGAGAAACGGAAAACCATGCTTTGTTTAGAGCAGAAAGTGTGAAATGCCGAGTTATTAAATTCACGTCCGTTATCACATTGGAAAATTTGATAGATTTTTCAAATTGTGTTTTAATGAATTTTTGAAATTCGAGGAACTTGGCAAAGATTTTAAATTTGAATTTCAATGGGTAAATCCAGACAAAATGTGAAAAATCATCTAAGAATACTAGATAAAATTTGTGACCCAAAGAGCTAACAATCGGATATGTCCATAAATCAGCATGAACAATATCAAAAGGAGAAAAAGTAGTATTGTTGGATGCCATAAATGGAAGGCGAGTATGCTTGCCAAGCGGACAAGAAAAACAATGTTGAGAAAGTTTTCCATTATTACATTGAATACGCTTAGTAGTCCTAAAAATTAAAAACAGGGTCTTTGGGTGTCCGAGTCCGTTGTGCCAAGTTGATGGAGAGATAGCCGCAAAGGATAGAGGTGATTGCGGTCTAACAGCGGAAGATTGAGTGAAAGGGTAGAGGTCTCCCACACTATTGCAGCGCGTAAGAATTTTCCCCGTATTGAGATCCTTCACAGAAAAACTAAAAGGGTCAAATTCGACATACACAGAATTATTGCAAGTGAATTTTCTAACAGAGATTAAGTTTTTAATAATTTTAGGGGTGTAAAGGACGTGATTGAGGGAGAAAGGCGGGTGGGGATGTTTGGTATGTGTGTTACCGTAACCTTCAATTGGAATGCGATGACCATTGTCAACAGTAATAAATTAAGGACACTGTAACCGACACATTTGGATAAGTTACCTGATGACCGGGTGAGGTGAGATGTGGCTTCGGTCTCCATGTACCAATTATCGTCGGGATGTTGAAGGTTCACGATGCTAAGGGCCTAGCCCAAATCGGTGGGGGCCAGGCTATTGCCTTGCGGGTGCTGATGCATGTGTTTACATTATTCGGACATGTTAAAATTCTCGAGACACGTATTGTTGAACTGCTCTTCCAAATACACGGCCCGAGTATTTTTATTATCCTGAAAAAAAAATTAACCGTACTCAAAGGTCACGTGTCGTAGCACCTGTTTTCATGATAGTACACAAAATTCTTTAGAGATGGTGCCGTAGATCCACTATTTGATGATGGCGTCAAGGCGACGCCAGGTCGAGTCTGCAACATCAGTTGGACGAGGAACAGAATCATCAATATGGTTGAGCACATTGTACGCACATGTATGAATATAGAATAGTTCTATCCACATGTAATATTGACAGTCTTCTTGGTCAAGAATGATATGGATAAAATTCTTGATGTTGGTAACGGCGAACGCCGGATGAAAAGAAGACTATGAATAGTGAGGAGGGTTGTCAAGGGTGCCAGTGGAAGAACCAGAATTGGTGGGGGGGAATAGGGCGAGACATGGTGGCAAAGTGTTGCCGTCGGCCGAGAGGGAAAAAAATTTAGGGTGGTGTCGGCCGAGAGGGAGGAAGAAAAGAAGAGTAGGGATTAGGGTTTGGCTCTTGATACCATGTAAATCCTTTCATTAATCATAATATATATAGTTGTACAGAGGTTGATTCATAATACAATAAGAATTCTAAGTTACCTTAAATATACATCTATCATAATTAAAAAATATACTAAAAATATTCGTGAATATTCGCTAATAATTACATTAATCTATTTCAATTTATGTAACATATTTTTTTACGTTATTCAGAAAATAATATCATTTCTCTATATTTAAAACATAATTCAACTTAAACTTCTGGTATCAGTAATTAAGTTCACAAAATTTTTATTCAAATGCATTATCAAATTCTAGCTCACGAAATTCTAACTCGCTCCATCCATCCAATATAAGCAAGTATAACGTTATGGTCAACTTGGGTTATCAAAGATAGCTCGTAGTCTTAACTCATAATTTTTTTTAACAAAAAGTATAAATTATTTAAGTACATTATTTGTTAGCCAAAAAGAATCATATTCTGGCTATTACCTTCTCCATTACTATGTTCTCATACACAAGGTTACCCCGTTAGCCGGCTTTTATAGCAAATTCTATTTGTTCTTTGCTATAACTTCACATACTTTTTCTCTCTATAATTTTTATTTGCTTTGATGATTAATCTAATAATAAGAGACGTACAAACAAATGAAGGGATAAAACAAGTGGTTTTGCACTGGCCGGTTGAATCATGATCAGAATGATTGTACTTATAAGACATATGATTAGACTTTAACATCTTCGGATCCGTGGCGCAATGGTAGCGCGTCTGACTCCAGATCAGAAGGTTGCGTGTTCGATTCACGTCGGGTTCAATCCCCCCGATCCATACGGGTTCTCCTTTTTCGTCACTTTTTTTTTGGTTTGCCTATATAAATATTTCTTTCATTAGGCTGTAAATTTTGCTAAAGAGATTGTAATTCTTCAAAGACAACTTCCTTTCATGTGATTTTTTTTTTTTGGTATTGCCTCATATATATATTTTTTCTTTCACTATTGTCGTATTTTTTGCTAATTTTGCATTGTCTCCGAGAGATTGGAGTTCTTCAGAGACGTTTTTTCATGTGATCTAACAAATATAGAGAACATATCGCGTAGGTGGTGACTGTTTCAGGCAACTTACTAAATTTCACCAAGGTCGCACTAAGACTGAGAACACACCAACATAACACTCTTACTCCCACTGACCAGTTAGTGTGCAATGACAATCGTCCTGCAAACTACTCGATTTTCCAAGTTGAAACCTTCCTATGATAAGTCCCGTAGAAAGACAAAAGAACAGAATTAATCTTTTTTCCTCCATTATGCCATATTTTTTGCTCAGTTTGCATTCAGTAAGAGTTTATACAGCTTTCTTTCATGTAATAGAGACCTTGTAAACGGATGCAAATTAATTAAAAAGTATACCATCCAATTCTTACTCGTATATCAATTGGTGAACTACTATCTGCATTAGGAGACTTATGTTTCATCATTACATAGACTAAACAGGTTCCTTATAAACCCAACACCACGACCCTTCGGAGAACCGAGAACTATATTATTTTAGCTAGTTTTGGATTGTTGAATTCCAATGGTTCTAAGCACTTAAAATCATATTGAAAAGATTATCCGGTTCCACATTTTAGCAACTTAGTGAACATTAAAGATAACACAAGCAGACAAGCCATAACCTCTACATAAGACACATATTGGCTTCACACCTATTGATTCCATGGCCAACCATCTCAATTATTTTGCACATTGTCTAAAACTTTCAGAAAGAATCATGCCAGTCTTCTTAAAATTACGGAGTTACAATTGGCAAGCTCCACAATTGAGCTCACAAATTACAATGACAACTAACTTCTAATAAATAAATGAACAAACAATAAAAATCATGTAACCTAAGAACTACATGATGGAAAAGGCATGAATACTTTTTCCCATCTCCCGGCAGGTAAGATCTGGGGACGTGCTGATGATAATACAACAGTATAGCTAGGTCGTTTCCTAGAACAATTGCATTAAGCAATCCAGTGGGGCTAGATCAAGGTTGGATATTTTGCGTCAAGGAATTCCCTTAAACATTTTGGCAGCCTTCTGACCACCCATCAATTCTGCTAATCTTTCCGCCGGAAGCATGGCAAGTTCCGCCAAGCTTTTGCACCCATCCATTATTGCCCTGTAGTTGGAATCTGTCACGCCTGGCAGCCGTCTCAAACATCTCAACTGCAGATGTATTATAATTTTCAGCTCTACAAAAAGGTGAAGTCAAGACGAATGTTATCAAGCTGCTAAACATCAGAATAAATTTTAGATGTTCAACCTATAACAAGCAGAAGACAATTTAGAACTAACCTGACATCATTTTCGACAACACCCTCTTCTGATGGGACATCCACTCGAATTGCCTTGACCTCGTCAGGTTCATCTTGGTTTAATCTAAGAGAAGCAAATATTTCGGCTGTTGCATGCAGACTACGAGACCAGATAATGTGAAGCCGAGGAAAGTGGAGAACAAGCAAGGAGTGCTTCGAGATGATGCTATTTGGAGTTACATCATCACCAATTTCACTAGCACACTACAAAGGCAACGAGCACTTATCAAGAAAAACAACTATTAAAACACAGATTCACCCAAAGCAGAATATATGCATCACAATTACCTGGAATGAAAAGCTTTTATCCAGTGAAAACTCAATAAGAACAGGAATCCGATAATAGCGTGACATCATTTCCACCTAGTGGTAAAGACGGCCAGATGCAAAACTGCCAAATAGATCCTGTATACTCTTTCTTTCTACACATCAATGGGGAAAGTATGTAATCCCCAACCTCCAAGGTCACTGGTATAATGCGCATGCCTTTCTGGTGAAGTACATTAGGAAGAGTACTCATGAACTCCCTCATGTCCACAATGACCTGGTTAAGAAAAAATAGTCTCTGTATTGATGTCATGCAATTATGTAATTGTCAAAGGACAAAATTTGGGAACACGTACTTGCATTTCCCTTTCTGCTTCTCTTCTTCCACCAGCTTTTCTGGTTATTTGATTTTGGGATATAACGGACTGAGGCTCATTGGAAGAATCCAGTCCCAGACAACGTCCGTCCTGATAATTAGCCACAATTAAATCCCAAAACGGAAAATCATTTATTAGTACGAAGAGTTGGGTTCTCCCAAATGAATGCAAATTTATCGAGGCAATGACTAAAATCTGGAAGAGAAGAGCTCAGATTACAAAAATGCATTTATGCAGCTATTTAACAACTATTTTCACCTCAGATTTGATTGCAGATTAAAGGGAACTTCATTTTACACCTGAAAGTCCACTATACACTCAAGATACAGTCATTCACTGACGCAAATTAATGCACACACAGAATATCTAGTTCTTAAATTCTTTAAACTTTTGTCCATGGACTCCACATCTTAGGAAGATCATGCATTAAACAAACAATTCATGCATTGTTACTTTTACCATATTACAATTGTGAACCAGAGAATTCAACATTTGTATGAAGAAATAACTTTTTTTTAGTTATAACAACCAGCTACTGAATAATGACATTGTAAACTATTCTCATGCATAGAATCAGTAAAACCTTTTGAGAAACAAAAAGATGTACTGAAATGGGAAGAAGAAAACCAAACAAATTAGAGCTTGTCAAATCACTTCTTTGAACATACATGACTGGCAAATTAATAGTAGCATATTGTGATGCAGTGGATCTTTACAAGTAGAAAAGAGCTAACCTGATCTACTGGGATCATCATCAGTGATTTCTGTCTTATAAGGGACTCAAATGCTCCATTTTCTCTACGCACACTTGCCTAACTTTTGCACTTCAGTAGAGTCTTCATAGAAGAGAAAGTACACATTAACCTTTCTTGAAGGGTTCTCAGCTTTATAGATTTCAACCTCTCACAAATGCAATGTCGGGATGGTAAGAAATAATGGTAGAGGGCTTTAAAATATCAAGAACTTTTTTATCACTCTCCAAGGCATAGAAAACCACTGGTGGCAGCTTCTTATTTTCTCTTGAAGACTCAGCATCCAGACCTTGGTCGTGCTTTCGAAGAAACACTTCATCCAAACATCCACCTTCTGTTGCATTATCTGGGAAGATGCCAGGAACATAAGCTTTAATTCATTTGTTTTTATCTATTGTAAGAGGAAAAGGTATCAGATTTACCATTAAGTGCCACATCATTGTTGGTTTTTTCACCAGCTGAACCTTTCTTTTTCTTTCCTTTACCCTTTCTTTTTACAAAACCTCCACCATCCACATGGTTCTGATCATCATCGTCACCAATAATATCCTTGTTGATTCTTTTGCTAACTTCACATGCAATCGCCAGCAGTGCATCATGCTCCTGCTTGCTTATGCTACTAACTTCTGCTTTCTTTCCAGGTGATGTTGCAACAACACCATCAAGTACCCCAAACCCTTTAGGCCCTTAGCTTTCTTTGCATTGCGTTTTGGCAATGCCTGCAGCTGTACCTTGCTCAACAAATACTTTTCCCACTCTTCACGCATGACCTATCCAATATATAAAATGTATAAGATACCAAGTTTTCATTGCATAGTAAAACATGATCAAAAGCAATCCATTTTGTGTTACAATTAAGAAATATGAGATTGTCTCAAATAGCCTTTTAGCATAGCTTTTACAGGTATTTGTTCAAGCTATTCTTTTTCATTTACTGGGACTAACAAGTTTTATTAAGAGTGGCTGACATATCTTCCCTTATCCTCAAAAATGTATAAATAAATAAATAAATATAAACCAAAAAGAAGAAAGAAAAAAGAGAAAGAGGATAAACTGAACAAATGAAGAAGAAGATAAAAGTGTGGCTTAATAAGAATAATTTTGATAAGGTAATGGACTTAGTAAGAATATGATATCGGAAAAACCTTCTGGGAGCCATTTGTGATGCAATCTTCAAGTTGCATGCATGAGTGTTCATCTTTGCAAGCAACTAAAACAATCCCATTATCATCCCCATCACCCAGATGATCTTTCTCTTCTCCAGACGATGACTGTTTATCTCTTTCCTCTTGTATCTCCATTAGGACATCCTGTGAAACAAATCAAGCCCGTAAAATCCTAGTTGCAAAAAATTATCTAGGATTGAGACCCATGAAAGCAATAAGTTTATTTTCTTAGGCAGAAGCCAGCAACCCAAATGAATCCAGTAGGATTAATAAGTCAACATGATTTTTAATAGTACTTAAGATTGATGCTTCAACTACCAAAGGTTACAGTAATAATTGAAAAATGGAAGTCACTCACTCACAAGTAAGACCTTCCACTTTGGTGGCTCCTCCAAGACTTCCTCCAAAACAACCCTGCTCTCTGCACTTGTTGACTGATCTATGAAAAGTAAACAAAAAAAGAGGAACCACGTCATACTTTACAGTTCTACATAAACAAGAAAAGAGGAACCATGTCATACTTTACAGTTCTACGCTGTTGTGCTACTATTGAATGATTAAGAACAAGATTCACATCAGATAATTTACACCTTGTGCTATTTTTAATGTCGATATCCTTTGTCAACTTCTTTTTTTTTTTTTTTGGGGGGGGGGGGTTGGAATAGAGAGGAACTTGGCACAGAGTTATCTCCATTGAGACTGGTATGATTACCTCACACTTGGATTATTAAAATTAGTCCAACTCCATCATTAAGTAAATAAACTGTTGATAAAGAAAGTGCCAGCAATGCTAATACACACCTTCATCCTTCTTGCTGTCATTAAAAGCTTTCTCTTTTTGGTGGATGCAATCTTACTCTGCCCCAGTTCCCCACTATCTGACCTCCCAAAATGATAAACTCGCTTCTTAGCATACTCAAAGATCTTGTAACTGGACTCTGCAAATATCCAGACGGACCGAAAACTCTCTTATGCTCTAAGTGAGTCTAGATACTTCAAGTAAGTTACAGTATCATACCTACTCATGTAAAAACTAGATCAAGTTCTACTTAAATACAAGAACCATAAGAAAAATGAAACAGACCTCACAGACAGCACCAGTACCCTCCTTTCCAAACTAGGACAAAAAAAAAAGGATTCAGACATGCAACCAAGTAGATCCGTCCTATTATATTTCTCCCTCCAGACGAATCTGCTGGTCCCAGTGTCACATACTTAATCATTAAGAGAAAAGTTTAACTGAAAATATGTCTTTTTTAGTATTATGCCAAGAATATATGGGGTCATATTTTAAATATCATGGTGTAGAACAGAATTTGGAATATACTTCTACTACGAAGATAAAAATGGGTCTCAGAAAACTTAGTGTGGTATTTAAAATGAGAAGTAGACCACATATTTTAGACTGGAGGGAATACCATTCAATTCTCTCGCCTATTATGAGCAGATACTGTCTAAAAACCAGTAAAACATACACCACAAGCCATGCTGAAAACTAATGGTTTATATTTTGTGATATTCCAAAACAATTCTACCTTCCAATATCAAAAACTTGATCTTTATAATACTATATAACATATGCTTGTGTGCTGGATTTTCGCTCAAATTGACACCCAACAAATACACACTTCGACTTAACGGAGTAAGAATATTGCATAAGCCATAACCAGATGCAGAAATTTTCAAGAGTATGTGAATACCAAATAACAAACAAAAGCATCATGACCTAACAACAAAGACAGAATCATTGAAAAGAATTAACAATATAGAACCCTCTTGCTCAAAATAATAAGAGCCATCTACTAGCTTGCTTAAAGAGACACAATAATATCTCAGAGACATATAAGACCAACAAAATAGTGTCTAAAGAGACACAGAGAGCACATGTAATACCAACAAGATAGTGAGTAAAAAGAGAACATGGTGAAAGAAAACACCAAGTTTCATACCTAACAAGGTAATCCAACAGCTTTCTTAATGTCTTCAAGTCTGAAACAAGCTGCCTCGCTCTCTTCCCTAAGGTATGCCAAATGGGGTCTAGCTGCCTTCTCACTATCTCATCGAACGACTTAAACAAACCATTCTCCACTGTCAAGTCTTCTACATCAACCTTATTAGTCTTTCTCATTTCTTTTAAACATGCATCCATCACCTCAATCACTGCTTTTTGAATCCCAATCATATAGGTTGACATCGGTACCCTTACATCCACAACTTCTGGTGGATCCCTCTCTAAATCCTGTGATACATAAACCTGAAACAGCAAGAACAAACCATATTATCCCGAGCTTAGATTTTTGTTTTCCACTCCCCCAACTCATATACTGGACCTCCGAATAATCCAACTATACTGGAAAATGAGGTTAGAATAATTTAAAATAACTACTACCTCCATCGCATTCCATGTAATTAACCTAAGTTGACTTTCATGAAGTTCAAGCTTAAAGTCATCACAATCTATGGCAAATAGTAGAAATTGTTGCTGCCATGTGACCGGGAGATCAGGTGTTCAAGCCGTGGAAACAACCTTTTGTAGTAATGCGGGTAAGGTTGCGTATAATAAACCCTTGTGGTACGGCCCTTCCCCGGACCCCGCGCATAGTGGGAGCTTAGTGCACCGGACTGCCCTTTTTAGTAGAAATTGTGTAGATTATATTATGGGCGTATTTTGTGCCATGAAAAATGTTTCTTGCAAATTATTTTCCAGTGTTTGGTTACCTTGAGTTATAGAAATATTCTTCCAGTAAAACATTCCTACAACAACCTTTAAAACTCAAAATTGCCACCGAAGCACTATCCTCATACATTACCCACCTTATAGTATTACCACTATACCATATGTTACTACTTCTTATACCCAACCAAACACTAGAAAGTGCTAATTACCAATGGTAACACATTTTATTTTCCTTTCATACCAAATGCCTATATAACTTCATAATCCTATAACTCATTGTTGCCAACCTTTAAAACTCAAAATTACACTATCCGCCTTATGGTATTACCATATGTTAAACACTACAAAGTGCTAAAAAATGATTACCAAAGGTAACACATTTTATTTTCCTTTCATACCAAACGCCTATATAATTTCAAAATCGAGTTAATTGGAATTACCTGAAATCGAGGCCAAAGATGAAGCTTTCTAAGAAAAAGGCATTTAAGGGTTCTCTCAGCTTTAGCAAAACCAGAAACCATAGAATGAGGACGATCCGAAAACGCACGAACATATAGTTCTCGATTCGTCGACCTCAAAATCCGTACAATAAACGCTTCCGTTGACGTATCCGAAAGCGAATGAGCATTGAGCATAACAAGTCCGGCAACAGCACTCGTCGGAAGTCGATGAGTCAATAAGTCAACAATGAGAATCCGAGAAGTGATAAACAAAATGCCACCGGAAGTGTACAGTGACAGCCGTTGGTTCGCCGAAAGGTCGGAAGTAATCTCCGAGGGTAAATTCGGAACTTCACATTTAAGGCTATTTTCGTAAAATGGAGGTTTTTTGAGAAGGAGTGGCGGAGAGGATAAGTAAACAGGCTTGAGAGTGGTGGTGGAGGAGATGAGCTTATGAAGACCGAGACCGGAGGAGGTAATTACTAAACCACCGTTGGAATCTTCTAGAAGGTCTGTGATTATGTGGTCGTGGAATTGAACCATGTTTTGGGATCTAGGTTTCCGCCTTATGCGGTGGATGATGGTGGTTCAAAGGGATGTAAGTATATGAGAATTTGAGTTTCAAAATGTGTCGCTTTTGTTATCCATATTTTGTTTTTTCATCCTCTTTAATTTAGAAAAATTACAGGACTCTGAGCTATCTTTTTCAACATTTTCATGTACTCATCTATATTTTTTTTTATTACACGAACATGATTAATTTCACGGAATAGATATCACCTCCCACCAATACTCATCTAGATATATACAGAATAAGCATTGATAAGATTAATTTTATCCTTGAACATAAGGTTAGTTTCATCTTTCAAAAAGCGCTAAAGTGATACTCCCTTTAATCTATCTTATTTTCAATATTATAAATTTAACATTTTAAGAAAAAACTTACATATAGATATTCTTTGATTAATCAAGCAATGTAAAAAAATATTTTCATTGATAATGTAATATAACTTGAACTTTATTGATAATGGATTATATACTCAAACCTCTTTATAACGATATCATGATATTTTTTTATTGCTATAGCAAATATTGTTACAAAAAAAATATAATATAATATATTATGAAAATCAATTCCAAAAAACATTTAGCCGATATAGCAAAATGTTGTTATAAAAAATAATTGTTATAGAAAGGTTTGAAGGTAGTCATTTTCCTCCAATCTTGTGCTAAAGAGTGGATTGGTTTTGAAAACCAAACAATAGTCAACTCACATTTAGCCAGTTAAAAAGATAAATTGGTGAAATCTCAATACTAGTCATTTCCACGAGGCAACAAAATTTAACGTATTATTTCTTCTTTCCAAATTATGAAAACATACTCTGCAAAATTGATTACAACATGGGATAGGTAAGTGTGCATAGAACAGTTCAAAACTATGACTTCAATGTACAGCTCCAAGTAGCAGTAGTGTGCCAAATTGCAAATCATACAGCTCCTGCTAACTGCTATGGTTCAAATCGCCATTGTTGGACTTGATTCGTCGTACCCTCAAAGGTACGGGGTTCTCCAAGATTGTCACGTTAACTCCAGTCCAGACATCAAATTTCGTGGGGAGCTGAGTAATTTTCTCTACGATTTCCATGTCCTCGGGGAGCACATAGCCGAAAACAGTGTACGCATTTTTCCATTCTTGATGGTTTGCTAAGCTTATAAAGAATTCAGGGCCAGAACCAACCCATGCAACTGAACCCCGCTTTATTTCCGGACAGAATTCACTGGGAATTGTGTCGAATGTTGTTCCTTGAGCACCAAGAGTTCCTTGTAACAAAGCATATGGAGGACCAAAAGAAGCCTGAAATTTTGTAAAGCAGATGTAAGGAACTCAGGAAACTGAAGTTTCTATTCAAAAGATAGCACTTGAGAATGCACAAAGATCAGCAAAGAACGACTGATGCACTAGAGAAAACCTCCTACACAAGATGAGTAATAGATGAAACTACGTTTACACTATTTATCATTGACCGCAGGATGCAGTAAGCAAAACGCAAACAGCAGCAATTCATATTTCACGTTGTCCTCCCAAGAGCTTTGAGCAGCCATACCGGTTGGGAGGGAAGTTGAGTTGTAGAAGCTTTTTTTTTTTTTAAACTGGTTGAGTTGCAGAAGTTTTAGAGTGCAATACATATAAAATGTTTAATACTAGGGATATGATAGAAGAAATAGGACACAATTGTGGGGTCCAAAGAGGAATTGCCAAACATTTTGCAGCGGAGGACATACATAATTTTGCTCACTTCCATGTTTTTCCACATCTATGTATAACAAGGTCATAATAGTACTCCAGCCATTTCGTTTTATGTAAACACTATTTGACTAGACATGGGGAGTAGGATATCTCTTAATTATATTTGCATATTACTTCCTCTGTCTCAAAAAGAAAGTGTCAACCCTTCTAATTTCAACAAGAAATTCGGGTTCTTCAAAATTCTATGAAATAAATTTTACATAGTCGGAATTTACATTAGTGCTATAAATCACATTTTATATAAAAAGTATCCAAAAAATGTTCGAAGTAATGGTTGCAAAGAATTACATTAGTAGTAATAGTGAACATAAAATGGGAAGACATGGAGAGAATATAACTAGTAGTGGAAGAAAATATTAAAGAAAAACTTAAAAGTTTCTGAGAAGAAAATGTACCAATTGAATTTGAAGAAAACTTCAACTGAAAGAGCCATAAAAATTGGGATGGAGGAAGTTTGAAATTATAGCATGAACACTTAATATTCTTAATCCCTCTACATAGTCAAAGCAGCCAAACTGAGACTAGTCCCAATAATTCATCTTACTCATGTGATCAAAACAAAGCTGTTCAGGATTAGAAGTCACATGTAATAATGTAGAAGAGAGATGAAAATTTACATCTTTTATGTGATCTCCGCGTGCATCCCAAACTAGTCCGCGAGTTTCCGCACGGAAAAATTGGCAACCAGCACAGTGGCGCAACCCCAACAACTCCAAAATGTTAAAAACAGAGTGTGGGGAACATTCTGGCAAAAGCTGCAGAAAATTAAGAAGAAAATACAGACAGGAATATCAGCAGAAATTAGAAAATCCTTGCTAAGGGAAAGGACTGGATGAAAACCAAGCATAGTGGCTCTGAAAAGTGATACAGTGTTGAAGACATCTTATGGATGGCAAATTTCAGTATAAAGTTACCGTATCCCCTCCCATCCGAAATGTATCGTACCCTATACCTTTAAGAAATGGAATATTTGAAAAAGGCACAGTCGTCACTAGTAGTGGACAAATTTAAAGAGACACAAGCCATTAAAGAGCAAAAGGTGTTCTTCATGTTTTGACAAAAAAAAGTTATTTGCCATCCATAAAAGTGTGTCCTGGGGTCCTCAGATCTCAGATTTTCTTTCTTTCCTTCTGTTCTCCTTCTGCTTTTTCCCATCTCTTTACGTATTATTTTGTTTCAAAGATGGGGAGACGCATGAGGAAGAACAAAATTCTAAATAGGCTATAAGTTTTTTTATCAAGGATAGGCTTGTAGTTTAGAGATAAGCCTGAAAAACCATTAACTACTTAGTAAGTCAATGTAGAAACCATCTCTCAATGTGGTTGAATTTCTAACAAGGGAATCCTAGCTGGCAAATGATAACTGGATAATTAGGGGATACTAATCTTGACATGCTTTAGCTTGACTAATTTTCCAAGTATCGCATGTTAAGAAAAATGAGAATGAAGATGAAAATGGTAAAGGGGACTGGTTCATTAGGGTCATAGTAAGAATCACCTTATTTATTTATTCATTTTTGTTATATCAAACTAAGAATAAACTTATTCACATTCTACCATACTTGCTACCCAATAACGATATATTACAATTCTTGTTGAACTTTCTCATTGATCCAGAAACCCCGATCACCAAACAGGGTTTTTTCCTTCTTTTTCAATTTGCAGTTGCTTCTGAGCATGATCTTACAAGTATAACAGCAAGATGCAGTAGTCAAACAATCCAAACCTCAATACTTCCAATCAAGCATGATCAGCAAAATCAACTTTTTTAGCAAGAGCTTCCTGAAACCATTGCTTTTTTTTTTACTAAGGTAACATTGAAACCATTGCTTTTATTTTCCTATTGTTACTTTTTGGATGTTAATTATAAGAAATCTCAATGTTGGCAGAGATAGGCTTTAAGTATCCATCTATTAATGTTAAATCTCATAGACTATTGCTCATTGGCTGGACTCTATTGAGACCTTTTCACCATGCACTTGTATCACTCAAGTCAGAAAACAATATAGCAGATTGAAGTAGCCCATACTATTTTGGAAGTGTATGCACTCTTACAAGCTGATTCCGATCTATATATATGCATATTTAGATTAGAGAAGCCAGTGTCAGCCACTGAAAATTGTGTCTAAGCCGAGATATTCAAAATGCACTGTAAAGGCTAATCCGCATAAAATAAGTTTCAACTTCGCAGCATTTGTTTAGATACTGTCATTTCTCTGTAGTAAGAAATATGGATGTAGGTATTCATAAAGAAACAGAACATACCTTAACGTGAATAGCACCAAATTCTGTTTCCAAGGCGACAATTCCCTAAAAGCAGCGGGATTAAAAACAGAAATTTTGCAGTTAGTCCATTAAGAATTTCTAAATTTTCAAGAGCTATAAGGAGGTAGTGATATGATTTCCCCCATAAATGAAGGAGCTTTATGGTTTCTCTGACAATGAAGAGCGACAATGTTATCAGAGAAACACCACAAGTACATTTTAGGTTGTTGAGAAAGTTGAATACCTCTCCTTTTCCAAAAACAATGCCAGACGTCCACATAATCTTGTTTCCTGCTTCTTGTTTGTCAGGAGCCAAAGTATCTTTCTGCTTCTTCAACCAGCACTATATCATCAAGCAAGACATGCCAAACCAAACAGTCAAACTCCCATTTACATGGTTTATATTAGTTCATAAAGTAACTAAAAATACTAAAAGATAATCTTCCAACAACATAATCTAAAATGAATGCAGAACTAATATATGCCAAATATAAGTACATGAGCACTTCTCTAAAACTAAGCCCTGCTTCACTCACTATTATAAATGGACAACAACTTTTAGCTTTCCAAACTTCAGTAAATTGCTTTAACCTCCAATAACTTATTCTGGAAGGCCCTATTGGTTTGTTTTGAAACCTTAGCAGTTTGACCTCCTTTTCTTGATATTCAATAGGACAAAAGAAGTTAATACTGACAATTTCTCATTTGATATTCTCCAGATTGACAAGGAAAGAACAGATTCATGAGGTTGCAATCGGTTACGTTCCTTGAAATATTTTAGAAATTACAGTCAGCTGAAAAACTAAGTAGTAAATATTTTAAATAAACGCTGATAGTAAAATATATCCATCACATTCACAGACATCATACAAAATATAAGGCAAACATTTCTAGCTAATCACAAGCAAAGTACTTCTAAAAGGAAAGAGTGGGCAATTATATCATAGAAACAATGTGCTGCAAACCAGCCCCAAATTTCCAATAGCTCACTTCAGTAATTAGTTTAAGAACCGACATCAAAATTCATTAAATCATATTTTATCTTTTACTGCATTACCATTGTATGATCTTTGATAACTAAAGGTATAAATCTGCATGGTTTATTAAAATTGGACATATACCCAATCATACCTCCAATAACTTACAACTAAAAACACTGTATAGTAAGAGGGGGGAGGTTCCAAACTCACTTCACCAAATTTGTCACCACAGGAAAGAGTGAGCAATTCACTTCTGTGATTAGTTTAAGAACCAAAATCACAATTCACTAAATCATGCTCTATCTTATTGCATTATGATTGTATGATCATTCATAATTAAAGGTCCAAATCTGCATGGTTCATCAAAAGTGTACATATACCCAATCATTCATCACTTGGGACACTATGTAAATCATTTCAAACTGCCAATAACTTATAGTAACTAAAAACACCATATAGTCAAAGGAAAAAAAAAAAAAAAAAAAGAACATAAATTTCCAAACTCACCTCACCAAATCATGCTCTACCTGATTGCATTATGATTGTATAATCATACATAATTAAAGTTCAAATGTATGGTTTATCATAATTGAACATATAACCAATCATTCATCACTTGGGCCACTATGTAATCATTCCAAACTGCCAATAACTTACAACTAAAGCCACCATATAGTAACAGGACAAAAAAAAAATCATAATTTTCCAAACTCACCTCACCAAATTTGTCACCACAAGCCTTTTTATTTCCACAGAAAACCCATGTATCACAAAGACAAGGCCCATGATTACCAGTACACATAGCCTTACAAGCATTACAACACTCTTTAGAACTATTAACCTTAAAATCAGAACCCCACTTAACAGCAGCACCCCAAAGCTCAAAACTTTCGATCCCATTACAACACTCACCATCCACGTCACCACTACCGTCATCCGCCGTCATCCGCCGCTCAACGGCCGGACTTCCGGTGGGTCTCATCACCGCGACATGAAAATGTAGACAACAGTACAAGAAACAAGACTCATTAAAAGAAGCATCATAGTGGTATATTTAGTGGGTTCGGAATCATTTGGTTTCCGACCCATTTGAGATTGATGAGTGTAGATGAAAACCCAGAAAGGGATTTGGTTGATTCGGTTTGGTTTGTGAGAATTTTGATGATTGGTTTGGTGGTGTATCGTTGACCTGAAGATACTGTAGTAAAGAGTATGAAATTGAGGTAATTTTTAGTGTTAGTAAGATAATTAATATTTGGAGAGATTATGGAAATGAAATAATACTCCTAATGTTTAAGAAATTGTTACAACTGGAAATGGTCGAGTGGATCAGTGTAATAGTAGCAGCAGCAGTAGTAGTAGAATGAGGACTTTTACTTGTCGCCTGGACGCTGGAAGGTTGTACTATTACGAACTACGAAGTGCAAAAAACGTGATTGTTTTTTTTGCTCCAAAAAAGGTGGAATCTCCCACTCCAGAAGCCTCACATCCCGATCCGACAGATCTGTGAATGAGGTAAACCATGGTGACTCAAATTATTTCAAAGGTTAGACCACTATCACGCTGCGCACAAGGATCCCTCCTTTATTTCAAGAAGAAACTCTCACACTGCCGCTGACGGGATTCGATCATTGATCTTTGCTCCAAATATCCCCTTGAAACCAATTGAGCTGTCCAAGCGGACACGTGATTGTTTTTTTAATCACACTTGGTGTTCGCTTGGTGTTCGGTATTTATGTTGGTATATTTGAATTCAAACCAAGTAGAATTCATTCAGAAAAAGCATTTTTGATTTTTTCATATTCTAATTCAAACTTGAGATCTCTGATTAAATAAAATAAAAGAATAAGCTTGTTCTTTTGTTTAGAGAAGTTGACTTTTTTATATTAAAAAGAAAAGTACTCCTTTTACAAAAAATTACTTAGAATTTATGTGATATTTTTCACTTTTTAAGATTTAAATTATGTGAATTTTGACCAATAATTAAAAATATATTTTTTCATCATATTGATATGAAAAGAATTATATCTTATAGTACTTTTCATATAATTTTTGAATATTTAATTTTTAATAATAAAATATTGAATTGATTTAATCTCATATTAATTAAATTGACTCTTAAATGTCGATAAGTTGAATGTGACATGAATTGATACAAAAAGAGTAGTATTCTTAGACCTCATTGCTTTGTCATTCATTTTAGTTATTAAGTGTGTCATTTTTTCAATTTGAATCTTAATCATTAAGTATAATTATTTTTATTTCATAATCACTTAATATAAATGATGAAAATCTATAATGAAGTTTTATTATTATTAAAATGTTATCGTTCAAAAATTTCTATAAAGAACTTTTCATCCACTTTCACGGCTAACTATCATCACCGCCTATCTTTATCAACTAGCACCACCCTCCACCTGCAATTTGATGTCTTCCTTTTATTAGCAGTTTGATGTAGGGCTGTCCAACGTGACAGGCCGGGGCGGATCCCGGCGGACCAGGCGGGCCAGAATAAGCAAGACGGGAAGAGGTCATGTCCCGTCCCACATCCCGCCGAAAGAGGAGCCGGGATATGGGGGGACGGGTCGGGTCAGGATCGAAATTTGTCGGGTTTTTTTTGCCACTTAATTTTAAAAAATAATATATATATATATATATATATATATATATATATATATATATATATATATATATATATATATATATATATATATATATAAACACTTCAATAATTGAACAAGATAGTGTAATAAAAACATCTCAAGACTGCTTTTTGTGCCTTTTATATTATTTAATAATTTTTTTTTTTTTGTAATACAATTTCAAAATTGCAACTTTGTGGTGTTGTTCAAAATTGCAAATCACCTAGTAAATTTGTAATTAAAAAAATTACATAGTTAACCATACTTTTTCTAATTTCCTCACAATGTCTTAAGGATCTTCGGTTGGAATTGGATTTTGTAGGTCAAATTGTTCGACGTCGCTTCCTGTTCCATCGGACAAGATTTCATTGTAGTTATCTTCTTCTTCGTTGATCTCCGGTTGACCACACCTTCTAAGCTCCGCTCGAATCCAATCTCTGGATAGACTTGCAATCTCCAATGCGTCTCCCGCCAATGAATGTCTATGCTCTCCTATTTGAAATCTTCGAGCAGAAAAAACGTTTTCAGACGCTGTTGATGACGCTTGAATGTTCAACACATCTCGGGTCATCTTTGCTAGTGTCGGAAATGTATTCTCATTCTGTCTCCGGTATTTCAGCAAATCTTCACGTCCTTCATCATTGACAATTAATTTGTACGATACAACACCATGCAAAATATAAACATCAAATTCGCTAACTTGTGAAGAAGTTGAACCACTAAATATTTTATTTCTAAGACCTTGAATACTAGCAGCAGATATCGAGGCGGATAGCGGAACGGGCTGGGCCGAGATCGGTTGCCCGACCCACTGGACAACCCTACTTTGATGTAGTGATTACTTTTGAAAGAAAATACTCTTCTATATTTATTGTTGAAGAAAGAAAAAAGATTGTAGTTTGTTGCAATTTCTTGTCACACCTCTGATAGTAATTACTCTTTGGCATGCACTTAATTCCTCTGGTAATGAGTCATGACCAAAGTAAATGTTTCTTAAAGTTTTTAAAGGCCACAAGTTTTACACAAATATTTCGTGAGGAGGATATATCAGTCTCTCCGAGGTTAATATACATTTTTTTGTGCAGATGACCCTTCGTACGGATTGGTCTTTAGTTTTTGCCTTTAAATTGATGGTATTTAATTTTTGTCTTCATTTCTCATTTAATAAAAAAGTTGTGGCCAAAGTATCTTTACTCACTGGCCTATGAAATTAAAGATTCTGGATACAATTTTAACAGAGTCAAAAAAAAATTACAAGACAGTTTCATAGAAATTATATCTTTTAGGATAAAGTTATATAGAAATTTTACCTTATCCGACATAAGTTCAGTAGAAATTAAGTTATAGAAAAAAAAACGCAAAACAAAGTTTCATAGAAAATATGCCTTTTTCGGGCAAATTTACATAAAAACTTTGCCTTATCCGACATAAATTCGGTAGGAATTAAGTTATCCGGCATAACTTCATTTCTATGGAACTTATGCCGGACAAGACAAAATTTCTATGTAACTTTGCACGAAAATGTAGTTTCTATGAAACTTTATCTTGTGAAATTAAGTCATAGATAAGGGTAGGCCGAATATTTTTTTAATATTCAATCACTTTTTTGTTACTTAAAGTGCTAAAGAGCAAAAATTAAATACCAACAATTTGAGGGGCAGGGCATTCGTGCGATTGCCCATTAATATGTAAAAGAAAAAGGCCCTTTATCGAAAATCTTCTAATTAAAAGGTCTAAATAAGTTGAGAATTAAATAGTTTTACTGGTTTTCCTTCATTTTGAGGAAAACTTGATCATACTCTGTTAATAATTGCAATTAATAGCAACAAAAAGATTTTTTTTTTAGCTTTTTCTCCAACGAACATAATAGTAGTGGACCAAAGGTTTTTAGAACTAACAACAAAATACCATCTTTATTCCAAGTGGTCCATAGTAACAAAAAGAAATGCAAATTACTAAAATACTAACATCTTCTCTTAGTTATTACAGAATACCATAAGTATGCAGTACTAATACCATAGTTAACTAGTTTGAAGGGGTTGTCTTTATTATTATATTATTTTGGAAGGAAGGGAAATAGGTACTAATTAACTAAATTAATTAAACATGCATCCCAGAATTAAGGTGGAGTGGTAATACCTGCAAATTCCAAAATAAAAACAGACATAAGACAAATATATTTATATATTGAAATCGAAACGTGTTAACACTCAAAAGTGTTTAGCCGAATCAAGTAACAGCCGAAGATGGAAAAGGATTCTAAGTCGGTAACTGAGCGGAATCATAGCCGAATCCGTTAGTCCTTACCCTCGGCTAGAAAAGCATCATCGGCTATTACAGTAGTCTGGCCGAATCATAATTCCGAGGAACGGCTGAGACTCACACGTACTCGGACGCTTCGAAGACCAAGTCAAAGGACCTTCTAGAAAAGGGTGCAACCAGCAACAGCCAGAAGGGAGTGTCATCAATCGTGCTAGAGGTCCAGGCGAAAAAATCGGCACCTCCTCCTCATAGTTGGCTAGTGGATTTAGTGGGTAGTTCGGTGGCTAACATAGGGGGTCACGTTTATTTTTCTTGTACTATAATATATGAATCATTTGTACAAAAGAGGACAACACAATCAATCAAAAATATGATTTTTACATATCTTTATCGTCTTTATTGCACTCTAGTTGTATTTATGTTTCTTACCACTTAGTTTACTCAATCACCATCCTAACGCTTTCTGGAGTAGTTGGGGAACCCATTGTTGGAAGTTAGAGTTCTACTTTTGGCCCAAATCGCTTAGTTAAGGAATCAATTTGTCATTCGATTTCGTTAGCAGATAAAACGGCAAACACTTCGGAGGAAAACAAATTTGGCACGCCCAGTGGGACCGTAGGTGATCTCATAGCGAAGTTTGATTCTACAGGTCAGGATCACACTTGGCGTATGTGCCTAAGGTCTGGTAAGAAAATGAACCAAGAGTCTAGTCCATATCCTAAACAGAATCCTCCCAGAAGGAACAACGAGCCATCATCTTCTTCGGGTATGCCTACATCGGTTGATACCCCTCCACTTCCTCCATTAACCTAAGTTGTGGGTGAACTTAGTCAACCTGAAGGTCCAACTATTATGACCACGTCTTTCATTAGACAACAGATTGACTTAGGCATCCACGACATTATGTACCAAGTTTCCAAACAATTGGTTGACATTGTCAAGCTAATGGTGCATAATGAGGTTCGACGCAAGAGAATTGGAAGCCAATCGACTGCATCCAGGAAAAGGTTCGACTAGTTCTGCCATCCCTCTGACGAGTGACGTTGTGCAGCATGAACCGTGACTCTAGGTGTTGTTCCTCAGCCGAATGTGTATTAGTCAGTACCTACTCAGGTACAACCGATAGCACACCAAGGATCATAAGCCCAGTTACTTGGTAACCAGTCTATTGTATGGTTGCCACCAAACGCTAGGGGACAAACTGTGCCACTCGACCAAGCGAATCTGCAATATGGACAGATCAACATGGCTCGGAGACCAGTTCAGGCATCTGGACACCTTGGTTTGATGCTTGTTATGTCATACGCGTATGTAAACGGCCCTACGATACATGCGACCAATGTTGGCCAGTCAAATTGGCAGCCGATGGCCCCTGGCTATGACCCTGCTAGGCTATCTGGTGATGCTATCTACAGTGGGACACCATTCCAGCAGTCACAACCGGTACGCAATCCATACCATTCAGGAAGCGCAAACTTTATAAGAATGGTTGATGTCCGGAGAGAGCAGACATGGAACACTCTTCCATCTTATCCTCAAGCTCCGTCGGCAGTTCCAAGAGCTCAGGTTGCAGGCTTTGGTAGCTATGCCCAACAACAGTAATAAATATATACCCCACTTGTTAGTAATGTCCATCAGAATACCTACAACTTTCAACACTATGTTCAACAAAGTGCAGAATGGAGGCCTCCAGTTCAGAACGCCTACCAGCCGGCTCCAACTGAGAATTGGCAGGGGACTTCACAACTGATGAACCCTGAAACCATTGTGAATACCATGAGGAGGTACTTTGGCATCCAACTAAAACCCTTGGACAAGCGTGTTTACAGGAAGCCCTACCCCGATTGGATAGATCGGTAGCACCACTACCAAGATGCTTCAAAATGCCTGATTTCGCCACTTTCTCGGGCGATGACGTCAAATCTACCATTGAGCACATCGACAGTTTACCGCCCAATGTAGCGAAGTTGGCCAGAACGAGTATCACAAGCTGCAGTTATTCCCCGTTTCTCTAATCGGAACAACATTTTCCTAGTACTCATCATTGGCCCTCGACTCCGTGTAGAGTTGGGCCAACATGGAGCGTTGTTTCCATGATAGATTTTATTAGCCACAACCTCAAGTCACTATAACTGATTTGACGAATCTCAAGCAACAGGTCGACAAGTCGGCTACCGAGTATATCGAGAGGTTCAGAAGGAAGGTTGGGAAATGCATTGTACACTTCCCTAAATCAGAATGCGCCCACGTGATAATCAACAACATGCATCCTCAGTTAAATGAGAAATTAGTGGGGCAATCCTGCTCTAACTTAAGCCAGTTAGCGAGAAGGCTAGCCAAATAGAGCAGTATATCCAGGAGAATGAGAAAAGAAGAGCTAACCAAAACTGAGGGTCCCATTTGGTATCCATTATTGAGGCAGATGAGTCTGACTCAGAGTTATCCAATACACGGCAGACGCAATGGTAGTCGAGACCGTCAGGGGTAAGGTTTAATCTTGCCCAACCTTGAAAGCTATGAAGGGCAAGGAAATGAGTTCGGCTGATGACAGGGTCGGTTACTCGTTTGACATTACAAAGGTAAATCAAATCTTTGATCATCTTCTTAAAGATAAACAAATTCAACTGCTTGATGGTCATAGGAATATGTCTGCCGAAAAACACAAGGATAAGAAGTACTGTAAGTGGCACAATTTATATAGCCACGCTACTTCTAATTGTGTGGTCTTCAGGAAGGCGATTTAAAAGGGCATCAAGGAGGCCGAAGGTTCAAGCTAGCCGATAAAAGCATAGCTAAAATGTCTGTTGATACTGACCTCTTCCCCGCAGAACCAATATCTATGGTATCATTTGCCAAGCCAGATCAATCAAATGACGTCAAGGGGAAACAGTCGATGAAAACATATGGATCCCAAAGAAGCCCACTGGTAAGGAGGGGATCACTAAGACCTCCGTGTTTGATCGGCTATGCAGCTCACGTGACATCTATAAGGACATGGGCATGTAGCCAACTAAAAGCAATTTTCTTGGTCGCCCTTATAAACCAGAGCACATGACTCGAGAACCCCACAAATAGTACTCGATATTCAAAAGGGACCCAGCAGACCTCAGGAGCAGGCTTGGGGGCAAGCATGGCCGCCAGTCGATGAGAAGTCAAGCGTGCCCCCAGATAGGCGAGGAACCATTACCCATGGCTAAACAGAGAGGTGGCTTAGTTCAATGTGAAGGAATGTGTTTCTCCCTTACATATCATAGTGAGGGATGAAGATCAGCTGAGATCCCAGATGGTGATTAAGCCAATCGCCAATATAGAGGAAGGAAAGTGGTCCGTCAATTAGACTTCGGGAAAAAAAGAGGCACCGCTATGTGTATATCCAGATGCAGCGTGCCAAAGCCTTGCGCAAAATGAAGCTAACGTTGCACATTATCTCCAGTGTTGAGGCAGCCGATAAGCAGGAAATTCCGAGTCTGCCGTAGCTGAGGATATCGAGCGGGCATTTGGCTCAACCTCTTCAGAGACAGTGTTGCATGAAGTCAAAGTTCTGGACCAACCAGAATTGAATATAGATCCTGATGACAACCCGACAGAGGAACCTCGATGAGAGACTAATATTCTGAAGGAATCCCTAGCCAAGACGATTCCACATGTCCCACAAAGGATCCAAGCATTAGAGCCCCAGCCGGTTCCTATATGCCTCCAGGAGATGGAAAGATATTAACTATCTCGTCAGACGAATTAGACGAGGTAGGAGACTCTATCCTTGATTAATTTAAGCAAGATTCAGTCGATAAGAGTTGGGCAGCCATTGAAATGGTCAGCCTGATTCCATGCGAGTTCTAGATCGACCGCCCTAAGTTAGGATAGCCCAAAGGCGATGTGTGTGTGAAAAACACTGAATGGGCGACATTAGCCGATACCACGGCTAGGGACACTTTGAGCATTATATTTGGTGCACATACGGAGGAGATGGTTAAACACCTCAAACCCCTCTATATTAAGGCTTACATTAACGGCAAAGCTTTTACCCGAGTATTCATCGATAATGGGGTTGTGCTGAATGTGATGTCGCTTCTTACTTTGAAAAGCCTCAACAAAACCAGAGAGGATCTTATCCCAACTAAGATGAAAATGGCTAGCTTTATGGGAGAAGCCTCTGAAGCTTTGGGGATCTTAGTAGTAGAAATCATCGTAGGTCCTAAGACGGTCAGATCTGCCTTCTTTGTGATAGATGGCAAGCCGTCCTACGCCATCCTTTTGGGCAGATAATGGATTCACACTAGCCGATGTCTTCCTTCCACCATGCATCAAAAGCTCATTTTCTGGGAAAGAGACAAGATAGAAATCGTCCCAGTCGACGATAACCCATTTCAAGCAAGGGTGAAAAACTTGGAGGTTGTCTTATATTCACCCTATGTGGCTCCCATAGCTGTTGTGGAGCAGTATGATGAAGGATCTTGGGAATACTGCAATCTTACTTCATGAAGTTTTGAAATAAAATAATTAGCTGAATCACGACTTACCTTGGAAGAGTTAAATGATTAAGGAGACCCAAATCATACGTGGTCTATGACATCGGCTGACTGCTTTAAATTCTGAAGCAAAGATAGCCGAGGCATCACAGGTAGAGGACTACAACATGGAACCAACATTGGCGACCGATGACATTGAGTTGTCAATGGAACTTGAATCGCCCATAAGAAAGGCTATGCCTAGTTTTGAGTCTCAGGATCACTTGGAAGATATCAAATTGGGTACTGAGGAAGTCCCTCGACTAACACATATTAGTGGTTTGTTGAAGGAGGCGGATAAACAAAGCATAATGACTCTTCTACAACAGTATAAGGACTATTTTGCGTGGGATTATCATGAGATGCATGGGCTGGCATGAACTTTGGTATAGCACAGGTTTCCAATTAAAGAGGGTTTCACGCCTCATAAACAGCCGCCCATAAGATATCACCCTCAGTTGATACCTCAAATTAAAGCCGAGATTGAATGTCTATTGAAAGTCAGTTCATCAGAACGGTTAGGTATGTAGAATGGTTGGAAAACATTGTGTCAGTCAAGAAGAATAATGGCAAAGTTCGGGTATGTATTGATCACAAGAACTTAAATCTAGCCACTTCCAAAAATGAATATGTCATGCCTATAGCCGATATGTTAGTCGATTCGGCAGCCGCTAACGGGATGCTGACATTCATGGATGGATACTCCGGCTATAATCATATAGCAGTAGCCGAGGATGATATTCACCATCTTTAGGTGTCCATGAGCCTTGGGCATTTACGAGTGGGTAGTTATGTCGTTCGGTCTGAAGAATGCTGGTGCTACTTATCAAATGGCAATGAACACCATCTTCCATGATTTGATCGGCAAGACTGTGGAGGTCTACATTGATGATGTGGTGGTGAGGTCTAAGGACTTCAAAGATCATTTAGCCAATTTGGAACAAACACTAAAAAGAATGAGGATTCATAATCTTAAAATGAATCCCACAAGTGTATGTTCGGAGTATCGGCTGGCAACTTCCTTGGCTTCTTGGTACATAAGAAAGGTATTGAGATAGATCAGAACAAAGTCCGGGCAGTAATGGAGTCGGCACCACCTAGAACAAAGAAGAGTTACAAAGCCTGCTAGGGAAGATCAACTTCCTAAGGCGGTTAATATCTAATTCAGTTGGCAAAATGAAGGCTTTCTCACATTTTCTTAGGCTTAAAGTGTCAGAAGAGCTAGTACGGGGCCCCAGAACAGCAAAAGGAATTCGACCAAATTAAAAAAGGCCCTAGCAACGCCTCCCGTGTTGGTACCTCCCATGCCAGGAAAACCGTTGAAATTGTACATCTTGACTACAGATATGTCTATCGGCTGCCTGTTAGCACATGATGTCGATGATGGAACCGAAAGGGCAGTTTACTATCTTAGCCGAATGCACAACGAAGCTGAAACTAGATATACTCTTGTAGAGAAACTTTGTTTGTCCTTATTTAATGCTTGTACAAAACTTGAACATTATTTAATGCCACACGTGGTTCATATTTTGTGCAAGATTGACATCGTCCGATACTTATTGAATAGATTTGTTTTGCAAGGACGACTAATGAAATGGGCAATCAAGCTCACTGCGTTTTCTCTCGAGTATAGGCCATTTAAGGCTGTGAAAGGTTAGGCAGTAGCCGATTTCTTGGCAGACCACCCTTGTGTAGATATGGAGGACTCACGCGCCCTCTACTGTATGTATGGATGTCGTTCCTTGGACGCTAACTTTTGATGGGTCAAGAACCCCAGAAGGGAGTCGGAGCCAAAATAACGATAACTGATCCTAGAGATGAAACATGAGAGGTTTTCTTATCAGTTAGATTCTTACTTTGATGAATAATCAAGTCGAATACGATGCTCTCATCATAGGACTCAAACTCCTAATTTCTATGAAAGCAAAGTACATCAAGATTCACGGAGACTCTTAGTTGATTATCAAGCAGCTGGTTGGGGAATATAATTGCAAAGAGCCAAATTTGTTGGTCCGTTACGAAATAGCTAGCAGGTTACTTAGTAGGTTCGCATCATCTACGTTACGTTATGTTCCTAGAGGCATGAATGTTGAGGCTAACGACTTAGCACAAGAAGCTTCTATTTTTAGGAAGTCTGTACTCACTCTAGAGTATGATGAGCTGCTAACCAAAGTGTTAGCCATGACCCGATCAACTCGTGGAAGCATGTATTAATCAGCTACTTAAAAGATCATTCCACGTGCAAGGACTTTAAGGTTAAGAGGAGGGCCTTGAAGTATGTGCTCATTTATAGTGATCTTTACAAAATGAGTATAAATTGGGTGCTACTCAAGTGCATTGTTAAGGCAGAGGCCTTAAGAGTCATGGGAGAAGTTCATGAAGGAATCTTGGATCACACAGAGCCGGGCTAATAATGAAGTGGTTGATTTATCGCCATGGCTATTATTGGCCTACCATCACGGACGATTTCTTTGAATACGAAAAAGGTTGTGAAGAATGTCAGAGACATGGACCAATCCAATGGGTACCAGCCGAGGTATTGTACTCGATCGTGAAGCCATGGCCTTTCAGATGATGGGCTATAGACCTCATCGACAAGATTCACCCATAATCGGCTAAAGGACACAATTTTATGATTGTGGCTACCGATTATTTCACTAAATGGGTAGAGGCACAACTGATGAAGAGGGTTCATCAGACAAATGTCATCCAGTTTATCTAACACCAGATCATATATAGATATGGTATTCCTGAGACGATTACAACCGATCAAGGGACGGTGTTCACTGGTTCTAAGGTGGTAGCCTTTGCTGAGAAGTTTGGGATCAAGATCTTTGTCTTATTACGCACAGGCGAACGGACAAGCTGGGGCAGCTAACAAGCTTATTGTGGACATAATTAGTAAGAATGTGGAGGATAGATCGGTAGTGTGTCATCTCACTTTAGATGAAGCTATTTGGGCAATTAGAAACTCTAAGTCTACCGTTATGGGGACAACACCTTATCGGCTAACCTATGGTCAAGATGCAGTGTTACCCTTGGAAATTAATGTTAAGTCATTACGGGTGGCCAAACAGAATTCTTTACGCTTGGAAGAATATCAGCATACCATGTTAATAGAGTTAGATCAGCTAGATGAAGATCGACTGATGGCCCTAGAAAGAATCAAAGCCGGTAAACAAAAAATAGCTAAAGCATACAACAAACATGTTAAACCTAAGAGGTTCGCCGAAGGAGACTTGGTTTGGAAAATCGTATTGTCACTTGGAATGAAAGATCATAAATTCGGCAAATAGTCGCCAAATTGGGAAGGACCCTTCGTAGTAAGCCAACGAATTGTTGGCAATGCGTATCGACTAATAGACATTCATGATGAAGAGCTTGAAGAAACATAAACGACAAGTACCTAAAAAGTATTACCCTTCAATTTGGGGTATGCATGAGTAAGAAACAGTGACAGACCGGTTGCCTAGCCACACAAAAAAACCAATTCCATTCGATTTGGGGAATACATGAATGTGTGATAGCCACAGGCCGGCGGCCTGGTCACATTTATATAAAAAGGCAAAAAAAAATATTTCCCTTCGATTTGAGGAATGTAAGAGTAAATAACAGCCATAGACCGGCTGCTGGTCACAAAAATAGACCCTTCGATTTGGGGTCAATAAAACTAGAAAGCCATGTTGGTTGGCATTTCACTAGTCGGGGGTTGCTCGATATTATCAGGCTTAGCCGAATCCACGACTTCTTGATCATAAAAAATAGACCGTTTGATTTGGGGTCGATAAAACTAGGATGGCAAATTGGTTGCATGTCACCAGCTAGGGGTTGCGCTATATCATTAGTCACAAGGGTCTCAGGAATAGTTGAATCTACCACTGCTTGGTCACCCTGGATAGCCGTAGTCTCTCTTTCATCCTCAGCGCACCAACGGCTACTACCTCATATACTCCTATTTCTTTGGGAGACCCTTTTCAAGGACCCAGCAAAAGCTCAGCCACTACAGTAGATGGGACCTCGGTAAAAGCCTGAGTATCGGTCGATACCTCTTGAACAACAGAAGCAACGATGGCTTCGAATTGCAAGTCCATAAGAGTATTGGCTGACAACTCAGCAACATGATTAGCTGGCAAGAGAGTAGTGATTGTCGGCATTGCTTGAACTAGACGGCTTTTCCACGCAGTCCATTCATTTTCCGTTTGACCATCCGTTCGTTACCCGCTTTCTGATCTAGTTCCCAAACCACCTGCCAGTTACCGAGTTCCCGAATTTTGTTATCTAATTGAAGGCTCTGCCGACACAAAGAAGAACGTAAAGAGTCGTGGGCACTAATAGCCAAGTCTAAGATGCTTATGGCCGGAGTAAGAGTCCATATCTCCGCCTGGATCCGATCCAACTCAACTCGCAGTTCGGACAGCTGCTCCTGCAAGTCATTTTTTCTGCTGACATTTTGTTGTCTTTCTGCATTCACTCATTGAAATAAGTCTGAATGTGGTTCTTATCTTGCCGAAGGGACCCCAAGTGTTGCAGAGCAGCGACAACCTCATCATGGCTTTTTTGGCCGTTCTATGTAAAGTAAATAAATTATTCAAAGTCAAAGCCATGTCATTTTAAGTGGTTTCCAGAATCGGGGAATCTGTTGTTTCTTTTGACAATCAGAGCAAAGAGGCCCTCAGAGCATGGAACTCTTCTTTATTGGTTGGAATTCCCCTGGTGAGAGACTCCTCGACTCGCTCTCGATGGATGCCAACAGGCGAAGCTGGTGGAGATGCAATGTCGACTGAGCCAAAGTAACACAAAAGCACATTTTCTAGGATGATTTCGGCAGGTACCTCTGAGTCGTCAATTGGTTGGGCTTCAGCCGAAGGATTATCTCCAGCGGTCTCTCGTACAGAAAGGACAGGTTCAGTATAGAGGCAAGAGCCCGAGGCAGTGAAAGACCAAGCATAAGAGAAAAGGTATACCTCTATGGCTACCCCCAACATAAAAAGCCTCGGCTGCCTTGCCAGGAGAAACTGTGGCTTTGAGGGCAGTCGATGATGGGTCCTGCGAATGCACGGGAGCATGAGCCAGGGAAGACGATCCGCCAATATGAAGGGGAGTATCAGACGCTTTATGCAGTCATCTGTGCCTTATCAGTTGTGGTCTCTGGAGGGAAAATATAAAACATAAATATTAGTAGGCGATGCGAAGGTGTTTTAGCCAGCCGAGTAGTATACCTCGATTTCCTCATTTTCCTCAACGGGAACAGGAACTTCGAGTCTATGGGGCCTTTCTCACTATAATTTCGAATGACAACTCCTCCACTTTATCGGGGTTGTTTGGGCACTGGTTTCCTGGGTGATGGGGACTCGGTGTCAAAAGTGGTCTCTAGATCAACAAACACTGGAGGAGATGGGGTTACTGAAAGATACATAAGAGATGTTAGCCAAAAATTCACAAGAACAATCTGGCCGACACATATGTAGAATACAATTTACCTTTTCTCTTCATCTGCCGCAACCGGACGGAAGACCTTGAGGCAACATGCCTAGTCGATTTATAGGAAGCAGCTTTCAGAGTGGCTTCTTTTGGCCACGGTTTAGAGGTTTCCGGGTTCTTTTTTTTTCTTAACAGAATCAGTCGATCATAATAGACATCTAAAGGAGATTGAAAAAACTTCTCCTTAGCCGTATCCCACCAATCATCAAAAGCGACAGTAGTATTCGCTCTCAGGGGAAACGACTGTCAGTCAAACAAGGCGAGCATGTCAAGATTATGATCGGCTAACTTCTTTGTTTGTTCAACATTAAGAATGCAGTGTTGGGTTGAACTGACAATACTGCGGTGGGGCCACAACACGTGCTGAGTAAGGTCGAATTGCCTTGCTATAAAGTTTGGCCGATATGGCTTCGCAATCAATTTATTATTCCTAGAAGCGGACTTCAAACAACCCAATAAGTCCCTGGCTGTGAGAATCCGCCCCATATGAGAACCATAGTCCTCCGCTGAGAGAAAGTAAGGTCCTCATCGGCTATTTGACGACCCAATCACGGGTGGCCCATCTCTCTAGGACCGGTTGTCAATCTATATGGTCTCTAGATAGACCATGCAGGGTAGAGACTGCGGTAAAAACATCCTGGGGCACAAGGGTGTTCTCCGAAGAGTATCGGCTAATCCTGGCGGGTTTAGCGGAAAGCGGCAATCATCAAATTTATCGGGGATAAACTCAGAAAAATAGAGGGTGATCCACAACTGAAGGAACCATAGGGGACCGACTAAAGTATCTAGGTTTCTTGAATCCCTTAACCTCGCTTGGGCATCACCTAGAGTCATGTAAAGATAGGTCAAGAAGAGAGATGCCCAGCTGACATCCCTCTCCGAAATGGTTAACGCCGTATAAATTTGTAGCTCTTTCACAATTGCACAAGAGCCCGTACAGACAAAGTATCGGCTAAACCAAAAAAGCAGAAAAATATGATGTATGGCATCATTGGCTGGAAGAGGCGATATTCGGCGGTTCTTGGTTATAAAATGGATGTAGCCTGAAGAAGTCTTTGAGACTTTGATGCCTAAATCGGCAACATCTATATCGCTTAGGACATGCGCCTCGTCTCCCGAAATCGGAAGGTCAAGTATCGCCGTCACATCAAACAGTGTGGGGGTTACATTCCCTAAGGGAAAACAAAGGCATTGGCAGCGGTCGACCAGTAACCAAGAAAGTCATATATATGATCGATGTTGCAGGAGGAGTCAAACTCCGAAACATAATGGCATCGTAGAGACCCGTGCGCCTCCATTTAACTTCTTTGGCCAACTTTACTCGGTTCAACCAAACAGAAAGTTGGTAATCTTGGTCGGCCAGGTACACAGACTAGCCGGACAACGGTCGTCAATGAACCAGTCACAAGTAATCGGAAGGTCGTAGTTTGCCGGGCTTAGATGTTGAGAAAGAAGGAGGTCACCTTATCCAGATGTACCAAAAGGGGCGAGAACCGGTTGCTCTTCTATGAAGGAAAAAATGGGGATTAGGTCATCAACAGCTAAATCGGTGCTATCCGATCCCAGAGATAGAGAAGAAGATGAAGACATGTTTTTTCTTTTTTTTTTGATGAAGAAATAGGGTTTTCTGAAGAAGGTAAGAAATTTGGGAATGACCGAGAAGATTGAATGAGAAACCTTTTGGTAAAGGGATGTCTCTCCTAAGTATTTCCTTTTCTTGGAGATATAATTGACACTCCGTTAATGGTTGATCAAATTTGATAGATTCACCTTCGGAAACAAGAAAGGGCTCTTCGTCCAAAACGTACGGCTAAAAAATCATCAAAAATTAATTGTAGAAGTCGAGACGTTTATGTGGAAGGAAAAAAGAACTTTTTAAAGACCATCATTGTATGCATTTAAGCGAAAAGTGATTGAAATGACACCTACGGCTGCGTCGCACGAAACGATGGCCATTTTGGAATACATCAACTCGACAGCCGCACTCGAGTTAATGTAGGGGGAAATTGTTAACACTAAAAAATGTTTAACCGAATTAAGTAATAGCCGAAGGTGGAAAAGGATTCTAAGTCGGTAACTGAGCGGAATCATAGCCGAATCCGTTAGTCTTTACCCTCGACTAGAAAATCATCATCGACTATTACGATAGTCTGGCTGAGTCATAATTCTGAGGAACGGCTGAGACCCACACATACTCGGACGCCTCGAAGATCAAGTCAAATGACTTTCTAGAAAATGGAGCAACCAGTAACAACCAGAAGGGAGTGCCATCAATCGTGTTAGAGGTCCAGGCGAAAAAATCGGCACCACCTCCTCATAGTTAGCTAGTGGATTTAGTGGGTAGTTCGGTGGCTAGCATAGGGGGTCACATTTATTTTTCTTGTACTATAAATAAAGGAATCATTTGTACAGAAGAGGACAACACAATCAATTAAAAATTTGATTTTTACATATCTTCATTATATCTTTATCGCCTTTATTGCACTCTAGTTGTATTTATATTTCTTACCACTTAGTTTACTCAATCACCATCCTAACGCTTTCTGCAGTAGTTGGGGAACCTATTGCTGGAAGTTAGAGTTTCGCTTTCGGCCCAACTCACTTAGTTAATGAATCAATTTGTCATCCGATTTCATAAGCCGATAAAATGGCAAACACTTCGGAGGGAAACAAAACGACATGTATATTCAATTATATTCAACAAAACTTAGAATATTACTTCAAGTTCTCATGAGCCAGATGGAATCATAGTCGAGCACTTTCCCCTTTTTCAATTATTTTCGAGAGTAAAACTACCTGAACTATAATACTATATTTCAGGCCCCGTTTCACCATATTGGAGAAGAGATGCAACTTATCGTAATTTTTATATTATTTATACAATAACAACATATTCAATGTAATCCCATAAATATGGTCTGAAATGGTAAAGTGTACGCGGACCTTACCTCTACTTTGGGAGGTATATTGTTTATGCATATTTAAGTTGTAATTCTAAAATATTAGATTAATTTAAATCCAATTTGGTTTCGAATATTAGTAAAGTTGACTCTCGAAAACAAAAAACATGACAACTAATATTCCATCCTCTTAAATTATATGTAGTGATACTTTTTTATACACCCCTTAAAAATATTAAATAGGAATTTTTTTTAAAACTATTTTACCCTTCATTGGTATGGAAACAATCATAGAATCACCCAATAATTGAGTGTTTGTGATCTGCAAGAACAATAACTACTAAGAGTGAAATAAAAAAAATACAGTAATTAATTTTCTTGAACTTCTAAAACAACAAATAATTTAAAACAACTAATTTTAAGTTCACGACAGATAATTTGAGACATAGGGAGCAGTAAACAACAAACAACAACATACCAATGAAATTCCATAACGTGGGGTCCGGAGAGGGTAGTGTGTACGCAGACCTTACCTCTACCTTGATAGGTAAAGCGATTGTTTTCAAGAGACCCTCGGCTCAAGACATAGCATAAGCACAAGCAAAACAAGAGAAACGGTCAGATCCGGATAAAAAATTTAAAGCAATATGCAAATGATGGTACCAAAATCGAATAAGCCATGATAACGCAATCTGAAAAAGAAAGCAGTAACTAACGCATGTAAATAAGATAAACAAAGTACACTAAATAGCACAAAGCATCAGAAATCAAACAACAAGAGACTATAAAGCAATATTGTGCCTACTAGTATGATAGTATGATAGGCTAAGCAGACCTACAATAATAATAGTACAACTACCAGTTATTAAGCGTAAGTAGGACTACGCTCAACTACCTACTATTCTTCTACCCTAATCCGTGTCCTCCACAACCCCATATCGAAGATCATGTCCTCAGTAAGTTGCACCTGTTCCATATCTTGTCTAATCATCTCTCTCCAATACTTCTTCGGCCTACCTCTACCCCTCCTGAACCCATCCATAGCCAACCTCTCACACTTTCGCACTGGAGCATCTGTGTCTATCCTCTGCACATGCTCGAACCATCTCAACCTATCACGTAGCCATAAAATGTTGGATCCGCTTATGATAGTGTGTCAGTTTGTTTAAATTGAGAGAGAGAGAGAGCACACTTACTTCCACACTTGAAGTTACGAGGAACAGTCCTTCCACAACCTCTAATAAGTCGAACAAGACGTTTAACATCTAAAATTGCGGCTAATTTGGGATTGATAATTGAGCAAAAACATTCAGTATGAGTTACTCTCACTCTTTGACAACACTTCACTGATGGATTTCTTCCAAACAATAGAGGCAAACATGCTTTCTTCCCAATCCTCCTTTCTTCTCTGCAGGCTGCTTCACTCATCTCTGCATTTCCCATTTTGATCTGCCAACCACACAATATAATTACCAGCACCAAAACCACTATCATTTTATTCATACTTGATGACATTATAATAATATCATAATTCACTTGTTAATTAATTATGAAATTCATCATCATCGCCTAACCCTATTTATAGGGCTTAGTGCGTTAGTGGAGCTATTTAGTTAATTAACCATTAAATTGATCCGGTTTTTATCTTTTTAATACTTGGCTTAAACAGATTTCCACATCACCAGTGTGAATCGGAAATATCATATGTATTGATTGAGTGAATTTGTCGGTGAAATGAGTAATTGAGTGATTTTTCTGTTATAAAACAAAATTGAGTGACTTTCTCATAAAATTATCATTAGTTGAGTAACTTTTGTGTTACAAAATAAAATCAAGTGATTTTTTGAGATAAAAATGATTAGTTGAGTGACTGCGTGCAACTTCTTATAATTTCTTTTGCACTAGTATCATTTTCTAGGTTTTGTGTCTTGACTTTATACTTATAGTGCTAGTAGTTTAGAGAGACCTTGGACTAGAATTCCAAGTCTCCCAACTATGGGATGTGCGATTTAAAATGTGAAATATATCGCTCCTGCAAAAATGATTCACTTTAGACCTTTAAGTTTATAGGGTTTCACTATACATTGTTTTTTGACATATCTAAAGTACATGTCTTCGTATAGTTGTAGCCGTCGCTTTATTAGTAATAATTATTAGAGTTAAAAATATTGAACTCTCATTTCTTTGTTAGTAATAATAGTTGAGGTGTGTTTTGATAAATAAATGGTAATAGTTCATATAGTAAACTCACGAAAAAAGTGATATGTGTTTTTGAACACTATCTCTAATTATTATCTTTCTAGTAGGCTAGTTAAAATCAAGAAAGGAAATTAAGCTCACGAGTTCATCAAAATTCCCACACCCCTAAATAAGGGACTTTTTTCTGTCCGGAAAAAGAAACAAAAACAGCTGTCTATAAAAACAGATGCGTCTGCCGGGAGTCGAACCCGGATCTATTGCTTGGAAGGCAATTATCCTAACCGTTGGACTACAGACGCTGATGCTTTCTATTTTACTATTTATGTAGTTGTTGTTATACCAATTTTGAGGCTCCACTAATTCAAATTTACTTTGAAAAGTTTGATATTGAAGGATAAATTGATCCTTATCAAAGGGAAATTTATATCCATGATTTGAACATGAGACCCCTGATTAATTATAAAGGAGTACGTACTTCATCACTATTGTTGGTTACTTGATGCACTCTTGATATATCTATTGATTATTTTACTTATTATTAAGATGTCTCTTTTAATAAAAAAAATACCTTTATCCATCTTTCGGACAAAACGAAAGGTGACCTTTTGATCTCTTTTGGAATGGGAAAACTACGCCTTTGCCAAAGTCAAGTCAAGGTTCAATAAATTGTTCCAACAGTTAATGCAATTCGATTTTTTTTTATTCCTTTGAGAATAAATTTCTGCATAAATAGATTTTCTGTTTTCCTTGAGAATAAACTACACCTTTGGTTGTGTTCATAACATTATTCTGCTTGTGAACATTTATTTTTTCTTTTTAAAAAGAAATGCGAATACGTTTTTCTTTTTCTTCTAAAACTCAAAATGAACGACATTTTAATTCCTCCTAGCCGTAGTCCTTTTCGATCCGTTCATTATTTATTTGTGTTCAGTAAAGAAAGGAATCATTTTATGGTTTCGGAAGGAATTGAATAAATTAGGGGGTGAATCATAAAAACTAAGATGTAGTGTAATAAGAAAATACACAATAAAAAATCTCTATTTTCTCACTGAAAAATATTCAATGGCTATTTCTCACTAAATATCGGTGAGAAACCTAATAGTATTTTTGTTGAAAATTTAACTATTTGGGATTGAGTTTTCCCGTCTTTAATGACTTAAATATGTGGGGGCCGCATGTCGGAAACATTATTTCTTCGCACATGCCTAATCTACTAAAATGAGTAGATGAAATTAGTGTTAAGTATCGTCAAATTTCGTTAAGAAATGAAAGAGATATTGGTACACAAAGTAAGGTGTTTGAGACATGAATAGATGAATTGTTTTGGCCAAATAAACAAATCTCCCACATAGGTAGAAGATGGACGATTGAGCTATATAACACTATTTTTTAGTAAGGGTTTGGGACCCCAAGGGGCAACCCATGTGTTAAGAAGAGGTAGGACCTAGGTGAGCTTGGGTTCGGTGCTAAGCCCCACACGCGCGCCGCCCGCCCTTCCGGTCCGGGTTCGGACCACGGGCTGTCTTCCGAAATTTTCTTTTTTGGTCCCTGAAATATTTCTTATTTATATTTTGGTCCTGAAAGTTTCGGAGATAACCAAACGTTGCAGTCTGAAATGCCCTATTCTTCACCTATAAATTGAACATTATTGTAAAGTTTGAAACACACGAAATACAGAACGAAATTCTGACATAAATCCTCTCATCTCTTCAGCAGTTTGTTCTATATTATTTTTCTTCCCCAAAATCAACCTTACTTGCTTTGTATTGTTGATTATTGTTATTTTATCTTGGGAGACTATTGTTCATTACCGTAAAAGCATCTATACGGGGCAATTTTGTCATAAAGAAAGAGAGTCATCTCTCGACTCAGTCTTTCTTCTTGTTTAACCTTTCAGACACTAATTAAGGGGGAATCAGTCGATCAATTCTAGGATGAGACAAAATTTTCTAAGTGTTCGAAAGATGTATGTTTCAAACATTGCTTCTGGTTCTGCTGCTGCTGCTCAAGGGAATGTTGTTGTCCCTGCTCCTGCCAGTATCCAAAGCGAACCCCCAAAAAAGTTTATGGGTTCCAATTTCAAGAGATGGCAACAAAAGATGTTGTTCTATCTTACTACGTTGAACCTGTCACGCTTTCTGACAGCAGATCCTCCTTCTGGTAGGGATGTAGTAGACACTCAGTCTAACACAACGACTGAAGTGGGCGACGATATCCAGGTCACAAATGCCCTGAAGTTAACACTAGATGCCTGGAATCATAGTGATTTCATGTGCAAAAACTGCATTCTGAACGGCTTGTCGGATACACTCTATACTTTGTATTACATCGTGAAGACAACAAAGGAGTTGTGGGAAAAACTCGAAAAAAGTACAACGCACAGGATGCGGATACTAAGAAATTCATTGTTGAAAAGTTTCTGAAATTTCAAATAGTGGATGGTAAATCAGTGATGTCCCAAATACATGAGTTTCAAATGATTCTTCATCATCTGGATTTGGAAGCAATGAAGCCAAATGAGCAGTTTCTGGTTGCGTCTTTGATTGAGAAATTGTCTCTCTCATGGAACGAGTTCATGAGTTATCTCAAACTAAAGACACAAGAAATGGGGTTTGAAGACCTTATTATCAAACTGCAAATACAGGAGGACATAAAAGGGATATATCTAATGGAAAGCAGCCAATGGAGGCAAAAGCGAATCTGGTTGATTCGAAAGGTAACGCCAACAAAAATCACAAGTACCAGGGAGATGGCAAAAGCCAAACGATCAATAAGTTCAAAGAAAATTGTCATCACTATGGAAAACCTGGCCATATGATCAAAGAGTGCCGCAAACTGAAGCAAGAGCATAAGGAAAAATCCAAGAACAAAGGCAAGGCCAAGGCTAACACAGTGCAAGACAAGGATGATCCTTCGAACCTTGATGACATGATTGTGGATTTCTCGGCTGTAGTGTTGGAGGAAAATCTGGTGGAGAATCTAAGGCAATGGTGGATAGACACGGGTGCAACCCGTCACATCTGCTTTGACAAGAGTACATTCTCCTCGTACGCCCCAATCTCGGGCAAAAAGTTGTTCATGGGCAACGACGCTACCTCTGAAGTGCAAGGGGTTGGAATGTTGTCCTCAAAATGACTTCAGGTAAAAAGCTTACTCTGAAGGAAGTGATGCACATCTCTGACATCCGTAAGAACTTGGTTTCTGGGCCACTGTTAGTCCAGGTTGGCTTTAGACTAGTTTTTTAGTCCAACAAATTTGTAATAACTAAGAATGATATATTTGTAAGAAGGGGATTCGCGTGTGATGGCCTCTTCAAAATGAATACTATACCTGTAATCCGTTCATCTAATGAAATAAAGCCTTCTACCTACTTGCTTGAGTCCTCTAATTTATGACATCATAAATTAGGACATGTTAACTACAAATTCATTCAATCGAAAGAAACACTGCTCCTCTAGAACTTATTCACACCAACATAAGTGATTTAAAGTTTGTGCAAACTAGACGGGGGAACAAGTACTTTGTGACTTTCATTGATGATAGTACAAGGTATTGTTATGTTTATTTGTTGAAAAGTAAAGACAAAGCGTTTGAAGCATTTAAACGTTACAAAGCAGGAATTGAAAATCAACTAAACCTACGGATTAAGGACATTCATAGTGATAGAGGGGGAGAATACGTAGCACCGTTTGAAGAATATTGTGCTCAATTCGGCATTGTTTATCAAACGACCTCTCCTTACTTACCTCAGTCTAACGGTATTGTCGAGTGCAAAAATAGTACGTTAAAGGAAATGATGAATGCCTTACTTATCAATTCCGGTTTAGCCCAAAAGAAGTAGGGCGAAACGATTCTTAACGCTAATACAATTCTCAATAGAGTTCCGCATAAGCGTAAGGATAATACTTCATATGAATCATGGAAAGGAAAGAAACCCACTTACAAATATTTGAAAGTATGGGGCTATTTGGCAAAGATCGAAGTACATAAACCAATACAGGTCAAAATTGGACCTAAGACTGTAGATTGCATATTCGTCGGATATGCAAATAACAGTAGTGCTTATCGTTTCTTAGTGTATAAGTCGGAGATACCTGATATCCACGAAGGTATGATCATGGAATCAAGGAATGCTGAATTCTTTGAACAAATCTTTCCTCGAAAGGAAAAAAGAAATCATTTCGCGCAAATGAAGTTATGAACAAAATGCTAAAAATCAACAAGACCCGAAAGTTTCTGATTATCTGAAACTAGACGTTCCAGATTTACAAAACTCGGAAGTTACTACTATCCGGAACTTAATGTTCCAGATCTACAAAACTTAGGGGTTCCAGAGGTTGAACCAAGACGAAGCAAAAGGGCCAAAAAGGACAAAACCTCTGGTTCAGATTTTATAATCTAGATAATTGAAAATGAACCGAGGACAATTAAGGAAGCATTGTCAACTCCAGAAGCACCGCTTTGGAAATAAGCAATAGAAAGCGAAATAGATTCCATCGTGCAGAACCATACTTGGGAAATGGTTGACATTCCTCCGGGAAGCAAACCTTTGGGTTGCAAGTGGATACTCAAAAGAATGTACAAAGCAGATGGAGCTATTGACAAATATAAGGTCGGATTAGTAGTCAAAGGTTACATACAAAAGGAAGGCCTCGATTACTTCGACACATACTCCCTTGTGTTTAGATTAACGTCCACAAGGGTACAAGGGACCTATTCATGAATGCAACTTTCCTATATCATGGAACAACCCGAGAGTTATGTAATTCCAGGACAAGAAAAAAAAGTATGTGAGTTAAGTCTTTGTACGGACTCAAACAAGCCCCGAAACAAAGACATGAAAAGTTTAACAATACTTTATTATCAAAAGGTTTCTCCATAAATGAATGTGATAAATGTATCTATATCAAAGGGAACTTTGACTCATTTGTCATGATATGTCTTTACGTAGATGACATGCTCATCACCGGAATTAGTCTAAACTTGATCCTGAAAACCAAGAATATGTTGAAATAATGTTTCGACATGAAGGATATGGGTATTGCAGATGTAATCTTAGGAATTGAAATTTCTAAGACATCTGACAGATTGGTCTTATCTCAATCTCATTACATTGAAGATGTTTTGAGGAAATTTGATGTATTTGACAGTCCACCTATGAAGTTACCAATGGATATGAATCATAGAATTTATAAGAATCGTGGTGCACCCGTATTCCAAGAGCGCATGTCATTGGTAGTTTAATGTACATTACAAACTGCACTCGACCGGATATCGCTTATCCAATCAATAAGTTGGCTAGGTTTACTCGTAATCCTAAAAATGATCACTGGAAGGCGTTAAATCGAATACTACGATATCTGAAATATTTGCAGACTTACGGATTACATTATTCAAGATATCTACCCGTATTGGAAGGCTACAGTGATGCAAACTGGATATCGGACATAAAGAACACCAAATCCACTAGTGGGTATATTTTCACAATTGGTGGTGGGGCTGTGTCTTGGAAGTCCTCTAAGCAAACATGCATCGCCCGATCCACGATGGAATCAGAATTTATTGCTTTGGATAAAGCAGGAGAAGAAGCAGAATGGCTTCACGACTTCTTAGAGGATATCCCTTGTTGGGATAAATCCGTACCTTCGGTGATGATTCAATGTGATAGCCAATCGATTTTAGAAAAGGCACATAGTGGATCCATTAACTAAAGGCCTACCCAAAGATCAAAGGATAATATAGTGGATCCATTAACTAAAGGCCTACTCAAAGATCAAATACTCTGCATGTCTAGGGGAATGGGCTCAAAACCCAAACAATAAGAATCTTTATGGTAGTAACCCAACCTTACTGACTGGAGATCCCAAGAATTTAGTTCAATGGGACAACTAAATTGTAGAGGTTTAGTTTTAGCAGTTCACTTTAAGTAAGAGCACTTCAGATTATTATTCTTTAAAGAAATATAATTCCAAGGTTGTTCCCGCGATAGACATTAAGTGCTACCTACATAATGGGTAATGATAAGTTTCTAAATCTTTTAATGATTCCTAACACTTGCGAGTGGGGTATAGCATGATACCTTATAGGAGATCGCCTATTTAAGTGCGAAGACAGGCCGCTTCAAAAGTACGCACTTAAGAATCCAAGAAGTTGTCCATGGCCACAAAGCACAAAACTATAAGAAGAAATGAATAAGGGGAGTTATTGTGTTGATATCATTGTCTTGATTTACACTAAACACTGACGGTTCAAGACATCACGTTCACCGCGCAGTAAGTAAATCCGATGGTAATCGACTAAGGAAGGTTCAAAGTCGAAAGCTACCTTTCCTGATGCAATATCTTTCCGTTGAAAGATTGCTGAACTTTGGCACCCTGTGTGCACCAATTCTCTTTCAAGAAGGAATTGTTGGAAATTTAACTATGTGGGATTGAGTTTTTCCTGTCTTTAGTGACTCAAACACGTGGGCCCCGTTGCAACGGTTCGGAAGATTTCAGAAACGTTGCAACGGCCCTCCTCTTCAACTATAAATTTAACATTACATGGTGAAGGACTTCCATAAAGAAACCTTGGAATAACCAAAATCACATATTTTTAGACGTGGTGAAGGACTTCCATAAAGAAGAGTGTTTTCCAGTTTCAAATCCCTGTGACAAATTTCCTACATGAAAACAAACACACGACTTGAGAATGGGAACTTATTAGAAAATGAATATTGTACAATATATCCATTTATATTCAAATTCACCATGGTATGACAGTAGCTGACTCCAGATAATAGCTGTTGGAAGAAGAAGCGAGCCTGTTGTTTGTTGACACAAAAATGAAGATGATAAATACAACATCTCACTCATCGAGCACAGGGATAGTACAAGGAAATATAAATTTGTATAACCTCGTCTTCACTAAATCTGCCAGCTCTGCATATTCTAGCGAAAAGCTCTCCACCTGCTGCGTACTCCATAACAATTGCCAATGCGACGGAGTAACTAAGACCTACAAAGAAAGGGGCATGGCCATGTTAACTGTGAATGTGTAATTGTCCATTGAGTACATCCCTATTCAATATAAATGCCAAGAAGTCTAGTGGACAAGTATCAACAGCAAAATGAAAATAATAGAACAGAACAGTAGTTAACGCAAAACTATGGTCAGTAGATGCCTAACTCACACTAACAACTACTCGAATACTAGTTCAACAGCCAAGAAGGTGATTAACTGACAAATGGCTTATACATTAGTTACAAACTATTAGATGAAAAAACCATAGTTGTGTAAGATGCAGAGGAAAACAAGGTACAAATGACAGTAAATGGGAAAAAGAAGATCTGTTGGATAAGAAAAGTAACAACTTGCAACAACGGATCAACGTTTATGCTTTAAGAACCATATCAGATGATAATATTGTGACAATAAATTTTATAGACGTACTTAACAAAATGGACTGACACTTAAAAATTGAAACTTGGTCCTTGATTGGCTTTATTCATGCAGAAGATACAGGTCAATCCTATTAGAGATTAGTTGTTTTAACGACATAATCAATTTTGCATGAAACATCACAAAATTGCAGGGATATTAACCACTTAGATAACATCTTGAGGTACGTCAGAAGATGTTCTATGTGGAGTATATTGTCAAATTATATAGGTGTCGTATGTTGCAGAGTCTCAGCAATCTAAAAGCATCATTTAACAGCACTATGCACCAAAATGAAGAAAACAATCAATCCATTGGCCAACTACATCAAAAATTGGGTCAAGCAAAGATCTCTATCTAAAGATTAACCCTTAACTGGAGTAGCAAGTGCATAGACTCAATATATACTGCTACAAAAAATAGAACTATTGTAATTTATCTGTATCCTCACTTACACTCGGGAGCCATCTTAATATGTCTATTGTATCTATCCAGGTGTGGTAAAAGTATGATCTCTAAACGGGCAAGCTATGCTCTACTGAGCCTTTTATTTCAGGAATTCAACAGGGATACCAATGTTGATCAAGACAATATAACAGATTTTTGAGCTGAAAACATTCGGAAAGATATGCATTTCTAAGGTTTAACAAATAATAGATATAAAGGAAGTATTTACCTCTTTAAACCTGACAATGTTTGGATGTCTCAACGATCTATGATTTATAATTTCCTCTGCACATTCTCATCAATCTGAGACAAGAATAAAGTATCTGTTACATTAAGCTAACAGAATCAAAGGAAAAAACCATTGCTACCACACTGTAATACTAACTGTTACATCAGGATGAAAACATCTTGACACAACCTAGTAAATGAGGAGAAAAATGTACTTAAAATACTTTTGCAATGGGCCAAAATTGCTCCTTTTTACTTGGCTTATAGTTGAATCAGTAACAACATAATGGCAACTGCAATTCAAACTACCAACACCGAATTCAGTTAAACAGCTACGATTTTGACCATTAATTAGAAACATATTATCATTCCCCCAACACTCTAAGTGACTAGTTTTTGTTGTTTCCCTGTTTCTATAAATTTAAATGAGTTTGAAAACTTAAGACCTCAAACATAAAGTTCATCCCAAAACTAAAATCAAGCTCTAAGTTTTGGCAATGGAAGAACAAGTGACACAAATCTCAAAGTTGAACCAATAAAAGAGTTCAGTAGAAAAATCAACCAAATAAGCAAATCCATTTTTTGACAAAAGAAGACTTGCCTTTTCCCTCTTTCTATATATTTGACAGCAAAAAGCTCCTTTGACTTCTTGTCCATAACTAGCCTTGCCACCCCAAAATTCCCAGCACCAAGTTCCTTCAAAAGCTCATATTTTTCCTCCATTTCTATATAGCTCAATCCAATAAATCTCAAACTCACAACACCAACCAATGATACTCAAAAGAACAGAAACACCCAAATCAAGAAAGACAAAAAAGACTCAACCTTCAACAAACAAAGTACAGTACCTAACCAATCCTTGCTTTTCACAATTCTAAGTAGTACTTGTAGATAACCGTAGGGCCAAGAATCGTCAAATTTCGTTGAGAAATGAAAGAGATATTGGTCCACGAAGTGAGGTGTTTGAAGCATGGAAAAGTGTGGTATGGATCAATTCTCCCTCATCGGTGGAGGAAGAAATAATTGTTTTATTTATAAGACTCAAAGTTGACTTGGGTACTTGGGACCCCAAGGGGTATCCCATGTGTTTAAAGGAGGGAGGACCTAGATGTGCTTCGATTCGAGGAAAGCCCACACGCCCGCCCGTCCGGTCGGGTCACGGGTGTGAGCTAGTGGGTTGTGGGCTGTGCTTCTTATGATATTATCTTTTTGGACCAGAGAACTTTGTCAGATGTACAGTTTGATCCCTAAAGTTTCGTATGTACAGTTTGGACCAGAATTCTTTCATATGTACAGTTTGGTCCCTGAAGTTTCCAAAAAGTCAAAATTGGGCAGAGAGATCAGAAACGTCAACAACACTCAATTCATCCATTTATTTTGGCTGAATTACTCTTCCTAAATGGCCAATCCGCTGCACATCTTCTCCATTTATTTTGGAGGAATTACTACCTCCATAATGGCCATTACTTGGCCTGTAATGGCACTTATGGAGGTAGTTCATCAGCCCCTCCTTCAAGTATATAAAGACCCCTTGTCACCATTGTTGAGCTACACACAAAACAGACGAAAAACAGAAACAAAGAGTTCTTCCTACAACCTTTCAAGCATCATTTCATTACTCAAAATTCTTCACGGTAGCACTTGAGTTTCCTTTGCTCAATTGTTCCATTGCTGTTTTATCTTGAGATACAATTGTTCAGGACGTATAAAGGATACATACGGGGCAATATTGTCTTAAAGATAGAGTGCAACACTCGACTCATCATACACAAAAATAGTTTCTTGTTCAACATAATTGTAATTTCAGTTTGTTATTGAATTATAATTTTTGTTTCCTGCACCTTTGTAACCAATAAGTTTAAGACAATATTAGCTTACTGTAACTGCTGCAACATGGCTGGAAACATGAACGATGCTGCTGCTATTGTTGCTGCCTCTCAAGGCAACAATGCTGCCTTCCCCGCCACTGCCGCTACTGGCCAAGGTAGCAACTCTGCTGCATTCACTGCTGCTGCCGCTAATGTTCAAGGCAGCAACTCCGCTGCCTTCCCGACTGCTGGTGCTCCACCTTCTGCCTCACACCACCATGATCGCCCTGAAAGGTTCATGGGATCAGAATTTAAGAGATGACATCAAAAGATGTTGTTCTACTTAACTGTAATGGGCATGGCCCGGTTCCTAATGGAAGATCCTCCACAAGCTGGAGATGAAATGGACTATTCGCCTGCTGAAATGGGTGAAGGGGGCCTTGGTATCCATGTTGTTAACGGCATGAAGATGGTTCTTGATGCGTGGAATCATAGCGATTTTATGTGTAAGAATTACATACTGAACTGCTTGGCAGACCCTCTCTACACGGTCTATTGCACCGTTGGCACTGCCAAAGAGCTGTGGGAAAAACTGCAAAAGAAGTACAACGCACAAGATGCGGGCACTAAGAAGTTCATCGTTGGGAAATTTCTAAAATTCCAAATGGTGGATAGTAAGATAGTGATGTCCCAAGTCGAATTCCAAATGATTTTACATCACCTGGATTTGGAAGGAATGAAACCAAACGAGCAGTTTTTTGTTGCATCACTGATCGAAAAGTTACCTCCTTCGTCGAATGAGTTTATGAGTTACTTAAAACTCAAGACAAAAGAGATGACCTTTGAAGAGCTTATTATCAAACTCCAAATCCAGGAAGATAATAAGAAGACATTGCCTAGGGGTAGACAACCTGCAGAGGCAAAGGCAAATCTGGCTGAGGCCAAAGGGAACCCAAGCAAGAAGCGCAAGTTCGAGAAAGACGGCAAGACCCAAGCGGCGGAGAAGTTCAAATGAAACTGTCACCACTGTGGAAAACCTGGTCACATGATCAAGGACTGCCGCAAGCTCAAGACTGAGCAACAAAAGAAGGCCAAGGCCAAAGGCAAGGCTTAGGCTAACGTCGTCAAAGACAAGCTTCTGGATGACATGATTGAGGAGTTCTCGGCGGTGGTGCTTGAAGCAAACCTTGTTGAGAATCCCATGCAATGGTGGATGGACACGGGTGCTACCAGACACATCTGTTCCAATAGAGATGTCTTCTCCACCTATACACCAGTTATTAACAAGAAGTTATTCATGGGTAACAACGCTTCCTCTGACGTGCTGGAGGTAGGAAAGGTAGTCTTGAAGATGACTTCTGGAAAGGAGCTCACTTTGAAGGAGGTGATGAATGTTCTTGAGATTATGAGAAATTTAATTTTAGGTCATTTATTGGTTAATGTTGGTTTTAGGCTAGTATTTGAGTCCAATAAGTTTGTAATCACTAAGAATGGAACCTTTGTGGGAAGAGGTTTCGTATGTGAAGGCCTCTTAAAAAATAACGTCATGTATGTAATATGTGCAAGCAATAATATTGAAGCTTCTTCTTACTTGCTTGAGTCATCTAATTTATGGCATCATAGATTAGGACATGTTAATTATAGGTCCATCCAAAGGTTGGTTAAGTTGGAGTTGTTGCCGTCTATCGACGTAAACCCTCAACATAAGTGTGAGGTGTGCGTAGAGGCAAAACTCACAAAGCTTCCTTTTGATCCGTCGAAAGGAATACCGCTCCTCTAGAACTTGTTCACACAAATATATGTGATTTGAAGTTTACACAAACTAGAGGGGGAAACAAGTAATTTGTGACATTCATTGATGATAGCACAAGGTATTATTACCTTTACTTGTTGAAAAGTAAAGATGAAGTCTTTGAAGCGTTCCAACGTTACAAAGCAGAAGTTGAAAACCAACTCAGCATGCGGATTAAATCCATTCATAGCGATAGAGGGGGAGAATACGTAGCGTCTTTTGAGGAATATTGTGCCGAATCGGGCATTGTTCATCAAATGACAGCTCCATACTCACCTCAGTCGAACGGTGTTGCGGAACGCAAGAACCGCACATTGAAGAAAATGATGAATGACTTGCTCATCAATTCCGGTCTTCCCCAAAATATGTGGGGAGAAGCTGTCCTTACCGCTAATACGATTCTTAATAGAGTCCCACATAAGGGTAAGGACAAAACTCCATATGAATCATGGAAAGGAAAGAAACCCACCTATAAATATTTAAAGGTGTGAGATTGTTTGGCAAAGGTCGAAGTACCCAAGCCAAAGCAGGCCAAGATTGGGCCTAAGACTGTAGATTGCATATTCATCGGATATGCAAATAACAATAGTGCTTATCGTTTCTTAGTGCATAAGTCGGATATTCCAGATATACACCAGGGTACAATCATGGAATCAAGGAATGCTCTATTCTTTGAAGGTACCTTTCCTAGAAAGGAAAAAGACATAACATCTCACAAATGAAGTTATGAACAAAGCTCTCAAGAACCGGGAGTCGTTGACGGCCCGAATCTAGATGATCCAGATCTAGTGGATCTTGAGGTGGCTAAACATCCGGAATCTAGTGTTCCAGATTCTCAGAACTTGGAGACTCCAGAGATGGATCTAAGGTGAAGTAAAAGGGTCAGGAAGGATAAATCCTTCGGTCCTGACTTTGTAGCTTATATGGTTAATGATGAACCAAGGACAATTGCTAAGGCGTTGTCAACTCCAGAAGCACCGCTCTAAAATAAGCTATTGAGAGTGAAATATGCTCCATTCTGCATAACCATACTTAGGAGTTGGTTGATCTTCCTCTGGAAAATAAATCGTTGGGTTGTAAATGGATACTCAAACGGAAATACAAAGCAGATGGGTCTATAGACAAGTACAAGGCCAGGTTGATAGTCAAGGGTTATCGATAGACAAAAGGCTTTGACTACTTTGACACATACTCCCGGTATCCCGGATGACATCCATACGGGTATTCATTGCGATCGCAGCTTTGCGTGACCTTAAGATACATCAAATGGATGTCAAGACAGCCTCCCTAAACGGTGATTTAGAAGAAGAAATTTATATGGACCAACCCGAGGGGTATGTGGTTCAAGGGCAAGAGAAAAAAGTCTGTCGGCTTGTCAAATCTCTGTACGGGCTGAAACAAGCCCCGAAGCAATGGCATAAAAAATTTGATAGTACTCTACTATCGAAGGGTTTTGCCATTAATGAGTGTGATAAATGTGTCTACACGAAAGGTAACTCTGACTCATTTGTTATGATATGTCTGTATGTAGACGACATGTTGATCACAGGAAGCAGTCCTAGGGTAATCCTAGAGACTAAGAACATGTTGAAACAATGCTTCGACATGAAGGATATGGGTATCGCAGATGTCATCTTAGGGATAAAATCTCTAAGACGTCTGACGAACTGGTCTTATCTCAGTCTCACTACATCGAGGATGTTTTAAGAAAGTTCGAGATGTTAGATAGTTCACCGATAAAGTCACCAATGGATACAAATCAAAAGCTTGATAAAAATCTTGGTGCACCCGTATACCAGGAGCGATATGCACAGGTGATCGGTAGTTTGATGTATATAACAAAGCGCACCGACTTTGATATTGCTTATGCAGTCAATAAGTTGGCTAGGTTCACCCGTAATCCGAGTGATAATCACTGGAAGGCGTTAAATCGGGTATTACAATACCTGAAATACACGTTAACTTTCGGGTTACATTATTCGAGATATCCAGTTGTACTAGAGGGGTACAAGTGATGCAAACTGGATATCTGATATAGAGATCACCAAGTCCACCAGTGGGTATGTTTACAATTGGTGGTGGGGCTGTATCTTGGAAATCCTCTAAGCAAACTTGTATCGCCCGATTCACAATGGAATCGGAGTTTATCACTTTAGACAAAGCAGGAGAAAAAGCTGAGTGGCTTCATGACTTCTTAGAAGATGTTCCGTGTTGGAACAAACCCGTACTTTCGATAATGATCCACTGCGACAGTCAGTCGGCTCTAGGAAGGGCACGGAATGCTATGTACAACGGTAAGTCTCGTCATATTCGATGGAGGCATAAGACCGTTAGGAAACTGATCACCGCGGGTATAATATCCATTGATTATATTAAGTCAAAGGATAATATAGCAGACCCATTGACAAAGGGCTTACCCAAGGATCAGATGGCTTGCCTGTCTAGGGGAATGGGCTTAAAACCCAATGTTGACACCCAATTTTGTCCCATCTTTTATGATTTTATTCGTAATTTTTGATATTTTGACACTTTTAAAATAATTTTAAAATATAGGCATATATGTGTATATATCTTATTATTATTATTATTAGCATTTTTTACTATCATTTGCATCTTTATCATAATCATAGTTTTATCCATAATATTCTATGTTATTTTATTTTTTCGCAAAATGGCATCGCATTTCCGTTTTTATCAAGCATTGAACATTTCGCAAATATTATATTTTTTATTATCACTTCGTTATGTTATTTTAAATAATTCACATCTTTTACAAAATATATATATATATATTTAATGTTAAAACCCTTTTATATTTTTAAACCCAAAACAATTTCTAACCCATTTCATTTTCCCAACCCAATACAAATCTCCCAAACCCAATTCCCTTTCCTTTTTCCCAAAAACCGAAGCCCAACTCCCTTTTCTTATTCCCCATCGCCCAAGCCCAAACTCCCCAATTAAATCCCCCACTCGGCTGGCCCAATCCCCTAACCCGTCGGCCCAACCCGTCGGCCCCAAACCCGAACCAGCCCAAAACCCGCAAGCCCAAAACCCATTCCCCCTTTAAAACCCCAAAACCCAAAAAACAAAATAAAAAAAACCAAAATCAAAAAAAACCTAAACCCTACACCCCCTGAACCGCCGCACACCCCACGCCCCCCCGACCCCACTCGCCGGTCACCTCGCCCCCTGCCACCACCAACCCTCTCGCCTTCACCGACCCCCCTCTGTTGCGCCGACACCATAAAACCCGCGACCCATGCCCCTCAAATCCGCGATTTTTGGCTCTTTATTTTTGAAATTCAAACTCATTCCTTGAACGTTCTTGGGGGGGAATCCACCTATAAATACCCCATGATTGTTCTTCATTTAAGGAGGAGATTTTCGGGAGAGAAAAAATAGATTTTTGGAGGATTTTCGGAAGATTATTCCATATATACATAAATATTTTGTTGTGTTCTTGATTTTAAAGCATTTGGCTTCTTTGTTGTTCAAGAATCAAGTCCGAAAAGGTTTGTCATCCCCTTTGATTCTCTGATTTTCTTCACTGATTTCGGGTCGGATCGACCCGACCCGGGTCGACCCGATTCGTGTAACATTTTCAGAATTCTTGCATTTCATATTTATGTATGTTGGTTATCTGAATTTGGTGTTAAAATTTGATTTGGATCACCGATTTCGGGTCGGGTTACTGACCCGGGTCGGGTCGACCCGATTTGAATTTCCAAATTTCTTGCATTGTTGCTGTTGTTATCATTGGTTATCTGAAATTGATGAAATTATTTGACTTCGGGTTGAACACACGATTCGGGTCGGGTCACTGACCCCGGGTCGGGTGGACCCGGTTTGGGTAACATTTTCAGCATTCTTGCATTTCATATTCTTGTTATTGGTTATCTAAAATTGATGAAATTACTTAATTCCGGGTTGAAACACTGATCCGGGTCGGGTCACTGATCCGGGTCGGGTCGACCCGATTTGGATATTTCCAGAATTCTTGCATTTCATATTCTTGTTATTGGTTATCCGAATTTGGTCTTTGAAATCGATTCGAGTTTGGATCATCGATCCGGGTCGGGTCAACGACCGGGTCGGGGCGACCCGATTTGAATATTTCCGAAATTTCGAACTCGGGTCGGATATTTTAAACGCTCACTTTGCTCGTTTCTTTGGCAATTTTCTTGTTTTGTTAATGTCGCATTAAGGCCGACGAAATTGAATTCGAGGCCGCGCTTTTCATTCGTTTTGCTTCTCTGTTTTTAGTTTAATCGTTTTAGACATCCGTGCAACGGATATATTATTGTTTATTAAGTTTATTGTTTTAGATTTCTTGCGACGGATATCATTGTTTTACTTGTTTTGAATAAATACGCGTCGTTCGGCGCCGTTTTTTCTGTTTCGGTTGCTCCCCGTTTCGATTCTTGTTTCTTGTTTTATCATTCATTTTTACTTGTTTTAAAGCGAACACCGCATTTTTCAAACATTGCTTTCTATTTCGATTCAACTGTTTCGGCATTCAAATTACCGTTCTACTCTTTTTCTTGTTTTAAACTAGACACCGCGTCATTTTCGGAAACTATTTTTCTGCCTTTGTTTTTACTCTTGCTATTTCTTTGCTTCTTCTTTTTCGTTCGATTTAATTTTGCTGATTTGAACACGATACTACACGGCCGATGAAAAATATCCGTCGATTTTGAGGCCTCCACGGTCGTAAAGACGGAAAATATAACTTCGGGCAATGATGAAGACTTAAACCTTTTATTTCATCCGAGATCAACATGTTTAGTAGGCGAGGTGAATTATATATTCGCGACCACGACGTGATTATAGTGATCTTTTCTATTTCACCCGAGAGACCAACACGTTTAGTAGGCGAGGCAATCAAAATAAATCACATTAGTCATATGTTTGCGACCACGACGTGATTGGAATGTTCTTTTCAAAATTTAAGTACGAGCCTCCGTGATCAAAACATTCACTTTGTTTTGAATACGGATATGAAGTTATTTGTATTTAAGCTTGTTTCTAACCGTTTGTTCTTGACACTTGCGAGGATTAAAGTAAATAAAGGCGATTATTCCTCGGTGATTATTTATTTTATTTCTTTCTTTAATTCAGCTTTTATCCCGCTTTGTATTGTAATATTATTTGTCGCACTTATGTAACTATTGAAATGCTTAGAATAGGCAAACTTAGGATTAATTCATAGGGTAGTTTAAGATTTGAAGCCCGTCGCTAGCTTATTTATTTGTAGGCTCGGTTAAATTCAAACTTAGAAATCCTTCGCTAGTTTATTTATTTTAGGCTCGTCACGCATATTCAAGATTTTCAAAACAACTTTTGTCATCTTTTATTTGCTTTATTAAATCATACCGAATAAGTTTATCTTTTGTCAATTTACAATTCATTGATTCCCCAAATTTTACTTTTTTGGCATTATAAATAATTTGTTTTACTATCAATTGTCAAATACATATTTTTTCAACTCTACATGTATTTCTCTTTAAATACCATACAAATGCATATTTAAAAATCTCTACATGAATCTTTCTTTTTAAATGCATCATTTACTAATTATTTGCAAACATCTTTAAATCTGTTATACTTGTAAAAACATATATTTGTCTAGTAATAATTAACCTGAGTTTGACCGGATAACCGCAAGTTAGCGGATCTTAAAGGATGCCTAACCCCTTCCCTTTAGGATAATGAAGAACCCTTACCTAGAATCTCGCTAGTTTCGCAGACCTTAAAATTGGAGTTACATTGCAGCATTTAGTTTAAATATTTAGGTGTCCTAATTCACCATAAAAAATAATTAGGTGGCGACTCCTCAATTCTTTACCCAGGAATCACCGGAACACGTTGTGCTCCGCTTTTTGACCCGAGCAGGTCAAAATAGGGCGCGTCACCCAAAATATAAGGACCAATACAGTGGTAACCCAACCTTACTAACTGGAGATCCCAGTAATTTGGTTCAATGGGAAAACTAAGTTGTAAAGGTTCAATTGATCGCTTCAGTGGAAGCATGAGCACTTCGGATAGTGATTTCTGAAAAGAAACATCAAATCCAAAGTCGTTCCCGCGATAGACGTTAAGTGCTATCTGCAGTATGGGTAAAGGTTAAGTTTTCAAAACCTGTAATGATCCTCAATAGTTGAGGTTAGGTTTTGGGAAACTTTTAATGGTTCCTAACACTTGTGAAGTGGGGTATAGCATGATACCTTGTAGGAGACCACCTATTTAAGTGCGAGGACGGGCCGTCTCAAATGAACGCACTTAAGAATCCAAGAAGTTTACCATGGCCAAAACGACAAAACATTACGAAGAAGAGAGTAATGGAATTTGTTGTGTTGGTACTATTGACTTGGCTTACATTAAACACTGATTGTTCAAGACATCACGTTCACCGCGCAGTAAGTAAGTCCGATGGTATTTAACTATGGAAGGTTCAAAGCTGAAGCTACCTCTCCTTATGCAACATCGGTCCGCTGAAATATTACTGGAAATGAAAAAGGCACTATGTGAGTGCGCCAAAATCTCTTTCAAGAGGGAATTGTTGGAAATTTGCCTTTGGCGGGAGTTGCGACCGACCAACTTTAACGGCTTAAACACTTGTGTTATGCATGTTGGAGAATCCGGTTCTTCACACGTGCATGATCTACTAAGTAAGTAGATAACCGTAGGGCCAAGAATCGTCAAATTTCATTGAGAAATGAAAGAGATATTGGTCCACGAAGTGAGGTGTTTGAAGCATGGAAAAGTGTGGTATGGATCAATTCTCCCTCATCGGTGGAGGAAGAAATAATTGTTTTGTTTATAAGATTCAAAGTTCGATTGGGGTTTGGGACCCCAAGGGGTATCCCATGTGTTTAAATGAGGGAGGACCTAGATGTGCTTCGGTTCGAGGAAAGCCCACACGCGCGCTGCCGCCGCCCGCCCGTCCGGTCCGGTTCCGATTCCGGGTTCTCGGGTTCACGGGTCGTGGGCTGTGGGTTGTGCTTCTTCTAATTTCGTATGTACAGTTTGAACCATAATTCTTTCATATGTACAGTTTGGTCCCTGAAGTTTCAAGATGTACAGTTTAGTCCCTTAAGTTTCCAGAAAGTCAAAATTGGGCAGAGAGATCAGAAACGTCAACAACACTCAATTCAGCCATTTATTTTGGCTGAATTACTCTTCCTAAATGGCCAATCCGTTGCACATCTTCTCCATTTATTTTGGAGGAATTACTACCTCCATAATGTCCATTACTTGGCCAGTAATGGCACTTATGAAGGCAGTTCATCAGCCCCTCCTTCAACTATATAAAGACCCCTTGTCACCATTGTTGAGCTACACACAAAACAGACGAAAAACAGAAACAAAGAGTTCTTCCTACAACCTTCCAAGCATCATTTCATTACTCAAAATTCTTCACGGTTGCACTTGAGTTTCCTTTGCTCAATTGTTCCATTGTTGTTTTATCTTGGGAGACAATTGTCCAGGACGTATAAAGAATATATACGGGGCAATATTGTCTTAAAGACATAGTGCAATACTCGATTCAGCATACACAAAAACTGTTTCAGTTTCTTGTTCAACATAATTGTAATTTCATTTGTTGTTGAATTGTAATTTTCGTTTCCTACATCTTTGTAACCAATACTGCTATTTATAAATGAAAACAAAATGCAAAAATCAATTAAAGTATGTACATAAAACAACGAGAATCTAATGTACCATTGGTTAAACTAAACGACACGTATGTTATAAGTTTGTAATTTAATGTTGAGGGGTTGGCTTCAAAGTTCAATAAGTGTTGAAGTGACTGATTAAGTGATTATCTGATACTTGTCATGGTCGAGGTGGATGTATTATTTAAACTTCTAAAATGGGCATATGATAAACTTTTCAATTCAACTATTTTAATTAACGTGCGCTAATAAGGGGACCCTTGTTAGTGACTTTTAGGGTTGTTGTAAGTACAACATTTATCCGATCATAAGCCACTGATATACTTCTTTATTTCAATTTACGTGATATTATTTTTTTAAATTTATCTTTAATATAATATTATATTTTTTTGTTTGATAATTATTTTAATGACATCACCCTTATTTCCTTATTTAATAATTATTTAATTTCAATAAATATTTCGCTCTTTTTTTAAAGACAAGTAAAATCCAAATATGATAAGAAAATCAGGCAAACACCTAACATTGTTTCATCTATCAAATTGTGTTTTATCCTTTACAAATGTTATTTTAATAATATAGGGGTAACTCTTTTGGTAGGAAGTTAGTATAATAATAATATTAAACAGATATTTATCACTACAACAATGTATAGTCTATGATGGAAAGTGGAAACTAAGAAATAGGGCAAATAAGTATAACATTTGGATCCTACCGTTGGTGGTCGGTTGGTAGCTTTCATTCCGTTTGATTTTTAAAATATTTTTTCACTTTCATTCCGTTTGATGATGCTATTAGTTTTATGTCCAAATTACATGTACACACTTCTTGATCTTATTTTATACTGAAAAAAATATGTCCCTTTCAATATCATGCCTCTGTCTGCATTTCTTTTAAGATTTTATTACTACTATTTCAGGGGGAGTGGGACAGAGATGAGGACAAGGAATAGAGAATATTACATAATAAGATTCGATCCTCTATTATACTAGCTTTATCATGTATAAGGGTTAGTTTTGTGAGATTTACGTACTAAGTATGTGCTTAAATAATGAAGAATTAAATCAAACACATAGTTTGCAGGATCACTGAATTCGTTTCACTAATCTAATAGTGCAATCATATGTCTATGAAACACCAACTATAATAAAATAATCACAATCTATAATCGTACCTTAGTCATCATAGATAATTGTCCCTGACGTTCGTAGGAGATACTTCACAACACTTCTTCACAGGAACTCTTTGAGAGTAGAAGGATTAGAGATTTTCTATTGACTGAGAATGGAAGAAGTATTGGAGTTCTGTGAAGGAACTCCTTTAATCGGACAATACCGATGCAACGGTTAGGAGGAGTCCTACCGTTGTGTCCCTTCTTTTTTTTATTTAATTTCTAATATATAATTAATTATATATTAAATTATTATTTTAACATGGATCCGGGTTGACCATATGGGTGGCTCGGTCCAATTTTCTTCATCTCCCACTCACACATAGTGGGTCAACTCTCACCCTATATTCTGTAACTTTCATACATAACGACTAGACCGTGTGACCAACGCATACTTCGAGAGCTTAATTGCAATACATCTATTAGAAATATATAGCATCTCGTCCAATGAAACTTAGAGTAGGTTATAGTGCAGTACCCTAGATCATTTATCACATTCATATCTCTCACAATCTCTTTGTCATAAATTTGAGTTCATCATTATGTTCTTGCCTCAAAGACAAACATAAAGGATCGGTCAATGAACATAATTAATGTGATAATACTTAATGATCTTCCTCTTCTCATGAATCTCTTAATCTCAATCTGATATGTTTTTCTAGAAATGTCCCACCAGACCGAATCAAGCATGATCTCTTGGCAACATTCTAAGATAGCAAACACCAAAATGAATCTCAAAAAACTGATCAAAGTCATGAGAGTACAATGTGGAAAATTACTTATAATTTTCAGGGGTTCACACGATAGCAAGTAGAGATTAAACTTGTATCGCCCTTATGGTCACCATATGCATACATGGTATGAAACATGTATCACATTATTGATTCATTTTCCATGGAATGTATGTCTTTACAAATTAAATATTGTGTAGATGATAGTTCAGACAATTCATGTCTAACTTTGAGTTCACAAATCTACTCCATTTTATTCATCAGAACTCACATTTGGCATTAAGAACAGACTAACTCATTTTAATCACATATGATTAAACATAAAAAGGCGGCATTCTTATTATAAACTTCAAGCTCATTATCATCTACCAATTATTAGTTTATAATTGTCTCATCTTTATCTGTTATGTATACAATAAAGGTGATTGCCTGTGTGAATAGGTCAATCTTTTTGTATGTCCGACATGCTTTGTTGCATGTGACCGAGTGAACCACGTGGCATGCTTGTCAACATGGGCATCAAAATATGCTAAAGAAATTATTTAAAACATATTATTGAAATGACCGTCTGAAAATATAATAGCGGAATCATCTGAGTAAAACATGATAAGTCTAAAAATACTGCTGACATGACATGATACTGGACTAATCTATGAAACCTCTAAAATATGAGTCTGCAAAACTGTTTACCATGACAAGGCCCTGACATGCCTCTGCTAATAAAATATAATCATAAAATAACTAGACTGGCACCCCGAATGAAATAGAGCTCAACGAAATAGTTGATACTGAAGCAGTCCTACTGAGCAGATCCGACTCCCCGAAACTCAACACCTACATTGTGAAGTGCAGACCCCATGCAAAGGGACGTTAGTACACTTGAATTATACTATATGTAAAGCAACTAAAAGAATAAGCAGGCACATGAAATAATAGGAACATGAACTGAAACTGAAATTGAAAACATGAACATGCGTATAATAACATGAGTAAAAATATGAAAAATGGTATATCTATATATATGCGGGAGAGCATTAGCAAAACCGACATGAACTACCACGCATGAATGTGGAGTCTGATCTATGCCCGATTAGCTAAGTCATCTCGTACTTTGCTGGAGTACGAGACATGAACATGAACATGATAGATTCAATAAATAATCTGAAGTATCGTCCTCTAGAGGAGCGACCCTTGTCCTACGTAGATTCAGGCTATCTGAGCCTTCTCGTTAATATGTGCAACTCCCAAAACATGTACTTGAAAATAGTTGACTTGAAAGCCCATGAATTACATGAAATAACTTGAATTCATAACTTGTAAATTTATAATTTAGCATGTGAAGAAATACATAGTATAACTTGTCTAAATCATGAGAAATATATATGACTTCATGAAATTGAGTGATAATAATCATAATTTATATTTAAGAACTCATGAAAATCAAGACATGAGTTCATGGATTACGGACGGGTTCATGACAGTCACAATATCATATCATGAAGGTAAGTAACAAAATAGACATAACATGGAATATAATTATGCATGTGTAGAAGGATTATCAAGAACTTGAATAAAAACCTAGGTTATGGAAATTCATGGTTTCATGGATAATTTTGGCGTGGGGAAGAACAATGACGTTCCCACACGTAGATAGAAGATCTACATACCTTAATCGCTTCAAAACTTATCTTAAAAAATCTAACTTGAAAGAAGGAACCCAGAGCTTGAACTTTAATTTATTGAGTTGAGTTTTCTTGAAAACCCTAGGTTAAAAATAGTGAATTCCGCTTAGGAATTGATAGTAATCGATTAGAATCGCATGTAAATACATGGAAAGGACTTACCTTGGTGTAGGAGATGGTTGAGAAGAGAGAACCTTCGTTCTAGGGCTTGGGAATTATGAAAGTTGATTTTTAAAATGAAGTCCTGAATTTATATTGTTTGCTGTCGGAAGAAATCGACGGTTGATTCGACGGTCCGTCGAATTTTTGACGGTCTGAATTTGATCGTCGATATTTTGACGGTCCGTCAATAATTGTACGATCCGTCGAATTGTACCGTACTGTTATTTATGAGAAATTTCAGAGAGTTGTAAAATTGAAGTTCTGGGACGGTCGAGATTGATAGGCTGTCAATAATTTTACGGTCCGTAGAATTTACAGTCTGGCCGTCAATTTCAAAAGTGAAATTGACGGTTCGTTTGACGGACCGTAAAATGTTTTACGGTCCGTATAATCTGCCGTCAAATTCCATCTGCAGAACTGAACCTGGTTTTTCAACTTAAACTTCCTGTTTTGGTTTCCTACACTCGTGGATCATGAACAAGGCTTAGTTTGAAGGTACGTGTTGTTACATATTAGTTGTCACTTACATGAAGCAATTTGTTGCGTTTCAAAAGGAAATTCAGTTTGTTTTTGGCTTGCGCCAAGAGCATGCCAATGTGAAGGAAGCAACTGTCATGGACTCTGATATGCTGAACAAGGCAGTCGCGAAACTAGCTGCTGAAGTTGCTAAGCTTAGTGATGTTTTTAAGATGAATCATGCGTTGGTTTTGAATGAAAGTACCAAAAAGTCTTCCGAGTTGATGACTGCAACTGTACTCGTCATTTGTAAATGGGATTCAGGAATATGTTCCAAGTCCTTGGCTCTAACAGGTTGTAGAGAGAACGTGGAGGCACTACCATTGATGGACGCTAGTTTAACTGTATACTATAACTCTATGACTAAAGTGTGGGATCCCGGATGGCAATGGTGTATACATTCTTCCATTTTCCTATCTCATTTTGCATTAGCAGTTGCTATTTCAATTATTAATCTCTTTTATAATCACTCAAAAAAGAATAACCAGAATAAGGACATGAAGAAGACAGGACAGTTTTTGTTCTCTTATCAGTGCATGAGTTTAAAAAAAAAAAAAAAAAAAAAGGCAGCTTGGTGCACTAAGCTCCCGCTATGCGCGGGGTCAGGGGAAGGGCCGGACCATAAGGGTGTATTGTACGCAGTGTTACCTCACACTTCTGCAAGAGTGCATGAGTTTGGCATATGAAAATGGATGGCATATCTTGCTTGGTGCCTGTGCACTGGGACCTAAAGATATGGGTAGCCTGGGACCTTCTTGTTTCCATCCTAAGTCCCCTATTTACTCTTCCTACAAGACCAGTAAAATCCTTGAAATTGAATTTATTAGATGGCGGACTAGTGATATATTAGTGAAGGCATTTAAAAGTTTCTCTGACGAGCTTGCTCTCTGGATACTTGCAACAAGATTGAGTGAAGCTAGTGGACATATTGTGACAAGAGACAATTTTGCAGGGAGAAGGACCTACATGATGAATTTGTCATTTTCCAGCAAATGCCTTTCTTGGTGAAGTTCTTGAGTGTTTATCTATGGCAGGATGAGGCTGACGAAAAGTTTTTTCCATTATTTCTGGATATGCTATTATTTTTCGTGGAATTTATATTCACTTTCGACAAAACCTATCAGTTGATGGATTTAGAATTGTTTAGAGAGAACACACCATGGTTGTTGATCATCTGTCTTCCAAAACTAATTTTAAAGGCCCGTAATGCTGCTACTCCAGTATTTGCACTTCTGCAGCAACTTCAGGTTCAATTATTGTTGTTTGCTTGTGCATACTTGGAAGTAAATATTGATCTTATGGTTATGTCAGTAGCAAGCTATGAGACTGCTTTTATGGAATTGCATTGTGGGCCGAGGGGATACGATGAACACCACAATGTTGCTAAGTCTGTCATGGATTCAAAGAATGATTCAAAGCATGTGAAGCAGTTCTTTAAATATGTTCAGCTGCCACTTCTCAACAATGATGTTGCTGCTATAAGGCTTAACTATTCGAACTTTGAGGACAAGGTTCTTATTGGGGTCGGGAGTATTGTTAATGAATGGGTCTGGTCCGATATTAGTAAAGCATCCCAATATCAAATTAAGTGGCCTTGTTTGGGATCTAGGTTGATAAATAGTGTCATTTTAGGAGCAATCGGTTATGCAAATATTGTTGAGTCTAAACTCAAAGTTTGTTTCTCCTCATCCCCATTCTCGGTATCTCTGATTCTCATCTCCTTCTTTCTATCCTTTGTATTTCAGTCATATTTCTATTGTTATTTCTAGAATCCTATTATATTGCTACAGTGTTTGGATTAATACAAGTTGTTAGACGTGTTGTGAATTTGGTTTGTTACAATATGACATTATTAGACAGACGGATGATCCTGATTAATGTATTGGTGGTTTAATTTTCTTCAGATCTAACATAATCATGATTCCATCTCTTTAATTTTGCACCAATAGTACGAACTATGAAGAACAAGAAATTTAAAATACAAAAAAAAAAGGCGATAATCATCTAATTAGTTACACTTACTACTAAATCATGAATATTATATGGAGATTAAAAAGTGGATATAATTGAGTTCTTAATTAGGGGGTATATTCCAGAAAATCCAAAATTTACATAGCGATAAAATATAGGAACACCCTTAAACTATGATGAAATTGTCAATTACACACTTAAACTATGTGATGGTCCTATATATATGACCCCTTAAACTTATATTTTTCATATTATTTAGCCCCTTGAACTTTATTTTTCATGTTATTTACCCCTTTCACTGGTTACCTAGGGAAAAAAATAAGTAAAAGTGCAACATGTGCAAGCACATACTTATTATATACTGAAAAGGAAGGGGGGGGGGGTAGGATCTTAATGTCTTTTTACAATTACAACAACAACATACCCAGTGAAATCCCATAACGTGAGGTTTGTGGAGGGTAGAGTGTACGCAGACCTTAACTCTATCTTGACAGATAGAGCGGATGTTTCCGAGAGACTTACCATTATTTCTTTCAAATCCAAATAACTAGACCCTTATCCTCTCTCAAACCCTTCCTCCTCCCTCTTTTACTGTTACAATCTCCATCTCTTCTTTTAATTTTCTTTTCTTTTCTATATTACTTGAGGAAGGTTGGATCATTTGGGTTTGAAAGAATCAAATGAAAAAAAACTCTAAGATCTCTTTTTAGTTAGTGTGTATATGCACATGATGTATTTTAGCATATTTTTTTTATTAGGTAATTGGTGAAGGGGTAGATAATACGAAAAAAATAAGTTCAGGGGGAATTATAACACCCCTTGCATAGTTTAGGTGTGTAGTTGATAATTTCTCCATAATTTAGGGTGTTAATTTCTATACCTTATCCCATTTACATACATATATCACCTTAGGCTTTTCCCCTTTTTCTTTTCACATAATTGATTTTAAAACTAACAAATAAATATATTTCTTTCCTTTTTCTTAGAGTTTTCAATTATATAAAAAATTCATTATTATTTAGAGTTTTAGTAATTCTCAAAAAGATTATGGCCAAATACATTCATAACCTCCTAAACTTGACACAATTTTTCACTTAGACACCTCAACATATGCTTGTTCTTATTAGCCCCTTCAACTCAAGCCAAATTATGTCAATTAAACACCTAAATGATAATCTTTAAGAAACATAAAGCGCATGACTTTCACATGCCATGACACGGCAAAAACAACCAATCAATATAAGACACGTATAATATATATTTTTTTTTTTTTTAAATCTTCTCATCTACAACTCTTTCTTTCAATCGGAACTTTGCCGTCGCCGGTTTGTTATTGTCCGACGTCATCCATTGCCCCATTCCTTGGTCTTATTCTCTTACAATTACATTGCATTGAAAACTAGTCGACTTTGTTCCTTGCCGAACATCCCTGCCATCTCTTACATTTATACTTCTGGGCTTAAAAGAAGATGAAGATGAAGATGAAGATGAAGGGTAGATATACTGGTGGCTTGAAGGATAGATACAGTGGTTGAGGTGGTGGCAGAGAAAGAGTAGGGTGGATATAGGGTGGTGCAGGGGATAGAAAAAGGAAGAAGAATTTCACTCACTCTATCAAAATTATATCCCACATTATGTGCCATGTCAAGAAGTTGTGTGTTAATTGACACAATTTACTTGAGTTCAAGGGGCTAATAGGAACAAGTCTATGTTGAAGTGTCTAAGTGAAAATTTATGTCAAATTTAGGAGATGTATATGTAATTGGTCATAACATATATTATATTTAGTGTAATTCATAAGTGGATCTCAATAGTATGTATCTTACCTATTTTTGTGAGGTAAGAGACCATTTTCAATAAATTCTCAATAAAAAAGAAAAAAAATAGTAAAATAGCAAAGTATAAGAAAGTATACAATAATAATTCTCAAAACGATAGATTTTACAAAGAAAGTGAAATCCAGTCCTTTCCCAAAACCAATTCTTTCAAACCAATCCACGTGACATATTTTTTTCAAATAAAATCCAAATAGACACATTTAGTATTCTTTGAAGTCTAATACTATAAATTATCAAATATTGTATCGGGATATATAAAATCTATCCTCTTTTAGTTAGAGGTCTTAAAAAAATTATAAAAAAATAATTTTCCTTAATGAACCACATTTTATACCTAGTTTTTTTTTTTCCTGCCATGATCTAAAGCCACTAAAGGAATATATTCTCTATCTTTCATTGATTATTGTGTACAATATATATAGTGTTACATAATTTTTTACATGGCTACAAACTAGGTAACTAATCTTCCTAATTACAATCGGAATATAAATTTACCTAATATCAAAGATATACAAAGATACGAAAATATTCTATCACACCCCCGCAGTCGAAGCGGGAGGTTCTCGTACGCTGAGACTAGCTCGGAAATCATCAAAAAGTATGTGTGAAAATACTTTAGTAAATATATCAGCAATCTGATACCTGGAAGGAACATAAAGGACACGAACTTATCCACGAGCCACTTTTTCACATACAAAGTGAATATCCATTTCAATGTGTTTGGTGCGCTGATGTTGAACGAGATTGCCGAAGAGATAATCGCACCGACATTATCACAGTAGACCAATGTAGCCTTGCGGATTGGGCAATGAAGTTCCAGCAGAAGGTTGTATATCCAACAAGACTCATAGACAACATTCGCGACTCCTCTGTACTCAACTTCGGCCCTGGATCGAGACATAGTGAGTTGTCTTTTAAAAGACTAAGAAAGCAAGTTATCTCCGATGAAGACACAGTAACCTGACGTGGATCGACGAGTGTCCGGACAGCCACCCCAGTCAGCGTCAGAATAAGAGGTGAGATTAAAGAGTGTGAACTTGTACGGGTAGAGACTGAAGTGAAGGGTACCTTGTACATAACGCAAAATACGTTTGAGCGCATTCATATGTACATGTGTCAGGTTGTGCATATGTAAGCATATTTATTGCATGACATATGATATATGGTCTCGTAAAAGTGAGATATTGTAATGTTCCTGCTAAATTGCGATAGTGAGTCGGATCAACATACAGAGAACCCGAAGAGGCATTGAGTTTAGAATTAGTATCCACCAGACACCAGTGTATGAGCCAATATGCAAGACGTAATGCCTGATCGATCAAGGATCTTTTCGGCGTACTTCTTTTGACAAAGAAATAAGTCACCTGCATGTCTTGTAACACCAATTCCCAAAAAATAGCTTAGGGGCCCCAAATCCTTCATAGCAAATTCAGAGGCAAAGAGTGATATAATGGATCTGCGAAGTGCATCAGAAGATGTAGTAAGGATGATATCATCAACATATAGTAGGATGTATGTAATGTCATTATTTTTTCTATAGATGAACAGTTAGGGATGACAACGGATCGGATCCTACGAAATCCAGATCTAGATCAGTTTTTCATACCTGGATCCAAATCCATCGGGTCCATAAAAATCATATCCAAATTCAGATCGCCGGGTCCATGGATCGGATCTGGATTCACATGTAAAATTTTTTGCCTTCCACCCATGCTAAAGGCATTTTCCGAAGCCGCAGAATAGACGGGAATTGCAAGGATGTCCTTGGCAGATATGGCATACAACAAACAGTAACCCACCATCACCAATCCCAGAACCAGTGTACACCCATTAGAGCACATTTAAACTTCTCTTGAAGTAAAAGAACCATAATAAAGTGACAAAAGATGCAAGATATGACGAAAATTGAACTCCACTATTTTCAAATGCAAGAAATATATAACAATGAGGGTTTCTAATTTTGAAAGAAAAAGCAATGAGGGTTTCTGATTTTGAGAATTTTTTACTGTGAAAGTTGGAATCTGGTAGGGTTTCTAATTTTGAAAGAAAAAGCAATGAGGGTTTCTGATTTTGAGAATTGGAGGCTTGGAGCTTGTAGGATTTCTTTTGTTAGAGATATGTTTCCTCTTAGTTTTTTATTGGGCCTTTTGAGAATGATGGGCTTAAATGTATGAACCATTTAAAATATAAAGTCCAAATCTGAATGTAAAATACAGAAATTATGAAAAAATTTAAGAAAATACTTATAAAATTACATTCTAGGTTATGAATATATTTAATAAAAATAGATCCACGGGTCGAATCTGGAGCGGATACAGATCTCAAATACAAGATCCAGATCCGATCCGTCAGAAATGGATTCGGGTCTGATCCGGATCTGTCGGATCCAAATTTTGAAGATTCATATCCTATAAAACGGATATGGATCCACCAGGTCCAGGATCCACTGCCATCTCTATGAACAGTGAATGATCAGATTTGCTATGTGAAAAACTGATAGAGGATATAAAATCAACAAATTGTTGGTACCATGCACGAGGAGCATGTTTCAGTCCATATAGTAATTTCTTCAAAAGACACACATAATATGGATGAACCGGATACCTGAATCCCATAGGCTTATGCATATATACGGTTTCATGTAGGTCCTCATGCAAGAAAGCATTTTTGACGGCAAGCTGATGAATATGCCAAGATTTGGATAAAGCAATACTGAAAATGGTTGAATAGTTGTCGGTTTCACCATCGAGCTAAAAGTTTCATCACAATCCACGCGCCACCTATTGGGACCTGTCATCACCTACAAGACGAGCCTTATTCCTCTCAAAATAACCATCAAATTTATTTTGATGTATAAAAATCCACATAGAACGAATAACATTAGCATCAGGAGGATGGGGCACTAGATCCCATGTCTTATTTTTAATAAGAGCATTATATTCGTCAATCATGAAAGATTTCCAATTAGGATCGGATAAGGCATTTTTTGGGGTTGCGAGGAATAGGTGAAGGGGCAACCGCATTTGACAAATTAAATTACCGTTTGAGTTTGGAAATGTCGTGCATAGCACGTGTTTCAATCATCTGTGTGGGTGCCGCGGGGGAGGGGGTGGACGGGATCGGGAAGCGGCTAGGTAGGTTGGTGGCCGAGAGGTAAGCAGATAGAGCGATGATCGGGAGGGTGGGGCATGTGCGCTGGCCGAGACGGGGCAGCGGGATCGGTGAGAAGGGGTGGTGGCAGTGATTGAGAGGAGGCAGTGACATCGAACAGTCGAGAGGGACTTTTTCGAGGTGCCTGTGGCAGGACTGTCTGACCCACCCGACATGGGACAGTAGGAGGTTGGTCGGACACCGGTGACTGTAGCGGTTAATTTTGCAAGTGATGAATTAGAAGGGGATTGAGGCCATCGTTTAAGAAGTCATAGGAATTTGGAGGTGGAGAATGGAGTTTTGCAAATGGGAATTGAGACTCATTAAATATGACATGCCAATAAATGATTATTTTTCTATTGGACAAGTCGTAACAGTTGTAACCTCGATTATTAGTGGGTAACCAAGAAATACACACGGGGTGGACCTAGGTTGAAGTTTGTTGATTTGTTCAGAGGGATAGAAGGGGTAGCACATACATATGAAAGTTCGTAAATGCTTATAGGAAGGATCTCGAATATAGAGAACTTGAGTGAGAGACTTGTGTTCGAGAGACTTATTTGGGAGAATGTTCAAGAGATATGTTGACATTGATAAAGCTTAATGCCAAAAATAGGGTGGATAGAAGCGTGAGCAAGGAGGGCACGAACTAAGTTGTTTATGGTTCTAATTTTTCGTTCGGCTTTTCCATTTTGTGGAGAGATGTGGGGACATGAAAAATAAGGCATTGGCACAAAAAATTTTGAATTGATTATTATCGAATTCCCTCCCATTTTCATATTGGAAACATTTAATATTCTTTTCAAACTGTGTCTTAATGAAAGCGCTGAATGACAAAAAAATAAAATTGATTTGAGATTTATTACCAATGGGAAAAGTTCACATGAAGTTTGAATAATCATGTAAAAACAACATATAGTATCGATGCCCGACCATGCATAAGATATGAGAAGTCCATAAATCGGTGTGTATTATATCAAATGGCATTAAAGTACAAGTGGATGAAGAACAAAATGGCAACTTGACATGTTTCCCCAAAACACAAGATTCAAAACACAGGAGGATAAGAGACATGTTTGCAATCAATAAATTTATTTTTGCTAAGGGAGCGTAAAATAGAGTCCCCCGGATGTCCTAATCAATTATGTCATAAAAGAGATGAAATTGCGATAAAGGTTGATGGAGAGGAGGTTGGATGGCTGACGGAGGTGGTGATAGGATAAAGATCCCCGGTGCTATCACGTCTCATTATTCGCATCCCTGTCATAAGGTCCTTTACAAAATAATCAAAAGGATCAAATTCAAAGGAAATATTATTGTCGATTGTGAAACAACGCACATATATTAGATTTTTGTTAAGTTTCTAGGCATGAATGACATTTTTTAAAGCTAACGGGGGGCATGGTGAGGAGAGGGATGATTGTCCATAATCTCGAATGGGAATGCCTTGTCCACTACGAATAATAATATTACAATTTAAATTGCTCATATTGAAATAAGACGAAAGAGTACATTGGAGTGCCGTCATATGAGATGTGGCGCTAGTGTCCATGTACCAACTATCATCAGGAACGTTGAGAGACATCATGTTCATAGCCGCCTCAATATCCGTCGGTGCGTAGGTTGAAGGAGGAGAAACATGTGCACGGTATGTCTGTTGTGGACGTGCGTCGAGGATGCCGGGCTGGGCCTATCGGGCCATAGGTTGGGCCCAGGTGGACGTCAGGTTAGGGCAAGGTAGAACAACCCAAGCCGATGGGGCCCACACAGCCCATGGCGGGTAGGCAGCCCACGGTAGAGGCTGCTGCCACTGTTGCTACAGATGCGGGTTCCTGTCAGCCGGCGGGGGCTACCTCCTACCGTCGTTGCCACTGTTTCTGCCTTGGCCACTATTTTTGGCCCTGCCACTGTTGCCGCTGCTGCTACCACGCTATTCCCAAAATTTCTTCCTCTATTGTTATTCCAGGGACGTGAGCCACGTGTCGAATCGTTGGCTTACCGGTGGGATAGGACGGGAGCCAAGCTCCTCAGATCGGCATGAGTGTTGCCAGTGGTTACGAGAGCGGCGTCAGTTGTGCTGTCATTAGTCGCTACCCGCTTTATTTTTCGGATTTCTTCAAGGATGAGTCTCGAACGAGCCTCATACAACAGAGGCAATGGCGTGCTTTGTTGGAGGATGGTAGCGACACCGTTATAATTTTTATTCAAACCCATAATGAGTTGCATCACCAATCGTTGATTTGTGACCGGTGCACCAACGTTTGAGAGTTGATCGGCAATCATCTTAAGCTCTTGACAATAGGCCGACACGCAGTTGGAAAATCGTCCTGATGAATGTCCTTAAATTGATTTTCCAAGTACAAGGCATGATGTGTCTTGTTATTATGAAAAATACTTTCATCCGCTCCCATGTTTGTCGTGTAGTGGCTTTAGTTTCAATGATTGTATGTAGTAGGTCATTCGAGATTGTGACGTAGATCCATTGTAGAACAACTACATCTAATCGTGATCAAAGTTCGTCATCAAAATCATTATGTTTCTCCAAGTTGTCGCGACCCAAACCGGAGGGCGACGACGGGCACCCGGACCCTACCCGCCGGACACCACATTTACACTCCACCCTTAATCATATTTAACACGGACTGAGCCGTGATAGATTAAATAAAGTTTTAACCCAAAAGCCCCAGCTTATCCATTTATATACCAAGGCTGGCAAGGCCTTACATGACACTAACCACATGATACCTGTATATAAGCCTCTAAAAGTAAACATACCACGACCAGACCGCGACTCCGAAATGAATAGAGTGCTCCAAATATCAGCTTAACCAGCAACCCACTAGGACGAACTGTCATTCTCGCAATATAAACCTGCGGCATAAAACGCAGCGTCCCCCGACAAAAGGGACGTCAGTACGACTGATGTACTGAGTATGTCAAGCATAAGAAATAACATAGTAGAGACATATCATAGTCTAAAACAGAAACAACTGAAAATCAGTAAATGCCTCTGAGGGCCATAATACACATGCCTAAATGTTATGCACCATGCAGTATACATATACATCAGCCTCCCCGGCCATCTTCCTTACCATAACAACCTCTGTGGGCATCATACCATATAATGATTAATGAATGTATGCATAATGCAAACGCGGTATACTAATGTCCACACAAAATCCTCCCATAACCGCCTCTGTGGGCATTAGGTTATATTGCCACGCGAGGGCATCACGTCATCACATCATATTGGCCTCTTCGGGCTCTTTTCGTGATAGTCTGTACCAGGTGCAGGTGGTGTGCGTATATAATGCCTTTTTCCCTTTTCCCCAATTTCCATACATACATATATATAATATTTACTATATAGTAATGTGCATAGCACAAGTGGTCCATGATAACATATGAATGCAATGCAAATGAAATGCATGAATAATAAAACACCCGGAGTGACGTAATATCCTTTACACCTTTGGTTAACATTGGGAACATCAACGTCTCTTCCAGTGTGCCTTGTTAAGGTCTTAGAAACATACTTGGATATTATTTCAACATAGGAATCGATGACTTGATCATTCCTAACTACTAAGAATAGAGTAATTTATGTAGCAACACGATGGTTATGTTTCGCACATAGAATTATGCCAAAAGAATGAAAGATCCTTGCATACATTGTTGTCGAAATTATCTAAGTTCTGAGGGTCCTTGTAAGCTCTATGAACGATTATCTACATCATACGGATGATTTAAATCATAGACTCAAAATATTAGAAACAAATTCTTAGGGACATTCTAAAGAATACCTTGAATGCGTAGAACCTATATTCCCTCTATATCGAAACCTATGTAAGTAGCAAAACACCCAACCTTCTCAATCCTTCTTTTTACTTCTACAATCTCCAAAACAGTACAATGATTTCACATGCAATCCCAGTAACTTACAATTACGGCTGTCCCGACAACACCTAACCTAAACTTAGCATTTTCGATAATCGTCTTAGAACAAGTGGCAATAATCAAATTCTGAAATTGTATAAACTTTAGGAACAAGAAAGATTACCTCCTCTAGGTGTAATGATGGTGTTGTCGGACAACCCTTCACCTGAACCAGGTTTCGACGAGTAGAAACAGGAGCCCAAAATCAACTTGGGTTAAAGCTTCTCCGAAACTCAAGGTTCTGCTTAATTCCTGAGCGTGCAAGCTTGATTAAGGACTCGAGGTTTGCTGAAATCGAGGTCCGAAACACCAAGAATCTCCCCCCTTTGGTTGGGCAGAAACTTACGGAAATTCCCCCAATTTGGGTTAGGAATTTCAGAAGGTTACCAATTGAGAATTTACTCTCTCTGCTTGAAGTGTAGCCATCATTTCTCTAAGAAGAGATTTCTCCAAAATTTTGAGGAGATGAAGTTCTTTTGTAGAAGAAAAAGCTAAAGGTCTGAAGACTTGTAAAGCTTTTGGTGTTGCCACCGATCGCTACTTAAGCTTAGTCACTTGAGCCAAGTGTTATAACACTCCACGTAATGTCCCACTATGTTTTATCCCCAAGTATAATTAATTAATCCCACAATTAATTAATTATATACACAATAAATCCCCGATCTCAAATCACTTAAATTCCGGCGATTTATAAAATCATCTTATACCTAATGTCATAATTCCTGTAATATAATACTAGTCTATAATCTCTTCGTGGATACACAATTATTATTAATGCTCCCCATCATCACACTTATTAAATCTAAAATTATTTCGGGATCACATCCTTTTACATACTAATTTCCTTTTTAGCAAACGTGAGTGCAACATAAACTTCCCGGAGTCCGGTCTACTTGCCTACGTTTATGTGTTCAACCGTTACCCAAAAAATACGGGGTGTTACACAAGTGTTCGTCATCGGACTTTGGTTTGGGAGGGATGCTGTAATCGATTACTTTGTACACGCGATAATGAATCTTAAATAATTTCTCCCAAGATGAATACTGGACCTTTTCCATCTCAAGAGTTATGAGAATGAAATTCTTGATGTTGTTAACTGTAAGAGCATGATGGAATTTAGGTTGTGTAACCATTGAAAATTGGGGAAGAGGAGAGGAAGTAGAAGATTTTGGAGGAGGAGGCGAAAAGATGGGCTGCCGAGAGAGGGGTTGTCGTGAGGTGGGCGGCGACTTAGGGTAGGAATTTTTAGGATTTGACTTCTGATACCATAAATGAATATGTTCTCTGTCTTTCATTGATTATTGTGTACAATATATTTCCACGTATTTCATTGATTATTTTGTACAATATATTTATGTCTTTCATTGATTATTGTGTATAATATATATAGTGTTACATAATTATTTACATGATTACAAATTAGATAACTATTATTACTAATTACAATTGAAATATGAATTTAACTAATATAAAAGATATAGAAAGATAGGGGAATATTCTGAAAATATTTCACAACAAATTGTCCACGTGGAAATCATTTTAACCCCACGCTCTTACATGTACGCGTGTACATCACGTACCCCACTTTATCTATTTCCTTGTCACCTCTTTCTGATCTTCTTCTCTTCGCCTTTTCCAGTTCAATCTCTCTCTTTTATTCACTGCCTTCAGCTTCTTTTTCAAGAACAAACTTTTATCTCTGGTGAACAATCACAGCCGTTGATCATGTCACAGGTGTAGATGTGTGTGTATATATAATCTGTGTATATACACACACACATTTATTCCTGTATTACACAAAACCTCTTTCAAGGTTTGCAGATTTAGCTTTTTCTCCACAACCCCTTTATTTGGTATGTTTCTAAATTTCCTTTTTTGGGTGCTTTTTATATATGGTTCTTTTGGGTACATGGATTTTTGTTCAATTCTACTTTTGGGAAAGTGTTAAGGTTATATTTATTTTTGGTGATGTAAAGAATTGAAATTTATGGACCCCCTTTTGGATTTGAGATCAAATTCGAAGATTTTGATGTTAAAGTTTTAATCTTTTTATTCATTAAGAGTTTAAGTAAAGATTTTCTTGAAATTTCACTTGTGTTCTGATGACCCACTTGGTGGTTTTGTGTAGCTGTGTGTGTGTGGGGGGGGGGGGGGGTAATTATAATTAGGACATTATTTTAACTTCTTATTAATTCCTAAGTCCACTGCTTAATTCTTTTCACTAGGACCATAATTTTATTTGGTGATGCGATTGAGCGAGAGAAACAATAGAAAGTATTGAAATTTATGGGCCCTTTTGGATTTGAGATCAAATTTGAAGATTTTGATGTTAAAGTTTTGATCTTTTCTTTTCATGAAGAGTTTAAGTAAAGATTTTCTTGAAATTTCACTTGGGAGTGTTTTGGTGACCCTCTTGATGGTGGTGGTGGGGTGACTTGAGTAGCTGTGGGTGGGTGGGTGGGGGGTGCTGATTGATAATTAGGACATTATTTTAACTTCTTAATGCCTAAGTCCACTGCTTAATTCTTTTCACTAGGACCATAATTTTATTTGGTGATGTGAGTGAGCAAGAGAAGCAATAAAAAGTATTGAAATTTATGGCCCCTTTTGTATTTGAGATCAAATTTGAAGATTTTGATGTAAAGTTTTGATCTTTTTTCATTAAGAATTTAAGTAAAGATTTTCTTGAAATCTCGCTTGGATTGTTTTGGTGACCCTCTTGGTGGTAATGGTGGGGTGATTTGTGTGACTGGGGGTAGAGCTAATTGCTAATTTGGACAACAGTTCAGCTTTTTAATGCCTAACACCATTGCTTGATTCTTGTCCCTAGGATCATAATTTAATTTGTCAGTATTTGTTCTTAATCTCCCTTTCCCCCCTATTTTTCTTATCTGTTTTTGTTTAGGTAGGTGATGATTTTAGAGTAATTACTGATTTTACTGCTTAAAAAAAGCAATTTTTTTGCTAAAGCTCTGATCTTTATGAGATATGGATGAAGTTGCTGAAGAGAGAAAAATATGAGTTTGTATAATATCATTTGTTACACTTTAGTTACTTGTTATGTTATAGATTTATGGGATTGATTTCTGTTGATTCTTTTTCTCTCTTTTGTTGTGGAGAGATAGGTTATATTGGGTTTACCTTAGCTGCTATACTAATTGTTTTGTACATTGGTTTGTGAATTTGGTTGGTGTAATTTGCAAGGTTAAGATGGTTTTGGTGATATATTGTCGTGAAGCTGGTTTCTAGGCTCTTGTCTAGTCCGTGTGCTTCCTCTTCAGTCACGATTCTCCAGTAAATGGGCTGCTTTAATTCTAAGGTGAAAAAGCAGTTTCGTGGACACGAAGATCCTATAGTCCTTGCGTCACAAACAGCGTGTAAGTTACTAATTGATGCTTTAAGTGTGTACATATTATGAAATAATACATTTTGAACTTGTCTCCTGAGTAAAGTCTTGTAATGAACAAATAGAGTGATTCTGTTCTGAAGAGAAGTCTAAGTAATGGTCTCGAATTTCCTTTCCATTTTTAAGGAGCTAAAACCATATACATTATTCATGCGTTGTTTTGGAGCGTCTATAGTTGCCTCCTCGTATTGGAGGGGTGGTATTATAGCTTTCTCCATCTTACAGAGCTGGGCCAATAGCTTGAGGTGTTTATTCCTGTTCAGCGTGAGATGAGTTTGTTAGCTTGATGAGGAGGAAATATATGTAGAAGAAGAGGCAACAGAACCGACCTAGAAAGATAGAAAGTTTTGAATGAGATTTCGCTCTAAAACATAATGAAAAATGGACTTCTTGTGATCTGTACAAAAGATTTCCTATGTTGTACTGAGAAATAGAACCAAAAGCTACTACGCCTATTACCTTTCAGTGTTGCCTCTATTCTTAGATTTGTTGGTTTTGCCCCTCTTATTGGTTTTATCTGCCTAAAGTCGGAGAGCTAAAACAATAGACAGTTGTAGGGCTTACGCTTATTTAAGAAAAGGTTTTTGTGCTTATAGTTTCCTCCAAGCACTTCCAATTGGGATTCTTTTCTAGTATCTAACCCTCCTTCATTCCTTTAGTTATTTGTTTGTTTTTATCTTGTTTTCTGCCTTTTCAGTTAGTGTTAGTGAAGTTGAAGCATTGTTTGAGCTGTTCAAGACTATTAGTAGTTCGGTCATTGACGATGGGTTAATAAGCAAGGTAATTATGCTAAACTGATGAATCTTGTCATTGGTTTTTAGTGCAAGGTTGTGGTTCTTGGTGCTTCCTTTCAGATGAGTTTACAAATTATTACTTGCATATCTACGTTTGTGTTTTCTGTGTCTCTGATCATCAGCTGGGCAACCTTTTTTTAATAATTGTGGTGTACGGCAGCTTTCCTGCACTTCGACTAATTCCACTGGGTACATGCTGCCCCTCGCCAGCACATGTATTGGGTAACTCTGTCCACTAAGGCTTGGACTTGGAAAAACATGAAGAAATTACCTAGTGTTTTTGCCTCATTTGATCCTGAGACTTTGTGGTTCTCAACCCACTTTATTGACACTAGGCCCCACCCACCCAATCAACGGACACTATTATGTTCTCTTTTTCCTTTTTCCTTTTTTTCACTTGTAGTTGATCACTTAAAGAGGGTATGTTTTGGAGAATATTTTAGCTTGGTGACAAGAAATTGAAAAGGCATTTGTTATTTAAGGTTTATTCTTGAACAAGCATTTCTAGAAGGAAAAGCATTGAAAAAATGTCCTTCGTAATGCCCTAATGGTAGTCCTGTTTTCTTTTATTGACATTGTTCTGGGGCATGAGGTGAAAGTTTTGTGTCTCAGTCACATCCCATACTTGAGGTACTTGATAAGGTATTTTCTAAAACTGTAGTGGAGATGACAGCTGAAGTATCATACTCGGGACCTTGTTTGCCTGTCTTTCAGCATGCTACAAATTCAGCATTACATAATGTCGCGCAGTTCTCTTTGGAGTCAATTTAATTGTATAAAATAGTCCATGTTGTTATATAATTACTTATTTTTTTTCTTCTTTTTTATCAAAAAGATAAATACAATTTACTTTTCCTAGATATTGAGTTTTGTGTGGTATGTTATATTGTATAGACTTAAGGTCCTTGTTAATTGTACCTTACTGGTGGGAGTAGCAGGTATTAGATGAATTAGTCGAGATGTGCAAAAATTTGATAGAACTCCAAAAAACGTTCCTTGGAAGTTATGAAATATTTGCTTAAACTAGCACCCACCCTTGGGTGTGGCCTAGTGGTCAATGAAGTGGATTAGAAACCATGAGGTCTCAAGTTCTATTCCCAGCGGAGGCAAAAACATTAGGTGATTTTTCCCGTCTGGCCAAGCTTTGGTGGACATAATTACCCGGTATCTGTGCTGGTGGGAGGTAGCAGGGGCCTTGTGAAATTGTCGTTGTGACGCTAATTGGCTTGGACACCACGGTTATCAAAAAAAATATTTGCTGAACTGCATGGTGGTAGTTGACTGAAGCGTCATTTTTTATATTGGTAGTGTTTGCATCAGTTTGTGCATACCTCGATTAATTGACTAGACATTATGTCTAGCCCACAAGCACATGTTATGCTCACCAAGGTTGAGCAGGTGGGCTCAGACCTAGTATTGTATGAGGGATTTGAACCTGGGACGTCTGAAGTTTTTATGCCCATGCCTCAACCACTAGACTCTTCCCTGGGTACATGGCTGAACTATCATATTCTAGTTTTGTTTGCAAATCTTTTAGCTTACAGCAAATTCAGCATTAAGTGATCTAGCAGTCCTCTCTGGAACAATGTACTGTGATATTACTAAACTTGTGTTGTATATTTACTTCTGATTGTTAAGTATCAAAATATAACTACAGTTCTTCTTATACATGGAAAAATCACGGTGGATGTGCAGGAAGAATTTCAGTTGGCTTTATTCAAAAACAGAAAGAAAGAAAACCTTTTTGCAAATCAGGTACGATACATCATTGATTGTTTGCTTCATTATATATATTAGAAGCACCTTAGTGGTATCCCAATTCTGGTGATTATAGGATGTGCGGAGTTGGCAACATATTTTAATGTATATTTTTGCATGAACAGCTACTAAATTTTACTGAATTATGGGATATTAATTTCCCTTTGGAACTCTCTGCTCGTAGATTTTTAATCTCTTTGATGTGAAGCAAAAAGGGCTCATTGATTTTGGTGATTTCGTGAGGGGACTTCATGTCTTCCACCCCAATGCCCCACAAGAAGAGAAGGTCAATTGTAAGTTAAAGAGAAAAGATTTCATGACTATATAGTTTGACTTGTTCAATTTACTGCATTATTAGCATAAAAGTATTCATATTGAAACTCAATTTTTCCCTGCCATGCAGTTTCGTTTAGGCTTTATGATCTAGATGGCACAGGGTTCATAGAGAGGGAAGAGGTATTTCTTTCTTACACCTATGTGGAAAAGCAACTATGTATAAACATATCATTATTGTTTGACTTGCTGAAGAGTTGGAGTTGGAGTTGTGTCTGTCAAGATGCCTAATTTCTTTGTGGGATTGAATGTAGTCTTGATCATTTACACGGATAAGATCCCTTTCGTCTTACTCTATCTAAGGAGAATAATCAGTGATCCCCAAATTTTCCGCAGTTGATAATTAAAAAGCCGAAAATTCTTTTCCTTTTGCATTTTTAACAGTGGATAATCACTTTGAGATATTTTATGACCACACACAAAGGGTTGAATACATCTCATTTATCTTTTTTCCACCAGAAAATGAGTATGAAGTTGTTAATAGAAATAGACCTTAAGTCCAACTTAACCCAAAAACTTGCTCATGCAAAGTTGCCCAAGAGCATATAAAGATATGATAACTTATACCCTCAATTAGTTGGGAGTCTAATGTCCCCGTGCTACCTAACAATGGGATCCAATAATGATTACCCCAACATCATGGATTGGTCAAGCTATGATACATGCTCAACTATGTGTTCGCTTAATCTAAAAGCTCTAGTTATTAGAGAGCCTACTTTTATCTACGTTATTACCTCTTCAATACGCCCTCTCATGTACATGCTTAACTTTTCAAAAGGCAAGCACGTGGAAATTATGTTTGATAGTGGGTGAAAGCGACACAACTTAGGACCTCTGCTTGTTCTGATACCATATTAAGAAATTTGGGCCTTATGCCTAACTCCAGCCACAAAACTATAGCCCAAGACCTTATAAAGAGGCTACAATTGACACCCTCAACAATGTGAGACTTAAACTGAAACAGAGGCGATGATAGTATCAGATGGGAACTTGAATTTTTCTTTCTAGGCATAGAATACCATTTAATATTTACTCTTCCATTCCTGATCTATTTTTAGTAGCTTTCCACCTTTTAAGTTGTAATATCTTTCATACAAGGCGTAGTTATCCAAGAAAAGCACTAAAAGAATTTTTTACAATTACTGAGGCATTTCTAGCCATTTAACACACTGTCTTTACTGAGTGGCTTTGGTTCACCTTAAATACAATCAGTAGCATTCCTGGTCTATTTTCAGTAGCTTTCAACCTTTTTAAGTTGTAATATCTTTCATACAAGACGTACGTATCCAAGAACAAAACTAAAAGACTTTTTACAATTACTGAGGCATTTCTAGCCATTTAACACTCGTCTTTACTGAGTGGCTTTGGTTCGCCTTAAATACATTAAGTAGCTTCCCCACCTTCTCTCGAAGTTCTTCGCAGCTATCTTTGGACTCGGAAGCAGTAGGTTTTTGGTCTATTTACTTGTGTCTTCTAAGTTTGATGAAGGGTTATGCCAAGATCACACGATGCTATGATTAAATTTTTGTTTCTATTGTGATACATGTGCAGGTTTTTACATTAACTGAAAAACTTTTGGCAGGTTAAACAAATGTTGATTGCAATTTTGTGCGAGTCTGAGATGAAGTTGGCTGATGAGACCATAGAGGCTATACTTGATAAGGTAATTTACTAAATGACTAATTAAACTTCCACTGTCCTAGACATAGCCATAGAAACCTCTATTCTATCTAAGAAGAGACCCTGAGGTTAAGAGACCAATTCATTTTGTGTCTGCGTTTTGTGTCACCAAGAGAAGGCAGTTAATAACGGAGCTATTTTCTTGATTTTATCAATCTCGTGGAATTTTGACTAACCATAGATTGTCATCTATATATGTAGACTTTTGTGGAAGCAGGCTCAAATCAGGACGGAAAGATTGACAAATCTGAATGGCAGATTTTTGTGGGCCGAAATCCTTCACTACTAAAAATAATGACACTTCCCTATCTAAGGTACCATAGCTTCTCAACTGATATATCAGAAATATGTTGGCTGATGTCCTCGTCTGATGAGATTTATGTTTTTCTTTAGGGATATTACAACTACTTTTCCTAGTTTCGTGTTCCACTCTGAAGTTGATGAAGTCGCTACATAGCACTAGGAAATTTAGTTCAGTTTATTCTTTTTGTCTAGCTTATTAGATGCACCCGAAATGTTGTTCGAGTTTTGGTCTTATTTAGAGTACCGGAAATTTGAGCTGATGATAATGCTAAGTGTATCACGTCGCTGAAGAGGATGCCAAGCCTCTTCCTGCAAAGTGATTTTATCGTTGCCAAGCCTGCCGATAGTGTGCAGGATAGTGAGGTCACTATTAGATCTAGTTATCGTGCACTTTTTATATATCTATCTATCCCTTTACAAGATGATTGTATGCATGTGTTAAAAGTTGTCCTTTTTTTGATAAATTGGAATGATACAGAGAAGATTATGATTCTTTCCAAGGATGACACTAACAATCAAAGAAATGTCCATATTTTGTTGCCACGATAATGCACATGTTAGAAGTTAAGAAGATGATGACACATTTAATTTATGACTCGAGTGAGGATGTGAATAAGTAGAAAAGGAAATAATTAGGCTTTGAACTTATCTTCTCTGGATGGAAGGGGTGACCGGGAATATACCTTTAATTGACAAGTTTTCATTGTTCCAGTGTTCCCCACTAAATTATACCAGTGTGATAGGGTATGGGTGTGTGTTTGATACGGAGGAAAATATTTACTATTTTTATGTTTGGTTGGTTAGTCTTTCTGAAAAATATTCTCTTAGAAAATAAGTTCCTAAAAAAATTGAAAAATGACTTTCTTGACAGTGAGGAAACAAGTTTTGTGAGTGGCGTTCCACCTCAATTGTATATTCTCTCCCTCCAACACAACCCACTTCCACCTTCAACCCTTATAGCCTCTATCCCCATAATTCTCACCTCCATTCCCAGTTCATAGTGTATGTCTACATAATATGAATTGTTTTTGAGATAATATTTTCTACTTATCATATATAAAAATACGTAAAATTTTTACTTATTTTTAAGAAAAATATTTTTTTAAGAAAGAATAAGGCCAACGTTAGTAGCGAAAATCAAATGTTTCAAAAAGCTTGAAGCTCGCATAAATCATAGAACTGGACAAAAGCCGGTGTGCTCTTGCACGACATGCAGCAACGACTTCCGAGTTAAATGAGTTTTTCCCCCCGAAAAGATCCAAATTAATGTGTGGAAAAAGGAACACTTCTACGTTCTATCTATAGTACGTGCTAGCATAGAATTCACAGATTCCGCTTAATTCAGTAATAAATGTCTTAAAAAATTTATTGAATATGTATAAATTATTTATTTAGAACGAAATAACTTAAACGAATTAGAATTCTTAACCCACAAGTTTGAATCTTGACTCCGTCTCTGAGTAGATACGTTCTATCTATAGCGCATGAATTTTATGTGCGATATGGGTTTCACCAACGTCCACGTTTGGTCACCCCTCACCCTTGAGCCTACTTATATACATCGAGTTTCCTAGGCCAGAAAGACATTTCCACCTTTTTTATGCTGCATATAACTTAAAAAGTTATTATTATTTATCCCATTAATAAACCTGATAACATGCGAAATAGGTTGGCAAACTGGAAAACAAATTTCCTTACTATGGCTGGTAGGGTTACACTTACTCAATCTACCCTTAGTGCTATACCTAGCCATTGTGTGCAATATTCCCTTCTACCCTCAAAAATCCTGAACCAAATGGATAAAATTATGCCCAATTTTGTGTGGGGAACCACTGACACTAAAAAAAAACTTCATCTTCTTAGCTCTAGGAAGCATCATTTTGTGATAACTTCATTGATAATTTATATTTTGTGTGGTCTCCGTTTCTTTTGTTATAACTGTTGGGAGTTTTGCTCTATGGTACTTTATAAAGCAGTACGGGAAGTATTTAACTATTACAAGTATTCGAAAGGATAAACAAAGATTTCAATAATTCAACATGGAATCTGAAATTACAATCGTTACACAAGTAAAAACTGGAAATTCCAGTTTAGTAGAAGACGGAAAAATGTAAATTGTTTTTCTTTGAGTCGAGTGTAGCACTCTGTCCTTAAGACAATATTGCCCCGTATGTATCCTTTATACGTCCTGGACAATTTGTCTCCCAAGATAAAACAAAGAATGGAACCCTTGAGCAAAGGAAACTCAAGAGCTACCGTGAAGAATATTGAGTAACGAAATGATGCTTGGAAGTTGTAGGAAGAAAACTATTTTGGTTGTGTATTTTCGTGTGCCTGTTTTTCTTTGCCTCTCTTTTTCGTTAACTCTTATTTTCAACAATGGTGTAAGGGGGTGTTTATATAGGAGAGGGATGGTACTTTCTTTTCTCGCTGAAAATCGCCTCATAATAGCCAAATAATGGCCATTATGGAGGTAGTAAAGTCACCAACATAAATGGGAGAAAGACCAACGGATTTGGCCATTATAGGAGGAGTAATTCACCAAAATAAATGGCTGAATTGAGTGCTTGGCATTTCTGTTTTTGACCGTCGAAATTCGATGTTCGGAAACTTCGGGGACCAAACGTACATCTTGAAACTTCGGGGACCAAACTGTACATCCGAAAGAATTCTGGTCCAAACGGTACATCCGAAACTTCGGGATCAAACGTACTTCAGCAAAGTTTTACGGCGAGTTTTCGGCCCAAAAAGATAATATCGAGAAAGACCCACGCCCACCCGTGACCGTGACCCGAGAACCCGAACTCGGAACCGGACCGGACGGGCGGGCGGCGGCGCGCGCGTGTGGTCTTTCCTCGAACCGAAGCACATCTAGGTCCTCCCTCCTTTAAACACATGGGATACCCCTTGGGGTCCCAAACCCCAAACCAATTTCGAATCTTATATACACAACAATTCTTTCTTCCTCTACCGATGAGGGAGAATTACACACAATACCACACTTTCCATGCTTCAAACACCTTACTTCGTGAACCAATATCTCTTTCATTTCTCAATGAAATTTGACGATTCTTGGCCCTACGGTTATCTACGTACTTAGTAGATCATGCATGTGTGAAGAACCGGATTCTCCAACATACGTTACACTAGTGTTTAAGCCGTTAAAGTTGGTCGGTCGCAACTCCCGCCAAAGGCAAATTTCCAACAATCCCCTCTTGAAGAGAGATTTTGGCGCACTCACATGGTGTCTTTTCATTTCCAAGCAATATTTCGGCGGACCGATGTTGCATAAGGAGAGGTAGCCTCGGCTTTGAACCTTCCATAGTTGAATACCATCGGACTTACTTCTTGCGCGATGAACGTGATGTCTTGAACCGTCGGTGTTTAGTGTAAGCCAAGACAACGGTACCAACACAACAAATTCCCTTACTCTCTTTTTCGTAATGTTTTGTCCGTTTTGGCCATGGACAACGTCTTGGATTCTTAAGTGCGTTCAATTTGAGGCGGCCGTCCTCGCACTTAAATAGGTGGTCTCCTACAAGGTATCTGCTATACCCCACTTCACAAGTGTTAGGAACCATTAAAAGTTTCCCAAAGACCTAACCTCAACCGTTGAGGATCATTACGAGTTTTGAAAACTTAACCTTTACCCATACTGCGAGATAGCACTTAACGTCTATCGCGGGAACGGCTTTGGATTTGGTGTTTCTTTTCGAAATCACTATTCGAAGTGCTCATGCTTCCACTAAAGCGATCAACCGAACCTTTACAACTTAGTTTTCCCATTGAACCAAATTACCGGGATCTCCGGTTCGTAAGGTTGGGTTTCCACCGTATTGGTCCGTATATTTTGGGTTTTAAGCCCATTCCCCTAGACAGGCGAACACTTGATCTCCGGTAGTCCCTTAGTTAGTAAATAAGGAAGTGACACCCGTGATGATCAACGCCATACGGTCTTATGTCTCCTAACATATCCCGACGGATATGCCCGAGACGCCGTCATCCGTGTCCTTCCCGAAGCCGACCGCTAGCCACGTGTATAACTGCCGAAGGCACGGGTTTTCCCCCGATAAGGGACGTCCTCTAAGGAGTCGTGAAGTTACTCAACTTCTTTCATGCTTTGTATAAAGCGATAAACTCCGATTCCATCATGAATCGGCCGATGCGAGTTTGCTTAGAGGATTTTCCAAGAACCACCATACACATTTACTTGTGGCTTTGGTGTTCTTCGATCCGATGTCCGGTTTGCATCACTTGTGTTCTCTCAAAACCGCCGGATATCCGAATACTATAATCCGTAGATAAGCGAATAATTCAGATATCGTCATATCCGACTTAACGCCTTCCTATTAATCATGTATTGAAATCATCAGTGAACCTTAGTTCAACTGATCTGTTTGTAGGACGATACCAGGTCGATTGTAGTGTGTACAATACATTGAACTACAAGTGACCCGTGCATATCGCTCCTTGTCTATAGGTGCACCATGATTCCAATCGGTTCTATGATTCATATCCATTGGTGGCTTCAACGAGACCGTCAACTATCGACCGATCCGTTAGATGTCTTAGAAATCCAATTCCTAAGATGTCATCTCGTGATACCCATATCTTTCATATCGAGACTTTGTTTCTATATGATTTTCACTCTCGGACCGTTGGTTTTCCAACTGTTGGCTTTCTAACTTCGAGTCAATGTTTCGTGATCGATTCATTGTTTCGTTTTATCCGAGACTTTCGGGACCAAAATGTTAACATTTCGGGGACCAAAATGAAAGTTCGAAGGAAGCCCAACAGTCGGCAAAAACCAATTCGATCCTCTTCTTCCAACTCTCCGGTAGGGAAGGCTATTTCAACACCCATGCCCCGTAAGACTACAATGGCCCTAGGATGTGAAACCACTCACAGGGGAGCACTTTTTACAACCCAAAGGTTCTTTTCCGGAGGAAGATTAACCATTACACACGTATGGTTCTATATATGGAATCTATTTCTCCCTTTAGCTTCTTTCCAAAGCGGCGCTTTTGGAGATAACAATTATTTGTTAATTGTCCATGGTTCGTTCTCAACCATACAAGCTAGAAGGACTGGAACAAGTCTTTGTCCCCTCTTTGCTCCGTCTTGGTTCAACATCTAGAATCCCCGAGTTCTCGCAGATCCGGAATATTAAGTTCGGATAGACATCAACTTTCGAGTCTGAAGATACGGAACGTCTAGTTCGGACGGTCGAGCCCTCGCGGGTTCTTGTTAACCTTGAGCAATTACTCCTTTTTCCTTTTCCAATGAAAGTTATCTCCAAAGAATTCGACATTCTTTGACGCCAAGAGGCGATCAACACTCTTGTTATTTGCGGATCCGGTGGATATGCAATCTACGATCTTAGGTCGAACTTGACCTGTTTCGGTAGCCCATCTTTTACCAAGCTACCCCACATAATTTGGGCGTACGACTTCGCGCTTGGCTAACACCGTTAGACTAAGGTGAGAAATGAACATTCGTTTAATGAACGATGCTTCACATTCTTCCCCTCTATCACTACGAATTTCTCAATCCGTAGGCTTAGTTGATTTTCAACTTCTACTTTGTAGGCTTCAACAACTTCATCTTTGCTTTTCAATAAACAAAGGATTCCATACGTTGTACCATCATCAATGAAGATCACAACATACTTGTCTCCCCCCTCTATTTTGTATAAACTTCAAATCACCCAAGTAGGTGTGACTAAGTTCTAGAGGAGCGGTGCTTCTTTCGCTATTCCCTTGACGGAATTTGGAAAGGTGATTTTGCCTCTTCGTCTACCTCACATTCATTTTGAGGGTTTATGTCGACAGTAGGCAACAATCTCAACATCGTTAGCTTTTGAATGACTTGCTATTTAACGTGTCTTAATCTATGATGTCATAGATGCACGGATTACAATATATCATTCATTTGGCTATAGACATATTGTACCATTCTTAGTTATTACAGACCTGTTGGACTAATCTCAAACCAGCGACCAACATCGTCCCTTAAACCAAGTTAGGAATATGTATCACCTCATTTTAGAGTGATCACAATCCATGAAGTCCTATTGAGGACATCCTCTCCAACCCCTTCTACTTTAGAGGTGGCGTTGCTTCACATGAACAACCTCTTGCCCGTGGTTGGGCGTAACCGGATCATATGTGATCTAGATACTCGGCCTACTCCGGTTGCTTTGGCGGTCGAGTGTCCAATTTCTTTATCTTGCCTTTCTTTAGGCCTTCGGATCATTCGGGACACAGGAAACTCGGCCCACCTTACTAGGTGTCCATTACTTTTCCTATGAAATGAATTCGGCACCACTCCGATCGCCGGAGGCTTTATATGATTGAGTGTCCAATATCATCATATCAAAGGAATTTTGGCCCACTCCCGCCGGAGAGGCTTTTTATGACCGAGTGTCCAATATCATCCTATGAAGGATCTTCTGCCAAATAGTATGACAGGCTCAACGTCTTTAGCTTTTAGTCTTCTTCCGTTATGATTGGTGCCCAGATAATTCTTGGCGCTTACTTAAGAGTGGTAAGAGTTTTCGCACAGTTAGTGGATCTTTCTCCATTGTATGTGCGACATACTTTACACACTTTTAATTATTACACTTAAAAGAACGGATCTTTTTAAGTCGTTTACCAAATCCAATCTTTAAACGGGAAAGAAGATGAGATTAAACTTCTGATTTGTTAAAGCGTAAGGAATATAAATTATTTTCATATTCCTCCTTACTTTAATCTATTTTTTTTAATCAGACATCATTTAATCTTTATTCTTGACAAGTAAGAAAAATACTTATCATTTAATCCTTATTCTTGACAAGTAAGAAAAATACTTATCCCAATTTCGGATTCTGGCTCACTTCAGTCACTTCATCAGACTGAGTGTCCATTTCCTTCTCACCATTATTCGGATCCTTTGTCCGGGACGGAGATATAGGCCTTACTTCTACAAGATAGAATAACATCTTCACTCTTCTCCTCTTGTCCCGATTGACATCCTCGAGCTCTCGTGAGCGCTTGTTCCCACCGTCTTGGTAGCGGTGACACCATGAACACGTTCATCATCATCACTCTCTTCTACCAGAAAACCATTTCCATATCCAGATTTGGTCACACAACTTTTGACCGACATCTTTCGAACACTAATAGTAATACAATACAATATTGTCTTAAGATGTTGGGAGTTTTGCTCTATGGTACTTTATAAAGCAGTACGGGAAGTATTTAACTATTACAAGTATTCGAAAGGATAAACAAAGATTTCAATAATTCAACATGGAATCTGAAATTACAATCGTTACACAAGTAAAAACTGGAAATTCCAGTTTAGTAGAAGACGGAAAAATGTAAATTGTTTTTGTTGAGTCGAGTGTAGCACTCTGTCCTTAAGACAATATTGCCCCGTATGTATCCTTTATACGTCCTGGACAATTTGTCTCCCAAGATAAAACAAAGCAATGGAACCCTTGAGCAAAGGAAACTCAAGAGCTACCGTGAAGAATATTGAGTAACGAAATGATGCTTGGAAGTTGTAGGAAGAAAACTATTTTGGTTGTGTATTTTCGTGCACTGTTTTGCTGCCTCTCTTTTCTGTTAACTCTTATTTTCAACAATGGTGTAAGGGGGTGTTTATATAGGAGAGGGATGGACTGTTTTATCTTGCTGAAAACTCGCCTCATAATAGCCAAATAATGGCCATTATGGAGGTAGTAAAGTCACCAACATAAATGGGAGAAAGACCAACGGATTTGGCCATTATAGGAAGAGTAATTCAGCCAAAATAAATGGCTGAATTGAGTGCTTGGCATTTCTGTTTTTGACCGTCGAAATTCGATGTTCGGAAACTTCGGGGACCAAACTACATCTTGAAACTTCGGGGACCAAACTGTACATCGAAAGAATTCTGGTCCAAACAAGTACATCCGAAACTTCGGGATCAAACTGTACTTCGGCAGAGTTTTCGGCCCAAAAAGATAATATCGAACCCGGAACCGGAACCGGAACCGGAACCGAACTTGGACCGGGACGGGACGGCGGCGGCGGCGGCGCGCGTGTGGTCTTTCCTCGAACCGAAGCACATCTAGGTCCTCCCTCCTTTAAACACATGGGATACCCCTTGGGATCCCAAACCCCAAACCAATTTCGAATCTTATATACACAACAATTCTTTCTTCCTCTACCGATGAGGGAGAATTACACACAATACCACACTTTCCATGCTTCAAACACCTTACTTCGTGAACCAATATCTCTTTCATTTCTCAATGAAATTTGACGATTCTTGGCCCTACGGTTATCTACGTACTTAGTAGATCATGCATGTGTGAAGAACCGGATTCTCCAACATACGTTACACTAGTGTTTAAGCCGTTAAAGTTGGTCGGTCGCAACTCCCGCCAAAGGCAAATTTCCAACAATAACTTCATTGATAATTATCCTACCTCTACTCTTAATTTTCAATGGATATGGAAGTTGACCTGTCCAACAAAAATAAAGTTTTTTCTTCGACTTTGCTACCATAATAGGGTACCTTGTCGAGCCTGTTTGAATCATATTGGCATGAATTTTGATGATCAATGTAGTGTGCCGAAAGGATAAAGAATCCATCACTCATATTTTCCTCCACTGTACTCCTGCTATAACCCTTTGGAATGAAGTTGAGATTCTCATTAACACTACTACCTCCCAACACTGGCTTGATGACATTCGTGTTAGTAATCCACCCCTCCCTAATCATATATATCACTAAATGGGAAGACCTATACCCTTTATGATTTGAAACATCTGACTTACTAGAACAACAACAACAACATGCCCAATATAATCCCACAAGTGGGGTTTGGGAAGGGTAGAATGTACGGATATCTTACCTCTCCTAGGGGTAGAGAGGTTGTTTTTCCGATAGAACCTTGGAAACTCCAATAATATTAATAACTCATCTCTCCATGCCACCTATAAGAATATCTTTAGTAGAGCACTTGAATACCATCTCCTTTCCAAGAATGAAAAGGTGCACAATCCTAGGAAAACTGTTTTTATTCAATGGAAAAAACCTCCTGATAAATGGATCAAACTTAACGTTGATGGTGCCTTTTTTAAAACATTCCAACTTAGGAGGAATAGGTGGTGTGTTCAGAGAAAATAGTAGAAACTGGATTGCAGGGTATTATGGCACCATGTATGCTAATTCTCCCTTTCAAACAGAACTGCAAGCTCTCCAGGCAGGCTACAAATGGCTATGGACCGGAAACTGTTTCCCCTGGAAATAAAAATTGACTGTACGGATATTATCTTAATGCAGGCAAGACATATCTTGTTGAATCAGTCTTTTTCACGACATCACGTATAAGGGAAATTGAACCCCCTCCGCTCTTGCTTGTAGATGGTTAATGCACTAGGGGAAGATGGTGCAGATCAAGCATAACTTCCGGCAACGTAACAAAGTGGCGTATGCTTTGGCAAAGGAGGCTCCCAAGCAGTCCATACTCCATAATCAACGTTTTGCAATCCCTCCCCCTTTTGTGAAAAAAACATCTAGACTACGATGCTACTAATACTACTACTGCTGTTAAGCTAGTCGATGAAAAACTTGTAATCTGCTAGCTACTTTGGGAAATTGCAGTGTCTTAAATGATGCTGCTAGTAATTGTAATATGGTACTTCTAGTAAGTTTGTAATAATATTATCTTTGACTTTCAACAAGAAAGCTGACAATGTCTAAAGCCGGTTGTGTTCATGGATATTCATGGGCCCATGGGGTATTAGCCTTATAAACTTTGTTCTACTTCAAGAGAAATTGACACTGTATGACAAGTGTGTCCAATAATTGGGTGTATCCATTTTTTCTTTTTGGAAAACACAATTCCTAACGGGGACGAAAAGTTTGAAAACCCCATTAATGGAGTTTCAAGGATGAGGGTTTTAGAACTGAAATTCAGAAAGTGTTGTAAAATTGAATGGGTGTTGTTGAAATAGTTTTGAAGAATATTTGGGAAACTAAGTAGGCGTTTGGACATATGATCTTGAAATCATTGATTTAGGTAAATGTTGATTTGAAGTTAAAGTTTTATTTAGACATGCGATTCAAAAGTTGTACTCTTTTTTATAAACATGAAAAATTTAAAATTTGTGAAAACTATCAAAGCTTCCCAAACTCTTATATAATCTTACCAAATAAGAATAATATAGTTCATAAATAAGGTATCTGAATATCCTAATCGAATTATTAACAAATTACATATCTCCACGTTCTTTTTTAAATAAATGCTTGTGATTACATGATATTACAAACTTTCATATACACATGATTTTACAAAGATCTACTGGTTCAATAAATCAACAGTAGTAGTAACTAGTTATTCCTCCCACATGGTACGGACAATTTCTTCACCGTGGGTTCTTTTTAAAAATAAAATAAAAATGTGGGTCTATTTTTCCAAAATATAAACTTATGTATCAAGTTTTAAATTTTAGAAAAAATAAAATAAAAGAATTACTTGAAATTCTACTTTTTAGATGATTTTGAGATTTGAAATCAAAATTTCAAATTGAAGTTGAATTTCAATCAAATGTCAAACAAACACAAAATTTGAAATTCAATTGCATGGCCAAACAAACCCTAGTTCTGAAATTTGAGTTATTTGGAGAAGATTTAGCTTGGTTTGGACAGGATCTCGGTGGGTATAGTGATTTTAAATTTGTGTATATCTCTATGTATATTCATGCATATTCACATGTTTATCAATATATTTTTTGTATATTCATGTATCTCCTGTAGATCTTTGCATATCATAAAAAAATATTTTTTATGTGTGATATACACTGATATATATGATATACCATGATGTAGTGTTGTCTGTTATAAATGTACTATTATATACATAGGATATACGAGGGTTATACATTAAACTGCCATGAAATCTTTTGGACTCATAAGATTGAATATTTGCAATTTTCTTGGAAGAATTTGATTTTTGAAGGGGAATTGCGTGAAATTAGGAGTTGAATATTCATTACCAGCGTGTAATAAGGAGTTACGTTCTCCTATTTTTTAGTTCGTTAGGTAAGATTTGTCTATCAATTGCCAAACTTTTTAGGCTTTAGTTGCTAAGCCTAATCTTTGGCTAAAATCAATATTGACTTAGGGTTGTATAAAGGTGTCAATATCCCGACATTTAAAGCACAAGTAGATGCAATCTAGAGTACTCCAAGGGGGTCCTTTGGCAGACAAGTTAGACTATAATGTAGTGAATAGTATGTGCAGATTAACAATACATGAATTAGTAATGTAAAGATTATTTCTCGTTGGATGTTTAGATCATTGCTAAAAAAATCGATATACAAGATATCATTTTGAATATTTGTTAATTATAAAATTAAAATATAACGAGTTTACAATTATACTTTTGGATGCTTGACCTTCATAGGCTTCTAGGTTAATGTTTTTTTTTTGGAATGAAAATGTTGTCCGATCTTTTTCGTGAATTTGATGCTCTCTTTGCACAATGTACACCTATTTTAAGCTGAACATTTTGCTCAATCGACAAAATTGGCCTTGATCGTCCCAATTCTTCACTCTTCCATTATGTGTTGTCTCTGTTTTGGAGTGGAAGCAACGTGGATGAGCAAAGCATTTATTTTAAAAATTGAGCAACATGACAATTTTGCTCTTGGTTGACCATCTTACCTTTTCTATATATAGAATATAAAAATATATACTCAACCATAAAGATTCAAAAGCTTAAAAATAATGGAGTTTGATCTAAGGTACTTAATCTTGATTATAGTTAACATTCTCAAATCCATATTCATTTCTGAAAATTGGGATCCTTTCCATATATTTTGGCCAACTCAATTTCATGGCATTTATGAATAGGCTCTTCTTCCTTTTCTTATTTTCTATCATTTTCTCAATCGCTTGTATAACAATTCATCATCTAATGAGAATACACATAAGTTCACGATATTTCTCCAAGTCCTTTAATATCTTGTGTCTAACATCACTTCTACTACCCCAAGTGTTATTTTGGTACATTTTCTTCATTATCACCATTACACTTTCTTCTTGTATTGTCAATTTTAAGGAATGGTCTCTACGTATTATATCTACAATTCCAGCATTTAGCATTTTCATCAATGCGGAGTTCGACAGAAATAATGTGAACCAGCAGCCCCAAGCTCAAACAATTCACCTACTCCCTCCGGTCTAATTATATTAACGCACTGCTGATAATAGATATAGATTCAGAATTTTGAATTGTGTGGGTTATGAATTTTAAAAAATGCAACTTATTGGATTATGAAAAGTTGTTGTACATAATTGAAAGAAATAATCCCCTTCATTATTTTCATTACTTGAATAGGTATATATACAAGATACAAAATATTCCTATTCTATTCCTAAAATCTTATTCTACCATAATTCTAACTCTATAATTATGGTAGTGTATATTCCTAATTAAGGTAACAAATACATTACAATATACTACACATATATTTTCCTAATATACAATATTCTTGCATATTTACTTAGTACAAACCGAGAGCCTAATTATAGGCTGAAACCGAGACTACCCAATTATGGACTGAATCCGAGATCTTTCCATAAGGCAATATACACATGTATATTGTGTGTATATTGCCTTATTTAACACACCCCCGCAGTCATAGGGGCGGTCTTCGAACGCTGAGACTGTCCCTAAAATCTTCAAAGAGTACCGAGGGAAGAACCTTTGTAAAGATGTCTGCAACTTGATATCTTGACGAGACATGACATACGCATACCTGCCCCCGAGCAACCTTTTCACGGACAAAGTGAATGTCCATTTCGATATGCTTAGTGCGTTGGTGCTGAACCGGATTACCTGAGAGGTAGATGGCACTAACATTATCACAATATACTAAGGTTGCCTTCTGAATGGGGCAATAAAGCTCTAAAAGCAAGTTACGTAACCAACATGATTCTGAGACCACATTAGCTACCCCTCGATATTCTGCCTCTGCACTTGAGCGGGATAGAGTCGCCTGACGCTTTGCAGACCAGGAGACCAAGTTGTTGCCAAGGAACATACAATATCCTGACGTAGACCGTCTGGTGTCCGGACAACCACCCCAATCCGCATCTGTGTACGAGACAAGTGTGGATGTAGATGAAGGATACAAGTGCAAACCATAGTCTAGCGTCCCCTGAATTTAACGAATAATGTATTTGATTGCATTCATGTGCTCAACTCTGGGATCGTGCATGAATAAACACACCTGCTGAACAACATACGTAATATCCGGTTTGGTAAATGTAAAATACTGGAGGGCCCCTGCAAGACTGCGATAGCGGGTCGGGTCCTCGTATGGTGCACCTGCCGCGGCACTCAGCTTGGGTTTTGCATCAACGGGAGTGGAAGTGGACTTACAAGATGACATCCCAACCCTCTCTATGATCTCGGCAGCATACTTTCGTTGAGACAAAAACAAACCACATGAATGACGTTTGACAGCAATCCCCAAAAAGTAACTCAAGGGCCCTAAGTCTTTCATAACAAACTCAGACCTGAGCATTGCCATGATAGACTGGCGCAAGGCATCGGAAGAGGCAGTCAAGATGATATCATCTACATACAACAGAATGTAGGTCAATGACGAACCACGGCGGTAGATGAACAAGGAATTATCTGACCTGCTGTGAGTGAACCCAATAGTCGAAACAAAGTCAGCAAACCTCGTATACCAGGCCCGTGGAGACTGCTTAAGCCCATATAAGGACTTTTTGAATAAACAGAGATGATGCAGATGGTTAGGATCCCTGAAACCCAATGGCTGATGCATATAGACTGTTTCTTTGAGATCACCATATAGGAAAACATTCTTGACATCCAACTGATGAATAGGCCAAGTCTTTGAAAGAGTCAAGCTAAGTACAGTGTGAATAGTAGCCGGCTTGACTACCGGGCTAAACGTCTCCCCACAATCTATCCCAACCTGCTGAGTCTTACCATCACCCACAAGTCGCGCCTTATGTCGAGCAAATGAACCATATGAATTCTCCTTATGAGCAAAAATTCACATAGACCTGATAATATTAATACCATATGGACGGGGAACCAACTCCCACGTCTTATTATCAATAAGAGCATTATATTCATCAGTCATAGCAATTTTCCAATTAGGATCATTTAAGGCGGACACAGGGTTACGGGGCAAAGGGAATTTAGAGACATTAGAATGTAAATTAAAATGTCTTTTAGGTGTAAAAATACCCCGCTGACTACGAGTGACCGGTTATGACTCGAGGAAGAATTGAGTGAATTTTGGGAATTTGCTGGGCTCGGGACGGACGGGCCAGCAGGTAGTGGGCCTGCTGGCCCAAATCGGTAAACTGGGGCATATTCTGGACCAGTTCCAGAATTGGGTTGGACTGGCCCAATTGCTGGGACTGATCCAGAAACTGGAATAGGGGACAACACAGTGGGTCCGGCGGGCAGTGGGCCCGCTGGAGGATTTTGGGTGCGGGAGATGTCTGAAAAATGCCGAATAATATACGGGGATATTTGTTCATCCAAAAAATTATACGATCGAGCTCGGGAGTATGAACTTTCACAAAAGGAAATTGGGTTTCATAAAAAATGACGTGGCGATTAATTATGATTTTATTGGAGGACAAATCAAAGCATTTATAACCACGATGATTAGACGGATAACCCAAAAATACACACGGGGTAGACCGAGCCTGAAGTTTGTTAATTGTGGTGGATGGGAATAACGGAAAACACAAGCACCCAAAAACCCGAAGATGAGAATAAGGAGGGTTCTTATTATAAAGTATTTGGAGGGGGAGAGAATATGTCAGACCTTTAGAAGGAATTATGTTAAGAAAATATGTGGCCATTTGTAGAGCATGATGCCAAAAATATGAAGGTATGGAGGCATGAATTAAGAGAGTTCGGACAATGTTATTTATGGAACGAATTTTGCGTTCGGCCTTCCCATTTTGTGAAGATGTATGAGGACACGAAAACCAAAAATTGATCCCATTATTAGCACAGAATTCCCGAAACTCCCTATTGTCATACTCTTTCCCATTATCACATTGAATATTTTTTATTTCTCTTTCGAATTGAGTATGAATGAACGCTCTAAATTTTATGAAGACGGAAAACACTTGTGATTTATTCGCAATTGGAAACGTCCACAAAAATTTAGAATAATCATCTAAAAAGAGAACATAATATCGATGACCCAACGAACTAAGAACAGGAGACGTCCATAAGTCGCTATGAATAATATCAAAAGGCATTGAAGTATGAGAATTGGAGTCTACAAATGGCAACTTAACAATTTTTCCTAATGAACAAGACTGACAAAGTGGAGTACGACTCGTACCCTTACAAGAAATAAAACTATTTTTTATCTAAAATTGATAAAATAGAAGATCCCGGATGACCCAGGCGAGCATGCCACACGGAAGGAGAGATGGATGCAAAAACTGATGGCAAGGCTGGACTCGATGGACTGAAATCGGGCATGATAGGATACAGATCCCCCCTACTATCACACCTCATGAGATGGCTCCCCGTCTTGAAATCCTTCACAAGAGAAACCAAAAGGATCAAATTCAACGGAAACCAAATTGTCAGTTGTGAACTTTCGACAGACACTAATTTTTTAATCAATTTAGGAGCATGTAAAGTATTTTTCAAGAGAAGGGGTGGATTGGGGGGAGACAAAGTTTTCTGACCATACCCTAGAATTGGAATAGAACTGCCATTACCAATAATTATCCTCCGAGGGGTGCTCAAATTGGAATAAGATGAGAGAGTACCTGATTCGGAAGTCATGTGAGTCGTGGCACCGGTGTCCATATACCAATTTGGGTCCGGTTGAGTTAACCCCAACGTGTGCATCGCGACCTCGATATCGGTTTGAGTGGGGCCTGCTGCATGATGGCTTGCGGAGGTCGGGGCCCAAGAATTCCTGTCTGTGACGGAGCTGGGCCGTAGCTGCTGCTGTGGGGCCACCGCCGATGGGCCACCACCGCCGGTTGTTGGGCTCGAATCGTTGGCCGGCCCCACTGGCCACTGGAATTTCCTGCTGAGTTATAAGGGTTGCTGGCCCACGGCCCACTGCCCCAGCCCCCACTGCCATGGGCCCCACTGCTGGGACTAGGGGGTGGGCCACTGTTCCTTGGATGGGGCCCACCGCCTGCTTGCTGAGCACCAGAACCGCCGCGTTTCCCCCGCGGTTTTTGTTATTTTCTTACGATTATTTTTGCCGCCACCATGATTATGGTTTTGGCCCGAATTATTAACAAAACCCGAAGAACTTGGAGAGGACGCCACCATGACGACGGGACTTGCTCCGATAGCCGCCTTTTAGCCAAACCGGCTTCTTCCAACGTAAGCATGGAGCGGGCTTGATAGAAGTTAGGAAGAGGGTTGCTTTGGCGAAGGAGAGTTCCAACACCATTATTGGCCTCCGAAAGACCGGCAACCAACTGTAGAACTAGACGATTATTTGTTATCGGTGCGCCAACATTACGGAGTTGATCTGCCAACTCCTTGAGTTTCTTGCAATATGCAGAAATGTTTGGAAATTCGTCCATTCGAACTAGAGAGAATTCCTGCTCAAGTGTGACGACACGTGAATGTTGGTTGTCTTGGAATATGTCACGCAATCTATTCCATGCAGCCATAGCCGTGGTATCCGGCTCAATAATCGTCTGTAGAATGTCCACCGAAATAGTGGCGTAGATCCACCGGAGAACGAGTAGCATCAAGAGTAATCCATAACTGAGGATCCTCCGCGGGAAGAGGTGTGGCGGGAGGAATGATGTGATGAAGAACTTGATGGAGATAGCGTGAATTTTAAACAACTCCGCCCACGTCGCATATTGGACGTTTTCCATCTCAAGGACAATAGGGATATTGTTCTTGACGTTAGAAACCATGAGGGCAGGATGAAAATTGTTCTTAGACATAGTGAAAGAACAAAGTAGGAGGGGAAATTTGGGAAAAGTAAGAGAGATTTTGAGAGCGGAAGACGACTTTCGGAAGAGAAATCCGAGGGGGGGGGGGGTACTCGGCCGAGAGTGGCACAAATTTTTGGGAGAGAATTTCTTTTGTAAAACCTAGTCTCTTGATACCATGAAAGAAATAATCCCCTTCATTATTTTCATTACTTGAATATGTATATATACAAGATACAAAATATTCCTATTCTATTCCTAAAATCTTATTCTACCATAATTCTAACTCTACAATTATGGTAGTGTATATTCCTAATTAAGGTAGCAAATACATTACATTATACTACACATATATTTTCCTAATATACAATATTCTTGTCTATTTACATAGTACAAACCGAGAGCCTAATTATAGGCTGAAACCGAGACTGCCCAATTATGGGCTGAATCCGAGATCTTTCCATAAGGCAATATACACATGTATATTGTGTGTATATTGCCTTATTTAACAATAATAATGTATTTCTTAATACAGACATAATACTTTTACTAAAGTTACCGGGTTTTATAGAATCTGTAACGATATTTTAGCTCTGTCTCATGTATTGTCTTGCTTTTCAAATATGTGTTTGTTTCCATATATATATATATATATATGAAGCCACCCTGAGGTGGCGGAGGGTTTAGCTTGACCTCTATCCTGTGTAGAGTAAAATCCAAAAAGTAAATACAAAAGGAAGACGTAAAACCTAACCTCCATATAAGCAAAAATAGAATTGGAAAGGCTCTATTCCGTATATGTATTGTAGTGTACTAGTAGCTAGCTTTCAAATTTCAACCATGCACCTAATTAATTACTCGTAATGGATATGCAAGCAGGTTTCTCTCACACATTCATCTCGTACATTAACCCTGCTTAATTATTGGCCGATGTTATATATGGTATGTTGTCAGTTGATATCAGAGGTAAATTCAGATTTTATAATTTCTGAATTCCTACCATAAACTCAATTTAATATATAAAAATAATTGAGTTTGCAACACGTATAAAAATATAGTGAATTTCTTAAGTATATAAGGTTTGAATAAAAGTTACTAAGGTAGGAGTAATATGTTAATCCATCTGTTCATTTTTACTTGTCCACTGCACTAAAAATAAATATTTATTTTTATTTGTTCTATTTGAAAAATTAAGAGATAATTTATCAATTTATAACTATTTTATCTTTACTATTAAGTATTCTAATTGTTTTCAATTCATTTTCAATATATAATAATTAGGGTGAAATATCAGTTAAACATGAATGGAAGGAGAAAGTTCTTTAGGTGTTGGCAAAAACAGAACAAAAAAAAGGAAAGAAGTAAAGACAGAGAAAGAAACTGATCATTGTCGGATGATTAGAAAGTTAGTTGAAACCGTCGGAAAGTAGTCCTATCCTCTTAAATCTTGGAAAATCCCGGGTAGGGAGCGGTTTTTTCATAAATAGGTTTTATGCTGCGCGAATCTAAATATAATCGGGCTTCAATGCGGTATCAAGAGACCAAAAAAAAAAACTAAGTCAGGGGCAAGAGCTAGGATAAAACTTAGGTACTCCTTTAGTCTCAAAATATTTATCGTGTTTTTTTATTTAAACGTCTCTTAAGAAAATATTAAGTAGGAGGGTCTTTGATTATTTTATCATTATTTATGTCTTAAGATATAATCTTTCTTCGTTGAGAATTTATTCTATATTTGTAATCTTCAAGAACAATTACTACTACGAGTAAGACAAAAATAATATTAGTTCTGTCTTGAACTTTTAAAATAACAAGTACTTTGAGACATATATTTTTAATAAGGACGGCAAGTATTTTGAGATGAAAGGAGTACTTACTTTTCGCCCGTCTATATGTAAAAAAAAGGGGCAAATATCCACTTTTTAAGTTAAAATGCTACTATAAGTAAATAATTTAATAAAATAAAAATGTTCAGTAATTAAACATGCTTTGACTTTCTAAAAGGACTGGATGAAAGTTTCAATTTAAACATGCGCGTTCCCCAATTCTTGTTGTCTCTATCTTTTTTCCTTTGTGTTGTATTTTTTTTTTGTTGACGAAGGAACCTGCAGCCGCTATTCTCTCGAGTGCACACAGGGTTAACCCCGGACTGACGCAATAGCCTGAAAATCACGTCAGCCGATTAACCACACTTGGTAAGCCATGTGTGACAGGCTCAACCAATAAGGTTTATGCAGGGGATCGAACTCGTGATCTTGCGATCCCGCGCTCTACTGCTACACCAATTTGGCTACCCTTGCGGGTTCCTTTGTGTTGTATTGTTGTCACTATCTTGTGATCAGCAGGGACTAATTAATAAACCCCTCAATTCTTGTTGTCACTCTATCTTTTAAAGGACCGAATCTGTGTATTAACCCGCTCCGCATTTAAAACACCCCGTTATAATCAGTGGGACGACTAACTATATATATATATATATATACAAAGAGAAGAAGCTGAGACTCATAAAGTTCAAGAAAAAAATAAAAAGTAGTATGTTGCACTAAGCTCTCGCTATGAGCGGAGTTCGGGAAAAGAAGAATAGATTTTGATGTCAGGTACATGATCATGATTTTAGTGAATATTCTCAAATCCATATTCATTGCTGATAATTGGGATCCTTCCGGTATATTCGGACATCCCTATCCCAGTTTCATATCATTTATGATTAGGCTCTTCTTCCTTTCCTTAGTTTCCTTCATTTTCTGTAGGAATAAAAATGGCGTCGGAAAGGTTAAACAAAAATAAAGGCTGAGTCGAGAAATGACTTTTTGTCTTTAAGATAAAATTGATCCGTATAGATGCTTTTACGGTGATGGACAATAGTCTCTCAAGATAAAATAATAATAATCAACTATACAAAGCAAATAAAGTTGATTCTAGCGAAGAAATAAATATAGAACATATTACTGATTCTAGGAGAGGATTTTCTGTGTTTCTGTATTTCGAACAGAATTGAACAGAACATCACTGTGTTTCTGTTTGAGTTTTTGTGTTGTTTATGTGAACATAAGAGTATTTCGTTGTATGTTTAAATTGAGCAGTAATGTTCAATTTATAGTTGAAGAAGAGAGTCATTGCAACGTTTCTGAAATCTTCCGAACTATTGCAACGTTTATGAAATCTTCAGGGACCAAAGTATAAATAAGAAACACTTCAGAGACCAAAAAGAAAATTCCGGAAGAGAGCCCACAGTCCGTGACCTCTGAAACCCGAGACCCGAGCCCGAGCCGGACCGAACCGGACGGGCGGCAGCGGCGCGCGTGTGGGGCTTAGCCCCGAATCCAAGCTCACCTAGGTCCTCCCTCTTCTTAACATATAGGTTACCCCTTGGGGTCCCAAATCGTTACTAAAAAATAGAGCTTATATAATGCTTAATCTTCCATCTTCTACCTATGCGGGAGATTAGTCATTTTGGCCAAAACAATCCATCTATTCATGTCTCAAACACCTTACTTTGTGTACGAATATCTCTTTCATTCTTAACGAAATTTGACGATACTTGGCACTAATATCATCTACTCATTCAGTAGATTAGGCATGTGCGAAGAAACGATGTTTCCGACATGCGGGGCCCATGTGTTTGAGTCATTAAAGACCAAAAAAACTCAATCCCACATAGTTAAATTTCCAACAATCCCCTCTTGAAAGAGAGTTGGTGCACACAGGGTGCCAAAGTTCAGCAATCTTTCAGCGAAAAAATATTGCATCAGGAAAGGTAGCTTTCGGCTTTGAACCTTCCTTAGTCGATTACCATCGGATTTACTTACTGTGCGATAAACGTGATGTCTTGAATCGTCAGTGGTTAGTGTAAACCAAGACAATGATATCAATGCAATAACTCCCCTTATTCATTTCTTCTTATAATTTTGTCATTTGTGGCCATGGACAACTTCTTGGATTCTTAAGTGCGTACTTTTGAAGCAGTCTGTCTTCGCACTTAAATATGTGATCTCCTATAAGGTATCCTGCTATACCCCACTCGCAAATGTTAGGAATCATTAAAAGATTTTAGAAACTTATCCATTGCCCATTATACATGTAGCACTTAATGTCTATTACGGGAATATCTTTGGAGTTATATTTCTTTAAAGAATAATAATATGAAGTGCTCTTACTTCAAGTAAAGCGCTAAAACTGAACCTCTACAGTTTAGTTGTCCTATTGAACCAAATTCTTTGGATCTCCAGTCAGTAAGGTTGGGTTACCACCATAAAGATTCTTATTGTTTGGGTTTTAAGCCCATTCCCCTAGACAAGCAGCATATTTGATCTTTGGGTAGGCCTTTAATTAATGGATCTGCTATATTATCCTTTGATTTTCCGTAATCAATGGAAATGACACCCGTGGTGATCAACTGCCTAACGGTCTTATGCCTCCGACGAATATGTCTAGACTTGCCGTTGTACATATTGTTCCGTGCCCTTTCTAAAGCCTATTGGCTGTCACATTGAATCATCACCGAAGGTACGAGTTTATCCCAACAAAGGATATCCTCTAAGCAGTCGTGAATCCATTCTACTTCTTCTCCTGTTTTATCCAAAGCAATAAATTCCGATTCCATCGTGGATCGGGCGATGCATGTTTGCTTAGAGGACTTTCAAGACACAGCCCCACCACCAATTGTGAAAACATACCCACTGGTGGATTTGGTGTTCTTTATGTCCGATATCCAGTTTGCACCACTGTATCGTTCCAATACGGCTAGATATCTTGAATAATGTAATATGTAAGTCTGCGAATATTTTAGATATCGTAGTATCCGATTTAACGCCTTCCAGTGATCATTTCCAGGATTACGAGTAAAACTAGCCAACTTATTGATTGGATAAGCGATATCAGGTCGGGTGCAGTTTGTAATGTACATTAAGCTACCAATGACCTACGTAAATCGCTTTTGGGATACGGGTGCACCACGATTCTTATCAATTCTATGATTCATATCTATTGGTGACTTCATAGGGGGGACTGTCAAATACATCTAATTTCCTCAAAACATCTTCAATATAACGAGATTGAGATAAGACCAGTCCGTCAGATGTCTTAGAAATATAAACTCCTAAGATTACATCTGCAATACCCATAACCTTCATGTCGAAACATTGTTTCAACATATTCTTAGTTTTCAGGATCAAGTTTAGACTACTTTCGGTAATGAGCATGTCATCTACATAAAGACATATCATGATAAATGAGTCAGAGTTCCCTCTGATATAGATACATTTATCACATTCATTTATGGAGAAACCTTTTGATAATAAAGTATTATTAAACTTTTCATGTCATTATTTCGGGGCTTGTTTGAGTCCGTACAAAGACTTAACAAGTCGACATACTTTCTTTTCTTGTCCTGGAACCACATACCACTCGGGTTGTTCCATGTATATTTCCTCTTCCAACTCTCCATTTATGAAGGTTGTTTTAACATCCATTTGGTGTATCTCAAGGTCACGCAAAGTTGCAGTGGCTATGAATACCCTTATGGACGTTAATCTAGACACAGGGAGTATGTGTCGAAGTAATCGAGGTCTTCCTTTTGTCTGTAGCCTTTGACTACTAATCTGGCCTTATACTTATCAATAGTTCATCTGCTTTGTACTTTATTTTGAGTATCCACTTACAACCCAAAGGTTTGCTTCCCGGAGGAAGATCAACCATTTTCCAAGTATGGTTTTGCAAGATGAAATCTATTTCGCTTTCTATAGCTTCTTTCTAAAGCGGTGCTTCTGGAGTTGACAATGCTTCCTTGATTGTCCTTGGTTTATTTTCAACCATATAGGTTAGAAAGTCTGGACCAAAATGTTTTGTCCTTTTCGGTCCTTTTGCTCCGTCTTTGTTCAACCTTTGAAACCCCTAAGTTCTGTAGGTCTGGAACATTAAGTACCAGATAGTCAGTAACTTTTGAGTCCTGTAGATCTGGAACGTATAGTTCCGGATAATTAGAAACTCCCGGGTCTTGTTGATAACTTCATTTGCGCGAAACTATTTCTTTTTCCTTTCTAGGAATGATCTGTTCAAAGAATTCAGCATTCCTTGATCCCATGATCATTCCCTTGTGGATATCATGTATCTCCGACTTATACACTAAGAAGCGATAAGCACTAATGTTATTTGCATATCCGATGAATATGCAATCTACAGTCTTAGGTCTAATTTTGACCTATTTTGGTTTAGGTACTTCGACCTTTGCCAAATAGCCCCACATTTTCAAATATTTGTAAGTGGATTTCTTCCCTTTCCATAATTTATATGGAGTTTATCCTTACGCTTATGCAGAACTCTATTGAGAATTATATTAGCGGTAAGAATTGCTTCGCCCTACATGTTTTCTTTCCACTGTGATGACAGTTTCCTTTGAACTTCTCTATCGTTTGGCTTTTGTCGTCTCCCTGGTACTTGTGCTTTTTGTTGGCATTTCCCTTTGAATCAACCAGATTCGCCTTTGCCTCCATTGTCTGTTTTCCCTTAGATATAACCCTTTTATTGTCCTCCTATATTTGCAGTTTAACAATAAGATCTTCAAACCTCATTTCTTTTGTCTTTAGTTTGAGATAACTCATGAACGCGTTCCACGAGGGAGGCAATTTCTCAATTAAAGACGCAACCAGAAATTGCTCGTTTGCCTCATTCCTTCCAAATCCAGATGATGAAGAATCATTTGAAACTCTTGAATTTGGGACATCACTGATTTATCATCCACTATTTGAAATTTCAGAAACATTCCAACGATGAATTTCTTAGTACCCGCATCTTGTGCGCTGTACTTTTTTTCGAGTTTTTCCCACAACTCCTTTGCCGTCTTCACAGTGCAATACACATTATAGAGTGTATCTGACAGACCGTTCATAATGCAGTTTTTGCACATGAAATCACTATGATTCTAGGCATCTAGTGTTAACTTCAGGGCATTTGTGACCTGGATATCTTCGTCCACTTCAGTCGTTGTGTTAGAATGAGTGTCTATTGCAGCCCCACCAGAAGGAGGATCTTATGTCTAGAGATGGCAATGGATCCTGGACCCGATCCGGATCCGGTGTATCCAGATCCGTTTTATAGGATATGGATCTTTAAAATTTGGACCCGACGGATCCGGATCGGACCCGGATCCGTTTCTGACGGATCGGATCTGGATCTGGATCTTGTATTTGAGATCCGTATCCGGTCCAGATCCGACCCGTGGATCTATTTTTTATTAAATATATTCATAATCTAGAATGTAATTTTATAAGTATTTTCTTAAAATTACTAAGCACATCCTTGCAAGTTTAATTCTCAAAACAAGTTTAATTTATCTCCGCGTTAACTCAAAAACAAAAAAATAAAGAGGTAACTTCGATAATAAAATCAATGTTATATTAGTGAATGACTAACATCTCCATAGACAAGTAGTTAAAATTATATTCACTTCATTTATGAAGATTCCAAGCACATGCAAGTTACACGTGAAAATACTAGTCACCATTTTTCACAACTATTGTCATTGTCCAACATTTTTAATTAATAGCTCACAATCAAAACGAGACAACGAACAAAATATCTCATATGAACATTTCAAAATTGAAAAACAGTAAATTGTTAGCTAAGTAAAAATCGTTTGTCAGTTCAAAAAAAAATTCTTAGCAAGGTTACATTTTTAGTAAGGTAATTTTTTTTACATGTGGATCCAGATCCGATCCGTGGACCCGGCGGATCCGATGGATCCGGATTTGGATATGATTTTTATGGACCCGCTGGATCTGGATCCGGATCTGGATTCGGGTATGAAAAACGGATCTGGATCTGGATCTAGTAGGATCCGATCCAGATCCGATCCGTTGCCATCCCTACTTATGTCAGAAAGCGTGACAGGTTCAACGTAGTAAGATAGAACAACATATTTTGTTGTCATCTCTTGAAGTTGGTACCCAACAACTTTTATGGGCGTTCTCTTTGGAAACTGACAGATGCAGGGACAACAACATTCCCTAGAGTAGAAGCAGCAGAACCAGAAGAAATGTTTGAAACAGACATCTTTCGAACACTCAGGAAATTTTATCTTAAATTGTATGTATAAAAATGGTGTCAGAAAGTTAAACAAGAATAAATGCTGAGTTGGGAGATGACTCTCTGTCTTTAAGATAAAATTGCCCCGTATAGATGCTTTTACGGTGATGGACAATAGTCTCCCAAGATAAAACAATAATAATCAACTATACAAAGCAAATAAAGTTTATTCTAGCGAAGAAATAAATATAGAACAGATTGTTGATTCTAGGAGAGGATTTTATGTGTTTCTGTATTTCGAACAGAATTGAACATAACAGAATTGTGTTTCTGTTTGAGTTTTTGTGTTGTTTCTGTAAACGGAAGAGTTTTCGGAAGAGAGCCCACAACCCATGACCCGAGCCCGAGCTGAACCGGACGGGCGGGCGGAGGCGGCGTACATGTGGGGATTAGCCCCGAACTCAAGCTCACCTAGGTCCTCCCTCTTCTTAACACATGAGTTACCCCTTGAGATCCCAAACCCTTACTAAAAAAATAGAGCTTATATAGTGCTCAATCCTTCCATCTTCTACCTATGTGGGAGATTAGTCATTTTGGCCAAAACAATCCATCTATTCATGTCTCAAACACCTTACTTTGCGTACTAATATCTTTTTCATTCCTTAACTAAATTTGACGATACTTGACACTAATATCATCTACTCATTTAGTAGATTAGGCATGTGCGAATAAATAATGTTTTCGATATGCGGGGCCCACATGTTTAAGTCACTAAAGACGGAAAAAACTTAATCCCACATAGTTAAATTTCCAACATTTTCTCCATCAACCCTTTTGCAACAATTCATCATCCAATGAAAATACACATGAGTTTTGGATATTTCTCCAAGTCCCTAAATATCTTACGTGTAGCCTCACTTCTACTCCCACATGATTCATCTGCAGGATCATTATATCCATATATATTATTGGCCGATGCGTTGTAGTCACTTGTCAGTTGAGTAAAGTGTTTCCATAATATTATTGTAATGTTTGTGTATATTTTATCTTTTTCAGACTCTATTTTTGAAATTACACCGGATATGTTATTGTTGTTGTTCTAAATTTTTAAGTCAATAGTTTTTTACTACTATTTCATTTCTCTTCTTCCTTATTTAATTATTTTCTTAAAAAAGATCTGTTAGTTCGTGCTTATATATATAGCATGTTATAGTAATACCCAAAATAAAAAGAGAGGAAAAAAAGAATATCATCTCAATTTATCTGTAGGCTTTTGGACAGAGTTATTGCTGCTCAATACTAAAAGATACAAGTAAAATAATTGAGATATAAGCAAGCAAAAATATCATATCACTGGTGAAAAAACCAGAATTACCGCAGTTGCTCAATATAAGTTGGGACTGTACTAACCAAAATGGTCCATCATATAATTTCGATTGGGCCTAGAAAAACAATTGGACTTAACCTTAAACTTGTCAAAGCCCATGGATCGTTCCCCACTCCACTGTTCTGTTTGCCCTCCTTTAATAGGGTAAAGAATGGATCTTGGGCCTAACTCAACCCCAAAAGCTAGTTCGTAGGATGAGGATTGTCCAAGTCCATATAAGGAGTCCATGTTCCCATTCCATATCCGATGTGGACTCTTAACACTCTCCCGCACGCCCATACCTTGTTAACTGGAGCGTGGATAATATGATTTGGGAGCCCAACATCGGTGAACAAAGAATTGGAATGAGCCTCACTTAAGTCAAATCTCAGGTGTTCTTCAAATTTGTTGAATTTCTTACAATGGTTAAAACACAATTTGAAAAAGATATCAAAACGTTTCAATGTGATAATGGTCGTGAGTTCAATAATTCATTGTTTCATAAATTCTGTGCGGCTAATAGCATGGTCTTTCGTTTCTCGTGCCCCTATGCCTCCCCTCAAAATGGTAAAGCCGAAAGAATTATCCGTACCATTATAATATGGTCCGTACCCTTCTTTCCACGCGTCTCTCCCCCACGTTTTGGGTATATGCATTAAAAATGGTAGAACATATTCTTAACATCTTACCTACCCGTGCGATTCAAAATAGGACACCCACCAAAATTATCTACCACCGGATCCCTACCTATGATCACCTTAGAATTTTCGGTTGTTTGTGTTACCCAAATCTGACATCCACGACCCTCCCACAAACTAGCACCTCGATCCACTCCGTGTGCATTCCTAGGTTTCCCGTCAAACCATAGGGGTATTTGTGTTATAAGCTATCCATCGATAAAATTATAATCTCATGCCATGTCACATTTGTTGAATACGTTTTCCCGTACGACAACATTAAAAAAATTCGAGTCATTGTTTACCAATTTCTCGATGATTCGGACACATCACCGCTTGTTCACCATACTCTCCGTCGTGTTGCCGCTGTTCCGACAGCAAATGACACACCGGCCGCCACCACTGCCAGACACATGTCAGTCAGGTCACTGCCACATCCGTCAGTCACGTCGTCCCTGCCACTGTCACGTCGCCATCTAACCACGCTGCCACCAACAAGGCATTGTCAGGCCCTTCACCGGCAGTGGCGACCCGACCCAGGTCACCGCTGATTGTCTCCCCGTCACCAGAAATAGGTTCCATATGTCTTTGTCACAATCCGTCGCTGCGACTTCTACCCTCCGACATTTGCAACCCAAACCACTGTGATGCCACCACCCAACCCCCGACTTCCCAGTTACTCAACCTCTTCCCGCAACAGTCCCGTCACATCTCTGCAACCAGACCCCCACCAACCCATCACCATCACAGTCGACAACCCCACAACCACCCATTCTGCCCGGATTGCCGAACCCACAATCATCCCCAGTACCAACTGACCCAGCCATACCCTCTCCCGTGACACCACCCACCCAGCAGATCCCTGACCTGACACCCCACGCAATTACCAAACCTGCCCCTGCCCCCACATACCGTATGGAAAACCGTGCCCAACTCAGGATTTTTAAACCCAAAGTCCAATTTAACCTATCCACACAAACCATATCCCCTATTTCTAAAACCCAAAATTAGCCAAACTGGACTCAAATTGAAATGCGGTCATGCGTGAGGAATTTAATGTTTTAACGAAATAATGCACTTGGGATTTGGTTCCTCGACCAGATGGGGTGAATGTGATCCGATGCATGTTGCTTTTTCGTCACAAATACAGAGACATTGTTGACCTAGTTAGATATACGACGCGACTAGTGGCTAATAGTACTAATCAACACGAGGATATTGATTGTGGTGAGACATTCAGTCTAGTTGTTAAATCGGCTACCATTCGCACAGTTCTGAGCATCGCTATGGATATGCATTGGTTGATTAATCAACTTGATGTGAAGAATGCATTTCTATATGAGGACTTGAAAGAAACTATTTACATGCACCAACCGCTAGGTTTTGTCCATTTGCAGGCCCCTAATTATGTATGTCGTCTCCGTAAGTCACTTTATTGTTTGAAACAGGTCCCAGAGCGTGGTATGAACGCTTTGCTCGCTACATTACGCAGATTGGATTTGTCTCATAGCAAGTACGATAATTCTCTCTTTATTTTCCATCGAGATAGTAACAATGCTTATTTATTATTATATGTGGGACTCATGACAAATAGCATGATTTTTCCTTCAAATGGGCTGGTGGTTAATTTTTGCCCCTCAAATGTAAGTTCTTTTATGGATGTCACATAAATTACATATGATTTCTTAAAGAACTTATGCCCTAATAGACATGATTTTCATTCGAGAGGCAAAAATTAAAGACCAACACAAAATAGGGGACCCCACAAAAGTGCAAATGACCCGTTTGCCCTTCAAATGGTCTAGTCTTTAATTTTTGCCACTCAAATAGAATTTATATCTATTGGGGCATGAATCTTTTAAAAATTCAGCACAAGTTGTGTTGAATTCCTTTAAAAACCTATGCTGAATAGACATAAATTTCATTTGAGGGTTAAAAATTAAAAACAAGCACAAAATAGGGACGGGGACGGAAGTGCAAATGCCTGTTTGCCTTTCAAGTGGCTGATCTTTAATTTTTGTTAAAGAAGCCTAGATCCATTTGAGGGAGCAACCAGCACAAAATAGGGACAACAGTGCAAATGACCCTTGCTAGTGACTAATCAAAATTGAACCGGGCCGGACATAGCTGGATGTTAAAGAAGTTTGAACTTAAAATTTAGCTGAAGGTCTATAACGTGAGTTTGAATCATGGTGGGAGCACTTTGATCTCTTGTGGGATAGAGACTCATAGGCGCGATTATCAAATCTTGATCATTCAGATACATTCTACAATTTACGGTCAGTAGTGTTGAGAATAGTCTGGCGTAGGTATAAAAAAATGAACCTGGTCATTGTTTTCAATATTTACACTATACCCCCATACATTAAATAAATACCAAAAAATCCAGGGGAATAAAAATTTGTTACGCAAACACTATAGCGAAGATCACACCAACTCCTCCGGTATACCCTTCAACAACGGAGGCACACAAGCGAGACCAAAATGATGGATAACTTGAAACGATTAGATGAAGAAAGGCAACAACATCAATCATCATCATCATCATCATCATCATCATCATCATCATCAGGTTCATCTTCGCGTTCATCGTCATCTAATAATAGTAGTGGTGGTAGAAGTAGTAGTGGAAGTGGAAGTGAAACTGAAAGTGAAAGAGGAGAAGCAGATCATGATGATAACGGAGAAGTTATTTCTCATAATAATAATAATAATAATAATTATAATAATAATAATAATATTAGTGGGTATGATGATGATGATGATAAGGACCTGTTTGGGTCTGATAATGAAGATTATTTTAAAACTCTTTCCAAGACTCGTTTCCCTGTTCCTGGTACTTTGTTCTACTTAATATTGTTACTTCTCTTTAAAAAAAATTGAATTATTTTAATTTGGTTTTATAGTTGAATTTATATTTTCAAGTGTTTTAGGGTTAAAGTTTGGAACTTTTTAGGTTTTTGATTCACTTGGTCTTATTTGAACACTTTATTTCAGAGATAATTTGTTCCTGGTAATTTGTTACCTAATATTTTTCTTTTTTTAATTTTCTAACCTTTTAATTTGGTTTGATAGATGGGTTTATCTTTGAAGTGTTTTGAGTTTTAAAGTTTGGAACTTTTTAGGTTTTTGAGCTAATTCAGGACATTTTTTTGTTTGAATATGTTGGTGCTAGGTTTTTGAGCTAATTTGGGGAATGTTAAATTGGTTTGATAGATGAGTTTATATTTTGAAGTGCTTTGAGGGTTTAAAGTTTGGAACTCTTTAGGTTTTTGACATTTGTTAATATTGTTTTCTTTTTATTTTGAATATGTTGGGGCTAGGTTCTTGAGCTACTCCGGCGCAATGCTAAATTGGGTTGATAGATGAGTTTGGGTTGAAGTTCAGAACTTTTCAGGGTTTTGAGTCAGTTGGACTTACTTGAACACTTTTATTTCTAGGTTTTGAGCTTGTTTTGGGACATTTTGGATTGGGGTTTTGGTTGGTCTGAGAGATGAGTGTAATTTTGAAATGTATTTGAGGGTTAAATTTTGGAACTTTGCAGTTTTTGACTCTGTTGGATTGATTTGAACACTATGCTTCTAGGGCTCCAGCTGACTTTTAGACTTTTAAACTTTCCTTTTGTTTGCTCTGAGTGATGAGTGTATGTTTTAAATGTTTCTAAAGTAATTTTGGAACTTTGGAGGATTTTGAATCTGTTAGTTTGTTTGTTCGACTTGGAGAAAATACAACAATGTTGCTTCCCCCCCCCCCCCCCCCCAAAAAAAAAAAATAAATTCTGTTTTGGTTTCTAGTGGGTTTTGGAGAGAGTTTGTTTGGTTTTAGTTTTGCATTTCCGTATGGGTTGGTTGTCGATGCTGAACCTTTTTCATGAAGAAACAGACAGGGGAGCAAGGATTTAAAAAAATAAAATCTTTAAGCCTCCATTTTTTCATTGAGGAGCAGAAAAGTGAACAAGGGGTTTCATCAGCCCATGCTTTTCAATCCATGAATAGCAAATGTAGAAGAGAGAAGCCATAAGCTGATTCAATTGCATTTGGAATAATATAGTTTTTGTTGATGACACTGATTGTTCTTATTGCATAATTCCTATTGGGAAATAGTTTAACCCAAATAAATAGATTCCAAAGGAAATGTAGTCATTACCATTGTTGTTGCCAAACATGTTTTGTTGCTGTTCTTCTGATTGATATGTGGTGCTGAAGTAGCTTGTTAATGCTCTTATTCTAGTGATAGGTATCATCTAGTGAGTTTTTTGGATACGGTGATGTGCACTTCATTGTCTTTAAATTCTTCAGTTTGGAATCTCACAGAGAAAACTCAATTTGCTGTTTAAGAGAATTGGCATAGTGAAAAGCTATCAAAGTTGTTGTAGATATTCATGATTCTAAGCAGAAAATGTCTTCTCTGTTCAAAACCCTAAATTACTCACATTGCCAACATGAGTCATGTTTGCTGTTTTATAAGAGATCTAAAGCAGAAGTATACAGGAATTTAAATAGTTATCTAGATAGCCTCTGACTTTACTGCTTCCTGAAAGATCTACTTAATGTCCATATATAAGTTAATAATCACGGGGATGTGACTATATTGGCACTCTGATATACAAGCTAAACACATTAGAATAGTTAGTGATGGGTTTGGAACTGTGAAAGAAGAATGCCGAGCTTAGTTTTGTTATGAGAAACGGTGTTTTAGTTTAATGAGAAGCTCCAAAGGGAAAGTCTATGGTTCCATACTCATAGGAACTTTTATCTACAGTAAATAAATTGCTCATACATAATTAACATTAACATTAGTTTCAATTTCCACCGTTTAGGTTAATATTTCATTAATCCAGTTGATTGTTGTTTAAGTTCTTCTTCTCATTCTCTTTTGCAGTTTTACCCCCTATACGTAACACTAACCACCAGAACACGAGAGGAGGCTTTGGCCGGGGTCGCTGGCAAAACAATAGAGGAGCTGGCATCCTTCCGCGACCAGGACCTTATCCCCCAAGGCAGAACTATGGTTATGGTCCCAAGTTTTTCAATGGCCATCGTGATGAACGCTTTGTCTCTGAATTAAAGTTTGCAAAGAGTGAAGAAACATTAGCAAGAAAATGTATAGCATTTCAAGAGGTAGATTCTTTCCCTGTTTTTCTCCTTTTCTCCTTTTTGTTATCAAACTACCCTAGTTAAGCTCATGGACTTCTGCCAAGCCGTTTTAAAGGTACCTGAGCTGATCGAATGCACAACTTTAGCTTTACATTACACTTTTGTTGATGCACTGGGGTTTAACCATTGTGTCGAGTGGGTTCATCCATTATGTATAAACAACAACAATTACACCTCAATCTCAAATTTGTTGGGGTCGACTATGTGAGTCTTCCATAGCTATTCCTGCTCCACTTGGACACCATTATGATACTAAGTAGTTCATCATTTAAACAAATTAGGGCTTCTCTAGTGCTAGAGGTTCATTCATTCTCTTTATACTATATCCTTTCTCCATTTTTTTTGTTGTAATTTTAATAATTTTCTGCTGAAGGGGCTCAGCTCGACCCCCTTGCTATCAAACACTACATTCTCCCACAAAAAACTTTGCTTGTTCGTCATGACATGGATGGACTGGAGTGGACTGCTCCTTATTGGAGCAGAAATGGTTCCATATCCTTTAAAAATTAAGATATTCTTGGTACCTTGGAGAGGGGGGATATTGTGCAACTTTGCTGCTTGCATATTATATCTAATTTATGGTAATTAATTTATGGGATAAATAGCCATGTGAACTCGCGTGCTTCAGTCGAGTTGAAGGTGGAGATGTCTACTTTGATGACCGCAGCTTGGTAAGCATTATGTCTTTTCTTTTATTTTTTCAATGGCATATCAATATTACAAACCCCAGAATGACCAATCATAATAGCACATTCCCTTTGTATTATCAGAGGCTATTCAAGCGTCTAATTACTGAAGATGTTGGGGCAGACCTGAATGACGGTTTTGACACTTTTATTGAGAAGAAAGGTATGTGCTAGAGCAATGAAGTAGAGAATATGAAACTTTTTTAGATGATTGATGGTTTGGCTCAGAGTTCTTGTGTTTTGTATCTGTACCTCTGTATATAATCTGACAGATATGTCTCTTTGGAAGATTTGGGTTCTCAAGGTCTTAGTGACTTACTGGCCAGTATCAGGAATAAAAATATACCACTTGATAGAATGCATTTTGTGGTAAGAATTTTTTGTCTTTTCAATTCGTTATCAGAACTCCATGTGTTTGGCAGTTGATTTAACGGTGGTTTGCTTTTTCCTTTTCCTTGTGTCAGACTTATCGCAACAACCTCAATAAGGTAACTTTGAATCTCCTCTGACTGGTGCTTCCATACTGCAGAATGACCAATGGAGAAGATCATTAAGCTCCAATATTTTTGCTCTTGATTCAGTCACCAGTTTAAAACAGGAACCCTGAGTTGATATATTAACAGTTCATTTCTTCAGCAATAACTGCGTTGTCAACTTGCACAAATTAATATGCATTTGTATACTCTTCATCTGGTGTCCTTGATGGGCAGATCCGGATATAATGTTTCAGTTCACATGATACTTTAGTCTGTTAACACTCGTCTTGTGTTCCTGTTTGTCTGCAGATAATGGCTACTGCTTATCTCAGGCATGAACCTTGGGAAATGGGAGTGCACAAAAGAAAGGGGGTTGTGTATCTGGACGTGCATAAACTACCAGAAAGGCCAAAGAGTGAGCTGGACCGGAGAAGGTTTATGAGTGTTCCCAAATTTTTGCTTTTAAGAAAAATTATGAATACTTCTCCACCTTCCCGTTTTGTTTTTCCTACTTTGGGGAACTTGGCCTGGAGGGGGGATCCCATTCACATAAAATGTACACTCTGTTTCACCTTGACCCTGTTATAATTAATATTTGGCTGACATACATTACTAATTACAAAGTTCTTTTAGTGTATTCAGCAGTATGGGTAATTTATAGACCATATGTATAATGTTCAGGAGAAAGATGTCTGTTAGAATAATTTATTCCCTTTTTATGTGTTCTCATTCTTCGAAAAGAAAATTAGTGTAAGGGTAAATGAAAAGTATCAGATAATTCTAGTTGGTCACAAAAAATATTATGATCAAAATATCTGCACATAACTTAAATTTTTTGACAACATGAAAGGGTAATCTGTTTTATCTTTGTTTAGTCAATGTTACATAAGCAAGTTTGTTTAGAAAGTTTGTGTTATTATTATTATTAGAAGTATTAATTTTCGTAGTAGTAACGGAGTTGATTAGTGTAAATTTGTTAATCATTAGAGTTAATTAAATATGCTTTTCTTGTTTGTCTTTCTTCTTGTTTGAAAAAGCCTTTTTTAATGCCCCTTTAATCTAGGTGTTACTGGGGATATTGTTTCGAGAGCCTTGCAACAGAAGATCCTAGGCGATCTGATGGAGAAGGGATACACGACGTTGATGCCAATGTTGAATATTGTTCTGTAGTTAAGACAAAATTAGGAGCACATCGTATTTTAATGGGGGCTGAAATGGACTGCTGTGATTCAACTGATGATGGGAGGAGGTTTTATGTTGAATTGAAGACTAGTCGCGAGGTATGCGTGCCTGCTGGGATCTATTTCCCTTCTTCATTCTTTCCTGATTTTTAACTTTTACACCTTATTTCTGTTATTTGCAGCTGGATTATCATACCGAGGAAAGATATGAGAGGGAGAAATTGCTAAAGTTTTGGGTATTGACGATGAAAACACATCTTTCATGCTCTCTAGCAGATTCTTTCATGCATCTTATGCGTATTTGTGTGCTTGAAATGCCGAATCAATAATGCATTAACACAGGCATTAGTTTTCATGTAACAAGCTATTCCAAGTGAAAACTAAATTATGTTAAGAGATGTATGAGATAGGAGACAAACAAATAATGGACAAAAGGCTAGAAAGAGGGGGAAAACTTTGTATATGATTGAGAGAGTATTTTCTTTTCTCGAGTATTCTTGCTCTTTTTGGATGAACTGAGGAGTCAAGTTTTTTTTGTCCTTGTGAAATAGTATCGTCAGCACTATGATTTCTTTTTTAAAGTAAAAAGAAAAGAAGGGAAATATAAGTTTGTGAAACCCCATCTATGAGAAACGGAAATATAAATTTGTGCTAGAAACTGAAACTATTGATAAATATGTTAAATGTAGGCCTCCTTAGAGTTGTTTTCATCTCCAAATTTCAGTTCATATGTATAAATATAGTGAAGTTCTGTATATAAAAGGGAATTTAGTGAACTTTGCTTTCTGCTATCATGTAGTGAGTTTCTATTTTATCCCATTTCATTGTGGATGTTATGTCTGCCTTTGCAGGTTATACATACCTCTTTGCGCAATAAATACTATTTTTGCTCTCGAGTCTAGAACATTCTGAAAATTTATTGTTTTTATCAAGCTGCTGAGCCACACTATGAAAGTTTGGGAAAGGGTCGTGAAGATGAGGGTGAGTAGAGGCGTGTCTATTTCTGATAACAAGTTTGGATTCACGCCGGAACGTTCGACTACTGAAGCCATTCATCTTATTAGGAGGTTAGTAGAGCAGTATAGGGAGAGGAAGAGACACATATGATTTTCATCAACCTCGAGAAGGCATACGACAGTCACTAGGGAGGTTCTATGAAGATGTTTGGAGGCTAGAGGTGTACCTGTGGCGTACACTAGGGCGATCAAGGATATGTATGATGGATCCAAGACTAGGATACGGACAATAGGAGGAGACTCGGAGCACTTTCTAGTGATGATGGGGCTGCACCCGGGATTAACTCTTAGCCAATTCCTATTTGCTTTGGTGATGGACGGACTGACGCAAAAAATTCAAGGGGAGGTACCATGGTGTATGTTATTCGCAGACGTTAGTCATGATTGATGAGACTTGCAGCGGAGTGAACGCCAAGCTGAAGTTTGGAGACAGACTATGGAGTCTAAAGGGTTTAGGTTGAGTAGGACTAAGATAGAATATTTTGAGTGTAAGTTCAGCAACGGAAGCGACCCTGAGACAGGCGTGGATGTGAGACTTGGTGCTCAGGTCATTCCAAAGAAAGTAAGCTTTAAGTACCTAGGGTCTATTATCCAAGGAAATTGAGAAATTAATGACGATGTCACACATCGTATTGGGCAGTGTGGATGAAATGGAGGCTAACATTTGGAGTTTTGTGCGACAAGAAGGTGCTACCAAAACTTAAAGGCAAGTTCTATAGGGTGGTGGTTAGACCGACTATGTTGTATGGGGCGGAGTGTTGGCCAGTCAAAACTTCGCACATACAAAAGATGAAAGTTGCGGAGATGAGGATGTTGAGATGGATGTGTGGGCATACAAGGAGAGATATAATTAGAAATGAAGATATCAGAGACAGTGAGAGTGGCCTCGGTAGAGGATAAGATGCGGGAAGTGAGGTTGAGATGGTTCAGACATGTGTAGATGAGAGACACAGATGCCCCAATGCGGAGGTGTGAGAGGTTGGCTATGGACGAGTTCAGGAGGGGTAGAGGTAGGATGAAGAAGTATTGAGGAGAGGTGATTAGACGAGATATGGCGCAGGTGCAACTTACTGAGGACATGACCTTAGATAGGGGGTTGTGGAGAAAACAGATTAGGGTAAAAAGGTGGTTGTGGAGAAACCAGATTAGGGTAAAAAGGTAGTAGGTAGTTGAGCGTAGTCCTACTTACACTTATAAAATGATAGTTGTAGTGTTATTACTGTAGGCCCGATTGGCCTATCACATTTATAGGCGCAGTATTGCTTTATAGTCCCATGTAGTTTGATTTCTGCTGCTATGTGTTCCCTAGTGTACTTTGTTGATATTATTTATCTAAGTTAGCTACTGCTTCCTTATGTCAGAATGCTACCATGGCGTAGTTGATTTTGTTATCGGCATGTTCATATTTTTTAAATTTCCTGTCTGGGTCTGACCGTTTCTCTTGCGTTGCTTTGCTTGCTTTACTTGTGATTATGTTTTGTCTTGAGCCGAGGGTCTCCCGGAAACAACCACTATTTCAAGGTAGAGGTAAGGTCTTTGTACACTACCCTCCCAGACCCCACATTGTGGGATTTCACTAGGTGTGTTGTTACTTCAAACTTGATTATTGATTTAATTGATTCATGCAATGACTTATCCTGAACCTAGTACATCTTTTTTTTGGTAAATAATTAAATTTCACTACCAAAATTGGATAAAAACCTAGTACATTTACAGAACAAGGTTAGATATAGTGAGAAATCAATGTAATAATTTCAAAGGTTGTACTTCATTTACCAAAAGACAATGTGAGACCCTTCATTAAAACAAACAATGTGAGACCCTTTATAAAAAAAATAATGTGAGACCACTTTCATTTTTGTGAAAGCTGAAATGCATAAAAAGTTTCGCATCTCAACAGTGGTAAATCGGTGCCTTTCAAAAAGTAAATGAACAAAATGACTGTTGTGAAGGCCCACATAATTGTTACTCTAATAGAAGAAAAAGCTATTGCAAAGTGGTGATGCTCCGGCATCTGCAGCATGATTGTTGGTTGATGTTTTATACATGTTGGGTATGATCTGTCTTCTCCCGGGTTTTTTGCAGATCCATGCTAATAAATGACACATTTGATTGGGAACTCATTTTGCTCAGGCAATTGAGGATATCCTTGGAAAGTGGAGTTATCTCCTTTTTCATTACAACTTTCAACCAAGCTTAATTTATCCTTTTTTCTTTAAAAAATAAAGCTTTAGACCAAGCTTACTACTAGATTTCATTTTTGACTTGCTTACCTCACAATTCTCTATTCCATGTTAGTTTTAGGCTTTTAGCCCTTTAGTCATTGCAGAATGTATCTGCTCATGTGGATTACATGATTCTGTCTTTTTTTTGGTGCTTATTAAGGAGTTATTATCTTTCTGATGGGACTAAATGAAATCCTTCTGAAATGTCAATATCCTTAAGCATAGACCGCATTTATGTCCTATGTTGCTCGGACTCTTCAAAAATGTCGACGGGTGTGTGTCGGATCCTCTAAAAATAGTGCATTTTTTAAGAATCCGACAGGGGTGCGGCAACATTTTTGTCGAGTCCGAGCAACATAGGTTATGTCTTAAGTGTTGATGGAGAGGCCTCTCTCCACAATAATCATGCCATGGACGATAGGTTGTTGAAGTGGATGTTGTAAGAAACTAGGATATGAATAGGCTGAAAAGTATTTTAGTATTACTCATGGGTGATATTAGATATTGCAATGTCAAGGGTAGGTAAACATGTATACTATATCCTCATCAAAAACCATGTAAGTTATATCGGGCAAGTGCAACTTGGACATTATTGCCATGCTAGCTACTTGTCGACGTTGTCGCTCTAATTGAAATTTGGAAAGATTAGAAATTTTTTCTTTTCCTTATGGCTAATATCCTTACCCTAGGGAATGGATGATTTCATATAATGGCCTATATTTTTTGTGCACCTCGTATATTCCTAGTATTTCTACCCTCAGCGCTTAGACACTTAGTACAAGTTGCAATGGTTGAGGGACTTGTGACTAAGGTCTCTTAAATTTTTATTTTTCTTTTTGACTTTGATTATCATCTGTTTGTAGATTGTCGATTGTTTGAAGCTTTTTAGCAGTCTATTACTTTTGCTTATGTATATTCTCTTTGTTGCAGATCCAGTCATTTCTTGCTGGTGTACCTTATATTGTTGTTGGTTTTAGGTAAATTTATGTGCTCTGATCTTCCATCTTTGCTTTTCTTTTTCCTTTATAAAGGCTCGCGGGATAGATCTTACCTTTTTCTTTAATATGTTATGCAACTTAATGTCATGAGTTTCTTCTCTTTCATCTCTATATTAATTTTTCAGAATGCGCTAGCATGACTTATTTTCTTGCTTTGCTTATGCTTATGTTTTGTCTTGAACCGAAGGTCTCTCGGAAACAACCGCTCTACCTATCAAGGTAGAGGTAATATCTGCGTACACTCTACCCTCCCCAGACCTCACGTTGTGGGACTTCACTGGGTATGTTGTTGTAATAAGTACTCCCTCCGTCCCAATTTATATGATGTAGTTTGACTCGGCACGGAGTTTAAGAAACAAAGAAAGACTTTTGAATCTTGTGGTCTAAAACAAGTCATAGATATTTGTGTGGTTATAGATCATCTTGATAAGCGTAAAAGATAAAGTTTAAAGTTAAATTATTGCCAAATAAGGAAATGTGTCATTCTTTTTGGAACTGACTAAGAAGGAGAGTGTGTCGTATAAATTTGGACATAGGGAGTATGTTTTCTCACAATAAATATGAGAATGTTGTTGAAAACATTAAGAGATCTTTTTTTTTTTTTTTGGCATAAAAAGAGTGCCGTGGCAAATTCGATATATGCCCGTGGTTGTTTAGTTTGAGTCATATAAACATCTTGTACATACCTTTGGCTCCATCTAGGTAATTAGTACAATAAGAGATTTTACCTATCAAATAAAAGAAATGTTTAGTTATCCTCTTCACAAACTTTTATTGCTAGTGTGTTCTTGCAGTGACTGGTCACAACAACATACCCAGTGAAATCTCACAACGTGGGGTCTAGGGAGGGTAGAGTGTACGCAGACCTTACCTCTACCTTGGTAGGTAGAGCGTCTGTTTCTGAGAGACCCTTAGCTCAAGATACGACAAGGCATAAGCATAAACAAAGCAGGAGAAACAGTCAGATCCGGTCTAAAAATTTAAAGCGGTATGAAAATCCTGGTATCAAAAGTGAATACGCCATGATAGCTCATCCTGAAAAGGAAGCAGTAACTAACGCATGTAAATAAGATAAACAAAGCACACTAAAAAACATATAGTAGCAGAAGTCAAACTATAGGGGACTATAAAGCACTACTGCGCCTATTCGTATGATATGCTAATCGGGCCTATAGTAATATCACTACAACAATCAGTTTGTAAACGTAAGTAGGACTACGCTACTACCCTTCTATCCTAATCCATTTTCTCCACAATCCCCTATCTAAGATCATGTCCTCAGTAAGTTATGCTTGCGTCATATCCCGTCTAATCACCTCTGCCTAATATTTCTTTGACCTACCTCTACCCCCTCCTGAACCCGTCCATAGCCAACCCTCACACCTCCGCACTAAGGCATTCGTGTTTCTCCTCTGTACATGCCCAAACCATCTCAACCTCGTTTCTCGCATCTTATCCTCCACCAAAGCCACTCCCACTCTGTCCCGGATATTATCATTTCTAATCCTATCCCTCCTTGTATGCCCACACATCTATCTCAGCATCCTCATCTCCGCTACTCTCATCTTTTGGATGTGCGACGTCTTGACTAGCCAACACTCCATACAACATAGTTGGTCTAACCACCACCTTATAGAACTTGCCTTTAAGTTTTGGTGGCACTTTTTTATCACACAAGACTTCAGATGCGAGCCTCCATTTCATCCACCCTGCCCTAATACGATGTGTGACATCGTCATCAATCTCTCCATTCCCTTGCATAATAGACCCGAGTTACTTGAAACTTTCTTTCTTCGGAATGACCTGAGTACCAAGCCTCACCTGCACGCCTGTCTCAAGGTCGCTCCCGTCATTGAACTTGCACTTCAAGTATTCTGTCTTGGTCCTACTCAGCCTGAACCCTTTAGACTCTAGAGTCTGTCTCCAAACCTTCAGCTTAGCGTTTGCCCCGCTGCGAGTCTCATTAATTAAGACTACGCCATCTGCGAATAACATACACCATGGCACCTCCCCTTGAATTTGTCGTATCAGTCCGTCCATCACCAAGACAAATAAGAATGGGCTAAGTGCTGATCCTTGGAAGTGCTCTGAGTCTCCTCCCGTTGTCCGTACCCTGGTCTTAGCTCCATCATACATATCCTTGATCGCCCTAGTATACACATGTACACCACTAGCCTTCAAACATTTCTATAGAACCTCCCTAGGGACTTTGTCATATGCCTTCTTGAGGTCGATGAAAACCATATGTAAGTCTCTCTTCCTCTCCCTATACTGCTCCACTAACCTCCTAATAAGATGGATGACTTCTATAGTCGAACACCCTAGCATGAATCAAATTGGTTCTCGGAAATACACACGCCTCTTCTTACCCTCATTTCCACGACTCTTTTCCAGACTTTCATAGTGTGGCTCAGCAGCTTGATACCCCTATAGTTGTTGCGACTCTGGATATCACCTTTGTTGTTGTACAAAGGAATCATTGTACTTCACCTCCATTCTTCGGGCATTCTCGCCGTCTTAAAAATGACGTTACACAACTCAGTCAGCCACTCCAAACTTGCCTTGCCTGTGCTTTTCCAAAATTCGTCTGGGATCTCATCGTGCTCGGTCGCTCGTCCACTGCGCATTATGCGAACAACACCCTTAACCTCCTCAACTTTAATGCTTCTACAATACCCAAAATCTAGGTACCTACCAGATTGCTCTAGGTCTCCCAGCACAATGTCCCTATCTTTTTTTTCGTTCAAGAGTTTATGAAAGTAAGACTGCCATTTCCGCCTAATATGCGCGTCGTCCACCAGTACTTTCCCGTCCTTGATGCAACTCACGTGATCCAAGTCACGGACCTTCCTCTCCCTCATCTTGGCTAGTATGTACAACTTTTTATCCCCTAATTTTCCCTCTAATTCCACATATTGGCGTTCAAAAGCCGCCGTTTTCGCCGCCGTGACCACTATCTTTGCCTCCTTCCTCGTCATCTTATACAGTTTCCTATTCGTACACTTCTCCACCTCATCCTTGCTATCTACCAATTTCGCATATGCCACTTTCTTCGCGTCCACCTTCTCTTGAACATTACCATTCCACCACCAGTCCCCTCGATGCCTACCATGGCTACCCCGCGAGACCCCTAACACTTCTCTAGCTACCTCCTGGATGCAACTGGCTGTCCTGTCCCACATATCGATCGCGTTCCCACTACTCCCCCAAGCCTCGCATATGCCACTTTCTTCGCATCCACCTTCTCTTGAACATTACCATTCCACCACCAGTCCCCTCGATGCCCATCATGGCTACCCCGCGAGACCCCTAACACTTCTCTAGCTACCTCCTGAATGCAACTGGCTGTCCTGTCCCACATATCGATCGCGTTCCCGCTACTCCCCCAAGCCTCCTTGGCCATTAACCTCTCCCCCATCTCCTTTGCACTAGCCATAGTCAAACTCCCTCATTTGATTCGCAACCTGTCATCCACGACCGTTCTCTTCTTCTCCATCTTGATTTCCAAATCCATCACCAAAATCTTATGTCGGGTTGTAAGACACTCCTTCGGAATAACCTTGCAGTCTTTACAACGCCCGTTGTTAACTTTTCTAAGAAGCAAAAAGTCTATCTGAGTCTTAGCCACCGAACTACGGAAAGTCACCAAGTGCTCTTCCTTCAGGAACCTCGAATTGGTTATCACCAACCCAAAAGCTTTAGCGAACTCCAAAAGTGAGACGCCTCCCCCGTTCCTGTCCCCGAGGCCAAAGCCTCTATGCACGTTGTCGTAGCCCCCAACAGTGATTCGATATGTCTATTGAAATCCCCTCATACAAATAACTTCTCAGTGTGGTACTCCTCCCACCACCTCGTCCAAATTCTCCCAAAAGCGCTCCTTCTCCTCCTCGTTTAAGCACGCCTGCGGCGCGTAAGCACTAATAATGTTCATAGTGGACCCTCCAACTATCAATTTAATCGCCATCATCCTATCGTTGACCCTCCTAACCTCTACTACCTGGTCCCTTAGCTCGCTGTCTGCCAGAATGCCTACCCCATTCATATACCTCGACTTACCCGAGAACCATAACTTATACCCATCCACCTCCTTAGCTTTAGGTCCTACCCATTTGGTCTCCTAGACAGACTAAATTAATCCTCCTTTTCTTAATAATCTTAACTAGCTCTATGGACTTCCCTGTTAAAGTCCTAATGTTCCAAGACCCTATTCTCAGCCTAGCATCTCCCTTATCCCGCTTACCCTCTCTAACCCTCACCCCCGTCCCCAACCGAGAACATGACCCTAGTCTACCTTCAGTCGCCAAAGCCACTAAAGCGGCTATAGACTAATGGGCTATTTACCCTACAACAAGCCGAAATCAATGTGAAAACAAAAAACACAAATTAACAAGAATCTAGATGCAAGTCTTGTCACTACGTCAAGAATGATATAGCTAAGGAGAAGACTAGTAACGACAAGGATGTAAAGTTAATATACAATATAACAAAGCAGACAAAATTTAACTACGAATGTAAGGACAGAAAATGAATACGGGCACCTGGAGGTACCAATTCCAAGTGTATCTAACCTGCTTGCCGGCCAAAACTCGCCTTTCAGTTGTGCAAATGACTGTTTTCTGCCGAAAAATTTATGTTCAGTGTCGGATGTTACTGTTCACCACCCGGAACTTGTGTAACTATGTAAATCTGCCTGAAACCCACTGGAGGGTTTCTGTTTTAAGCATGAAAATCAGAAGAAACCTGGTCTTCTTCGTCGGAGGCCGCCGGAGGTGGTGGTCTCTGAAGGTCCTTACTGACCAGATCTGTTCGTCGGTGGTGCCGGGTTACCGTTGATAGTCACCGACGACGATATAACTCCGGCCGCCGGTGGTGGCGGAAAGATAGAGAAAGAGTAGCAAGGGAGAGGAAAGAGAAAGAGAGAAGCGCACAACGTACCTGATCGCCGGAGATTGGCGTACTGCGCAGCGTCGGCGGTCCGTGGTCAATCACCGGCGACAATACAACTCCGGCCGCCGGTGGTGGTGGAAAGATAGGGAAAGAGTAGCAAGGGGGAAAAAAGAGAGAAAACAGAGGATATCAGTGCTAGGGTAGCGTACCTGGTGGTTGGCGGACGGCGCAGTGTCGGCGGACAGTGGTCGGTGGTGGGGGTGTGTCAATGTGGGTGGGAGTGGGGGGTGGGGGCAGGGGATGTTACTGTTGGTGAGAGATGACTTTCTCTCTCTTAGAGAGAGAGCAGAGAGCTTCTCAGTGACTGGTCACAACCCAAGTTAAAATTTGTTCAGTTATTTTTCGAAAAGTGACGCAAGGTTAACGTTATGAATCTGTAATCGTGTTATAATGTAGGGATGATGCTGGTCGTCTTGTTCGCACGGAAAGATTGAGAACTAAAGATATTACACACACAGTAAAAATGAAAAGTTACTGGCAGGTAATTAATCTCTGTTAGATGCGTGAATGCCTATTATTCTGTCTGATTGATTTGGTGCTTTGTGGTTTTCTGGAGCTCCCGTATATCCTACTGTTAGCCACTTATTGGGCATTTCTTTCTTGTTCATTAGATTTATTTTCTTTTCTTTTTATTTGATAAGGTTCTTTACATTTATTTTCTAGTTTTAGTCTTTTTTTAGTGGGATATGTTTCTTTTCTTTGGGGAGGGGGGGGCGATCGCGGAGGGACGGTTAAATTATGTTCCTTATTTTCATATGAATCTTCAACATAGTGAGTGAAAGAATTTGAACATCCAACTCAAAACCTAAAAGTAATAGATGGTAGCACAAGACAAGGAAATCCTTACACAACTCATGTGGGACAATTAAATATAACTGAACTACCTCCTGCACGTATCATACTCGAACTTTAATGCGTACTTACAAGTGCGGGAATAATCTTACCAAAGAGGATGAGTGGAGTAGCCTAGATCTTTATAAACTTCTTTGAAAGCTCTTACATAATCAACGTGTGTAAGCGGTATAACTCAATAGTGAAATTTAATAACGATTTGTCTGCATAACATTACAGTTAACAGAAGCCTAGTTGTTGACATTGCATACTAATGATTGAAAAAAAGAAAAAAAGAGTTGCTGACAATGCATAATTCTAAGTGGAGGGATTTCCCATGGGTCGTCCTTCTGCTCTCGCAAAGGTCTCTTCCCCTCGCATTTTTTTTGTCATCGATCTACTCCCAAAAATATTGACCTGTTTTCTGCACGGCTCAACTTTCATAGGAAACAGAGCACTATCTGCTTCGTAACGGAAATCAAGCAGTTCCTTATCAATTTGCATTGGGTGGAAAAATGTCTAGTCACTTATGAGGCTTGCACATGAAAGACATTTGTGGGGATTCATTTATTGCCTAGTTTTTTCTTAATTTTTCGAGTGTTGACAAGTTGGTTGTCTCCTGGCTGTTGCTGTGGTAGGGTGGAGTGTGCTTAGCATTTGCAGATGAAGTATTATGCTGGCTCTACGGGACAGTAAAAGAAAGTAAGAACACTAGTAAAACTTTTCAAGTGTCTCTTCATTTTCTCATTCTTTTTCATGTTCGGGATATATTGATTTTGGAGGAAAGAAAAAGAAATTTGAAATGTTTTCAGAGCTCTGATGCTAGTTTGTTCATTTGTGAATGATATTGTGATTTCAGATGAGGACTACATATTGCAGTTTACTCCACCTTCTGCGCGTTTGGAGCTTCTTCAAGCTCAGTCCTGCCCTGATGCAATAACAGACCATGTTCAACAGTTATAGTACCTATATTTTGGATGATCAAATTCTTCATAAAGGGTTTTTGAGGTGGTAACAATTCCATAGCATAGCGCTGTTCACTGAAGAGCAAGAACATTCCCCTTTTCTTTTGCGGATCTTTTGTGTCAACTGTAATCAGTTGTAAAGTTTCTTAGATGCAACAAGATATATTCCCACAACACCATTTACAATGAGCGTCATCGAAGTTAAGTAGTAGGCGGGCAGTGTAAAAGCTTAACCAAAATGGTTACAAAAATTGGAATTCTCAATTTTGTCCTTTGAACTGCGTATTCCTGGAGGAAGTCGCCATCCTTTCTGGTGTCCTCTTGGGAACGCGTCTTGTAGGGTCTTCCATGTTGAACGGAAGATGTCTTTGCCAGGACCGATGCTAGAAGTTAGATCCAATATTTAAAAAATCTTGTACACTATTATACTTGCTGAAAGTTCCCAAGATGATGTCAGGAGTACCCATCTTATGTGACAACTAGATCATTACTCTTTCCCGCTATAGCCAGCCAATTCTCCAGGACCATTCTAATGTAACAGACAAATGAAAGTTAGGTCTCTACTCCATCACGAGGAAAAAAGTCTTGGGAGTCGTATCATTTGTACTTCCAATGGGTGTTTAATGGTCAAGTTATATTATTGTGTATTTTTGTTTTTGAGAATGCTGCAGCTGAAATACGCTAATAAAATTAGTACAGCTGTGAGTGATGTTAAGTGGGAGATCTTATGAGAGTTTTATTTCATTCTCCCTTCTATTGAGAATGCTGCTCAAGTATTGTATATGTGCTTAATCAAGATGCTAATTTGTCTTGTAGATTATATTAAAGATTTAAAAATCAGATATGACAATCAAAAAGTTGGTTTCATAGAAGAAAAAAAAAATACTACATAAAAGTTGAGAATCTGAATTACTTTATGTGGCATCATTTAACTTGGTACAAAGATAGAAAGAAAGACTTGTGAAATATGTGGTCCAAAATAAATCTTATATAAATATGGTTGTAAATTATCTCATCAAGTTAAATTATTTTCAAATATAGAAATGTGACAATATTTTTGGAATAGACAAAAAAGAGAATAGTGTCCTTTAAAATGAAAGCAAATTATGAACGTTGATGCATAAAATGAATTTTGCGTTTCCTACAATGTATACAAGCAGTAACGTTATGCCTTTTTAGTCATTTATTTCGAGGAAATAATTCATATATACTGCTCACACTATCACACATCTAGTTTGCAGCCAATCTAGCCTACTGTATTATTCTAGCCTACTACTGTATTATCGATGTATAGATAATGTATATGTAGTGTATATATATATATATATATATACATTAATATACTATGTATACATAATGTATATGTTTTGTATAGCTATATATAAACATTACTTATGCTCTATATTATAATGTATAAGCAAATGTATATTTGTATGATCTAAACACACGAAATTAACTCAAATTGCAGTGTATAGTTAATGTATTTGTCCTGTATAATTTTATATAAATATTACATATACTGTGCCAAATATGAATCCTAACAAACTATGAAACAAAAGTGATAGCAAAACCAATCAGAAGAGCTGTGGCGAAGAAGATCGTCAAATACAAAAAGCTCACCATATAGGTCCAATGTCAGTGGAGACAATTTTTCGAGCATCTCATGTGCACAACATATTTAGTGCAATGTGTACAAATAAGAAGGGTCATGTACCCTCCCAAATGTCGGGAATTATAGTTTGGTATAACAGCTAAACCTTGACACTCCTAACATCACAAAGCAAATCAAAAGAGGAGCTCAACATATAGGTTGAATTATACTGTGACAATTCGTCGAGCACCTCATGTGCACAACATATTTAGTGCAGTATATGCAACCATACTTCCTCCTCTCCGCCGATCATCTCTTAGTCATCAAAATCCGACACCATCGGTTGAACCACCATGCGCTACCGTAATCACACCGGACTTGACATCTTTCAAGGATGACAATATCACGGAGATCGACACCGACGGACAATATTACAGGCGGCTGCATAAACTGGATGCTCCGCCATTACAGAGAGGTATCCGCTGTTCGCGGCAGTGACTCCGGCGACCTTCCCGCTGCTCTGGACATCGGTGATGGTGAAAATCTGGACCCAAATCAGTTGAATGAGAACTAGATGGTTGGTAGGATTTAAAGGAGAAAACAAAAGGAAGACGGGAGTGGCATGGATCAAGAGATTTCAAAGACGGGAGTGGCATGGATCAAGAGATTTCAAGGGCAGAAGAAGATGGAGCGTCTAAAGTTTTAGGATAAGAAGTGGATAGTTGGGGTTATTCAATTAAGATTTAAAAAAATTATTTTGGGATAAATAAATCTTGTGGATTTTAAAAGATTATTTAGGAATGTAATGACTTAACATATTTTAAAAGATAATAATTTTTTTTTTTTGTTTGAATTTTGAAAAGATTTATCATAAGATTTATAAAGATTTGAAAGAACCACGTGAGTTTTCTATGTCAATTTATCTAACAAGTATTTAAGCGAACAACTTGCATGTATAAATTTCTGAGACATCTTCTAACATTTCTATCGTCCGTACAATTTCAAACGTCCCGATTGTTTAGGTCCCATAACGGATGCAAATGCATTAATTGACTCCAAAGATAACCTTTTAATTATTATTGTTATTCAATTTTATATCAGAAACATGATATAAATATTTTAATCCATATGGATGGACTTCTGATGGAACAGAAAGTACACCATATGCAGCACATGTACAAGAACTTGTCATATGTGCTTTGGTGTACTAGCTTGTTTTTGTTTGGTTAGCAATTCCAAGTTACTCATCCTAGTGTGATCTCTATGCACCAAAGTTTTTTTGGTTTCAGCTGGATCGAAGCCAAACCAAAAGATTGGTTGACTTGTTTTCATCTTTGCCAACCTTCAATGATGCCATTACCCAACAATCCTTTCAAAAGACTGAAATTCAAAAGTCACACAAAATTTGATGGGTTTGAGTGAGATTTTTTATAGGGTTTGATATTTATACCTCCCACTAAAAAGTCACACAAAATTCGGATTGTTTAAAATCCTATTGTTTAGCAAGTTTTTGAATACCAAAAGACTTTTTGTTATTTCTTTAAAATTCTGATTGAATACCACTAGATTTGGACACTCTCTTTAAAAAATACTAATAGGTCTCGATTAAATACCACAAGACTTATTTAGATTATTTAAAAATCTTAATTAATACTAGAAGACTTATTTAGATCAAAATATCTTTTAAAATTCTAATTGAATACACCCCTTAGGCTAATTTTAGTAAACTAGATCACTTATGGTATTGGGCAGTAATTATATCATTTATTTCTGTATCAACTGAACTTTGAGTCACTAACACTAAAGCCAAAAGATCCTTTTTTATCTTCTTCTATTTTGATCTAAAATGACAACAAATGTAAGTCAACAACAACAAATAGAGATGACAGTGGATCCTGGATCCGATCCGGATTCGATGGATCCAGATCCGTTTTATAGGATATGGATCTTCAAAATTTGGACCTGACGGATCCGGATCGGACCCGGATCCGTTTCTGACGGATCTGGATCTTGTATTTGAGATCCGTATCCGGTCCAGATCCGACCCATGGATCCATTTTTTATTAAATATATTCATAACCCAGAATGTAATTTTATAAGTATTTTGTTAAAATTGCTAAGCACATCCTTGCAAGTTTAATTCTCAAAACAAGTTTAATTTATTCCCGCGTTAACTCAAAAATCAAAAAATAAAGAGGTAACTTCGATAATAAAATCAATGTTATATTAGTGAATGACTAACATCTCCATAGACAAGTAGTTAAAATTATATTCACTTCATTTGTGAAGATTCCAAGCACATGCAAGTTCTGCATTGTAAAAATACTAGTCAGTATTTGCCACAACTATTGTCATTGTCCAACATTTTCAATTAATAGCTCACAATCAAAACAAGACAACGAACAAAATATCTCATATGAACATTTCAAAATTGAAACATAATAAATTGTTAGCTAAGTAAAAATCGTTTGTCAGTTCAAAAAAATTCATAGCAAGGTTACATTCTTAGCAACACAATTTTTTTTTACATGTGGATCCAGATCCGATCCGTGGACCCGATGGATCCTATGGATCCGGATTTTGATCTGATTTTTATGGACCCGATGGATCTGAATCCATGTATGAAAAATGGATCTGAATTTGGATCTAGTAGGATCCGGTCCAGATCCGATCCATTGCCATCCCTAACAACAAATCTCACAAGTGGGATCAGTAACCCTAAATATCCAGTAAAAATTGGCTACCGGTGCACTTGGGCCCGAAGAGTATTGACTGCTTTTCAATCCGGGCCGAATCTGTATTAGCCTAAATTGTGTTGGAAAAGGATTTCCAAATATAGTACAGTAATAAGTATTCCCAAACCAACACAGAATATAGAAAGGGCTATCAAAATTAGGAAAGTCCTAATTTGATCTTTATTTGGATTACAAGCTTCCTCTCTATATATAACCCTAAATACATTATAATCAAAGACTCTAAAAAGCGCAAAATCTCGGAAGAAAATTTTCATTCAAAGGGAAAAAATGACTTCTCATGACAAAACAGAAAATCCACACGTCCACTAGTGCTAAATGCGGATTCCGATGGGACGGTAGAAACTGGAATGCTCAATATATCTCTTGCTATTTGTTGGAGAACGGGATAATTATTTCCTTTTGTTTTCCACCAATTAAGAATATTGAAATCATCCACAAGTGGTACAGTTTCAGCTTCCAAGTACTTGTCCAAATCAAATTTTAGTCCAACTTTACTATTGTCTTGTGACACAAATTGTGCAAACTCTTGCATGTACCCCATTCCCATACTACTTGTAACATCAGTTGAAGACACGTGGCTACTACTAGCTGGATTATTACCATTTTGTACCCATACTCATCCACCAATTCCTTTAGAAAATCATAAATCTTTTTTACCTCAACATCTAACATCAAGCGCATCATAAATTTTAGCAAAGTAAAATCGAATGAGAGCCATCTTGAACCTAGGATCAAGTATAGTTGCCACCCCCATAAGACCATTAACATCTAACCAATACTTATTGTATTTCTCTAGCATTACCTCGGCCATTTTTCCTATATAAATGGTAGGTGAGGACAACCAGTTGGTTAATAAGATTCTAATCTCACAAATTCTAGAGAAATAAATATTGGCAGTAGAATACGTTGAGGCAAAAAATTGATGTGTAATATCATTAAACACTTTCAATAGTTCACATAGTTTCACAACCTTATCCCAATCTTCACTAAGTGGTGGATATTTGTACAAATTATCTCGAGCATTTAAAACAACAAACACCTCCCTAAATTTCATAGCAACTAGAAACATGTCATACGTCGAATTCCATCGAGTTTTACAATCAAGTATTAGTGATTTTGAACAATCAGGAACAACTTGCTTAGCTACTTGTAGCATTTTCTGGGCGGATCTTTTCATCATCTAACAACCCTGAAGAGGGTAGGAATATAGATGGCATATAAACATATTCATATGTAGGTTTAACAAATATAAAACATGTAGTACGGAAGCAGGTATTATTAACTCAAAATTCATTTTTTAAATAATAGTCTATAACCTTATATCAACATTTAACATCATAATTGCAGAGATGTATACTTATCAAGATTATAATTAGAAACACATTGTTTGAAAACATACCTCTTAGCAGAATATTAAGATCACCGGAGATACTCAACCCACCCTGGCTCTGCCTCCCTTTTTTCCTCACTGGTGACCGGATAAATGGCCTAGGTGCTGGGAGTTGCTCGACAGACTCTTTCTTAAATTTTCTTTTGAGAGATGGTGTTTTATGGACTAATATGGTTCTTAAGTATAAGCTATCAAAGTATCTATCTTCTGGTATTATGATATTAATCGTGATATTGGTTATAGACTAGAAGGGTTTTTAGCTAGACATGAGAGAGTATTTCAAAGGTTTTGAAGCTGTGTATTTCGAAAGATAATTTCAGATGTTACAATGAGGCTCTTTATATAGATAACCTCGGTTGCCTTTCACTATTGGCATGCTGAAAAAATAATAAAGTCGATACATTATTGTTACAAAAGTCCTAAAGCAAACAGTGCTTTGTCTATTGTCCTTTCATACTTTTTCTTAAAGTTGTTTGTCGTTGCTGCCATTCTTTTCAACGTTTGTTGGCTTGTCATCTTCTGTCTTTGATTCCTTGTGGGTCCGGCGACTTTTACTTTCTTCCACATGCATCTTTACCGGTGTCTTCTTTGCACAGAGGCATCTTTTGCCTGTCTTCTTTTCACTAAAAGACGATTTTTTTTCTTCTTCGACGATACTCCTATAGAATAGGAATGATATCGTTTTAATTTTTTGATACTCCTATAGAATAGGAACGGTATCTTTTTAGTAGTATGATAATACATGGGCTTTACTGTAGTTTGGACTACATTGGGCCATATTAATTTGTTACATTGTGGCTTTCTGTAGTTTAAACTACATTGGGCCGTTTCATTTAAAAAGGATTAGGTGATCCTTCTTTTTCACAAGAACTCGCGTAGTATCTTCCTTTATGCTTATAACAGGCCTTTTCCTCTGGTCTATTAAGAGTTTGTACTGTTCTACTGTCTCATTGGAGTGTTTGTGCTCCATCTTAGTGAATCTATCATGCATGTTGGTAAGGTGTGTGGTGTCTTGTGAGAGTACCTCGTTGTTGTAGTATAGTGTGATAATTTCTTCGGTTTCTCCTCCTTTGGAGTTTCCAATAATACTGGTTTTTCCTGCTCTTAGCATATCTTCAATTTTTTACTTTAGGGTTGATAGTCCTATGGCTCTTTTGGCACTGAGCCATTCTTGAAACCTTTCTATAGTACATGGTATTTTCATTTTCAGGTCTTTGTCATCTCCGCTTATATTGCTATTTCTTCCTGTTTTAAATAGTTGGCAAATAATGATAGGTTTTCATGTTAAGTCTGTCGAGGCGTCGAACAGTTGTATACCGTAGATACCTCTTCCGAATGATTCCATCATTAACCTAGCAGATTCTACTAAAATATTGGATAATTTAGCAATATTATAAAAAGTTTCATCTACTAATATTTTGTCTATAAATCTTTAAGTAAAGAGTTTAAGAACTATATCAGGGTTTGATTTATAATCATAAAATTTATTAATTTGCTTGTAAGCTGTAATATACTCAGGTGAGAATTTTACTTTGTCGCACATTGTTACTGCCGTTGAAGACGATGCTGTTATGGGTGATGGTATAGTGGTTGGCATGACTGCAAGTTTAGATGTGAAAGTCTTTGGTTTTTCTGTAGGGGTTTGGGAAGATTTCAAGGTTTGTAGGGTTTTGAAGTCTTTAAAGGCTTCTGTCAGCTATTCTAGCAAGTGTGTATTTTCTTCCATTTTGGTTGTAATAATTTTTTGGTTTTGTTTGATGATTCCTGTAACATTGGCAATATATTCTTCGAATTTGTCACTGCTGGGTGACATCGTTGTACCTGCTAAGAAAATCAGCTAGAATATTCTTAGTCCCGGATATATTTTTGACAATAAAATCATAACAATAAAAGAATGATTGCCATTTTCTTATCTTATTTAGTTCTGGCAAATGGTCTATTTTATTTATAATGAAAGCTCTTGCTTGGGTGTTATCTGTTCTAACTATGAATTTTACTGGTAATAGGTGATAATGTAATCTCTTTATTCCAAATTTTACTGCTAATATTTCCTTTTCGTTAATATGGTAATTTTTCTCATTAGGCTTCCATGTTCCGCCTCCATATCCACAAATTAGTGATTTTTCTTTATCTATATCCTCTTTATCATATGCTATGAGGACTGCTCCCCATCCTATATCACTGGCATCAGTAAAAAGTTCTAGTTGATCCAGTTCTGTTGATATTCTATGTTTCGGCAAGGCTTTCACTTTTTCTTTGATTTTATTTATGGCTTTAGTATGTTCTTTCTTCCATTCAAAACTTATATTTTTTCTAGTTAGTTCCTGTAATGGTTTTCTCAAAAGTGGTAAATCTTTTATATGGTTTGAGGCGTAGTTTACTACTCCTAGAAATTGTTGTACTTCCTTTTTGCTCTCTAATTTATCTTTATTTTTTTTATTTTTGTTACAATGTGTTCCTGTAATTGTAATCCTTCATTATCTATTATGTATCCCAAATATTCTATACTATTTTTGAAGATTTTAGATTTCTTTTCAGATAATAATATTCCATGTTGTTTCACAGTTTTTATAAATTCTTCTAGATATTTTATATGATTTTCCAAATCATCACTATATATTAATATGTCGTCAACATATACTATACAGTATTCTGAACACTTGGTCCATTCTTCTTTGGAATATTTGTGGTGCATTCTTTAATCCAAATGGTAGTACATTCCATTCGTAGTGTCCTTGAGGGGCACTAAACGCTGTTAAAATTTTTGATTCATTTTTTAGTTTTATTTGCCAAAATCCACTCTTACAATCAAATTTACTGAACCATTTTTTATTCCTTAATCTATTAATAAGGTTCCTTTTGTATGGTGAAAAATATCCATAAAATACAGTTTTCTTGTTTAGCTCTCTATAGTCAATCACCATTCTAGCATTTCCTCTTTTTTGTTCACTATGTTTTCTAACTAAAAAGGTTGGGCTACTATGTGAGCTTTTACTTTCTTGTATTAATTTTAATTCTAATAACTCTTTTAGTTGGGTTTCAAATTCTTTCTGATCTGTTGGGCTATATCTAATAGGCTTAGATCTAACTATATCACTAAGATTTATTAGTTTGATTTCAACATATATTTTTTCTTTTTCCCATAGTTGCATCGGATTTTCTCCAAAATTTATTTTTAGTATATTGAGATATTTTCTCTTAATAACTGTAGGTTATTATTCCTATCTGACCTTATGTTACATATTCTTAGTGTATGTATTGGTAATATTCTCTTTAGTATTATCCATTTATTACAAGGTGTTTGTAGGCTGAAAGTATTATTATTTATCACTTGTGTTTTGAAGTAGTCTAGGAAATTGTTCCCTAACAATACTTGTTCTTTCATATCATTCAGTTGGTATATAACTGATAGTCTAAATATTGTCTTCCCTAATACTATTCTCATGTTTTCTGCTACTATATCTAATTCTTTTGTTTGTTCGTTAAAGCTTGATACTTTTGTTCTATGTGTTTTAGATCTTTTCCATCTGTGTGGTTCTAATACTTCTTTCTTTGCTAGACATAAGTCTGCTCCACTGTCAATAAAAATCTTTTGTTTTATCATTTTATTAGGTTTGTATTCTATATGAGCTTCTATGTAGATTGCTACCATCTAATTATTATTTCGTTCTAAATTCATTTCTCTTAATCTTTGTTGAAGCTCTTCATCTTGTTCCATTTCTTTTACTTCTTCTAGTAATTTCTTCCATCTTATCTCACTTAACCTTTCTCCTATTCTGCTAAGGCTTTTTGTAAAAATTTTGTACCTATCACTATAGTATCTATTTCCTGTTTCACTAGCAGTCGTAATAAGCTTATTGCGAACATACCTTTCATATTGCATCCAGTAATCTCTTTCTTCTAGTAATTTTCTTTCTTTTTGCGACTTCATTTATGTAGAACTGTTTTCACTTTCTGAGTCTTGGTTAACAAAGTTAATGTTTTCTGATTCAGTTTCTTCATCAGTTTGACTGACATAAAAATCTTCATATTCGTATCAATTATTATTTTCTTCTTTTATTTGTTGTAGACTCATTATAAATTGTGTAGTGTCTATATATTTTACACCTTTTTTATTTAGCTTTGGCATTTATTAGCATAATGTCCTTTTTCATTGCAATTCCAACATTTACATTCTTTAAGTTTTTCTTCTTCAATTGGTTTTACATATTTTTTTCCTAAATTTTCTCTTATGCTTGAATTTTTTCCTGGTTTCAGGGGTATTTCTATACCTTTTAAATCTCTTTTTTCCTATAAGGTTTGTAATAAAGTTGTTGGTTTTGTCTGCTGTAATTATTATATCTTCTATATCTTTTGTGTTGGTATTTATTTTTATGTCCATTCTTATATTTCTTTTCTCTTTTATTATCATCACATCCGAATACTAATCTTTTTTCCGTAAATCCACATATCCCTCTTAATCTTATTTTCTTATCTTTTTTAATCTTTTGTTGCATCCTATATTCTTCACATTTTCGCATTAGATATGCTCTTAGTACTCTTATTCTTTCTCCTAATGTATTTTCTCTTGGTTCTAGTTGGGTGTATTCCTTTGATATTTCTGTGTTATAAGGTATATGTAGGTGGTCATAATAAAATTGTTGATATATTAAACCTTCTTCTGGCAAGAATCTTGCTTCATAAAAGAACTTACTAAAACTTATTGTGTATTCTGGTAATTTATTAATTTTACAACATTTCATGTTATTTAAATTTATTATTATCTCAGTTTTTCTTTCTGCAAGTACATTTTCTCGTGCTACCAACCATTTTCTCCTAAAAATTCTCTTTTTAGTATGATATCAAATATTATTAGCATAGATTTCAATCTCCTGCATGGCTAAATACTTCTCCTCTTAATTGGTATGCTATGGATTCTATCCAATAAGCTACTTTTCCGATTAATGTTTTAGATATCAAGTCATACATATATTCTAGGTTTTCTGTTTGTGTGGAGTTCATTAATGCTATATACATTCCAAGATTCCAATCATTTATTCTTCTTCCTATTTCTTGTTCATCATAAACATTGACTAAGTCTAAGAAATATCCATTGTAATTTACGCCTTGTGCCATTGATCCTACAAATTCTTTAAATTCAGCATGTTGTCCTACTGGTATATGATTTGATAATCTAGTTTGTCTTCTATTTATTATTTCCAGGTTGGGATCTACTAATTCTTCTTCTGGATAATCATTTGCATCTTCATTTATTATATCATCAGTTTCTATTTCTGTTTTTACAGGATTATTAAATTCATCTTCTATATCACTTTCGAGTTCATCTTTTATGATTGCATTTACACTTTTCATTTTTTGTAAGGCTACTATTATCTAGTTATTTTCTTTTACTATCTCTGAGTCTTCTTCCTCTTCTTCCTCTTCTTCCTCTTCTATGAATTCTGCTATTTTTACCTCTTGGTTTACTAATTCAATGTTGTTGTCTTCGTTAGTATCGCTCTCAGTCTTTTCAGTACTAGTTGTAGTTTCTTCACTTGTTCTATCACTTCTTGCTTTCTTTTTTCCCTTTAACCTTTTTATCTCTTCCCTTAGGATTTTTATTCCATCTTTTAATTCTCCTAATTCTTGTTTTACATCAATTAATTCTTGTTTCACATCTTTCAATTCCTCTTTTGTTTGTTTTAGTTCTACTTTGGTTTCTTTTAATTCTTTCTTTGTATCCTTAAATTTGCGTTTGTATTTTTTATATTTGTTGTACCATTCCTCATTATTGTGTGTTTTTAATTTGGTGTTTTCTGTTTCTAATTCACATAATTTTCGTTCTTGTTTATCTAATTTTAGATTTAAATACTCGTTGGTTGTTTTCTCTACGTCTTTTAAGTACATGTTTTCACTTTTTGAATTATTGTCTGGTGTGGTTTTTTCTTTCTTTTTCATTGGTTCATACTTGTATCGTTCTCTTTCCAGTATATTTTTTCCATGGTTTCTTAAAAACGTAAGTACACTAGGTTCTTGATTTTCCATTTAAAATTGTCTTTTCTTACTCAATATTGCTAGGCTATCTAATATTTTTTTTACTTTCTTTGGAAGTCTTGGTTTTATTTTACTTATATCTACCATTATTGGTTCTTTACTCCTTCTCCAAGCATCTATTGGTACTATTTTTGGTTGTTGAGTTGTAGTGCTAATTATAGTGTTTTCTTTGCTCGTATTAGGTTCATCTTCTTCTACTTGTTTACCTTATCTTTACTTTTTTCTTCTACTAATATGTTTAATTTTTCCAATATTATTTTAAATGTTGGTATCTCAAATACATTCCATAATTTTATTAATTCTTCTCTTATTATTTCTTGCATTTTAGTTTGGTTTTCTTTTATTTCATCCATTAATACTAATGTATTCTTCATGTGTTCTTTTACTACTATTTCTTCCCATAATGCACTAATTTTTTTGTTAGAGCTCGTCAGGATTATTAATTCTTTTTCTCCATCCGTTTCCCATATCTATCCATTTTTTATCAAACTTTTCACATTGTTGTTCTAACTGTTTTATCTTTTCTTCCAGTTTTATTTCTTTTGCTTTATATTTTAAGTATTTGAGTTGTGAGAATATTTCTTCTGATAAAGCTTTTCTTATCGATTTTAATTTATGTTTTTTCTCTATTATTTCTATTTGTATGTTCATACCTTATTTCCGAATCTTGTTTTCCCTTGGTCATTTATTTCAATTCCATTATTATTTATCTTATAATTTATCATGGTTAAAAAGTCACTTCCTAGAAGTAATTCATTAAAACTATCATATTCTATTACTCCTATATTTATCTTATACTCCAAATCTTGGATCTTGAATCTTAAATTAATACTTTTGGTAATTATTATTTCTCTTTCATTTTCAGGATAATTATAAGTTTGTGGGTCTATTAAATCACAATCATTTTCATCAATTTTACTTATATGTATAAAACTTTTTATAGCTCCATTTACTTCGGCTTATACTGATCTTATTGTTATTATTCCTTTAAATATTATTATTTTAATTTTTAATCTATTTGTGTTTATATTTATTAAATCTAGTATTCTAGGTTGTATAACACTAGTTTGTCGTGACATTGTTGGTTCTCTCGTAATACTTAATCTAGATTCCTCTATTTTTGGTGTTAGTCTTTTGGATGGTGTAAGGGTTCTTGTATTAAAATCCATATATATTTCTTCTGGTATGGTTATTTTGGAATTTTCTTTATGTTCTATTTGTTCTAATATTTCTTGGTACATTCTTGGTACTCATATATTCATTTCATGTTGTTTCTTTACATGGTGGTTTCCGGTTATGGCATATATCATTTTTGTTTCAATGAGCTCTCTTATGTGATGAAGTCCAAAAGACAACACTTTCCCTAATTCTTTCAATACCCTCTTTGAACACGGCACATAAGCCATCTTGAACAATCAAATTAAGTATGTGTGCACAACAACGCATATGAAGAAAAAGCCCATGCAACATCAGTGAACCATAAAGAAACTCTCATGCAATAAATTCATCATCGCATCATTTGTAGTGCAATTATCAACCGTTATAGAAAACAATCTAAGATCAAGATACCAAGATTGAATGCATTTTTTAAAGACTCAACAAACACCTCAGCTGTATGAGGTGCCGGGGCATACAATAACCTATTAGATTGATATGAACACACAAATCCCATCATGAAACAAAAGACTATAATACTACTATTAAGAAATTCGAAATAAAAACTTGCATAATCACAGAAGACAAGACCTATCAAATTTATATTACCACATTAAAACTTGCATAATCACACAAGAAAGAGTACCTGATGATTCGGCTTTGGAGTTTCCATGAATTATCAACGAAGTGTGCGGTGACAACCATGTATCATTTTTTTTATAGTTTGCAGTCCACATGTCGGTAGTCAATGCAACCCTTCCTTTGACTTTCCTTAACAAAGCACTTATACTCTATTTTTCGACATTGTGTCGTTGGAGAATGTCTTTTTTTTTGTTGTGTTGTGGCAGGGAACTTGAAACCTGGTTGTAGAGTATTATAGTACTTTCTAAAGCCAAAATGCTCAACCATGCTTAGTGGGTATTCATGGAGAATAATCATTTTCGCTAAGTCTTGTCTCCCATTATCTTGGCGGAACTCATACGAAGACAATGTCAACGTCTCATTCTTATCACAAGGGCTAGCAAGTGTACCAAACATCTTTGTTTGTCGGAGATCCATGTATTTATTTTTTGGATATTTATTTGTATGCTCTTTCAAGTGACTTGTTCCCGCTCTCGGTCCTTCAACAAGTTTCTTCAAACAATGGTTGCACTTCGCTTTTATTTCTTCCCCTACTCGTTTCCTTATAAAATTATCCCAAGCTTTTGATGTATGTCTACTAGTTCGGGGCAAAACAGAAGGATCTGCAGAATTAGTTTGCTCTTGTCTATCTTCAATTTCTTCACTTTTCCTCTGTATTCGGAGTACAACTTGCCGTAGAAGGATCTGATGGTTTTGAGGAAGAATTCGTAGTGGCATTTCCATTGCTTTCCATTCTTACCTATGCAGTTACATATATACAATAAGAATTTTTCTAAGGAAATATAAGCATATAAAAATGCATCTACAACTAACTACTAAACAATAAGTCAATAACAGGACACTCCATCACAATATTAGCAGGAGTTTGGATTACAAGAACATTGATGTGTACCAATTGGAGCATTTGTATTTACATTTCGACGGTGTGCTTTTCCCGTCAGTAATTAGTGATGGGTGTCGTTTAGAAGAAAACATCACAAAATTAAATTACATTTTAAAAAAGTTAGGCATGACCAAAACACCATACTAAATATTTTCGTATAATAATACAACTATCACTTAGGTCCTAAATATATTCAGATAATATAAAACACAAATTCATGATAAACTTGCACCAAGAAAAACAAAAGGGATGGATTTTTAGAAGGTTGTTGACACATCTTTAGTAGTGGGCATTGCATGTAAGCACGCTGGTTTCAAAAAAATATGAACTTTTTTCCTTGAAAATAACTACCAAAACATAATTGATTATTTGTGTTCTTAAAAGAACCCAAAGGCATGTTCAGTTTAAAATCAACCCTTAGAGTAGTTGATTTGGTTCACAGTTATAAAACCATAACATATAGTTTGTAAACCAAAAATGTTTTTCTAAATTTTATCACAAATGAAAACAAAATCAAACATTTTGTTCTCAGAGTAGTAGGTCCTTTTAATCAATACATGTTGTCAGGGTCTCTAGGGACAGGGAGGCGTGAAGGCCGATGGCGGCGTGACGGAGAACGAGAGAGAGAGGAGAAACGATAGTCGGCAGAGACTAAAGAGTGAACGAGAGAGGGAGGCGTGAAGACCGAAGAGTAAAGGCTGCCGAACTTGAGTAAGGACTAAGTGTAAGTGAGTAGGGTTTTACCTACTCACTTATTATTGGCATTGGGCTTATGGGCTTATGGGCTTACGGACTGCTACAACTATTACTGGGATTATTGGGCGGGTAGGCGGGCGGTTGGATGCGGGGCAAGGGAGGCGGGTATAACTACAACTCCACCACCTACCCGCCACTTTTCAATACCCATACCCACCTACTACGCGTCAAAGTTATACCCATACCCGCCCCAACTGGGGCGGGTGCGTGCGGAATCCGCAAAATTGTGCCCACCCACCATCCCTATAAGTGGGGATCCGACGGTATAATATTTCGATTGGGGTCATGTTGTGAAGGATGCTAGTTGGTAAAATATTTAGGACATATTCTACCATTTTGACAGCATAGACCCAGAAAGACGGATGTAGAGATACATGAAATAGTAGAATACGAACCATGTTATTTATGGTGCAGATGATTCGTTCTGCTTTGCCATTCTGAAGGGAGGTATAGAGGACACGAGAATAAAAAAATCATGTCATTATTTGTACAAAAATGATGAAATACGGAGTTATTAAATTCACGACCATTATCACACTAAAAGGATTTCATCTCAAATTGTATTTTGATAAAGGCACGAAACTCGAGAAATTTGGCAAACACTTCAAATTTAAATATTAGTGGGTAAATCCAAATAAAATGAGAAAAATCATCTAACAAGACTAGATAATATTTATGACCGAGTGAACTAAAGATAGGATATGTCCATAAATCAATATGAATAATATCAAATGGTGAAAATGTAATACTTGTAGAAGACTTAAAAGGAAGACGAACATCTTTGCCTACAGAGAAAGAAACACATTGTTGGGCAAGTTTCCATTATTACATTTAATAAAATTATTACTTCTAAGAAATTTATAAATTGGGTTCCTGGGTGTCCAAGCCTATTATGCCACGTTGACGGAGAGATAACAACTAAAGAGATAGGGGCAAGATCTATCCGCGGAGGTGGATGGAAATGGATATAGATCCTCGTGCTATTATATCTCGTAAGAGGTGTCCCCGTACGAAGATCCTTCATAATAAAACCAAAAGGGTCAAAGTCAACAGATATAGAATTATTACGAGTGAATTTGCGTACAGAAATTAAATTCTTAATGATGTTTGGAGCATAGTACACGTTATTGAGGGAAAATGACGTGGGTGAGGCGGCTGAGTGTAAGTGCTACCATATCCCTGAATTGGAATGTGATGACCATTACCGACAATTATATATTGAGGATGCTCTAGACGAAATAGTTTGGAAAGATTACCTACAGAGCGGGTGAGGGTGGGATGTGGCCCCGTTGCTGCGGGAATTGGGCCGAGCCTGGTACCCTGGAATTGGACCCAGTAAGCCCTGTTGGTGGAAGGGGAACTAGGTTGATGAATAGGCTGGATATGCGGCCCAGTTCTGGTTCTTGTAATTGCTCGCTGGGCCGGTCCATGAGGCAGACGGGTTGGGTTGCTGCGGCTGCTGACTGGCATGTTGGCCCCTGTCGCATTTCCCACGACCCTTATCTCCACGTCCACTGCCGCAGCCCCTGTCGCCGCGGTTCTCCGCGGTTCTGCCGTGGCTGACTATTCTCCGCAATGGCGGCTAGCGGCGGCAGTGTTATTTGGCGTAGGCATTTCACCTGCTAACGTCTTTTGGTTGTGCTCGTCTTGCTTCACACGTCGGGTTTCCTCCAACAATAATTGTGAACGAGCCTTGTTAAAACTGGGTAGAGGGTCAGCCTGCGTATCATCGTGGCTAGTGTATCATATTCACCCTTTGGTAGGCTGCAACCAATTGTAAAATCATCTTTGTTTCGGAAACAGGCGTTCCGACGTTGGACAATTGGTCTGCCACCATTTTCAACTGCTTGCAATACTCAGACATATTAGAAAAATTTTCAAGACGGGTATTGTTGAATTGTTCTTCCAAGTACACTGCACGAGTGTTCTTGTTGTCTTAATAATTTCTTCCAAGCGTGTCCATAACTCACGGGCGGAGGCACCCATTTTCACGATCGTGTAGAGTAAATCCTTAGATATTGTTCCATATATCCACTATTTGACCACGACATCAAGACAACGCCATGTTGTGTCATCGATTTCGGGAGGGCGAGGGATATAGTCGTCTATATGGTCAAGCACATGATATACACATGCATGAATGCGAAACAGTTCCACTCATGACCAGTATTAGCCATCTTCCTGATCAAGAATCAAAGGAACAAAATTCTTGATATTAGTAACGACGAGAGCCGATGGAAAGATGGTGAGGAGAGGGTTATGAGAGGTGTTTGGATGACGACTAGGGTAGAAGCGGAATTGTCAGAATACGTGAGAGTAGCCAAATAATCCATTAGAGTAGTGGAGAATGGAAACAAACAGAGAGAAAACCGAGAGAAGGGGGGGTCACCGACGACCGAAACAAAATTTTAGGGGGAGGAGGACGGCGGTAATCGAAAAATAGTCTAGGTTTTTAGGGTTTTGGCTCTTGATACCATATAAGATAGTATTAATCTCCCTTGGGGGAGTTTTTCTCATTAATACAAATATATATTGTACAATGTGAAATCCTAATACAGTAAGGATCATATATCTACCATAATTATACATCACTAAATATTACACAATATTTGAAATATATTCTAATTATGGTAAGGTGGTATGTACACGTTAATACAATCGATTTGGTTATAACCCATTTGTTTAGTCCATTTTAACCTAAATAATTTTTGGACGGGTCATTTATCAATTCAGGTCATTTTAACCTGCCTAAATTCAGTTCAATCCGTTCATTTAATACTCTTAAATATGTGTATCTGCTTTATGTACCTTGTTTCCTTGTATCCCTTTGTGGGCATGTCCACTTCAACTTGTTGGACTATTCTGGGCAAAAGTTGCACATATTCTTTGGTTAGTATGTAATTTCATTGGAAGAAACTTTTTTCTGTGGTTGTTAGTGGCTAAGATTTAGTGTTAAATATACACAATATACACACAATATACATGTGTATATTGTGTATATTAGGTCTCGGCTATGCTCACGAATTGGCCCTCGGATGGGCTGATTATTATGTGTAATTTATGGTAAGTATTTAGTATCCTAGTTTAGGTAAGATTGTAATATAATTAGTATTGTATTACCATAATTAGTGTATTACCATAAATGTATAGAATAAGATTTTAGGAATAGAATAGGAATATGATTCTCCTATTATGTAACTTGCATATATAGCCTTTCAATTAATGAAAATAATCAAGGGATTATTTATTTCATGGTATCAAGAGTCTAGGTCTTAAAATCCTCTCTCTACTCTCCTAAATTTTCCGTCGACTTCCCTCCACTTCCGAGACGTTTTGCTCTCGGTTTGTGTGTCGACAGGACCTCTTTTCTTCCCAAAATTTTCTCCCTAATCCCTCAATCACATATTGTTCTATCAATATGTCTACATCCCGGAATATGTTTCATCAGGCCCTTACAGTTTCTAACATCAAGAATAACATCCCTCTCGTTCTTGAAATAGAAAACGTCCAATATGCGACGTGGGCCGAACTGTTCAAAATTCACGCACGATTGCATCAAGTCATCCATCACATAATCCCCGCGACTCCTGAGGATACGGAGGTGCCAAAACGCGAGGATGATCCTAAGTTGTGGACTACTATTGATGCTACCGTCCTTCAGTGGATATATTCCACAATATCTACCGACCTTTTGCAAACAATTATTGAGCCTGACGCTACGGCACATGCGACTTGGGATAGACTGCGTGATATATTCCAAGATAATCAAAATTCTAGAGTCGTTACCCTTGAGCAGGATTTCTCCCACGTCAATATGGAAGATTTCCATAATGTTTCGGCTTATTGCAAAAGATTAAAGGAATTGACAGACCAACTTCGCAACGTTGGCGCGCCGGTTTCGAACGATCGTTTGGTCCACCAAATGGTTTCCGGCCTCTCCGAGGCCTATAGTGGTGTGGGAACGCTTCTTCGACAAAGCAATCCGCTTCCGCAATTTTATCAGGTGTGTTCTATGCTTACACTAGAAGAAGCAGGCATAGCAAAAAGAGCGGCTACCGGTACTAGTCTCGTAGTCATGATGACCGAGTCCACGATATATCCTACCGGTTCCAACAACTCGAGCCAAAACCGCAACAACGGTGGCGGCAAAAAGGGTGGAAATAAGAAAAATGGCAAAAACCGTGGCGGCAAAAATGGCGGCAGCCGGCAGAATAGTGGTGGCAGTGAGGGTCCTCGCGGTGGTCAGCAGCAATAACAGTTCTTGGGCCCACAGTGGGCCCCTATGCGGTGGCAGTGGGCCCCACAACAACAGTAGCTTGGGCCTAACCGCTTTTACCTCCCGCAGCAAGGCAAACCCAATGGTGCCAAGCCCAGTGCCCACCTACTACCCCAATGGCTCCGGCTATGACCAACAACAGTTTGGCTCGAGACCGCAAGCAGGGGTGCTTGGGCCTCGGCCCCCACAAGCCCATCACGCAGCAGGTCATACTCGGACAGATATTGAGGCCGCGATACACACACTGGGTTTGACTCAACCGGACCCGAATTGGTATATGGACACCGGTGCCACTACCCACATGACATCTGATTTAGGTACTCTCTCATCTTATTTCAATTTGAACAACCCTCGCAGTATAATTGATGGTAATGGCAATTCTGTTCTAATTCGTGGTTATGGTCATAAAACATTGTCTCCCCCTCATCCCCCTCTTATCTTGAAAAATACCCTACACGCCCCCAAATTGATTAAAAACTTAGTCTATGTCCGTAAATTCACTACTGACAATTCCGTTTCTATTGAATTTGATCCATTTGGTTTCTCTGTAAAAGATTTCAAGACGGGGAGTCCTCTCATGAGGTGTGATAGTAGGGGAGATCTTTATCCTATCACACCCAGTCCTGGTCCATCGAGTCAAACCCTGCCATCTGTTTTTGCAACCATCTCTCCTTCCTTGTGGCATGCTCGTCTTGGTCATTCGGGGTCCTCTATTTTGTCAGCTTTAGATAAAAATAGTTTTATTTCATGTAAGGGTACGAGTCGTACTCCAATTTGTCAATCTTGTTCTTTAGGAAAAATTGTTAAGTTGCCATTTGTAGACTCAAAATCTCATACTTTAATGCCATTTGATATTATTCATAGCGACTTATGGACGTCTCCTGTTCCTAGTTCTATGGGTCATCGGTATTATGTTCTTTTTTTGGATGATTATTCTAAATTTTATGGACATTTCCAATAGCGAAGAAATCTCAAATTTTTTCCATCTTCCTAAAATTTAGAGCATTCATCAGAACCCAATTCGATCGTGAAATAAAAAATATTCAGTGTGATAATGGAAAAGAGTATGACAATGGGGTGTTTCGGGAATTCTGTGTTACTAATGGGATAAATTTTTGTTTTTCTGGTCCCCATACATCTTCACAAAATGGGAAATCCGAACGTAAAATTCGTTCCATAAATAACATTATCCGCACTCTATTAATTCATGCTTCCGTACCCCAATATTTTTGGCATCACGCTCTTCAAATGGCTACATATCTACTTAACATAACTCCTTCCAAAGGTTTGACATATTCTTCCCCTATTCAGATTTTATATAATAAATCTCATTCTTATTCTCATCTTCGAGTTTTTGGGTGTTTATGTTATCCGTTATTTCCATCCACCACAATTAACAAACTTCAGGCCCGATCTACTCCATGTGTGTTTTTGGGGTTTCCTTCTAATCATCGTGGCTACAAATGCTTTGATTTATCCTCCAATAAAATCATCATTAATCGCCATGTAATTTTTGATGAATCCCAATTTTCATTTGCTAAAAGTCATTCTCCCGTGCCTAGTTCGTATAATTTTTTGGATGAACAAATATCCCCGTATATTATTCAAAGATTTTCGACATCTACCGCACCCAAAATTTCTCCAAATGGCCCATCGCCCGCTGGTCCCACTGGCCCGTCACAATCCTCTCTGCCCAGTTTTGTCACTTGGCCAGTTTCAGCAATTGGGCCTGTCCAGCCCAATACTGGAACTGGTCCAATTTTTGTTTCCGCCATTGGTACTACTTCCCGAGTTGGGCCAGCAGGCCCACTGCCTGCTGGCCAGTCCGTCCCGAGCCCAGCAAATTCCCGACATCCACTCAATTCTTCCTCGAGTCATAGACCGGTCACTTGTAGTCAACGGGGTATTGTTACACCTAAAAGATATTTTAATTTATATTCTAATGTCTCTAAATCCCCCTTGCCCCGTAATCCTGTGTCTGCATTAAACGACCCGAATTGGAAAATTGCTATGACTAATGAATATAATGCTCTTATTGATAATAAGACGTGGGAGTTGGTGCCCCGTCCATATGGTATTAATGTTATCGTCTATGTGGATTTTTGCTCATAAGGAGAATTCGTATGGTTCATTTGCTCGACATAAGGCGCGGCTTGTGGATGATGGTAAGACTCAAGAGGTTGGTATAGATTGTGGGGAGACGTTTAGTCCGGTGGTCAAGCCGCTACCATTAGCACCGTGCTTAGCTTGGCTCTTTCGAAGACATGGCCTATTCATCGCTTGGATGTCAAAAATGCTTTCCTACATGGTGATCTCAAGGAAACTCGTCTATATGCATCACCCGATGGGATTCGTGGGATCCCAACCATCCTCATCATGTCTGTTTGTTGAAGAAGTCCTTATATAGGCTTAAGCAGCCTCCACGGGCCTCGGTATACAAGGTTTGCCGACTATGTTTCAACTATTGGGTTCACTCACAAACAGCAGTCGGATAATTCCTTGTTCATCTACCGTCGTGGTTTGTCCGTAGCCTACATTCTCGTTATATGTGGACGATATTATCTTAACTGCCTCTTCCGATGCCTTGCGCCACTCCATCATGATCATGCTCAGCTCCGAGTTTGCTATGAAAGACTTGGGGCCCTTGAGTTATTTTTTAGGGATTGCTGTCACTCATCATTCCGATGGGTTGTTCTTGTCACAACGGAAGTATGCAGCCGAGATCATCGAGAGGGCTGGGATGTCATCATGTAAGTCCACTGCCACTCCAGTTGATACCAAGCCCAAGCTTGGTGCCGCGGCCGGAGTCCCTTACGAGGATCCTACCCGCTATCGCAGTCTTGCATGGGCCCTTCAGTATCTTACCTTTACCAGACCGGATATTACGTATGTTGTCCATCAGGTGTGTTTATTCATGCATGATCCCCGAATTGAGCATATGAATGCACTCAAACGCATCATCCGGTATATTCAGGGTACACTGGACTTTGGGTTGCATTTGTATCCTTCATCGACATCCACACTTGTCGCATACACAGATGTTGATTGAGGTGGGTGTCCAGACACCAGACGGTCTACGTCTGGCTACTGTATGTACCTTGGTAACAACTTGATCTCCTGGTCTGCGAAGCGTTAGGCGACTCTATCCCGCTCAAGTGTCGAGGCTGAATATAGAGGGGTGGCCAATGTGGTCTCAGAATCATGTTGGTTATGTAATTTGCTTTTGGAGCTTCATTGTCCCATTCAGAAGGCAACCTTGGTATATTGCGATAATATTAGTGTCACCTACCTTTTTGGTAATCCGGTTCAGCACCAACGCACTAAACATATCGAGATGGACATTCACTTTGTCCGTGAAAAGGTTGCCCGTGGTCAAGTTCGCGTATGCCATGTCCCGTCGAGATATCAAATTGCCGACATCTTTACAAAGGGTCTTCCCTCGGTCCTTTTTGAAGATTTTAGGGACAGTCTCAGCGTTCGAAGACCGCCCGCTATGACTGCGGGGTGTGTTAAATATACACAATATACACACAATATACACATGTATACTGTGTATATTAGGTCTCGGTTATGCTCACGAATTGGCCCTCGGATGGGCTGATTATTATGTGTAATTTATGATAAATATTTAGTATCCTAGTTTAGGTAAGGTTGTAATATAATTAGTATTATATTACCATAATTAGTGTATTACCATAAATGTATAGAATAAGGTTTTAGGAATAGAATAGGAATATGATTCTCCTATTATGTAACTTGTATATATAGACTTTCAATTAATGAAAATAATCAAGGGATTATTTCTTTCATTTAGCTTTTGGGGTTGGTTGCAATTCATCTTCTTCTCAAGCCTCATCTTGCAATTTTTCCAGTTTGCAATTTTTTTTCCAGAAACATAAACGCGTAGATATTTTGAAATGGTAAGTTTTATTGATATATAGCACAAAGACTGTGAGTGAATACATTTCCAGAAAAAGAAAAACCTTGACCTGATAATGTAAGATTTCTCAAGTTGCCATGTGAAACTATAATTGTACCAAAATCATTGACGTAGAACCATATGTAAAATTCATTACTTGAGGAAAAGTACACCCTGCCATGAATTATGACATTGGAATCTCAGCCCGTCCCCCAATTAATGAGGTTTTCAAAACAGGTTCAAAGTCATGGAAAAAAATTCACATTTATGTGTTGAATGATACATTTCGAAAGAACAAAAAGAAAGGAAATTTCATATATTGCACGATATCTATGTGCACTTTCTATATACTCTCCATATAATCTTATATTTAACAATGCATTTTCACAACATTTCAGCTGCATATTTTTTAAGAAATTGTGAAGAAAGCAAAGTTGTTAAGAGCTCAAACATTGACGGACGACTATGGTAGGTAGATTTATGTCATTGGTACATGCAATTATTCGCGTTAACGCATGTATCATGAGAAGTTTTAAAAGATAAATGAAATAGAAAAACTCAGTCAAAGTAGGAACTTACTTCAATATTTAGTATAAGCGTTGTGAAAGGATAGATTTAGTGAAAATTGACTCAAAAGTCAGTGAAATAGCACTGGGACATAAGGTTCTGTGACTTAATAAAGGAGCTTTTGTGGAAATTGACTTGGGTCAATAACAATAATGGAAACTACGTAACATAGTAGAAAGGAACATGCATGGGTTTTTGTGGGTATAATTCGGACAAAAAAGGTTAAGTTATTCTCACATTTCAAAGTTGGAATTATGTTCACATTTCAAAGTTGGAAGTGATAGTGACCAATTGATCACTATATAGATGGGCTAGAAGTTCCTAGCTAGTTAGATATATCCAAGAAATAACTCAATAAGATATGGAGTACCAACAATTGCTGATTCCTTTCTGCTTCTATTCACTTGTTATACTTTTTGTCCAGCAATCTCAGCTTACTAGCTTTTCATATGCTGGGAAACATCTATGTGCCCGCGGTGAAGCTTTTTATTTGCTTCATTTTAAGCAAGGCCTCACAGTTGATCGAAATACTCACCATTGTGACAACGAGGCCCGAGCCAAGACTTTGTCCTGGAATGTTACAGGAGATTGTTGCGAATGGGATGGTGTTACTTGCGATGGATTTACAGGTCACGTGATAGGCCTCGATCTTTCTTGCAGCTTCCTTAAAGGAGCCATCAATGCTAACAGCAGCCTCACAAAACTTGGTCATCTCCAAAGACTCAACCTTGCCTTCAACGACTTGGATAGCTTTCCACTTGGAAATGATATTAGTGAACTCACGAGTTTGACACATCTGAATCTTTCGTCTTTGCAACAATATATGGAGATGATCCAAGTCCCACCAGGATTAACCAAGTTGTCTAAGTTGATTTCACTTGACCTCTCCAGGAATTACAAAAATCTCCAAGTTGGCCGAGCAACCTTCAGAAATTTGCTTCAAAACTTAACCAACTTAGAGGTACTGTTGTGGCTCCCAATGCTCACACCGTTGGAGTTACCTAAGAATTTTTCTTCTTCTCTTAGGTACTTAGATCTTGAAGGCACCTTGTTTGGTGACATAAGCGATTCTAATCTCTTTCGCCTACCAAACTTGCAAGTGCTGGCATTGGGAAGGAATTTTTTATTAACAGGCACTTTGCCAAATTTTAATTGGAGTTTCAGTGCAAGTATTTTAGAGTTGGACTTTTTTAATACTGGTATTTTTGGGAAGGTACCTGATTCAATTGGTAATCTCCATTCTCTTAGGTATTTGAACCTCCAAAGTTACCATCTATCTGGCTCAATTCCAGAATCCATTGGCAACCTCACTGCAATCAGAAAGTTGATACTTTCACATAACAACTTCACTGGTAATGTTCCCTCAACTATCGGAAAGCTGAACAAACTTGCGACTTATATTTCTCTTCCAATAACTTCAAAGGTCCGTTTCCAGAATCCATCGGTAATTTCACTAGAATTAGACATTTGGATCTTGCAAATAACAACTCCACTGGAAATGTTCCCTCAACTATCAAAATGCTGAACAAACTTAGCTACTTATCTCTCTCTTCCAATAATTTTGAAGGTTTGATTCCACATATATTTGCCAACTTTTCAGAGCTATCATTATTATAGTTTGGCTCTAACAATTTCACTGGCTCATTCCCCTATTCAATTGCAACCTTGACTCGCCTTGTAATATTAGAGTTGCAGAACAATTCACTAACTGGTCCACTTCCTTCTAATATAAGCGGACTTCAAGAGCTAGATTTTCTTAATTTGTCCTTCAATTATTTCACTGGCATGGCACCCCTTGGTTATTCCATCTTCCATCCTTTATTGGTTTATATGTTCAATCCAATCAATTAAATGGGTTGCCAAATGAGTTGAAGAGCAATTACTCAGAATACTCTGTAATTGATCTTTTGAACAACAAGCTGCACGGCGAAATCCCCGATTGGATGCTATCTGGCCGACCTGGATCTCTCTCATAACTTCCTCACAGGCTTTGAAAAACAAGTATGGCGTTCAATGCACTTGGTGTCCCTTAATTAGGAGAACAATTCTCTTCAACGGTCTTTGCATCTATCCATTTGTGACATGATTAACCTTCAAGTTCTCGTTTTGGCTGATAACAATTTCAGTGGTACAATCCCAGGGTGTTTGGGGTAACTCTAGTAGCCCCATTTCTATTTTAGACTTGCGAATGAACAATTTTCATGGAGAAATACCAAGATCCTTACCAACAGGGTTACAATATCTTGGTTTATATGGCAATCAATTGGGGGGACAAGTTCCACGATCGTTGGTTAACTGTACAAGCTTGGAAGCTCTTGATTTGGGGAATAACAAGATAAATGACACGTTCCCCATCTGGCTGGAGAAACTTCCATACCTGCAAGTTATGGTTCTGAAATCAAATCTCTTTCACGGTCCAATTGGTGATTTCGAGTCCGAGTTTTCATTTCCTGAGTTACGAATCTTTGACCTTTCCTTCAATGGGTTCACTGGAACTTTGCCATCTAATCTTTTCAAAAGTTTCAGAGGTATGATGGATGTGGATGTAAATCAAGAAAGTAATATCAATCACACAGATTACCTTCACAATGTTAGTTTGGTGATAAAAGGTAATGAGTATGATATGAGAATCACGTCAATTATGACAAGTATTGACTTATCAAGCAACAGGTTTGAAGGAGATATTCCAAATTCCATTGGAAGTTTGAGATCACTTGTGTTACTCAACTTATCTCACAACAACTTCCGTGGTTATATTCCTGCAGAAATCACAAAGTTGCATGAGCTCGAAGCATTAGACCTCTCATGGAATAGACTCACTGGAGAAATCCTTGGTCAATTACCGAGTAACATTTCTTGCGGTCTTAAACCTGTCATACAATCATCTTGTTGGGCGCATTCCTCTTGGGAAACAGTTCAATACATTTCCAAATGATTCGCATTGTGGAAATCCTGATTTATGTGGATTTCCACTATCAAAGGAATGAGGAACAGATAATGAGTCACCACTTGAACAAGATGATGATGATGATTCAATTTTTGCCAGCGGGTTCACATGGCTAGCTGTCGTAATAGGATATGGTTGTGGTATGGTTTTTGGATTGTTCATGGGAAGCCTCATGTTCCTACTTGGAAAACCAAAATGGTTTGTGAACTTCGCTGAAGATATTGCTCAACAAATTGCTGAAGAAATAGCTGCCAAGAAGCGAAGAAGGCAAAAGAAGAAACATCGTAGACATTAGCAATACACCAGGTATGCATTAAAACCTTTTGTTTTGAATCAGGAACAACAGTACTTCTGTAGCTGTATTTTCTTTCTAATAGTTTAAGAACTCTCCACGCATTTCGGATTCCTCTGTTCTTTAAAATGTTGGCTACCTTTGCTGTTTTTCTGTTTGTTTTATTGGATTACTGTATACCAATTTTTCTTTTTTCCCCCGAGGACCTAAGTGAAGGGGAGCTTTGGAGTAACTGGTAAAGTTGCTGCCATGTGATCAGGAGGTCACGGGTTTAAGCCGTGGAAACAGCCTCTTGCAGAAATGCAATAGACCCTTGTGGTCCGGCCCTTTTCCGAACCCCGCACATAGCGGGAGCTCAGTGCACCGGACTGCCCTGCCCCTAAGGACCTAAGTATTCAAGATCTCAGGAAAGTCAATTAACAGTCTAAAAGGACATAAGCCATTTACACTTCTAATGTCCAGCTATCTAATCTCTATTCTCATTTTTGTCTCTACAGAGGTCGTTGAGGTTGCTGGAGAGTTAGTTGAACAAGTTTACATACTATTTTCATTATTTACAAGTTAGCATTAATATTGAGGATTCATACGGCCGACCCCAACTAGCTTGTGATTGAGGTGTAATTATTATTGTATTAACAAGTTTGTGTTGATGTTCTGGCAAATTGCAATGTATGCATCTGTTTCTTCACTTTATGCCCCACAATGATTTCTATAGTTCAAGAAATAAGCTTTCGACATAGCATCCTCTAAGGGATAGACTCTTAAATTCACATTCCCTTTAAAGAGTTTATTACTCAAATGGTCATCTTACTTCTACCATCCTTGCAGTAAACTCAACTAAATTTTGTCATAATAAAACCACTTAACAGATTATCTTTTTGGCCGGAATTATCACCGGACCACACCAATTTTCCTATTTGGCAAGCCGTAGCATTAAAAATACCAAGCCGTGTTGCCATGTCAGCATTAATAACAAATTTTTACCTAGATAAAAGACATGTTTCCCCCATTTTTTGTCATATTACTAGACTTGAATCTGAAGTTTCTAATCAATATCACCAAATGGTTGTTTTGTCAACCTTAAAAAAAAAAGGGCAGCCCGGTGCACTAAGCTCACGCCCATGGCGGGATGCATTTCTGCAAGAGGTTGTTTCCGCGGCTTGGAACCGTGACTTCTTGGTCACATGGCAACAACTTTACTGATTACTCCAAGTCAACTAGCTTAATAAACAATTCTGAAAAAAATAATTTTGTAATATAAAACCAAACACATCCAAAGTTAGACAAGGCAATTGAAGAACAAGAGAACATATTGAGTAGAAATATTCATATGAAAAAGCAAAATTAAAAAAAAAAAGAAGAACTACAACAGTTTCAAATTGAGCCAGATAAAGAAGAAAGTCAACAAACCTAAAATATACCAAAAATCCAAGATGAAAATTCGTTTAGCATAAGCCTAAAATGCCTAAATAATATATCTTTGTACAATTTTTTTGATGACAAGAAATCCGCAGCCGCTAACTTCGTGTGTGCACAGGTAAATCCCGCTCCTATTACAACAAACCACACAAGAGAGATAAACTATACTAGACAAGCCCCGTGCGACACGCTCGACTAAGAAGGCAAATCCCCGGCTGTCATATGCAGGGGGTTCGAACCTGAGACCCCGTTATGGAAGCCTCATGCTCAACGAAGCCGCAAGGATATACCTTTGTAGATATAAAAGAGGAAATTTACAACAAAGATGTAATCGAGATTGTCCAAATTAATGCAACAAAACGAGAAAATTCAAATTGCAATTCCAAAACATACGAGAAAAATATACTCTAAAATCCTTTCAAAATATTTGCAGTAAATAAAAACTTTAAAGTACTGAACTTTACCTGGTTACATTATAGAAGAACGATCCTGCCGTCTCCAATTTGAAAATGCAAAGCTAAATATTTTGCTTCGTTCCTCAACATTGTACGTTGTAGCTGCAGAATTCCATAAATTAGGTAGGAAACGGGTAATAAAAATATGTAAAATTGCGGGTAATGGGAGGGCAATTGGGTGGATTTTTTTAAATTTAAGTTAAATTTTTATTTTTATTTTTGGAACCTTTACACAAATAACCCATAGAATACATATATAATGATATACATATTATAAACTTGCTGCTATTTTTAATTTAAACGGTTGAGTGAACGTCTTTTTAGGTAAAAAAAGTTTAAATTTACCTTGAATTATTACGATTACCGTCAAATGACGACAACTAAAACTAAATTAGTGATTAATCACTGACAGTATAAATTATTTTATAATATTAAATTACTTTAAAAACCAACTTAAAGATTATGACAATCTATAATAACCTTCTGAACTATTAGTCCCTCTTGCGTAGATATTTGTGTGACTAAAAATGAATGTATTATTCTTTTTGTTTCCAATATAAAAATATATCCTTTTTAAATAGATTTAAAAGAAAAAAATATCACATAAATTGAGACGGTGAATTACTAGGGTAGTAATTACACAGCCTAGTAATTACATAGCATAGTATTTACGAGGATCTGTTTGTTTGTCATGACGCAATTACAGTGCAATTACAAGCATACTGTTTGATTGCACATGTATAATTACACAGTTAGATTAGTTTTAAAATAAAAATTAATACTTGACATATGATATATTAAATTAATTATTTAAGATACATATATTTCTTGAAAATATATTAATTAATAATCACATATTTGTAAATAATATTGTAAAAGTAATAGTATATTTTCAAATTAATAATGTTTTAATTTTATTAATTATAAAAATTTAAAACACACATTTTGTAAGAACATCATGAGTTGTATATATGTTTGTCAAAAAAATTAATATTAATACATAGAATGTCATAACACTATTCAAATATTTGACAAAAAATAATCTATCAATTGTAAATGAAAAATGAATAATATGCACTATAAAACAACAAGTGAATAGTACTAAAGAAAATAAATTGAAATCGCAAATATAGCATAATTTCAAAATTTTAAAAATAATAATTTAAAATGATACTTTTATCTCAAATTCCAACATAACATAAAATAAGTTCCAACATAACTTAAGTGAATATAATTCAAAAGAAGTGACAACATTTATAAGTCTATAACCTCATTCAACAATAAAATTTTACTTTAATAACATCACTCGTTATATATCAAGTTTGTTAGTGGCTCATTCTTTCTAATATTAGAAAGTGTAATTTCAAAAACTAGAATAATAACGTAGTTACGCTAAATCAAGAAAATAAGAAAAAATTTAAAAAAAGTATGAGCAATTATATGGAATAACAAGAAGGTTGAGAAATGAGAAGAAATAAAATGAAAAAATAAGAATATAAAAACATTTTAAAAAATATAAATAATTTAAAATGTAAACAAAATAAATATTTTAAAAAAAAAAAATAATTTTAAGTGCAAAAATAAAATAAATTTAAAAGAAACGAATTTTAAATAAATAGAAAAAAGAAAAAGAAAAAGAAAAGAAATTAAACAGTAACCTTGTAATTACATGGTGTAATTACACCAAATTCTCAATCCTTCCTTGAGAATTGGAGAGTGTAATTATCCTCTCCCAATTACATCTGTCAAACATATCGTTTGACTAACTGTAATTACACCCAATTACACTCAATTCCAATTATCTGGGTGGTTTTCCAAATAGACCCTAAGCAATTATAACAATGATTATATCATAAGATAATGTAAACAGTTATTTATATTGTTATTGCATGCTTAAATCCTAGATAAAGGATTGAAGTTTTAAACCATTTATTACTACTAGTGGAGTACTAATATTTTTCTGCCAACATACCATAATATAGTCAGTTTCCTTGCTTTATATATACAACGGTAAGCCCATTATGCGAACGCCCGACGGCCCAACCCAGGCCCTGCTGAATTAGAACCTCATGAAAGTTGAAACCATCACATACAAGAAAGTCATGGTCTATTGTGGAATTAGTTTAAATTATATCTACTGATAGTCTGATAATGGATATATTTTTACACTCTTGATGTATGATAGCAGATAACTCTCATCACAAATTTGAAATGCTAATATGAAAAATAGAGTAATAATTTGTTGTAAACAGTAAACAGTTATTTGATAGTGTAAGAAAATATTTGTGTTGTCAGTGTATATAGCTTAGATTAGAACCAAATATTGCATGTTGAGGTCTTACACTTTTCACAAAATTGTCTTCTTGAATGCATCCCTCTTGTGAAAATATCTGGACGAAAGTACCCCTGTACTATGCGAATTCCGTTATTTTGTTTCTCGTCTTCTCTATTTAGGGCAATCGTTTCTCTTCCTTTTCTCTGTACGACAATTTAGGTACTATAAATTCGATTTGAGGTCTTTTTAATCTTCATAGTTGTTATTTTTCATTTTATTGGCTTGGATTTTACGCATACTTTTATAATTGTTATTCAATTTTTGTATAATTTTATGTATTTATTTGATTATTTATGTTCGTAATTTTTTTAGTGTTTTGCCATTTTTTTCTTTGTTTTTATCTTGAATTCGTATTTTTGATTTGTACATGTTAGATTTTTTTTTGTATTACGTTTCTGCTCTATTTTTTGGGAGTTTGTTGTTTGTTTTTGTTTTTTGGTCATCTTCTTTTTTGTGTTGAATGTTTTAGGTTTTGTCTTTTTCTGATCACATAGGTGTTATTTATGTTGAATTACAAGTATGATTTTTTGTGTATAATATGTATGAATAGATCATGCCTAAGGATGGCAGGTGGGTACAATTTTGTGGATTCCGCATCGCACCCTCCCCAGTTGGGGCGGGTATGGGTATAACTTTGACGGGTAGTAGGCGGGTATGGGTATAACTTTGGCGGGTAGTAGGTGGGTATGGGTATAACTTTGGCGGGTATGGGTAGATGGTGAATTTGCAGTTATACCCGCTTTCCCCGCCTCGCATCCAACCGCCCGCCCCAAATCCACCCGTCCGTCTTATACCCGCCAAAGTTATACCCATACCCGCCTACTACCCGCCAAAGTTATATCCATACTCGCCTACTACCCGCCAAAGTTATACCCATACCCACCCCAACTGGGATAGTAGGCGGGTATTGGCGGGTGGCAGATATCCACTTGGGTGGTGGAGCGGGTGTGGATTAGGAATATACTCGCCTAGGCGGATATGGATGTTGAAAATGTACCCGCCACGGGTGGCGGATATAAAATTTTATGGCTAGTACGGATGCGGGGGAGGGGGTACCCGCACCCGCCCCGCCCCACCCAATTGCCATCTCTAATCATGCCCCGTCCGGCATATATTTGTTCAAGTCTTTAATAGATTCTGTTAATTCCGAAATTGAAATTATGTCTTTTCGGCATAATTAAAGTTATTACTTATATAGTGTTTTTTTCTTTTATGGAACTCATTTTTATAACAACTGGTGTATTCATTTAATTGTTTTTGGAGTTTGTTGTTTATTTTTTGGTCATCTTGTTTTTTGTGTCGACATAATTTGTTCAAGTCCTTTAATAGATTAAATTAATTCCGAAATTGAAATTATGCCTTTTTGACATAGTTAGAGTTATTACTTATATATTGTTTGTTCTTTCATGAAACTCATTTTTATGAAAATTGATGTATTGGTTCTATTATGCAGGTGACGTTTTGGTATTTGTAAGAGTATTAAGTCATTGCAATATGGTATGTTTTAATAATTTTTTAAAAGTTGATAAATTTTGTTTTCATTACATTTTATTCTTATATAATTTATGGACTTTTCTTTTATAGGAAGGAGATCTCTTGTATAAGTTTGAATTTTGGTTTGAAGCATATGGTAGATGGAGTGGTGATTTTAACTTTAGAGTTTGATTACGTCATTTTTGAGTGTTGCTCATTTGAATATGTTGAAAAAGGGCATATTTGAACATTTTATGGAGTTGAGTGACTTGCATGTATTTGATAATATTTTGCATTGTTTGTTGTTATCTCAGATTGTTTCTAGTAATGATAGCGTGTTAAAGTTTAAGATTTTTGGTCGTGAGGTCATATTTGATCGTGAGTGTTTCCATCTCATTACTGGATTGGATTATTGTGCCGGTGATTTTAGTGTTGTGTCTGTTAGGCCAAACAGATTGCTGAATCGTTATTTCCCAAATGAACGAATAAAGTTGTCTGATCTTAGGAGGTTCTTATAGTTTCGTTCATCATGTCGTACTTCTGGATTTGGGGAGAAATATAGTGATGTTGTTAGGCTTGTTGAGGTATATATAGTTGAGAGGGTGTTATTGGGTCGCGATGAGAGTTGCTTCGTCAAAGATCATATAATGAATATAATTGATGATGATGTTCTTCATTTGTCTTTTCCTTCGGGTACCCCTGGTTTTGATTGGTTGTCAAGGTCATTGCGTGGTTGTTTGAGGAGTTTGGAGACCATGTCAGATGGTAGTCACTACAATTATGTGATGAGTGATTTTCCTTATGCTTTTAATGTGTGGACATTGGAGGCTTTCTCTGTTTTTCATGGGTATTCACAACAGAAGCCTCGGAAGTTTCGTCGTTTGTTGTGTTGGGTCCTTTGATGCAGGCTGCTTATAACATTATTGTTGATAGATACTTTCATGCCGTACATGTATGTTATTTTCTTCTTCTTCTTTTGTATTGTTGTTTGTTTCTTAGATTTTTTGCTTTTTAGTGTTGTATGTTTCACTTCTTTTTTATCTTGTTGTCGTAGAAATTCAAGACTTTTGTTGTGAATGTTGTTGTTGCAACTGATCAAGAGATGCATCATTTTTCAGTTGCACTCCAACTTGCCGTTGATGCATCCTTTTCTTTTTTTTATGTTATTTTGCCACGTGGATTGATTGATCACTTAATTGATGTAAGTGTTAATTTTTTGATTATTTTTATGTGTTTTCTCTGTAATTTTTTGGCTTTTGATGATTTTCTATTTTTAGTTATATTTATGGTATTTTTAAAGGGTTAAGAAGCAACTTGGTGATGAACGGTCTGCTATTGTCAATCAAATCACGATTAGTTGTTCTTTTTTATTTGAGTATGTAAATTTTTATTTTTATTTTTTTGTAGATGTGTTTTACTGTTGATTGTTCTTTTTTGTTCATTTCTTACTTTCTTTATTCTTCATCTTTAATAGGATTTTGGAAGTAGGTTTGATGGTTTGGATACTTGTTTTGAAGATTTGAATAGTAGATTTATTGGTGTGATTAATTCTGTTTAGAATTTAGTTCGAGTACATGATGAAAAAAATCATTTGTTGGTGCTGCTGAAAGCGTAAAACAGACTAGTTTGGATAATAGAATTCAAAGTTTGGAAAGTAGAGTTGATTTATTGATTAATGCAACTGAGAGTTTAGTTCGATTACTTCATAAAATTGACTCACGTCTAGTTTTTGGAGGATCTCCTAAAAGTATTATTTTAGGTGATCCAGTGGGGGGAGAGGGAGGGGGGGGTGAAATCTGCATGTTAGATCCGCGTTCTCAAGTAGATATTCAGACTTCCCCGCCGAATGTTGTATATAAATCAAGTAGTACAACAAATGAGTCATTTCCGCTCCTGAAAGTTCTTTGCGATGTTGCTTGTACACCAAATGAATTGTATGAAAAGACTGAAACTCTTTCTCATATTGAAGTGCAACTTGCGAAAGAAAAGAAAGCAGAGCGTGCAACATATCATGCAGCAATTGTTGCACAACTAATGAATAAAATTAGACGTGGACTTATTGATTTGAAGACACATAGTTTTAATGAAGGCCTTCCTTCTCGAAGTGTAGTATGTTTATTACATTGTATTTACTTTTCTTCTATTTTTTGTTTTGATAAAGTTGTTTACTTTTATAAGAATTCTTTTTTATGTAGGAAGTTGATAATCAGGCTTTGTATTCTCAACGATATAGTGATGTAAACCTGCCAATTGTGAAGGTTGCAACTATTGATATCCCTATTTTGGATGAGGTTTCTTGTCAACGTCATAGAAGTGACGATGGAAATAAAGATGATGATCTCCCTCATTGATATTTGATCACAGTGAAAGATAATGTGGTTGAAAAATGCATGATTTCTGGGGATTGAGAGATACTGTAGTGCAGAAGATGTAGGGAACTGAAATATATTTTTCAGAAGTTTATATATATATATATATATATATATATATATATATATATTCTTTAATGAACAATAAAGTACTGTACACTTTTATATTTTATGAATTTATAATAGTGTTTTTGTTATGTTATACTTATTATATTTATTCAAATGAATTATTTTTGTTTTTAATGTATTTATTATGTCATTGGGTTTCCCCCTCTTTTTTGGTGTGATGTATATTATTTTTAAAAGCAACAGATTGCTTCTTCCGGCATAAACACTTCTCATTTTTTCAAACTGAACTTCTTCCTTTCTCTGGCATAATGTTGCGTCTTTCGGCATAATTAGTACATTACTTATAGTTTTGATGTTGTCTTATCTAAATGATTTTTTGTCTCATCTAGCATGAATTCTATTTTTTTGTCAATGTTTGTTTAAGAATTTTGTCCTTATCAAGTAATTACTAAAACTTTCAAGCATATTTTTTTTTGAAAGTCTTATAATTAATTAATGTCTTTTCTATTTTATTTATGAATTAATGAAAGTTACACACTTGAAATAATTTATCCTTTAAAGTTAACTTTTTTTTGTTGTATAAACTTGCCTCTTCCGGCATATTGAGTATGTTACTTATAGTTTTGTGTTCTCTTTACGAAAATTAAAACCTTTCTCATCTGGCATAATTATTATCAATGTTTTTGGTATGAAATTTGTCCTCATAAGATCATTACTTATCCTTTCAAGCACTTTTTTTTTATTTATTTCGATATATTAAGGTCATTAATTAATTGAAAACTTACAATTAATTAATATTCAATATCTCTCCCCTCCCCCTATTTTTATTTTTATTTTATTTTTATTTTTTATGAATTAATGAAAATTATGCCCCTTTCGGCATAATCTCATATTTTATTTTGGGAAATAATGCCGCCTTCGGCATAATATGCACTGCACGTGCCTTTTTAAGTGGGGTGCGTAAATGATTATGTTGTTTCCAGCATGAATCACGTGTTGTGTTTGTTTCTACTAGTTTATCATTAATAAAATTTGTTGGAAATTTGCCTTTGGCGGGAGTTGCGACCGACCAACTTTAACGGCTTAAACACTAGTGTAACGTATGTTGGAGAATCCGGTTCTTCACACATGCATGATCTACTAAGTACGTAGATAACCGTAGGGCCAAGAATCGTCAAATTTCATTGAGAAATGAAAGAGATATTGGTTCACGAAGTAAGGTGTTTGAAGCATGGAAAGTGTGGTATTGTGTGTAATTCTCCCTCATCGGTAGAGGAAGAAAGAATTGTTGTGTATATAAGATTCGAAATTGGTTAGGGGTTTGGGACCCCAAGGGGTATCTCATGTGTTTAAAGGAGGGAGGACCTAGATGAAAGACCACACGCGCGCCGCCGCCGCCCGCCCGTCCGGTCCGGCTCCGGGTTCTCGGTTCACGGTTCACGGGTTCACGGTTCACGGGTCGTGGTCGTGGGTCGTGGGTCGTGGGCCTTCGATATTATCTTTTTGGGCCGAGAAAACTTTGCCGAAGTACGGTTTGATCCCGAAGTTTCGATGTGCGCTTTGGACCGTAATTCTTTCGGATGTACAGCTTTGGTCCCTAAAGTTTCAAGATGTACAGTTTGGTCCCCGAAGTTTTCAGAAAGTTGGAATTTCGACAGTCAAAGCAGAAACGTCCAAGCTCTCAATTCAGCCATTTATTTTGGCTGAATTACTCCTCCTATAATGGCCAAATCCGTTGGTTCTTTCACCATTTATGTTGGTGACTTTACTACCTCCATAATGGCCATTATTTGGCTATTATGGAGGCGCTTTTCAGCCCCTCCCTCACCTATATAAACACACCCTTACACCATTGTTGAGCACCACAAAGAACAGAAAAATAACAGTTCATAAAGCTCACGAAAATACACAACAAAAACAGTTTTCTTCCTACAACTTCCAAGCATCATTTCGTTACTCAATATTCTTCACGGTAGCTCTTGAGTTTCCTTTGCTCAAGGGTTCCATTGCTGTTTTATCTTGGGAGACAAATTGTCCAGGACGTATAAAGGATACATACGGGGCAATATTGTCTTAAGGACAGAGTGCCACACTCGACTCAACGATAAACCGTTTCCATTTTTTTAGACTTCAACAAAATCGTAATTTCAGTTTTGTTGTTATATTGTAATTTTCAGATTTCTAGTCGAAAATATTATTGAAATCTTTGTTTATCCTTTCGAATACTTGTAATAGTTAAATACTTCCCGTACTGCTTTATAAAGTACCATAAAGAGAAAAAACTCCCAACAAAATTTTGCCTATTTGGCAAGCTATCGCTGCACGTGCCTACTTTTTAATTTTTTTTTTCCGCTTTATATAAATTTAACACTTGCATTCTTCAAACTTTAACTTTTTATTTCATCAATTGTAAAAACTCAAACGACACTAATATTTTCTGTGACGGTTTTCAACTTTCAAATTTGAATATGTAACTGAAATTCAATTTGTTGTGAGTTTCTTCTACTACTTTTTTTTTATATGTAATTCTGATTAGTTTTTGTTGTCGTATATATTGTTTATATCTTTTAAAATTAATATAGGGATTTTTTGTTCAAATATTGTCATGTATATCTTTTGTGACTTTTCATAATGCATGTGTTCTAATTCTATTGGGTTTTTGATTTGTATGTGTTGATTTTTTATTCAGTTGGATTTTCAATTTTTAATTTTTAATTTTTAGGTTTTGTGTTTTTATTTTTATTTTTAGTGTGTGAAATCATGAGTGACATTGAATCAATTTCTGAATATTACATCGATCCCAATGACTGAAAACATACTAGTGTTGCTTGGAGAGGAGATGAACATTTTATAAGAATTGTTAGTAACTTTCTGACAGAAAGACAGTTGGAATTATTAAAGACTCGTCCTTTTGGAGAGTTCATGGAATTGACTAAATTGAACGTGTCTGGAGTTTTATTGGATGCTATATTGTTGTCAGAAGTTCAAAATCGGGATCCCAATATTATGTGTTTTAATTTACAAGGGACTATTGTGAAATTCACCCAAGAAGTCAATGGGAGTTCTCTTATGAAGAAATATTTTGGTAGTGGGGATGGTAAATCAAATTTGAAAATTAGTGAGTTAAGAAAGTTCATGAATCAGGATGACATTGGAGTGAAATTTGAAAAAGAAGGCAAAGACCTTGACGTTGTTATGTTGGCCGAGATATTCTAGGTCGTGTATTACTTGATGATAGGGATGATAAGTCAATCAAGTGGCAACATATCACTTACGTTGAGGATATTGACTTGTTTCAGCAGTATAATGGGGACATTCAGCTTTTGAAGTCACTCAAAAGTGCATTCATGCAAGTCCACTTAGGCCAAGAAAACAAATTGCTTTTGTTGGTTTTGTCTACGCTTTTTGGTGTGAATTTGAGATTTGTTCACCGATTATCGTAAAAGATATATGAAAATTATTGACATTCTGAATGAACCTCTTATGTTATCATATGTCTGTAGAGGCCGTAGTCTACATTATTTAAAATTGAATACAATGCTTATTTCTCGAGATTACTTGAATAAAGTAACTACATTTAGTTGCCTTTATTTTTATGTTATCTTTACGGGATTTTTCCCGTCAAACTGATTTTATTTTTGTTGGAGTTCTTATTTTTTTCTCTATGTTTTGTATTTCAACAGAAAGGTAACGACGTGGTTGACCAATTTACACTTACTGAAAGTGATGATGAAAGTGAAGATGAAATCACTTCTTTAGAGGATAGTGTTAATGTACGTATTATGTCTTTTTTTTCTCTATTTGTGTGTGGAGTTTCACATGTTTTTCTGTTTATTTTTTGTGTTATATTTTTATGTTTTTGCCTTTCCGGATTTTGCATATATTACGTTTCGAATATTTTTTTGTGAAATCTGTTTTATGTCTCTATCAAAACAAATTTTGCCCCATCCGGCAAAATTGTGTAACAATTTGAGATACTTATTTAACTTTCGACTACAAATTTTACCTTTGTCAGCATAATTGTTTTATACTTGTAGATTTCTATTTATTACTTGTAAGCTCCTTTGTGTTTGTCACAATATTTTTTTATAACAATTTTTTGTTTTGTATTTTTGTATTTGGAGAAAATTTGTCATGTGAAATTGGGCAACATTTTGGAAAATCAGAAGTTTTGAGAAGAAACAAATGAATAAATTGATTGAAGCTCTTAAAAAAGAAGGGTTAAATTTTCAATTTGAAAGTGTTGCTGGTGATAATGATGGTACCGAAGATACTAATTTTGTTGATTTGTCTGCTCCTGTTGAAGAGGTAGAAAGAAGAAGACAAGATCTAATACTCGGCGTCCTATTGTTCGAAAGGGTAATAAAATAGTTGGTTGGGTCACAAAGAAGATTGTTGCTCTCGCAATCTGTTAATGGACCTCTATATTGAATGATCACTTGACCCAGTTGGTAGTATTCAGAGTCATGTTGATGTTGTGGATAGTCCTTTAAATAATTTTGGAGTTTGAAGGTTTTGATAGAGTTGATTTTGGAGGCGACGCGACTGAAGTTGTGTTGGATGATGTTGCAGGGGCTTCTACTGAACAAGTCGATGATGAAGTAGTTTTTTCTCCTACTAAAATTATTGAAGATCGTGCTGATGGCGGCGCAATTGAAGTTGGTTTGGATGATGTTGAAGGGGCTCCTACTGAACAAGTTGCCGAAGAAAGAGATTTATTTTATGGTAATTTTGCTGAAGATTATCCTGATGGTGGGACGAGTGAAGTTATTTTGGATGATTTTGGAGGGGCCTCTACTGAACAAGTTATCGAAGAAGGTGATTTGTCTTCTAATAATGTTGTTGAACCTGTTGTAAAGCGGGGAAAACAATTGCGTTTCTATTTCAAATCTGGTGTTGTAAATTAGTCTAGGGTAGAGCTTAAAAATGAATGAGACTCTCCTAAAAGTACTGTGGCTACTGGTACAAATCAAGAATCTGAGCAAGTTGAATCTTTTGTTGAAGAAGGAAGAAAAGAAAAGAGTGATCCATTATTTCCAAATCTTGTTGAAACTACCACTGGTGTAGGCGTTAGTGGAATTGAATATATACAAGGGGTGAATCTCCTATTGGAGAACGTACAAGAGAAGAGCATGATTCATTGTTATCGGATGATCTTCAATCAAACCCTGGTGCAGATGATAGTAAAATGTAAGTTAATCTTATGTTGGAGATGTTAGGAGAGAAGAGCATGATGAATCAATTAACGTGGCAGCTGAGATGGAATAAGTATCTCAACAAATTGCCTTTTTGCCAGATGGTGAAGATCCTATTGATGAGCAAACCATTGTTATCTATAGTGATGTTATTGTAGAGCATCCTATTCTTTTGTGTAATTCTTTCACCAGCGAAACTCTTGTGCCAGAGTTGGTTGCACGAGGTACTCTTGGGGAGTCTGCAGATATTGCTAAAGAGAGTGTTAAATTCCAAAATGCGCCAGATATGATTGCACATGGCACTTCGGTGGAGTCTCTTGATGTTGGTGAAGGGAGTATTCAATCCCAAGGTGGTGAGAGTAGTGCGAAAAGTGATGATTACTTTGCAGATATTATAGATATAGCCTCTTCTGCCGTGGATATGGCTTGTGATATCGGGACCCCTACTGCTACGAAGACCTATAAATGACAAAAGAGGTCAGAGTTATCTAATGTTAACATACGACCTCCAATATCTTCATTAAAGACTAGGGGTCAAAGGGCAAGGATCCCGAGTGTTGTTGTTGGTACCTCTCCACCAGATTGAATGTTGTATTTCGAGAATAATAATTTTGGTATTGGTTTTCGCAAGCCGAAAAGTGATTGAAATGACAATTATAGATGAATTGTCTCTTTTCATTATGAAAAAGACCAAGACGCTGTGAGATTTTGAGAAGTTCATCAATCCACAAGATCTTCTATCTGAACTATTTAAATCTACTTAGTAAATTTTATTTTTATGTATTATATATACCCTCTCTCTTAGTATCATAATCTTGCCTCCTCAAGCATAATTAAGGTATTACTATAGATTTGTGTTTCTCTTTATAAATTTAAATTATTCTCTTCCGGCATAATCTATTTTATACTATGTTAGTTACTGAAGTTTGTCTTTTTTTTTTTTGTTTTGATGACATTCATTTCATATTTTATTTGTTAATAGTGATGAGGAAAAGAGTTTCTACCCTGAAGATATTAATAATCTTGATCACAATTATCAGTTGGGCTTGTTTGAAGTCAAGAAAAGAATATTTTATCGGGAACTTATGTTTTCAAAATATGCCCTTGATGATGAGGTCTGTCACATTTTTTTCTCTTTTTGTGTTATTTTAATGTATAAAATTTATGTCTTTGATATATTCTTGCCCTTTCCGGCATAATCTGTATAGTACTATAGGCGTGTGTTTTCTCTTGTGAAACTGAAATGATGCCCGTTAGGCATAATCTGTTAGTCACTGCTTCATATTTTTTAGTCATTGCTTTTTTTTTGTGTGTGTGCCCTGATCTTTTTTTTTACTTTTGTTTTTTGTTTTTTATATACTGCAGCATATTAATGTGGCCATGTATTATCTGTGGAAGGAGATGTTATATCACCCATCATCTGATAATTGTACTCGATACACAATCACAAATATCACCTTTGATAATTTATTTAAGACAACGATGCTGAAATTGAATGGAGAAGGAAAGAACTTTCATTGGTATACATATCCATCAATTTTGTTCTTCTATATCATTGAAATGATATATGAGAGACAAGCGAAATGTAGTACATCGTGGGAGTATGTTGACAAAGTCTTAATATCAATGCGGCTAGATTTTGATGAAACTAGGCATGTTCAACATTTTGTACTTGGAGTCTTCGATACTGATAAGTGTCACATTGATGTCTATGATTCACTCAAGAATAGCAAAAAATAAAGACTTAGTTAAGCATTGCTAATGTTGGGTTTAGTGTTGTAACATTTGACCCAACATATTCATTTTAATGGCAAAGTATCTATCACGTCCGATATAGGTCGTAGTACTAACAACCATGATTATTTAACCGTAACTTGTCATTGGATAGATTCATAATAAAAAGCCAAATTTGATATGATTTTAGATAGTGATTGGGAAAAAATTTCCGAACTTATTGTATTTTTAGAGAAATTTTTTCAAGCAACAAAAGAATTTTCCGGTATATATTATCCTACTATTTCAACTATGTTATTTTATATAACTCTAATATTTTTATTACTTAGTGAATATATGGAAAAACCAAATTTATAAGGCAAACTATTAAAAAAATGTTTGTCAAAATAAAAAAATATTTTATTCCTATTCCTTCTATTTATATTATTGGTTCTGTATTAAATCCTACTATTAAAATAGACGGTACTAAATCACTAATTGAAACTATTTACGATTGTATAGAAGTACTACCACCTCCAAGTCCCAAAAATCTAAATCACCCACCACCTATTGAACAAACTAAAGAAGAAGTGTTGAATAGCGTAGAACACCACCGCAAAAATATATATATATTTTATCAACAAGAAAATGCTAGTAACGTACCGGCTACCATACCATCTTCTTCATCTTCAACACAACCTCACAAAAGACATGTTGTTTCGCGGCTAGTATTGAAAGCCTCGTAAATAGAATGTGCGGCCGTACCTCTACTAACCAAATTAGCGAGTTGGATATTTTTGTTTTGCGGGGTTCTGTACCGTATCAAGAAGTTATCAATGAAGATGGACAAGAAGACTTGTCGAAATCGGAGGGGAATGAGAAGACCTTTCCGACACTTTCATTGATGGCTCGAGATGTTTTGAACATTCAAGCGTCATCAACTCGCGTCGGAAAGCGCTTTTTCTGCAGGCAGATATCAAATAGGAGACCACAGACACTCATTGGCCGGAGACAAACTTGGAAATTGCGTATTATTCGAGAGATTGGATACGAGCGGAGCGGAGAAGGTGCGGTCAACCGGAGATCAACGAAGAAGATGATGAAAACTACAACGAAATCTTAACCGAAGGTAGTGGAAGCGACGTGGATCAATTTGACCAACAAATACCTATTCCAACCGAAGAACCACATGAAATCATCAAGCAATTAGAACAGATTTTTTTGAAAATGTAATTTTTTTAATTGCAATTTTATTATGTAATTTGCAACTTTTGGACAACACCATAAAGTTGCAATTTAGATTTTAGACAATTGTATTTGTATTACAAAAAAATCATATGTCTATTAAATAATATAAGAGGCACAAAAACAAATTTCTCTGGGATGTTTTTATTACACTATCTTGTTTTATTTATTGAGTTTTTTTTATACATATGTTATTTAAAAAAAAAAAAAAAAAAAAAAAAAAAAGGAAAACCCGACCCCGCCCCGCCCCGACCCGAGCCCGCCCCGAGCCCGCCCCGCCCCGATACCGACGGATCGGGATCGGACGGACCGGAGCAGTCCCGCCCGCACCCGACCCCGCTAGGCCCGCTAGTCCCGATCCCGACCCCCGGATCGTCCCGCCCCGACCCCGACCCCGCCGACCCGCCCGCCGTACCCGAGCCCGGCCCACTGGCCACCCCTAATTAAACCTTTGTGTTCTTTAAATTTTCGCTGCATTGCTCTTTAAAGTTTTCTGTTTTACTAAAGTGTTGTCACTGGTGTCGAACGACATTATCGCCGACATTCGGAAACTAAATTGACATTCAAATTAGTTTATTTCCAGTTTGTTTTTATTGTTCCATAGCATACCCGGACCTAACAAGCATATTAAGAGTTACTGTAATCTTATTCCCAATTTGTTGGAAGTTATTGATTTTACAAAATTCAGGCCAACATTTATAGATTTTAAAGATCTGACATACTCCTTTGCTAAATGTCCAAAGCAAGGCTCACAAGTATTTTGCTTCTTTTTTTGTTTCTTTCTTTGTTTGTTTTTTGTTTTTGTGTTTTATTTTTTATGTTTTTTACTAATGCTATGTTGTTTTATGATTTTTTTCAGAGATCAGAATTATGACCGTTTTGTGATCAAGTTTGTTGCTGATAAGTGGTGAAAATCCGTCTTCTTACAAGGACACAAATTTGTTGGATTATATGAAAAAAATGGACAATCAACCTTGTTTATCTTGGGCATGTCAAGTACAGAAGAGGCTATGAGACTCCACCAAATTTTTTTTTGGACATGATTAATTTGAGTTCAATGACATGAAGTGCATGTATAACAAAAAAGAGAAGAATATTAACCGTAGAAAGAAATAAAAGTTATATTTTGAATTCTCTTGTCAGTATTATGCGAATGATGTTTTTTTTTGTGTTGTTGTATTGTGTTTCTAAATGTTTATAAATGACAAGCCATATTAGATATTTTTGTTGATAAAAGTGAAAGTTTACACTTTGTGATTTTTGTATTTTTACGTGGCATAATTTATTTTACACTAAGTACTCCTATCTTCCTTTGGCATTATTTTTTTTAAAAATTCTTCCGCCATAATATTTTTTCTAACAATGAAGAAGTTTATTCCATCCTGAAACTGAACTCTTGCCCTTTTCTGGCATAACCTTGCCTCCTCCGACATAATCTATGTTGTACTAAAGGGTTGTGTTTCTCTTGTGAAATTAAAATTATGCCCCATTCGGCATAATTTTCTGAACATTAAGTAAACTGAAGTTTTGCCTCTGTTGGCACAATTTTTTGGTATATTGAAAAAAATATTTTTTTTTGCTCACTAAAGACACTGAAATTTTGCCTCTCCTGACATAATCTTGTCTCTTCCGGCATAATTGGTGTGTTACCTATAATAAAGTTCTTTTTAAAATTGTAATTATGCCCTATCAGGACATAATTGCTAGTCTCAATTTTTTTTATCAGAAGTTCTGTAAAAAAAGTTGAGATATATTTTTGTGTTCAATTTTTATTTATTGCTTTTGCTAGTCAATTACTACTTTCCCGGAAGAATTTAATTTTGATAAATACTTAAGCTATATTCAATGAACTACTAAATCTCAGATGTTTAAATATTTTTTTTTAAAGTGAAAAATGTCTCATGAAAGTACCAATGGAAGCAATGAGATTACATAAATCTCATGCTAAGGTGGCAGTCAATCAAATCTAATTGGGAAATCATCAGAACAATTTTTTTGTCGGATGATGATTTTCAAAAATGATTGTAAAAAGAACAAATGAAACAAGGGAGCGAAAATCCATTTGACAGGATGACAAGACAATTTGATTCTTCAAGTCATTCTTCTACTATTGATAAAGCAAAGCTCAAAAGAGTTCTTCATGATATTCTTAATTTAATGGATAAATTAAAATAAAAAGAAGGAGTATTGATGATCTTAGGGATTTTTTGCCTGAACATCCTATTGTTTTATCCGATGATTATTCTTTTGATGAATCGCCATCACTTTCATCAATTCTTAGAGATATTGATAAGTTTCATGAGAGTGATTAGGCTTTTCCCTAATTTATTCTTGTTATTTTTCTATTTTTTAGTTGTTTGAAATGTATTTTTTGTTTCTTGCATTTTATTTAAATAATTATAACGGTTTCAGTTTATATTTTATTTTTCATGTGATTATATATATATATATATATTATTTCATTATACAAACTATGAACATATAAATTAAATATATAATTATGAAAAATATAACAAAGTATAATTATTCCTTAACGCATATAATATTTTCCGTAATATCACCTGTTAATATATAATAATGAAAAAAAAATTGTTGTGTCAATTATATTTTGTTGAAACTTCATAAGCTTGCCTTTTGACGGATAATCACTTTTTATAAATATAGTTAGTGTTTCTCTTCTAAAACACAAATTATGCCCCATCGGGCATAGTTAGGCATACATTTTATTTAAGAATGAAGTTCTTTTTTTTTTCCCTGAAAACTGAAATTATGTCCTTTCTGGCATAATCTTATCTTTTCCGTTAAAATAACTAAACTAAAACTACGCCTCATCCAACAAAATATGTTCAAACTTTCACGTCTATGTCTTTTGATGTAATGTAATTATGATTTATGTTATATTTTTTGCTGGATCCAACTGGCTTATTAATAAATGATGAATATATAACAGTTAAGAATGTGGTTATGTCCAATGGAATTAGTTGTAGAATTAGTTGTACGGCATAATGAAGTTAATTTTCTCCTGAAACTAAAATTTATGTCCTACCTAACACAATATTGCCTTTTTACGTCTAAATTAGCGAAATTAAAATTATGCCTCATCCGCATAATTTGTTCAAACTCTTTACTGATCTACGTCTTCTGATGTACCGTAGTTTTGACTTGTTCAACAAATTTTGTTATATTTTTATGTTGGAATCAACTTTCTTATTAAGAAATGAAGATATCACAGTTAAGAATTTGATTGCGCCCTATGAAATTAGTTGTTGGGAATGAACTTACTAGTTTGGAGTCTTTTACTTGAGTTGACAAAGAATGTTTTTGTCTCATCTGACCAATCATGTTACACCTGCCACATGAGGTAAAAGTTATAAAACTAGAAATATTCTTTCAATTTTATGCTAGGAAATTACTAGAAATGTTAAATTAATCTATTGTAATTTTTTATGTTATTTTATTTTTATAATTAAGAATATGTAAATTTAATAAAAAAGAAATGAAAAAATATATAAACGTGTAATTAGGTCTCATGGCATAAATTCTTTAAGATTTTTCATTGTGATAGTCTTAGTTATACGGAAATTTTGCCTTTTCAGGCATAATTTTGTTTTATGTGTTGTTTAGGCACAAACTGCCAAAATATGCCTCACCTTAATGGCTAATGTTTGCCTTATGGGACAAAGTTAATAATAATATATGAAATGAAATAGTGTAATCAAAAATAAATTTTATAACATGGCCATTTAGTTAACAAGAATAGTATAAAATATAATAAAAAATAAACAGTATATTGTGACTATCAAACTTTTCTTTTGAGGTATCTCCTTGCGTATGGATTGAGAGCTGGATTGTGGCTACATTGTGTCCTATTGTGTCCAAATAACTTGCATCTACCACATTTGTATGTGTACTTTATTGTTTTTCCTCTTAGACGATATCTTTTCGTTTGTATCCTACCAAGTCTGATTTTTACTATTGGTGACAATATTTTGATATCCATGATGTTTTGTGGAATAATACACGAGTTCATTTCCAAATGAAATGATTTCACCTTTATACGTCTCTTGTCATGCTTGTTTCTTGAACCAGTTTGAACAATATACAGATTTGGTCAGACTTCTCTTATCCATAACTGCCATGGCGTGGCATGGTAGCTCATCAGTTTGGAACTCTAAGCAGTCATAAATCATATTATTTATATCTACGTTATATTGATAACCTTCATCTTTCACCACATATTTGACTGCAATAACATTTTCTACATGTAGTAAGCATTAATAAAAATGATTAATATATTTCTAACTTGTCGAAAGAAATAATACAAATGACTAACTTTTATCTATCACTTTGTAGGCTTATCTCCGTCTTATTAGTCACTTGTGCTAAAATTATTTCTTAACTTATTACGTTCATAATATTGCCTCTTAAGACATAATTACTGTGAAACTATAGTTGTGTTTCTCTTGTTAAACTATAATTATGCCCATCTGACATAATTATGCATAGGTTTGTTATAACTTGTCTAACACTCTATAGTTTTATCTCTGCTTATTAGGCAGAATTTATGCTAAAAATATAACTTAAGTCTATCTAAAAATAGAAAGTAGTTAGGTTTTCATGAAAGTGTGATGTAAATATTTTTATGATGAGTTAAATGTTGTTGATAAAATATATTTTTTACCTTCATTGTGAAACATTCACTTATCTTATCAAGCAAAATCTTTTCAGCTCACGATGTCAGATCATGTGACGGTCCTATTGCATCCAATCTTCTCTTGTAAAATCAATTTTGCAGCTTGTTTTGTATATAATCTATACATGTCAGTATTAGCATCTCCCTTATTTTCCTCAACACTGAATTCATTGTTTCTACATTATTTGTTGTGAGCATGTTGTAACGCATGTTGGTGTGAAATGAACGTGCCCATCTTTCTAGCGACTCTTCTTTTATGTATTCTACAACTTGGGGGTTGATGTGTCTTATCTGTGCCATGTAGGTATCAAAATCTATGCATTTGTAGGTAGTTGTTGCATTTTAGAATAGACTAAAAAGCTTCAGCTGGAAAATATTTTTCTATGTTTTTCTCCATGTGGTAGATGCATATTCCATGGTGACAATCTGGATAAATTTCTATGAGTGCAGTTGCAATTGACATGGATCGATCAGACATAATTGATAGATTCTTTTGGTTGTCAAACACCATCTTGACGTGTTTGGATAACCATTTATACGATGTATTGATATATTGTTATTTCCATCTTTTGCTACTGCTATCATTTTCACCCCACGATACTTTGACTTTAGGAATGTTGCATACACCATCATTACTGATCTACAATGTTTTCAACCCTCGATGGATGCTCCGTAAGAAAAAACTATTTTTTGTCATTTTCCACCTCAAGTTCACTTATGTGCTAGAATTTCTGGCTTTCATCATGTGAAGATATTGAGGCAGCTTTTTGTAGTTATCCTCTGAACTCCCTCTTATCACATCATAAGCGTGTTGGAGGGAACGCCATGTCTTGTGGTAACCAATGCGCAATTCATATATGTTTTTAATTTCTTTAATCACAAACTTTAGGGTTATCTCTTGTAATGTATGTCGTACCAGATCTGTGATGTACTCGGATATGACTTTTGATGTTGCATTGCTCATGTCAATGAAATCAATTGAACAACTATGCTTCTTCTCAAACTTCACCACCTTGAAAAGTCCCGAGTCTTTCACTCTTGAATTGTGGAAACACCATATGCAATTTGAGTCCAAACATCTGATGTAATACCATTTTATACATGATTTTTCTACTTTGTACTGTTGATGACGGGTAATTGCTATGTTATTCATGCACTTTTTGACATTATTTTTGGCTTTGAAGACAATCCCGACTTGTACTTGATTCATTGATGCACTAGGTGTCAAAATTGTTGTTTCGGTTTGATCCTCTTCCTCTTCACTGCTTTTCTAACGTTGGATGGCTATATTTGAATTTCTTCAAATGTCGATGCTGGAGTCAGTAATAAAATATACATTGAATTTTTTATTATTGAACGCGGGAAAGTGGTTTGGTCGTTGGTTTCCACCTGTGAAATGTAGAGAGGTTGTCTTTGTGGTTGTTCAGTGGTTGGGTTTGGAGTTAGTGTTTCATTCTCTGCTAAAGTATCAGTAGTTGCAGTCTGTGAATAGGGTGTGCAATAGGATTTGTTCAGTAATGTTAGATGTTTGTCCTCATGATTCTAGTGAAGCTATTGGGTTGGGAGTGAGAAATTCTATATTTTGTGAAGCTTCACTTATGTGAGTGTGGCAAGTAATCTCTTCATCAATGTCAATTACATCTATTTTTTCATCATTATAGAGGCAGAGTTGTCTTTGTCTGTCAATTTGTTCTATGCAATGTCCTTCAATCCCTGATAGGACACTGTTATGACCTGGAGACAATGTGTGTGTTGTTGTGTATTAGTTTCATTGCCATCTATTATGAAACAAGATTTTCTGAAGCTATTGTCATTGTTGATTAGGTACATGCAAGTGTTAAGCTCATTGTCATTTGTTACACGCATTCTTTTGGACGTTTTCTCACTTGTGTCGAACCATATGCTCAATTCTTTTTGCTGGGTTTTTTGTGTGAGTGTCTCAAATATTTGCTTAGTGAATTCTTGAATGTTATACTATCCTTGATAAGTATTAGTTTCGTCTCATGATCCAAATAGTTATACCTGATGTCCCATTTGTCATTCAAAGTTATGTAGATGCATGTTGTCCCTATGATTTTCTAGATTCCCGCATAAACAAATATTCAATTGACTGTAAAAATAACCGTCGTATAAGATATACAAATAATTTATAATCCAATAGTTTATGTCATACTAAAATTTTGCCTACTCATACATATTTTTTTGATATTTTCCTATATAAGCAAATATTAAGTTGAATGAAAAAATAATTGCAGTGTCAGTTATAATGTTGAAACTTCTTAATCTTCCCTCTAGAGGCATAATTTCCTAATACGTATAGTTTGTGTATCTCTTTGGAAACGTAAATTATGCCCCATCCATCATAATTATTCATAGTTTGGCATAACTTATATGCCTAATTAGTTTTAATACTCTTTATGTCTATATCTATCTTATTAAGTAAGTTTGTGCTAAAATTATGCCGTAAGGCATAACTTATTTAACAAACTATGCTAAATAAGGCAATGTTATACACTAATCAAAAGTAACATATAAACTAATCAAAATAACAAAATAGTACTATATAAATCTTATCTGGTATAATTAGGTGGACTTATTCAACAAACTCTAATTATCCCTAATTCGGTATAATAAGGCAGACTTATTCAACAAACTCTGTCTAATCGGCAAAATTATATACTAATTAAAAGTAACATAATCAAAACACTTTGTATGTCTATATCTGCCTTATTTGGCAGAGTTTATGTTAAAATTATGTCGTAAGACATAACTTATTTAACAAACTCTGCCGAATAAAGCAATGTTATACACTAAATAAAAAACAACATATAAACTAATCAAATTAACAAAATAGTACTATAGAAACCTTATTCGGTATAATTAGGTAGGCTTATTCAACAAACTCTAATTATGCCTCATCCGACATAATAAGACAAACTTATTCAACAAATTCTGTCTAATCGGCAAAATTATATACTAATTAAAAGCAACATAATCAAAACACTTTGTATATCTATATCTGCATTATTAGGCAGAGTTTATGCTAAAATCATGACGTGAGACATAAATTATTTAATAAATTATGTCGAATAAGGCGGTGTTATACACTAATCAATAGCAACATATAAACTAATCAAAATAACAAAATAGTACTATAGAAATCTTATCTGGTATAATTAGGTAGACTTACTCTAAAAAATTCTAATTATGCCTCTTCCGGTATAATAAGACAGACTTATTCAACAAATTCTGCCTAATCGGCATAATTATATACTAATTAAAAGCAACATAATTAAAACACTCTATATGTCTATATCTGTCTTATTAGACAGAGTTTATGCTAAAATTATGCTGTAAGGCATAACTTATTATCAATTCTAGTATAAAATAATGAAAATAAAAAATAAGTAATATATATGATAGCGATCTGATAGTAAAATTATCAATCAGAATGTTGATTTTCATTTGAATTTCACCTTAATATCAATTGTTTATGAACAATTAAGTTAGAATAAACTAAACTAAATGAATATTTTGAAATATTAACAAATTTAAACTTAATCAAACCGCTTAGTTGAATTGAATTATGTTCAGTTGAATGTATATATTCAATTGAATTATGTTAAACTGAAACTTAATCATAATTTTTTACCTTTTTGGATTTGAGATTTGCGATTGCCGCTTTTTTGCGATTCAGTTGTTTGGGTTTTTGTTTGCCGTTGAAGTTCGTTGAGGTTTTTTTTATAGGTTTGGGGATCATGAATAATATAGTCTTTTAATATATGGTTAATAGGGCGGAATGGCAATACTTAAAGATCACAAATAAGAGGGGCAAAAATTAAAGACCATCCCGTTTGAAGGGCATTCATAAATCCACCATTAGAGGTGGCAAAATGAGCCCATAAAACATAACCCGTCCAACCCGTTCAAATTTGGGCAGGTCAATATTAACTCAGCCCATTTCAAGCCAACCCATCAAAAATTGGGCTGATATGTAGCGCAAATTAACTCATGAGAAATCTTGTCAAATATTTTTAAAAAATATATTTTAAATTTGATATGTTATATATATCCGTAATAAAGAAAAATATTAATTCTCTAAGGTGCTAAAAGATTATAAAAGTTGAAATAAAACATATAAAATTTAGTATGATCTGGGTTAGTTGGGTTATGACCCGCATTTGAGCACATTTCAGCCCAAGTTACTTTTGGGCAAGTCATTTATTAACTCAACGCATTTTAACCGGTTCAAATTAGGGGTGGCCAACGGGCCGGGCCGAGTCATGGCGGGTTTGGCGGGATCGGGTCGGGGCGGGACATGGGGAGGGACTGGATCGGGTCGGGGCGGGAAATGGGGAGGGACTGGATCGGGTCGGGGCGGGACATGGGGAGGGACTGGATCGGGTTGGGTCGGGACAGGCGGGATTCGCCGAAGTCCCGTCCTAGTTCCGGTCCCATCGGAAAAAGGGCGGGGCGGGACAGGATCGGGTCGGGGGCGAGATTTTTTTTTTGCACTTAATTTAAAAAATAACATATATATAAACAACTCAATAATTGAACAAGATAGTGTAATAAAAATATCTCAAGACTACTTTTGTGACTCTTATATTATTTAATAGACATATGATTTTTTTATAATACAAATACAATTGTCAAAATTCCAACTTTGTGGTGTTGTTCAAAAGTTGCAAATGACATAGTAAAATTACAATTAAAAAAAATTACATTTTGAAAAAAACATGTTCTTGTTTCTTGATAATTTCTTGTGGTTCTTCGGTTGGAATTGATATTTGTTGGTCAAATTGCTCCACGTCGCTTCCACCACCTTCGGATAAGATGTCGTTGTAGTTTTCATCTTCTTCTTCATTGATCTCCGGTTGACCGCACCTTCTCTCCTCCGCTCGTATCCAATCTCTGAATAATACTGCAATCTCCAAGTTGTCTCCGGCTAATGAGTGTCTGTGTTCTCCTATTTGATATATGCCGGCAGAAAAAGCGCTTTCAGACGTCGTTGATGACGCTTGAATGTTCAAAACATCTCGGGCCATCATTGAAAGTGTCGGAAAGGTCTTCTCATTCCCCCTCCAGTATTTCAGCAAGTTTTCACGTCCTTCTTCATTGAGAACTGCTTGGTACGGTACAAGAACCCTGCAAAACAAAAATATCAAACTCGCTAATTTGGTCGGTAGTGTTACCACCGCACATTCTATTTCTGAGGCTTTCAATACTAGTCGCAGAAACAATATGTCTTTTGTGAGGTTGTGTTGAAGAGGAAGAAGAAGAAGATGGTATGGAAGTCGGTAGGTTGCTAGCACTTTATTGTTGGTAAAACATATATACTTTTTTGAATTCGTCTTCTACGCTAGATAACACTTCTTCTTTAGTTTGTTCAATAGGTGGTGGGTGATTTGGGTTTTTGGGACTTGGAGGTGGTGTTGACACCTAATTTTATCCTGTCTTTTCTGATTTATTTGCAATTTAAATATTTTTGACACCTCAAAAACAATTTATATATATATATATATATATTATTTTTAATATCATTATTTATTATTATTATTATTCACATGTTTTACTATCATTTGCCTTTTTTAAAATCATAATCATAATTTTACCCTAATATTTTATGTTATTCTATTTTTCGCAAAACGGCATCGCATTTTCCATTTTAAGCATTAAACATTTCACAAATATTATGTATTATTATTATCACATCGTAATATCTTATTTTAAATAATTTACATTTCTTCAAAGCATTTTTAATATTATATCCCTTTTTATATTTTAAACCCATAACCCATTTATTTTCCAACCCAAAAACAATTTCTACCCAAAACAAATAAACACCCAATTTAAAGGGGGCAGCCCAATTGGCCACCCCCATTTTCTGCCTACCGGGCCCAAACCCCAACTCCCATTTATTTTCGCCCATTACCACTTCACCAACCCAAAACCCAACTAAACCTAAAATCAACCCAACACCAACCCAAAATCCCAACCAGACAACCCAAAATCCACCGCAACACCCAAAGGACCGCCGGACTAACACCGTCACCGACGTCCCTACCACCACGTCCTTTCCACGTCAGACCTCTTGCATCACCCCCAGTCCTTTTCCTCTTTTTCAAAATCTCAGAGCATAGCTCGTCCAATCAAATCGTCCTGAAATTGCAAAGCATGCATGAGTCATTATGTCTCTAGGACGAACCTTCAATGATTAGATGGGTAAGAGCATAAACCCGTACCCCTTCATCATCATCTCAGTTTCGAAATCTGTCAAAACCGTCACTTTTTCCCCTCTTTTCTTTGAATTCAATTTTTTCGACTTCTAGCTGTTGAAATCCCTCAAATTTTTTGGCTATAAATACAGCCCTTTGGGTTGTGTTTGAGGGAGTTTTTCGGGGTTGAAACAAAAATCCCTTCTGTTTTAAACAAGGTCAAAAAATCACAAATTAAGGTCGGTTCTTGAGTCCGAAGAATCAGAAAAGAATACTGTTTTGTGCCCAAAATTCTCGATTAAAAATACTCCTTGTTTCATAAATTTAAGTCTGAAAATAACCCTTTTCGGATATTAGTTTCAATCCTCAAAATTCCTTCTTTTGCTGTTTGTTTGTTCTTCACATTTTTTTGGCACTTCAGGTTAAATCAGAATCCGGGTCGGGGCACTATTCCGGGTCGGGTTAAATCTGGGTCAGGTCAGAACCGAAACCATGTTCTATTTCGGGTAAAAATTAGATTCAAAAAATAAAAAATCAGCATTTCAAAATAATTTCTCCGAGCGGGTTGACGATTCGAAACGACGCCTCGGTTCGCCGCCCGGAGAAGGTCAGTAAGCCCGAATTCCTTCAGTCTCTACTTTATTTTTGTGTTGTGTATTTGTTGTTAGTTCAGTTATTCTGATTATTAAATGTCTAAATTATGTTGAGTATGACAACCTGCCTAGTTAAGTTAATGCGAATTAGATATGCCTTGTTAGGCTCCTGATTAATGCGATGTAGATACTGTATTAGTATTTGATTAATGAAATCATGTTGTAGACTAGTTAATGCCTAAGTATGATGTTTGGCTAGCCTGTTTTAGATGATCTAAGTATTCTAATTTATTAAGTTATTGTTTAGGTCTATGTTTAATGTATTACGCTGAAGATGTTGTTCAGTACCTATTTGACGGGATTGTGATGTTGATTAGTTGAATACCATATGATGTTTGCTTGTTTAGTTGATTATTTATGCTTTAGACATGTTGTGTTGGATTTATATCTAGCCTTATGTGTTGTGTGTGATATTCTAGGATTTTCTTAATGAAAATTGTAATGTAAATGAGCAACCTGATGTCTGTTTTCACTTTTAAAGCCATGATCTGAGATAACTAAAGGCTGAATGCGAAGTTCTTTGCGTGCCTAATATCACATGCTAAGAAGTGACTCAACTTTAGTTCTTTAGGGACTTGGATATATGTTTGTTAATTTGTTTACATGACTCTATGATTAATGGGTGATATAACATAGGTTAGCTTTAAACCTTTGCTAGCCTTTTGTGAACCTGTGCATGTGATTTTAAGATTGTAAATTTGGAGCTTTAAGTATTCTGGATCTCTATTTGATTAGCTATGGGCTGAAAATGTGAAACATTGCTATCTGTATCATGTTCTCTTAACTGGTTCATAAATGGTAGTTCTTTATTAGCTATTATATGTTAGTTGTTTTGACTTGTAATGTACTTTATAACAATCCTAATCATGTTGCGTCCTGTTATGAAATGTCTTTGTCCAAATGTATAACATGAACATAACTACATATTTTAGTTTAGCCAAAATAGAGCTGCATATCTAAATGGTGTCCTTAAGTGGTTGTTTGGTCATTCATGTTTGCCTCACATATCTATATAACCGACCACATACTTATCCTACCTACCTTAGTATCATCACACCTAATGCATAGCATGAATGTGACTATGTATGCTTAGTTTAGCTTATGTGATTCTACATATCAAAATGCCATGTATGTTTAGTTACCTGTTTATTTCTAGGTCTAGGTCTGTATGTTTATCAAATTGACTATATACTCACCTTACTTGCTTAAGTGTCAAAATGCCTCCACATTAGCATGTAAAGTTCTCCTAAGCTATCTTGCACATGCCATGTATGCTAAATTGTTGAATAAGGCCTATGCTATTGTTTTGTACCTGTCCAAACTAGCTGGTTTCATGTTATGTTATTGCCTATTTGCCTCTTATATTTAACTCCATCATGGTCATGTAGTAGCATGTAGAGGGTAGGATTAGGTGCTGAAATTGTTTGAGTGAGTACCAGATTTTGGTATATGATATTAAATATATACAACTTAAGGATAGAAAGACTTTTGATTTTTGTTAAGTTGTGCCCATGTCTATGCTATTGAACTTTTCCATATGAGCATTTTTTTTACAAGTGGGTCATCATATAATATACTGAGAAGGGCCCCAGCCTTGTTATGTTGTTGTCCAGTATCTTATTCAGGTGTTGAGTCATTTTGGGTCATTCCTTTACCTTGTTAGCTTCAAATTTGAAAGAGAATTGTTGGGACCTCCTTTTCCTTGACTATGTTTTAAACATGCACCCTTCATGTTATTTTAAGAAAGAAATCGACACTTGTTCTTTATGCGAACTCAATGTATGAACTGATGTTATTTTGTATCTTCCGGACACATGTTTGACTAGATTTGTTCTTTGGGATTTGAGTCTGAACTAAGAGATCATTGAAGCATGATAGATGGTTTGGTGTATATGTCTTATCCCCTTTACATGATAGGCTATTCTTTTGTTTATTTCTGTTTAAGGTTCGTGAATGAGTATGGCCTGATATTATTTGTGCGAATCATTTAGGTTGTCTGTGCATTCTTCCCCATTTGTCCTTGGGTTTATTTACAATTTTCTTATGTATATATTTTCATGTCCTGTCTACTAATCCTTTTCTTTTCTTTCATTTACATGAAATGCATCGGGAGCAACGAAGAGTCTCGTTATGAGACTCATCATGACTATCGTCAAACGAAGACCCGCATCCATGTTCCTTGCATCTTCCAACCTCGGGATTTCTAAACAAATAGGGCAGGATGACATCGTCATCCGCCTTAGTCACTCTTCTATTATTATTCTCTAATCCCGCCATTTTATTTTTCGGGTTGTAACTTAATTATTCAATTTTGTGTGATCATTAGAATATTTAGAAGAATTAGGCCTAGAACTGATAAACTAGAAAAGGTGGTTTAAAAATTGAAAACCCGCCGCTAGTTTATTTATTTTAGGCTCGGATAGTTTTAAAATTGGAAACCGTCGCTAGCATATTTATTTTAGGCTCGTCATGCATGTTTAAAACTCTCAAAACAATTTGGTCATCTTTTATCCGCATTATTAATCATACAAACAGGTTTTTGTTTCTATCTGATTTGCGATTTAAAATGACTTCCATAAAAAATTATTTCTTTGCATTACGAATAATTTGCTTTTCTCCTTACTATCAATTGTCAAAATGAATGCTTTTATTCAAAAATTAACTATGCATATATTTTATCAACAATGCAATACAAATGCATTTTTTATCCATTATCAACTTTATATGTATTTTTATAAACAATGTTATACCAATGCATGCTTTCATCCAAGAAATTAATTTTATATGCATTTTTTATAAACAATGTCATGCATATTCTTTTCGGATTTTATGTCGGAGTTTATTTCTCAAACCGCAATCACCTTTGCGAAACTCTTCAAAAGAATAATTGGTAAAATCTTTATATTGGCAAAATGCATCCTTTTATCAACTACTTGCAAACATCATTTTAACTTTATATTTTTAAACATGCATTTTCTTAGTACAATAATAAAACATGAGTTTGACCGGATAACCGCAAGTTAGCGGATCTTAAGGGATGTCTAACCCATTCCCTTTAGGATAATAAGAACCCTTACCTAGAATCTCATTAGTTTCGCAGACCATAAAATCGGAGTTATTTTGCAGCATTTAGTTAACATTTAGGTGCCCTAATTCATCTTAGAATAATTAGGTAGCGACTCCTCAACAAAGCATTTTTAACAAATCCAGAGGGAATCGACGTCATCACGTCGCGGACCGTTGGGTTAAAAAATGGGTGCGACAGGTGGTAGTACTGCTATACAACTAATTTTGCTATTGCTTCCCTATCTCTATGTTTATTGTAATTAGGGCCTACAATTTCCCCCGTTGTGGGGTTAATTTGACCTTGTATTTGGTTCGGGACAGTAAGTGAACCTTGTCCCGATGGAGCGGCCGTTCGCGCACCCGGTTTTGAAGCCTCGTATTGGGCATACGTAGCTGGATGAGCCCTTGCTACATGTCTCATTAAACCCTCCGTCCCACCGTGATCTTTTCCAGTTTTAAATTTTAAAACATCTTTACAAATTTTACATCTAGTTACTTGATTCTCTACGTCCCTATAAAAAAATGACCATGTATCTGATTTTAATGGTCGTTTTGCTAGACCTCGTCTCATACTAGGGGGAATAGAAGGCATTTCAGTTGAAGGTACACTAGTGGGTGTGTTGTCATCTACATTAGTGCGTGTATCATCATCTAAATTAACGTCTTCTTGAGTTCCAGAAAATAGCTCCTCATCTAAATCTAATGGTATTGCAGGAAAATGTTCAGTATCAACAAAATCATCCTGTGTAGGAATAGGATTCTGTCTAGAAATAGGTTGACTAGAAGAAGTACCCTTGCCCTTGTTGTCCCTACTAGAAGAAGTCTGACTCTTACCCTTACCCGTAAGCATACGTTTAAATCCTTCCATTATAATTATACTAATAAATAATTAAAGTAAATGAAATTAAGTGTGCTAAATAAAATAAACAGACAATAATAATTTAATGAAGGAACGAATGTACCAAACGCCGACGTAACGTCGATGTGTAATCGAGATGTTGAAAATTGAAACTTTGCTCGATGGAAGATCCTCAAGCTAGTTGCCAACTTCACTCCCAAATGAATAAATAAAATTCAATACTTAGTAGGCAATGTAGACTTGTAGAGAGATAGATTGAGAGATTAGAGAGATTGTAGGAAGATTTGTGAGAAAGATGAAGAGAAAATGAGGTATTTATAGTTAAAAAATTAGGTTAAAGTGTAAATATAATAACTTATGGGTTAAAATAAATATTAAGAGGGTAGGGGGGAGGTCAAAAATGGTTGTTGCACAACGGCCAAAATGTAAAATGATCGTTGGTGCAACAACTATTTGTGAAGGGGGGGGGGGGGAGGGTTTTGGGCGGGATCGGGACTGGGACTGGGACTGGGGCGGGTCGGGACGAGACCATGTCCCGTCCCGGTTCGAGTCTCAGTACCGTATTTTTTTTTAAAAAATGTCGGTGCAGGACCGGGGCGGTGTCGATGCGGGACCGGGCCGACTCGACCCACTGGCCAGCCTTAGTTCAAATTCAGCAGAACCCACTCATTTGGCACCTCTAACTACCATCAATCTATCTATTTTTTCCTTTCCGGAAAAGTAGTGAAATATCTTGCATGTGGTTCGATTATTGCTAGTTAATTAGACTGTATTGTTAAGAGATCACTTTTTCAAATGTTGTTTGCATGAAAATAAAATACTTGCAGTTTGTAGAAAAAGTAAAGTAAGACTATGAGAACCTTTATAAAATGAGCTTCTTGGTTAATTAAGTCAATAAAAAGAATGGTCATTAATATTATTATTTTTCCAACATTTATATTTATTCAAAACTATTTTTTTTCTTCATACAATTGATGTAAAGTGGAAAAAGTAATAATATCTCTTACTAAGATAAAGAAGATAGCGGAGGCTGCAGATAGCGTTGGCCAGCAATATATACAAATTGTATTTTAGTTTGCAATAAAACGAGTTCAAATATCACAACACATACTAATATCATAAAAAGAAAAAGAAAAAAGATCGTCAGATATGGTACACATTGGACTACTGTAATAGGTAGAAGCAGAGAAAAAGCTTACTCACATATGGTATTTGTACCAATTAAACTAATTAATGTAAAATATATGTCGTGAAAATTTTATTAGTTAATCATGATTAAATAATTAACTTTTAATATGAAATTACTTACTTTGTGTAAGCATCATATTCGTGTAAGTAATTTCCAAGAGGAGCAGGTCGAGTTTGATTGTCTTGGAGCAATAGCCTAATTCAAATATGATCTATTATAGAAACAACAAATAATAAATAAATAGAAAGGACTAGTGCTAAAATTGTTTATTATATAGCCCCCACATATTTCTCTTTTTTTTTATATCCAGCTTCCCGACTTACGCCAGATTATTCCTGGAGATAGTAATCCCGGTCCCTCAACACTACTACCACATATTTTTTTTTTTTTAGCGTATCTGTTGGGGTTTCTGTGGTGGTATTATTGTTTCTGATTGAATACTGTTTTATTAGTTTTCCACTTGCTATGCCCCTTGGGGTGTTTGACCATTTCTGTACTAATGTGTATAACATATGAATTCTTTTTCATACATATAGCTGGCTTTTCAAAAGGAGATTTAAAAAAACGGAAAAGGATAAAAAAATGTCCTCAGCTTATTAGAAATTATTTTAAAATACCCTTCTTCAACCTATTGGATTATAATTGACTCTCCTTCCACCTACTGTGATAAAAAATGTCCATAACGTATCAGAAATAGCTCAAAAATACCCCTCCTTTCACCTATTAGGTTAAATTTGCCCATAACATTATTTTTAGACTTAAAATTATCCCTTTATTAAAAGCACGATTATATGATATTTATTATACTTTAATTAAACATATAGGCTTTATATAAAAATGAGTCTCATGTACCAAATAATTATTAAAATAGTTCGAGAAGAGAGCTGGAATATAAAGATTGATGACTTGTTATCCAAACTCAACTTTTATTTACCCTCCTCTTCATTACGAAAATAAAGTGTAAACTTGTACCGGTTTAACATAATTATTTTCTTGAAACCTTATCTAGTAGGTTGTAATCAACAAACATGTAAATTTGCAGCATATAAAAAACAAACATGTGAAATTAATTTACTTATCATTTAAAGTACATGTTAGTTAATCCGGTTTATAAACTTAACACTAATATATAACCTTATTTAATCAATTGATATATGATGAAATTTAATTTATTGTTTTTACATTAGATCTTGGTTAACTTGGTGAGTCTTATAATTTTTGTGTGTATAATCCTACTTAAATAGTCTATTTTTTAATTTTAAAAATTATTATTATTAATGCTCTGTTTAAATGACAGATTCTAAATTATTGTATTAATTCATGTTAAAATATTGTCTTTAGGAGTGTCTATAGCTTATTTAGATACTATAGTGAATTCAATTAATTATAAAAATTACTTTTGATAAGTCTTTGTTTCAACAAAAAAATCAGTCGCATGTATATTTCTAGTGTAGTTAGATATGACAAGAAGCATTTTGCAATATTTTCATCTCAATCACTGGGGCTTAACAAGAAGAACATTGTTAGACTGCCTTAATTTAAAATAGATTTTGTGTTAGGTTGTGTCATGAATGTGTCGAGTTATTTTGGGTTGAGTTAGAATTTTATGTACACCAGTAAATAAAGATTATGTATTTAAGTAGAATATTATGTTGTTAATGGAGGGATAATTTTAAATAAAAAAATAACATTAGGAGCAAATTTGATCCAATAGTTGGAAGGAGGGCATTTTTGAACCTATTTTAATATGTTAAGGGCATTTGTATCCCAATAGGTGGAAAGAGGGACAATTTTGATCCAATAGGTGGAAAAGGACATTTTTGAGTCCTTTATAATACGTTAAGGATATTTTTGATCATTTTCCGAAGAAAAAAAAAAGAGGCCGGGGGTGGTGGTGGTGGAGGGGGTTAAGAAGAGGATCTACAACTTCTGTCAAAACCAATCATCTTTTTTTATTTGTTTCTCAAACGGTATTCGGTACTCACATTGGAGTCTGATTATATTCGAATTCGTGCCGCGTATAGGGCCCAGAAAAGCAGAAGGGCTTCCTACCAAAGATTTTTCAATACTCAGGACTCGAACTCGAGACCTCTGATAAAAGAAGGAACAACCCCATCCACTACACTACATCTTTTGGTGATAATTGGTTGTAAAACAAATCATCATAGAAAGCAATAGTAATATACAAAACATTTCTTGACTACGGATTGAAAAAAAGTAGTACATATTTTTATGTTAATATAATTTTATTAACAAGTATATGCGGAAAACGAGAGAGTTCACTAGTAAACTTATTAATGTTGAGTAAATATGATATGTGATCTGATTAGCTATGATTAAGTTAAAAAAGAAAAAATTATATACACAGACATATTATTTAACTATTGTAGTTGATAAACGTTGAGTACGAATAAATATTTACTACTACCTTGTTAAAAATAGAATCTAAATTCTCTCCACTCCACTTTACCCCAAAAATTAATTTAAATAACAAAAAGAACAATAAGTTCATAAATTAACTTTTTGAAGACAACAATTTGGACGCTATTTTTACCAATGGCTTATCATGTTTAGCACTTCCTGTTCAAACTTTAATCATTCTGATCTTTGAAAGCGAAAAGAGATCTTGAAAAGGCAGCTTCATAACTCCCCACGTCTCTTTTGATTTGAAGGTAGATGGCCGGGCATAGAATTTAATTTAAGAAATTAAAAAAGAAAAACTTTTGATATGTAAATTTAATATATATGAAATATTAAAGTTACCTTTACGAAATTTAATTAATTCCACAAGGTACTTCTTCCGAATTAAAAAGAGTGTTCACTTAGTCATTTGCACACTTCTTAAGAAAATAATAACTTCTAGATAAAGATAGATAATTTGACTAAAATATTCTAATTAAATAGATTTTGGAATTTGGTCGTCTAACACTTAATAAGGGCAAATATGGGAAAGTAACGTTAATTCTTTCTTGATTTGATAAGTGAACACCCTTTTTTACTCAAAAAATAAAGGTTAAATGACACTTTTTTTTATCCAAGGAAGTACTTGCTAATTCTCACAAGCATAGATATCGTAGTATCCGACAACTCATCAAGCTACTTGGATAGATGAGAAAACATTACTTAGTATTTTTATTTTTGCAGAAATTTGAATTTGAAAATCTCATGATTTTTAATACTAAAGTTAATTCTTTTAAATAAATAATGATGAGAAGTTTTACATGTCTTTCATATTTTTTCTCTTTCTAAAAGACTAAATTATAATAGAGTTAGTGGATTTTAACAAATCAGATCATTAAATCCAAAATAAAATTGTAAAGAATAAAAATATGTCATTTTGACGAGCGTGGTCACATATGATGAATAGAAGTGTTATTTATACTTCTAATAGCATCATTTCGGCCAATACCATGGTCGTATGACTCGTATCTTTCTTGTCTATTTTACGTCTTGTCATTTTTTTTTTTTGTGGATAAATAAAGACAAAAGATCGAGTCACTTCAAAAGAAGAAAAACAAAATACCAAAGTCCTTTTTTTCTCAATTAAAAAAAGGCAAAAGCAAACAATAAAAAAAGGGCAGCCCACACTAAGCTCCCGCTATGCGCGTGGTCCGAAAAAGGACCGGACAACAAGGGTTTATTATACGCAGTCTTACTATGCATTTCTGCAAGACATTATTTTTACGGCTTAAACCTGTCACCTCTTGATCACATGACAATAACTTTACCAGTTATTCCAAAATAATGAATTATTTTTTCTTATTATAGAAGTGGTAAAACATAAATCATGAAAAACATATCCTGAGCTGCAATTAGGAGACAATTGAATGAGAAAGGGGTGATAAGGGCAATGAATATGTGTGAGTCATGGCCCATAGGAAAGTGAGCTCTTTGAAAATGATATGTAGATGGTTGATGAATGAATGATCAACGATTTTAATCAAAGCCTATCCCATTTGCACAATCACACAAGATGTGGAAACTTCATCTTTGGATGGATATTTCTGTGTGTCATATATACAAATGTGTGTGGATTTTAGATTTTCATATATTCATCTTTTGGGTTCAAAATTTTATTTCTCTAGTAAAATAGAAAAAGACAAAAAAAAGGATACATAAAATAAGTACCAATATAATTAGGTCATTTCAGCGATTCCATTCAAATTTCTTACGTTCAAAAATTGTGTTGGGATGGATAAGACCCTCTAACCAAATCCTGGCAAAATTCAGAGGTAAATTCAAGATTTCTAAATTATAGGTGCACCACTAAAACAAAGAAGAAAAAAATGTATTAAGTGGGAATTGATCCCTACTCCTCTCTATAAATAACTCAACATTCAATAAAGTGTATCATTTAACCTTCTTTAGCACTAGTTGTAACAGATAATATTATATCAATTTTAATATATATATATATATATATATATATATATATATATAAATACCTAGTTTTACTTTTACATAGAGATCATGGGTTCACATACTCTAAATTTTCCCTATAAATTCGCACCTAATAAAATTACACAGTATAAATCCAAATTAATCGGAGGCTCAGCATAGAAACCGAACAAAAATTGTCCCCCGGGCATAGCTGGATGACAAATGAGGGAGAACTTAAAATGCTTGCAGCGTGGGTTCGAACCCTGGTGGAAGCAATTTGCTCTCTTCTAGGGTATGACCTTGTAGGTGATATCAGTTGTTCTGTTCTCAAATCCTGGTCATTAAGGTACATCCCGCAATTTACTGGTAGTAGTGCTGAGTGACCGGAATTACTATCTCCGGAAATAGTCTGGCATAAGTTGGAAAGTTTAATATAAAAAATATAAAAAAGAAACCGAACAAAAATTTCTATCCCATTTGCACAATCATTGCGCATGTAGGAGGATTAGACTTACTTTTCAACATTCAGAGTTCGCGAAAACATCAACTTCAATAGTGGTATACGTTCGATTTGGTCTATTCTAAAAACGGCTGCGTGTCAAGAAAAATAATAGCCATAACAATAATAAAGAAAATGATATTACTGTTTTTTTTTATTCGAACTACATATACATATTTAACATGCTAAGTACTATTTATGAAGATTCTACATATATTAACACAAGATAATTAGTCCAATAATACTTTTATCATCGATTTAAAAGTCTTAATCCGCTTTCGAATATATAGGAAATTACTTAACTTCTATCTATTGATAATATAAAACAAATTTCACTTTATCAAAATACATGAAACATAAGTATAAACTATAATAAATTAGATAACTTGAAAAAAATATTTCCTGACAACATATTAAGATACACTGACATTGTAAAAGTTTTTTGAAATTGTTGTACCTTTACGTCCACCCATCTTTAATGACTTAAACACTCGGGTTTCGCATGTTGGAGACTTTGGTTCTTCACACGTGCATAATCTACTAAGTGAGTAGATGACCGTAGGGCCAAAGATCGTCAAATTTCGTTAAGAAATGAAAGAGATATTGGTCCACGAAGTAAGGTGTTTGAGTCATGAAAATATGGTGTGGGACAAATCTACCACATCGATGGGAAAATGAAGAATTGTTCTTTTTATAAGCCTCAAAATTGAATAAAGGTTTGGGACTCCAAGGGGTAACCCATGTGTTTGAAGGAAGTAGGACCTAGGTGTGCTTGGGTTCAAGGCTACCCCACACGCGCGTCACCGCCGCCGGTCCGGGCTCGAGTTGCGGGCTGCTGGGCTAATTCTTATATTATCTTTTGGACCCCAAACTGGGTCCCTGGAGTTTCAGGAATGCTGCCACCAACCGGAAAGGAAAGTCAACAGTTTTAGTCATCTGAAACGTTTTGCTCTTATTACAAAACGTACAAAAGCCATGAAATACCTCTTAAACAGCCTCTTAATACCTCTCATCCTCCTAAACACTATAAAGAGAAAACCTTACTCTAATTTTGAGTGAAGAGAGAAAAAGAACGTAGAGGAAAAAATGAGATAACACAAGTTTTGAACAAGAGCAAAAACTCTTCCTTTTCCTCTAAATTTTACATTCTTCAGCAAGTCGTTTCATGTTTGTTTTCTTCGTCAGAATCAACCTATTTGCTTTGTAGTGTTGATTAGTTGATGTTTTATTTTGGGAGACTATTGCCCGCTAACGTAAAAGCATATATACGGGGCAATCTTGTCTTAAAGACATGGAGTCATCTCTCGACTCAGCCGGTGGTGTTGTGATTATCTAATTGGTTGCTAAGTGTTTCATGTGTGAACTTGAAACTCAAAGGACTCTAACTGTTCGATTCTCAACGGTTCTACAACTACAAGTGTAGCAGTTCATGTTCTTGTATTTATGAATACAAGATCAAGATTTGAAGTTCTAGTACAAGATTAAAAGATTGACAACTTCTTGTTGTAATCTTTGTTGTTTATCCTTTCGGAGCACTTGTAATATTTATTTACTTCCCGTACTGTTTTATTTTAAAGGAGAACTTGTAGCGTTAAAATCACTTAGAGTTATGGTGGATGAATATAATTCTTTCATCATTAATTAGAGATATCGAATTTGTGTTCTTCTTTAATGAATTTGACGTAAAGTGAATTAAATTATATATCCCAAAAACATATATCGAATATCGAATGAAAAATAAAACAGTTGCAATACACGAACACACACCACTACCATGCATGAATATGATGATTAAGGGGCCAATATAATTGACATATGTGTAATTTGAGTCAAATATAGGCAGCTGAACTTTTCGACTAACATTCTTTTGATAAATATGGATCATAACGTTTGCAATATGTCTTTTCGAGCTTTGAATAAATGAATTTGCCTTTTAATTAAACCCCTCCATTGATAAAGACGTACCTGTCCTATTTTCTTTGACAACTAAGTTTAAAGACATTTTTTTGTTCCACTTCCAAGTAATTTATGTTCAGAATATAATCAAATATTAAAAGTGTGTTATATCTAACAACTCAAGCTTTTAAATCAGATGATCACACATTTCAATATGGTATCAGAGCAGGCCAAAGGTCTTGGGATCGAACATCACCGCCACCCTTTATCAAAAAGAATTTCCACATGGTTGGACCATGAAAAAAATCAAGCCAGCACGTGAGGGGGCGTGTTGAGAATATAATCAAATATTAAAAGTGTGTTCTATCTAACAGCTTAAGCTTTTAGATCAGATGGTCTAAAACATGGACTTCTTATATGGACTTGGACAATTTTCACCCTACAAGTTAGCTTTTGGGGTTGAGTTAGGCCCAAGATCAATTCTTTACATGGTATCAGAGCCAGACATATTTGATTATATTCTCAACAATTTGATCTCTCCATAGTTTATCTATGTTGAAAAATGGATCATGCTGACTCCAATAATAACTTTCTATATAAACTAAAGTGGTTTACATTTTCATGAAATTAAATTCTTAAAGGATCTGATTAGTTTTTAAGAATTATTTTCATTTTGTAATTACTACACCCCGTTCAATCAAATATCAAATATTTTCTCCGTCCCAATTTATTTGATGTAGTTTGACTGAGCATGAAGCTTAAAAAATAAAGGAATTTTTTTTTTAATCTTGTGGCCTAAAATAAGTCAAAGATATTTGTGTGGTAATAGATCATCTCGTTAAACGTAAAATATAATGTTTGAAGTTACATTATTGTCAAATAAGGAAATGTGTTATTCTTTTTTAGACTGACTAAAAAAAATATATCATATAAATCGGGACAGAAGGAGTAGCATTTAAAGAATATTCCTTCCACTCACTTTTTAGAAACTAAAATTACCGGTGACAATATCACAAAAAAATATACAGTATATCAAACCTGTCAAAATATTTAGCTGGGCATATTTTCATGGCAAGTTAATTTTAACTATCGCAAATTCAGTCCATCTAAAAATTAACCTGCTTATATAGGGCTTGTGTGATCATATTTTCATAATATTAGTGCTAGGGTGATCGTAGCTTCCTAGGTATCATCAATAGATTGACTACATAAATTCAAGACTCGATTCAAATGTCAAATCGCAATATTATGTAGGAATGCAGACAAAATATACAGCTATTTATATGTTTGGTGTTAATTGAAGTAAAGTAGCCATAGCCATATGTGGCTTAAAATTAAAAAGATCCTTCAAAGTTTGTGACCCTTCAATTATCTGCCTCTCTAATATATTGAATACATTGTAACATGTTAGTTGTCAGCACTTAATAATGAATCAATTGACCCAAAAAAAGAAGAAGAAGCTGAATCAAAGAGAAAAATAGAAAAGAAAAAGACAAGGTGTCCAAGTTGTATAGATGATATTTTCTCCGTTCCAATTAATGTGATGGTATTTAACTGAACACAGAATCTAAAAATTAATAAATAAAGACTTTTAAAATTAATAATCTAAAATAATTTATAAATATTTATGTGATTATAAATTATCTTATTAAAAATAAAATGAACAATTTAAAGTTTAATCATTATTAAAGAAAGAAAGATACTATTCAATTTGGGATTAACCAATGTCATATAAATTGACAGAGGGAGTATTTCTCTTTTTTTTTGTCCTAAACTAACAATAATTTATTTTTCTCTTGTTCTTTTTTTTAAATCTAGTTGTTCTTTTGAAGATCTCCTGAATCTAGAATCCTTTGGTAATACGATGTGAAAATTTTAATATGTGTTTATTATTGATTAAATCTAATAGTAATAAATTAATAATCCTCCTTGCTTGTTTAGCTAGCACTTCTTCTTTGGAATAGTAAATTCAGGGACGGCTCAACACTATTGATAGCCTAAAACGAAACTTCGATGAGAGGCCTTAATATTTTTTTCCAAAAGAATATGTCATATATATATAATTTATTTTTCTACTTTTTAAAATGTAAAGCTATGAATAATCGCCTCATAATGGATTTCTTCTAATAAATCTTTTTCAATTGATAATATACCTAATTCATTCAATCTTTTTTGAAATATTATTGATCTTAAGTAAGATTTTTTCAATTTTAGTTTTGAAAAACTTCTTTCTGCTGAGGCAATTGCTAAAAATTATTATATATGTAATATAGGCATTTGAAAAAGAATCAAGTATTTTTATATGATTCGATTAAAGTATTATCATCTACTTGTATTATCTCTCTTAATACTCTTCATTTAGAAAATAAGCCTAAATCATTAATATCAGATTGATTGTTATATTTTAAAGAATATTCAAGATTAATGTAACATTTTTTCAGATTTTCATCATTGAGTGATCTTAATTTTTTACCACTATATGTTGAAATGTCTTTCAAGGCCTACTTTTCTGTCAAATCAAAGTCCCAAAGATATCTTCTTTTTTCATTCAAAAGATGTAATATCTTTTTTTTCTTAATAAGAACTTACTCCGTCTGTTCCAAAAAGAATGTTCTACTTTGACTTGACACGGAGTTTAAAAAATAAATGAAGAATTTTAAAATATGTGGTCCAAAACAAATCTTAGATATTTGTGTGGTTATAAATCATCTCATAAAGTTAAATTGTTTCTAAATATAGAAAGGTGTCAATCTTTTTTAAACAAACTAATAAGGAAATAAGACAATCTTTTTGGGACAAAGGAAGTATATACTTAAATATTATGGTATAAAATGAGGCTTTTAAAAATTGGAGGCCTAAATCACAAGCTTTAACATCATTACCCAAAGGCCACCCCGGAGTACATTTAAAAGAAACTGTTAAGTACGATGTACGTGTATTAACTTCATTTTTCCTACATAGAAACCTGTCACGGTTGTAAATTGTGACATTAGGTCCAATCTGTAGTAATTTGTTGGGTTCAAAAATATATAATCAAAGGCACAACGTAGGTTTAAAATTTTACTTACTTACTCCAACAATGTCTTCTGATATGGTTATATGACAGTCAAAAACCTGTAAAGTAAAACATACACAAGAACATTTACAGGTTATTCAATCTGGAATCTTTACTAAAGGGCGAACACACGTTTGTTCCCTTCGACTGCAAGCACCTTGCTACAGTGTATTCCTCTGTCAAGAAAGCTAAGAAATCTTGGAGGTTCGAGAAAGTTTTATTCTAAACTCTAAGTCTAGAATTGTGTTGTATATTGATTCTTATATTATCAATGAGGTTTAGTGTTGTATATATAGTTAATTTTAGGTCAAAACTGGATTAGGGTTGGGCTCTAAGCCTAGCCCAAAAACTGAGGTGCAATGGGCCAGTCTTACTGGGCCCACTGCCAGGTCAGCGCCGCGGCTCAGTCTAGTAGGTGCCTGACGTTCTTCATTTCGTCATTATATATTCAACACATTTAATTAAATCCAAAATTCAATTAAATAATTTTCATCGAATAGAAATTATCCCATAGTTATTATCAATTTAAATATCTCGATTCCAAATCGAATATTTAATACTTTCTCAATACACCCTTAGATCGAAGAGACAATCGACATAGTGTGACCCTATAGGCCTTCATATATTGACACTAATCCAATTAAGGTCCATACGGAACTCCTAGATTACATCGTACGACGAACTCAATATTTGAAGTACGTTTACATGAATCCAGCAAACATAACCTTTATGTGAGATGATAAATTCCTTTCATTCGCGACACACTCGATCAAGCTTAGGATTTGCCATGTGTCTATCCAAATGGCTTGATCACTTTATCTCATCTCTATTAGTCGACAACTAGACTATATTCTAAATATGTCTCTTGCATTGGCCAATGACTTGGTCGACCTAATATTACTGAGAAGTTGAGTGCTCTATCGAATATCCAATCGAGGAATGAATCATATTCTTGGCCCAACTACCACCTTAGTTTACATCATAATGCACCCAATATAAGCCGTATCTTATCGTATAAGGAGTTTAAGATTAGGACATGGTCAAAGTACATTATTCTGTAAACAAGGTGCGTATTGACCTCAAGTCAGAGGACTTTTATCTCCCATACGCTGATAACACTCTGAACATGTATAACAAACAGTTTATCAGCAGTTTATACCAATACTTTCAAAAAGTATCGATGTGTCCATCACTAGTAACTATTACTCGTAGTAGGTGAGACATACTACATTCTCCAAGAATGCGATGTAGACCACATGTCAACTTATAACATATCATTGATATCCCATTCTCGATGACCATTAGTCGAGGCTATTTTGAGAGTTACATTCTATCATTAATATCTCACTCTATTAATGACAATGTAAGCTCAAGGGATGCACATATATGAATAATTACAAACAATCAAACAATAATTTAATAATTGAAAATGTCATAAATATTAAGTCTTATTAATAATACGAATGTGTTCAAGTACATTTGTCCCTAATAATGATTGTCTCTATGACATATATACTTTCAATCTCCCACTTGGCCTAGAGCTAATCTCCAATGTATCTAATACCCATATTTTCAAAATGACCATTATGTTTAACTAAACTTAATGGTTTAGTAAATGGGTCAGCTAGATTATCATCTCTGGAACATAGTCTAATCTTATTTCTTCAGTTTCCACCATCTCCATGAGTATGTGGTATTTCCTTGGTACATGCTTGTTTCTGTTTGTTGATCTTGGTTACTTAGCTTGTGCAATCGCACCAGTGTTGTCACAATAAATCGTTATTGGACAAGTGACACTTGGAACAACCCCTAGTTCCTTCAGGAACTCAAATATGGTGACAACTTCTTTACCAGCTTCCGATCCAGCAATGTATCTCAGCTTCAGTTGTCGAATCAGCAGTTGTAGCTTGCTTGAAACTTTTCCAACTCACTATTCCACCATTGAAAATGAAGGTATATCCAGACTGAGACTTGAAGTCATCAAGATCTGTCTGGAAGCTAGCATCAGAGTACCCAGTAGTCACTAGCTTCTCTTGTCCACCATAGACTAAAAAATATTCTTTAGTTCATCTAAGATACTTAAGAATATTCTTGACTACTTTCCAGTGTTCTTCCCCAGGATTCTGCTGGAATTTGCAACTCATACTAAGTGCATAGGCCACATCTGGCCTTGTACAGGTCATGTCATATATGATTAATCCTATAACTGAAGCATATGGGATTCTCTTCATGTGTTCAAGTTCTGCAATAGTAGAAGGACTATCCTTATTTGATAACTTGATGCCTTGACCAATAGGAAGACCTCCATTCTGGAGTTTTCCATAGAGAATCGTCTTAGCACTTTGTCTATGTATATGGACTGTGATATCCCCAACAATCTATTAGGTTTATCTCTATAGATCCTAATTCCAAGAATGTAGCAGGCTTCACCCAAGTCCTTCATCATGAAGGTGTTGGATAACTATTCCTTGACTGATTGCATGAGAGTCTTATTGTCTCCATTATTAATATGTCATCTACATATATAACAATGAAGACAATACTCCATTCCTTACGCTTACTATAAACGCATGGATCTTCTTTGCTTCTAACAAAGTCCAATGATTTGACTGCTTTGTCAAAGCAAATATTCCAACTCCTTGAGGCTTGCTTAAGTCCATAAATGAACTTCTGTAGTTTGCATACTTCTTTGGGATTACTCTTGGATATAAAACCCTCAGGTTGTATCATATACACATCCTCAATTAGATTACCATTGAAGAAAGCAGTTTTAACATCCATTTGTCAAATGTCATAATCATAGTATGCGACTATTGAAAGCAAAATCCGAATGGACTTAATTTTTGCAACATGTGAAAAGGTTTCATCATAATCGACCTCAGGCCGTTGATTATAAACTTTAACCATCAATCTTGCCTTATAAGTCTGTACATTGCCATATGCATCAATCTTCTTCTTGAAGACCCATTTGCATCATATGGGTCTAACCCCTATTGGCAAATCAACCAAGTTCCAAACTTGATTGATGTACATCGAGTCCATATCAAATTTCATGGCTTCTTACCATCTCTGTGAATCAATGTCTAACATAGCTTCGCTGTAGATTGTAGGTTCATCATCATCAGGAATATCTATCTCATTGCGTGTTTCAACAAGGAGATTAAGTCTTTCAGGCGAACGATGAGTCCTAGTGGACCTACGGAGTTGATTATTCTGTGTTTCAGTGTTTGTTGCATTCTGATTATGAGAAGGTCTTTGTGTGCTGGATAATCCACCACCTTGAAAGCTTTCAAGAATGTCATTTTCATATAGTTCCTGAATGGAATGATGTACAACCATTGTATCATCTTTCATTGGTTGTGTGTAAGAGCCTTGCATTTCTGCACTATCTCTCACAGCACTCCCACTGGCTGAAGGGCGTACTCTAAGTACCCAATCTTCACCAAATACTCCCACTAAATCCTTGTCTGGGTCATTCGACAAGGGTTCAACTTCTGTGTTATCTTGTGGTTCTTGAATTTCTTCAAGTTTTATCTCATTGCAGCTCTGTTCATTGTAGACATAGTCTTCTTCAAGGAAAGTGGCATTTCTGGAACCAATGACCTTATATTCTCCAGGAAGATAGAAATAGTATCCCTTAGTTTTCTTTGGATACCCCACAAAATAATATTTCTCACTTTTAGATTCCAACTTGTCAGTAAGCATCTTCTTTACATATGCAGGGCACCCCAGGGTCGCATGTGTTTAAGTGCTGGCTTCTTGCCATTTCATATCTCATATGGAATTTTCTCTACTGACTTTGAAGGAACTATGTTCAGAATATAAATTGAGCTTTGAAATGCATAGCCCCAAAGGTATGTTGGTAGAGCTGAGAAACTCATCATGGATCTAACAATATCTAATAGGGTTCGATTTCTTCTTTCAACAACATCATTCATTTATGGCATTCCAGGAGGTGTCCATTATGATTGGACTCCATGAAGCTTCAAGTAATCCAGAAATTCTTTACTTAAGTATTCACCTCCTCGATCTGATCGAAGGGTCTTGATACTTGTTTCAAGTTGCTTCTCTACCTCTGACTTGTACTCCTTGAATTTCTCAAAGGCTTCAGACTTGTGTTTCATAAGATACACATGCCCAAACCTTGTGAAATCGTCTATAAAAGTGATAAAGTAAGTGAAACCTCCCTTAGCTTGAGTTGAAAATGGCCCACATATATGAGTATGGACTAACTCAAGTACGTCATTGGCTCGCACACCTTTTCTAAAAGTGGCTTGATGGTCATCTTTCCTCTCAAGCAAGATTCACAATTACCATAGGACTCTAAGTCAAATGGTTCCAGGTAGTCTAACTTTTTTAATCTCGCTATCCTTGATTCATTGATGTGACCAAGTCTACAGTGCCATAAGTAGGTGGGGTTTCTTGGATTATTTATCTTAGCTCATTTATTTTGCACATTAAAAACTTCACGACTACAGTTTAGAACATATAAACCATCTACACGCGGAGCATTTTCACAAACAAGACTATTAAAAGACAGTACATAACTGCCATTGGCAATAAATGAGGAAAACCCCTCAATGTCTAACACTGGGATAGAAATAATATTCCTCGTCAATAAGGGTACAAAATAACAATTATTTAGTTCTAAACAAAAGCCTGAAGGTAAATCTAGTCTATAAGTTCCCACGCGTTTAGCATCCACTCGTGCTCCATTTCCAATGCGCATGTCTACCTCTCATGGTCCAACCTTTCTGTTGTCAATCAGACCCTGCACATTATTAAAAATATGTGAGACACAAGCGGTATTCAATACCAGCAGTGAGAGTTATTTATAGACATATTTATTTCAATAACAAACATACCTTGTCTAGTAGAGCTAGAAGCACCTAGTGCTTTGCCTCCTCCTGGAGCTGTCCAGTCCTTCTTCTAGTGCCCATTCTTCTTGCAGTTGAGGCACACATCCATAACTACTTTTGTCTTCTTCTGAACACCTCCTCTAGGTTTCAAAACTGTGGGTGCGGCAACTGCCTTACCCTTCTTCTTCTGCATGTTCTTACGCTTGGGTTTGAACTTGCTAGATAAGCCCACTATGAGCACAACTTTACTTTTAGAGGTAGATAATTCAAAAGTCTTCAACATGTTGTGAAGCTCTGGAAGACTCGCATTGGTCCCATTCATATTGAAGTTCACAATGACATTCTCAAATGAACCAGGAAGCGAATTCAGGATCAAGTTGATAAAGACATTTATAGGCAGCTTCGTTCCAATCGAAGCCAACCTTTCTATCAACCCAATCATCTTCAGAACATGCACTGACATTTGACCTCCTTCGTTCAGCTTACATTTGAAAATGTCTCTCAACAGTTCATACTTCATTATTAGACTGTGAGTCATAGAGACTCTTCAAGTGTTCTAGCATTTCCTTGGGGCCTATATTTTCATGTTGCCTCTGTAACTCCACAGTCACGGAGGACAACATTACACATTGTGCCGAGGTAGCATCGTCTAGATATTTCTGATAAGCCACCTTGTCAAACAGGGCATACTCAGCAGAGTTTTCAGTATGGACTGTGGGGAACACTATGTCTAACACATACTTAATTCTTTATTGTCTTAACACCAATCACAGATTTCTCAACCAGTCAGGATAATTAGCTCCAGTCAACTTGTTTGTCTCGACCAACATTTTCAGTGATAGATTCGACATTTTATATAATAAGTTATATAATATGAAGAAATAGATATACTTGAAATTAAATTCTAATATAATTTCTATTGAACACATTCGTTAACTAATTAACATGGCCTTTAGTTTAATTAGCTCACTATTTTAACATACTCTTCGACCCTATGGAAGAATACAGACTCATATCAAATATGGTCATAATGGGCCAAGATCCAGGTTCATGCTATCTACGCATTTGTTGTGGCTGATAACTTCAACAACACAACCTGGTAGGTCTCCAAACCAATTACAAATAATTTGTAACTCATGTTTGACCGAATGTTCCAAACAATCGATCTGCGTCCCTCGGCTTGTCTGACGTTATGGCGCCAAGACAGCTTAGCAAGTCAACCCCGTTATACGACTGCAATTTTGCATCTAAGTGAGTTTCGCCTTATAGAGCAAACACTGTGGTGTAAATACTCATGAAGGTTTATCACCCACTTCTACACTTAACATGCATCTATGAAAGAGTCTGAGTCATCGTAAACTTAGAGCAAATGTTGTGGCATAAATACTCATCTCGACGAAATGGAGTTTACACTACAATCAATTATAACAGACGACGCATTCATTTTAAATGAGACTTGTATTAAATTTTGGGGAACATTTTAATTTAGGGTTTTAACCAAGATTAACTCTAGCATGCTATATCAAATAAACCATCTTAACTATCATGCAAAGCCAACTAAGAACATATGGGTACCGCCTTCCCAAGCATGACATTAAGCGGTTTAAACACATATTGGGTGCCGCCTACCCAGACAATTATTTGCGGACGCTATTCTAGTAATTTAAATGACAAACATATTGACATTTAGCACATAAACAGTATACTTACCCCAACAATGTTTTCTGGTATGGTTATATGACAATCAAAAACCTATAAAGTAAAACTTAAACAAGAATACTTACATGTTATTCAATCTGAAATCTTTACTAAAGGGCGAACACGCGTTTGTTCCCTTCGACTGCAAGCACCTTGCTACAGTGTATTCCTCTATCAAGAAAGCTAGGAAATCTTGGCAAAGGTTCGAGAAAGCTTTATTCTAAACTCTAAGTCTAGAATTGTGTTGTATATTGATTCTTATATTATCAATGAGGTTTAGTATTGTATATATAGTTAATTTTAGGTCAAAACCGGATTAGGGTTGGGCTCTAAGCCTAGCCCAAAAACCGAGGTGCAATGGGCCAATCTGACTGGGCCCACTGCCGGCTCAGCGCCGCGGCTCAACCTAGTAGGCACCACCACGCTTGACGTTCCTCGTTTCGTCATTATATATTTAGCATATTTAATTAAATCCAAAATTTAATTAAATAATTTCCATCGAATAGAAATTATCCCATAGTTATTATCAATTTAAATATCTCGATTCCAAATCGAATATTTAATACTTTCTCAATACACCCTTCGATCGAAGAGACAATCGACATAGTGTGACCCTATAGGCCTTCATATATTGACACTAATCCAATTAAGGTCCATACGGAACTGCTAGATTACACCGTACGACGAACTCAATATGTGAAGTACATTTACATGAATCCAACAAACATAACCTTTATGCGAGATGATAAATTCCTTTCATTCGCGACACACTCGATCAAGCTTAGGATTTGCCATGTGTCTATCCAAATGACATGATCACTTTATCTCATCTATATTAGTCGACAACTAAACCATATTCTGAATATGTCTCTTGCATTGGCCAATGACTTGGTCGACCTAATATTACTGAGAAGTTGAGTGCTCTATCGAATATCCAATCGAGGAATGAATCCTATTCTTGGCCCAACTACCACCTTAGTTTACATCATAATGCACCCAACACAAGTCGTATCTTATCCTATAAGGAGTTTAAGCTTAGGACATGGTCAAAGTACATTACTCTGTAAACAAGGTGCGTATTGACCTCAAGTCAGAGGATCTTTATCTCCCACACGCTGATAACACTCTAGACATGTATAACAAACAGTTTATCAACATGGTATACCAATACTTTCAAAAAGTATCCATGTGTCCATCACTAGTAACCATTATTCGTAGCAAGTGAGACATACTACATTCTCCAAGAATGTGATGCAGACCACATGTCGACTTATAACATATCATTGATATCTCATTCTCGATGATCGTTAGTCGAGGCTATTTTGAGAGTTACGTTCTATCATTAATATCTCACTCTATTAATGACAACGTAAGCTCAAGGGATGCACATATATGAATAATTGCAAACAATCAAACAATAATTACAAATGCCATAAATATTAGTTTTATTAATAATACAAATGTGTTCAAGTACATTTATTCCTAATAATGATTGTTTTTAGGATATATATACTTTCACAATCCACTAAATGGGCCGGGTCATCTATTTAACTAAATGAAGTGTTCAGCCAATTGTAGTAGGCCCAATATATTAGGCTTATCTTTCCCTAAATGGCATTATGCCATTTGTCCTATCTAGTACGAGTAGGATGTAGCTGTAGCTAGCCTTTTTTTAATATATTTCCGTTTTGGTGCAAGCTCTTATCATCTATGAATATTGAAATCAATTTCCTCTTTTAATTTTCTGAGTTTTTCTTCTTTTAATTTCTCAGTAGCATTGAGTGCTACAAAATCACTTAATCGAGGAAGTTAAAATAGAAACAAATAATATAATATATAAATTCATTAAGTTTTATTTTTTAGCAATTATAAAACATACGAACTCCATGAGTTCATTCCATATTTCTCATTCAGTGGTAAAATCAGAAATTTAATTAAACATATTTATGATTTAATATATATGTATAAAAATAATTTTTAATTTATATATGCAGTACAATTTCTTATTAATATAATATAATTTTTCTATTAAAGGTAACTAACCGTCCTTTACTCTTATGTGGCTCTGCTACTAATGTCATCTACATAAACAGGTAAAGTTGAATTCCTCCTAAACATTTTCTACTTTGCTATTTTTGTTAAGAGATACAACAACTGATTCAGTGAGGTTTCGTATGTGGGTATGAGGAGAGTGAGATTTACCTAGATCTTGTCCTATTTGTAAGAGATGAAAAATTGTTTTACGTAAGATGATATTAATCTCCCTTGAGGAGTCTTTCATTAATATCAAGGTATATATAGAGTACAATATTCATCCCTTATACAATCCCTAAGCCTATACAAAAGGAATCCTAAGCCTATACAAAAGAGGAATCCTAATCTTACCATAATTATATTTACACAATATATGAAAATATTCTAATTATGGGTAGGGAATATATTTACACGTTTACACACCCCCGCCGGTCGGAGCGGGAGGAGGCGGACGCCGAGACCGGCTCGAAGTCAAGAAATAACTGTCTCGGGAAGTCCTTTGGTAAATATGTCCGCATACCGATAGGATGATGGAACATGTAACACTCGACATGGCCTAACGCAACTTTCTCACGAACGAAGTGTAGGTCTATCTCAATATGCTTGGTTCGCCGATGTTGAACCGGATTATGAGAAAGATAGATGGCGAGATGTTATCACAATACACAATAGATGCCCGACGCAAAGGACACCGAAGTTCTAACAAGAAATTTACGAGCTAACAAATCTCGGCTACTACATTTGCAACGCCTCTCGTACTCACCTCGGCCGGAGCGAGATAGGGTAGCTGTCGCTTGCGACCAATAAATCGATTATCCCCTAAGAAAACACAAAAGCCGGAGGTGGAGCGTCGCGTGTCCGGACACCCCGCCCAATCTGCATCCGTATATGAAAGCAACTTTGTTTGGTGCGAGAGGGTATAGGTGCAAACCATAATCAAGAGTGCCCTTAATATATCGAATGATACGCTTAAGAGCGGTGAAATGAGACTCCCCGGGGCATGCATGAATAAGCACACCTGCCGAACAAAGATAAGCTATGTCCGGCTCCGGTGAATGTGAGATACGAAGTGCACCCGCAAGGCTCCTATACGAGTAGGATCGAGACCGGAGCACCATCCATAGCACCGAGCTTTGATTTGGAATCAACTGGAGTAGGCACCTCTTTGCGTTCGCCATCTTAGCCCTGTACACAATCTCTTCTGCATACTTACGCTGACATAAGAACATATGATTGGAAGACCTGGTCACTGATATCCCCAAAAAGTAACTCAGCTTTCCCAAATCAGTCATTGCAAATTCGGACTTGAACAAGGCAATAATCTCATTTTTCAATCCGTCGGAGGAGGCGTAAGAACAATATCATCCACGTAAAGTAATAAGTAAGCCGTGCTACTACCTCGATGAAAAATGAAAAGTGATGTATCACTCTTGCTGCATACAAACCCAATCTGCAAGATATACCTGGCAAAGCGATCATACCACGCACGGGGGGCCTGCTTCAGGCCATATAGTGACTTACGGAGACGACACACATAGTGAGGAACTGCTGGATGGGTGAACCCTGGTGGCTGATACATGTAGATTGTCTCTCTCGCATCCCCATGTAAGAATGCATTCTTCACATCAAGTGATGGATCGGCCGTGTTTGCCCATGGCTATGCTCAAAACTCGTGCGGATGGTAGCCGGTTTGACAACCGGGCTGAAGGTCTCACCACAATCAATGCCCTCCTGCTGATTTGTGCCATTAGCCACAAGACGGGCCCTATACCTCTCAAGATCCCCATTGTCTCTGAACTTGTGACGAAATAGCCACATACAACGAATGACATTCACCCCCTCGTGTCTAGGTACTAGATCCCACGTGTCTTTGTTTAGTTAAAGCATTGAATTCCTCATACATAGCCGCATTCCAATTAGGGTCTTGTTTGGCCAATTTTGGGTTCTTTGAAAGTGGAGAGATGGTTTGGGCAGACAAGTTGAAATGGACTTTGGGTTTGAAGATTCCATGCTTTGAACGAGTTTCCATTGGATGGGTAGAGACAGTGGGTGGCGGAGTGGTGTCTGAGACGGGGGGTAAAGTCGGATAAGGAGAGGGTGGGGGCGAAGCCGTCGGAGGTGTCGCGGCTCCTGGATCGAGAGTCGCGGTGCTAGAAGGTTGACAGGCTTCTCTGAAGTTTGGGTGCCGCGGCTCTGACGACGGAACAAAGGATGTGAGTTGTTCGATTATGAGGGGAGAGATGGCAGACTCGTCAAGAAATGAGTAGTCCTATTTTTGGAATTTTGGAAGATTCGAAAACGGGAATGTGGTCTCGTCGAATGTGACGTGACGAGATATGTGGATCTGACGAGTCGACAAGTCATAGCATAGATAGCCCCTATGGTTCGGCGGGAATCCTAGAAAGACACATGGAGTGGACCTAGGAGCAAGCTTGTGAGGGGCGGTGGAGCTAAGGTTGGGATAACACAGACAACCAAAAATCCGTAGATGGTCATTAGAGGGGATTCTATGGTAGAGGATTTCGGTAGGGGTCATATTGTGAAGAGTGCTAGTAGGGAGAATATTTAGAGTGTATTATGACATTTTAGCAGCATAGACCCAGAAGGGTGGAGGGAGGGAGACATGAATCAATAGGGTGTGAATCATATTGTTAATGGTGCGGATGATTCTTTCAGCTTTACCGTTTTGTGGTGAGGTGTGAGGGCAGGAGAAGCGAAAGACCATGCCATTATTGGTACAAAAGCGGTGAAACATAGAGTTATTGAATTCACGACCATTATCGCACTGAAATGATTTTATGCCTTTTCCAAATTGTGTTTGAATGAAATTGCGAAACTCAAGAAATTTGACAAACACTTCCGATTTAAATTTAAGAGGGTATAACCAAACGTAGTGTGAAAAATCATCAAGCAACACAAGATAGTATTTATGACCGAGAGAACTAGGGATAGGAGATGTCCATAAATCGGCATGTATGATATCAAAAGAAGCAAATGTAACACTAGTAGATGATTTAAACGGAAGACGAATATGTTTGCCTAAAGAGCAAGAAACACAATTTTGGGCAAGTTTCCCATTACAAGCAATGAAATTATTGCCTCTAAGAAAATTAAAAACTGGGACTCCTGGATGACCAAGCCTATTATGCCAGGTTGAAGAAGAAACAGCCGCTAGAGTGATGGGAGAGCAAGATCTAGCAGCGGAGGTGAAAGTGAATGGATAGAGATCCCCCATGCTATTGCATCTCGTAAGAGGTGTCCCCGTATGAAGATCCTTTACAGTAAAACCAAAAGGGTCAAACTCCACAGAGACATAATTATTACGAGTAAATTGGCGGACAGATATGAGGTTCTTAATCATGTGCGGGGCATATAGGGTGTTTTTGAGGGAGAAGGGTGGATGAAGAGGTTATGTGTATGAGGTACCATAACCCTTAACTGGAATGCGTTGTCCACTACCAACTGTAACATATTGAGGATGCTTCAAACAAAACAGTTTAGGAATAGTACCTGCAGACTGGGTGACGTGAGATGTGGCGCCTGAGTCCATGTACCAAGTATTGTCAAGTTGTTGCATAGATATGGTGCTGAACGCCTGACCCAACTCAGTGGGTGTCATGCCGGGAGAGGGTCGCGGGACCTCGACTTTGCATGAAGTGGGCTCGCCGGGGGGCGGAGCGGGGCCTAACAAACCGGGGTAAGAATACGATTGTATGGATGCCGGTACTTGGAATGGACTTGGCACCGCGGCTCGAACCGGGGTGCCGCGGCTCAGTCGGGGCGCCGCGGCGCTGTAGACGAACTGCTGAGGAGTCGCGGCCCAGTTGTTCTGCGACCTCTGTTGCTATTGCTGCTGTTGGTTCTGTTGACCGTGACCCTTGCCACGACCACGGCCTCCTCTACCGCCGCGGCCTTTTCTACCCTTGCCGCCGCGGTCTTGCCGCCGCGGCCTTGTCGCCGCGGCCCCGCCGCCGTTGGGAGTTGTCCGGTGGCGTCGATCTTGGGGTTGCGTGTCGACGCCTAACACCGCCGGGCATGCTCATCCCGCTTAGCACGACGGGTTTCTTCGAGCAACAATTGTGAGCGAGCTTTGTTAAAACTCGGTAGCGGATCTGCTTTCGATTGAATAATGGTGGCCAAAGTATCATATTCGCCCTTAGTAAGGCCGAAATCATTTGTAGCACCATTTTATCGTCGGTGACAAAGCGTGCCGATGTTGGAGAGTTGATCCGCTAGAAGTTTAAGTCGCTTGCGTACTCGGAGACATTGGAGAAGTTTTCAAGATGTGTTTTGTTGAACTGTTCTTCCAAATACACGACACGAGTGTGCTTGTTGTCCCGAAAAATTTCCTCCAAACGATTCCACAAGTCAAGGGTCATGGAGTCGATTTCATGATAGTAAGGAGCAAATCCCGAGAGATACTACCATATATCCATTGTTTGACGCCGCGTCGAGACGATGCCGATAGAATCATCAACCTCCGTTGGGCGCGGAATAATGTCATCAATATGGTCAAGCACGTTATAGAGACATGCATGAATGCGAAAAGTTCAACCCATGGACAATACTTTGGTTGTTTTCTTGATCAAGAATAATAGGAATATGGTTCTTGATGTTGGAAACAAAGATAGGCGGGATGAAACGGGGGTGATGACTTTGTGGTGGGATTTGTGGAGGTAGAGGCGTCGAAAGTGTGGAAGAATCGGGGATAGCCATTTAGAGAAGAGAAGAAAGGAAGAACAAAACCCGAAAAACAAGAAGAAAATCTGGGAGGGCCGCAGCGTAGGAGAGGCAGCCGGCGGCTGTGGAAGAGAAAGATTTGTAGGGTTTTGTTTATTTGGCTCTTGATACCATGTAAGATGATATTAATCTCACTTGAGGAGTCTTTCATCAATATCAAGATATATATAGAGTACAATATTCATCCCTTATACAATAGGAATCCTAAGCCTATACAAAAGAGGAATCCTAAGCCTATACAAAAGAGGAATCCTAGTCTTACCATAATTATATTTACACAATATATGAAAATATTCTAATTATGGGTAGGGAATTTATTTACACGTTTACATTTTCTATATACTCGGCTCAAGTTTTTTTTATTTATTCTGCATTGATTCTATGAATGTCTTATCTTGTGAACATGTCACAATAATGATAAAGGGAGACATGCTTAGAAAGCAAGAAAATCATCATAAATTGTATAAATCAACCTTGTCCATTGAATATTTGAATTGTGGTCCTAATTATCCATCTATATTAAGAAACTGCACTTTGCGCAATAATTTATCCGAAAGCACGTGATTGATTAGTATTAGTGACAGCTTCTAATAGTAATTATTCATTTAAATCTTATAACATATTTGCTTTTAGTAGGATAAGAAATCCGACTGACCACGTGACCTTGTTTAATCTTGAAAACTTAAAAAGAGAAAGGTCATTATCTCATATATGAAGTGTTGCTAACTTGCATTATACTAGTATGCAGACTTGATTCATTTTTAAAGAAAGACGATTAAAGGTTTTGGTTGGCTGAGAAGTATTTATATAATGCTTAATCAGAAGTTTCGGTTCGAGTTTAAAAAATAGAATCGTCTTTAATACTTTTAAAGTGACACCTTCTCAACGTAAAATTTAAATTAGTCGGGCCTTAGAGCTGGTAAGAAACACCAAATGGCAAAGAAGAAAATATTAAGGTATCTATTTGGTTTGGCTTATTTTACTTGGCTTGTACATTTGATCAAATCACCTTAAGATCGTAGACACTTTTACTTCTTAAAATTGACCACTCATGTAGTGCATTCCTATCAAAATTATAACAATTAATTGAAACCAGACAGATGTGAAGTATATATGATTTTTATCCGAAATATGTTTGATAAAAATAGGCTTTATGATACTTTTTAGGTTATTCAAAAGAGAATAATATTCTAATGGTAGCAATCCTGTTATGAAATATTTTCAAATTTAAACTTTTTTCCTTTCCATTTGTCCTGATCCATTACAATTGTTGTAATCTTGATAAGAAGGTTCATGAGATGGCTCTCAACCGAAATAATTTATTTAAATTTGACCACACAATTAGTTTTTCGTCAATAATTTATTAATAAAAAGGACGTGGCAATAGAGATACTATGAATTTTGAAAATATAAAAAATAATTATTTCAAGAATAATAAAGGAAAAGGTACGAGCTCGTTGATTACGAAAAGTGCTGGCCATGCTAAAGTGGGAGTGGGCCCAGATTAGCTTTTGGCGGCACATATTTGGATCAGTTAGAACCGTTAATTTGGGCTGGGCCTTACAGTAATTAAATGGGCCTTCTATCTTCTTCTTCATTTATCTTGTCGTTTTCCGCAAGCGATGCAGATAATAGGCGAAGCAAGCAGCAATTGGATCAGTTGGGGACCACAACCCTCACATATTTCACCCTCAATATGTTTCCCCAATTTCAAAATTGCCACAAACTTTTTCTTGTTATTTATTTAGTACAGTATTATTTAATAGAAGTAAACTTTAGGGTTATAGTGGAATTGTTCTTAAAGGAAGTTCAATCATTGTCTTCGATTGATTTTTGAGCAAACTGAAAATATTTATAAATTATTGCAAACGTTACACGATGTCTATAAGGTTAAGCAATATATAAATAAACATTATATTTGAGTCTAATATTGTTCAGGATGATAGTTTTTCAAAGATTATATTTGCAAAACTTTTAAAATAAGCACAAAATTTAAATGATGACCTAAAACGGGGTATTTGCCTAAATTTCCGGTAGGAAGTATCTAAGCTCTATTTTATGTTTTGAGAGCAATTATTTTTCTCTTCCAGTCACAAGCAGGCAAGCTTATAAGTTAATGCTTGACTTATTAGGGTTGTTTACTGAGTTTGGAGTTAGGTAACAATATTTATTTTGTTGCATCATATAAGATTCACTTTATTTCATATTTTTATATGTAGAAGTTTTGATTTTTATAACATGTTCATATAAAATATTAAGATTATGGATTAACTGAATACGCATCAATTTTGTCAACCCAAATTGATTAAGTTTAAAATATTATATATAAAAATCCTAATTGAAGTACCTAACAGCCTTTATAACTTTTTTTATTGTACTGTAGAATGGTTATTGAGGGAAAATGAAACATTTGGTGCCAGTTGCAACTAGATTAATTAATCTTGTTATATTTAGTATACCACATTTCTCCATCACTGAAACTATTAGCTTTAAAGTTTAAACGTATAGGCGTCAACCAAATGATCTTATCATTTTCTTTTAAAAAGAGATTGTTTTATTAGGTAGATTAATATACTACTATTAATTTTTAATTATGTATTACATATAAGCCTCAACCAAGAGAACGAGATGAATTCATCGAGGATTTAAAAATATTTGTAACCTTAAAGAATAGATGTTGACTTAGTGCAATTGATGAAAGGAATCTATTACATGATTAGTGTTTTCATTGTCTTTTACGTCTTTTGCATATCCTGTCAAATATTATTGTATTAATCTTGATTATCTATGGCTTTTCAAACAAAAACTCCTCATAAGAATTGATGTTTTGATATTTACTATATTCTTGTATAATAATATAAGAATAAATGAAAATAAGATATCATTGGTGTTATGATTTTATTAGGAGAAATTAAAATATTAAAAAGTAAACATAAGAATAAGTCAAGAAAATTTAATATTTACTATATATAAAAATAATAATTTAACATTGTATATACCATGTAATTTTTGACAAAGAGGATTGAATGACTCCCTTGCGATGTTCTAGCTCCACCCATGAATACCACCAAAGATAGAGTGGTAAGTACACTTCAATGAGAGATTTCAGGTCGAATTCTAAAAAAGTTATTGTCTTTGATAGGAAGTACATTTTATTCACGTATGATTTTCTCGGGTGCACTTTACGCTAAAAGTTGAGTTTTCTAATTTGAATCTAGATTATTCGAGCCTTAAAATAAACTCAACATCGAGTGGGAGAAAAATAGATGGAAATAAAAATGCTAGAATCTTTTATCGCATATAGTAGTAGTTGGAAAAAAAATCAGATTACTTTGGAATTTAAAGGTATAATCTTTTTTATCAATAATACCAATTGATCACCAACATCTTTCAAGACATCATACACTTAATATCTTTCTATTAACACCTCACCTTAAGAGAGCCAAATTCTTGCGGAATCTAGTACAAATGTTCTTTTAAGAGACAATACAATGGCCAAGATAAGATAATAATAATAAGAATAATAAAAACATAGTTGTAGGGTAAAACAAGTAAGGAGCATAAGGCAGTAGCAAACATCAATGTAGGAGTTTAATTATTATTTTTTAATCGGTGATATTTGGGTCAGTTTGTACGCACCTCAATTATTTTATTTTGTATATATTACATTATTACCTCATATCCGTACACACATTGAATAACTCTGTCTACTAAAACTTTTGTGAATTAGAAAAAATCACCTATTATCTTCTATATCTCCAATGATTTGAACCCTAATCTCTAACGTTTACCCTCACTTTATTAACCATTACTTCAACAAATTGTTGACATCAGGTTAGTAATACATAGGTGCCTAACTTAATATTCTTGAATAATTTAGGTGCCAATGTTAATATTTGCCCAAACATTATGGCAAATTGGCAATGACCAAAGCCCAATGGCCAAGTAGTAAATGTAACCAAGTTATGGGTGTATATAAACAAACCAATAATAAATTAATAAAATCCCATTATCCAACCTTTTAAATTTGCTTCTGCTTTAACCCCACTTTGGTTCTTGTCTTTCTGCAACAAAAAGAAAACCAGACACCAAATACAACAATCGTCAAAACAAGAAAACTTCAATAAAACACAAATACAATCTCCAAACAGATCACAAATCCTTATAGAATTGAAAAACAATTGAACTTTTTAGTGGAAAAAAAAGTTTCCATTTTTATATCTTTATGTTAAATGCATCAGAAGAATCTTGAAGTTCAGATAGGTCATCAAGAACACTGTGACCTTTCTTCCAATTTCATATCCAACAACACCCCACCTTGTTTTTTTAATCAAAAACAAACCCCAAAAGAAAATTTTCCCAAAATTAATCTCCAAATCAAGATCCCATCACTTAGAGATGAACCAATTTACCAAAATCAATCACCAGGAAAAACCCTTTTGTCAACACCTCATAAAAGGCCAATAATGTCTCAAAGTTCCGATCTTTATCACTCCCCAATACCCTTTACTAATAATCAAGAAAATACCCATTTTAAAGTTCCAATCTTGAAGTCAAACACTTCATCAAATCAATCTTTTTTATGTCCTTGTTCTATACCTGTGTTGTTAGCTACAAAAAGAATCACTCTTAGGCTGCTTCATCACTCTTGTCATGCTTCTTGGATTAGAGTCCATTTAAAGCTTTTTATTTTACTTTCTTTGCCTTCTCTTTACTTGTTAACTTCAACTCATTACTGGGGTTCTTTTCTTTACTTTTTGTTTATTATTGGTTTGATTACTTTTCTTGTTGTTTCACTTTGTGTTGCTCTTCCTTGTGTACCCTCTATTAGAATATTTCTTGCTAGAACTTTGTCTATTAATCTTCGTTCATCACCTACTGCTTCCTCAAGGACTAGACCTTCAGTTGTTTGGTCAATAGGGTCAAAGCCTAAACCCGAAAGGAAGCCGATTTCGGGTTGTTGGGTGCAAGTTTACAGCAATGGTGATGTGTATGAGGGTGAGTTTCATAAAGGGAAATGTTCAGGAAGTGGGGTTTATTACTATAGGTTGAATGGGAGGTATGAAGGTGATTGGATAGATGGGAAATATGACGGATATGGGGTGGAAACGTGGTCGAAAGGGAGCCGGTATAGGGGGCAATATAGACAGGGATTGAGACATGGAGTTGGGATGTATAGGTCATATACTGGGGATTTGTATGCTGGAGAATGGTGTAATGGACAGTGTCATGGATTTGGGGTTCATACTTGTGAAGATGGAAGCAGTTATACAGGGGAGTTTAAGTGGGGTGTTAAACATGGATTGGGCCATTATCATTTCAGGTAAACCACTTGGGAGCATTTGCAAATGTTCTTTTCGAATTTCTAGCTATTAACTTGGGGATTGTTTGGTTGCTAGTTATAGTTATGCAGGTTATAATGCATAATTGGCTCATAACTTATACGTGTTTTAGTTATGTGAGATTTTAAAATGATAACCAAACATTGTACTTGGTGTGCTGAATTTTATACAAAACAACTAAAAAGCTACCAAACATGGTATTAACTATGCTAGTTTTAGTACATGTATAATTCCCTTTCTAACCAGCAACCAAACAACCCCTTGATGTTATTTGAGTTTCAAGTCGAGCTTTTGTGCTTATGTGAATTTTCAATCAGTAAGGCTTACAAGTTTCTCTTATTTTTCTCAAAATTTTGGTTATATGTGCTTGGACTTCATTTGCCTTGTCCGTTATCATGTTAGATTAGGTCTTTTTGGTTTTTTCCTTGTGGCATCTAGAATTCATGCACACTCCAAGAGCAACATGTTTAGCTCAATTGGTACAAGTTTTGTTGGGATAGTTCCATATTTTCGACAATTTTGTACCAATTATGTCTGTCTTAGCATCGTCCTACTAGCTGATTGGTGTCACTGCATTCTTCCTTCGTTTCAAGGTGAGTTGAGGAAAGATAAGACTCTATTTAGATGTCCTTGAATGTTGTCACTGTTACTGAATCTCCAACTCTGAGATAAGAGTATGTTGTCTGGGGATTAGCTACACTTTATAACTTCTCTTTGAAGCCTACAGTCAGGTGACTGGTTGTACCTCTTTTGGTCTATAGATATGATCTACATAGTTTAAGCTGAAAAGGACCGGATCAACCCCAACCACTCTTGCTTTTGAATATATTCTTCTGTTTTCTATTGAGCCGAGTTACTCCTTTTTTTTTAGGAGAAAGCTCGTTTTCTTATGCTGTCCTACTGAATGCCACTATATCAGTATCTGCAGTTTCCTCATTCTGCTGCAACCTTCGTGTTTCTTTCTGCAGTACCAATACTTGCATTGAGTGATAATTATCTTGATAAATGCAGAGAATGATACCAAAAACGATAAGCTATCAACTTTCTCGCGATCTGTCATACTCTTGTATTTTCTCTGTTTTCTTTCTTGGGAGAATATCTATGCATGTTTATTTACTCACCAGTCTGTTGATTTGCATGACTATGCAGAAATGGGGATACATATGCTGGAGAGTATTTTGCGGATAAGATGCATGGTTTTGGAGTATACCGCTTTGGAAATGGACATTGCTATGAAGGAGCCTGGCATGAGGGAAAGAGGCAAGGGTTTGGCATTTACACTTTCAGAAACGGGGAAACTCAGTCCGGCCACTGGCAGAACGGGATTCTTAATAATGTTTCAAGTAGTGTTGGCACCCTTCCGGGATCTCCTTCTGCAGTTGACCATTCTAAAGTGCTTCATGCAGTCCAGGTAATAATCTTGTTTCCTCGGTATAGTAGGATGTTTTAGGGACATTGAAAGAAAATGTACAAGTGGCTAGAACAAGTTCTGACTTCGTCATTTGGTTGTCATAATTGGAAATTTAGTTTTAACTTGGGCTGAAAGAGCTGCTACAAACCAGGCTGCTTAAATATTTCTAATATTTGGTTCTCCATTCGCCATGTCGTAACAACCTTTCATTTATTTCCTCTTTTGGGTGTTTCTGAAGAGGGCCGTCTCGTGGAAGCTTGAGCTTCCATGCTCTTTGAAGCTCAGTAAAGCATTTTCAGCAGTTAAAAGTAAAAACGGAAAATATAAGATAGGGATAAGGCACTAATCACACTTAAACTATGGTGAAATTGCCAATTACACACCTAAACTATGCGGGGTCCTATGCCCCCCCCCCCCAAACTTATTTTTTTTCGTATTATTTAACCCCTTCACTAATTACCTAAACTATCGTGTTTGCACATGCTGCGTTTTAGCTTATCTTTTTACCAGGTAATTAGGGAATGGTGTAAATAATACGGAAAAAAATAAGTTCACGGATGATAGGAGGGGCATAATTAAGGTGTGTAGTTGGCAATTTCATCATACTTTTGGTATGTTTCTATGCCTTATCCCTATAAGATAAGTACCTAGTGTGTAGTGTGAATTATCACTAACCTCAGTGTGCTCACTGCTCACAAATTTTCTTTATTGTTCTCAGGAAGCAAGACAAGCTGCTGAGAAAGCTGTTAATGTGACGAAGGTGGATGAAAGAGCAAAACGAGCTGTTGCTGCTGCCAACAAGTCCGCCACTGCAGCAAGAGTAGCAGCTGTGAAAGCCGTCCAAAACCAAATGCACCAGAACGGAGACAGTTGCCATTCACCGTTATCACTTGTGTGAAAACCCCTCGGTTGGCAGAGGCTATGGTTTTGCACTCTTTCATCAGTCTTGTTTTTAGATGCAGAGACTGAGACTACCGGGGACCTACTTGGAACCACAACAGACAACGAGCTGATTGAGGAGCAAGTTTATTGCGTCCCTTTTATTAGGCCTTTACTAATATGCATATATAGTGCACCCTCTTATAGGAGCTAAGAGAGCAAAGAAGAAGAAAAAAACTGCAGATAAGTAGGTGTCTTATCTCTTCTTTTTGTTGTTGCTCTCCAGTAAGTGTAGATAGTTCCCTGTGTTTTTCCATAAGAGAAGGGCCAAGTTACTGCATGTTTACTACTAAGCTTGTATCCCAAAGGGGGATCACCTGTGTTATGTTGTATAAAGTAATAGTAACTAAACATATGCTGTGTTAACGAATGACTTTATAAATGTCTCCTCAGAAGCATTTCCAGAATTTTAAGTTGATAGGTTGGAAGTATCATTCCACCTACTCCTTGAATAGGAACTGATAATCAACTAGACAAAGTAGAGTTCAGTAGTTGGGAACATTCCCAATTCACGATAAAAATGCAATCTTTGGCATTCTCCAATAACATTGAATAAAACTAATGTATAGCTGAAACAGATTATAACCCATACACAATTTCACATAATAATATCGACCCTTTTCATCATCAATCAAAAACAAATAGAAAAAGGAAACAACTCTTTTGACACTTTAAGAGAAGATTAACTGTACGAGCGCCTATGTAGTTGAATTAACAGTAAGATTTAATACCAAGTTGGGCCTGTCATCACTTTTTAGGAAAACTAACCCAAATACCCCAAAAACAAAATAATTATCCGCTCCATGCTTTTTTAAAACTAACTAAGAGAAGGACTGCTAATGGGGACATCTTGGATAAATAGTTTCAATTTTTTCTGCGGATACAAAATTAATAGAGGTATGAGCTGATAATTAATTTGATTTGAGGGTGCATAGACATTCTTTCCCCCACATTTAACTCTCAAAACTTGTAGGGAAAACCATAATTTTGATATAGAAGACAATTCTGTAAATTGGATCACTTCTTGAATAAAACTTATTCACACGTATTTACGCCAAACTTACATTCATTTGCCATAGAGATAATTTGGAGTGATAATATTTACTAATTAACTATGATTCAATCATAACAGTTTAAATAAAGACACATATTAAGTACTTATCGCATTGGTATAAACATTTGTAGATTAAGTGTTTTCGCGTAACCTAATCGTCTATCACGGTATTATTAGGTGCGGTTCCACCATGGGAGATGCGGGTTTAGTAGATTGCCGCAAGTTTTGAACTTATCGATCACGAGCTTTGGACTATTATTTGTAATTTTTTTTAGTAGTTACTTAAGCCTATTAAATACAATCTCTTAGAAATAAAAAGGTTTTATATCAAAATTTACAAACTTCATTCCCAGTCAAAATTTATTGCTCAAAATGGTCATAATATATTTGTGCTCCACTTAGGCATTTATGAATATAATATATTTGTGTTGATATTAGATCAATCATTTATCCTACGAATAATACATCCTGAGCTCACTAACACATCACAGTAGGAAAAAATGTTACCACGTGCAGATTGACCAATAATACAAAAAATCTATCTATCCAGGATTCCAGGTGTAGGAGGATGAAAATGATTATTTGTACACTTGTAAATTTGAGGAAAAAAAGAAAACACTTGCTTGATTACCCTCTTTATGTGACATACACTTATATATGCCAGCTTAGGTACACCTCTAATCTTCCATTCAATACTTGCTACCTCCCACCAGCACGACATATTTATATCAAATTGATCAGTACCACGTGTTTTATGACCATTATAATATGTTTAAATTTGCTTCTGATCTTATTGCCAAGGTACAAAAACAAAAGGGAAGGTGGTTTCATTGAATTTAATTCAGAAGTGAGACTTGGTTGTTAGTTGTCAACTATAACATAAACTTATGACCTAGTAACAAATTTTAGACAAAAATGGGGGAAGATAATCACCAAGGGCAAAAGGATGTTATACTATCTTCAAAAACACCTAAAGGAGCCCAGTAAACCAAATTGATATATGCTTCACAAAGTTGATATCAACGGTCACGTATACACGCCAAAGCATGACACCAAATATTCTGCATATTCAGTTGTCCTGCTTCTGCATTTGTTATTAGGTAAAATAATGATTAACCATGTGGAAAACACAAGGTTATTGTCGCCACCTAATGAGAAAAAAATGGTTCATGTGGACAGCACGGGCGGTCTAAAATCTTCCAACTGTGTGCTGGAGGCACTGCAGATATCTTTCAAGGCTGAATCTCCCTTCTCTGATCTTATAAGGTCAAATGTACTTTCGAGAACTTCATATCCCAATCCAGTTTGTAGAAGATGACCAGGCTCCTCACCACCATGTCGTATAAGACGTCCTGTTTCTTTCAGAGAGATCACATTTTCGTTAATTAATCTACCGAAAATGTGACCAAGAAATACAGCTGCTTTTGGAGCATCAGTAACTTCATCCTCCAAAGTAGTTAAAACTGATTCGAACCTGCTCAGAGAAAGACAAGTATAAGCAGAGACTCGGATAACATTAAAAAAGAAATTGGCGGCTTACCCCTCAATCAGCTGTTTGGTATCCAGTACCACCTTGGACTTTGTAAGACTGATAAGAAGCTTTGCAAGAAGATCCCTGTCCCTTTCTTTCCTCTGAAACGAGTCATTTACCCATATCGATAACATCATTGGAAGAAAGCTTGGTGAGTTCAACTCTCCAATGCGTAGAACAACTTCATCCTCATCGACTGCACTGGAACCAGAAAATCACACGCCTTATAGCTATAAAAGGAAAATATAAGAACCGCAGGATTCTTGAGATTATCCAAATGATATTAAGAAGAGGAATAGATTGGAAGCTCATCTTTTTATTTTCCTTCAAATTAAAAGTAGGAAACCCCTGAAAGGATCTTCTCTCGTGTAGTCAAACAGAATGCTAGAATAACGGCACATACATTATGTAAATGTAAATAGTTTTCTTAGCTATAAGTTTCCTAACAAAGTCAGCACCCTGAATGTAAATCTACAAATCATAGAAGTAATTACCTGACTAGAATAACTTTCACGTTACAGATATGTGCAAAAAAATACTCACACATTAACCGAGGCAGAAAGTCTATAGAAGTTATCATATCCAAGAATATAAACTACGTAATTAATTAGTCGGTCTTATCATTTCCTTCAGATGGTTCTTTTACACACTTGCTATGATGCAATTCTGAAAAAAGTCCTCAAGTTATAATCTTTTTTTACATTTTATGATCAGTAATGCACTGGTCACTTGTATATTTCTCAACACAGCTTCTTTTACGGAGGACTAGCAATTAGGGTATAGACAAATTAAACAATGGAAGAGAGATTTTACCTGTAAAATTCACGAATAGCTGCAATAGACATTTCTCCAAGACGTTCTTCAGACCATATCATTCCTGGTGAATTTGGCGCAGCAGACGGTCTATCTGGATGGGCTGAGGCCGGTGGTTCGGCAGATCTCCCAAAAGGACGATTTTTATTTGTTACTTCTCTTTCTGCATAATGTGCATGCTCATGTTGATTTGGTCGAGCATAAGTAGTAGGCTTCACAACTGTCCCTGGAACATTTTTGGATATTGATTCTTGTCTTGAGTTGTATGGTGACCACCCAGAACCAGCATGTACATCTGCCACAGGACCACCAGAATGCATTGGTGGCCCCCTGAAAGACGTTCCTCTTCCGGGGCCTCCTCCCCGCGGACCAAGGCTCATTGTTTTATCATCAATAGGTCGCTGTGAATGTTTAGATTCTAACCTGCAATCCTGGCTTCCAAATCCACGATTTTGTGATGGCATTCCACGAAACGGAGTCATCTGAGGAGCTGGAGAAGAAATCATGGATGGTCGAGGACCTAAATCTGCAGGCTGCCCTCTTCTAGTAGCAGAAGAAACAGTGCTTGAACCACGAGTCGACCGACTGACGTGAGCTTGACGTTCTTGAACAGCATCTCTTCGCACTTCCTCAATTTTTTTGGGGCCTTCTACTTTTCTTCTTTGCTGCCACTTATTCTTTCTCAAATCAATAATATCCATCAACATAAACCTCACCCTAGTAGACAAATCTGTATTGTTAGCCATTATCGTCATCATATCAAAATAGGCATCTATGTAATCCTTCGCCTTGGAATGGTCGATCATTTCTCCTATAGTGCTCATAAGCTTGCAGAGAGACTCAATATCTTCCTCATCTGGAGTCTGGTACTGCCACAGCAATTTCTGGATGCACTCATGCATTATCCTCTCTGTAAGCATCTTCTTCTTATATAATTCCCCAATCAATCTTATGTTACCTAACATCCTTCTTCGTGCTTGTAACCTCTTCTCCTCTCTCTTTCCCTCTGACAGCTTCACCTCTCCATTCTCTTCCATACTGTCAGCTTCTGCTTCTTCTCTTTCACCTCTCTCGAACTCCTCCTGGCATTTATCAAGGAGCAGTCTCTTAAAGGTTATTTTCTGATCGTCCTCCACAAAATCAGGAAGTTCCCCTGCTAGATGATAACAAAAATTTGCATACATCTCACAAAATGTTGGCTCCATTAGAGCTTTGTCAAATATCTGTGAAATGACACCAGCAAGAGTGGTGGCACTATCAATACTAACCTCCTTTACTTGCTCAAACAGCTTCTCAAAATTTTGTGGAGTTAGCTTGTTAAGGATAGCTTTCAAGTGTCTACCTTTTGCCTCTTCCGCATCAGTCACTTTGTGTATCTCATATTTCTTGTCAGCTTTGTGCATAACTTGCAGTGGATGAGAAGGAACTGAACCTTTTCGGGAGCCAGAAACCCGCTGCCAGCGGTTGGCATCGGACCGAATATGTTGTACTCCTCCCTGAGAGTCTAATGGCAGCACTGTTCCAGCAGGAAACACAGATAAATATTGGCTAGGTGGCTGTCCTTGTAGGTTATTCCTCAAATTCTTGTGGTTTCCTCGACCGGGACGAGCACCATTAGCGCTTCCCCCTTGGTTGATATCAATATGTTGCTCATTGGTCCACCTGCCATCATCCGCCATTCCAGTAGGGCGATTCTCAGACCAAGAAGAGCTGCCTTGTCTGCTATTACTTTGTCCGGGACTGGGGTTTGGACCATTCTTGTTAAAATCTACCCTTTTTGAATTAGGACTCGAAAGGGCCTCCACCATATGCCATGGAACTTCAAAATTAGCAGGGAGATCAGCGAAATGAGAAGAAAGGGTAAGAAGGAAATCTCTTGAGTATCTCTTTTTGCCTGTAGTGACACTTCCACCATTTGGATGCCTAAGATTATCATTAATAATTTTATTGTCACCAGAAGTTTCCAATTTTGGAGTTGACATAGCAGCATCTTCCCAGTTGTTTGGTTCACCAGTACTCTTTTTATCTTCATTTGCTGAAAAATCTTCATTGGAACTTGATGATATCTTCCTTGCAGTGAGACTAGAACAACTCTCAACACTTTCTGAAGAAACAGAAGACTGTGGTTTCTCATTGGGTCCCTTAAATGCCATATAAAGATCAGACGTATCCCCAGCTGCATCAGCTTTCTGAAGAATTTCTCTTCTCTTTTTCTTTCCCCTGGAGTTTGCACTTTTCACCTTATTTGTAGGTTTATCCTTTGGACTTGATCCCTGAACGCGACGATATTCAGTTTTTGTTTCCTCAGAGACTTTCCCCCTAATTTTCGTATAGGGTGGAGATGATGGTGAAGTCTGCATATGAGAATCCTCATGATGCTTTGCTCCAGATGCAGAAAGCAAAACTTTTGACAACTCATGATCCACATTGTTAGTTTCACTGCCACCCGCTCTTGACACTTGATCCGATACATCCCTATCATTATTCGTTACCACTTTTGAGTCTCTTTCACCTTGAGTTTCTTTCGCTGCCATGGAGCTATAAGTATCCTCATTTTTATACCCAGAGAAGTCCGTTCAGATGGATTAGTCGCAAGTTGTCCTTGTCTAATGCCCTTACCAGCAATCACATTCCCTTGATCAGTTGTCACTCTAGAGTGTTCCGAAGCATCAGGAATGCCAGTGTCTGCATTACGCAGGGATGCTCCAGAACAAATGGAAGCATCACGAAGAGTCCCTGATAATGCGGAAGTTGCTTGGGTTTCTACAGTTTCAGCATTTTGACCTTCTGAAATACGGTCTACTGGAATTGGTGGAGTAGGACTGGATATGGACGTGGAATTTCCTTCCTGATTCAGAGTGTGACAAATAATCAGAATGCTTAAGTCATTGTAAATAATCAGAAAAATCAGGGGTCCCCCTTCACAAAAGTAAACATACCTCTCCTAGTTGTTGAGGAGGTATAGCAACAGAAATAAGTGATTTGTCTGAGGGTGAAGCAAAAGGTGTTGGCTTGGAGGCAAATTCTGATGCCTCAACAGAGGTTTCTGAGAGAATCTTCGATTCCACTTCGTTAGAGCTAACTCTCAAAGGTGGTTGGAGTGATTTTTCTATTTCTGTTGTCTTCTTGGCAACTGGAAATGAAGATGTTAAAAGCTCTCTTCGAACAGTTCCAGGAGCTTGATTAACGGCCAATTGAACTGAAGCTGGAGAAACAGAAATCACACACACACGTTTAAAGTTGCAGATAGGAAAATCATATAAATATGTAAAGCACGTTCATTAACAAAAGTTAGTAATCTTGCCTACCTGGAGAGTTATATCCTAGTGCTGGAGCACAGGGAGCCATAAAGGAGTTTGTTATAGGAACCAAAGTAGCATTTTGTAAGAAAATAGGATTGGGGGGCACAGGTGGAAAAAAGTTCATCGGACGAGAGGGACCATAATGCATAGGCTGTGATGGTAAGCCCCCAACATGATGTATTGCCAAGCCAGAGGAACCACCATCCAACTTCATGTCAACCTTCTCATCTAGTTTAAACTCTTCATGAGTCTCAGGATGAGTAATTTTAACAGATCTGCGAGGATTAACCTTCCTAACATGCTGCCCAAACTGTGGTGGAATCCCAACTCCCATGCTGCCAAACGGAGAGCTCATCTGATGACCAAATTTAGGAGGGAAGTTCATCATCTGTCCCTGCTGCATTGCTCCCTGAAGCTGCATAGGGTGAGGTTGAAGACCAGGGACAAATGGGGGATGCCTAACTTGGTTGGGATTTCCAACTGGTAGTGGCATTGGCATTGGGAACGAAGAACAGGGAATTCCATGATGTTGAACCTGTGCTCCAGGCATTCCGAACTGCACAGGACCATGCGGCGGTAGAAAAGGAGGATTGACTGGAACCCCCGGAAAAGTGAGAGAAGATAACTTCTGCATGCTACTCACAGCATGAGCAGCTGAAACCTGACCAGGTAGATCTCTTTCAGGAGAATGCTGAGGATCAGGATTTTTGTTCATCGGCTTCCCAATGTCCTCCCTCAGTTGCGGCTGATGTGGAGCAGAAGGCAAAAGATGCTGCGGTCTAAAAGGACTAGATCGTGCCTGCAAAACGAATATTGCTTCGAAGAGATGATTAACAGTTGACCTAAAATAAAAATCAGAACATCACTTCGGCAACTGAAAGAGCTAGAAAGTTGAAAACCACCCACTAATATTACTTCAAATGTTGGTCCTGAAACAAATAGTGAAAAGATGATCTTCCTCGGTTTAAAACAGGCTCAAGTTACAGTTACCAATAACTAAGAAAGACAGATAGACCATGACAATCCCCACAGCCAGTTTTCTCTATCAACCCCATGCGACATTGGAAGAAAAGTTTAATTTGGTGCAAAATGTATTACTCAAGCGCTTTATCTTGATCTATTCACTCAGAAATAACAACCTAAAATCTTGGATAATAACTTATTTGAGGAGGAGCTGTTCAAGTTTCTCCATGCTATTTTATCTAGTTTGTGTGAACTTTTAGTGATTTTGGTTCATTGAAATAGTTAGCCAATTCCAATCTGAAGTAGTATCTGCAGAGAAAACAAACCATAAAGAATCACTAGACAGCTTACACTACCTGATTGCGCTTCTGCTCATCCATGTTGGGGGGTGCTGAGTTGGTTCTTTGAGGAATCTGAAGTTAAGAGCAAAATTTAAAATAATAAGTTAAATGTAATCCTTCTTGCGTTACAGAATAATTCATAATCTCGTAAAGCACATGGAATATATGAATGACATGTTTATGTATGGTACCTGCATCCCATTCACAAAACCTGGGGTAAAGCTTCCAAACTGAAGAGATACTTTCTTAGAAGTATCATCTGCCAAATACAAACATAGTTTATAGAAGCACAAGTAAATGAAAAAGCATTGTAAATCCTCAAAATTTTAGCAATATAGAACAAGTAATGCAGAAGTCCGTTTATGTAGGTCCAATTATGTAGAGGATATAAACATATATGTCCACTGTTCAATTGATTCGCATTTTTACTGTGATTTCCACACCCTTGAGCATGATAATTACAGACAGACACAGGATCCATCAAGAGAAAAAAAACAATGCCGAATCTCTATGGACGTAAGTGACCGCAAGAATACCTTTCATGGGGGTCTTGGGAGCTGATGGATCCAAATCTGTAGATGCATGTTGAGAAGAAAGAGCACTAGAAACAGTTTGGTTATCCTCGTGCATGACTTTATCTGAAGTTGGAGCAATTGAAGATCCTGAAAACTCATAGAATGTGTGACATAATGAGAACAAAAAGCATCACATCACCTATTTATTATTTCCATTGAATTATTGAAATAACCAATGAGTGACACACCAGACGAGAGGTACGATACTTGAGAAAATATGGAAAAGAAAACTAGTACTTGCACAAGAATCACACAAAGCAAGATATGAGAAGAACTACCCATGCAGACACCAATCTACCCTTTACCAAAATCTGAGTTAAAAAAATTTCCAATTTTCAACTTACCAAAACTTATGTATCAAAACCACTACTATAATAGATTTAGTACAAGATTCCTCATCATGCCATACTCGTGTATTTCATAATTCAAATGAGCAACAATCAGTTTTCTAAAATAGATTTTTAAAATATGAATTGCAGTCCATATAACCTATTTGTAGCAATCTATTTTTTACTTTTTAAGTTCAAGACGCACTTATACTGATAAAAGTAGTATCCATCGAAAGTGTTGAATCAAAAACTCAGGAATTGCAGCATTATTTAGAGGCAAATCAGAACAAACAAACAGATAAACAAATAAAAAGAGAACCCAAAGAAGAACGAGAAGAGAAAAAAGGTATGCCAGTCTGATCAACACATTAATCCCGCCAAAGCAGTAGTATGAATGAGTAAACGCATTCTATATTCCATTACAAGTTCAACTTTCTAAGTTAAGATTTCTCTAGACTGCAAGCACTGATATTTCAATTCTTAGGTATTGAAGAGAGCAAATCTGTTCTGTTTTCAGACTTGAGATAACTCCTTAAAGCTTCAGTAATATCACATGTTAAATAATTTATCCTCCAATTTCAGAATTCCCGCAATAGACCCGTGTGCAGTTGCTACAGGCAGATTTTAAGAATCCAGATTCGAGATTCTTTACCCTCTGCTACACCAATGAAGCTTTTCATCATCATTTTGCCTATTAACCTGCAGATTCTCAGAATAGTTTGGACTTCAAAGATCAATGGTTTTACCAGTATTACTACAAAAATGTATCCTTTTCACTAATTAATCTAGAAAATCCAAAATGGTAGAGCTGTTTTAGAGATCTACACAACTCCTGAAATCAACAGTAACAACAAACAAAAAGTTAAAAAAATTCAATACGCATGGAACTTTTCATCGACAGAGATGAAGGGCAACGGCTGTGAAATCTAAAGTGATTCAAACAAAGTAATAATTTTTCAGTAAACCAGTACGCAATGCAGATAGGCAAGAACAATTTTTTGCTAGTTTTTGACACAAGCGAAATTAAGCAGAGGAATGATAATCAACGAATTTCAGAAAGGTTATGAACCAGATGAATAGTGAATGGTTAGAGGAAAAGTAAAAAACCTGATCCTGATATTATGGCAAGGGCATCATTTTGCACAGCAACAGACTCCTGATCAGCAACAGCTTCAGTCACTTTTAGTGGACCTGTTTCTCCATCGGACTTCTTGAAGCTAATACAAGAAATCATTATATATATCAAATTCCATTCAACCAAACAAAGTTCCAATATTGTAGAAATTTGTCCACAAAGACACAAAAGAAGATGCAATAAGCAAGTGTCCTCATAAAATATTCAGACGCATGTAGTGTGCAGTTGATGATTACCTGATATGAAGATCCTCAAAAGTGAAATAGCTCAATAAGAAAACTAGATCAATAACTTCATGATACAAAGCAACTTTCTACTCACAGAACTCAAACCAACTCAGAAGCAGTTCAAATCAACTTCAGTCAACTCATTCTTTCAATGTAGCGAGGCATAATGGAATAATTAGGAGATTACAGGTAATTAGGGATTATATTTTGCAGTGAATTATGAATTTGGATGAGGGAGCCTGATCAGTCGCAGAGGAAAACTATCAAGTTTCCAAAGCAAATTGGTAAGAAAAATCAAACTTAACTGATCTCCTACTTCGTATAAGAGATTAATTCAGATTTAATCTACGCCTATTGCTGTATTTTCCTTTTCTCGCCAAGCAAACATACTATCTAAACTGAACTATTACCTAAACTAGGATCAAACTTTTCTTGTTGTAGTACGCATTTATCATATTCATAAAACCCAAAGCCTTGTTTGTTTGACAAACATGCATAAGTACGACAACGACAAATAAGCCTCAATCCCAAACTAGTTGAGATCAATTACACGACATTAACATACATTCTGCTCTATTTCAGCATGTTTCATTCCACAAAATATAACAATCCCTCTGTCTCATTTTACGTGACATCAGTACTATTTGAAGACTGAAACACATTTTCCTTCTACCGTGAGTTTTTCATAAACATTTCGAATTTAACTACTTTGACTTCTAGTACTTTCTTAATTTTTCAAATGTTTAATTTTTATTTCAAAATTTTAGAAAAATGTGGGTCCGGATTCACACTGAAAATTACTTACTTTAACCCTCCCCACCACATAAAATGGGACCAAGTGATCATGAAAAATCCATAGCTTGGCGCTACAGTGGCGGATGTAGAGTTCATCACCGGGTTCATTTGAACCCAATACTTTTGATGCGGAATGTAAATTTATACAAAAAAATCTACTAAAATTGCTATAAATAGTAGGTCTGAACCCAAAATTTTAAAAATACAATGGAGCCAATGCTAAAAACTAAAATATTGAACCCATAATGTTTAAATCTTGAATCCTCCCCTATTGGCACGGTGGCAGGTGCATTTAATTAATCCGCCCCAGTGCGAGTCACACTGAAATTTAATTAGTTTAACCCTCGTACTCCGAACCCCATCACATAAAATGGAACAAAGTGAGTAGTAAAAAGACCATACCTTTGCGTGGTGGGAGAAGGAGGAGGTAGAACAGAGCTACCACCGCCTTTGACCCGTTGATAGTGAGGCTGGGGTGAGGGTGAACCACGACCACCAAGTCTACTATTATTATTATTATTATTATTATTATTATTATAGTGACTCTGTGATGTTTCACTTTTCTTCGAATCACCCCTGCGCTGCATGTAACCCTCTGTTCTATTTCTTCTTCAATATACAGATCACATGCACACTATAATCACCCACAAAAAAAAACAATTAACTGATCATGAAACAAATACTAATCCATCAACAATCATGAACAGGAATATAGTGTATGTAATGTATAATGAATCCATGCATTTTGATTTTGCATGTGTTGAGAACGAATAATGGTGAAAACAGATCAAGTGCGAAGATCAGTGTGTGTGTGTGTGTGTATTTTACTTGGTTATGCAATGTTACGGAACTGCAAAAACCCGAAAAAGAAAAAAAAAAGAAGGAAGAACAAAATTTAAAAAAATGTTAAAATGAAATGCTTTTGGATCATGAAATTGACTCTTTCTTTCGTTTTATTTATTTATTTATTTATTTATTTATTTATTTATTTATTTATTTATTTTTAACTATTAATAAATTGAAAACTGTATAAGCTATACATTAGGAGACTCTTTCAAAGTCTTTTCCCTAATTTTGGGATCAGATGATGGAGTTTCTATTCAGATCAACCAAACAATAAGTTACATCCTTGCTTAACATTGTTAAACATACTTGTATTATGGAATTTTATTTCCTTAATTTGGTCATGTTTGTAACTCAAAAATTACCAGATTTTGAAATCTTTATTGAATAATTAATCGCATCTCCAACTTAGAATAGAAGGAGTAAATATTTACCCGCATCGGTGTTGATACCAAATCATATCAACTAATTATAGTTACGTGATATAAAAAGGTGAAATATGTTTTAAATAACCATGATTAAGTACGCATATCTTATATTTAATGGTGATGTAAACATTTGGTGCGGGTATATTTTTACCAATAGAAGAGATTTTGCCCATTTTTTCCCCTTCTAGTATGATCAAATTGCAAACCCAACTAATTGATTAGTCAATGGGTAATTACATGTGAAAGAATACAAGTTTTTGGCACTACTCAGTATTGATTGAAAGTTAGTGTTAGGGCGTTATGATCACAGTTAAATAAAGTATTCACTTAATAATTTTGAAAATAAATTATCAAAACCATAAAATATAATGCAAGGTATATATAAATAGGCATGAAGCCAAAATACTATCCACAATTTGAAACATATATACCAAGAGCCTCGAGCCAAAAACAACTGTGTTTTGGATATGCTTCACAGATAAATGAGCATGAGTTTTTTCACAGCTCTGAAACAAAAAAATTGACTGGCAAAACAATGTTTTTACAGTTACAAGAACATCCTGTGTGATGAAAACTCGTATCAACCAGGTGAGAATCTGCACATATTCTTGCATTCTTTTCTTTTTACAAAAACAGTATAATTGCATCAAAATACCTGAAACCAGAAGGAAAGGAATAAGAAAAAGATAAAAATGTTAAAATCGCAGGCATTCGTAAAGTTTTTATTCGATATAAACAACTCATTTGCAATGTAGTAGTATCAAATGAAACTATAGTAGGTGTAATTTGGTTAAGAGTGTTCTCCAGTTGATAATAGCAATACGAATTAACTAGTTTGCTTATAGAAAAAGGCAAGGCACTAGTTACTAATGAAGTTTTCCGATGTCCTAGGATCATTCATCGGTATCAGTAACGACGAAATAATTACAGTAGCTCTTATGAATACACCATTTAACATCTTCAAAAAAATGCTTACTGATGGTATGGTAGTTTACCTGTTATAGCTTCAAAAATTCCTCTAGGCTCAGATGTATATCCTAAAAAAGCTCCAAGTGATCTGACAAGAAAGAGATATAGGATTTGAGCCATTTTTCAAAAACAGGCAGTTAACAAAATGCACTAAACAAGTTCCCAAAACTAACCTAACTGCTCGGTTTTGAAGGTTGGTTACAAGAATTAGGGACCACACGTGGTGCATGAGATAGTTTTTCAAACATATGACGGATGCTCTCATTCTGAACCATGGCATCTAGTATTGTATCCTCTGACACAGAATTCATCTTGCAAGCATTCGCTTCATTCCCAGACAAAAGTATATCCGAATGATACTTTTTTCTTGTCTGCTGTTCGATCTTGTCAACCTCCCATTTTGATGTCACTGGACAGTAAGCATGCACAAATTTTTTCTGACCATTCATGTAGGCTCGACTGATGGCTTGCTGTTCTACTGAGGGATTCCAGAGAACGTCAAGCAAAACCACTCTTGAGGCCCCTATAAGACTTATTCCCTCTGAACAGGCTTTGATCGATGCAAGAAGCCCTTTAACATCACTCTTAGGGTCGTTAAGAAAGTTTATCGATATCTGCCGCTGCTTTACATCAAGTTTCCCATCCATGTAGAGAATCTCTTGGCCTAAAGTCCACCCAAAGAGAGAATTGAGTTGCTCCTTGATCAAGGTTAGAGGATCAAGTAACTGGCTAAATATTATAACCCTCTCCTCCAAGCCATCACAGAGTCTGATTAGTTCAACAACAAATTTCATCTTTACTCCAGTATTTGGATCCAATCGACATTCTCTTACTTTAAGCTGACTTTCTAAATCAGAGAACTCGTTCCTCTTCGCCACTAATGAAGGATGAACAGAGATAAGAGACATCAGATTTTGTTCGTAAAAGGAGCCTGGATGCTCTGGAATTTTCTTAAGCAACTCCTTCTGCAAATCTGTGGGCTTCAAGTGTATCACAGTGTCCCTTATACCCGGAAGGCTGTCCTCCTTTACATTTTCACTACATTGTCAATGCAACTGCTAAGAGAAGTCCATTTCTGCTCAAATTCTGCAGCAAACTTTGGACTAACAACGCAAAAGGTGTTGTACAACTCTTTGATGTTATTCTGGAAGGGCGTTCCATACAGAATTATACGCTTCTCCGTTTCAACCTTGTTCAAAGATTTCCACAAAAGGCTTTGATCATTCCGAGCAGTGTGCCCTTCTTCAAGGACCAGAAGACCAGGTAACTTTAGAAGTATTTCTCTGATCTCTTTGGCATAAGCGGAGTTTCCATCTTTTTTTTTTTTTTTGATAAGGTGCGGAGTTTCCATCTTCTCCGGTGAGATTCCTGAACAAGTCATAGCTGATTCCCAAAACACTCTTACTTTTAGCCCAGGATCTCAGCCTCACCATATGTATAAGGTGTGCGTTTGTTCTTCCAGTAGGGGATAAACAGTGGAAGACACGAAGAGTTGCTTCATCTTCCTGGAAAGAGAAATCTTTGCTGTTCAAGTTGTGGAAGGGAATGTCCGCCTCCCATTTCTGGAACTCGGCTTCCCAGTAAAGAAGCAAATTGGACGGAGCTATGACTATAGGACGACACTTTGGAAACTGCTTCAGATATGCCTGAAGAAATACTATGGTCAGACGGGTTTTCCGCTACCAGGTGGATGTGAGATTATGCATCCTCCCCTACTACCCTACAATGGCTCTCTCAGCTTCTCAAGATTTATATCTCCAGCAATATTTTTCCACATAAATTCGAATCCTGAACGTTGATGGGGATACATAGTTGATTTGGCACTCAGGGGAACTAAATCCCACACAGTACCTTCCCCATAAATAGCAGGATCGTGGACCGCGGAAGAGTCATAAAACCTGAAGCCATCAACATCCAAGAGCGATGGCGACTCTGCGAAATACTTCCCTTCATACCTCCTTCGGGTTCTCTCAGTCTGCAGATGACAGAAGTTCCAGACAAATTTAAGAGTGAACAAAAAATAAATTGGAGAGAAAAGTTTATAAAATCAAATATAAGGATGGCAAAAGAACATGAACCATGGCTATCTGTTAAACAGAGCAATATACATGTGATATACACTGAATATACAGCAGTGTATATCACATATATATCACATATATATCACTGAATTAAAAGCAGCAAAGCAGAAGTGCAGCCAGTTGGGCCTCTCGGCAGTGGCCCAAACCAGCGGTGCAGCAAGGCCTCTCAGCCTCTAGGCAGTGGGCCGATCGTAGCCCAGCAGGCAGCCCATCACGGGATTAAAGCAGCAAAACAGTAGACATAATTTGTATATTAAGGAAAGTATATTGTGTGTATATTGTAGTATATTTATTACCATAATTAGGATATACACTTACCATAATTGTATAGTTAGAATTATGGTAGAATAAGGTTTTAGGAATAGATTAGGAATAGGATTCTCCTATTTTGTAACTTGTATATATATCTATTCAATCAATGAAAATAATCAAGGGGATTATTTCTTTCATGGTATCAAGAGACTAGGTCTACACAAAAGTTTTTCTCTCAACTTTTGCCTTGTGGCCGAGAACCCCCCCCCCCCCCCTCGGGTTTTCTCTCCAAAATTTTGTCTTCCGCTCTCAAAAACCTCTCTTAAATTTCCCCTCCTTCTTTGTTCTTTCAATATGTCTAAGAACAATTTTCACCCCGCCCTCACGGTTTCCAATATCAAGCTAAGTGTCCCTATTGTCCTTGAGATGGAAAACGTTCAATATGCAACGTGGGCGGAGTTGTTTAAAATTCACGCTATATCTTATCAAGTTCTTCATCACATAATTCCTCCCGCTAGACCCCTTCCCCGCGAGGATCCCGAGTTATGGATTACACTTGATGCTACCGTTCTTCGGTGGATATACGCCACTATTTCGGTGGACCTTCTACGGACGATTATGGAGCCGGATACCACGGCTATGGCTGCATGGAATAGATTGCGTGACATATTCCAAGACAACCAACATTCCCGTGTCGTCACACTCGAGCAGGAATTCTCTCTCGTTCGAATGGACGAATTTACGAACGTTTCTGCATATTGCAAGAAACTAAAGGAGTTGGCGGATCAACTCCGTAATGTTGGCGCACCAGTAACAAATAATCGTCTAGTTCTACAGTTGGTTGCCGGTCTTTCGGAGGCCTATAATGGTGTCGGAACTCTCCTTCGCCAAAGCAACCCTCTTCCCGACTTCCATCAAACCCACTCCATACTGACGTTGGAAGAAGCCGGCTTGGATAAAAAGGCGGCTACCGGAGCAATCCCAGTTGTCATGGTGGCATCCTCTCCTAGTCCTTTGGGTTTTGGTAATAATTCGGGCCAAAACCATAATAATGGTGGCGGCAAGAATAATCGCAAGAATAATAACAAAAATCGCGGGGGCAAACGCGGCGGTTCTGGTGGCGGTTCTGGTGGTCAACAAACAGGCGGTGGGTCCCAGCCAGGGGACAGTGGCCCACCACCGCCATGGGCCCAGCAGTGGGGCCAATGGCAGTGGAACCCGTACCCTCCAAAGAATAGGTTTCCGGCGGCCGGTGGGGCCGGCCAACGATCCGAGCCCAATACCCGGCATTGGCGGCCACGCGGCCGGTGGCCCGGCAGAACGGCAACCACGGCGGCTTACGGCCCGGTTCCGGCACGGCCGAGTCCTCGGGGCCCGGACCTCCGCAAGCCCATTATGCGGTAGGCCCCACTCAGACCGATATCGAGGTCGCGATGCACACGTTGGGATTGACTCAACCGGACCCAAATTGGTACATGGACACCGGGCCACTACTCACATGACTTCCGAATCAGGTACTCTCTCATCTTATTCCAATTTGAGCACCCCTCGGGGGATAATTGTTGGTTATGGCAGTTCTATTCCAATTCTAGGGTATGGTCGAAAACGTTGTCTCCCCCCAATCCACCACTCCTCTTGAAAAATACTTTACATGCTCCTAAATTGATTAAAAATTTAGTGTCCGTCCGAAAGTTCACAAATGACAATTAATTTCTGTTGAATTTGATCCTTTCGGTTTCTCTGTGAAGGATTTCAAGACGGGGAGTCATCTCATGAGGTGTGATAGTAGGGGGGATCTGTATCCTATCATGCCCGGTTTCAGTCCATCGAGTCCAGCCTTGGCATCAGCCTTTGCAGCCATCTCTCCTTCCATGTGGCATGCTCGTCTGGGTCATCCGGGATCTCTATTTTATCACCTTTAGATAAAAATAGCTTTATTTCTTGTAAGGGTACGAGTCGTACTCCAATTTGTCAGTCTTGTTCTTTAGGAAAGATTGTTAAGTTGTCGTTTGTAGATTCCAATTCTCATACTTCTATGCCATTTGACATTATTCATAGCGACTTATGGACATCTCCTGTTCTTAGTTCAATGGGTCATCGATATTATGTTCTCTTTTTAGATGATTATTCTAGATTTTTGTGGACATTTCCAATTACGAATAAATCACAAGTGTTTTCCGTCTTCATCAAATTTAGAGCGTTCATTCGTACTCAATTCGAAAGAGAAATAAAAAATATTCAATGTGATAATGGGAAAGAGTATGACAATAGGGAGTTTCGGAAATTTTGTACTACTAATGGGATAAATTTTCATTTTTCATGTCCTCATACATCGTCACAAAATGAGAAAGCCGAACGCAAAATTCGTTCCATCAATAACATTGTCTGAACTCTCCTAATTCATGCCTCCATCCCTCCATATTTTTGGCATCATGCTCTACAAATGGCCACATATCTTCTTAACATAATTCCTTCTAAAGGTCTGACATATTCTTCCCCCCTAAAAACCCTGTATAATAAGAACCCGTCTTATTCCCATCTTCGAATTTTTGGGTGCTTGTGTTATCCGTTATTCCAATCCACCACAATTAACAAACTTTAGGCTCGGTCTACCCCGTGTGTGTTTTTGGGTTATCCGTCAAATCATCGTGGTTATAAGTGTTTTGATTTATCCTCCAAGAAAATCATAATCAATCGCCATGTCATTTTTGATGAAACTCAATTCCCATTTACGAAAGTTCATACTCCCGAACCTAAGTCATATAATTTTTTCGATGCCCAAATATCCCCGTATATTATTCGGAATTTTTCGGACATCTTTCGTACCCAAAATCCTCCAGCGGGTCCACTGCCCGCTGGACCCACAGTACCGCCACATCCAAGCGGTTTACGCCATCGGAACAGTTCCGAAAGCAATTGGGCTGTCCACCCACTTCTGGAACCGGTCCGAAACCGAGCCCAAAGATTTACCGATTTGGGCCGGCGGCCCACCGCCCTTGCCGCGTCCGTCCCGAGCCCGAAAAATTCCCAAAATTCCCTCAATTCTTCCTCGAGTCATAGACCGGTCACTCGTAGTCAGCGGGGTATTTTTACACCTAAAAGACATTTTAATTTACATTCTGATGTCTCTAAATCCCCTTTGCCCCGCAATCCTGTGTCCGCATTAAATGACCCTAATTGGAAAATTGCTATGACTGATGAATATAATGCTCTTATTGATAATAAGACGTGGGAGTTGGTGCCCCATCCATATGGTATTAATATTATCAGGTCTATGTGGATTTTTGCTCATAAGGAGAATTCAGATGGGTCCTTTGCTAGACATAAGACGCGACTTGTTGGTGATGGTAAGACTCAGCAGGTTGGAATTGATTGTGGTGAGACGTTTAGTCCGGTGGTCAAACCGGCTACCATTCGCACTGTGCTTAGCTTGGCACTTTCAAAGACTTGGCCGATTCATCAGTTGGATCTCAAGAATGCTTTTCTAGATGGTGATCTCAAGGAAACAGTCTATATGCGTCAGCCGTTGGGTTTCAGGGATCCCAACCGCCCTCATCATGTCTGTTTGTTGAAGAAATCATTATATGGGCTTAAGCAGTCTCCACGGGCCTGGTATACACGATTTGCTGACTTTGTTTCGACTATTGGGTTCACTCACATCAGGTCAGATAATTCCTTGTTCATCTACCGCCATGGTTCGTCATTGGCCTATATTCTGTTGTATGTGGATGATATCATCTTGACTGCCTCTTCCGATGCCTTGCGCCAGTCTATCATGACCATGCTCAGTTCTGAGTTTGCTATGAAAGACTTAGGGCCTTTGAGTTATTTTTTGGGGATTGCCGTCAAACGTCATTCAGGTGGGTTGTTTCTATCTCAACGGAAGTATGCTACTGAGATCATCGAGAGGGCTGGGATGTCATCTTGTAAGTCCACTTCCACGCCAGTTGATGCAAACCCAAAGCTAAGTGCCACAGTAGGTGCACCATACGAGGACCCGACCCGCTATCGCAGTCTTGCAGGGGCCCTCTAGTATCTTACCTTTACCAGACCGGATATTACATATGCGGTTCAGCAGGTGTGTTTATTCATGCATGATCCCAGAGTTGAGCACATGAATGCAATCAAACGCATCATTCAGTATATTCATGGGACATTAGACTATGGGTTGCACTTGTATCTGTCATCTACATCTACGCTTGTCTCCTACACGGATGCTGATTGGGGTGGTTGTCCCGACACCAGACGGTCGACTTCTGGCTACTGTATGTTCCTTGGCAACAACTTGGTCTCCCGGTCGGCAAAACGTCGGCAACTCTATCACGCTCAAGTGCCGAGGCGAATATCGAGGGGTAGCGAATGTGGTCTCCGAATCATGTTGGCTACGTAATTTTCTTTTGGAGCTTCATTGTCCCATTCAGAAGGCAGCCTTGGTATATTGAGATAACATTAGTGCCATCTACCTTTCAGGTAACCCCGTTCAACACCAACGCACCAAGCATATCGAAATGGACATTCACTTTGTCCGTGAAAAGGTTGCAAAGGGTCAAGTTCGCGTATGCCATGTCCCGTCTCGTTATCAAATTGCGACATCTTTACAAAGGGTCTACCACGGTTCTCTTTGAAGATTTTAGGGACGATCTCGGCGTTCGAAAACCGCCCGCTATGACTCGGGGGTGTGTTAAACAGAGCAATATACATGTGATATACACCGAATATACAAAGCGGTGTATATCACATAAATATCACATATATATCATCGAATTAAAAGCGACAAAGCGAAGTGCAGGCCGGTTGGGCCTCTCGGTAGTGGCCCAAACCAACGGCGGTGCGGCAAGGCCTCTCGGCCTCTAGGCAAGTGGGCCGATCGTAGCCCGAAGAAAGTGCCCCATCACGGGATTAAAGCAAAGAAAAAAGAGACATAATTTGTATATTAAGGAAAGTATATTGTGTGTATATTGTAGTATATTTATTACCATAATTAGGATATACACTTACCATAATTGTATAGTTAGAATTATGGTAGAATAAGGTTTTAGGAATAGATTAGGAATAGGATTCTCCTATTTTGTAACTTTTATATATATCTATTCAATCAATGAAAATAATCAAGGGGATTATTTCTTTCACTATCAAGTATAAATATAACTTTATGGACTAAGAAACCTCACCAACTAATTGACTGAAATAATTCAATTTACTGCTGTAAATCTTTAGCATGTCCATTTAGAAAACATTAGGCCATAGAAAACTGTCAATAGTTCCACATTCAAGAACTTATTACTAATCTCTGAGGCATAGAACCAGCTGCATTGCCCCAATTTTTATCATGCACTATGTCGGGCACACTTCAGTTCTCAATTATCCTAACCTCTAAAAAACATCAGTACCTCCGAGCTTGGCATGGCTAAGCTATACAAAAAACTGCCATGAATTTAGATGTAGTAGAACATGTGTGCAGCAGAATAAAATATAAAATTTAGCATGCATAAGTAGAGCAAAAACTACTATATACAGTCATTGAGATAAAAGATGGAATCTATTAAAGTAATAACAACAGATCTTGTAAATTGTTCAGAATAAAGAAAAGCGCTTGACAGGACAAAACTTGTATACTACAAAAGCAGGGAAGACTTTGTTCAAACTTCTCACCATACTACCATCTTCCACCCTTTTTCCTATTTTTCTCTTATCACTTCCAGACGATTCTCTTATATCACCAGAATCTGTGTTTTCTTCCACCCTATATTTTCCCATCTTTCTCTTGTCACCTCCACAAGCTGTGTTTTTTCCTTTTCCTCCCACAACTCAAATCCTCTTCAATATTTACAGAAGAAGTACTACAAGACTGAGTAGGATTACTCGATCTCTTCCCTTCCTCAATCAACTCTACCCAATATTTAGTAAGTTGTTGTCTAATCCTTATCTTCCACAACAAGCACCTGAGTCAAAATACACAATTTTCTTGATCAAAAAATGCACAAGCATTAGCACAATAGCAAGAAAGAAAACAGAAACTAAACCCACCCAAAAGAAAGAAAAAAAAAACCATAACAAAACAGTCACATGCATATAGTATCTTAAAACACATTCTTCACAATCACAACAAAAAATCACATACTGAACTCTTCCACGGCTTTTACAAACTATACAAAGACTCACCTGAATAAAGAAAACTATACTACAAGAGACTCGCCGGCCGGAAAATCAAGAATCTATAGCTTTGAATTCATGAAACTGTAAAAACAGAGTAACAGGGGACTGATAAAACATATAGTCAAATAGACATTGAAAGTTTTGAATGCATACACTAATATAGAATGAGGGGGGGGGGAAAGTGACTGAACGAGGTTTTTTTTTTTTATATCAGCTTTTCAGCTTATGTACATAGTAATCCCGGTTAAATACTAGTTGGCCAGTGGGCCGGGCTTGGGACTGTCGGGTCGGGTTTGGCGGGGTCGGATCGGGGCGGGACGGGTGAAGGGGGCCGGAACGGGGCTGGCGGGATCGGGTTTGGCGGGATTTGCCGAAGTCCCGTCCCAAACCCGATCCCGTCGGAATCGGGGCGGGGCGGGATTGGGATCCGGATCCGGGCGGTTTTTCCTTTTTCTTTTTTTTTAAATACATATGTATAAAAAACTTAAAACTCAATAATTAAACAAGACAAAATAATGTAATAAAAACATCCCAAACTGTTTTTGTGCCTCTTATATAATTTAATAGACATACAAATACAATTGTCGAAATTGCAACTTTGTGGTGTTGTCCAAAAGTTGCAAATTACATAATAAAATTGCAATTAAAAAATTACATTCTTAAAAAAACATGTTCTAGTTTCTTGATAATTTCCTGTGGTTTTCGGTTGGAATTGGTATTTGTTGGTCAAATTGATCCACGTCACTTCCACCACCGTCGGATAAGATTTCGTTGTAGTTTTCGTCTTCTTCTTCTGAATAATACTACAATCTCCAAGTTGTCTCCGGCTAATGAGTGTTTGTGGTCTCCTATTTGATATCTGCCGGCAGAAAAAATGCTTTCAGACGCAGTTGATGATGCTTGAATGTTCAAAACATCTCGGACCATCATTGAAAGTGTCGGAAAGGTCTTCTCATTCCCCCTCCAGTATTTCAGCAAGTCTTCACGTCCTTCTTCATTGAGAACTGCTTGGTACGGTACAGAACCTTGCAAAACAAAAATATCAAACTCGCTAATTTGCGGTACGGCCGCACATTCTATTTATGAGGCTTTCAATACTAGCTGCAGAAACAACATGTCTTTTGTGAGGTTGTGTTGAAGATGAAGAAGATGGTATGGAAGCCGGTAGGTTACTAGCACTTTTTTGTTGGTAAAACCTATATATATTTTTGGATTGGTCTTCTACGCTAGACAACACTTCTTCTTTAGTTTGTTCAATAGGTGGTGGGTGATTTGGATTTTTGGGACTTGGAGGTGGTAGTACTTCTATACAATCGTAAATAGTTTCAATAAGTGATTTAGTACCGTCTATTTTAATAGTCGGATTTAATAAAACACCAATAATATAAATAGTGGGAATAGAAATAAAATATTTTTTTATTTTGATAAACATTTTTTTTAATAGCTGCCATATAAGCTGGTTTTTCCATATATTCACTAAGTAATAAAAATATTAGAGCTATATAAAACAACATAGTTGAAATAGTAGAATAATATATACCGGAAAATTCTTTTGTTGCTTGAAAAAATTTCTCTAAAAATACAATAAGTTCGAAAATTTTTACCCAATCGCTATCTACAACCATATAAGCTGGATTTTGATTATGAGAGTTAAAAAATAAAGTTATAGGTTTTCTATAGTCATAAGCAACAAGTAGTTGCTCGTATAAAGAATTTCACCTAGTGGGTACTTCTTCTGGAATTTTTCTATAAGGTAGTTGGCAATCGTGACAAGTTTTTTTATATTCTTTTATTCGTTGTATTATATTATTTTTAAAAATAAAGTTTATAGCAAATTGTATTTTACTAAGAATGTCTTCAAAAAGTGATAGACCAACCTTTACAATTAAGTTATATATATGGCACGCGCATTTTCTATGAAAATGATCTGGAAAAGATAGAGTTAAACTATTTTTAAAAATTGTAATAGCGTAATTGTTAGAAGAAGCGTTATCTAATGTAATAGTCATAATTTTATCGGTTATTCCGTAATAATCGCACACTTGATAAATATTTTCTGCAATAAAATTACGAGTGTGCCTATCATCTATAGATCTATACGCTAAGATACATTTTTGCATAGACCATTTATAATCTATCCAATGACAAGTTACCATTAAATAATCATGGCTGTTAGTACTACGACCTATATCAGAAGTGATAGTCAATTTGCCATTAAAATGATATAATGAATAACGTAAATATTGTTGATATTCATGTGCAAATTTAAATACATCTCTCTTAACATTTGATCTAGGAAAACCGTTAAAAGCAAAATTATACAAATCTCTAATGTAATGAATAAAACCGGGAGATGAAGGAAATGAAAAAGGTAAACCCTCCACATCAACTAATTTTGTTATTGCTTCCCTATCTCTATGTTTATTGTATTTAGGGCCTACAATTCCCCCGTCATGGGGTTAATTTGACCCTGTACTTGGTCTGGGACAGTATCAGTATGTGAACCTTGTCCCGATGGAGCGGGCGTTTGCGCACCCGATTTTGAAGTCTCGCATTGGGCATACCTAGATGGATGAGCCCTTACTACGTGTCTCATTAAACCCCCGTCCCACCGTGACCTTTTCCAGTTTTAAATTTTAAAACATCTTTACAAAATTTACATCTAGCTACTTGATTCTCTACGTCCCTATCAAAAAATATCCATGCATCTGATTTTAATGGTCGTTTTGCTGGACCTCGTCTCATACTAGGGGGAATAGGAGGCATTTCAATTGAAGGTGCACTAGTGGGTGTGTTGTCATCAACATTAGTGAGTGTATCATCTAGATTATCGTCTAAATTAAAGTCTTCTTGAGTTCCAGAAAATAACTCCTTGTCTAAATCTAATGGTATTGTAGGAAAATGTTGAGTATCAACAAAATCATCCTGTGTAGGAATAGGATGACTAGAAGAAGTACCCTTACCCTTGTTGCCCATACTAGAAGAAGTCTGACCCCTACCCGTAAGCATACGTTTAAATCCTTCCATTATAAATTTATAATTATACTAATAAATAATTAAAGTAAATGAAATTAAGTGAGCTAAATAAAATAAACAAACAATAATAATTTAATGAAGGAACGAATGTACCAAACGTCGACGTGTAATCGAGATGTTAAAAATTGAAACTTTGCTCGATGGAAGATCCTCAAGCTAGTTGCCAACTTCACTCCCAATTCCCAAATGAATAAATAAAAAATTGGGTTAAAGTGTAAATATAATAACTTATGAGTTAAAAATAAATATTAAGGGGGTTGGGGGAGTGGAGAGGCAAAAAATGGTCGTTGCACAACGGCCAAAATGTAAAATGGTCGTGGGTGGAAAAGTTATTTTTGCAAAAGTGGGATTTCAGGCGGGATCGGGATGAGACATTGTCCCGTCCCGGTTCGAGTCCCGATACCGCAAAAAAAACCATTCGGGTTCGGGGCGGGAGCGGGGCGGGACCGGGCTGACCCGGCCCACTGACCAGCTCTATTAAATACTAAACGGAATTTTATTTAAGGTGGAGTATAAGAGAAACATTTATTACTCCTACAATTGTTTATTTACAGCTGTAAAATAAATTAAATTTCCAAGCAGTATAGAGTCTAATCATATTTGGTAGGTTACAGAGTAGCTTAATCATTTTTTGTAGGTTATAGAGAACTGATCCCAAAGGTTTTGGGTATGTTTACAAGTTTACAACTAGGGAAAGTAAATTAACATCAAATCTTTTTTTTTTAAAAAAAGAAAAAGATTAGTGTGAGACACTAGTGTAACCAAAATGTCATTTATAATTCAAAACATAATAGTATTACAATGGGTAATAACACTTTTACTGGTTATTTAGTTCGCGGACTAAATTATTCGGGAATTATAGTCTTGAGATTATAATTGCTAGACTAATTTATCTCACTTAGAATGTGGGTTAAAATAATCTCAAGTTTGATGAGATATTCAGAATTAAATTTATACTTTGACGGTATAAAACTTATCTGATAAATTTATACCATCAACCAGATAAATTTACACCGTCAATCAAAGACAATATAAATTTAATCTCAAAATTAATCCTGAAATATCACACGTTATCCCGTTTACCTAATGAACCATTAGTTCTTGAATTATTAATAATTTTTAATTTTGGTACTTGTGATATATGACATTCTCTATATTTAATTTTTAATTGATTAAAAGACGTATTTTTTTATTCCTTTATGTAGAAAATATGTTATTCTTAGACTACTTGTAGAAGTATGTTACCATTAAAAATGAAGAAATTGTACAAGCTTAATATAACATATAGGTAATTAAATGATGAAATATCTCTTAAAGTTCATAAATATTCACGAGCAAAGAAATCAAATGTACCTATATCAAAAATTAAAGATTAAATATGCTTAGTCAAATATTACAAGAATTAAAATTAGAATTTATTAATAATTGAGAGACTAAAAATTACTATTAATCCTTTTATAAATATTCTCTTACTCCATTATAAATAATGTGGAAGGGAAAATAAAAATAGTACGAGTATTTTCTTTGTTTTATGTTTGATTTGGGAAATTCTTAGTTCAATGAATTTTAAAGGCACGTCAACTTTTTCCTACAATTGTACTTAAGATTTCCTTTTTCTTCATCATCTTTCTAAACAAAAAAAAAAAAAAAAACTTATTGGTCCAGTGTAAATATGAAGCTTAGTGTGCCACGTGTCAAGTGACAAAATTATGTACATTAATTATCACCTTCACATATGCATGCATAGTATAAAAACAAAATCTTCATAGGCTTAAAGTGGATACATTTTCTGTGCATTTTGTGACAGAACTATATCTTTCTTTAGCTTGAAACGAATGAGGATGATGTGAAGTGCACTCCCTAACCCTTTTTTTTTTTTTTTGTTTTATTCACTTTTTGTTGTTTACATGGTACACATCAATGGAGTATTAATTTGTTGTACACTTATTACAAATATATTCACTTAATTAAAGCCAAAGAAATATTATCCGAAATATATAATACTAGATCAGATTTTGGAAAAAATTATGAAGCTTTTAACTCTCCAATCCATCGTTTAGGCTCATAATAAATTAGAATTTATGATGAAAGATAAGACAAAGCAATATAAAGTCTCTTAGATTTTAAATTTTAAATTACATGTCTAATCATGTGATTAAAGTGTCATCAATGTGAAAATGACGTCACATAATGTAGGTGATGTGTTGCGACGTGATAATAGACGGTTCGTATGATTTGAAAGAGTACAGAAATGACAAAATAACAATAAAATGTCAAATGGAAGTTGAAAATTAAAAGGAATCTATAAGAGTTGCTCGTGATAAGCTCATGTCATTGTGAGAAGGCATTAAAAAAATGCAGAGGTTAGTCTGGGCAAGATAGAAGGACAGGGAACAATACATTATAGCGAAAGGTTCACCTGGGAAAGTCAATGGGCCTTGCAATGGCAAGCCCATCACAAGAAGGCCAACTTGGTCAGGCCCAGGCTTGTGTTCAGAGCGAATCATAAATCGCTACCTATAAATAAGATAGAGCCGGAGATAGAAACGGAAGAAAGAATTTAGAGTTGGAGTTGGAGTTAGAGCACGATTTTCAACTTTGAAGGAGTTTTGGACCAAGCAGGCAAGAATCAATCCTATTAATTGAGGTATGTTGCTTTTGATGATCTACATTTTTTTGCGTGGATTGCCTTATACGGACCGGTCTTTAATTTTTGCCTCTCAAATTGTTGGTCTTTAATTTTTGTCCCTACTTCTCAGTTAATGAAAATTTATGGGTCAAAGTATCCTTATTCACTGATCTATAAAATCAGAGATTTTTAATTTGATCCCCGACAGAGTCGAAAAAGAATTCGCAAGGTAAAGTTTCATAGAGATTCTGGGTTTGATCCCAAAAATATTCTCAAGGTAGAGATTCTGAGTTTGATCCCCAACCTGAAAAGATAGTTTCTATGAAACTTTGTCTTGTCTGGCATAAGTTCTGTAGGAATTAAGTTATTCGGAAGCAAAATTTCATAAAAATTATGTCTTTTCGGGCAAAGTTACATAGAAACTTAGCCTTGTCCGGCATAAGTTCTGTAGGAATTAAGCTGTAATGACACGTTTGATCGTTATGTGCATTTTGACCATTTTACCCTTGTTGATCCAATTCTCGAAGTTATCGGGCGATCCTAGTGAGAATTGAAAGAATTATAATCCTTAAGTGAGACAATTTGACCTATAGTTGACTTTTTGGCAAACATACATTTTTTCGAAATCCCATTGTTCCGCGAGGTCCGTAAGGTCGTTTATGACTTGGTGACATAGTTGGTTCAGTTTCTGAGGCCCTCGGGAGTGCTTTCATCTATTGGTTGGAAAGTTGGTTTTAGGTAGTTGGGGGTTGACCCAAAGAAATAGACCTCCGATGGAAATTACGAGATCGCGAGTAAGTCCATAGCATGATTGTACATATGTGTACATATCTGATTTGTGTCTAGGATGTCTCGAGTGATTGTCAGATTTCGGGTCGAAATTGTGTAAGGCTAAAATTTCTAGTTTCTGGTGTATTTGCTAGAGCGAGCCTCAGTACACCCCAGCAGATTGGGACCGCTGCAACGAACGATGATCCGCTACAGCAAGGGTGCAGGCACTTGGCTAGGAACCGTGGACGCGATCTAATTAGATCGCGGGCAAGGGTCCGCTGCAGCCGACGACGGGAACCCTTTGGTGGGGAGGTGCGTCCACCCATATTGGTTCCGCATATTGGAGGCTTTATCTCTTCGCACGTGCATAATCTACTAAGTGAGTAGATGACCGTAGGGTCAAGAATCGTAAAATTTCGTTGAGAAATGAAAGAGATATTGGTTCACGAAGTAAGGTGTTTGAGGCATGGAAATATCGTTTGGGACAAATCTACCACATCGGTGGAAAAGGAAGAATTGTTCTCTTTATAAGTCTCAAAATTGGCTAAGGGTTTGGAACCCCAAGGGGTAATCCATGTGTTTGAAGGAGGGAGGACCTAGGTGTGCTTGGATTCGATGCTAAGCCCATACGCGTGCCGCCGCCGCCCGTCCGTCCCGTCCCGTCCGGTCACTGGTTGTAGGTCGTGGGACTTGGGCTTCTTCTGATATTATCTTTTTGGACCCCAAATTGCTTAATATTTACAGTTTGGTCCCTGGAGTTTCTGGAAAGCTGGAATTGGGAATGACGGAGGCAGAAAGTTTCTGCCTGCCATTTGAGTTGATTTTTAGAGCGTTAAAACTCCATTAATCTTCACCTTAACTCCTCCCTAACAGCTCATTTATGTTGCTCATTAAATCAGCCATTACTTAGTTGATTAACTCCCTCACTAATTGTCATAAACATTCATTACTTGGCCATAAACTGCCATTACTTGGCAGTTGATGAGTCCCTCCCCTTATGCTATATATTGGAGATTTTTGGCTCAATTGCAGAGATACCAAGATATATACACAAAGACAGACAGAAAGAGAACAACTGAAATTCTGTCCAGAAACGTGTGGACAAACAGAAAACTCTTCCTTCCTTTTCCATTCTTCAGCAAGTCGTTTCGTGTTTGTTTTCTTCGTCAGAATCAACCTATTTGCTTTGTAGTGTTGATTAGTTGTTGTTTTATCTTGGGATACTATTGCCCGTTAACGTAAAAGCATATATACGGGACAATCTTGTCTTAAAGACAGAGAGTCATCTCTCGACTCAGCCACAGTTGTAACAATCCAGATTTAGTGTTTCTTGATTTCAGGTTATCAAGATTCAAGACTCAACAACCTTGCGGCAGTTCTGAATATTGGCTTGTTTGTTTATCCTTTCGAAGACTTGTAATATTTATTTACTTCCCGTACTGCTTTACATATCCAACAGTAATATTATCTTGATTTGCTCATACATCCTTGAAAATAGATACATAGGTGCAATGTAATATAACTTGCTCTTTTGATGGGGTCTTCTGCCTAATATTTAGTACCGCTTTCATATTGAATCTTTAGAACCATGTGCCTAAGAGGGTGAGGATATTTATAGCCATAATTCTTTCGGTCTTTTTATTTCTTTTGATTAGTAACATCACATTTTATTCTAACACGAAAGAGTTATGAACTAATTGAACTCTGAAAATTCTGATTTAAACTTCTACTTGGCCTTGAACTCTAACATTCTTATAAGAACCATTGAAGCACTGATCTTCCTAAAGGGTCACTATGAATCTATTTAGAATATAAGGCACATATTAAACACTATCTCAAAAAGAACACTTTAATATCAACTGATTGACATTCAGATCTGTCTCTTCATAACTTATTCTTAAGGTATTTAAGGTAAATTACACAAAAGAGTGTCAACATTCAGAAAAGATGGACCTACATTGGTAAAAATGAAGCTGGACAAAGAGTTTGAGGAAAGAAATTTATGTATGTCTTTTTTTTATCATTGAAGGTACCAGTAATGCAAGAGATAGATACTTATGTGGAGCTAGATAATTGTTTTTTATTTTATTTTTCTGTCTAAACTCTGTCAGGTGCCAAGTTCATTGAGCTCTAATCAGTGTTTTCTTCTGCAATCTGGCTCTTCATAATTCAGTTGGCATGGTAACCAAAGTTCTTAAGAACGACAACAATTAGCAGCAAAGATTGCAGAATTCTGAAGGTGAGATATTTCTTGAAATTGGAAAAACTTTCTTCACCGTTTCCACCCCCCACCCTCCACCTCCACCCCCCCCCCCCCCCCCGTTATCCTCTTTCTAATTAGAAGTGCGGGGTCTTTTAAGTACTCCTGAAAATTGCTCATGGTTTCACTTTGAAATGTTCAAAGACTGGGAGTGGAATTTAAATTTCTGCTCTTAAGCAGATCCCACTGAGTTTATGGGAGTTCCTCTAGATATCGAATAAATAATAATGAAACTAATGTATATACATGTCTACAGAGAATGAGTGAGTTTCCTATCTAAAAGTTGTTGTCTCGCAACAACAATAACAACATCATACTCAGTGTAATCCCACAGAGTGTGGTCTGAGGATGGTAGGATATACACAGACCTTACCTCACCTTTGTGGGGCAGAGAGGCAGAGTTGTCTCGCAACTCTTATCATTTTGAGTGCTAGAGTGGAAGGTGCTAATCTACATGTCACCCTATTAGTACGTGTGTACCACTATTGTATTTATCATATTTAGGGTTATGTAATTATGGTGGAACTAGGATTCATGTTGTATAAGGATTCCACATTATACACTTATATATATTTTGTATTAATGAGAAAGGCTCTCCAAGTAATATTAATACAATCTTACATGATATCAGAGCCCAAAACCTAAACTCTATTTTTCTCCCTTCGGTCTGTTCACTGACCGATCCTTTCAACGTACCCTCTGTTTCGACCAAAGTGTCAACATAAACAATCTGTTTTCTATCATTTCTAATTTAATACCCTTTGTTTTCTACCCTCTGTTTTCTATCTTTTCGACCAATAGTCATTATCTTTTCTACCTCGAGCCGAACAAAAGTGGTTGCCCCCTATTTCTTTGTCAGAGGAACCATTGTTTGCCTCTATTTTTGTTTTTCGTTTCTTTCCTTTCCCGAGACATATTGAACCAAAGTGGTTGCCTCTTACTTCTTTTCTTATTTGTCTATCCACTATAATGACTCCTTCCACATCTCAGGCAGCCTATCAGTCCGTTCCAAGCCTTTCCCAACCCCATTTGGATTCGGCTTTCGTCACTTTGACCTCTCAGCAGCCCGATAATGCGTGGTATATGGATACGGGTGTCACGTCTTGCCTCACTAATAATTCTGGTAATCTTCCTAAACTGCGAAGTTTAAATACCCCACAATATATTATGGTTGGAAGCGGTCATCGCATTCAAATTCAAGGGTTTGGCCACACGCTAACCCCACTACCGCATCCCCACTTCTCCATAAATAATGTCCTTTATGCCCCAAACATCATAAAAAATCTAATCTATATTAGAAAATTTGCCACCGATAACTTTGTCTCTATTAATTTTGACTCGTTTGAATTTTCTGTAACAGACCTTTGTACCGGAAAACTCCTTACGAGATGCAACACTGAGGAGAATCTCAAGTGTTCTCCAAATTTGTTGAGTTTCGTACACTGGTTAAAATGCAATTTGAAAAAGACATAAATCGTTTCAATGTGATAATGGTCGTGAGTATAATAATTTCCTATTTCATCAATTTTATGCGGCTAATGGCATGATCTTTCATTTTTCATGCCCCCATACCTCCCCTCAAAATGAAAAAGCCGAAAGAATTCTCTGAATCATTAATAATATGATTTGTACCCTTTTTTCATGCGTTTCTCCCTCATAACTTTTGGATATATGCACTAAAAATGATCGAACACATTCTCAACATTTTATCTACTCGTGCGATTCAAAATAGGACACCCACCGAAATTCTCTACCGTCGGATCCCTACCTATGACCATCTTCGAATTTTCGATTGTCTGTGTTACCCTAATATGACATCTACGGCCCCCCACAAACTGGCACCCAGATCTACTCCGTGTGCTTTTCTAGGTTTCCCGTCGAACCATAGGGGGCACCTGTGCTATGAACTTTCCACCGACAAAATCATAATCTCGCGCCACGTCACTTTTGTCGAGTATGTTTTCCCGTTTGACAACATTCAAAAATTCTGAGTCACTGATTACAAATTTTCTTGATGATCCGGACACATCACTGCTTGTCCACCAAGCTCTCCGACATGCTACCACTGTTCCATCAGCAGTCTGCACTCTGCCTCCACCATCTCCCGTCACTACCACCAACGACGGTCAGTCCTCCGTCGGTACCACCACTTCTACCCAGTCACTGCCTCACGCCGCTGCCACCGCCGACAGTGTCCCTGCTCTAGTCCAGTCATCATCGACTGCTTCCACTGTCCCTCCGTCGATTCCGATCACCATCTCCGACACCCAATCAACGCCCAATGTGTCTCAGTCACCGCCGCTACCAAACCCAATACTATACCAGTCATCGGAACCCACAACACCACCAGTATCCGAAACAACACAACAACCCCACCAACGTCACCGTACCCGACAACACCAGTCACCGAAACCCACAACACCACCAGTCTCCGAAACAACCCCACCACCGTCACCGTACCTGACAACACCCACCCCAACCCACATCGATCTACCCAGATCGATACCCACACCTCTCCCGATGTCGACCCCTGAACCTACCCACCCGGTTACCTCTCCTGTCGATCGATCCACCGGCCTACACATCTCGGTTCCTGCCACCAGTGACCCGACACCACACCCCCACTAAAATGCCCAATCTACCCCTAAACCCACGCACCATATGGAAACCCGTGCTCAACACGGAATTTTCAAACCCAAAGTTCAATTTAACCTATCCACCCAAAAGATAGCTTGTAGGGTGAGGATTGTCCAAGTCCATGTTCCCATTCCATTTCCAATGTGGGACTCTTAACACTCCCCTGCACGCCCGGACCTCGTTAACTGGAGCGTGGACAATATAATTTGGGGGTCCAACATCGGTGAACAAAGAATTGGAATGGGTCTGGCTCTGATACCATGTAAAGAATGGATCTTGGGCCTAACTCAACCCCAAAAGCTAGCTTGTAGGGTGAGGATTGTCCAAGTCTATATAAGGAGACCATGTTTCCATTCCATTTCCGATGTGGGACTCTTAACACTTATCTTCATTCTTGGCTTTGTGCTCTGGTTGCAGCTCACTAGATTTTTGTTCTGTTACTTTCCTTTGATGATCCCTTGCAACAACTTTAAATCTTTCCACATTATTTTTCGATTTTTCTTTTCATCCTTTTTTTTTTTCGAGAAATGATTAATTTGCAAGCTTGAGCAGTGTTGTTTCAATAATTGATCTACAGATAAAGGCAAACTCTGCAGCTTACATTTCTTTTAATAGAGATACCCATTAACCAAGTGAAGCACCAGGAACCATGATAACTTTATTGTTCTCCTCTCCAAATCCTCCTGTTAGGGCCTCAAATCTTCATGATGGACAGCTGTGTTTGAAAGTATTAAACTGGTCAAAATGGTGTCAAGGAAACTGTTTTGAGCAGCAAAGAACTAATACTACTAACAAAATAACAGTACTTAGCAGTAAACAGTGACAAAAACTTGTAAATCACGCAGTGCAATTAAAGTTAGAAGACAAACAACCATAAAGTCATGGAGTGCAGTAGAAGAGAAGCAACAAGAAATACCAGCAGGGCAAGGTAGGAGCAGTCCCTCAAATTCAATTTTCACTGGAAAACTAAGATAAAACAGACAAATTGCTACGCAAAGAATTAGGGAGTCATTGATTCTTACATAACACCTTTAACTATGGTATACATAGTGTATATCACAGGTGCTTTCGGAAATAGCCCAACAAGGAAGAAGGAAGAAAGCCCATTTCGGGTTGGCCCATCACGGGTTGTGTATATTGGTTATGTATATTGTTGTAATATTGTAGTGTAAATGTTACTTTAATTAGTCTTGTACACTTACCATAATTGTATAGTTAGAATCCAAGTATATAAGGTTTTAGGAGTAGAATAGGAATAAGATTCTCCTATTATGGAAATATGTAACTTGTATATATAGTCTTTCAATTAATGAAAATAATCAAGAGATTATTTCTTTCACTCCCTAAACAGTATGATTACTATTTTTTGAATTTGTATAATGTGTCACCTATAGTTTTTTGTAAAAATGATAATTGCCAATATTAATCACTCTCTAGGCATATGTTTATCAACCCGCTAAGGGTGTGTAAGATTATATTAATCTCCCTTGGGAAGCCTTTCTCATTAATACAAAATACATATAGGTGTACAATGTGGAATCACAATACAACAGGGATCATAGTTCTACCATAATTACATAACCCTAAATATGATAAATACAATAGTGGTACATATGTGCTAATACACCCCCTTAGTTGGAGCGGGAGAAGGCTGGATGCTAAGACTGAATCTTAAGTCGAGGAATAGCGGTCTAGGAAGGCCCTTGGTGAATATATCTGCATACTGATATGAAGAAGGCACATGCAATACTCTGATATAACCGAGAGCAACCTTCTCACGAACAAAGTGGATGTCTATCTCAATGTGATTGGTTCGCTCATGCTGAACCAGATTATGAGACAGATATATGGCGGATATATTACCACAATAAACCAAATAAGTCTAACGTAATGGACACTGAAGCTCCAACGGAAGGTTTCGGAGCCAACAGATCTCAACAACAACATTAGCAACGCCTCTGTATTCTGCTTCTGCACTCGAACGAGATAATGTGGGTTGCCTCTTGGCAGGCCAAGAAATAAGATTATCTCCTAAGAACACATAGTAGCCTGAGGTGGAGCGTCGTGTGTTCAGACAACCTGCCCAATCAACATTCGTATATGACAACTTGTTTGGTGCGGAGGGTAAAGATGCAAACCATAATCAAGTGGGCCCTTAACATATCGAATGATACGTTTGAGGGCAATAAAGTGAGGCTCCCTGAGGGCATGCATAAATAAGCATACCTGCTGAACAACATAAGCAATATCAGGCCTGGTGAAAGTGAGGTACTGTAGTGCACCTGCAAGACTCCTGTAAAGAGTGGGGTCTGACACTGAATCACCATCCAAAGCACTAAGCTTTGATCTATAGTCAACTGGAGTAGCCATGATCTTGCAATTCGTCATTTTAGCCTTGTATACAATCTCCTATGCATACTTATGCTGATAAAGAAACATAGTATCTGCAGATCTAGTCACAGAAATCCCAAAAAATAGCTCAACTTCCCCAAGTCAGTCATAGCAAATTTTGTTTTGAGCAGTGTAATGATCTCATTTTTCAACAAATCAGAGGAGGCAGTGAGCACAATATCATCAACATACAATAATAAATACGCAATGCTACTATCTCTATGAAAAATAAATAGAGAATTATCACACTTGCTGCACACAAAACCAATCTGCATGATATACTGTGCAAAACGATCATACCATGCTCTAGGGACCTATTTCAAGCCATAGAGTGACTTACAGAGACGACATACATACTGAGGGGCTGCTGGATGGACAAAATCAGGCGGTTGATGCATATAAACCGTTTCTTTCAAATCCCCATGTAGAAACACATTTTTTCACATCAAGCTGATGAATAGGTTAGTTCTTACCCATAACAATACTCGGGACTGTGCGAATAGTAGCCGGTTTAACAACCAGACTGAATGTCTCACCACAATCAATACCCTCATGCTGATTTGTGTCATTAGCCACCAATCTCGCCTTATATCTCTCTAGATCACCATTGTCTCTGTATTTGTAACGAAAGAGCCACATGGGATCACATTCACCTCCTCTGATCTAGAAACCAAATCTCAAGTGTGCTGTTTGGTTAAAACATTAAATTTTCAACGCATGACCGCATTCCAATTGAGGTCTTTACAATAAGAAAGAAGATGAAATTAGTGTCCGCACCAAATCAATTCTACATGTAATTCAGAATCGAAAGAGCTGGAGGGACAACACAACTAGCTGGTAAAATGGTTGTGATTGATGTCTTTCTTCTATCTTTGTACTAAACTATTTACTGGTCTCTGTCAGACATGTATCGTCATTCGATGCAGTTGTTAAGGTAACTACTTGTGACATCCGCAGTCCCCAACTCCCTATGCGTTGCGGTAGTCTGAAACAATGTGCAGTACTAAATTTTCGATTGATTTCGTTTTGCAGTCCCCATATTTTTCCAAGTTCTTTAGAGCATTGACACCATCCACAAAATTGACGATACATGCTCTGAGAATGTAAGTTCAATATACATACTTGACCGTCGAGTTAAAATGAAGGTTCAGGAAAATTGGTATAATTTTTCCTTTCACCATCTAAATCTTTGTTCTAATAAATACTATATGTAGTCTAAAGAGTTCTTATGGATTTAACTCCTTCGAGATTGAAATATATTTTGTATAATTTTCTATTTACACTTACGAATTCCTTGCTTGCTTACTCAATAGTTATCACTTGATTTGTCAACCATAGTTGGTTCTTTAACTGGTAGCATGAGTTATTAAAGGAACAAAAGAAGTTCCTTTCACATTAACTGTCTCACGATCTTATGTTTAAGAGATTATTGTGGACAATCTGGTGCAACATAGAAAACGTACTGCTTTCTGGTTGCTTGGTTCTTGGAATGGGGAATGTGTTAAATTTATTTGTGATAAAGTTGAACTCTTTATCTATTTATTTCCCACTTAGCAGTTGGTAGAGGTTGCAAAATTGTTACAATATCATGTGAAGTAAAGAAACTTGCATGGTCCCACTAGACGCTGTAGCTGACATTACTGCTACCTGCCAGAGCTGTGGGAATCAAAAGAGAAGAGGTACTGCAGATATATTTGTAACATCGAGTTTCTGGTCTTTCTGAAGTTGGATTCTTCTCTACACAAATGGACCTAAATGATCTGCCTCCTCTTTAACACGTGTAGCAATTCCTCTCTCCGTGTGGCATATTTTATTTTACTTTATTATCTTTCTTTGTGAATGGGAAAGTCCCGAAGGCGAAACCCCCTACATGTACCAGAGGCCTCTTGGCCAGGTGGAATGTAAATCGAGGATATGCGCGAGTGGCAGCCCTGCAAGGGAGAGGACCAACGGGACACGAACCCAGCAACAACCCTTGCAATATTTCAGCAAAGACTGTCACCACACGGATTCGAACCCGCGACGTCGGAGTGATTGTACCCCTATCACCTCGCCACTTATCAACTCGCATGTGCCCCTGGGGGCAACTTTATTATCTTTCTTCATCTTAAGTATTGATTATTTTTTTTATTCAACTTCCCGGCCTACGCCAGACTATTCATGGAGATAGTAGTCCCGGTCCCTCAGCACTACTACCAGTAAATCGCGGGATGTGCCTGAATGACCAGGGTTTGAGAACAAAGTAACTTATATCACCTATAAGGTCCTACCCAAAAGAGAGCAAATTGCTCCCACCAGGGTTCGAACCACGCTGCAGGCCTCCAGCTGGATTTTAAGTTCCCCTCTTTTGACATCCAGCTATGCCCGGGGGACATCTTAAGTATTGATTTTTGGCAGACGGGCAAAGTGTGAAGCACATAAAATATTGTTCTAGTATGTTCAGCCATATAATTGATCTTTGTGGTTTCTTGGATCGCAAGATGCAACTACACTCATAATGCTCGAGAAACATTCAATATATATAGAAACGTGTTCTCTTGCAATCAGCAGTGAACATTCAGTAAATTCACGAGTACCAAATGCAGAAGAGGAGCTGTGTAATCCACTATCAAGCTTAATTTTCTCTGATGTGTAATTTTTTGTACAAATTGTACATGCAAGGACATACCAGCTTCCTGGAATAAAAAAGTGGGAATTGACTGAGCCAAGAAACTCTGTGAGGAGAATGGAGAATCTGTAGGGAAGCAGAAGAGAAACTGTTATTTGATCTGTGCATTTCAATTTGTCAAACATGCATATGTAGTGACTGTTGGAAATTAGCCTTTGGCGGGGAGATGCGTCCACCCATCTTTGATGAATTAAACACTAGTGTTCCGTATGTTGGAGACCCGGTCTCTTTACACATGCATGATCTACGAAGTGAGTAGATGACCGTAGGGCCAAAAATCGTCTAATTTCGTTGAGAAATGAAAGAGATATTGGTTCACGAAGTAAGGTGTTTGAGACATGGAAATGTGGTGTGGGACAAATCTACCACATCGGTGGGAATAGGAAGAATTGCTCTCTATATAAGTCTCTAATGTGGTAAAGGGTTTGGATCCCCGAGGGTATCCCATGTGTTTAAAGGAGGGAAGACCTAGATGTGTTTGGGTTCAAGGCTAAGCCCACACGCGCGCGCGCCGCCGCCCGCCCGTCCGGTCCGGTCCCGGTCCGGTCCGGTCTCGGGCTCGGGCTCGGGTCGTGGGTCGTGGGCCGTGGGTCGTGGGGCGTGGGTCGTGGGGTGTGGGCCTTTACGATATTATCTTTTTGGACCGAGAGAACTCGCCGGATGTACGCTTTGATCCCGAAGTTTCATATGTACGCTTTGGACCGGAATTCTTTTATATGTACGATTTGGTCCTCGAAGTTTCAATATTTACGCTTTGGTCCCCGAATTTCTGGAGACTTTTTCTCGTAAATATTGGACGCATTTTGGAGCATTAACCACCATTATTTGGCCGATTAATTCCTCCATTAACGACCCATTACTTGGGCGGTGAGTAGCCTCTTTCAATGGCCTTAATAGCCATTACTTGGGCATTTTAATGGCCTCTTTTAAGGGCCATTACACCTTGTTTGTGACTCGTTGGACAGCCCCTCCTCTTGCTATATATTGAGCTTCACTTGGCTGAAAAAAAGAAGGAAAAAAACCCAAAGCAGAAACGAGCGAAAAACAGGGCTCGAAAATCGGACAAAAACAGTGAAAAAACTGCACTTTCTTGACGAAAATCGGACGAAAATCGGTGAGCAAACCCACGGATATACACAAAATATACACTACAGAGACACACTATATACACGGAGACAAAAGAGAAGAGTAAAGAGAAACTCTTCCTTCCTATTCCATATCTTCGACAAGTCGAGTCATATTTGTTTTCTTCGACGTGCTCAACCTATTGGCTTTGTAGTGTTGAGATTAAAGTGTTGTTTTATCTTGGGAGACTATTGCCCGCTAACGTAAAAGCATATATACGGGGCAATCTTGTCTTAAGGATAGAGGGCTATCCTCGACTCAACACACAACGTTGTAACCTTCCGTATTTAGTTGTTTCTTGATTTCGGGATATCAAGATTCAAGACATAACATACTTGCGGCGCTTCTCAAAGTTGGCTTTGCCCTTGATCAAGATTCAAGACACAACGCACTTGCGGTAGTTTTGAAGTTTGACCATTTATTTATCCTTTCGAACATTTGTAATAGTTATTTACATCCCGTACTGCTTTATAAAGTACATAGAAATACCAACAATTTAAGACAAGATTGTATAGTATTACTATTAGTGTTCGAAAGATGTCGGTCAAAAGTTGTGTGACCAAATCTGGATATGACAATGGTTTTACGGTAGAAGAGAGTGATGATGATGAACATGTTCATGGTGTCACCGCTACCAAGGCGGTGGGAACAAGCGCTCTCGAGAGCACGAGGATGTCAAGCGGGACAAGAGGAGAAGGCGAAGATGTACTTCTATCTTGCGGCGAAGGCTGTGTATCCGTCCCGGACAAAAGATCCGAATAATGGTAAGAAGGAACTGGACACTCGGTTTGATGAAGTGAGTGGAGTGAGCCGTAATCCGAAATTGGGATAAGTAGTTTTTCTTACTTGTCAAGAATAAAGATTAAATTATGTCGATTAAAAATGGATTAAAGTAAGGAGGAATATGAAAATAATTTATATTCCTTACGCTATAACAAATCGAAGTTTAATCTCATCTTCCTTTCCGTTTAAAGATTGGATTTTGTAAACGACTTAAAAAGATCCGTTCTTTTAAGTGTAGTGATTAAAAGTGTGTAAAGTAGGTTCGCACATACGATGGAGAAAGATCCACTAACTCGTGCGAAAACTGTTACCACTCTTAAGTAAGCGCCAAGAATTATCTGGGGCACCAATCTTAACGGAAGGAGTCTAAAAGTTAAAGATGTAGAACTGTCATACTATTTGGCGAAAGATCCTTCATAGGATGATATTGGACACTCGGTCATACAAAGCCTCCGGCGATCGGAGTGGGCCAAAATTCTTTTGATATGATGATATTGGACACTCGGTCATATAAAGCCTCCGGCGGCGGAGTGGGGCCGGAATTCATTTCATAGGAAAAGTAAAGGACACCTAGTGTGGTGGGCCGAGTTTCCGGGTCTTAAATGATCCGAAGGCCTAAAGAAAGGCGAGAAAAGAAATTGGACACTCGATCCGCCAAAGCAACCGGAGTGGGCCGCAGCATCCGGATCTCATATGATCCGGTTACGCCCTAACCACGGGCAAGAGGTTGTTCATGTGAAGCAACGCCACCTCTAAAATTCAAAGGGGTTTGGAGAGGTTGTCCTCAATAGGGCTTCAAGGAATGGATCACTCTAAAAAGAGGTGATACATGTTCCCTAACTTGGTTTAAGGGACGCTATTGGTCAAGCTAGTTTGAGACTAGTCCAATAGGTCTATAATAACTAAGAATGGTACAGTACGTCTGTAGCCAAATGAATGATATATTTGTAATCCGTGCATCTATACCATCATAGATTAAGACACGTTAAATAGCAAGTCATTCAAAAGCTAACGATGTTGAGATTGTTGCCTTCTCGTCGACATAAACCCTCAAAATGAATGTGAGGTAGACGAAGAGGCAAAATCACCTTTCCAAATTCCGTCAAAGGGAATAGCGAAAGAAGCATCGCTCCTCTAGAACTTAGTCACACCTACTTGGGTGATTTGAAGGTTATACAAAATAGAGGGGGGAGACAAGTACGTTATGACCTTCATTGATGATGGTACAACGTATGAAATCCTTTGTTTGTTAAAAAGCAAAGATGAAGTTGTTGAAGCGGATAAGCGCTACAAAGCAGAAGTTGAAAATCAACTAAGCCTACGGAATGAGTAATTCGTAGTGATAGAGGGGGAGAAAGTGAAGCATCGTTCATTAAACGACTGTTCATTTCTCACCTTAGTCCAATGGTGTTAGCCAAGCGCAAAGTCGTACGCCCAATTTATGTGGGGTTGCTTGGTAAAAGTTGGAATAATGAAACAGTCAAGTTGTACCTAAGATTTGTAGATTGCATATCCACCGGATCCGCAAATAACGATAGTGTTGATCGCCTCTTGGCGTCAAAGAATCTTGAATTCTTTGAAGATAGCTTTCCTTGAAAAAGGAAAAGGGAGTAATTGCTCAAGGTTAACAAGAACCCGCGAGGGCTCGATCGTCCGGAACTCGGACGTTCCGTATCTACGGACTCGAAAGTTGCTTTCGGCTATCCGGAACTTAATATTCCGGATCCGTGAACTCGGGGATTCCGGATGTTGAACCGAGAAGGAGCAAAGAGGGGACGAAGACTCGTTCCATACCTTCCAGCTTGTATGGTTGAGAACGAACCATGGACAATTAACAAATAAGTGTTATCTCCAAAAGCGCTGCTTTGGAAAGAAGCTAAAGAGGAAAATATATTCCATCATATAGAACCATACTTGTGTAATGGTTGATCTTCCTCCGGGAAAAGAACCTTTGGGTTGTAAAATGTGCTCCCCCGTGAGTAGCTTCACATCCAGGGCCATTGTAGTCTTACGTGGCATGGATGTTGAAATGTACGACCTTCCCAACCGGGAGAGTTGGAAGAAGAGAATCGAGTTGATTTCTTTGAATCGTTGGGCTTCTTCCGAACTTTCATTTTGGTCCTTGAAATGTTTACATTTTGGTCCCGAAAGTTTCGAGATAAAACGAAACAATGAATCGACCACGAAACATTAACTCGAAATTAGAAAGCCAACGGTTGGAGAATCAACGATCGAAAGTAAAAGTCATATTGAAACAAAGTCTCGATATGAAAGATATGGGTATCACGAGATGACATCTTAGGAATTGGATTTCTAAGACATCTAACGGACGGTCGATAGTAGACAGGTCTCGTTGAAGCCACCAATGGATAGGAATCATAGAACCGATTGGAATCATGGTGCACCCATAGACAAGGAGCGATATGCACGGGTCATGTGTAGTTCAATGTATTGTACACACTACAACCGACTCCAGTATCGTCCTACAAACGAATCGGTTGAACTAAGGTTCACGCGATGATCTTAATACATGATCAATAGAAGGCGTTAAGTCGATATGACGATATCCGAATTATTCGCTTATCTACGGATTATAGTATTACGGATGTCCGGCGGTTACGGGAGAACACAAGGTGATGCAACGGACATCGATATGAAGAACACCAAAGCCACAAGTAAATGTGTATGGTGGTTCTTGGAAAATCCTCTAAGCAAACTTGCATCGGCCGATTCATGATGGAATCGGGGTTTATCGCTTTATACAAAGCATGAAAGAAGTTGAGTGACTTCACGACTCTTTAGAGGACGTCCCTTATTGGGAGAAACTTCGTGCCTTCGGCGGTTATACACCGTGGCTAGCCGATCGGCTTCGGGAAGGACACGGATGACGGCGTACGGACGTATATGTCAAGAGACATAAGACCGTATGGCGATTGATCATCACGGGTGTCACTACCTTATTTACTAACTAAGGGACTACCCGAGATCAAGTGTTCTCGCTGTCTAGGGGAATTGGCTTAAAACCCAAACAATACGAACCTTTGCGGTGGAAACCCAACCATACGATTGGAGATCCCAAGAATGTGGTTCAATGGGAAAACTAAGCGGCAAAAGGTTCGGTTGAGCGCTTCGGTGGAAGCAAGAAGCACTTCGGATGATGATTTACGTACGGAAACATGAATCCAAAGTCGTTCCCGCGATAGACATTAAAGTGCTTTGCTGCATGGTGGGTAAAGGTTAAGCTTCCAAACCTTTTAAAAGATCCTCAAACGGTTGAGGTTAGGGTTGTGGAACTTTTAATGATTCCTAACACTTGTGAAGTGGGGTATAGCGGGATACCTTGTAGGAGATCACCTATTTAAGTGCGAGGATGGCCGACTCAAATGAACGCACTTAAGAATCCAAGTGTGTCCATGGCCACAACGGACGAAACGTAAGAAGGAAAATGAATAAGAAGAGTTATTGTGTTGATATCGTTGTCTTGGCTTACACTAAACACCGACGGTTCAAGACATCACGTTCACCGCGGTAAAGTAAGTCCGATGGTATTCAACTAGGGAAGGTTCAAAGCGTAAGCTACCTCTCCCGATGCAATATCTTTTCGCCGAAAGATTCTTGAAATGTAGGCACCTTGTGTGTGCGCCACAATCTCTCTTTCATAGAGGGGATTGTTGGAAATTAGCCTTTGGCGGGGAGATGCGTCCACCCATCTTTGATGAATTAAACACTAGTGTTCCGTATGTTGGAGACCCGGTCTCTTTACACATGCATGATCTACGAAGTGAGTAGATGACCGTAGGGCCAAAAATCGTCTAATTTCGTTGAGAAATGAAAGAGATATTGGTTCACGAAGTAAGGTGTTTGAGACATGGAAATGTGGTGTGGGACAAATCTACCACATCGGTGGGAATAGGAAGAATTGCTCTCTATATAAGTCTCTAATGTGGTAAAGGGTTTGGATCCCCAAGGGGTATCCCATGTGTTTAAAGGAGGGAAGACCTAGATGTGTTTGGGTTCAAGGCTAAGCCCACACGCGCGCCGCCGCCGCCCGCCCGTCCCGTCCGGCCGGTCCGGTCCGGTCTCGGGCTCGGGTCACGGTCGTGGGTCGTGGGTCGTGGGTCGTGGGTCGTGGGTCGTGGGGCGGGTGTGGGCCTTTCGATATTATCTTTTTGGACCGAGAACTCGCCGGATGTACGCTTTGATCCCCGAAGTTTCATATGTACGGTTTGGACCGGAATTCTTTTATATGTACGCTTTGGTCCTCGAAGTTTCAATATTTACGGTTTGGTCCCCGAATTTCGGAGACTTTTTCTCGTAAATATTGGACTGCATTTTGGAGCATTAACCACCATTATTTGGCCGATTAATTCCTCCATTTACTGACCCATTACTTGGGCGGTGAGTAGCCTCTTTCAATGGCCTTAATAGCCATTACTTGGTACGTTTTAATGGCCTCTTTTAAGGGCCATTACGGCCTTGTTTGTGATCATTGGACAGCCCCTCCTCTTGCTATATATTGAGCTTCACTTGGCTGAAAAAAAGAAGGAAAAAAACCCAGCGAAAACGAGCAAAAACGGGCTCGAAAATCGACAAAAACAGGTGAAAAACCGCACTTTCTTGGTGAAAATCGACGAAAATCGGTGAGCAAACCCACGAGATATACACAAAATATACACTACGAGAGACACACTATATACACGAGACAAAAGAGAAGAGTAAAGAGAAACTCTTCCTTCCTATTCCATATCTTCAGCAAGTCGAGTCATATTTGTTTTCTTCGACAGGCTCAACCTATTGGCTTTGTAGTGTTGAGATTAAAGTGTTGTTTTATCTTGGGAGACTATTGCCCGCAAACGTAAAAGCATATATACGGGGCAATCTTGTCTTAAGGATAGAGGGCTATCCTCGACTCAACACACAACGTTGTAACCTTCCAGATTTAGTTGTTTCTTGATTTCAGGATATCAAGATTCAAGACACAACATACTTGCGGCAGTTCTCAAAGTTGGCTTTGCCCTTGATCAAGATTCAAGACACAACGCACTTGCGGTAGTTTTGAAGTTTGACCATTTATTTATCCTTTCGAACATTTGTAATAGTTATTTACATCCCGTACTGCTTTATAAAGTACATAGAAATACCAACAGTGACTTTTGATGATCTGCCATAGATCTACCATTTGACATATAAGCTTCTGAATTTTAGCTTTATGTTTTCTTGTTTATTCTATTCTTCATCAGCAAATGGCCATGCAAAGCATCCACAACGAAAAATATAAAATGTCGGGCCCGTGCTCGCATGGGCCATGCCCATCTAGTATTTATAGATATAGAGTTATATTGTTGAGATTTTTGGGGTGCCACTCAAAATAGGAGCTGAATAAGGAGGCACAAAATGTGTTACTTTAATAGCTTGGAAAACAAATGGATTTATTTACACAAGCAAACACTAGTGAGTACAAGTCCTAACTATGGAGTTTACAAGTACTTGTACCTCTTGTAACAGAGAAGAAAGCTATCCTCTTGACATACTCTTCCTAGTGTAAACATACTTTATCAAAAGTTCAAAACTAATGGGACATGTGAAAAGCCCATTTCTTTTGCCAAAGAATATTACTTAACATATAGATATGGAAAAAATTTACTCGTTTCGTGCATAAGGATCTCAATTTTGAGACTGAAATAAGTTGAATCCGCGATCTGTTGAGCTCAAGCCTGAAATAGCAGATCAAGAAAGTTGGACAAAAAGTTCATATTAGCTTATTTTACCAAAGCAAATTTTGAGTAACTTCAATAGACCATATTCGAGTAGACTTGCCTGAGCTAAGGGCATCATTGGTCGTGCAGTATCCGCAATCGTCTTGTTTTTGAGTTGTTTAGGTGAGGCAAGTTGTCTAGGCCTAGATGGACCTGCACCGGTGGCTTCAACAGAAGTTGTTTCTTGTGATTCTTGTACAGCTTGTGTCAGTATCTCGACTACTTCGCTCATTTTTGGCCGCTCTTTGGAGTTCTTGTTTAAGCAGCTATTAGCCAGTTTTGCAATTCTCCTAGCAGCAACAAGTGAAAAGTCCTTCCGAAGCCTTGAATCAATTATCATGCTAAATCTTCTACTATCAACAGGAAATTGTTTCACCCAACTAAGAAGCTTCTGCTCCATCACAGGACGGTTGTTTTCCAAAGTTCGTCTGCCCGTGAGGATCTCATAGAGGACAACACCAAAGCTCCATATATCACTCTTAACCGATAGATGTCCAGTTTCAACATATTCAGGGGCAGCGTATCCTAAAGTGCCCACCGGCTAACAGAAAAAATTACAAAATAATGATTAGGCCACGAGAATCGAAGTCTAGAGCATGATTAGCCTGTGTAATTTAGGTCTTAAGAACGTCTCCAAAAGACAAACTATACCAACAAGTAATAAAACACTTTGTTAACATAAATAGCTAGAGACCAAGGAAAACAAACAACAAAAGTAACTTGCTACTGGAAAGAGGAATATGATGGCTCATCATAGCGAGAAGAACATAAAAGGCAGTAGTCCCTTCAAGTATTAGCCAAAAAGGTAGGGACATCTCAAATGTACTCCCTCCATCTCAATTTATGTGGCACGCTTTCCCTTTTAGTCTGTCCCAAAAAGAATGTCACCTTTCTATAATTAGAAATATTTCAACTTTAAAATTCCAATTTTACCCTTAATTCACACAAATGTCTAAGGGTTTTTTTAGACTGGTAACATGTATGTCTAAGGTTTGTTTTAGATAACAAATTTCAAAAGTCTTTCCTTTCTTTCTTAAACTTTGTGCCTAGTGAAATGGTGCCGCATAAATTGGGACGGAGGGGAATACAAAATTTGGTATGACAAACCCCACCACACCCTCTTTCTTGGATAGAAATCAAAGGAAAAGAAGAGAGAGTAAGATAGATGGCAACAAGTTGCAGGAAGCACTTCAGAAACTTAGCATCTAGGGACAACAAAAATTTAACATCCATGCAAAATCCAACATTGACATCACTCACTGCTGTAGACACATGAGAGCGATCACCAGCTGGCCCTTCCCTTGCAAGCCCAAAATCTGAAAGCCTTGCATTAAAATCCTCATCCAGAAGCACATTTGATGACTTGAAATCTCGATATATCACCTGACCAATTTAACCAAAAAGTATTCATTAAGAACGAGAAAGGAAAACAGAAGTTCAAGAGTTTGTATAGAGATAGAAAGAAGAAAGGTTCTTTTGTGAGCACAAAATTGTTTTAGCTTAATTGGCGTTAAACTGCTAATTATGATCATAAACATGCTAGTTACCACCCACTTCAACTCGTTTTATCTTTCTTGGCTTCAGAAGTTAGCTGGAAATACCGATACATATGAATTAACGAAGTTTATTTGTTGCATTTTGCCAGTAAATGGAACAGGAATATGCCAGTTGTCTAGTAATGTTAAGAAGGCCAACCATTTTAACTGAGTAGTTAAACATACCTGGACTTCTATTCCCTCATGCAAATAAGCCATCCCTTGGGCGGCACCAAGGATAATTTTCAATCTTGTTCTCCAAGGAACTACAGGCACAGAATTGTTAAACAGATGATCCTCTAAGCTCCTGTTTTGCATGTATTCATAAACCAACAGGCGCTGAATCCCTCTTTCCCCATCTGTAGCGCAATATCCTAGAAGTTTAACAAGGTTAGGGTGCTCCAAGACACCGAGGAATTGAACTTCTGCAATCCATTGTCGATGGCCCTGCATATTATATGAAGAATTAGCAACACTTCTCTTAAGAGCGACATAGCAACCAACAAAGGAACAAGAGAAGGCAAAGACAACAAGGAGTGATGCTAAGATAAGTGTTGCTAACTCATTACATAATTGAGAAGAAGATGAAGATTTGATACATGGCAAAATGTTAAAAGAGAAAAATGTCTACAAGGGATCCTTGAAATTATGTAATGTTGTAACATATAGAGAGACATAAGCGTATACAGACAAACAGAGGTGGATGTAGAACTCTTTCTTTAATTCATGAAATTCATTCAACATATGTGACAAGTAAAATAGAGCAGATAACCAGTGAAGGCGGATGTGGTTCCTATACTTTAAACTTGTGGGAATCACAATGGCTCTGTATCTCAATAGGTTAAGTGCATAAGAACAAGATGTAAAGAGGAACATGGTTAATCAATCTTCAATCGTAGAATTCAATGTACCAATTAAGGATATGTGGATAAAAGAAGCAAGAAAAGCAACAAATGTGAGTCTACCATTTGCCATTCTTTATTTGTCAAGCATTTCTCATTCATAGAAGTTATTTGACACAGAAATAACCAAAAAAAGCACTAGCAAATAGTTCTCCCAAGATTCTTGGCCAAATTTAGATCTCATGTACCAAAGGTTATTCTATTATACTCAGGCACAAACATGACCATCTAAACCTAATTAGGATAAACTATCTTAGTACAAGACCACCACCCATTTAGCATAAAATTGCAATGACATTTCTACTATATCTGGCTCAATCAGAGATTCAAATCATGCACTCATTTACTTCTGATTCCAAAAAAACTTCACCTCATTACGTCGAATCTCTAAGTTCAGACATTTTACAAGGCAGATCTTACACAAAAGAAAGAAAATCATATTTCTTGTGTCAACTATGGAACAATATATAGTCATCCTCTATAACAACATTTCACTGTAACAACCATGTTTTTTTGTGGAACCGATCTTTAATGTTATGTTATACTATATGTTCTCTACACCAACATTTTGCTAAAATAACCAAAAAATATAGGAACAAACGTATACACTGCGGATCAAAGGAAAAGTTGATACCTGCAAGCCAAGTGTGTTGAGTTTCTTAATGGCAACCACAATAGGATCACCTTTCCCATTAGGAGGCAAAATTGAACCTTTATATACACTACCAAAACCACCTTCTCCAATCCTTAACATCCTATTGAAATTCCCAGTAGCCTCTTTAAGCTCTGAGAGAGAAAAAACCCTCAAAGTTTGCTCTCTTTCTCTATACATTTCCTGTATGCTTCGAGCAGATGCAACTGAACATGTAGATCTAGTTACCCTATTCCCTTCTGAATTATTACCACCTCTTTCATTACTCAATTTTTGTGCTGATTTCCCTCTACGGGACCTTGATTTATCCTTAAATATATAAAAACACTTCAGCATTTTCCTTAAAGCTAAAATCTTGAAACTTTTTTCCCTCTTGCCAAATTACCAAAAATACTGTTTCTGTATGAAAAATACACCAAGAGGGCAAGGGAAAGTATTTAATTTTTGCTGAAAAATACACCAAGAGGGCTAGGAAAAATATTGGTTTTTTGCTGAAAAATACCCCAAAAGGGCTAGAAAAAAGATTGAATTTTTACTGAAAAATACCCCAAGAGGGCTAGAAAAAAGATTGAAGTTTTGCTTAAAAATACCATAAGAGGGCTAAAAAGAAAAGATTTTGATGTTTTCTTTAAGCTTCTGTTGCTTTTATCAAGTCAATAACTTGGAGTGGCTGGGATAAGAGAAAATTTTAATGATCAATAGGGGGAAATACCAACTTTATGCAGCTAAAAAAGGAACCAAATTAGGATAAGCATGGAAAAAAGCAAGTAAATGGAAAATTTGTGAGAAAGGAACTAACTTGGGCAAATGAAACAGAAGAAAAGTCAAAGAAAATGTGGGGACCAGTAGCTTTACACTAAAAGGGTACAAAATTTCATGTGGGATTTACTATTTACTAATATGAAATTTGAACTGAAATGCAGTAAAAAAGCAAGAAAACTCAAAACCCACATGAAAACAAGGAAAGCTCAAAAACCCAGTTGAGAATTGAAGTAAAAATTGGAAAGAAGGAGCAATATAAACTTGATTAAAACAAACTGTAAAAGTTGAAAAAAATAGAATCTTGTAGCTGTATAGGTAGCCAAATGTGGAAACAGAAATTACAAGCGTGAGATAGTAGGAATGTAAAGATTATAGAGAGAGGAAGCGTGTTAACGTTGTATGAAAGGAAAAGGAGTGAGAAAGGACAGCTTGACAAGACTACAAAGAAAATGATGTGTTATGGAGACGAATGACCAAGAAAATTTGGAGAAATGACCTTTTCATTTTTGCCTTTTTCTTCCCCAAGGTTTGTTACATATTGTTTCATTATTGTATTATAAGCATTATTTTGATAAATACAAATTATTTTTCATCATTTACGTAATGTTATTGTAGGAAATATTTTTTATTATTATTTCATTCCAAATTAGTAGTAAATATATTCATAATACAAGCATCATCCTAGGCTAGAATTAATGTATTAAATAACTAAATATACACCTATCATATACAAAATATATTACGTACCAATAATTATGACAAAATATTCTATTAATTCTATCACACCTCCATAGTCGAAGCGGGAGGACGGCGTATGCTGAGACTGTCCCGAAAATCTTCAAATAGAACTAGCGGAAGACCTCTGATAGCGTGACGGAGCATGTAAGACACATACTTGTCCACGACCAATCTTTTCGTGAACAAAGTGAATATCCAGCTCAATATGTGTTAGTGCATTGATGTTGAACTGGATTCCCTGAGAGATAAATCATAGTAACATTATCACAATAAACTAATATCGCATTCAAAACAGGACAGTGGAGCTCCAGAAGAAGGTTTCGTAGCCAACAAGATTCAGAAACCACATTGGCAACTCCTCGGTATTCTGCTTCGGCAATGGACTCATACAAGGTAGCTTGCCGTTTGGAGGACCAAGATATCAAATTGTCACCAAGAAAGACATAATAACCAAACGTGAAGTGTCTGGTATCCTGACATCCACCCCAATCTGCATCTATATAAGAAAGGAGAATGGTTGTCGAAGATGGATATAGATGCAAGCCATGATCAACATTGTCCTGAATATAGTGCACAATGCGTATGAGAGCATGCATGTGATCTTTCATCAGGTTACGCATGAATAGACAAATCTGTTGCACAACATAAGATATGTCGGGCCTCGTAAGTGTAAGATATTGCAGGGCGCCTGCAAGGCTACGGTAATGTGATGGATCGGCATATGGCTTGCTGGAAATAGCACTCAACTTTGGTTTAGTATCAATTGGAGTGGAGGACGGCTTACACGAGGACATGCCAGCTCGTTCAACGATCTCTTCTGCATACTTCTTTTTAGAAAAAAATAAACCACATGCATGACGTGTTACATCTATCCCCAAGAAGTAACTCAATGGCCGTAGATCTTTCACAGCAAATTCTGAGCTAAGAAGAGACATGATAGACTTGCGAAGAGTATCAGATGAAGCAGTTAAGATAATATCATCCACATACAGAAGGATGTAAGTTATATTATTACCCTGACGGTATATGAAGAGAAAATGATCAGACCTGCTATTAGAAAACCCAATATAAGAAACATAATCTGCAAACCTCTTATACCATGCCCGAGGAGCTTGTTTGAGCCCATACAAGGATTTCTTCAGTAAGCATACATGATTAGGATAAGTGGGGTCTCTATACCCCATGAGCTGATACATGTACACCACTTTGTTGAGTTCTTCATGCAAGAATGCATTTTTCACATCAAACTGATGTAGAGCCCATGCCTTCGAAAGAGCCAGACTTAGTACCGTGCGAATAGTCGCTGGTTTGACCACCATACTAAAAGTCTCACCGCAGTCCACACTAACATGTTGAGTCTTTCCATCACCTACAAGACGGGCTTTATGCCTCTCAAATATATCATCAGATTTTTCTTTATGACTAAAAATCTACATAGACCGAATCACATTAACATTGGGAGGACGAGGCACCAAGTCTCAAGTCATATTATTAATAACAACATTATATTCATCATCCGATAGCCATTTTCAAATTCGGGTCATTAAGAGCAGACATAGGATTACGAGGTAACTGTGATTTGATAACGTGGGTGTGAAGACCGTATTTTTTGTTTGATTTGAAAATCACATGTTGACTGCGAGTGATTAGCCGTTAGGCCGGAATTGGAGTTGGTTGGATGGAAAAGTGATATTGGGTTGGCGTGTGATGGGTCCAGAGGCCGAGTGTGTGGGAAAGGGACTGTCCGGGAGTGGGCTTGCGCTCGCTGGGCTGCCACTGCCTGAGGCTGGATCTCCACTCAGTGGGCTGCCAAGCAGTGGGCCGCTCGGCAGTGGACTGCCAGCGAGAGTCTCCGTTGGGCTGGCAGCCAGTGGGCTCGGTATTTGGGTCGAGCTGCGGGACATATTTGGGCCTGTTTGAGAGGCCAGTTGGTGGACCAAATACGGGGGCATGTTATCATCAAGAAATTCGGAGGTGGGAGGCACGAAATAATGCATTTTGGCAAAAGGAAATTGTGATTCATCAAAAACTATGTGGTAATTCACGATTATTTTGTTAGATGATAAGTCATAACATTTGTAACCACGATGGTTTGACGGATATCCCAAAAAAATACACGGAGTAGAACGGCGTTGAAGTTTATTGATGGTAGTAGGAGGAAACAGATGATAGCATAAGCACTCGAATACTTGTAGAGGAGAATAGGATGAGTCCTTAGGTATAGAATTTTGAGAGGGAATTGATAGAATAATTGTTTGCTTGGAAGTATGTTAAGGATATAGGTTGTCATTTGTAATGCATGATGCCAAAATGATGGTGGTAGAGAGACATGAGCAAGTAAGGTTCTAAGAATGTTATTAATGGTTCGAATTTTTCTTTTCGCTTTTCCATTTTGAGATGAGATATGTGGACAAGAGAGACGAAAAGATAAACCATTAGTTTTGCAAAAATCCCAAAATGGCCCATTATCAAATTCTCTATCATTATCACATTAAATATTTTTAATGTCCCGTTCAAATTGAGTGCGAATGATACCATGTAGGAAATATTTTCCTTGATTATTTCATTCCAAATGGGTAGTAAATATACCCATAATACAACATCATCCTAGGCTAGAATTAAGATATTAAATGACTAAATATACATCTACCATATACAAAATATACTATGTACCAATAAATATGACAAAATATTCTATTAATCCTATCAGTTATAATGTTACATATCAACAAGCTGAAAAATAAAATTTATACTAATATTATAAGAATGAGTGTAGGAAAAATACTCCCCCCCATTTTAAAATATTTGTTTGATTTTGACTTGACACACATTTAAGAAAGTAGAGAACACTTTTGAATCATGTGGTTGTTGATTAAAGATATGTGATCTTGTGGTCTTCAACAAGTCATGTGGAAAGTTTAAATAAAGGAGTTGCCAAAAAATGAAAGAGACATTCTTTTCTAAACCGACTAAAAAGAAAAGTAAGACAAACATTTTAAAACGGAGGGAGTAGAATAAATGATAAAATAAAAGTATTAATAATAAGAAAAGATAAAATGAGAAAAAGATAAGATAAGGACACGATCACACTAAATCGATCGTTACATAAAATAAAATATTTTACCCATACTGCAGATAGCACTTAACGTCTATCGCAGGAACGACTTTGGATTTGGTGTTTCTTTACAGAAATCACCATCTGAAGTGCTCATGCTTCCACTAAAGCGATCAACTGAACCTTTATAGCTTAGTTTTCCCATTGAACCGAATTACTGGGATCTCCAGTTAGTAAGGTTGGGTTACCACTGTATTGGTCCTTATATTTTGGGTTTGAAGCCCATTCCCCTAGATATGCAAGCCATCTGATCCTTGGGTAAGCCCTTTGTCAATGGGTCTGCTATATTATCCTTTGACTTAATGTAATCAATGGATATTATACCTGTGGTGATCAATTGCCTAACGATCTTATGCCTCCGTCGAATATGACGAGACTTGCCGTTGTACATAGCATTTTGTGCCCTTCCTAGAGCCGACTGGCTGTCGCAGTGGATCATTACTGAAGGTACGGGTTTGTTCCAACACGGAACATCCTCTAAGAAGTCATGAAGCCACTCAGCTTCTTCTCCTGCTTTGTCTAAAGCGATAAACTCCAATTCCATTGTGGATCTGACGATGCAAGTTTGCTTAGAGGATTTCCAAGACACAGCCCCACCACCAATTGTAAATACATACCCACTGGTGGACTTGGTGTTCTCTATATCAGATATCCAGTTTCACTGTACCCCTCTAGTACAGTTGGATATCTCGAATAGTGTAACTCGAAAGTTAACGTGTATTTCAGATATTGTAATACCCGATTCAACGCCTTCCAGTGATTATCACTCGGATTACGGGTGAACCTAGCCAACTTATTGACTGCATAAGCAATATCAGGTCAGGTGCAGTTTGTTATATACATCAAAGTACCGATCACCTGTGCATATCACTCCTGGTATACAGGTGCACCAAGATTTTTATCAAGCTTTTGATTTGTATCCATTGGTGACTTTATCGGTGAACTGTCTAACATCTCGAACTTTCTCAAAACATCCTCGATGTAGTGAGACTGAGATAAGACCAGTCCGTCAGACGTCTTAGAGATTTTAATCCCTAAGATGACATCTGCGATACCCATATCCTTCATGTCGAAGCATTGTTTCAACATGTTCTTGGTCTTTAGGATTACCCTAGGACTGCTTCCTGTGATCAACATGTCGTCTACATACAGGCATATCATAACAAATGAGTCAGAGTTACCTTTCGTGTAGACATATTTATCACACTCATTAATGGAGAAACCCTTCGATAGTAGAGTACTATCAAATTTTTCGTGCCATTGCTTCGGGGCTTGTTTCAGCCCGTACAGAGATTTGACAAGCCGAACGGACTTTCTTCTCTTGCCCTTGAACCACATACCTCTCGGGTTGGTCCATATAAATTTCTTCTTCCAAATCACCGTTTAGGAAGGCTGTCTTGACATCCATTTGATGTATCTCAAGGTCACGCAAAGCTACGATCGCAATGAATACCCGTATGGATGTCATCCGGGATACCGAGGAGTATGTGTCAAAGTAGTCAAAGCCTTCTATCTGTCGATAGCCCTTGACTACCAACCTAGCCTTGTACTTGTCTATAGACCCATCTACTTTTTATTTCGTTTGAGTATCCATTTACAACCCAACGGTTTATTTCTCAGAGGAAGATCAACCAACTCCCACGTATGGTTATGCAGAATGTAGCCTATTTCACTCTCAATAGCTTCTTTCCAGAGCGGTGCTTCTGGAGTTGACAACGCCTTAGCAATTGTCCTTGGTTCATCAATAACCATATAAGCCACAAAGTCATGACCGAAGAATTTATCCTTCCTGGCCCTTTTACTTCGCCTTAGATCCATCTCTGGAGTCTCCAAGTTCTGAGAATCTGAACACTAGATTCCGGATGTTCAGTCACCTCGAGATCCGCTAGATCTGAATCATCTAGATCCGGGCCGTCAACGACTCCCGGTTCTTGAGAGCTTTGTGCATAACTTCGTTTGCGAGAGGTTATGTCTTTTTCCTTTCTAGGAAAGGTGCCTTCAAAGAATAGAGCATTCCTTGATTCCATGATTGTACCCTGGTGGATATCTGGAATATCTGACTTATGCACTAAGAAGCGATAAGCACTAATGTTATTTGCATATCCGATGAATATGCAATCTACAGTCTTAGGCCCAAACTTGACCTGTTTTGGCTTGGGTACTTCAACATTTGCCAAACAACCCCACACCTTAAAATATTTATAGGTGGGTTTCTTTCCCTTCCATGATTCATATGGAGTTTTGTCCTTACCCTTATGTAGGACTCTGTTAAGAATCGTATTAGCGGTAAGGACGGCTTCTCCCCACATGTTTTGGGGAAGACCAGAATTGATAAGCAAGGCATTCATCATTTCCTTCAATGTGCGGTTCTTACGTTCTGCCACAGCATTTGATTGAGGTACGTATGGAGCCGTCGTTTGATGAACAATGCCTTCTTGGGCACAGTATTCCTCAAATGGCGCTACGTATTCTCCCCCTCTATCGCTACGAATGGATTTTATCTGTAGGCTTAGTTGGTTTTCAACTTCTGCTTTGTAACGTCGGAACGCTTCAAAGGCTTCATCCTTACTTTTCAACAAGTAAAGGTAACAATACCTTGTGCTATCATCAATGAATGTCACAAAGTACTTGTTCCCCCCTCTAGTTTGTGCGAGCTTCAAATCACATATATCTGTGTGAATAAGTTCTAGATGAGCGGTATTTCTTTCGACGGATCGAAAATGAAGCTTGGTGAGTTTTGCCTCTACGCACACCTCACACTTATGTTGAGGGTTTACGTCGATAGATGGCAACAACTCTATCTTTACCAGCCTTTGGATAGACTTGTAGTTAACGTGTCCTAATCTATGATGCCATAAATTAGAAGACTCAAGCAAATAAGAAGAAGGTTCAACTTTATTACTTAGACGCATTACAGACATGGCATTCATTTTGAAGAGGCCTTCACAGACGAAGCCTCTCCCCACAAAAGTGTCATTCTTAGTGAGTACAAACTTATTGAATTCAAACACTAGCCTAAAACCAGCATTAACCAATAAAGGTCCAGAAATTAAATTTCTTCTAATCTCTGGGACGTTCATCACTTCCTTCAGAGTGAGTTCCTTGTCGGAAGTCATCTTCAGGACCACCTTTCCTACCCCCAGCACGTCAGAGAAAGCGTTGTTGCCCACGAACAGCTTCTTGTCGGTGACCGAAGTGTATGTGGAGAAGGTATCTCTATTGGAACAGATGTGTCTGGTAGCACCTGTGTCCATCCACCACTGCATCGGATTCTCAACCAAGTTGGCTTCTAGCACCACTGCCGAGAATTCCTCAATCATGTCATCCAGGAGCGTGTCCTTGACGACGTTAGCATGCGTCTTGCCTTTAGACTTGGCTTTCTGTTGTTGCTCAGTCTTAAGCTTGTGGAATTCCTTGATCCTATGACCAGGTTTTCCACAGTGGTGACAGTTACCTCTGAACATCTCCGCTGCGTGGGCCTTGCCGTCTTTCTGGAACTTCCGCTTCTTGCTTGAGTTCCCTTTGGCCTCAGCCAGATTTGCCTTTGCCTCAGCAGGTTATCTACCCCTTGGCAATGTCTTCTTATTATCTTCCTGGATTTGGAGTTTGATAATAAGCTCTTCAAAGGTCATCTCTTTTGTCTTGAGTTTTAAGTAACTCATAAACTCATTCCACGAAGAAGGTAACTTTTCAATCAGCGATGCAACCAAAAACTGCTCGTTTGGTTTCATTCCTTCCAAATCCAGGTGATGTAAAATCATTTGGAATTCCTGGACTTGGACATCACTGTCTTACTATCCACCATTTAGAATTTTAGAAATTTTCCAACGATGAACTTCTTAGTACCCGCATTTTGTGCGTTGTACTTTTTTGCAGTTTTTCCCACAACTCTTTGGAAGTGCCAACGGTGCAATAGACCATGTAGAGAGGGTCTGCCAAGCAGTTCGGTATGTAATTCTTACACATGAAATCGTTATGATTCCACGCATCAAGAACCATCTTCATGCCATTGATGACATGGATACCAAGGCCCCCTTCACCCGTTTCATTAGGCGAAGAGTTCATTTCATCTCCAGCTTGTGAAGGATCTTCCGTTAGGAACCGGGCCATGCCCATAACAGTTAAGTAGAATAGCATCTTTTGCTGCCATCTCTTAAATTCGATCCCATGAATTTTTCAGGGCGATCATGGTGGTGGGAGGCAGAAGGTGGAGCAAGTAGTAGTCGGGAAGGCGGCGGATTGCTGCCTTGAACGATGCGCGCAGCAGTGAAGTGCGACGAGAGTTGCTTTGCCTTGGCCAGTAGCGGCAGTGGCGGGGAAGGCAACATTATTGCCTTGAGAGGCAGCGGCAGTAGCAGTAGCATCGTTCATATTTTCAGCCATGTTGCAGCAGTTACAGTAAGCAAATATTGTCTTAAACTTGTTGGTTTACAAAGGTGCAGGAAACAAAAATTACAAGTAACTGCAAAGTAATACAAGAACTGAAAATTACAATTCAACAACAAAACTGAAATTACAATTATGTTGAACAAGAAACTGGAACTGTTTTTGTGTATGCTGAGTCGAGTGTTGCACTCTGTCTTTAAGACAATATTGCCCCGTATGTATTCTTTATACGTCCTGGACAATTGTCTCCCAAGATAAAACAGCAATGGAACAATTGAGCAAAGGAAACTCAAGTGCTACCGTGAAGAATTTTGAGTAATGAAATGATGCTGGAAGTTGTAGGAAGAATTCTTTGTTTCTGTTTTTCGTTAAGTGTAAAGTGTCCTCAACAATGGTGACAAGGGGTCTTTATATAGTTGAAGGAGGGGCTGATGAACTGCCTCCATAAGTGTCATTACTGGCCAAGTAATGGCAATTATGGAGGTAATAATTCCTCCAAAATAAATGGTGAAGATGTGCAACAGATTGACCATTTAGGAAGAGTAATTCAGCCAAAATAAATGGTTGAATTGAGTGTTGTTGACGTTTCTGATCTCTCTTCCCAATTCTGACTTTCTGGATACTTCAAGGACCAAACTGTACATGTTGAAACTTTAGGGACCAAACTGTACATATGAAAGAATTCTGGTCCAAACTGTACATATGAAACTTCAGGGATCAAACTGTACATCTGGCAAAGTTCTCTGGTCCAAAAAATAATATCATAAGAAGCACAACCCACAACCCACAACCCGTGAACCCGGAACTGGACGGGACGGGCGAGCGGCGACAGCGCGCGTGTGGGCTTTCCTCGAACCGAAGCACATCTAAGTCCTCCCTCCTTTAAACACATGGGATACCCCTTGGGGTGCCAAACCCCAAGCCAACTTTGAGTCTTAAAAACAAAACAATTCTTTCCTCCTCCACCGATGAGGGAGAATTGAACACAATACCACATTTTTCCATGCTTTAAACAACTCACTTCGTGGACCAATATCTCTTTCATTTCTCAACGAAATTTGACGATTCTTGGCCCTACGGTTATCTACTTACTTAGTAGATCATGCACGTGTGAAGAACCGGATTCTCCAACATGCGTAACACTAGTGTTTAAGCCGTTAAAGTTGGTCGGTCGCAACTCTCGCCAAAAGCAAATTTCCAACATCATCTTCTTCACAGAGTTTTTTGTTGGTATTGTTTTTGGTACCTTCATATATATTGTTGGTAATGGTGTTTTCCGACAATATATGAAGGTTTTCGATTATGGGAAGCTCAAGATTACTCATTACACCCTCACTGTTGGTAATTGTGTTTTCATGTGAGAAACAGTTACACTTCACGGGGAGGAGTTGTAGGTAAATTTGATGTCAGAAAGGTTAAACAGAAATCTAAAAGCTGAGTCGAGAGATGTTTCTGTCTTTAAGATAAAATTGTCCCGTACATAAGCTTTTACGGTAATGAACAATAGTCTCTCAAGATAAAATATCAACAATACAAAGCAAATAAAGTTGATTCTAGCGAAGAAAAGAATATAGAACAGAGTCACAACCTGCTGAAGAGAGGAGAGGATTCTGTATTTAGTTTTTTGTGTTTTAAACTGAACAGTAATGTTCAATTTATAGGTGAAGAAGAGGGAGTTTCTTACTGTTGAAGTCAGATTAGTTGCAACTTTTCAGATTAGTTGCAACGTTTAGTTATCTCCGAAACTTTTAGGATCAAAATGTAAATAAGAAATAATTACCGAAAAAGAAAATTTCAGAAGACAACCCGAGACCGGAAGGGCAGGTGGCGGCGCGCGTGGGGCTTAGCCCTGAACTCAAACTCACTTAGGTCCTCCCTCTTCTAAACACATGGGTTACCCCTTGAGGTCCCAAACCCTTACTCAAAATTAGAGTTTATATAGTGTTCAATCCTTCCATTTTCTACCTATGTGGGAGATTTGTTATTTGACCAAAATAATTCATCTATTCATGTCTCAAACACATTACTTTGTGTACCAACATCTCTTTCATTTCTTAACGAAATTTGACGATACTTGACACTAATATCATCTACTCATTTAGTAGATTAGGCATGTGCGAAGAAACGATGTTTCCGACATGCGGGGCCCACATGTTTAAGTCACTAAGGACGGAAAAAACTCAATCCCACATAGTTAAATTTCCAACAGGGGTTTGTGGTGATGTTTCGTTGGGGTTACCTGCAAAACAACAACAAAAGGTGAGTGGGGAAATAGGAAGCAGTGGCTGGAGCTCGCCGGCAGTGATGGCTGACTGGCTGTGGAGCAAGCAACCGTGAGGGAGAACAACTGGAAAAGTCGCGGATCTGTTAAAAGAGGTTGTCGGATAATTTTAATTGAAATCAATAATTTTGTGGGATTTGAAGTTTTCATCCAATAATATTTTTGTTGACAATTATAAACTAAGAATAAAGTTGGCTAATAAAATAAAGTAAATGGATATATTTGACCATTTCCTCTATTTTTTTCAATAGAAAAAAGCACATATCCAAACGGGCCCTTAACTTTTTCTTGTACTATGATTGCTTCTTCTTTTTTTTTTTTTTTTTTTTTTGATAATCCAGGTTTCCAGGCTTGCGCCTGACTACTTCACTGGTATTACCCAGACGTCCTGGAGATGATGGGACCGGTCCTTCAGCACCCCACCACCAGGTAAATCGCGGAATGTGCACACATGGTCAGTGTCTGCTTGCGTCCAACGGATCAATGCTACAAGGTTGACCCCCCCACAGGCCCCATCCACAAGGCTTGGCGGAGACCGAACCCACACTGCAACATGCCCGCGCGGCTTTTAGCGCCCAGGCTTTACCACATGTATGTGCCCCGGAGGACGATATCCGGAGGGAAGAATGATTGCTTCTTTATTAAGAGGTACTATGAGTACCATGTATGTTCCAATAGAAAAAAAAACGTTATTTTTCTTGTGCTTTTTGTTTAATGTTCTTGCTGGTTGTTTTTTGGAGAATCCAGTGGACCAACATTTGACACTGATGTTTTTGCTTGAAGACTACATCTCTCTTATTTTAAGATTAAGATATAATTGACGAGAAAATGTCAAATACAGCGTTCTTCTGTTTTCCACGGCTTATGTTTAATTTATTCATTATAACTTTTTATTTTAATAATATAGATGTAGAAAATTAGGACGCCAAATTTATTTATTTTTGGTTTGTGTTTTTTTTTCTCTGACATGGAAATTTCCGAAACAGTTAAGACCGTTGAACGCGTTTTGGCGCGAGTCCACGTCTTCATTCTTCAAAGGAAAGATTAATTACAAACTAAGAAATTAAATATAAGGAATTACTAAGAAGGGAATTTGAAGTTTTGATATTATTCAATAGGGAATATTTGACAAATTGAAAGTAAAAATAGGTGGTTAGAATTTAAAGAATAGGTACCTAACAAAGAAACTACTATTATTAGGTGCCTTACTTAAATGCTTTGGAAGGACGACGTAAGATAAAATAACCACTTTACGTGCTCATTTATACAATTTGGTTACCCGTACGTTAGACTAGATTGTTCATATCGTATCTATTAGTGAATATTAGAATATATTCACCATATATTTTATAATTATTAGTGTTGTATAATTATGATAGATATATAATCCTTATTATATTAGGATTTCACATTGTACGCACTATTTATATTTGTATTAATGAGAAAGACTCTCCAAGGGAGATTAATACAGTCTTACATGATATCAGAGTTAAACCTTAATTCTCTCTTTTCTCGGTCCATCCGCCCCCTACCTCCCTCGATCGGCGACCCCACACACAATCGAGATTCAAAAAAAAATTCTCTCATTTTTCCCATGCTCCTGTTTGTGTTTCCATGTCTCCTCACACCTCTCTTAAGGCTGCCGCTTCCTCCTCCACAATTGTCATAGACAACCCCACTGCTCCCTCTTCCACTTCTTCTTTCCATCCGACGTTCACCATCACGAACATCAAGAATTTCATTCCCTTAATTCTTGATCAAGAAGATGGTCAATATTCGTCGTGGGTTGAACTCTTTCATATTCACGCATGTGCGTATAACGTGCTTGACCATATTAACGACTCTATCCCTCGCTTTCTAGACGTAGCTGACTCGACATGGCGGCGTCTTGACGCTATTGTCAAACAATGAATTTATGGCACCATCTCTAAAGACTTTCTTCACACGATCATGAAAATATGTGCCTCGGTTAGTGAGTTATGGGTACGTTTGGAGGAAATATTTCAGGATAACAAACATACTCGTGCAGTATATTTGGAGAAATAGTTCAATAATACATGTCTCGAGAATTTTGTCAACATGTCCAAGTATTGTAAACAATTGAAATTAGTTGCGGACCAACTATCCAACGTGGGGACACCCATTTCCGAAACCAAGATGGTCCTACAACTTGTTACTGGCTTACCGAAGGGTGAATACAATACTCTCGCGACTATGATTCAACAAGCCGACCCATTACCGAGTTTCAACTGGGCACGTTCATAATTACTTTTGGAGGAAACCCGACGTGCCAAACAGGACGAACACAATCAAAAGGCGTTAGCGGTTGAAAATCTGGTGACAAACGTCGCCCTCACCACCTAGCTGCCACCGCCGGACAACCAACAATCGCGGGACAACCGCAGTGGTGGCAGAGGCTGCGGTAACGGTAAAGAAGGAAAAGGCCGCGGTAGATGAGGAAAGGGCCAGCAATAGTTCCGGGCCCTGCCTAGAATTTCCAATGGGCCGGCCCAACGGGTTGGTTCAACTAGGGAAACTGGGCCTCACCCTCTTGCCTGTTTCCCACAACTACGGCCCAATACCCGCAGGCCCAGTAGCATGGCATCTTGGGCTCGGCACCAGGCCAACGCCAAGCATACCCGACGCCATATCAGGCCCACTTGGTCTCGACCCAGCAACAGCCAAATGGACACGGCCTGGCTCCCACTGATTTGAGCCAGGCCTTCAGTACACTAAACATTCAGCAGCCCGACAAAAATTGGTACATGGATACGGAAGACACATCTCATCTCACCCACTCTTCAGGTAATCTCTCTCAACTGTTTCAATAAAAGTATCCTCAATTTATTACGGTCGGTAATGGTCACCGCATTCCAATTGAAGGTTATGGTACCATCCACATAAAACCACATCATCCGCCTTTCTCCCTTAATAATGTCCTCTATGCCCCTAACATCATTAAAAACTTAATATCTATTAGGAAATTTACTCGTAACAATTCTATATCTGTTGAGTTTGACCCCTTTGATTTCTCTGTGAAGGATCTACTTACGGGGACACCTCTTACGTGATGCAATAGTGTGGGGGACCTCTATCCTTTCTCATCATCTTCCGCTATCAGAACCCGATCACCTACCTCTCTTGCTGCAATCTCTCCATCAACTTGGCATAATAGACTTGGACACCCAGGAGCACCTATTTTTAACTTTCTTAGAAGCATAATTTTATTCGATGTAATAATAGGAAACTTGCCCAAAATTGTTTTTCTTGCCCGTTAGGCAAACATGTTCACCTTCATTTTAAGTCATCTTTAAGTGTTACGTTTTCTTCATTTGATATTATTCATGCAGATTTATGAACATCTCCCATTACTAGCTCACTGGGTCATAAATTTTATCTTGTTCTATTAGATGACTTTTCTCACTTTATCTCGGGTTTACCCACTAAAATTCAAGTCTGAAGTTTTTGCCAAGTTTCTTGAGTTTCGTAATTTTATCACAATACAATTTGAAAAAGACATAAAATCATTATGTGATAACGGTCGTGAGTTTAATAATTCCATGTTTCATAACTTTTGCACCAATAATGGCATGATTTTCCATTTTTCGTGTCCTCCCATCTCCCCCTAAAATAGAAAAAGCTGAACGAATCATCCGCACTATCAATACCCTGGTTCGTACCATCCTTTTTCATGCCTCCATCCCCCATCCTTTTGGGTCTATGCAGTCAAAATGGTAGAATACATCCTTAATATTTTACCTACCAATACTCTTCACAACAAAACCCCTACCGAAATTATCTACCGTCGGATCCCCTCCTACGATCACCTTCGAATTTTCGGTTGCCTTTGCTACCCAAACCTTGCCTCCACTTCCCCTCATAAATTAGCACATCATACCATTCCATGTGTCTTCGTAGGTTTTCCGTCTAATCATAGGGGATATTTGTGCTATGACTTATCTTCCCGTAAAATCCTTTTGTCTCGCCATGTCATGTTTCATGAAGCAGTTTTCCCGTTTGCAAACATCCAAACATTCTGAAACATGGATTACACGTTTCTAGACGAGTCCGAAGTCTCCCCCGTCGTCAGCACCCTTTTCCGCCTTGACGCTACTGTTCCCTCACGGCCGACCCTCACTGTTCCATCTCCACCAGATTCCGACACCGTCATCCCTGCCCCGTTGAATCTCCGGTCGTCGGCTATAATCCATTCCGTCGTTGCCTCACTCACACCCTGGCCAGACAACCCGACACGCACATCAGTATCGTTACCTACCAACCACCATCCCAAGTCAGATCTCAAAACACACCAGACTAGAGGTGGCCAGTGGGCCGAGACGAGTCGGGGCGGGACAGGCGGGATTCGCCGCCGTCCCTTTCCGTTTCCGGTCCCGTCGGAAAAGGGGCAGGGCGGGATTTTTTTTTTTTTTGCACTTAATTTAAAAAATAACATATATATATATATATATATATATATATATAAACTCAATAATTAAACAACATAGTGTAATAAAAATATCCCAATGCTATTTTTGTGCCTATTATATTATTTAATAGACATGATTTTTTTTATAATACAAATATAATTATCAAAATTGCAACTTTGTGGTGTTGTTCAAAAGTTGCAAATTACATAGTAAAATTGCAATTAAAAAAATTACATTTTGAAAAAAACATGTTCTAGTTTCTTGATAACTTCCTGTGGTTCTTCGGTTGGAATTGGTATTTGTTGGTCAAATTGCTCCATGTCGCTTCCACCACCTACGGATAAGATTTTGTTGGAGTTTTCGTCATCTTCTTCGTTGATCTCCGATTGACCGCACTTTCTCCACTCCGCTCGTATCCAATCTCTGAATAATACTACAATCTCCAAGATGTCTCCGGCTAATAAGTGTATGTGCTTTCCTATTTGATATCTGTAGACAGAAAAAGCGCTTTGACGCCGTTGATGACGCTTGAATGTTCAAAACATCTCGGGCCATCATTGAAAGTGTCGGAAAGGTCTTGTCATTCCCCCTCCAATATTTCAGCAAGTCTTCACGTCCTTCTTCATTGGTAACTGCTTGGTACGGTACAGAGCCCTGCAAAATAAAAATATCAAACTCGCTAATTTGGTTAGTAGCGTTACGGCCGCACATTCTATTTCTGAGGCTTTCATTACTGGCCGCAGAAATAGCATGTCTTTTGTGTGGTTGTTGTTGCGGTATTTCTAGATGCTACGCAAGTGTACGTATCGCAATTTGTAATAAATTTCGGTAAGACCGAGTATCGTCCACAGAGACTAATTTATCAAGTACCAATTAACTAATCTTTAGTTTCTATTTGGCTAACGAATATAAGTGATGATTTCTAACTAAAGAATTAACAAACTAACATGAATTTCTAGAATAAAATAGCAATGAAAACACACGAAGTTTAATTCAATAATAAAGGAATTAGGGTTTCCAATCTCCTCGACTTTCTACTCTATCATTCATTAATGCAAGACTAACGATTCTTCCTCTTATTAAGATAGCAGGTTAACTGAGATGTTCTATATTCCTGTTAGGATATATAAAAACTCAACCTAAGTGAGAACTTTCTATATTTCTATGATAAGTTCGACCACATAGGAGGATTAAGATCAATAACCTAAAACGATATACAGGCAGTCGTGATACTTTCATTCAAGATTAAACCTACGTCTAATCGACTATAGCATATTCAAATCTCCCTTTTCAGATCTCGATTTGAACTCATATAGATAATGAAAACTAAAGGCCAATTAATTCTCATTCAATAATCGCAAGTTGAATAGATTTAAATAGATGAAGAAGAACATTAACAATGCATTAAATCATAATAGAGTTTCAAGTGATTCAACGGAAAACTCTAATAAAGTAATTAGCTCCTAGACATGCTAAGAAAACTAATTAACTTAATATCCAACATAAACTGATAAAGTAAAGAAAAGGAAAAGAACTTGAACAATATATGTCTCTAATGGCTTCTTGTGCTCCAAAGTGTTCTCCCCTTCAGAAAAATGTTTCCCTCAATATATATCATGAAAAACCCCCCAAAATGGACCTTTTTACCCTTGTTACATTTAGGTTTTTCGCTGCTCTGACGTCGTCGGCGCCGCGGCTCAGCTATTAGAGCGTCGCAACTCTAATTCACCTTTTAAACATCCTCGCTCACTGCCAAAGGGGCGCCGCGACGCTAATGTTCGGTGTCGCGACTCTTCAGACTTCTTCATCCGGAATTCGTTTAAATTGCTTTCCGATCTTCCCCAGGCTTCTTTGACTTATTTCTTGTGGCCATGTATACATTTTTATCCTCAATAACCGCCTATTTCCTTTCGATTCGCTTTATTCCTTTTTGAATCGATTAAAACCTGAAAACACACCACACACGCATAATACTGCACAAAATAACTAAAAGACAAATAAAAAACTCCCTAAAACACACTCTAAAACATAACTAAAATCTACCTAACAGTTGTGTTGAAGAAGAAGAAGAAGATGGTATGGAAGCCGGTAGGTTGCTAGCACTTTCTTGTTGGTAAAACCTATATACTTTTTTGCATTCGTCTTCTACGCTAGACAACACTTCTTCTTTAGTTTGTTCAATAGGTGGTGGGTGATTTGGATTTTTGGGACTTGGAGGTGGTAGTACTGCTATATAATCATAAATAGTTTTAATAAGTGATCTAGTACCATCTATTTTAATAGTCGGATTTAATACAACACCAATAATATAAATAGTGGGAATAGGAATAAATATTTTTTTATTTTGATAAACATTTTTTTAATAGTTGCCTTATAAGCTGATTTATCCATATATTCATTAAGCAATAAAAATATTAGAGCTATATAAAACAACATAGTTGAAATAGTAAGACAATATATACCGAAAAAATCTTTTGTTGCTAGAAAAAATTTCTCTAGAAATACAATAAGTTTGAAAAAATTTCCCCAATCGCTATCTACAACCATATCAATTGGATTTTGATTATGAGAGTTAAAAAATAAAGTTATAGGTTTTCTATAGTCATAAGCAACAAGTAGTTGCTCGTATAAAGAATTTCACCTAGTGGGTACTTCTTCTGAAATTTTTCTATGAGGTAGTTGCAATCGTGACAAGTTTTTTTATATTCTTTTTTTCGTTGTATTCTATTATTTTTAAAAATAAAATTTATAGCAAATTGTATTTACTAAGAATGTCTTCAAAAAGTGATAGACCATCCTTTACAACTAAGTTATATATATGGCACACACATTTTATATGAAAATGATCTGAAAAGATGGAGTTAAACTATTTTTTAAAATTGTAATAGCATAATTATTAGAAGAAGCGTTATCTAATGTAATAGTCATAATTTTATCAGTTATTCCGTAATAATCGCACACTTGATAAATATTTTCTGCAATAAAAGTACCAGTATGCCTATCATCTATATATCTATATGCTAAGATACGTTTTTGCATAGACCATTTATAGTCTATCCAATGACAGGTTACCGTTAAATAATAATGGTTGTTAGTACTATGGCCTATATCAGAAGTGATAGCCACTTTGCCATTAAAATGATATAATGAATAACGTAAATACTGTTGTTATTCAAGTGCAAATTTAAATACATCTCTCTTAACCATTGATCTAGGAAAACCGTTAAAAGCATGATTATATATTTCTCTAATGTAATAAACAAAACCAGAAGATGAAGGAAATAAAAAAGGCAAACACTCCACAGCAACTAATTTTACTATTGATTTTCTATCTCTATGTTTATTGTAATTAGGGCCTACAATTTCCCCCGTCGTGGGGTTAATTTGACCTTGTACTTGGTCCAGAACAGTATGTGAACCTTGTCCTGATGGAGCGGGCGTTTGCGCACCCGGTTTTGAAGCCTCATATTGGGCATACCTAGCTGGATGAGCCCTTGCTACAAGTCTCATTAAACCCCTCGTCCCACCATGACCTTTTTCAGTTTTAATTTTTAAAATATCTTTATAAATTTTATATCTAGCTACTTGATTCTCTACGTCCCTATCAAAAAATATTCATGCATCTGGTTTTAATGGTTGTTTTGCTGGACCTCGTCTCATACTAGGGGGAATAGGACACATTTCAGTTGAAGGTGCACTAGTGGGTGTGTTATCATCTATATTAGTGGGTGTATCATCTAAATCATCGTCTAAATTAAAGTCTTCTTGAGTTCCAGAAAATAGCTTCTCGTCTAAATCTAATGGTATTGTAGAAAAATGTTCAGTAACAACAAAATCATCCTGTGTAGGAATATGATTCTGTCCAGAAATAGGATGACTAGAAGAAGTACACTTGCCCTTGTTGCCCATACTAGAAGAAACCTGACCCCTACCCGTAAGCATAGGTTTAAACCCTTCCATTATAAATTTATAATTATACTAATAAATAATTAAAGTAAATGAAATTAAGTACGCTAAATAACATAAATATACAATAATAATTTAATGAATGAACGAATGTACCAAACGCCGACGTAACGTCGACGTGTAATCGAGAGGTTGAAAATTGAAACTTTGCTCGATGGAAGATCCTCAAGCTAGTTACCAACTTCACTCCCAAATGAATAAATAAAATTCAATATTTAGTAGACAATGTAGACTTGTAGAGAGATAGATTGAGAGATTTAGAGATATTGTAGGAAGATTTGTGAGAAAGATGAAGAGAAAATGAGGTATTTATAGTTGAAAATTGGGTTAAAGTGTAAATATAATAATTTATGGGTTCAAAATAAATATTAAGGGGGTTGGGGGAGAGAGGGGAGACCAAAAATGGTCGTTGCACAACTGCTAAAATGTAAAATGGTCGTTGGTGCAACAACTATTTGTGCAAATGGGGGTTTCGGGCGGGACCGGGTCGGGCCTGGCGAGACTGGGGCGAGACGGGACGAGTTCGAGCACCGATACCGCAAAACTTTTTTTTTTAAAAAAAAGTCGGGATCGGGCTGGGACCGGGCCGACCCGGCCCACAGGCCAGCCTTAACCCAGAGCCACTGCCCTCCCAATGTCGAGCCCTCACCCCGACACCGTTCCCAGTCAATACCACAACCTGGACCTAGTCACCGACATCACCCAAAAACGACAACATGTCACCTATATCGTCCCACCCCCATTATAAATCCGGTATCCCAACCTCTGCCCTAACCCAAGACCTAATCTGCACAAAATCCCCCTGCCTAACCTACCCCTATCCCCACGCACCGTATGGAAACACGTGCCCAGCACAGGATTTTCAAATCCAAAGTCCATTTTAACATATCCACACAAACTATATCCCCCATTCCCAAAAATCCAAAATTAGCCAAACTTGACCCGAATTGGAATGCAGCCATGCGTGAGGAATTCAATGCTTTAACGAAACAACACACTTAAGATTTGTTTCCTAGACCGGATGGGGTGAATGTGATCCGATGCATGTGGTTATTTCATCATAAATTCAGAGACAGTGGTGCCCTCCAGAGATATAAGGCGAGACTTGTTGCTAATGGTACAAATCAGTAGGAGAGTATTGATTGTGGTGAGACGTTCAGTCCGATTGTTAAATCGGCCACTATTCACACAGTTCTGAGCATTGTTATGGGTAAGCATTGTCCGATTCATCAACTTGATGTAAATAATGTATTCTTACATGGGGACTTGAAAGAAATTGTGTACATACACCAGCCGCCAGACTTTATCCATCTGGAGGCCCTTCATTATGTCTGTTGCAAGTCACTTTATGGTTTGAAACAGCCCCCAGAGCGTGGTATGAACGCTTTGCTAATTACATTATGTAGATTGGGTCTGTATGCAACAAGTGTGATAATTCTCTCTTTATTTTTCCTCGAGGTAGTAACATTGCTTATTTGTTGTTATATGTGGATGATATTGTTCTTACTGCTTCCTCTGATGCATTGTAAAATGAGATCATTGCTCTACTTAAATCTGAATTTGCTATGACTGACTTGGTGAAATTGAGTTAGTACTTGGGGATATCAGTGACTCAATCTGTAGATAATATGTTCCTGTGTCAGCGTAAGTATGCAAAGGAAATTGTGTACAAGGCTAAAATGGCGAACTGCAAGATCATGCCCACTCTGGTTCACTCTAAATTAAAGCTCAGTGTTGTTGACGGTGATCCAGTGTCCGATCCCACTCTTTATAGGAGTCTTGCAGGTGCACTCCAGTATCTTACTTTCACCAGTCCTGATATTGCTTATGATGTTCAGTATGTGTGTTTGTTTATGCATGCCCCCAGGGAGCCTCATTTTACTGCTCTTAAATGTATCATTCGATACGTTAAGGGCACACTTGATTATGGATTGCATATCTACCCCTATGCATCGACCAAGTTGTTATCATATACAGATGCATATTGGGCAGGTTGTCCGGACACGCGATGCTCCATCTCCGGCTACTGTGTTTTCTTAAGGGATAATCTCATTTCATGGTCTGCCAAGAGGCAAGCCACCCTATCTCGTTCGAGTGTAGAAGCAGGGTATAGAGGCGTTGCAAATGTTGTTGCTGAGATCTGCTGGCTCCGAAACCTTCTTTTGGAGTTTCAGTGTTCCTTGCGTAAGGCGTCTATGGTGTACTGTGATAACATATCCGCGATATACTTATCTCATAATCCGGTTCAGCATCAGCGAACCAAGCACATTGAGATGAATATACATTTTGTTCGTGAGAAGGTTGTTATAGGTTATGTTAAGGTGTTGCATGTGCATTCTTCGTATCAGTATGCGGATATCTTCACCAAAGGACTTCCTAGACAGCTATTCCTCGACTTCAGATCCAGTCTTAGCGTCCGACCTCCTCTCGCTCCGACTGAGGGGGTGTATTAGTGAATATTAGAATATATTCACCATATATTTGGTAATTATTATTGTTGTATAATTATGGTAGATATAGGATCCTTATTGTATTAGGATTCCATATTGTACACACTATATATATTTGTATTAATAAGAAAGACTCTCCAATGGAGATTAATACAGTTCGTTAGTCTATTGTCAAGAAAATAGTATGGATGAGAGAATTGAATAAAAATTTATTTGTATTGAAAAGAGTGAAGATACAAGAGAGGTGCCGAGAAGGGCGAAGAAATATACAATCAGATCTCTCTAGCCATAACAGTCAACTCTATATAACAATAAATTACTATAACGATTAAGTTTTCTCCGAAATCGATTTTTCATGTTATGTTATATTATATTTTTTATATAATAGCATATCGCTATAATAATAAAAATATTCAAACAAATGATTTCGTCATATAGAGGTTTGAATTTACAACGCAGAGATATGAATGCTTACTGGAAAACTTTTGAGTGGCTTCCTATAAATATATCTTAAAAAATAAATCGAAATAGTCGAACATTACATAGAAATGCTAGTAAAGGAAATACATAAACTAACCACTATGCTATATTTACATGGAAAGGGAATTCGCCTTTCCACGATGTTTTTGTTTCAAAAAGTGTTAGAAAACCTTTTCTTGAATTTTTTTAATCTTTGCAAAAACTAAAGAAATTGAACATTTTCTTAAATTGTTTTTCAAACAAAAACCACATACTCTTGTTCCAATTTATTTGATATGAACGTTAAAAAAAAGATTGATACTTATTAAATTCATTAGACCATTCGAAATTTAAATAAACTTTCATATAATGATTTTTCTATCAAACTAATTTTCCACCCGATATTTTCTCCTATATCACTAATAACATATAAGAAATTAATAATTTAAATATTATGTTTAGTCAAATATCGTCATTATGGGTTAAGAATTTTAAAAGTTTTGAAATCCATCTGCATGATTTTCTATTTAAATATTGTATCATATTCTTCTTTTGCCAAAAAAAAAAAAAGTGGTCATGATTTTTCCTTGTGCAAGTCGGATTAGCTTTCGGCTTAGTCATTTCATTATTCGTGTTCAAATTGGATTTGTTTTCCTTTTATTTAATTTGATAAAATGCTCATGCAAAATAATTGATCAATTTACTTTTTTTATTTTGTCCCCTAAACTATGTTACAAAGCAAAATTGTGATATCATATACCAGAAAAGTACTAAAATCAAAACATTTTTCTTATATTAAAATTACATATCTAGTCAGTTTTTTCACTTAAAATGAGGCTATTTTTTAAATTAAAAAATAAAATATTATGAGCTATCGAAGTGAAAAATGTGGGTTACAACAATTGCAGGAAACAACAAGTAAGTAAATATTACAAATTGCTAGAAAGGATAAACTAAAGATTACAACAAACTGGAATCAAGAACAATACAAACTCCTTGTGATTTACTAAGTCGAGTGATGACACTCTGTCTTTAAGACAAGATTGCCCCGTATATATATCATTTTACGTTGTCGGACAATAGTCTCCCAAGATACAACAACTTAACAAATGAGCAAAGCAAACTCAAGTGTTACTTTTAAAGAACTTTGAATATAGAAAACTTGCTAGAGAGGAAGAAGAAGATTTCAGAAAATTTTGAAAGTGTTTCTAAGTGTTGAACAATTGAGCCAAAGACCTCAATTTATAGTGTAATGAGATGACCCTTCAACTAGCCAATTAATGGCCTTCAATAGCCATGTAATGACACTTATTAAGGGGTTACATTCAGCCAAATAATGGCTGAATTCATATGCCAAATAATGGAGATTCAATGCTCCAAAACCAATCAAAAAGTCAGAACTTTCCATCTTCCTGTCGCAGCATTCTGCCTCCGAAGCGCCGCGGCTCAGCGAATTAGCGTCGCGACTCCAGTGACTGAACACCCAATTAGCGCCGCGACGCTCCGGCGCCTTGGCTCTGACGGGGCTGCGTCGCGGCCCTTCTCGGCGATTTCCGACTCGTTTCATCTTACACTTCTTCCCTCATTTACCAACGTGGAATACTTGTCATTTGGCCAATAACCGTCCATCATTCCATGTCTCAAACGTCTCACTTACGTACCAATATCCCTTTCACTAATGAAATTTGCGATCTACGTGTGCACGCGTGTGGAAATGATATTTCTGACGTGCGGGGCCCCAATTGTTCGAGTCATACATAATGGGATAAACTTAACTCCACATTAGTAAATTTCCAACAACCCCCTCTTGAAATAGATTTTGGCGCACTCATATAGTGCATTTTCCAGCAATCTTTCAGCTGACCGATGTTGCATCTGGATAGGTAACTTCCGCTTTGAACCTTCCATAGTTGAATACTATCGCACTTACTGCGCGGTGAACGTGATGTCTTGAACCGTCAGTGTTTAGTGCAAGACAAGTCAACGGTACCAACACATCAACTTCCCTTACTCTGTTCTTCGCAATGTTTTGTCCGTTGTGGCCGTGGACACTTCTTGAATTCTTAAGTGCGTTCCTTTGAGGTGGCATGTCCCCGCACTTAAATAGGTGGTCTCCTACAAGGTATCCTGCTATACCTCACTTTACAAGTGTTAGGAACCATTAAAAGTTTCCCCAAACCTAACCTCAATCGTTGAGGACCATTAAAGGTTTTGAAAACTTAACCTTTATCCATACTGAAGATAACACTTAATTTCTATCGCCGAAACGGCTTTGGATTGATGTTTCTTAACAGAAATCACTATCTGAAGTGCTCATCCTTCCACCGAAGCGCTTAACTTAACCTTTACAGCTTAGTTTTCCCATTGAACCTAATTCCTGGGATCTCCAGTCAGTAAGGTTGGGTTACTACCGTATTGGTCCTTATAGCTTGGGTTTTAATCCCATTCCCCTAGACAAGCAGAATATCTAATCTTTGGGTAAGCCCTTTGTCAGCGGGTCCGCTATGTTATCCTTTGATTTTATGTAATCAATGGATATTATACCCGTAGTGATCAGCTGCCTAACGGTCTTATGTCTCCGTCGAATATGATGAGACTTGCCATTGTACATAGAACTATGTGCCCTTCCTAGAGCCGACTGACTATCGCAGTGGATCATTACAGAAGGTACGGGTTTGTTCCAACAAGGGACATCCTCTAAAAAGTCGTGAAGCCACTCAGTTTCTTCCCTTGCTTTGTCTAAAGCGATAAACTCTGATTCCATCGTGGATCGGGCGATGCAAGTTTGCTTAGCGGATTTCCAAGACACAACCCCACCACCAATTGTAAATATATACCCACTGATGGACTTGGTGTTCTCTATATCAGATATCATGTTTGCATCACTGTACCCCTCTAGTACTGCTGGATATCTCGAATAATGCAACCCGTAAGTTAGCATGTATTTCAGGTATCGTAGTACCCGATTCAACGCCTTCCAATGATCATTACTCGGATTACGGGTAAACCTAGCCAACTTGTTGACTGCATAAGCAATATCAAGTCGAGTGCAGTTTGTTATGTACATCAAACTCCCAATCACCTATGCATATCGCTCCTGGCATACGAGTGCACCACAATTTTTATCAAGCTTTTGATTTCTATCCATTGGTGACTTCATAGGCGAACTGTCAAACTTTCTCAACATACCCTCGATGTAGTGCGACTGAGATAAGACCAATCCGTCAGACGTCTTAGAGGTCTTTATCCCTAAGATGACATATGTGATACCCATATCCTTCATGTCGAAGCATTATTTAAACATGTTCTTAGTCTCTAGGATCAAGCTCGGACTGCTCCATGTGATCAATATGTCATCTACGTATAGATATATCATGACGAACGAGTCAGAGTTACCTTTCGTGTAGACACA